>CM030367.1:25172290-27572290 GCA_017893485.1 Hemerocallis citrina
ATTAAAGCAAGCACTACTATAAGCTATCACCCTCTGTAGAAATAATCTCAAGCTCGGCCCACCACAATGGTGACAATTTAGGAGTTGCTGCCTCCGGCGCAATTTTTGTTATCTTCCTCAACTGAGCAGCCACCTCTGACATTGATGGCCTCCTTGTCGGATTTGGATTAATGCACGACTTAATAACCTCACTCAGTGCAGTCACATCGTCCTCACTGCACGTCTCAAGGGTAGGATCGACCATGTCCATTAAAGGTCGTTTCCCATTTAGATGGCTTGAAGCCCAAAGCACAAGGAGGCCATCATCTTCAGAAAATGGAAGCCTTCCTGATATTGTTTCTAGAAGTATGATACCAAACTTGTACACATTGCCTTCTTTACTGGAGAACTGTGTATCCATGACTCCCGAGCTTTCCAAAGATGCATCAGATTCTTTTTCCTCATTCCAGAAGGAGAGATCAGAGATTTTGGCAGCATAGTCATCACAGAGATAGATGGAAGATGACTGCAAGTTTTTGACAATTACAGGAGGGTCTAGCTGGTGTATGTGATCCAAACAGTATGATACACCCATGATTATCCTTAACCGCGCTGCCCAGTCCAAGTGATCTGCTTCTTTAACTGTAAAAACATTGCAACTTAAACATTAGTTAGATATTAGCCTGACAAATCGAAGGATATGTAATTGCAGACTATATGTTAAAAAAATGATTATTATTACAATGATCTGTCATAATGAAAATATACGAGTAGTGAGGTTTCTCTTACTGATCAAAGGCCTTCATGCACCTTTTGTCTAATTATCTAATATAATATAACCTTGTTCCTTGCATCTATCATAATTCCAATAATTTTGTAATTGCAATCAAAATTTTCATTTAAAGCTCCATCATTCCCGACTAAAGTGCAATAGAATATGGAAATCTTGTAAAAATAGTTGACTATTTCAATCTTAACCCCACAGATGATGATGTAACAAGCTCAGTTCTAAAAAGTAGTTCACATGTTAATATGTGAATTATTGCTAGGAAGCATTCATACTACCATTCTCAATGCATTAAACTCTTTGATAATCTATAAAAATTGTAGTTGGCACTCCTTAGTTGCATGGACATTCGATTCCTTATCCTACATGCTAACTGGTTCATAAGTTTTATGCCTTTCTATTAGCCCTATGAGGAAAGCCTATGACCTTAATGTTGGAAATGTAGGATGAAACTATTCAACCTTATCTTTACATATAATGGAATACTCACTGTGTAAATGTTCGAAAAGTGTCCCGTTTGGAGCGTACTCATAAACCATCATCCTGGTGAAAGGCTCTTCCTCCTCGCAATATCCAATAAGGTTCATGAAATTCTTATGATTCACTTTAGACAACAGTGAGATCTGAAGCATACCCAACAAAAGAAGCGAAGGTTATAATTGATAATATAGAAACAACAATTAATACCCGCATGAAAATGAAGAGAATGCAAAATACCTTCTTCCTGTACTGAGTTTCATACTGATCTGACCAATCTTTAGCAGCAGTAACCATCGTAGATGTTACCGCTATTTCCACTCCACTTGATAGTGTTCCTTTGTAGAAAAAGCAGTCCGGTACAGATCCAAGAACATTGCTAAAATCTTCACAGGCTGATTCAAGTTCTGACCTTCTGAGTGAAGGCACACCTGCCATGGGATCACCTTTTCATGAATATAGAAATCAAATTCAAAGAGTTCAGGTAAGTTTTGGAGTGAATAACTAACCCGTGATAAATGCTTTCTGTAACTGCCCACTCAAACCGGTTTTCCAAGGCATAACCGTAACAACTTTGTTAGTTCGGCAAGAAAGGAAGTATACAATAGATAAGGCTACAAGACAGCAAAATCCTACTGCTACTAATACGAAGATCATCCAGTGCAATGTGTGCTTTCCATGGGATGTGTTCGCAGCTTTGGATGATCGGTTAGAATGCCTGTGATGAGGAGGGGGAGCGACTGGTGGCAGAGTAGGAGAAGGGGGAGAAGGCTTTGATGAGGAGGATGGACGAGTTGGTGACTTGGATAGGGATTTTGGAAATGCCGTGGATGATGGCGACGGAGACAGTGAAGGAGTCGCAGCGTTATGAGCTCGACGCCCATGCACTGGGCTCACATCTTGAAGAAGTTTTCGTATGGCTGCATTTTCAGTATTCCTAGAAATTAGACAAAAAAGAATAATTAGGAAACTATCACTGGCATGAGAGAAATAGCAATTAAACTTTTCCAACTACTAAAGTAATAATTATATGAAATGTACAGATGGGATGATCTAGAAGGAATTGGTGCAGTGGTAAGGGTTAGATTGCATTATCATTAACTACATAAAAACTGGTTAAGTGGTGTCATGTTTCTCATTTTGCATCAGAAGGGTCATTACTAAACATATTTTGGATGGAATCCGTGGTACATCTGGTCAACTAACGGTCTTCCTTACCAATTTCGCATGTTGGTCTCAAAACTTTCAAGAAAGGAATATGCTGGTGCAGTCGGCTTTTGAAGTTATTGCTGATTGTCTCTAGTTATTTCTTGTATGATCTAAACATTATTTTGGTTGTATCTTACACAATGAAATTGCTTTATTAATTTCATGATGCCCTACCCAACAGTTTCTCTAACAAAACAAACAAACATATTTATCGGAAACAATGAATAAATAAATAAGTTCCATCTTAGACAAAAATAAGCATAAATGTTTATCTCTACTTTACCATGTGACAACCACCATATTTGATGATGATTTCTCTTTATCCACAGGAACCATGGAAAGCATATTGAGCTTGTGAAGTTCTGGTGGTATGTTGACAACAAGTCTGTTACGCCTTAAATCACTGCAGTAGATTAAGCATGCCGGTCATGAAAAGATAAATTAAAATGTGAAAATTGATAGTGGCTTTCTACTCACAGAATTTGTAGAGATAAAATACTGCTAATATCAGACGGAAGTGGTCCACTTAGATTATTATTTCCCAAATCCAATATCTCTAGCTTTTGCAATTCACCAATCTCTTTCGGGATGGATCCACAGAAGGAATTGTTATGCAGAACACTGTATACATAATATACGAGTTAAAATAATATTAACCAACTTAACGCAAAAAAAAAAAAAAAAAAAAAAATTATCTAGTTTCTTATGTTAAGCGCTACTTCTACTAAATGGTCTGTACATAGAAAAACACAAGGAAAAAGAAATTTGAGCACGCAGTGCTATTGGTAGTATACATGGATAAGAATTTCAGCTAGTGACCTTCAAAAAATGTGTCTTTGTTAGTATAACTCCAAAAAAATAAAATAAAAAAACAGCCTTTTTTTTAAAAAATTCAGTCATTGGTTAGAAAACACATATAACTCTTGTTTACCAATCCATGATCAAGTCAGGGTTTCAATATATGCTTACAGAGACTTCAAGTGTATAAGCTTCCCAAGTTCTGGTGTGAGTGTCCCCTCAAGAAGAAGATCCTTCAGTTTCCTGCAAGAGCATAATTAACAAAAACATTTCAGAGAAATAGAACAACAAAAGCATGGCAAGTAATAGAGATTATTATGCATCAATTTACACATAAAAAGGACTATATGCAGTTAGAGAACAATGAAGTTTTAGAATAGAGACCTCGAGGAAATTTGGTAAAGACTACGACTTGTCATAAAGAGGTCAAAATTTCAAATTAAGTATGCTTCCAATTAGCGAGAGGTTAAGCAAAGGGCAGAAGAAGTAGCTAAGTCAGCGTTGAGTTTAACCATTAGGCCACACATAAAAAACATAACAAACTCAAGATTATAATGCATCAATTTACACATATAAGGATTGACTATATGTGGATAGAGAACATTCAAGTTTTAGAATAGCGAACTAAGGGAATTTCGTAAAAACTATGATTTGTTATAATGTGGTCAAAAGTTCAAAATATGCTTCTAATTATGGAGAGGTTAAGCAAAGTGCGGATGGAGTAGCTAAGCCAGAGTTGAGTTTAACCATTAGGCCACCACACAAGTTTAGTTTCTCCCTTTATTACACTCTTATTCGTGTAGGTCACAACTATAATGATTATTCAAAAACAAATTCCATTTCTTCTCCTTCTCCCTTTCTATGTGAGAGAGAAGATGAAATCAAGATTTGGTGCCTTTAACCAAAGCTTTCCAACCAAATGAAATATGCCTCTTCACAGAGAACGCACCTTTCACATGTAAATCTATTGAGAACATGTGCCTTAAAGAATTACTCTTGCAATTGGTTTGTTTTCCTCTTTAACAAGAATTCTAATCAGATACTGTTCCTAATTCTATGATCCACATATGTTTAAGATCTGTTATCAGCATCGAGTAAAAGATCTCTCTTGTTCCCCCCCCCCCCCCCCCCCATATCTCTTGTTCAAAGGTGTTTTTATATGATCGTTCCTATTAGCAGAAGCATACCATATATAGGGAGAAGATCCATGACAAAAATATCTGAGATAAACTCAGTGGGCAAAATGCTAATAAAACCTATATATGGTTATCAATTGCAGCTCAAACAAGTATCATATCACCCATCTGATTATAGCCTATTATTTCTTCACCTTCCCAACAATTGCATTGCCTTTTCAATTTCAGATCTCTCAAACTTCCCCCTAGTCACAATTTCAGATTTTTCAACTTCCCCAAATCACAATTTCAGATCATTCTGCTTTTCCTAATCACAAATTTTCACTTTAGCTTGTTGTTAGATGTAATAGGCTTATTGTTAACTTTTCCAATATTTTCTCATTAATGAACTACGATGGCCGTATGCATTCTTTGAGTAAAAAGAAAATTGCAACAAAATCGAGTCATCGAAAAAGAAGATATATATACTACTTACAAAGCCACAACTCTTCCATCATCAGAGCACAGAACTCCAAACCAAGAACAAGAATCAACAGCCTCTTCAACCCAATTCGACAAAGCTCCGTAAGGGTCAACCTCCACCTTCTCTCTAAACCTCCACAGAGCACTCCCTACATGCCCAACAAACCAAACCATCAAACCAAACCATCAAAACCCAACTCATATAACCTCATCAAAAACACAAAAGTAAAAAGAAAATAAAAAGGGTCATACCTTCATCATTGAGAGATGCAGAAAGATGGACACTTTGGCACAGCAGTGCAGCAAGAACCAGGATTAAAAAAGGTGGTATCCCAGGCTTGAACTTCTCCATTCTCCAAAACAAAAACACATGGGTCATCCAAGAATGAGATGAGTTTTCGGTAGGATGATTGTTGAAGGGGGTACAATACAAATTATACAATGCACGCGGAGTTGATGAGGATATGATGTGGGTGGAAATTCTGAGGTGAAAGGTTCAAAGAAAAGTCGTTGGTGGCTCAAAACGGCTGATTCATTTTTCTATCAGTAATTATTTCTTGGTTTAGATTTGAGAAATTAATTAACTAATTAATGGGGATTAGATTAGTTTAGTGCTTTGGTTGCTTCTCAGTTTCTTCGAAAGTGTTGTTAAAGAGAAGCTGCCATTGGTTGAGTTAAGAACGGGAAAGGGTAGCTGGATTCTAGCTGTGCGATTTATGTGTTTCCATTTTCCTGAGACTTTTCACGCGCTATTTTTATTTCTTGCCCTCTATATTAACATTTGGAGAGAGATTGGGTTTCTTTAACAAATTACTTGTGTAATTATGTACCACCAGTATTTTTCATCTGTAATGCACGTTTTGATAAGAGTTAGAGAATTTTCACGTACGATATATGTGTTAAGAAATAGTTTCGAAGTTGGACGTGCGTTGCACGTAATTGAAAAAAATATTTTGAAGAAAAAAATAATGATTTGTACGTGCAGTGCAAGTGTTTATAAGTAGAGTTTGAGTTGTATGTTCAACATAAGTGTATATTTGGTGTTAAAAATATTGAAATTTTATTTTGCACGTGCATTGCACATTTTAAATAGGTGAAATTTTGTTTGTTAGTTTTTGTTGTAATTAATGGAAGAGTTAGAGTTGCACGTACAATGCACGAATTTGTATGTTGACAAATTACAACCCCAACTCTCCCATTATAATATTAGAGATATTGTACAGAATTTTTAAAAATAAGAAAATTAAAAAAAAATCTAATAACATTGATACAATATTGCAATATTTTTTAGTTTGATTTACGGATATAATTCATGTGGGGGGTTACCTCTAGCATTAGTATCAAGTCGATCGGGCTAGGTCCTGCATTACCGGATCCGGACCCGGACCCGTTCATCTATGATTCCAAATATTGAACTGAGCCTCGACCTGTGAAAAACGGGTTCAGATCCTGTTAAAAAATGATATCCGTCGGGTCCAAATAGCGGCGTACGGGGAGCTGAAAGATGGTTTGACAGTGTTTGGCAGATAGAGACGTCAGCGTCGAGCAACTGACATCGAGCATGAGAGGGAGGTCGGGGCTGCTGCTTCGTCTCTTCTCCTTGTTGTTACTTTTTGGGAGATTGAGGTTTTTTTTAAATTGGGACGTTAGTATTTGTTTTTTGTTTGTTTTTTCTCGTTTCTTTTTGTCCTAGTGTGGGTCGGGTCCATTTTGAGCGAACTCGGGCCCGACCTGAAAAATATGAATGGGTCATATTTTAGGACCCGGACTCTATCCACAATAGATCCGGTTAGTTCCAGTCCAATGCCGGGTCCGGGTATTTGATTTTTGTGACACTACTTATTACCTCCTACATTTGAGCTTTTTTAAAATAAATTTTTGAAAAGAAAAAAGGAGAACAAAAACATTTAGATCATAAGTGATCTTAGCATATAATATATTGTGTGTATAGTATAATCATGTACAATCTTGCATAAAATTTTTTAAAATGAGAAAATTAATGAAATTATTTTTGAAAAAAATCATCTAATAACATATATACATTATTGCACTACTTTTTAGGTTTGATTGATGTATACTAGTAATTTACACGTGCAATACACGTTTTTATAAATATCTATATAATAAATTACAAAGAAAGCTATCAAGTGGTTCTCATTCAATCTCCCCTAAAACCAATGGTCTAGATTGATTCTCCCAAAACATATTTTTCCGCCCAAAATTTTAAACCCCAAAATAAAAATTTTCCCCCCAAAACTAAAAAACTCATTACTTTATTACTATCTCTCTCTTCTCTCCTCTCTCTTCTCTCATCTCTCTTCACTTTTTCATATTTTTCTCTTTCTCTCTCTCCCCCTCTCTCTCCCATTCTTTTTTTATTTAGTTAAAAATTTAGATTTTAAGATTTCAGGTTTGTAAAATTTTCAGAATTTTTATGCTTTTTTTATTGCACATGTTATATTGAAAATAGCAAATATCTCTTCAATAGTTAAATTTCATCATTTTTCATCCTTAAGTTCTAAGAAGTTGGATTTTACACCCTCATTTATAATTATTTTTCAACATAGACTTTTATTTACAACTAATTATTGTCATACTATTCAAACTTGAACTACATAATTGTTGTTTTACTGTTTACAGGGCTTTTCGTGTGTTGTATCGTTAGGAAGACGTGCCGTAGGCACGTGCCCACGAGCAAATCTAGTATATATATATATATCCTTTATATTAGTTATGCATGTGCATTGCACGTGTTTGGTTTGATTTACGGATATAATTCATGTGGGGGTTACCTCTAGCATTAGTATGTATATGAACCTAACACCTCCTTTATATTAGTTATGCATGTGCATTGCACGTGTTTGGTTCGATTTACGGATATAATTCATGTAGGGGTTACCTTTAGCATTAGTATCAATTCAATCGGGTTGGATCCTACACTACTTGTAGCGCCCCGAATTTCCAAAAAATAAAATGAGAAATACTTGGCACAAATTCCAGAATCAAATTCAATTGTAATCATAAACATATAAACCAAATACAGGAAAATTTAAAACTTTTTATTACATCAACTATTTTACAAAGCCCAGTGGAATTTAAACACATTGAATTACAATTCTTTTAAGAACTCAACACCATAAATGCAAATTTTCTCTTTACGATCAATCTTTTTACAACATATGCAAAATCATTAAACATTCTACCACATGCTCCCAACTCCATGCTAATGGTACCTACATGTGAAACATGAGGCTAGAGATAACCCTAACTCCCAAAACTACAGGGGTCAGCCATAAGATGTGAGTGATATTCAATGGAAATACAAATTTAAATAGAAACATAATGAATAAAATCATAAGCCAATAAATGAAACATATTAACGCAGTAAATATCGATGGAACATGAAATAACAATAAATGAAACATAAATCATCAAGTGAAACTAGACTAAGTGATAAGTGTAAAAAAATGGAAAACAAACATACATGAAACCAAGTCAAGAAAACACAAATGCATATGCTGACTTCTAATGCATACTTGTCGGAATCTATGCATCTCACAATACATACGTATGGTGCAAGCCCTTATTATTCTCCACTTTATATGGTTTAATCCCTCGTAATGCAACTAATCCTACTACGGTGATAGAAACAAGATCTAGAATACTCAGCGAATAGGCCTACGTCCCGGTATCTACCAGATAGACTAGCACCCTCAACGTGCAAGCATCATGTAAGCATCGAACTGAACATTCCATGCCAAAATTCCACGAATAGGTCCCAGCCACCGGAAAGAAACCGCCCAACTGTAAAAGACCCTCAACGTGCAAACCCGGAAGATGGCAATGATAACTGTAACCTTCGGAATCAAATCGCCTAACTACAACTATAGTCCCGAATCTCATCCGTCCACTATACAGGGCCCCCTACTTACGTTTTCCAAGCTCTATCACATCTCCACTAATGCACGTCCTTAGGTTAGTTATTTTTATTAATTAAATCAAAGCCTCCCTAGAGTGTACCCTGTCGGACTTAACTAAATCAACAACAAAAGTCCTTCTGGCCAAAATATCTACAAAATCTCAACTGCCGGTATGTTAGGATCCTACTCAACCTCTAGAGTCTTACATCTCAAAGTATCATTAATAGTCTTTCTAGGGTCCACATCATAACCCTAAGTCTCATATTGAACCCATCTTGGTTTTTGTTATACAAAAATACTCTTCATCACAATCCTTTTAATCAACCAATATTGCCACGAGAATTCGTTTATATGTATGGAAGCACTTTTAATCTACAAAAATATATATTTTTACAAAATCTAAAAATTATATGATTTTGTTACTCAAAACAGTACACTCTAAAATCAATATTAAATTTTGGAAAAATTTACTTAAATTCAGCACATTTCAAAGAATCCACCATAAAAATTTGGGCACAAATAAATTAGTTTAAAGGGTTTATATTCAATAAATTCTGAAAACTATCTTCCATCCAGAAATCTGAAAGTTTCATGACTTTGTCCCTTAAAGCAGTACATTCAATAATCAATATTAAATTCTGAAAAATATCAAACTAAATTCAGCACACAGCAATGAATCTACCATAAAAAATTGGAATCAAATAAATTAGATTAAAGGGGCCATATTCGATAAATTCTAAAACCATCTTTTATCTAAAATCTAAAAATTACATGATTTCATTCCTCAAGACAGTACATTCAAGGATCAATATTAAATTCTGGAAAAATAAATTTAATCCAGCACACAACGAGGAATTCACCATAAAAATCTGGAATTAAATAAATTAGTTTAAAGGGTTCATATTCGATAAATTCTGAAAACTAACCATTATTTTAAAAATATGGAACTATGACAGTACAGTGGTAGAAATTTCATATCTTACAATTTATAAGTTGAATTGAGGATCCGTCAGATGATCTGGAAACTAGACACAGTAAGCTACAATTTCTATTTTACAAGTTTTTGGTAATTCCATCAGAAACTAGATCGAAATCTCGTTCCAAACTAAAACTTACGAGAGTCCAGATCATACAATGTCCACAAAAACTCATCAAAAATCGATCAAACCACACACACACACACACACACACACACACACACACACACACACACATATATATATATATATATATATATATATATATATATATTTGTTTAAACTCATATATAGATGCTCTCATATGTATACTAGAGTCCCCCATACATAGAACACAAATTCACGCCCTAAAACCACACGAAACATCAAAATAAATCAGAAAACACCCAAAGAAATTAGCAATGAGGGTTGCGGGTATGAACAGTACCCGGTATTGTTCACCTGAGCCTCCCAACCCTAACTCGGGGTTCAACCCCCAAACCCTAACCCCATATGTTTTGTTTTTTTGAATGTAATTTCGTATATATTTCTTTCCATATATTCTTTTATGCACAAACCACTTCAAAGTGTACTGCTTTATATCCATACAACAATTATTCAAACTCTAACATTTAGTTTCAATTTTTGACGATTAAAAATAATCAATAACATGAAAAGATCTCAACTTTATAATCAATCAAGCATGAATTTAAAAATATGTAACAAGTTCTAATTATTTCTATATATCTTTATTAACTACAATTAAATTCATAGATCCCAAATTAGATTTTTCATCCATCATCAATATTCAACATTCAAAATTAATAAAACATGACCATCTCTCATAAAAGTTGCACCTTTAGTTCATGTAAACATCCATAAGTTCATCCATCATGATAATATGAGTAAAACACTTAAAAAAAAAACTAGAAGCATCACTTACCTCAAAGAAGATCAACTTGAAAATTAATAATAGAAATAAAGAAAAGCCTTCTCCTTGCAAAAGTCCAAGATCCAAGCTTTAACATCAAGAAAATAATGCGAAAGAGATTATTTGAGTGCACAAGAAGGGTGGCAGACTGCTGACTTTATTATAGGCCGGGATTGGCTTCTCGGGTTTCACAAAGGTTTACAAGTTTACCCCCTCACAAGATTATTTACATATATGGATCTCTTCCAATTTATAGTTATTCAAATTAATTTAAAGTAAAATAATTTAATCCCTTCACACCCAGATCTGACCAGCCCACATGAAGCCAGAAATTTCAAGAAAATTCTGGAGTTTTTACTCTAAGTGGCAATTTTTGCACAAAAGTCCTTTATTTATTCGTATTTGCAAATAAGCCATAAAATATTCATAGAAAATCCAGAAAAATTAGAATTATTATCTACTAATAAAGATTTGATTTCCAAATAAATTTTTTGACTTTTACTCTCCAGAAAAAATATTTTCAATAAAGTCCCCAACAATCCCAAAATTGCGTAATTATATATTTATTCAATTAAATCAATAAAAATCAACCAAATATTGAAATAATCTAATTCCTTAGAGACTTATACTGAATAATCGGCCCAAATGCAACCAAACAATTTTTAAGTTAAATTTTCACCCCTAAACGACTTTTTACAAAAAGACCCCTTTTAAAATTTTTTTACAAAAGTAGCTTTCTTTATTCAGAAAAATCCCCAAAATTCATATATACCCAATAACAAATAATATAAGTCGTTCATGAACTCATAATTCTACATTCACACTTCAAAAAATATTTGCACGTATTTTGCACGTATGAAAATATCAATTTTACGAAAATTCAATATAATTAAATAATTCGATTTAAAAATTATTAGTTAATTCAAAATATAGTATTTAAAATTAAGGGGATTTACATCACTCTCTCCTTAGAATAGTTCGATCCTTAGAACTATCCTTAGTAAGAGAAAAACAAAAATACAAAACTTACACAACAGTTTCAGAAAATTCATTCTATCTTTATTTTCTTATTACATTGGGTTACTAATTTAAAAAAAAATAACGCATAATAAGAATAGTAAAGTAAATATGAAAACTGACAGAGCAACAAGTATAAGCAAAAATCCACAAAGCATAAAATTAATTCTAAGAAGATGTATAAAATTGTATAAAAAATATATACTATGCAATAACTTGTTGAAAGCTACTAGATAATCAATTAATGCATACGAATTTTTACAACATAATCATTGTAACTAATATAGATTAGTCAATAATACTTTAAAGCACACAAGGAATCAAAAGCTTCCGTAAAACTTGAATACACAATAAACACAATGCAACTATGAATTTATGAATTAATGAAATTAGACAAACGAACGTAACACAAAACTTAGACAAGAATACGAATAAATGAAAACAATAAGTTTAGTCAGAAAAACAAAATATTAAGCACCCCAATGGTCGTTGAAACATTTGGATGAAACCAGAAAATGCAAAATACATATATGAACAGGTCAACAACAAAAAAATGATTACTGATCAAACAACATCGTAAAAGATCATTATAATAAGATGATAATAAAGCCAACCATACAAAATAAGGAGCGAAAAGAAAAAGTTAAGAACATGAATAATGACAAAAGTAAATAATAATAAAAGTAACACGAAGAATACAAACTTAAAGATGATAAAAAAAATATAGGCCTGTGAAGATAGTCAATTAAAGACACGTCGAAATACCAACAATACCATAATATAAAAATTCTTAGTTGTAGTAGTGAAACGTGCATAATAATAGTAAATGAAATAATAATATAATATTGGAATAATATATAATATCAATTATATAAAAATGAAAATAATAAATAAGTATGAATAATAAAAATCATATTATATAAGTAGCAAACAAATATAAGATAGGCCAAGAAAATGAAATGGTACGAAAATACAAAAATACTAACATATGTAAAGATAAAGTATGCACATATATATATATATATATATATACAAAATGATAATACTAAGATAGCGAAAATACTTAATAGTAAACCTCAATAATATAGGGTAAAAAAATAAAATAACGCATATAAGATAGATATGAAGACAAGTATAGATAATAAGGTATTCAATGTGTATATGTGTAACTGTATTATGAATAACATAATTGAAGTAGCATAGGCTAAGTTTTAAAATCTTATAAAATGGTATGAACAGTTCAAAAGAATAAGATAGTATAAGTAATATATAAAACTAAAAGTGGGGTTATTAGAGTAGAAAATTCCTTTGTTGTGGGTTCGCCTCATTGATGTCCAGCTGTAGACTTGCCTCCTTGACATCAAGTTGCAGATTGCCTCCACGACATCAGGTTGCAGGTTGCCGTCTGGACATTCGGTTGCAGTTTTTACCTCCCGACATCCAATTGCAAGTTTGCCTCCGATTGACATCTAGTTGCATATTTGCCTTCTCGACATCTGGTTGCAACAAAATGATGAATGGAATGATGTAATCTTCCATATGTACTGTGATATTGGATGTTTAATTTAAGTGTGATATTATGTTTTGAAATCCGTGATATAAAAATAGAAGCAAAAGTAGGAAATGGAGTAGAAAGTCATACGATGGAATATTAAAATAGAAGTATAGATTATAAATATTCAACACAAATAGTAGGAATTAGTAGTAGTGAAAAATAATTTATAAAAGTAAGGAGGAAGAAGGAATGAAATACATGCATAAGCTTAAATGTAAATGCGAATGAGAGATAACTATGTAGCATAAATAATCATATGTCATAGAATATACAGGAAATAGCAAAAAGTATATGTAGTAAGAAAGTAACTAAGAGGATAAAAATCATAATATTAAGGTAACAAGCGGCTATAATATATTATAGTAGTAAAAGTGTAAAAAATAATAAAATAAGGTAATACAACAAGTAGCTATAAACGGTGAAAAGTAAATATAACAAAAGTAGTAAACAATAAATAATAATAAAGGTATTGAATATAAGGTGTAAAAAAAAAAAATTCAATGTGCAGAGGTATATCATATTTATATGAGTAAAAATATTACAATCAAGTTCAAATACACCGAAAAATTAGACAACACAAAATAATGGAAATTATAGCATCGAAAAATCAAAGTATATATAAATTAATGTGAATTAAAATATAATAGGAATAATAGTAAAAGAAATTAATAATTCAATAAGTAGGAATTTAAACTAATATAATGCGTAACAGTAATAGCAAAATAAATGAGTAAACATAAAAGTGCATAAAATTATGAATGACAGAATTTTTAGAAAGAAAATAAAAATATAAAATATAAAAGAGAAGAGAAAAGGTAGTCTATGTACAAAAACATAATATATTCAAAGTAATAATCGAAATAAAATAAATTATAAGTAAATGTTGTTAATTATAATACAATTATTGTAGTATCCGTTACTCAAAAGTGACAAGCGAAAAAAAAAAAATATGTCATTGAAAACTATAAACTGCAAACACCAACAGAAAAATAAAAAACTATATTAGCCACATTCCAAACTTCAATAATGAAACTTATTTCTATAAAACACAAAACTTATAGAACGAATAGGCTAGAATTAGCAAACCATACTTTATAATTATAATTATAGTTGTACAAAAATAGACAAGTCAATAACTAATAAAATTATCCCAATTTAACGTCAATAATAATAAAAATAATTAAAAGGTGGTTATAACGGCAAAAGAAAACAAATCATTCATATTCTATTTATGCGAAAATAATCAACCTACTTACGATAAAGAAATTTTTAGTCGAATCTAGACATACAAATAATTCAAAATTAACTACAAACAGTCATGATAAAACAACCAAGTCACACATATCTAATGTCCACCCGTAAATTCACACATCTATTGTTCACCTAGGTTTTCAAACATCAAATGTCCACTTATGTACTCACACATCTAATGTCTACCAAGGTTCTCACACATCAAATGTCCACTTATGTTTATTCCCTATACCATGTTTACATTACAAATTGAAGTTTGCTTTGATACCAACTCTGTAGCGCCGCGAATTTTCAACAAATAAAATTAGAAATACTTGGCACAAATTCCAAAATCAACTTCAATTGTAATCATAAACACAGAAACCAAATACAGAGAAATTTAAAACTTTTTTTTACATCAACTCTTTTACAAAGTCCAGCGGAATTTAAACACATTGAATTACAATTCTTTTAAGAACTCAACACCATAAATGTAAATTTTCTCTTTACGATCAATCTTTTTACAACATATGCAAAATCATTAAACATTCTACCACATGCTCCCAACTCCATGCTAATGGTACCTACATGTGAAACATGAGGCTAGAGATAATCCTAACTCCCAAAACTACAGGGATCAACCATAACGGTGTGAGTGATATTCAAAAAAATACAAATTTAAATAGAAACATAAAGAATAAAATCATAAGCAAACAAATAAAATATATTAACACAGTAAATACCGATGGAACATGAAATAACAATAAATAAGACATAAGTCATCAAGTGAAAATAGACTAAGTGTCAAGTGTAAGAAAACGGAAAACAAACATACATGAAACCAAGTCAAGAAAACACAAATGCATATGCTGACTTCTAATGCATACTTGTCGGAATCTATGCATCCCACAATACATAGGTGCGGTGCAAGCCCTTATCGTTCTCCACTTTAATGGTTTAATCCCTCGTTGTGCAACTAATCCGACCACGGTGATAGAAACAAGATCTAGAATACTCTGCGAATAGGCCTACATCCCGGTATCTACCAAATAGACTAGCACCCTCAACACGCAAGCATCATGTAAGCGTCGCCCTGAACATTCCATGCCGAAATTCCACGAATAGGTCCCTACCTCCGGAATGAAACCACTAAATTGTAAAAGACCCTCAACGTGTGAACCCAGGAGATGGCAATGATAACTGTAGCCTTCGGAATCAAACCGCCCAACTACAACTATAGTCCCAAATCTCATCCGTCCGCTATACAAGGCTCCCTACTTACATTTTCCAAGCTCTATCACATCTCCCATAGTGCCTGTCCTTAGGTTGGTTATTTTTATTAATTAAATCACAGCCTCCCTAGAGTTGGGGTACCCTGCCGGACTTAACTAAATCAACAACAAAAGCCCCACTGGCCAAAATATCCACATAATTTGTTACCCCTGTTTCCATTTTATGTATTTTGAGTGTATTTTCTTTTTTCTTGTATTTGATTCAGTTTGTATCTTTGGATCGTATATTAGATCTTTTGTTTTCAATATATATTTCTTTTATTGTTTTATCATCTTTTATTTGAGTTCTTGGTTCTGTTGTCTCTTTTGTTTCGTCCTTGCATGTTCGTACCGGTATTTTTGATCCTCCTTGATTGAATTGATTCGTACCCTATTTTATTCTTTTTATTTATTTTGCCTTATCTATATATTTTTTTTGGATCCCTAATACCCATTTAAAACTCCTAAAACCCAATTAAGACCAAATCCATTCACATTTTAATCCATTACCCATTTATATTTAAACCCTACCCATTAAATGAACTATACCCAAAACCCAATTAATTATAACCCAACTATACCCTATTTCTATATACCCATACCCATTTATACACAACCTGAACCCACTCTTCCCTTGATCCGACCCGTTAGCTCTGTGTCGCCTCCACCTTCTTTCCCTAACCCTAAAAAATATTGAACCCATATATTTACCCCATGCAGCCGTCCTTTTTCCCCTACCTTTATCCCGTCTAGCTCGCTCTCATCCTCCCCCGTTTTCATCCCACTCCTGCCCTAGCCTCCTCCTTACTGCGTTCCTCAGCAGTTGTGCAGCACTGTGAGCCCTGTGCATCAACCTCCCGGTCATGCCCTGCTTCCAGTCGACGCCAGCAAGCCGAAGCCACCTGCGGTAGCCCCCTGCCGCACTCAGCCGGCCTCGCGCCAGACCAGCCCATGCCAACCCCCGTCTCCCGGTGCTTCTCCCCCTCTGACAACAAGGCAGCACGCCCGCTGCCATCGTCGTCGTCTTTCCTATCCGCTCGCTCTCTTGTAGACACGTGCGTATGTTGCACGTGTTGGGTGTTCACTGCTCGTGTTCGTTATTGCGTTCATGTTTGGTTCTCGTTCTTGGTTCGTGATTCGTGTTCATTCGGTCATGTTCGTACTGAGAATCCGTTCCCATTATTCTTTCTTCGTACCATTTTCGTCGTCGGTTATAAGGCAAGTAACTTGTATTCTTTTCTTTTTGTAATACAAGTACTAAATACCGCCTGTAGTGTAGCTAGGTTCTAGAGATAATTTGTGTGTGAATCCCCTTTTTGATATTGTCTCTGTTGTGTTAATTTGACCATAGTTGCCTTACGACATTCATGACATGAAATAATCTAGGGTTGACTATTTTTTGTTGTATATATGCATGTTGTTCATATGATATCTTGTGCTCGTTCATGTTATTCGTAGTCGACTTTTTGTGGACTTGTGAAATATCTTATACCATGTTGCTTAGACATCTTGTACACCATATTTCATGTTTGGTTATGTTTTGGATGAGTTTCGGATAAACTAGTGGAATTTGTGCATATATTTTCAGTTTTGTTGGCTTTTCCGTTTTGATCAGTATTTTAGACCCTATTAAGGTCTGTATATGGAAATATTTTGTGAACATGAACTGTAGTGAATTCTGTCTATTTTCCAACCCTTTTGACGGATCTCAGTTTTGATTTACGAGTTGTGAGTTATGTCGATTTTACTACAGAGGTGTAGAGTGGTTTACAGATTTTATTTTCTATAAATTCTGAAGAGTAATATATTTTTATCGTGATGTTAAAAGTATTATTTTGATCCAATATTTTGCACAGCATAACTATACTTGATTGGGAATAACCCTGAATTTTTATAAATTTATTTGATGAGTTTTAAAAACCGTTCTATGTTTCCAAACAATTACTATACTAGCAGATTTTTCTTGCTGTTCAGTAAAAAACCTGATTTTTGACCTAATTGTACTTTCTGTTTATAAAATATTTGTGAATATGAAAGTTACCCCACTGTGTCTATTTTATCACACTTTTGGTGGATTTGGATTTGGATTTATGGTTTACGAGATATTGCTATTTTCGTACAGCAGTATTTGTGCTTTCAGATTTACAAAACTACTGCATCTTGATATTTTCTGATTTTACTTGACTACTCTATTTAAATTAAAAAATTTTGAAACTTTATATTCTGATGCTACACATATAGGAGAAGACCCCAGATTTTTTGTGGATTTAATTTGTGAGTTTTTATGCTGTTTTCTTGTTCTTAAATACAATCTTCTGATTTCTGGTTGAACATGTTTTCTGGTTTCAATTCAGTTTTGACTCTTGATTTTTGTGAAATACTATATGAATTAAATATATTCGCTGGATTTGGCTGGGAGTCTATTTTCCAGATTCTTTGACGGATCCAGATTTTCAATTTTGAAGCAACGGGAATCTCAGTTTTAGTGCAGTACTGTCTTGCTGTCCTGAACTAGAAATTTCGTTGTTCTATCCTTTTGTGTGTTATTTTTCACCCATACATGTTTATCTTGAAACTTGAACTTATTACTTGATCATACCATATTGTATTTTCCCTGTTTCGTGAAACATATATGCTTGTCTGACACTAATAATAATTAACCAAGCCGGGATTTAAAGGGAAAGATCTAATAGTGAAAAATACAGAAACATGTACTCGGAAGAGGATCTATTGATCCTATGTGATACATGGCTTGATTCTTGATACTTGGCTTGATATTTCACTACTTGAGGCTTGATATTTTACTTGAGGCTTGATACTTCACTCTTGAGGCTTGTTACTTGATACTTGCGGCTTGATACTTGATACTTGATTTCTTGAGGCTTGTCCCTGAGTATACTGCACAATATGGTCCACTATAAAATCTAAAACGAAATTGCATTGACTATAGCAACCATGTAGTAAAAGTATGGATGCATGAAGTGCTACCTAGATAGTAATAATACAAGACTTGAACATGACCACTTGACACTTGCTACTTGTTACTTGTACATGATACTTGATACTTATTCACAAAATACTTGATTCGTGACACTTGCTACTTGTTACTTGTTTACTTGTTACTTGTACATGATACTTATTTACTTGACACTTGATACATGCCACCTATACTTGTTCATCTTGCCATACTAGTATTTTATTTTGTTATCATGCATATTCCATGTTATTAGTTAGTTTTTTCCATATACTTGTATCCTGCACTACAAGCAGTCCGTAACTTGTATTGACGGAAGTTTATTTTCTTTCTCCTATTCCTGTAATTGTTAAATTGCAGATTTTGGAGAACAGGTGCCAGATGATGTTGATGATATGAGATATTAGTGCTAGATTTGCTATTATTATTTCTTGTTGCTTATTTTTGAACAATTGTATTTGATACTTGAATTTATTTGTATTTGGACAATGTGACCCAAGATATTTGACTTATTCAGATCTGGATTATTTGAGATTAATATATTTTGGTTTCAAGTATTCTTGTTGGTATTTATATTCATATGTGCATGCTTGGTTGATTCTTTTGCTTCCGACTCTGATTATTCTTGTGAGATGTTGTAAAGATTCCGAACAGCTTATGAATGATGAAAATTATTCGCTGGGCTTTTGTCGCGTATCCGTATTCCGTATTCTCTTTTTGGGAAGCGGGGCATGACAAAATCTCAACTGCCGGTATGTTAGGGTCCCACTCAACCTCTAGAGTCCCACAACTCAAAGTATCATTAATAGTCTTTCTAGGGTCCACCTCATAACCCTAAGTCTCAAATTGAACCCATCTTGATTTTGTTATACAAAAATACTCTTCATTATTCACATTTCTTTTAATCAACCAATATTGTCACGAGAATTCATTTATATGTATGGAAGAACTTTTTATCCACAAAAATATAGATTTTTACAAAATCTAAAAATTATACGATTTCGTTACTCAAAACAGTACACTCTAAAATCAATATTAAATTCTGAAAAAATTTACTTAAATTCAACACATATCAAGGAATCCACCATAAAGGTCTGAGCTCAAATAAATTAGTTTAAAGGGTTGATATTCAATAAATTCTGAAACCTATCTTTCATCCAAAAATCTGAAAGTTTCATGACTTTGTCCCCCACTACATTTAAAAATCAATATTAAATTATGGAAAAATCAAATTAAATTCAGCACATAGCGACGAATCTACCATAACAATCTGGAATCAAATAAATTAGATTAAAGTGGTCATATTCGATAAATTCTGAAGCCATCTTTTATCTAAAATATGAAAATTACATGATTTCATTCCTCAATACAGTACATTCAAGGATCAATATTAAATTCTGGAAAAATAAAATTAAATCCAGCACACAACGAGGAATTAACCATAAAACTCTGGAATTAAATATATTAGTTTAAAGGGTTCATATTTGATAAATTCTGAAAACTAACCATTATTTTAAAAATATGGAACTATGACAGTACAGTGGTAGAAATTTCATATCTTACAATCTATAAGTCGGATTGAGGACCCGTCAGATGTTCTGGAAACTGGACATAGTAAGATACGATTTATATTTTACAATTTTTTGGTAATTCCATCAACAACTTGGTCGAAATCTGGTTCCAAACTGAAATAGACGACAGTCCAGATCATACAATGTCCACAAAAACCCATCAAAACTCGATCAAACCACATATATTTATTTTTTTAAAGTCATATATAGATGCTCCGATATGTATACTAGAGTTCCCCATACATAGCACACAAATTCACGCACTAAAACCACACGAAAGATCAAAATAAATCGCAAAACACCCAAAGAAATTATCAATGAGGGTTGCGGGTATGAACAGTACCCGGTACTGTTCACCCGAGCCTCCCACCCCTAACTCGGGGTTCAACCCCCAAACCCTAACCCCATATGTTTTGTTTTTTTGAATGTAATTTCATCTATATTTCTTTCTGTATATTCTTTTATGCACAAACCACTTCAAAGTAAACTGCTTTTAGATCCATAAAACAATTATTCAAACTCTAATGTTTAGTTTCAATTTTTTATGATTAAAAACAATCAATAACATGAAAAGATCTCAACTTTATAATAAATCAAGCATGAATTTAAGAGCATGGCGCAAGTTCTAATTTTTTCTACATATCTTTATTAACTACAATTAAATCCATATATCCCAAGTTAGATTTTTCTTCTATCATCAATTTTCAACATTCAAAATTAATAAAACATGATCATTTCTTATAAAAATTGCACCTTTAGTTCATGTAAACATCTATAAGTTCATCCATCATGATAATATGAGTAACACACATAAAAAAAACTAGAAATATCAGTCACCTAAAAGAAGATCAACTTAAAGAATAATAATAGAAATAAAGAAAAGTCTTCTCCTTGCAAAAGTCCAAGATCCAAGCTTTAACTCCAAGAAAATAATGAGAAAGAGATGATTTGAGTGCACAAGAACTAGCCGGCTGCTGACTTTATTATAGGTCGGGATTGGCCTCCAGGGTTTCACAAAGGTTTACAAATTTACCTCCCAAGAAGATTATTTATTTATATATATGGATACCTTCCATTTTATAGTTATTCAAATTAATTTAAAGTAAAATAATTTAATCCCTTCACACCTAGATCTGACCAGCCCACATGCAGCGCGAGATTTCAAGAAAATTCTGGAGGTTTTACTCCAAGTGGCAATTTTGCACAAAAGTCCTTTATTTTTGTGTATTTGCAAATAAATCATAAAATATTCATAAAAAATACAAAAAAATTAGAATTATTATCAATAATAAAGATTTGATTTTCCAAATAAATTTTCTAACCTTTACTCTCCAGAAAGATTATTTGCAATAAAGTCCCCAACAATTCCGAAATTGCATAATTATATATTTATTCAATTAAATCAATAAAAATCAACCAAATATGGAAGTAATCTAATTCCTTAGAGATTTATACTGAATATCTGGCCCAAAATGCAGCCAAACAATTTTTAAGTTAAATTTTCACCCCTAAACGACTTTTTACAAAAAGACCCCTTTCTTTCAAAAATTTACAAAAGTAGTTTTCTTTATTCAGAAAATCCCAAAAATTCACATATACCCTATAAAAAATAATAGAAGTTGTTCATCAACTTATAATTCTAAATTCACACTTCAAAAAATATTTGCACTTGTTTTGCACGTGTGAAAATGTCAATTTTACGAAAATTCAAAATAATTAAATAATTTAATTTAAAAAATATTTATTAATTCAAAATATAGTATGTTAAATTACGGGGCGTTACACAACCGGACCCGTACCCGGACTCGTTCACCTACGATTCCAAATATTGAACTGAGACCTGACCCGTGAGATATGGGTTTGGATCCTGTTAAAAAGTGATATCCGTCGGGTCCAGGTAGTAGCGTACGGGGAGTGGGGAGAGGGTTTGAAGGTGTTGGGCAGCTGGTGATGTCGACGTCGGGCATGAGAGGGAGGTCGGGGCTGCTGCTTCGTCTCTTCTCCTTGCTGTTACTTTTTGGGAGATTATGGGGGTTTTTTTAATTGCGAGGTTAGTGTTTTTTGCTTTTTGTTTTTGTTTTTTTTGTTTTTTGTTTTTTGTTTTTGTTTTTTCTTGTTTCTTTTTGTCCTAGTCCGGGTCGGGTCCATCTTGAGCGAACTCAGGCTCGACCTGAAAAATATGATCGGGTCATATTTTTGTATCCGGATTCTATCCACAATAGATCAGGTTAGTTCCTGTCTAATGCAGGGTCCGGGTATTTGATTTTTGTGACACTGTTTATTACCTCTTACATTTGAGTTTTTTTAAAAAAAGTTGAAAAGAAAAAAGGAGAAAAAAAACATTTAGATCAAAAGTGGTTTTAGCATATAATATGTTGTGTGTATAGTATAATAATGTACAATATTGCATAAAATTTTTTAAAATGAGAAAATTAATAAAATTATTGTTGAAAAAAATCATCTAATAACATGTACACATCATTGCACGATTTTTTAAGGTTTGATTAAGGTAAACTAGTAATTTACACGTGCAATGCACGCATTTATAAATATATACATTTTAAAAAAAAATTCGACGGTGTCTGACATCGAACCTAAGACCTCCTTTATATTAGTTATGCATGTGCATTGCATGTGTTTGTTTGGTTACAAATGGAGTTGGTTTGGTTACAAATGAAGTTTATTTGGTGACCAACTCTCTCATAAAATAGTAGAGATGATTCAATTTCAAAATTTAGATGTAGAAAGAGTGGATTGTTGCCTCCTACATTTGCTCTCCTTTTTTTATTTAAAAATAAAAAATAAAAAATTCTAGACAAAAGTGGTTTATCATAATATATTGTATAGATAATAATTAATTATTACTTTATGTAGGAAAAAATATCCAATATAGCCATTTTGAATAGCCATTTTGAATTATTTAAATGAGCCAAATAAGGAAATGGGCTAAACCTTGTGGTAAGCCTACGAGTCTTGGTGAATTGAAAAGTAGATCTCAACAACACTTCTCGATGCGTCAATAAAAATGAAAGTTAATGGACAAACAATTACAAGAATAGAGGATGAAGCTTCTCCTACCTAACCCCTCCTTCCTCCCCCTGCTGAACCTCATCTCCGGCGCCCTCCATCACTCTCTCCTCCTCTGAACCTCTACTTCGTAATCCCGATATCAGAGCTCCTCCTTCTCCTTTTCTGCCTACTTTAGTTTGACCCACATTTTGGAGGCCGTCGGCTTCAATCCCGGTCTTTGACGCCTTCACCATCTCCACCATTACCTCTCGGACCTTTTGCTTCACTCCCCCATGCTGTCGGAGTTGGAACTGAGTTGGTGCGGGCCCAACGAGGAGGTCCGACACCCACCACCCCTCCCCCTCCCCCCACTGCAGATGTGTCTCCCCCTCCCCCTCTCCCACCTACTCACCTCCCTGTCAACCAGGTGGCTGCACCCCCCAACCCCACCTCCAACCACTCTACCCTAAGGAATGTCCCCTATGAGGAGGAGTCTCCTAGGCTCAGACGTGCGCTCACTCCGTCGTGGGCACACCGAAGTGTACATCATCGACAGACAAGGAGTGGCGACGTTCATCACCGCCATCAGGAGTTCATCTCAAGGGAACGGGCCAATAGAGGGGGTCCTTCCACGGCCACTACGGGCATAATAGAACCCCCCAGGTTCCAGCGTTACGCTCAGAGACGACACGACGACCATCTTCACAGGGACAGGGAAACCCACAGACTGAGTTCTCGCAATGAGATACATCAACTTCATCATACCAACAGTTACTACAGAGAAAGGGATTACAGTAAGGATACTCACCGCCCCCAAGAGGCCAGCGGCATCACTCAAGTCACCAAAGCAACGACTACCAACATCACTCAACCACTACATCACAGCCAAGAACCTCCACACTCCACCATAACCCCCCAGTGAAACCCAACAATCAGTAGCACAACCCAGCAATCCTCCCTCACTCACCCAACACCTGGCACCACCAAAGGAGGCGAGCCCAGACCATCCCAAGTCCATCGTCGTATGGGCCCAATAGGGGGGTCCAAGCGACGAGCCCAGGGAGGATGAGGTACAAGCTCCGACTGGAGATGTGGTGGAGCAGTGGCAAGAGGTCACCCACAAAGGGAAAAGGAAACTCACCTCCCCAATGCCAGTGCCGCAGGACAACGGTAAAAAACAAAGAAGAGGGAAACAGAAACTGGTGCCGTGCTTTAACTGTGGTGACTTGGGCCACTATCGAACAGAATGTACTAAGGAAGTTCGATGCTTGAAATGTATGAAATGGGGCCACATGTCATACAATTGTACCAATGTGATTACTTTCAACACCGATGATGAACGACAAGTCTACAGAGGAAGATCGCCGGATAACCCAGCAACAATCAGACTAGAAAACAGTATCGCCATTATGAAAAGCGAGGAAAGTTGGCTATGCCAATGGTGTGCGGTGGCTCGAGTCAAGTCAGGCAGGCCATCAGAAACCCATCTCTTACAAGCGCTGAATGCTAAGTGGCCTATGAGTGCACACAGAGACTGGGTAGTAAAGAAAGTTTGTCATATCCAATTTCTTATTTCGTTCCCATCGCCAGAGAAAATGTTAGAAGTTACCAGTATGGCAACGGTGGATTTTGGGCATTTCAAAGTGGACTTCAAAGCTTGGACACCGAGCTTCGGTGCGGAACGTCCCCAAGGAGACAAGTATTGGATATGGATCCACAATGTACCACTTCATTTCTGGAAGAAGGAGGCTTTGCAAGAGATAGTCTCTGACTTCAGATCAGTGGAAGACATAGACGAAAAGACCATTTGCCGCTCGGAGATAGTCTTGGCGAGAGTTCTCATCAGGAGCGGTGATATCTCCCTATTGCCTCGCTTTGCCAAAGTTTTCTCATACGAACAATCTTATCTCATTCGGTTTGTACTTGACAAATGCACAGAGACGGAGGCGGAGCTACAACCCATCACTTCCCCTACACCCCCCCTCTATTCGATATGGCTGCACCTACAAAGAAGTTGCCTCATCGGAGTGGGAGCTCACTATAGACGGGGCCCATGAGGTGGAGTGTGCTCACCGAGAATTGATCAAGGCGGCAAGAGGGCTGGAGGTCCACCGAGAGCCTGCGGTGGGGGGATTAGCGCGTCAAGCCTTAGGGCCAGATCCCATTGGGCGAGATCGAGACTCGTCCAAAGGATCCAACGGCTAGGATCAACTGCCAGATTTGGTAAATTGCCCAAAGACATCGACAAGTTTGGAAAAGGGAGTACCACAGGTATCCCAAAGTGGCATGCAACCACAGAGGGTTGGGGAAAAGAAACGAAAAGAAGATCAGAGGAAGGAACCAGAGCTTGCATGCCCTGGAATGGGAAAAAGTATGCTAAGCTGCTCTCCAAAAGGGAGAAAGACGCTGCCTTTGGGACGAGAGTTGGTAAAGGAAATCTCTTTTAAGGGGAAAACACCGAGGGGAGCGTCGCTTTTGACCACGAAGGTGGACCCGAAGCAAAGTAGGCCACCTAAAGAGCAAAAAGGAAGCTCTAGGCGCCAGGAGTTGGATTTGGTAGAGGGCTTTTTGAGGAAGACGACGAGCGTACAACTCATCGCTGTAGAGAAAGAGAGCTCAAATGAGAAAGATCCAACAGAAAGAGGAGCATCTTCTCTAGATAAGAGGAAGGAACCCTTCGTAAATGACAAAGAGGCATCGATCAGAGTGTGCCGCGCTTCGAACAGAGAGCTTGCCGTAGAAGTAACCAGCCCATAGAAGCCACATGGAAGTGGCGTCAGAAGACAGGACCAGATGGACCAAGAACACAACTGATCTTATCATACTCCGCAGATAGATCGAAGACTCAATGTTCAAGAGGATTCGAGTGGGCCCAAGCCCAATGTTTCGTTTGGGAACGAAAATGAGAGTGGGGGGGCATTTTATAGCACAGGAGGGGTTGATTTAGAGGGGCCCATCGAGGACCCCATTGTTCTACATACTTGTAGCGCCCCAAATTTCTAATATGAGAGCTTAGAAAATAAGTGGCGAAATCCCAGTAATCCACTTCAATAGAACAATAAACACCAACAACACCACTAAAATTTTTCTTTCTTTTATTACAACAATTATTACAATTACAGCGGAAGTCTAATCATCTCAACACAAATTAATCTCTTCATTTACAACTCAAAATGATCTCAAATAAGTCTTTACAATTTTACACCAATCACTAAATAATTTTAAATTATCACAAAATGCCCACTCAAGCTTCCAACCTCCCATCTAAGCAATAACCTGCAACATGTGAGGCCAGAGTTGAACCCTAACCCCCAAACTAAAGGGGTCAGCCATAAAAATGGTGTGAGTGGTAACAAATCAACAAATAACATAAATAAACTTACAACATGATATCCAACAAAATAATCAAACACTAAAGTATGAAGTACAACAAAGGAATAAGGGGTGATACCAAAACCAAAAGCCAAGTGTGTGCCGAAAACAGGGAATCCAAATGCATAAAAGTGATTCAAGAAAACATCATGACTACATGCTGACAACGATGACTACTAAGAGATGAAGATAAACTATGATAATTTGCCCATGCTTGATCATTCCGGAGATTGATCCCACATCACAGGTATTTTCCCTGGATAATTCAGGAGATCATCCCACATCTAAACATAGACTCATCACCACAATAATACCCCAAAAGTGTCGCCTCGACTCCGATCATTCCGTAGTTCAATCCCACATCTCAAGATAATTACTTGGATAATTCCGGAGAAATATCCCACATCTCAGGTTAACTACCTGGATAATTCCGGAGATAAATCACACATCGCAAGTTAACCACTTGGATAATTCAGGAGATTAAATCCTACATCAAAAGCCATACTGAGGTGCATAACTCATGTTCTCATTCGTCATGACACTACTAATGCCTGTCCTTATTAGTTTGGGTTACTGAACAAATCTCCTAGAGTAGTGTACCCTACCGGACTAAAATCTGAATAACTGAAAATTCGCCTCAATGGGCCTCAACAAATAACTGAACAACACCGGTATACTAGGGTCACCTACCTCTAGAGACTCAAAAACAAATATCTGAACAAATTTCCACTAAACAAGTGGCTCAACAAAATATCTCAAATCATGTTCTTAACTGAACATCTCAAAATCAAATACTGAACAAATATCTCAACATCGATTACTGAACAAATGTCTCAAAGTCAAACACTAAACAAAATATCTCAAATCAAATACAAAGATCTTACAGGACCAGTCGACTGCATAAGGGACCAGTCGACTGACCAGGGGGCATAATCCAACATTTCTCAAAAATAAACTAAGGCATGGTCAGTCGACTTACCAAGGAGTCAGTCGACTGCCCCGAGACAAAAACAAATAATTTTCATCAAAAATATTCTAAGTATATAAGTCGACTGAAATGGTTCATAGGTCGACTGTCCCGAAAGGACCGAACAAAATAACAAACAGCAGACCAGTCGACTGACCTCAGTCTAGGTCGACTGTCCCGAACAAAACTCAAAGACTAAAAATTCACAACAGGCTCGTGCCAGTCGACTGCTGTATGGTCCAGTCGACTGTCGGCTACAGGTTCCCAACAATAGGTCCGAACACAAATCAACCAGGGGTTTTCTAAAGATTCACTGATCATAAAAATTAATTGTATCCAGGCCAATAGACATCTCTCAATAATCTCCATCATGGTTACATTACTCAAACACTCAAATACTCAAATTTCATATTCTCATGATCTTAATTCTCAATTCTCCCATTAGGGTTTTCTCAACAAAACTTCCTTCATAACTAATAAAAGTCTGAACTATTACCATCAGATCTAGATGTTTATCATCTGATCATAACACCATCAATTTTTAATATATCTCCCAACAATACGATCTCAAAATCAACATATCCTCAACAAATCTTAATATTTCTCTCATCATGATCCAAGTAACAATAAAAGTTTTCATCCTTCATATTAAATAATAGATCCATGTCATACATACAATGAGACTAACAAATCAATAGTGTAACGATCACGAACAAGGCATAACAAAAATCTTACTTCATTCATCATTCAAATCAAACAAAGCAAACAAAACAAAACAAACCAACTCACATTGTTTTGAAGAAAATCCACGAAATAGTTCTTCCCTTGCTAGATCCAAAAAGCCTCTTCTTTTGCTCCTCAAAATAAATCTCAAAAATCCTGTGTATACTCAATGACGGCTGGGAATAGGAAAATCCCTTATATATATGCCGGATTAAAATATTAGGGTTTTCACCCAATTTGCAAAATAATCCTTTCCCAAAATATAATTTACATATATATAGATTAGTCTTGAAATTTCATCAAATATCATTTAAACCAGGATTTAATAGTGAAATATAACTTAAACCTCAATGCCAATACTGCTCAAAACGTCCAGAATGCCACTTTTGCATTTTAACCCAAACAATTGTCAATTTTACAAATAAGTCCTTCTTTTCTCAAAAATTGCAAATAGTACTAATTAATTTCAGAAAAATCTGGAAAAATACTAAATAATCTTCAAATAATAAATAATGATTATTCATAAAGAAAACTTAATTTTTCAAACTTCTGAAAAGTCATTTGCACGTGTTTTGCACGTGTACAAAAGATAAATTTCTTAGAAAATATTTATTTAAATCCTCAAAAAATTACTTAAATTCATTTTCAAATAATTAAAATAATATTTGAAAATATGGGGTTCTACATCACTCCCTCCTTAGAAGAGTTCTGTCCTCAGAACTACTACTAATGAGTTCAAAACACATACCAACGAAAGGAAACAATACTTCATAAATAGATCATAATCCAAATAATTTCATATAACATCACAATCAAATTAAAGATTACATCATGTATTAATCAATGGTTCAATTATTCAAAGAATTTCAATCACATACAAGGAAATACATTCATTCAAACAATTCAGGAAAATCATTCAGCATGCGATCCTCTGGCTCCCAAGTAGCCTCCTCGAACTGTTGATTCCTCCACAATACCTTGACCATAGGTATCACCTTGCTTCTAAGGACTTTCTTCCTACGATCAACGATCTCAACAGGCTGTTCCTTGTAACTCAAGTTCACCTGTAGATCCTCGGGAACTTCTACCAACTGATGCTTTTGATCGGCCACATACTTCCTTAATAATGATACATGAAACACATCATGCACCTGAGCTAACTCCTCTGGAAGCTTCAATCTGTATGCGGTCTTGCCAATCCTCTCCACGATCTTGTATGGACCAATATACCTCGGCGCCAACTTGTCACCCTTACCAAATCTGATCACTCCTTTGGTCGGAGAAACCTTGAGAAAAACTGCATCCCCAACCTCAAATTCCAAATCTCTCCGTCGAGTGTCAGCATAACTCTTCTGCCGACTCTGAGCCTCAACCAATCTTTTGCGAATCTGCTCAATCTGCTCTGACGTCTGCTGCACGATCTCAGGACCATACATCTGCCTCTCGCCAACCTCATACCAACATACAGGTGTCCTGCACCTCCGCCCGTACAAAGCCTCATACGGTGCCATCCCAATACTTGCATGGTAACTATTGTTATAGGCAAACTCAACCAATGCCAAGTATCTCTCCCAACTACCACCAAAGTCCATAACACAAGCTCTCAACATGTCTTCCAGCACTCGATTCACCCTCTCCGTCTGACCATCTGTCTGCGGATGAAATGCTGTACTGAAATCAGTTCTGGTGCCCAACGCTGCTTGTAAACTTCTCCAAAACCTCGAAGTAAACCTTGCGTCTCTGTCAGACACAATCGAAACTGGAACTCCATGAAGTCTCACAATCTCTCCAATGTATAACTCAGCCAATTTCTCCATCGACCAAGTAATCTTCATGGCTAGAAAATGTGCCGACTTAGTCAATCGGTCCACAACAACCCAAATCGAGTCATTGCCCTTCGAACTCCTCGGCAAACCCGTAATAAAGTCCATGCTGATATTCTCCCACTTCCACTCCGGAATGGGTAAAGGCTGCAACAAACCTCCAGGTCTCTGATTCTCTGCCTTGATCTGCTGACAAGTCAGACACCTTGCCACAAAATCTGCTACATCTCGCTTCATACCAGACCACCAAAAATGTGGTTTGATGTCCCTGTACATCTTCGTACCTCCTGGATGAACTGATAACAATGTGCTGTGTGCCTCCTGCAAGATACTCTCTCTCAACTCTACATCACCTGGAACACACAACCTCTCACCCAACCAAAGAACTCCATCTTGGACACGAAATTCTGATAACTTGCCTTCTGCAACCTGCTGCAACATCTTCTGGATCTCTGAATCTGATCTCTGACCTTCCACAATCTTCTCTCTCAAGGACGGCTGCAGCCTCAACTGAGCCAAAGATGCCCCTAAACCTCGCAGTACCACCTCGATACCTGCCTGATCGATCTCTGCTGCCAACTCTCTTCGAGTAGTGATCAACCTTGACAAACTACTCTTCCTGCTAAGTCCATCAGCCACTACATTCGCCTTGCCCGGATGATACTTGATCTCAGGACGAATGTCTTCCAATACCTCCAACCATCTTCTCTGACGAAGATTCAAATCCCTCTGCTGATAGATATACTTCAGGCTCTTGTGGTCAGTGTACATATTGACCTTCTCACCATAGACATAATGCCTCCATAGCTTCAAGGCATATATGATAGCCGCTAACTCCAAATCATGCGTCGGATAATTCTTCTCATGCGGACGCAACTGCCTCGAACCATAAGCAATGACCTTGCTCTCTTGCATCAAGACACATCCCAAACCTCTGAGAGATGCATCGCTGTAGATGTCATAATCTTTCCCTGCTTGCGGCAATGCTAATATGGGTGCGGTAGTCAACCTTTCCTTTAACTCAAGGAAACTCTCCTCGCACTTATCTGTCCACACAAATGCCACACTCTTCCGGGTCAAACCTGTCAATGGAACTGCAATCTGGGAATACCCCTGAATAAACCTCCTGTAGTAACCAGCTAATCCCAAGAAGCTTCTGACTTTCTTCACTGACGTCGGCCTGGGCCAATCCCTTACTGCTTCCATTTTCTGAGGGTCAGTAGCCACTCCCTCCTTAGAAAGAATGTGACCAAGGAAAGCCACCTTAGACTTCCAAAATTCACATTTCGACAATTTGGCATACAAGCTGTGCTCCTGCAATGTCTGTAATACCGCTGTCAAGTGCTTAGAATGATCCTCCTCCGACTTCGAATACACCAAGATATCATCGATGAAGACCACCACGAAGGAATCAATGAATGGCCTCAACACCCGATTCATCATATCCATGAAAACTGCTGGCGCATTCGTCAACCCGAATGGCATCACCAAAAATTCATACAACCCATGACGAGTCCTGAACGCTGTCTTGCTCACATCTTCCTCCTTAACTCGTACCTGATGATACCCTGACCTCAGATCAATCTTCGAAAATACTGCTGCTCCTCGAAGCCTGTCGAACAAATCATCAATCCGCGGCAACGGATACTTGTTCTGAACAGTCACCCTATTCAACTCCCTGTAATCAATGCACATCCTCATCGACCCATCCTTCTTCTTGACCAACAACACTGGCGCTCCCCACGGAGATGAACTCGGTCTGATAAGCCCTTTGCTCAAAAGCTCTTCAATCTGCTTCTTCACTTCATCCTGCTCTACAGGTGCCATCCTGTATGGAGCCTTGGAAATCGGCGCACTCCCCGGCTGAACCTTGATGCTAAACTCCACATCTCTCTGTGGCGGTAATCCTGGAAAATCATCCAAGAACACCTGAGGAAACTTTCGAACTACCGGAATGCCCTTGACTTCATCTGCAATAGACTTCTTAAATACCATTGCAGCCACCTGCGGGATCTTCTGCCTCCCTTGGAAAGTTACTGCAGGTCCACCTGGTGCTTTCACCAACACCTCCTTCTGCTTGCAATCAATTGTGGCATCATATATAGCCATCCAATCGATGCCTACAATGACATCCACTCCCAACACTTGTAGCTCGATCAAGTCGATGCCGAACATCCTTCCACCAATCTCGATATCACAGCCCTCGTAATATCGATCCGCTACCAGCTCTTCACCTGACGGCGTTGCCACCGACAAAACCCTGCCTGGAAATAACTTAGGTTCCAAACCTAAGATCTTTGCAAAACTTGGCGATACAAAAGTATGCGATGAACCAGTGTCAAACAAAACCTTTGCTTTTATTCCATTTATTAAAACAACTCCTGTTACAATAAGAATGATACTCAATCTTAAATTATTCTGGAAGAAAAGCTTTTATTCATTACACTGATTCAAAAATGAAAGAAATCAAAATTCCTGCATACCCTGTATTACATCTTCCGAGTTTCTCGCATCCTCCTCGGTCAATGTAAATACTCGCCCTTGCCTCTTCGGGATTTTGCTTCCACTCGAACCATCTTTCTTCAGTTGTGGACAATGGGGCTTTGAGTGTCCAGTCTGCCCACACTGAGAACAAACATGCTCTGCCAACTTCGGACATGCTGACCTGTAATGTCCTACTTCCTTGCAGTAGTAGCAGGTCACTCCCTGAGCTCCAGGCACCTTCTGCACCGGTCCACTGAACTTTGCCTGCTTCGCGGGGAATCCCTTCCCACTCTGGCCTGATGCTGGCCTCTTGTTCCGGTTCCATGATTCCTGCTTCCTCTGAAACAGTTCCATATCTTCTTCGGTCATCGCGGCCCTCCTGACCAGCTTCTCGAATCTCCTGATACCCAACGGAACCATCCTTGACCTCAAGTTCGGCCTCAAGCCCTGCTCAAACTTTTTGGCCTTCTTTGCTTCATCCATGACCAACTCTGGTGCATACCTTGAAAGTTGAGCGAACTTCGTCTCATACTCCCGAACAGTCATGCTCCCCTGCTGAAGGTTCATGAACTCAGTCGCCTTCTTCTCCTGAACATCAAGAGGAAAGAAACGATCTCTGAATTCCTCCAGAAAAGCTTCCCATGTCAAAGGCTGATCTCCCAGAGTCCTCTTCAATGACTCCCACCAGACACCAGCGTCTTTCTCGAGCTGCATCGAAGCTAACTTCACCTTACTAGCTGCTGGAGTCTCCGATACTTCGAAGATCGTCTCCATCTTCCGAATCCAATCGTCTGCTGCTGTTGGATCAGCTAGCCCCTCAAAGACTGGCGGCCTCATCCTCTTAAAGGATTCGATCTGCTTGATGGGGTCGGCATTCACCAATCCATGCCCAGCTCCATGATTCGGCTGCGGATTCTGCTGCTGCGCCTGCTGCTGCGCCACATTGAGTGCCATCAATGTGTTCAAGGTCTGATAAACCTTAGCGAATTCAGCTTCAAGGTCGATCCCATTCCCTCGGGAACTACCAGATCCATCCTCATTATTGCCACCATTTCTACCTCTGGGTGCAACCATCGTGATTACTGCAAAACGAGGGTAAAGTTAGAGCACATATACAATTCAAACTCATTTCGATGCCCTATGGCAAAGTCAAACCATAATTTCAAACCAAACATCATAATTTAATTCTATGTGATACTCACACTCTGATGTCCACACCTAGGTACTCACTCTCTAGTGTCCACACCTAGGTTGGTTGTCATACTAAGTCTATTATTACATTGAAGCGGGGCTCTGATACCAATCTCTGTAGCGCCCCAAATTTCTAATATGAGAGCTTAGAAAATAAGTGGCGAAATCCCAGTAATCCACTTCAATAGAACAATAAACACCAACAACACCACTAAAATTTTTCTTTCTTTTATTACAACAATTATTACAATTACAGCGGAAGTCTAATCATCTCAACACAAATTAATCTCTTCATTTACAACTCAAAATGATCTCAAATAAGTCTTTACAATTTTACACCAATCACTAAATAATTTTAAATTATCACAAAATGCCCACTCAAGCTTCCAACCTCCCATCTAAGCAATAACCTGCAACATGTGAGGCCAGAGTTGAACCCTAACCCCTAAATTAAAGGGGTCAGCCATAAAAATGGTGTGAGTGGTAACAAATCAACAAATAACATAAATAAACTTACAACATGATATCCAACAAAATAATCAAACACTAAAGTATGAAGTACAACAAAGGAATAAGGGGTGATACCAAAACCAAAAGCCAAGTGTGTGCCGAAAACAGGGAATCCAAATGCATAAAAGTGATTCAAGAAAACATCATGACTACATGCTGACAACGATGACTACTAAGAGATGAAGATAAACTATGATAATTTGCCCATGCTTGATCATTCCGGAGATTGATCCCACATCACAGGTATTTTCCCTGGATAATTCAGGAGATCATCCCACATCTAAACATAGACTCATCACCACAATAATACCCCAAAAGTGTCGCCTCGACTCCGATCATTCTGTAGTTCAATCCCACATCTCAAGATAATTACTTGGATAATTCCGGAGAAATATCCCACATCTCAGGTTAACTACCTGGATAATTCCGGAGATAAATCACACATCGCAAGTTAACCACTTGGATAATTCAGGAGATTAAATCCTACATCAAAAGCCATACTGAGGTGCATAACTCATGTTCTCATTCGTCATGACACTACTAATGCCTGTCCTTATTAGTTTGGGTTACTGAACAAATCTCCTAGAGTAGTGTACCCTACCGGACTAAAATCTGAATAACTGAAAATTTGCCTCAATGGGCCTCAACAAATAACTGAACAACACCGGTATACTAGGGTCACCTACCTCTAGAGACTCAAAAACAAATATCTGAACAAATTTCCACTAAACAAGTGGCTCAACAAAATATCTCAAATCATGTTCTTAACTGAACATCTCAAAATCAAATACTGAACAAATATCTCAACATCGATTACTGAACAAATGTCTCAAAGTCAAACACTAAACAAAATATCTCAAATCAAATACAAAGATCTTACAGGACCAGTCGACTGCATAAGGGACCAGTCGACTGACCAGGGGGCATAATCCAACATTTCTCAAAAATAAACTAAGGCATGGTCAGTCGACTTACCAAGGAGTCAGTCGACTGCCCCGAGACAAAAACAAATAATTTTCATCAAAAATATTCTAAGTATATAAGTCGACTGAAATGGTTCATAGGTCGACTGTCCCGAAAGGACCGAACAAAATAACAAACAGCAGACCAGTCGACTGACCTCAGTCTAGGTCGACTGTCCCGAACAAAACTCAAAGACTAAAAATTCACAACAGGCTCGTGCCAGTCGACTGCTGTATGGTCCAGTCGACTGTCGGCTACAGGTTCCCAACAATAGGTCCGAACACAAATCAACCAGAGGTTTTCTAAAGATTCACTGATCATAAAAATTAATTGTATCCAGGCCAATAGACATCTCTCAATAATCTCCATCATGGTTACATTACTCAAACACTCAAATACTCAAATTTCATATTCTCATGATCTTAATTCTCAATTCTCCCATTAGGGTTTTCTCAACAAAACTTCCTTCATAACTAATAAAAGTCCGAACTATTACCATCAGATCTAGATGTTTATCATCTGATCATAACACCATCAATTTTTAATATATCTCCCAACAATACGATCTCAAAATCAACATATCCTCAACAAATCTTAATATTTCTCTCATCATGATCCAAGTAACAATAAAAGTTTTCATCCTTCATATTAAATAATAGATCCATGTCATACATACAATGAGACTAACAAATCAATAGTGTAACGATCACGAACAAGGCATAACAAAAATCTTACTTCATTCATCATTCAAATCAAACAAAGCAAACAAAACAAAACAAACCAACTCACATTGTTTTGAAGAAAATCCACGAAATAGTTCTTCCCTTGCTAGATCCAAAAAGCCTCTTCTTTTGCTCCTCAAAATAAATCTCAAAAATCCTGTGTATACTCAATGACGGCTGGGAATAGGAAAATCCCTTATATATATGCCGGATTAAAATATTAGGGTTTTCACCCAATTTGCAAAATAATCCTTTCCCAAAATATAATTTACATATATATATAGATTAGTCTTGAAATTTCATCAAATATCATTTAAACCAGGATTTAATAGTGAAATATAACTTAAACCTCAATGCCAATACTCCTCAAAACGTCCAGAATGCCACTTTTGCATTTTAACCCAAACAATTGTCAATTTTACAAATAAGTCCTTCTTTTCTCAAAAATTGCAAATAGTACTAATTAATTTCAGAAAAATCTGGAAAAATACTAAATAATCTTCAAATAATAAATAATGATTATTCATAAAGAAAACTTAATTTTTCAAACTTCTGAAAAGTCATTTGCACGTGTTTTGCACGTGTACAAAAGATAAATTTCTTAGAAAATATTTATTTAAATCCTCAAAAAATTACTTAAATTCATTTTCAAATAATTAAAATAATATTTGAAAATACGGGGTTCTACAATACTAGTACGGGGCCTGAAATGCAAACAAATATACTGGAATTGGCATGCAGTGGGCCATCGAGGGGTCCACGATTGGAGAGACAATTTTTAGTCTTGCGACGGCTGCCAAATCCTCAAAGACTAGTGATGGAGGTACGCGCTCCTTCTTAGCTTCTATTTTTAACTTCATGACTGATAACGAAATTTTTAGTCTAACCAATACATGTGGTCTTGCGGTTAATGATACAGATAGAAACTCCCTCTTCCTCAACAAAATTAGAGGATGGGAGACAGAGAGGGTTAATCTTAACTTGAATTTGAACTCGTCGCCCGAAACGAGTCACTATCCTTTCCATTCCCTTAGTTAATTGAGGCTCTATTCTGGAACGTTAGAGGCCTAGGTAGGAGGGGTAAGCGAGAAATGGTGAGGGAGGTTATCGCCAAGTCGAATGCTAATTTCGTGGGTCTTCACGAAACCAAATTGTCGCACATGCACAGACTTAGTAGAGTGGGGGGTAGATGAGTATCCGAATGGAAAATATCCCCGTCTGTGGGGGCTTCTGGGGGCATCGCTCTAGGTTTTGATCCAGACTAGTTTAACTGTCTAGACGAGCTCCATGGACAATTTTCTCTGTCAGTATTACTACAGCGTAAATCCGACCAGTGGACTCAGGCGGTTACGGTGGTCTATGGACCTCACACCTCTGATGCTCGAAGGGCCTTCTGGATGGAACTTAGAGCAATGAAAGCACGTTGCCTCACCCTTGGGTGGTGGGGGGCGACTTCAACATCACCAGATTTGCCTCAGAGCATAGGGGTAGAGGTGCATGCGATGCCGATAGGGAAGCCTTTAATGAGGTCATCTCGGATCTGGATCTGGTTGATATTCCCATCTCTGACAGGCTCTTCACCTAGTCTAACATGCAAGCGGCGCCCATTCTAGCTAAGTTAGATAGAATTTTGGTCTCCATGGACTGGAAGACCAAATTCTCGTTGGCCACAGCTAGATCAATTCCGAAGCCAACCTCAGATCACGTACCTATTTTCCTATCCTCAGGGAAAAACCAACCAAGGAAGCCTTCAAGGTTTCGGTTCGAGAAAGCATGGTTAGAATTCCAAGGGTTCCATCACATGGTCAAACGAATGTTGGTCTCGCTTGACAACGGCCACCGAGGTAACCGCAGTTTAGTGTGAAAAAATTAGAAGGCTTCGAGGCGAACTCAGGAAATGGAACCGCACCAGGTTTGCGCTGATCTGGCAAGTTAAGGAATCCCTTCTGGAAGGTATTGAGGAGCTGGAAAAAACAGAAGAAATTAGGGACTTGCTACAGGAAGAGCGGAATAGACTGTTGCAGCTCAGACAGGAAATCGACCACCTATACAGGATAGAGGAAATCAAATGGCAGCAAAGATCCAGAATTTCGTGGCTCAAAGAGGAAGACGCAAACACTGCCTTCTTCCATCGAGTGGCCAGTGCTAGGCGGAGGTCCAACCTCATTCAATCAATCCACACAGATTCCGGTATGGTGCAAGACGACAACACTATTAGGCTGGCTTTCCATTCTCACTACAAGCGACTCTTTGGTCACAAAGCTGAAATGAGGGTCCCTCTACAATCTGACTTCTGGCATGATCAGTTGGATAATCACAACTCTAAATTACAGTCCCTCGAAGTTCCCTTCACTGAGAAAGAGGTCTGGGAGGCAGTTCAACAAATGGGAAAAGATAAAGCCCCAGGGCCAGACGGGTTCCCGATAATTTTTTATCAGATTTTCTAGGTGGAGATCAAAGATGACCTCCTGAAGTTGTTTGCTGACTTCTACGAGCATAAACTAAAGCTAGGGAGATTTAACTCGAGCGAGGTAGTACTGATCCCTAAGAGAGAAGACTCCCGACGAGTCGGAGACTACCATCCTATTAGCCTCCTCAACTGTTCTGTAAAGATCATTACCAAGACTCTAGCCAACAGACTAGGAAAGGTGATGGATGGCCTCATAAGTTAAGACCAGACAGGATTCATCAAAGGACGTTGTATACAAGACAGTATGGCAACAGCCGAAGAAACGGTCCATCACTGCCACACGTCAAATTCTAAGAGTTACCTCTTGAAGCTGGACTTTGAGAAAGCCTATGACTCCTTAGAATGGGACTGTTTGTTGGAAGCACTGGCAGGGAAAGGTTTTGGGGAGAGATGGATCAGGTGGATGCACACTTGCCTTACCACCAGCAGGTTGGCGATCTTAGTTAATGGGGTCTCAGGACACCAATTCCCCTGCAAATGGGGTTTCAGACAAGGCGATCCTCTATCACCACTCCTCTTCACCATCATTGCTGACGTTATCCGTTTCATGATGACTAAATGCGGTAGAGCAGGTTGGGTTGTACCAGTCGCCAAGGGAACCAATCGACAAGGGTGCTCTATACTCCAATATGCAGATGACACGCTTCTATTTGGCAATGGCAACCTAGGAGAGACCACCATCTTCAAGGCTATTCTGTATTATTTTCAAGCCTGGTCCGGCCTTAGGGTCAACTTCCACAAAAGTGCACTCATTCCCATTGTCCTGACACCAGAAGAGGCATTGGATCACGCTACAATCCTCAACTGCCCTACTGAGAGCTTTCCCATCCAGTACTTAGGGTTGCCACTAAGACCCGAGAAACTCAAAAAGGCAGATTGGCTACCCATTATTGATCGGGTCGACAAACGGCTTGCAGGGTGGAAGGGCAAAGCCCTATCCTTGGGGGGGGGGGGGAAGAGTTACGCTTATCAATGCCGTTCTATCAAACTTGCCTACCTATTATCTCTCCTTTTTTGAAATGCCACAATGGGTAATTCAAAGAATTGACCGTATGCAGAAATGCTTTCTATGGAAAGGGGCAGACCCGGAACGAGGGGGTTACCATCTCATCAGATGGGAGAAGGCATGTATGAAAAAGAAATACGGAGGCCTAGGCATTATCGACCTTCGAGATATGAACCTGGCTCTACTGGGCAAATGGTGGCGGAAAGTTTTCCATCCTAATGGAGAAGGGTGGCAATAATTTGCTCAGGGTTATATGCATGGTAATGGAACAAGAAACCTAGGCTTCAGGATAGGCCCCCGGGTCTCCTGGTTCTGGAAAGGCATCGCTAAAGCATACGAACCCTTTAATAGTTGCGTGAAATCAGTCATCGGCAATGGCAGACTTACCAGATTCTGGTGGGATAAGTGGTGTACTGATCACCCACTCAGAAACCTATTTCCAGACTTATATGACCAAGCGTCACATCCATATTGCACGGTGGCCACAGCCTGGAAAAGGGGCACCTGGAAACCTCCTTTCAAACAAGCGCTTGATTTAGGTTCCCAGCTTAGACTAACGGAACTCCAGAACCTCATCACCAACGTTGGAATTGATTGCTCCTAGGGCCCTGATAAGAAATCATGGGGAGTGAAGAAGAACGGGAAGTTCACGGTTCGCTCCATGTACAACCGCATTCACTTTAGGGGTTGTACACCAACGTGGTCGGCTGTCATCTGGAGAACAAAAGCTTTGCTTAAAATCAAAGCTTTCTTATGGTTGGTCTTGAATAATGCGATTCTGACTAGGGAAAAACTAGCCAAGCACCAGCCTAATGTGGTTACCCAGTACGGGTTTTGCCTTGCTACATTGGAGACGAGAGACCACCTTTTGCTACAGTGCCCTAGGAGCAAAGCAGTCCTCGTAGAGGTTCTCGCCACCCTAGGGATGTCACAATACCCTAGTGTATATGAGGAGCTGTGGGTGGGCCCTAAATTCGGGTTAGAGAGGGGGGCTATGAAAGAAGCGTGGTATATTGCTATTGCCGCAGTGACCTGGGTTCTTTGGCAAGACAGAAATAACCGTTACTTTCGTGGAACTTGCAATAGTATTTCTGGCAATTTGACTCACACTATGCATCTTATTTCCTTTTGGGCTAATATGGCCACAGCAGGTCCCAAAGGACGGATTGTGAGCGTATTCCAGGTTCAGGAGTTCGACGATGAGGAAATTGAGATCGGTTCGACGATCGATTGATAGCTTGCACTACCGACACTGATCAAAGGTGCCCACCCCCCCAGGGTTTTGTTGGGGGGACTATGATGTATTTCTCTTTGGTTTTCTAGTTTACTTTGGTCCCGCCCCCCATGTTTGGGGTGGAGTTTATATACTTTCGTTATGTTTGTAGGATTTTGTAGTGAGCTCAGTACTCTGAGTTTGTTTTATTAATCTCTTATTAATGAAACAGGGTGGCCAGATTCCACCTTTTCCTCAAAAAAAAATAAAAATGAAAGTTGAAATTTGCACGACTATAACATGTATCCCAAAATCGTTGTTTTGGTTTTGTTTTTGTTTTAACTGGGCCGAGACTAGGAAAGATTCTGCATTAGAAAAAATAAGCGAGATCAAGTGTAAAGGTGAAACACATTATGCATTTTGCAATATAGAAATGCATTCCATTAGATTTTAGTTTTGGGTTACGGTTATACTTAGAGTTTTCATTTTTTTTAAATTATTATTATTATTATTATTATTATTATTATTATTATTATTTTCTCTTTGTTAATCTACATAAATACACAGGAAGGTACTCATTATGTATTTATCTCCTCCCTACATATACGCCAAAGTACTTACTCCTTCTGTTTGTTTGTTTGTATGTTTGTTTTTTTGAAGTTAAAGGTGAATTATGACCACCCTATTTCATTAATAAGAAGTTAACAAAACAATCTCATAGAACTAGGAAAAAGTACACTAACTACAAATAGGAAATAAAACATAAAACCTTCAACTAAATAGGAGGGTGTGACCTGTGGTCTAAACAACAAGAGTAAACAACATAAAGAGTACAAAGATATGAAAGGAAAAAACATAAGAAAAGACTACCTCCAACAAGGCCCTGGAGGGTGGGAGGAAGGCGTGCGTCTCAATCCAGCATAGGATCGATCACAATCTCCTTGTTGTTGTACTCGTCAACTTGGAAGATTCAGCGCTGCAGCTGTAGCCCAGAAAGAAATCAGATGCATAATAAGAGTTAAATTACAATAAATACTATTACGAGTTTTACGAAAGTAAAAGTTATTTATGTCTAGCCATAAAATTCAGACCGTAGCAGAGATAACAATATACCATGCTTCTTTCATATCGTTTCTTTTAGTAGCGAATCGGGGACCAATCCATAAGTCCTCGTACGATCGGGGGTAGCTGGTCATTCCGAGGGCTCTCAAAACCTCCACTAGTATCGCGTTGCTGCTAGGGAAGTTCACAAAGAGGTGGTTTCTCGTCTCCAGGTGTAGCTCCCCGAATTTTCAATATAATATCTCAGAAATGCGTGACACAATTCCCAGCATCAACCTCAATTGTAATAGCAAACATAGCCAAAATATAAATATATTTTTTCAACTTTTATTACATCAGTTCTTTACAAAACACAACGGAAAAATAAACACCTTGAATTACAATCTTTTATTTTACAACACATTCTTTTACAGTTTACATAAGCTCTATTGTCATTCTAGTACATGCATCCAAGTCCTAAGCTATAGGCACCTACCTGTAAAATATGAGGCTAGAGATAACCTTAACCTCCAAAATTACAGTGGTCAGCCATAACGGTGTGAGTGACATCAAAAGAAAAGCAACATGACTAAAACATAAAGGATAAAGTCATAAACAACATTTATCAACAGTAAGAACAAACGAAAAGAATATGAAATAACAATAAATAAAATATGAAAATATCAAGTGAAACTAGACTAAGTGTCAAGTGTAGAAAAATAGGAAACAACATGCATTAAACCAAGTCAAGAAAACACCAATGCTATATGCTGACTCTCTAATGCATACTTGTCAGATTCTATGCATCCCACAATACATAGGTTCGGTACAAGCCCTTATCGTTCTCCACTTTATAGGGTTAATCCCTCGTTATGCAACTATTTCTACTACGATGATGGAAATAAGATCCAGAATACTTCGCGAATAGGCATCACAACCCTCGACGTGCAAGTATCATGTAAGAATAGCTCAAAAACCGGAGAATCACCTCCCTGCCGTGTACCCCACAAATAGGCTTGCGAGGCCTCGACATGCAGATGCACCAGGTACATCCCGTGAATAGGCCCGCCGCCTTCAACAAGCGAATGCACCCTGCATGCTCCGTGAATAGGCCTGTAGACCCTCGACACGTGAACATACAAATGTCATTTCGAGACAGAACAACACACAAGTCCTGGAACACATCCGTTGGACCTAAAGCAAGAGCCTATACTTACATTTTTCAAGTTCCATCACATCTCCACTCGTGTCTGTCCTTAAGTTGGTTATTATTAAAACACAAAATTTCTCCCTCTCTAGAGTTAGTGTATCATGCCGGACTTAATTCCACAAAACAAACCCATTGACCCAAACTAGTCAAAATCCATTAAATCACATCTGCCGGTTCACAGGACTCTCACTCAACTCCTAGAGATTCACAAAATGAATATCAACACCAAAACTCATAATTCCATCATCAAAACGTTTATATAAAGGAAACTTCTTAAATCAACAAAATCCAATTTATTTAATATACTCGTAAAATTACAGAATTGAAATAAAATATTAAATTCATTAAATAACAGAAACCCATATTTTGAAATCACAAAACATCAATTACTTCAAAGAAAACATCTATATATTTTACTATATGAAGTTATAGAAATCCAAGTTTGAACAAAATAAAACCCCTTGTAAAATACTATAATCCGTAGTAAAACATCATTTAAAACAGTAGATTATTAATCCATAATATCGAAGAAATAATCGTTTAAAGAAACATTAGAAAACTTAAGAAATCTATCAGCCAGAGCAATGACAGTCGACTATTGAACATGGTCAGTAGACTGTCCTGAGAAAATTCGAAAACTCAAGAAAACTCATCAGCAGTGACAGTGACAGTCGATTGTCGAGAGGAACCAGTTGACTGTCCTGCGAAAATTCAAAAATTCAATAAAAACTCATCAACAAGGACAATGACAGTCGACAATTGAATATTGTCAGTTGACTGTCCTGCAAAAATCCAAAACTCAAGAAAAACCGACAGTCAACTGTCAATCTCAGTTCAAAGACGAAGCAGTCGTCTGTTATTGTGAACAAAAATCCAAAATTCAACAACTGACCAGTCGACTGTCGACTTTAGTTCGGTCGACTGTCAACTATAGCAGGTTGCAGTTTGATAAATCTGTGCATGTTTTAAACTGATACGACCATAAAACTTTGTAAAATCAAAATTAAACTTCCTGAGTTGATCAAATGTAACTTGTATAACATATAGGAGTTTATAAAACAAATCAAAACATATCAAGATCTTAAAAGAGTAAATCTTTCACAAAATCCTTCAAAATCAGCAATACACACACACACACACACACACACACACACACACACACACACACACACACATGTGTGTGTGTGTGTGTGTGTGTGTGTGTGTGTGTGTGTAATCAAATACAGATTTAAGCATCAGTAAACATTGAGAAAACGACATATATAGGTAGTACAATGTTTAAATTCTCAAAAAAACCAATTTTCGGCTGATCACACACTGACCCAAAGCAAGCCTCTTTTAACACTTCAAAACTTAAATCTTTTTATCCAACCAATCCTTCTATAACTTGTTATACAGATACCCAATCACTTGCATCAGTTACTCATGAACATATGCACTCACAACATGCAAATAATCAAGTTTTTAACCATCACAAAGTCAAGAGCAGAACAACATATGCCTACACAGTAGAGTTCTTCATTAAATCAATTTTTGTTTACTTTTTCATACAACAACATCATACAACTCAACATAGTATTATTCAAAACAGCAACAATATGATTAAAAGCATCCTACTCATGATTTCTATTAGGTTCCTTAATAGTCTCAAGTCATTAAATTAGGGTTTTAGTCATCAATAGTGTAGTTTCATGAAAAGATTCATTTTTTTAATTCATCTACTCATCAAAACTTATTATAATCATACAATCATATAACATGCTTTCTAATAGATAAATCATCACATACAACGTGCTTAGAACAAAAAGAAAACAAACATATGTCACTCACCTTATTGAGGAATCAACCGAAGTAAAACAAAGAGAATAAGAAATCCTTCCTTTCGCAAGAAAACCAAGATCCTCACTTTAAAACTCCAAGAAAATAATAATAATAAAATCCTTTTGTGTGGTGCAACAAAGAGACGGCTGCATTCTCTTTTAAATATGCCGGAATAATAGGGTTTTAGGGTTTGTAAATAGATTTGTAAAATACATCTTTTAAATATATCTTTACATATATAAATGCTTATACTTGGAAATTAAATAAAACCAACTAAATTGATATTTAAAAACAAGAACAACCACTTATTATCAGTTGGCACTATTTTGAAAACCCAGAAAAATAAAATTGCACTTCTGCCCCTGTAAGTGGCAATTTTGCAAAAAAGACTCTTCTTTATCAAAACTTACAAAATAAACCAAATTTATTAAAAAGAAGTAAAATCTTTACCTCTGAGTTGACTAGGCATCATACCCAGGCCAAAAATCCAAAAATCTGGAGTTTTCACTCCAAGTGGTAATTTTGCACAAAAGTCCATCTTTTGTAATATTTGCAAATAGGTCAAATAAATATCAGAAAAATCCAGAAAATTCAAAAATAATATCTAATAATAAATAATGAGTTTACCCAAAATAGTTTTTGACTTTGAACTTTCCAAGAAAATATTTGCACGTATTTTGCACGTGTAAAAAGGTAAATTTCAGAAAAATATTTATTAAATCACAAAAAATATTTTAATTCATTTATAAATATTAAAATCATTATTTAAAAATTTGGGGTATACCGGTGTATAGTGCAGAAACTGCAATCGGTTGTGATGTTCAGCTGTCTTTTAGCAAAATTTTCCTGTCTAAGGATTGCATCATTAGGACCAACTAGAGGAAGACTCTAACCTTTCGTGGAGCTTTTGCCTTCCAGAGGACCGAGGACCAACTCGTATTACACCCTCTAAAGTGTATACGGTTGTAGAGTGACCACACCGAGAAAGAACAATTATTTTTCAGTTCCAAGACTTTTCGGCCAGGGCCTTGAGAGCATCTTACCCCTGATTGTGCAATATAAGTCTGCAGCTCAACAAGTTTCTCCTAGAATTCCACCGTGATCCGTGATCGAAATGGAGGTCTCCAAGATCCTCTTTTCCAGCTTTGGGTTATCGTGACATGGGGGTGAGATGTCCACTCGTTGAGTTCTGGGAATAGATCTTTGAGAGGGTGTGCACCACACCATTTGTCCAACAAAAACTTAGTGGTAGAGACATTTCCTATGAAGGATGTAACATAACTATCATGCGTGTCATGAGCTTTGACCACTCCTTTCCAGAACCATGATACTTTCGGCCCTACTCGGAAACCCTGGTTACGCGTCCCTCGACCATGTAGGTAGGACTGAATGAAGTCATGTCAGCCTTCACCATCAAGGTGATACACTTTCCATCACCACTTGACGAGGAGAGCGAGGTTCATGTCTTTCAAGTCTATAATATCCAGGCCTCCATGTACTTTCTTCATACATGCCTTCTTATATCTGATGAGGTGGTATCCCCTCTGTTCATCTCATCGCCCTTCCACAAGAATCTTTTCCAGAATCGATCAATCCTCTAGATCACCCACTTTGGTAATTCAAAGAATGACATGTAATACGTAGGTAGGTTGGACAACATTGAGTTAATCAGAGTCCCTCTCCCTCCCAGGGAGAGCGACTTACCTTTCCATCCCACTAATCTTGTAACATCCCATAAAAATAAAATAAAAGTTTTTATTTTTGCACGTGCATTACACGTAAAGTTTTATATAATTTAGTCCCTAAATTTTTCCAAAGTGATGAACATTTTTATTCTCAGTTCATTTGTCATATTTGTATTATTTATTTTTAATAAAAACCCATAGGTAGGGGTGGACAACTATTATCTGAACCGACCAATCCGAACCAATCCAACCCGAACCGACCGGTTTTAACTGAACCAATTGGAGGTTTGGGTTGGACCGGTTCTTGATCTTCAATAACCAACTGGACCGGTTCAGTTGTTGGATGGGGCTTTCAAATAACTGATGAAACCGAACCGACCGTACCTCTATGCATTAGTCCATAAAAAGTAAGTTCTCCTTTAATTTCTTGATTATACAAACAATCATTTCTCATTTTCTTGGTGATACAAACAGTCTCCTTTAATTTCATTAATATAAACCGAGCAATTGTTTTACCCATGTTTTGATTCTCCATAATCATGTGAGTTATGTTGTTGAGAAATGCTTGATTTACAGTGCCCAGCTTAATAGATAATATTTAGTAGTTACTTTAATCAAGTCAAGCAGAAATTGTTGTCTAAATCTTTTTTATTGTACCTGAAATTCAACTAGTTATGGTTTTTGATGTTCCTTTTATGCGAAGAAACTAAGATTACAAAAGTATGCATGTGAAAAAGCAATGTATCTCACCCATTTAAACGTCATCATCTCAAACATTTAATGTAAAATTCATTAGCAACTTGTGGTTTTATGAATCTTCATTTTAAATTCATTTCTGAACAATAAATAGCAGGTCGTTTCTTAAGTTTGATTGAAGTTGATTTTTTAAATTTCAACGAAATTGTGAATAATGTTGGAGGTAAAAAGCAGCACGCCAAACCGACCATTCAATTCAATCCCAATCGAGCTTAATCGGCTTGGATTGGTTGCGGATGAGAAAATTAAAAAACCAACTTTTTTTGGATCGGTAGTGGATGGTCCATATTAGGTCGGATACCGACTGATGCCCACCCCTACCCATAGGCCTAAAGCCTATTTTAAAGCCCACTAGAAAAATTAATTAAAAAGCGAAGCCCATGATTTTATTCTACACTTTAAATGTATACTTTAAATCCTACACACTTGTCATGTAACAAATACATACAAATAGATTAATAACAAATAATTAAAAGAATGAGAATTGTGTGCACGTTGGGTGCTTTTCTGCACGTGCACCCAAGGGGTTTTAGCCAGCCAAACTAAAGAGGGAGAGTGGGTTGTCAAGTGGTTTGTGAAGTGGGTGTGTGAGTGGGTAATTATATTAGGTAGTGGGAGTCTTTTCATTCACCCAATAACCCTATAAATACCCCTCCTATTGTATGAACAATGCACAAAAGATAAAAAGAAATAAAAGAGAGAAAAAGAAAAGAAAGAAGAAGGGTTCAGTTTTTGTACAAGGAAGGCTAGGCTTGCAGTTTTTGGTTTAAGGAGGAGGAGGATAGTTTTGGTTGGAGCTTTAGAACAATCTTTCTAGGAGTTTTCTCTCATTTGCATAAAAATAGGTGGGTATATCTTTTCCCTTCTAAAGTATTGTAGTAAGCATGCGTAGGAAAAAAATTGATGTTTGAAATTGATGTTTTGTATGAGTTTTAGTTGATTTTTGTCATGCATGTGATGTTTCTATTTAGAACGTATGGTAGAAATGAAACATGTAAATTGTTGCATGCTAAATGAAAGTTCAATCATGATAAAATTAGATTGTTGAATCAAAATTCTATTTTATTAGTATGTTGAATTGGTTAGGCACAAATATCATGCCATGGTTGGATTATAGGAATTGTGCATTTATATATATAAAAGGTGTAAATTAGACGCAAGAAAATGTGTAATTGTTAGAGAAGAATTATAAAATCAGTGGGATTGAAAATTGCTAAAAGAAAGTATATACATTCATGATAGTAGTTAAAGTTTTCTAATTGCAAAATATGAATACTAGATTTCTAAGAATAAATATTTGAATTAATTTGTGAACAATTTTTTGCTAATGTGGTTAAAATCAATAAAGAAGTATTTTTGGAAATGTATTTTTGTAATAGTAACTTGGAAGAGAAGATTAGAAATTAAAAAAAAATATTGAAAAAGTAAAAAATGGAGATTAAACAGAGAGTGGGATTATAAAGAATTTAACCCATATACTATCAGTAGTCGGCTTTGGCCTACGTGGCAGGCGCCTTTGTGCCTGGTGTCGCCATGTGTCGCCTGGGGGTTTCCCTTGGTGGTGAGTTCGAGCCAGGGGTTGGCTCTGTTTTTTTTTAATTATTTTTTTAATTATAAAATCAGAAGTGTATTGGAGTATAAAAAAAATAACTCAATCATTCCCTTATCAGAATTTGCGAGTGGCCCATTGGTTGGGCGACTGTTTGGTTGCTTGTTGGGTCTGGGTTCGATCCCGGCCTTGCACATTTGTGTTTTTTTAAATTTATTTTGTATTCTTTTGCAAGTTTTAAAAATTGGGAAAAATCATATAAATATTCTGAAATATTATTAGATCACTTGGAAATTATTTTACAGTAATCTAAGAAATAGTTTTGAGAAATAAAGATCATATTTATTGTATTTCACGAGGTTTAAATTAAAGAAGAATGTATATGATTAAGATTTTAAGGGTTGATTTGTGATAAAACCAAAGTATAATGATGAGATTTAAATAATGAACTTCTTTAAGAAATTGTGTTTTTAAATCTTAAACAACTTTTGATTAAGAATGATGCTTGAAGTATAGAAGAATAAGAAAAGGGGTTTTATTAATCAAAGGAACATTGTGAATTGTTAAAGTGAATACTTGTGTGATTGTAACCCATATTCCCATAAATACGTATTTTCGTGAGTATTTTCCTGTATTTCGAAATTTATAAAATTGTTACTATTAGGTTCGTTTTGAATCTCATGTAAGAGTAATTTTTTTTCTTCCAAACAATAGTTATAACTATTGCAAATAAACTTTGTTTCCATTTCTGCTTGACCAACTATTTACATTTTAACCCTCAAAAATATTATTATTGTTTGACTACTTCAACAAATTCCTATTTTTATATGTATGACACTACTCCGATAATTTCTATTGTTATTGTTTGTATTTTATTCTTATTGTTATTACTATTATTAATTGTTCTTATTAGTATAATTATTTCGTTTATTATTACAATTCTTATTGTAAATATGATTATTTATTTTCCTTATTGACTATTAAAAACAAATCAATTCTTATTTAATAATTGTGCTTCTTCTATTTTAAATAATTCATGAAATGTGACATGAATTGTATTTTGTTATAAATCGTGTTTTGTCAAATATCTTATTCTTTGTATTTGGGTTTATATTAATCCATTATATTCATATAAATGTATTTTTATCTATTGGATTTTATACCCAATACCTTATCTTTTCCTATAAATACCCTAATTATTTATAAACCCTGCCATCATTAACCTTAATCCTTTTTTAATCCCCCCATTACTTTTCCTCCATCTCTCCCGCTATCTCTCCCTGTTTCCTCTCCACCGCCCATCTCCGATCGCCACCATCTTCCACCTTCATCATCGCCCTTAGCGTCACCCTCTCCTCGTTATCTTCAACCCATCGTCACCCTGATCACCCCGTCCTCACCATTGCCCATCGCCATTGCTGCTTGAACCCAACTCAACCCTATCCACCGTCGCAGCCGTCGCCCTAACCCTGTGCTCCGATCGCCTCTCTGTGCACCCCTCATCCTCCGCAGAACCATATTAATATCGTCGTCGTCGTCGAGCGCCCGCAGCCCCTCCTTCTCTGCTCCTCCGTTTTGTAACCCCTGTTTTTCATTTTATGTATTTTAGAGTGTATTTTTCATTTTTGTGTATTTTTATCTCTATTGTATTTTTTCAGAACCGTATATTGGATTTGTTTTCAATATATATTCATTTTATTTCTTTTTGAGCTCCTTGTGTTGGTTGTTCGTCGTTTTTGTTCGTTTTCTTCATTTTGGATATTTTCCTCACTTTTTGGACTCGTTATCTTCATTTTATTTTTCCATGGTGATGTGATGGAATTTTTGGGGGTGATTTCCCAAACCCATGATTTTTGACTCCTAATTAGATTTTTCAAGAGCCATAGATTTCACACTAAATTGTATCCCCATTTGAAATCTACCTAATACCCATTACCCATTTGTATACCTATTACTACATACTCATACCCACAACCCATTAACCCACTTTTTACCTCCTATATAAATACCCAAACCCCTTAAACCCTAACCCTAATCTCTATTATCTCTCTCCCTCTCCTATTCTATCTTGGCCTCCCCCTATTGTGTACTCCCGGCTGCATCTCTCTCCCAATCCGAGCCCCTCCATCATCCTACATCTGGCCACCACCCTTTGGCCGACCTCACCTCACCACCACATCCCTCCTACATCCGACCACCACACAATCCCTACACCCCATCCTTGCTAGCTGACTACCAAAGAACACCACCACCATAAACATCAACCATCATCAATCTTTCTTTTTTGGTGTTTCTTGAAGTGGGTATTCTCCACTTTGATCGTTGCTTCAAGGAGATTCGTTTGTGGGTGGAGTTTTTGTTCGTTGTGTGCTTGGATTCGCGCTTGGAGCAGATTTCGTTCGTGGGTTTCTCTTCTCTTCGCATTAGGATCGTTCTCCATCTCCTACTAAGGCAAGTAACTTGTACTACAATTCATTTGGTTTGATACAAGTCAAAAAGTTCACATATAGTGTAGTTGGGTCTAGAGACGACCAAAGATTGTGTTTTCTTGATGGATTTTGTCTCTATTATGATAATTTGGCCATAGATGACTTATGACACCAATTTTGATAGAAGATAACCTAGGATTTACCCAAATCTTGATTTTGAACCATGTATGTGAGTATTTGTGTGAATTGATGTTTGGATGAATACCCATGTGAAATAATAGGTGTGGACCTGTTAGTAACCCTAAATCATGACGTTTAGATATTTGGTAGGTGGTATTTCAAGTTTGGATGTGTTTGGATCAATATTCTTGAAGTTATGATGTTCTTGATTAGAAGTGTGAAATCTGTATTTACTGGGTGTTCTGTTTTGATTGCTGTTTTTGTCCATGCTACAGTCCGAATCTTGATTCCAAAATAAATGATGAATTTTAGATAATTTTGTCTATTTTCAAATCCCACTGGTTTTGCTTGATTTGGATTTCGTATGATTGAGTTATGAATGTTTTGGTACAGACGTGTCGATAAATTCTAGATTCTGTTTTGGGTTAATTTTGTTAATAAACTATTTTCAAGAACTAGTCTATACATATTACCTTGATCTAATATTTTGGTCAGTGTTTCTATATGATGTTAGAGACTACCCAGATTTTTGAAGAATTTTAAAGACAGGTTATATGTGGTGTTTTATGCTCATTTCTAAAATCTACTTGTGCTGTATTTAGCTTACTGTTCAGTAAAGAATCCTATTTTCACTATGACTCCTTATACTATATGAAAATTCTTTATGTAATATGAAAGTTAGTAAATTCTATCTATTTTCATATCTCTTTGGCGGAATTGGATTTCGATTCACTGGTTGAGAGATATCTTAGTTTTCGTACAACAGTGTTGAGATTCCCAGATTCGTTAAACTATGTTTTTTTTTATGCTTTTGTATTTTTGATGACTTATCTATTCTTCCTGGAAAATTATTAAATTCTATATTTTGATTCTGGACATATAGTGAATTACCCCAAATTTTTCGTGGATTTATTTGATGTGTTTTCATGCTGTTTTCTTGTTCTTGAAGTTGTTTTCCTGATTTCTGGCTGAACCTAAATTCTGTATTCAAATCAGTTTTGAGTTGTGTTGTTGTGAATTACTATGTGACTTAATTATACTCGTTGAATGTAATTTAACATGGCGACCTATGTGGAATGCCTCGTTAGGCAAAGACGATGCAAGACCTGTCACATCAAGGTCAAGACAAAATCAACTCATCATTTTTTTCTATAACTACTTAAAGCACACGGCTCTCCGGTGAGTGGCAGGTGCGATGTGGTGGTGATCCCCCATGCCTCCTCTACTGCTTTTTTCCCGAAAGAACCTGAATTGAATGGACAAGCTAAGAAGAATCGAATCATTGCCCGAAAGAAACGCAAACCCTTAATTAAGGCTTTCTTTCCTTCATAGAGAGAATACACAAGTAGGAATAATAACATTGGGAAGGGGTCCATCCGCAGTTGTCAAATCTGAACGAACGAATGATTTTATGTGAAGAAGAGGTGGTAACTATTATAAATAAAGAATTATATCCCCTTAAAGTTAGGAAAGCAAGTGCCATCCGAGAGTCTTCATCGTCTTTCTACTGGAAATGTTTTATCTAGAGATAGTGAGGATGTCTGGTTTCCAGATCCTTCGACGGATCTAGATTTGCATTTCTGTAGAGACCAGAATCACTGTTTTAGTACTGATCTGTCATGCTGTCCTGATTATGAACATATACCATCTTGCTCGTTTATGTGACTCTATATTATCTATACATGCAGATTTGTTTCCCTGAACGTAATACTGATTATACCATGTTAATTTGACACTAATTCGCACACATTCATGTCTATTTGATAACCATAATAAAAGTAACCAAGCCTGGATTTATGGGAAAGATCTAGTAGTGGGAAATCATAGAAATGTGTACTTAGAAGGGGGCCCGTGTTTTCCATATGATTATCTGTTTCTGACCCTGTCTACGTTGCTTCTTATGTAAGAAGTTGTAGAGTAGAAGAGAACCACTAGGTTCTATCTGTCTGTCTGACCCTGTCTACATTACTTCTTATATGAAGGTGTAGAGAAGAAGAGAACCACTATGTTCTATCTGTCTGATCTGTTATCTGTCTGAACCCTGAGTACATGGCCTTATATGATCCCCTACGAAATCTAAAGAGAAATTATTTTGCTGTAGCAACCATGTGATAAAAGTTGGGGCGCATGAAGTGCTACCTAGATAGTAATCACACAAGACTTATATGAACATGACATCTGAAATCTGAATCTGTATCTGAATCTAAATCTAAATCTGTTATATGGAAATCTATTATCTGAATATCTGTTATCTGATTAGCTGATTATCTGTTATCTGTCTGACACTACCATGTGACACATTACTTAACACTATCTGAACATCTGTTTGCTTAATATTTGACACTTAACACTTGACATATGTTAGCATACCATGTTAGGTCTGATTCTACTATTTGTTAGATCTGTTTAGTTTTCCCCATGTGCTTGTATCCTACATTATTTGTGACCCGCGACTTGCAATTGACGGGTACTTGTTTTCTTATTTTTTCTTTTTCCTGCAAATTTACTAATTGCAGATCAAGTTGGTCAGCTGCTTGATGGTAATGGCGAAAGGATGTATTAAGTTGGAATTTCTGCTTTATTATTTTTATTAGTGTTGCTTGAATAATGAATAAAATTGTATTTGGTTTATTTGGATATTTATTCTATATTTGGGCAATGTGACACAGGATATTTGTTTTCTCCAGACTCTGATTTATTTGAGAATATTGTATTGGGTTCCAAGTAAATTTCTGTTGGTAAATTTGTTTCAATTATTCATGAATGGTTGTGCCTTTTGCTTCTGACTCTGATAAATTCTGTGATGTGTTATAAAGATTCTGAAACTGCTTAAGGATGATGATAATCATTCACTGGGCTTTAGTTACGTATCCGTATTCCGTATTCCTTTTTGGGAAGCGGGGTGTGACAGGGTTTTTAGTCGTATCAGAGCATCAGGTTTGGCTAATGTATTAGTTGCCTAATATATTAGACAAGTTTGGTTCGAACTGGGATCTGCACAACATTTCACCAACCATGCATGCATAAATGAAACTTATATCAATTCGGATTCTGGATGCTAATTATTTTTGGAGCTAGAAGACTCCATCTCAACTACTAGAGGTGCAGCTGAGCATCTTGGTGATACTCTAGTAGTTCGGGATTTCTTGGATGTTTTTCCAGATGAGTTGCCTGGCTTACTCCCTGATAGGAAAGTGGAATTCGATATTGATGTTCAGCCTGGAATAGAACTGATATCGAAGAATCCCTACAGGATGGCACCGGTTAAGCTGGCAGAGCTTAAGGTGCTGATTCAGCAGTGTCTTGATTTGGGTTTCATCAGACCTAGTGTTTCGTCTTGGGGTGCTCCGATCCTTTTTGTTTATAAGAAGGATGGAAGTCATCGTCTGTGCATGGATTATCGAGAACTGAACAGAGTTACTATGAAGAATCGGTATCCGTTGCCCAGGATTGATGATTTATTTGATCAGCTGAGTGGAGCTGCTATTTTTTCGAAGTTGGATCTTCGTTCTGGATATCACCAAGTTAAGGTGAAGGCTGAAGATATACAGAAGACTGCTTTCAGGACTAGATACGGGCACTATGAGTATCTTGTGATGCCGTTCGCGGTCATGAACGCGTCGGCTGTATTCATGAGTCTTATGAACCGAGTTTTCTCTCAGTACTTGGATAGATTTGTGGTGGTCTTCATTGATGATATTTTTGTGTATTCTCGGAATTGGGAAGATCATGCGCAACATCTTAGAGTGGTTTTGCAGACCTTGAGAGAGAACCAGCTCTATGGAAAACTTAGCAAGTGCGAGTTTTGGCTCGACAAAATTTCTTTCTTAGGGCACATTATTTCTGGCGATGGTATTTCTGTGGATGCTGCGAAGATTGAGGCTGTGAAGCATTGCCCTATTCCTAAGTCAGTTTCAGAAGTCAGGAGTTTTCTTGGTTTGGCTGGCTATTATCGAAAGTTCGTCCAGGATTTTTCAAAGATAGTAGGACCGTTGACTAAATTGACTGGGAAGGATCAGAAGTTTTATTGTTCTAATGAGTGCAATGAGGCTTTTGTTGAGTTGAAGAATAGATTGACATCAGCGCCAGTGTTGACTATTCCAGATGGTTCTGGCAGATTTGTAGTTCACTGTGATGCTTCTGGTAAGGGTCTTGGAGCAGTTCTTATGTAGAAGGGCCGTGTTGTTGCGTATGCATCGAGAAGAACTATCCTACTCACGACTTGGAGTTAGCGGCAGTGATCTTTGCTTTGAAGCTGTGGAGACATTATTTGCTTGGAGACCAAGTGGAAATCTTTACAGACCACAAAAGTCTCAAGTACGTCTTCACCCAGAAGGAGTTGAACATGAGGCAAAGGCGTTGGTTAGAACTTATGGCCGATTATGACATCAGTTTGCAATACCATCCTGGTAAAGTAAACTTGGTGCTTGATGCTTTGAGTAGGAGACCAGCAGTTATGTTTCTTACTCAGCAGAGAGATCTCATTGAGTAGATGAGGAGGTTGGAGCTTGATGTTGTGTTGCCGAGTTCTGGTCGGAGTTGTTTGGCGCTCCAGCTGCAGTCGTCTCTTGTTGAGCAGATTAAAGAGGCGCAGGCTAGTGATGCGCAATTGCAGAAATTTTGAGCTGAGATTGAGTCTGGGTCCAGGACGGACATGGTTATTCATGCAAATGGTTCGCTTCGTTTTGGTTCCCGGTTATGTGTCCCTATGGGTGAAATTCATCAGAGGTTCCTTGAAGTAGCTCATCAGTCTTCGTATTCTATCCATCCCGGCTGTACTAAGATGTATCAGGATTTGAAGCTTCATTTCTGGTAGCATGGTATGAAGAGGGCTGTTGCCTGGTTTGTTTCACAGTGTTTGATCTGCCAGCAGGTTAAGGCAGAGCATCAGAGAACCGCTGGACTTCTTCAACCGCTTCCTATTCCAGAGTGGAAGTGGGAACATATAACCATGGATTTTATGATCGCTTTGCCGAGGAGTCCTAAGGGTCATAATGCTATTTGGGTGATTGTTGATCGTTTGACGAAGAGTGCTCACTTCATTCCTTTTCGCATTGGTCAGTCTACTGAGAGCCTTACTGAGAGGTACATGCAAGAGATTGTTAGACTTCATGGGGTTCCAGTCAGTATTGTATCCGACAGGGATACGAGATTCAGATTTCAGTTTTGGGAGAGTCTTCAGAATACTTTGGGGAGCAAATTAAAGTACATTACAACTTTTCATCCCCAGACTGATGGACAGTCAGAGCGGACTATTCAGATTCTTGAGGACATGTTGAGGTCCTACATGCTTCAGTTTGATGGGTCTTGGGAGGATCATTTGCATCTTGTAGAGTTCTCGTACAATAACAACTTTCAAGCCAGTATTAAAGCTGCCCCATTCAGGGCACTCTATGGACGGAAGTGCAGGTCACCAATGTGCTGAGATGACATTAGTGAGAGGAAGTTGTTGGGTCCAGAGTTGATCACCAAGACAGTGGATGCAGTGGTTCAGATCAGGAAGCACTTACAGGCAGCTCAGGACAGGTAGAAGCGATGAGATGATGTTCATCGTAGGGCTTTGGAGTTTGTTGTTGGTAACCATGTTTTCCTTAAGGTATCGCCGTGGCAAGGTGTCATTCGGTTCGGTGGCGGGGGCAAGCTTAGCCCGAGATTTATTGGACCGTTTGAGATTTTGGAGCGAGTAGGCAAGGTGGCCTATCGTCTTGCATTGCCGCCAGCTTTATCAGGAGTGCACGATGTTTTCCATATCTCACAACTCAGGAGATATATCTGAGATGAGAGCCACGTGATCGACTATTCTGAATTGACTGTTCGGCCGGATTTGACTTGTGAGATTCTGCCAGTTGCTATTGTGGATCGGCGGGAGAAGGTGCTTAAGAACAAGGTCATCAAGTTGGTTCGTGTCGCTTGGAATCCTCACACGCCTGGTGAGTCAACATGGGAGTTAAAGGAGGAAATTCAGCATAAGTTTCCTCATTTGTTTGAGTAGTTGCTTTGGTATTGTTTGTTTTTTTTCTTTGTTTTGGGGTTACCCTATGTATCTTTCTTTTGAATTTTGAGGACGAAATTTTTCTGTTAGGTGGGTAGGATTGTAACCCCTATTTTTCATTTTATGTATTTTGGAGTGTATTTTTCATTTTTGTGTATTTTAATCTCTATTGTATTTTTTCAGAACCGTATATTGGATTTGTTTTCAATATATATTCATTTTATTTCTTTTTGAGCTCCTTGTGTTGGTTGTTCGTCGTTTTTGTTCGTTTTCTTCATTTTGGATCTTTTCCTCACTTTTTGGACTCGTTATCTTCATTTTATTTTTCCATGGTGATGTGATGGAATTTTTGGTGGTGATTTCCCAAACCCATGATTTTTGACTCCTAATTAGATTTTTCAAGAGGCATAGATTTCACACTAAATTGTATCCCCATTTGAAATCTACCCAATATCCATTACCCATTTGTATACCTATTACTACATACTCATACCCACAACGCATTAACCCACTTTTTAGCTCCTATATAAATGCCTAAACCCCTTAAACCCTAACCCTAATCTCTATTATCTCTCTCCCTCTCCTATTCAATCCCGGCCTCTCCCTATTGAGGACTCCCGGCTGCACCTCTCTCCCAATCCGAGCCCCTCCATCATCCTACATCCGGCCACCACCCCCTTTGGCCGACCTCACCTCACCACCACATCCCTCCTACATCCGACCACCACACAATCCCTACACCCCATCCTTGCTAGATGACTACCAAAGAACACCACCAGCATCAACATCAACCATCATCAATCTATCTTTTGTGGTGTTTCTTGAAGTGGGTATTCTCCACTTTGATCGTTGCTTCAAGGAGATTCGTTTGTGGGTGGAGTTTTTGTTCGTTGTTTGCTTGGATTCGCGCTTGGAGCGGATTTCTTTCGTGGGTTTCTCTTCTCTTCGCATTAGGATCGTTCTCCAACTCCTACTAAGGCAAGTAATTTGTACTACAATTTATTTGGTTTGATACAAGTAAAAAAGTCCACATATAGTGTAGATGGGTCTAGAGACGACCAAAGATTGTATTTTCCTTGATGGGTTTTGTCTCTATTGTGATAATTTGTCCATAGATGACTTATGATACCAATTTTGATAGAAGATAACCAAGGATTTACCCAAATCTTGATTTTGAACCATGTATGTGAGTATTTGTGTGAATTGATGTTTGGATGAATACCCATGTGAAATAATAGGTGTGGACATGTTAGTAACCCTAAATCATAATGTTTAGATGTTTGGTAGGTGGTATTTCAAGTTTGGATGTGTTTGGATCAATATTCTTGAAGTTCTGATGTTCTTGATTAGAAGTGTGAAATCTGTATTTACTGAGTGTTCTGTTTTAATTGCTGTTTTCGTCCATGCTACAGTCCGAATATTGTTTCCAAAATAAAAGATGAATTTTAGATAATTTTGTCTATTTTCGAACCCCACTAGTTTTTCTTGATTTGGATTTTGTATAACTGAGTTATGAATATTTTGGTACTGACGTGTCGATAAATTCCAGATTCTGTTTTAGGTTAATTTTATTAATAAACTATTTTCAAGAACTAGTCTATACATATTACCTTGATCTAATATTTTGGTCAGTGTTTCTATATGATGTTATGGACTACCCAAATTTTTGATGAATTTTAAAGACAAGTTTTATGTGGTGTTTCATGCTCATTTCTAAAATCTACTTGTGCTGTATTTTGCTTACTGTTCAGTAAAGAATCCTATTTTCACTATGACTCCTTATACTGTATGAAAATTCTTTGTATAATATGAAAGTTAGTAAATTCTATCTATTTTCATGTCCCTTTGGCGGAATTGGATTTCGATTCACTGGTTGCGAGATATCTTAGTTTTCGTACAACAGTGTTGAAATTTCCAGATTCGTTAAACTATGTTTTCTTGATGCTTTTGTATTTTTGATGACTTATCTATTCTTCCTGGAAAATTATGAAATTCTATATTTTGATTCAGGACATATAGGGGATTACCCCAGATTTTTCGTGGATTTATTTGATGTGTTTTCATGCTGTTTTCTTGTTCTTGAAGTTGTTTTCCTGATTTCTGGCTGAACCTAAATTCTGTATTCAAATCAGTTTTGAGCTGTGTTGTTGTGAATTACTATGTGACTTAGTTATACTCGTTGGATTCGTGTGGATGTCTAGTTTCCATATCCTTCGACGGATCTAGATTTGCATTTCCGTAGAGACCGGAATCACTGTTTTAGTACTGATCTGTCATGCTATCCTGATTATGAACATACACCATCTTGCTCGTTTATGTGACTCTATATTATCTATACATGCTGATTTGTTTCCCTGAACGTATTACTAATTATACCAAGTTAATTTGACACTATTTTGCACACATTCATGTCTGTTTGATAACCATAATAAAAGTAACCAAGCCGGGTTTTATGGGAAAGATCTAGTAGTGGGAAAGCATAGAAATGTGTACTTAGAAGGGGGCCTGTGTTTTCCATATGATTATCTGTTTCTGACCCTGTCTACGTTGCTTCTTATGTAAGAAGGTGTAGAGTAGAAGAGAACCACTAGGTTCTATCCGTCTGTCTGACCCTGTCTACATTACTTCTTATATGAAGGTGTAGAGAAGAAGAGAACCACTAGGTTCTATCTGTCTGATCTGTTATCTGTCTGAACCCTGAGTACACGGCCCTGTATGATCCCCTACAAAATCTAAAGCGAAATTGTTTTGCTATAGAAACCATGAGATAAAAGTTGGGGCGCATGAAGTGCTACCTAGATAGTAATCACACAAGACTTATATGAACATGACATCTAAAATCTGAATCTAAATCTGTTATATGGAAATCTGTTATCTGAATATCTGTTATCTGATTAGCTGATTATCTGTTATCTGTCTGACACTACCATGTGACACATTACTTAACACTATCTGAACATCTGTTTGCTTAATATTTGACACTTAACACTTGACATATGTTAGCATACCATGTTAGGTCTGATTCTACTATTAGTTAGATCTGTTTAGTTTTCCCCATGTGCTTGTATCCTACATTATTTGTGACCCGCGACTTGCAATTAACAGGTACTTGTTTTCTTATTTTCCCCTTTTTCTGCAAATTTACTAATTGCAGATCAAGTTGGTCAGCTACTTGATGGTAATGGCGAAGGATGTATTAAGTTGGAATTTCTGCTTTATTATTTTTATTATTGTTGCTTGAATAATGAATAAAATTTTATTTGGTTTATTTGGATATTTATTCTGTATTTGGGCAATGTGACCCAGGATATTTGTTTTCTCCAGACTCTGATTTATTTGAGAATATTGTATTGGGTTCCAAGTAAATTTCTGTTGGCAAATTTGTTTCAATTATTTATGAATGGTTGTGCCTTTTGCTTCTGACTCTGATAAATTCTGTGATGTGTTGTAAAGATTCTGAAACAGCTTAAAGATGATGATAATCATTCGCTGGGCTTTTGTTACGTATCCGTATTCCGTATTCCTTTTTGGAAAGCGGGGCGTGACACGTTTACAGTGCGAAACAGAGTCGCCGTTCTTGGTCGGCATTGCGGCCCTTCCTGGCCAGTCACCGCCGCACGTCGCCGCCACCAGCTTCACGAGCCCCGCCGCAGTGCCGTCGCGTCGTTGAGGTTCCCCCGCTCTCTCTTTCTCTCACTGTCGAGTTGGGGAAGACGAGTTGTGAGTGGTCGTTTTTGCTGTTTCGTGTTCGGCACCCCCTGATCTGCCCTCCGTTGTCCCCTGTTCGGCCAGATCCAGTGCAAGGTCGCGTTTTGATTGGCTGGATCTGCTGTTCGCTGTTCTGCCGCGCCAGATCCGTTTTTTTGTTGTCCGCTGTTTTGGGTCAGATTTGGTGTGGGGAATTGTTGTTGTTTTGCTGGTTTCTTTGCACGGTCTTCGCACGTGCTTCTTTGGGAGTTCGGCTGGGATTCTATTCCTGATATTCTTTACTATTCGAATTAACCGAGTAACAGGCAAGTTTCTTCTTGAACCCTTCTTTTTATTTGTGTTCAAGATTTCTTTTGATCTCCTGCAAGTCGATCCTGTCCTTTTGTTATCAAAAATTGCTTTGACAATTCCGTTAAGATTATCAAGGGTTTACACGAGCTAACCTGACATACTCTTAACATCGTGCTTCTCTTCGATCTAAACCTAGTCCCCATTGTTTCATGCATTTGCACATAAACCACTAGATTCATGCATAGGATTACTTGTTGACTTGGACATTGAAATTGAACATGATAGAATGAACTTAATTGATGTATTGACACTATGATCTTGATAAATGTATGTTAAACCTTAGAATTTGCATGTTTACACCTAGGATTGCTTTGAATGCCAGTTTGCATGCTTTGTTTGATCGTGTGAATTATCTGTTAACTTTTTATATTAATTTGATTTTTTGGACTGCTGTATGTTTCACTTCAAATAATATTTTTATCCCTGTTAGTGATATAATTTGAGGAAACTTACTCAACATAAAATGTAGCCCTTTATGTCTAGATAATTTTTTCCTACTATGGATTTAAATTCCAATTTTCCATCTGTTAGATATCACCACTTTACTGTAACTGTGTCAGCAATTTTCAGACCCACAATTTCATGCGTATTCCGCTGCTATTTATTTTATTTGACCATGTTATCAGTAAAGCAAAAATTTGAAATAATTTAGGCTGGACCTAGACATGTATAGATACTTCCATGAATTTTGATAGATTTTAATCATGAGTTTCAGATCCGAATTAATTAGTGGAACATAACCTACTGCATGCTGACTGAACATGAAACCTGATTTGATTATAACTTTCACCCTAGTTCCTATGACTTTTATATACCTTAATTATACTCGTTGGAACCGTATGGAAGTCTATTTTCCAGATCTTTCAGTGGTTTCAATTTCACTATTTTGTGGTGACTGTAATCCATATTTTAGTACAACAAGGTCATGCTGTCCTGATCATGTGATGTGTGTTGATTTGACTTGTTTGCTTCATACTTTGTCTGTAATGCTTAGAATTAGTCACATATAGTAGTATACAACATTGACACCCTCTTGCATGCTCACATAGGATGAAAATAAACTATTAACAAGCTGCGGTTTATTATGGGTAGACTTGGTAATGAACAATCGGGAAATGTACTCGGAAAGGCCTTCTCGCTCGCACGAACACTTGACATAGAAGGAGGAGTTTGTCTTGGGAAGACATTGTCTCGCTATCTCGCTATCTCGCTATCTCGTTATCTTGTTTATCACATTATCTAGTTACGCCGAGTACACGAACCGTGAATTCACCATCAGTCTAAAACGTCACTATGCTTGCATGGAACCTGTAGTATGGGATGCAGTAGTACGTGTACTAGATAGATTAATAAAATACTTAACAACCTGCATACTTGATCTTGTATTGAACTTGACTCGACATCACGTGTTGAACTTGACTTGACATCACGCATTACATGCGTGATTATTGTAACCCTTTTGATATTATAGCTTGCTTTTTGTTTTATTCTGACTTTGACCATGTCCCTTTTCTTTGATATTCAAGTATTCCTTTATCCTCTGTTTTCTCTACTTGCTATCCACGACTTGCTCTAAGTGCTCTCTTTTCTTTCTTTTTAGATCCAGTATTAACAGGTACCGAAGGAGCAGTATAAGAAGAACTTGATGAGCAAACTCCATGAAGATTGGAGCTAGACTTTATACTACTTAGCTATCTTTTCTTATTTGCTTATTGTATTTCTTTTTATCATACTTTGTATTCTTGGGCTTTGTTACCCGAAGTTTTGTTTCATCCCTGATGTTGGACTATTATTGGTAAATTTATTTCATGATTATCTTTGAGTTTATTTATTATTTATGTGATTATATTCCTTGCCTGCGTGGTTGTTTCTTTTGTATATTGTTGAGTTAAACTGGTACAACTTATGGATGATGCATAATCATTCGCTGGGCCTTCGTTATGTGCTTGTATTCCCATATTTTGGGAAGCGGGGCGTGACAGGTTTTTAGTAGTATCAGAGCTAGGTTGAGTAATATATCAATCAAACATGACTATCTTTACGAGGGTTGGCTTTGATTAGTATATTAGTCGAGTTTGGCTCAAGCCAGGTTAACTCAATAATATGCGTACCACGTTGATCACATAAACATTTAATAACTTTAATATAATCTGGATATTAATCCTATTCGATCCACATCTGACTCTTTTGCATTCAATCCTTTGATTCCTTGTATCCTTCCGTTTCTTGCATTCATTATCATTTGTCAATCTACCCACATATGTCTCGGTGCTCACCAACTGGATGGTTTTGCAGACTATGGCTCGTGAAGATTCTTCGATTTCTTCGCCCAAGGCTGAAACATCAAAGAATTCCACCATTCTCTAGGCGATGCAACGAATGATGGAGCTACAGCGATAGCACAATGAGCTGATGAGAGCTAGTCTGGAGAGAGCCCAGGAGGATGCACAACTCACTCGACTGTATGTAATTATGCCCCAGCATCATGCCTTCTCTATCATGGGACCGACCCATGGAAGGAAGGGCCCGACATGCAACTTTTGCCGCAAGATTGGTCACTCACGCAAGGATTGCCGGCTAGCCAATGGTCGATGTCTTGTATGCGGAGCGAGTGACCACAAGGTTCGGAACTGCCCAAATAACAGGAGAAATGCACCAACTGGAGGATCAGCTTCCAGTGGAGGACAGGCTGGAGAACGTGGTCAGGCCCACAACCAGATTGCAGGAGAAGCAGCGACTGCCGTAGGTGCGATTGCAGGTATTTTGTTATTTTGTTGCATTTCCGTTCTTGCATCATTTATTCTTCTGTTCTTGCATCTATCATATTTTGTCAATTCAATATTGTGTATCATGTAAGTTATTTTTCCCTGCTATATTCTCTTCGATTCCAATTTTGCCCCTTGTTCCTCTCCCTTCACATTCAATTCTTTGACTCTTTATTGGGTATAAATTTATTTTTCCTCCTACCTATTTTTCTCTTTATATTTATTTTTTCCGAATATTTTCTGTATTTCGATTATTAATTATTATATTCGTTTGGGATCACCTATTAAAATGTTTCTCAACAAAGATTATGTTATTTTGAATGATGGTGTATTTAACTTCACTTTTCATTTTTGATCGACTATATATTTCTATTGCATTATTTCGATAAGACAAATCCTTATTTTGTTGTATAATGCTATTTTTACTACTACTACTATTATTACTATTGTTTTCATTATTATTACTGGTATTACTATTATTATTGATACTCCTATTGCTAGTATTATTGCTGTTTTCATTATTTTATTGTTATTAATATTGAATTACTTTCACACAAAAAAATGTTGGACCTAAACTATATTTCGTCTTACATTATTATTTTTACTAGTGTTGTTGATATTTTAATATTATTGTTATTATTATTAATGTTATCATTTTGCGTATTATTAATGTAATCATTTTGCGATTATTGTTATTATTATTGTTATGATCATTGTTATTATCATTGTTATTCTCTTTGTTATTAGTATTGATATTTTGTTATCATTATTATTATTGGTATTACTATTTTTATCGTTACTATTATTATTATTGTTATTTTGTTTTGAGCTTGAACATGCTCAATTTTATATGCATTTCACCATTTCGGTGCAACCTAATGTCGAGATGGCAAATATGCAACTCGATGTCAATGGAGGCAAATTGCAACTGGATGTCGGGGAGGCAAAATGTGCAACCGAATATCCAGACGGTAACCTGCAACCTGATGTCGTGAAGGCAAACATGCAACTTGATGTTAAGGAGTCAAGATTTTCTACGTATTTGCTAATTGATATTTCAAGACTTTTTATTTATTTAATGAAACTAATGGTAAAGAAATACTCTCTGACATTTTGTTTATACAATTATACTTTATGTTTCCATACAATTTGAACTAGTATAGTCGATTTTACTCTATTTTGTGTATAATGTATTATCATTGCTATTTTTATTATTGCTATTGTTTTCGTTATTATTATTGGTATTATTATTATTATTATTGTTATTTCTATTGCTGTTATTATTACTTCTTTCATCATCTTTATTGCTGTTATTACTTTTATTATTATTATTACTGTTACTTTATTATTATTATTATTATTATTATTATTATTATTATTATTATTATTATTATTATTATTATTATTATTATTATTATTTTTAATGCTATTATTATTAATATTATTGTATTATTTCCATGAATGTGTTGAATTCTATTCTGTTTTCATTATTATCAGTATTGTTAAAATTTTTATTATATTGTTATTACTTGTAAGATTATGATGATTTTGATTACTGTTATTATTATTGTTAGTATTTTGTTAATATTATTTTATTACTATGGTTATTATTACTTGCATCATTATTGTTATTAATATTTTAATATTATTCTTATTATTATTTTTATTATTATTGATATTATTATCTTTATTATTATCATGTGTTGTTATCATTATTGTCGCTATTATTATTTCTATTATTATTATTATTATTCTATTGTTATTGATATTATGATTTTTATTGTTAATATTTGTTGTTATTATTAAAGCCATTAGTTTTGATCTACATTATATCTTTAATTATTTAAATTGAAGCTCAATTTTATATTCTTTTACATTATTTGCTTTTAACTATCTTCAGCTCATACTCTCTTTGATCCTGGTGTCTCATTCTCGTTTTCCCGCTTGGTTCGTCGATGGTGTCATGTGGCCTACAGCGACATGTATGTTGCTTGGGACACCACCATCGGAGTAGCGTAGCGGAAGCGTGGTGAGCCCATAACCCACAGGCCCCAAGATTCTTTTGATTGTTCCTCCTTCCCTGCATTGTTTGTTTCACTCTATCCCTTGCATTCATCCTCACCCATTGACCCAATTGCTTGGTCTAACTCTTCCTTGTTCACCTTTCTTCGATTCCAGCTCTATCTATTTCTTCATCCCTTTGCTTGCTATCTTGCAAGTCTTGTGTTGTTTCTTCTTCATTTTCTTGATATCGGTTACTTTTTTCTTATATTCCTATTGACCTCATTGTTGCCCACTTCTTTTTTTGGTATTGCCACTACCTTGCTCCTTTCCCTTAAACCGTATGTTCTTGTTACCCCAGTTTGAGTTTTGTCTTGTCCTATGTACCGCCTGAGCAAATTTCGAGGACGAAATTTTGTTGTAAGGTGGGTAGAATTTGTAACCCCTATTCCCATAAATACGTATTTTTGTGAGTATTTTTCTGTATTTCGAAATTTATAAAATTGTTACTATTAGGCTCGTTTTGAATTTCATGTAAAAGTTTTTTTTTCTTCCAAACAATAGTTATAACTATTGCAAATAAACTTTGTTTCTATTTATGCTTGACCAACTCTTTACATTTTAACCCTCAAAAATATTATTATTGTTCGACTATTTCAAAAAATTCCGATTTTTATATATATGACACTACTCCGATAATTTCTATTGTTATTGTCTGTATTTTATTCTTATTGTTATTACTATTATTATTTGTTCTTATTAGTATTATAATTTTTTTTATTATTACTATTGTTATTGTAAATATGATTATTTATTTTCATTATTGACTATTAAAAACAAATCAATTCTTATTTAATAATTGTGCTTCTTCTATTTTAAATAATTCATGAAATGTGGCATGAATTGTATCTTGTTATAAATAGCGTTTTGTCAAATATCGTATTCTTTGTATTTGGGTTTATATTAATCCATTATATTCATATAAATGTATTTTTATCTATTGGATTTTATACCCAATACACTATCTCTTCTTATAAATACCCTAATTAATACCCTAACCCTAATTATTTCTAAACCCAGCCGTCATTAACCTTAATCCTTTTTTAATCCCCCCATTACTGTTCCTCCCTCTCTCCCGCAATCTCTCCCTGTTTCCGCTCCACCGCCCATCTCCGATCGCCACCATCTTCCACCTTCATCATCGCCCTCAGCATCACCCTCTCCTCGTTATCTTCAAGCCATCGTCACCCCGATCACCCCGCCCTCACCATTGCCCATCGCCATTGCCGCACGAACCCAACTCAACCCTATCCACCATCGCAGCTGTCGCCCTAACCCTGTGCTCCGATCGCCTCTCCGTGCACCCCTCATCCTCCGCAGAACCCTATTAATCTCGTCGTTGTCGTTGAGCGCCCGCAGCCCCTCCTTCTCCGCTCCTCTGTTTACAGCACGAAACAGAGCTGCCGTTCTTGGCAGGCGTTCGTCGCTTCCCGACTAGTCGCCGCCGCACGTTGCTGCCGCCAGCTTCGCCAGCCCCACCGCAGTGCCGGCACATCGCATCGGTGAGGTTCTTCCGCTCTCTCTTTCTCTCTCTGTCGAGTTGGGGAAGACGAGTTGTGAGCGGTCGTTTTTGCTGTTTCGTGTTCGGCACCCCTTGATCCGCCCTCCGCTGTCCCCTGTTTGGCCAGATCCGGTGCGAGGTCGCGTTTTGATTGGCTTGATCTGCTATTCACTGTTCTGCCACGCCAGATCCATTTTTTTGTTGTCCGCTGTTTTGGGTCAGATATGGTGTGGGGAATTGTTGTTGTTTTGTTGGTTTCTTTGCACGGTCTTCACACGTGCTTCTTTGGGAGTTCATTCGGGATTCTAATCACGATGTTCTTTACTATTTGAATTAACCGAGTAATAGGCAAGTCTCTTCTTGAACCCTTCTTTTTATGTGTGTTCAAGATTTCTTTTGATCTCCTACAAATAGATCCTGTCCTTTTATTATCAAAAACTGCTTTGACATTTTCGTTAAGATTATCGAGGTTTACTCGGTCTAACCCGACATACTCTTAACATCGTGCTTCTCTTCGATCTAAACTTAGTCCCCAATGTTTCATGCATTTGCACATAAATAACTAGATTCATGCATAAGATTACTTGTTGACTTGGACACTGAAATCTAACATGCTAGAATGAACTTAATTGATGAATTGACACTATGATCATGATAAATGTATCTTAAACCTCAGAAATTGCATGTTGACACCTAGGATTGCTTTGAATGCCAATTTGCATGCTGTGTTTGATCGTGTGAATTATCTGTTAACTTTTTATATTAATTTGATTTTCTGGACTGCTATATGTTGTTGGATCCTGTAGGCGAGACAACAAACACTAGAGGGGGGGTGAATAGTGTTAATAAAAAACTACGGAAATTTTCTTCGGTACAATCGACTTGTATGAGAACCAGTCGACTGAAATGATCAAATAAAAGCAAATACAATAACTCGGTGCAGTCGACTTATAGATAAGGCAGGCGACTGATGACATAGTGAAATTACAACTTCTACAAGACTGACCAGTCGACTGATGGTGCAAGGAGTCGACTGTCCAGACAAGTTTCACAGAACTTAAAGTAAACAAATAGTAAGTACGAGATCAAGACAACCAATCACAGAGTACACAAGATATATCCTGGTTCGGTCCTTCCGACCTACATCCAGTCCCCAAGCAACCCACTTGAGATTTCCACTATTCTTAAAAAACAAGTTTACAAGAATACCCTACGGCGTTAAGACAACAACCTTGTCTAACCCGTAGACCTTTCTCTCAACCAGAGAAAGCAAACCCACTCTCCTACCGAGAGTGAACGACCGACTCTAAACCCTAGAGTCTAAACCACTCTCCAACCGAGAGCAAAAAGAACAAGAAAAACTTTACAGTCAACCTATAGCCTTGTTGGTGTATTGTGTTGTTGCACGTGGCTAAAAACACGTTTGACTTCTATACCCAGTCCAGAGTGAAATCATTGCTATACTGGACTGAGTGTAGAGAACCAAAGAATTTGAACTTGAAAGCTTTTTCTCAAATTTTTCACTTAGAATTTTCTCAAAAAGTGCTCGGATCTCAAAAAGTATCTTGTAATTGTAAGATCTTTTCAGTGAGATCTAAACTCTATTTATAGAGTTAGATCTCCTGGACGTTGGGAGACAGTTATTCCAACTGTCAACAAACGGATCTTTGAGCTTTTGATTTTGAAAAATTCATTTTGAAAACAGAAAACGGTCAAAAGCACTCGAACAGTCGACTGAGTTGCTATATGAGTCGACTGGTCAGAGTTTGAATAATTTAAACAGTTTTGTACTGCTAGTCGACTGCCAGAGGTATCAGTCGACTGGTACTCAACAGTTAAATTACTTCAAACTGTTTTGACTCTTTTTGGGGTTTTTGAAAAACACAAATTATGAACTTGTGAATGTATGTGTGTGTGACAAGGCTTTACAATCAGACTAAGACTCAACAAAAGTAAAATACAATGTTTTACAAGACATAACAACTTGACACATTTGAGCTTGAGGTCTTGAGTCTTGATTTGAGTCTTGAGTCTTGTCTTGAGTCTTGTCTTGAATCTTGTCTTGAGTGAAGTCTTTATCTGTAGCCTTTGAGCTTGTTCATTTGTTCAGCTGAAATAATCTTTTGTATGTGCAACCTGCAATGTTAGCTGTATAACATAGACACATGTTGCAGTGTGTTGTGATCATCAAAATCAAGAATCAACATTCTCCCCCTTTTTGATGATGACAACACAATAGCTGATAATAACAGATAATATACAAGCATAGTAAAGATATGCTCCCCCTATTAAAAACACATCATGCATACAGATAAAAATGTATCATAAAGTATGGATCAGTCGACTTAAAAATATATCAGGCGACTGAACAGACAAAAACATACATAGTAAAAGCACAATCACAGATAAGGAAATCACAGATGCAGCAGTCGACTTATATGCCTGTAGCCAGTCGACTGACCAGAGATGATTTCAATGCCCAGAAATCAAACACAGTGAATAAATAAGAAGGATATCAAACACAGTTGAATAATAAATTAAACACAAATATCTCTCCCCCTTTGTCATCAATAAAAACACAAAATAAACACTCTTTTGCATAAAAATAAACTAAGAAATGTCTCATACATAATTATGTTCATTAAGACAAAAAATAGAAAATTACATAATATAATAAAATAAAAGTCTTTAATTGTCCTCATTGGAGTCTTCATCGTCAGCATGAGAAGGAGGACGAAATTGAGAATGGAAAAGATCAGTTAGGTGATCAAGTTTGGAATCAATGGTGTGAAGCTGGGTATCCACAGTCGCTGAATGTTTCATGAGATAAGTGACACAATCATAGAGAGTACGTGGATCATCATAGTTAGCTTGAGGAAGAGATGGATCAGAAGAGGCAGAAGGTCTAGAAGGTCTAGCAGTAGAACCTAAAGGAGCTTGAGAAAGTGGAGGAGACCTAGGAGTTGATCTAGGAGGAAGATCAAGAAGTTTCATACGTGCTAAACTAGCACAATCGAAACACTCATAGTGTGTAACGACATTGGTCTCGGAATCGAGATCAATACCGAAAGCTGTAAAGACACGAGTGAGAAGCCCACTGAAAGGTAAGAAGTGGGTGTGGTTTTGTTCAAATTTTGAAAAGATGACTTGACCCCAATTTATAGCAATTTTACCAAACATTGCATAAACAGCTTTTTGCAATTCCAGAGAGTACTGGTCATAACTTCCTCTTTTGGGAAGGATGTTATAGGCTAGTATTCTGGCTACAAGCTTAGCAATAGGAGTAATATTTTTGCTAGTCATTGGAGGTCCTTGATTAGGCAAAAATATTTTAGATAAGATAGATGCATCATCAAGGATAATATCACTTAGATCTAATCCTCCGTCATCATTACCCATTATGAGATTGATTCTCTCGGGTGTGAGTGTCATTTTAACATTTTTGACAGATGAGCGGATAACTACATCCCCATCTTTCTTTTGTACAACCCTCATATTAGTGTAAAACAAATAGATGAGTTGGGGATAATAGTTAGGTTGATTAACTAAGGATAGATATTCATAAAGACTACTATTTTGAAATAGAGGAACAAGATTAAATGGAGCAAGATCATCAAAATTAACATATCTCCCGGGGAAGATGATAATGGTACATAAGGTTCCATCGGTCAAGAAGATCGGGACTCAATAGAAATTGAGAATAATCTAGGGATGAAGAACTAGCTTCACCATGAGTTCGTTTAGATCTTTTGGGTGCCATTGGAAAGAAATGAGGGAAGGATTTTACCAAAGAAATTGGAGAGAGAAACAGTCGATCAAACACCAGGGCAGCAGGCGACTTCTTCTCTTCTCTGGCTTAGGGTTTCAGATTTGGGGTAAAAGTAAAAGAGAATGGAGGCTGAGGTGAAAGGGTTTTTAACAGGGGGCAGACGGCTGAGATCAAAGAGGGAAGAACTCGACGGTTGAGATGAGATAGTCACGGGTGAAAAAGAAAAGAGTTTTATCTCAAAAGCTGCGATGAATAGTCGCTGAAGACATTTGAACTCCCGACAGTCGACTGGTAGAGTATATCAGTCGACTTAGTCGAGAAGAGACTAAAGTTTATATGTCTGCTGATCAGTCGACTGGTATCAGGACCAGGCGACTGGTCAGAGAAAAAAAATAGGTATATATGAAATACAGTACAGTCGACTTATTTAAGAATATAGTCGACTTAACAGAGAAATTTTTAACAAATGTCAATAAAATCACATATTCCTAGTTCTCTTCTTAAGTGAATAAAAGTATCTTCTTTAAGAGGTTTGGTAAATATGTCTGCTCCTTGTTTATCAGTAGAGATAAAGTCTAAAGATATATCTCCTTTTAAAACATGATCACGTAGAAAATGATGTCGAATATCAATATGTTTCATACGTGAATGTTGAATCAGATTTTTAGATAAATTAATTGCACTGGTATTATCACACATAATTGAAGGTTTTTCAAATGAAATACCATAATCTAATAAAGTTTGTTTCATCCACAAGATTTGTGCACATGCCAAACTTGCAGCGATATACTCAGCTTCTGTGGTTGATAGGGACACGGAATTTTGCTTTTTACTGCACCAAGAGACTAGGGAATGTCCCAAAAAGTGACATGTACCACTAGTGCTCTTGCGATCAGTTTTGCTTCCAACAAAATCAGCATCGCTATATGACAGAAGTTGAAAATTATCGGGGCGTGGATAAAATAAACCATATTCAGATGTGCCTTTAATATATCTTAAAATTCGTTTCACTGCTTTTAAATGAGACTCTTTAGGACTCGATTGATATCTAGCACATAAACATACGCTGAACATAATATCTGGTCTACTTGCTGTAATATATAAGAGTGAACCAATCATACCTCGATAGAGTTTTTGATCAACACTCTTACCTAATAAATCTTTGTCAAGAGTAGTAGTAGTAGCCATAGGTGTGGATTTACTACTAGTACTATCCATGTTAAAACGTTTGAGTAATTCCTTTGCATATTTGCCTTGATTAATGAATATGCCATTTGAGGACTGTTTAATTTGAAGTCCAAGGAAATAATTGAGTTCACCCATGTGACTCATCTCAAATTCGTTTTTCATGGTATTAGCAAATTCTTGACATAGATTATTATTAGTAGAACCAAAAATTATATCATCAACATATATTTGTATGATTAAGATATCATTCTTAACTCTTTTAATAAACAAAGTAGTGTCTACTTTACCTATTTCAAATCCTGTTTCTAAAAGAAAAGTTTTCAAACGATCATACCAAGCACGAGGTGCTTGTTTAAGACCGTATAAAGCCTTTTTCAATTTATAAACATGATCTGGAAATTGTTCATGTTCAAAACCTGGTGGTTGTTTAACATAAACATTTTCTTTAATAAACCCATTAAGGAAAGCACTTTTAACATCCATTTGATAAAGTATAAAATTCATGAAACAAGCAAAAGATAATAAAATACGAATAGATTCTAGTCTAGCAACAGGAGCATATGTTTCATCAAAATCTACACCTTCTTCTTGATTATACCCTTGAGCAACTAATATAGCCTTGTTCCTTACAACTTGTCCTGATTCATCTAACTTATTTTTAAATACCCATTTGGTACCAATAATAGTCTGATCAGGAGGTCGAGGAACTAAATCTCATACATCATTTCTTATAAATTGGTTTAGTTCATCTTGCATGGCATTCATCCAATATTCATTCTCACAAGCTTCTTGTATATTTTTTCAGTTCAAAATCCGACAAGAATGCTGTATGAGAAATCATATTAATATGTGAACGTGTCTGAATACCATGGGATATGTCACCAATTATTAAGTCATGAGGATGATCTTTAACTTCAACAAATGACTTTGGTAAATTTGAAGATATCACAGTGGGATCAGTCGACTAGACAGGTTCTTCAGTCGACTGCTTTACTTCAGTCGACTGGAAGTCCTTATCAGTCGACTTATCAGACAGATTAGTTTGTTCTAAAGATTTAATCACATGATCTAAAGGTGATGAATCAGTTTCATCATCTTTATTTAAAGTTGATGAAGGCAGAGATTCATCGAATGTAACATGCATTGACTCTTCAATAGTCATTGTAGACTTATTGAAAATTCTATATGCTTTACTCCTATTTGAGTATCCTAAAAAGATACCCTCATTAGATCTAGGATCAAATTTGTCTAAATTATCTTTTGTGTTTAGAATAAAACACTTACAACCAAATGTCTTAAAGTAAGAGACTTTAGGAATTTTGTTATAAAACAACTCATAACATGTCTTCTTTAGCTTAGGTCTTATAAGAATCCTATTTAAAACATAACAAGCTGTAGCAACAGCTTCAGCCCAAAAGTGCTTTGGTAAATTGCTTTCAACAAGTATAGTACGTGTGCATTCTTGTAAAGTCATATTCTTTCTTTCAACCACTCCATTTTGTGGTGAAGCTCTAGGAAATGCAAATGAATGTGTTATACCATTCTTGTTGCAATATTCTGTAAATGTTTCATTTTCAAATTCTCCACCATGATCACTTCTAATAGTGACTATGGTTAGGGATCTTTGATTTTGAATACGTTTACAAAAATGTGCAAATTTATCAAAAGCATCATTTTTATGTTTTAAAAAGAATGTCCAAGTGAATCTAGAAAAATCATCTACTAAAACAAATACATATCTACTTTTATTTAAAGAAGCAACTCTAGTAGGGCCAAATAAATCCATATGAATTAATTCGAGCGGCCTACTAGTAGAAATTACTTTTTTTGTTTTAAAAGTGGATTTGATTTGTTTTCCTAGTTGACATGCATCACATAACTTATCCTTTTTAAAGGATAGTTTTGGCAGTCCTTTAACTAGGTTATACTTAGATAATTTTGAGAGATTTTTCATGTTCACATGTCCAAATCTTCTATGCCATAGCCAAGATTCATTGTTAGAGGCTATTAAACAAAAATCATTTAAAAATTCAATTGCATTCAAACACAATTCATAAATATTATTTTTACGAAAACCTTGAAAAATAATATTTTGCATTGTAGAGTCATAAATCATGCATGCATCTTTTTCAAAAACTATTTTATACCCTTTATCACATAATTGACTAAAGCTTAAAAGATTATGCTTTAAACCACTAACTAATAACACATTTTCAATAGTTGGATTAGAATTTTTACCGACCATGCCGATTTCTATGACTTTGCCTTTGTTGTTATCTCCAAAGGTGACAGTTCCTCCATCTATGCTTTGGATGGTGGATAGAAGGTTGGCATGTCCTGTCATATATTTTGAACATCCGCTGTCTAGTATCCAGCGATCTTTCTTGGGTACCTATAAAAAATTTATAGTAAATATGGTACCCTTTTTATTGGGTCCAAAACATATTAGTTTGGGGGAAACCAAACCCATGAAGAGTTTGATCTTCCTCCATAAGCAGGAATATAATTAATAGAATTACACACAGTTAAAACATATGAGTTAATATAAGCGATTCTATCATTCTGATTTAAGCTAACTGGAACCCATACAACCTTGTTCTGTCCAGTCGACTTAACAGTGTTTTTCAGTCGACTGCTAGTGTGAGTCAGTCGACTGTATGATACACTAGGTTGACTTATATGAGGTTTTGATCTCGTTGAATAAGATTCAATTCCTCTGGACAGACAACTAGTCGTTTGGCTCAGTCGACTTAACCGAACAGTAGTCTTGCTTTTATCACTAACATTAACAACCTTAGGTTTTTCAAAAAATTCATACAACTTGTGTGTAACACTAGAAATAGATGCTGATTTATTTCTACTAGTGTTTTTAGCAGGAGATTCTTTTACAGAAGAGTTTTTAAAACCAAGACCATATTTTTTACTAGATTTTACTTGATGATGAAGGACATCATTTAAATTCTCTTTGCCTTTGTTAAACTTAGATACGTTCTTTGAAATCTCTTCATAATTCTTTTTGAGAGTTTCAAGATCAATATCTAAACTTGCAATGCGAGAATTTAAAGATTTCACTTCCTTATCAAGGTTAAGATTTTCTTGAGAAAGTGTTTGATTAACTTTCTCTAGACTCTTAACTCTAATCTTTTCTTTTTTTAATTCTTGGAATATTTCATTAAAAGCATCAAGAAGATCTTCTGAATCATAGTCATTACTTACATGATCTTGTGCAGCCATGAAGCACATATTTGCCACTTCGTTGTTTTCATCCGTTTCTTCTTCGGAAGACGAATCACTATCATCCCATGTAGCTTGATAGGCCTTCTTGTTCTTGGCAAATTTATTCTTTGAATATTTGTCTTTCTTGAAGTTGGATGATTTTCCCTTGTTCTTTGCATTTTCAAGGGGACAATCCTTCTTCATGTGTTCTGTTTTATTGCACCTGAAACAAGTAGGAGGGTCGTTAGAATATCTATTTTTAGAGTTAAACTTACCCTTCTTTATGAATTTTTTGAATCTTCGGGTGAACATTGCTATCTCCTCTTCATCTTCTTCCTCATCTTCCGAGTCTGTCATGGCTTTAAAAGCCAATGATTTCTTCTTTGCTTGGTGAGATTCTGTATCCTTCTTTCGATCTTCAAGTTGGACCTCGTATGCCATGAGATTGCCCACAAGATTCTCAAGAGAAAGTTAAGACAAGTCATTTGCTTCTTCTATTGCCGTGGTCTTCTTTTCCCATTCTGGAGTGAGTGCACGTAGAACTTTTCTAACCATCTCTGCTTGAGTGTAAATCTTTCCAAGTGCCACAAGAGAGTTTGTGATGTCTGTGAATCTGGTGATCATCTCGGACACAGTCTCATTTTCCTTCATTCTGAACATCTCAAACCTGTGAACAAGAACAGAAATTTTAGACTCTTTAACTTTATTCATTCCTTCATGTGTTACCTCGAGTGTATGCCAAATTTGATGTGCAGTTGTAGCATTGGATACACGGTTGAATTCTTCCTTTGTAAGTGCACAAAATAAGGCATTCATTGCTTTGGCATTGTTCATGGTTTGATTCTTTTGATCAGCATTCCATTGTGCATATGGAATGGTAGGGGCAGTGTATTCCGTCTCTGTCATTTGCCATATCTCGTAGTTGATTGATTGGAGGTAGATTCTCATTCGGCACTTCCAATAAATGTAATTAGTTCCATCGAATAGAGGTGGCCGTTGTGTAGATTGGCCTTCATGGTACTGATTTGTATTTGACGTAGTTGCCATAGCCTGTAACCTTGCTCTGATACCAAGTGTTGGATCCTGTAGGCGAGACAACAAACACTAGAGGGGGGGGGGGGGGTGAATAGTGTTAATAAAAAACTGCGGAAATTTTCTTCGGTACAGTCGACTTGTATGAGAACCAATCGACTGAAATGATCAAATAAAAGCAAATACAATAACTCGGTGGAGTTGACTTATAGATAAGGCAGGCGACTGATGACACAGTGAAATTACAACTTCTACAAGACTGACCAGTCGACTGATGGTGCAAGGAGTCGACTGTCCAGACAAGTTTCACAGAACTTAAAGTAAACAAATAGTAAATACGAGATCAAGACAACCAATCACAGAATACACAAGATATATCCTGGTTCGGTCCTTCCGACCTACATCCAGTCCCCAAACAACCCACTTGAGATTTTCACTATTCTTGAAAAACAAGTTTACAAGAATACCCTACGGCATTAAGACAACAACCTTGTCTAACCCGTAGACCTTTCTCGCAACCAGAGAAAGCAAACCCACTCTCCTACTGAGAGTGAACGACCGACTCTAAACCCTAGAGTCTAAACCACTCTCCAACCGAGAGCAAAAAGAACAAGAAAAACTTTACAGTCAACCTATAGCCTTGTTGGTGTATTGTGTTGTTGCACGTGGCTAAAAACACGGTTGACTTCTATACCTAGTCCAGAGCGAAATCGTTGCTATATTGAACTGAGTGTAGAGAACCAAAGAATTTGAACTTGAAAGCTTTTTCTCAAATTTTTCACTTAGAATTTTCTCAAAAAGTGCTCGGATCTCAAAAAGTATCTTGTAATTGTAAGATCTTTTCAGTGAGATCTGAACTCTATTTATAGAGTTAGATCTCCTGGACGCTGGGAGACAGTTATTCCAACTGTCAACCAACGGATCTTTGAGCTTTTGATTTTGAAAAATTGATTTTGAAAACAGAAAACGGTCAAAAGCACTCGAACAGTCGACTGGGTTGCCATATGAGTCGACTAGTCAGAGTTTGAATAAATCTAAACAGGTTTGTACTGCCAGTCGACTGCCAGAGGTATCAGTCGACTGGTACTCAACAGTTAAATTACTTCAAACTGTTTTGACTCTTTTTGGGGTTTTTGAAAAACACACATTATGAACTTGTGAGTGTATGTGTGTGTGACAAGGCTTTACAATCAGACTAAGACTCAACAAAAGTAAAATACAATGTTTTACAAGACATAACAACTTGATACATTTGAGCTTGAGGTCTTGAGTCTTGATTTGAGTCTTGAGTCTTGTCTTGAGTCTTGTCTTGAATCTTGTCTTGAGTGAAGTCTTTATCTATAGCCTTTGAGCTTGTTCATTTGTTCAGCTGAAATAATCTTTTGTATGTGCAACCTGCAATGTTAGCTGTATAACATAGACACATGTTGCAGTGTGTTGTGATCATCAAAATCAAGAATCAACATATGTTTCACTTCAAATCAGATTTTTAGCCCTGTTATTGATATAATTTGAGGAAACTTACTCAACATAAAATGTAGTCCTTGATGTCTAGATAATTTTTCCCTACTCTGGTTTAATTTTCAATTTTCCATCTGTTAGATATCACCACTTTACTGTAACTGTGTCAGCAATTTTCAGACCCATAATTTCATGCGTATTCCGCTGCTATTTATTTTATTTGACCATGTTATCGGTAAAGGAAAAATCTGAAATAGTTTAAGCTGGACCTAGACATGTATAGCTACTTCCCTGAATTTTGGTAGATTTTAATCATGGGTTTTCAGACCCGATTTAATTAGTGGAACATAACCAACTGCATGTTGACTGAACATAAAACCTGATTTGATTGGAACTTTCACCCTAGTTCCTATGAATTTTATATACCTTAATTATATTCGTTGGAACCGTATGGAATTCTATTTTCCAGATCTTCTAGCAGTTTCAGTTTTGCTATTTTGTAGTGACTGTAATCCATATTTTAGTACAGCAAGGTCCTGCTGTCCTGATCATGTGATGTGTGTTGATTTGACTTGTTTACTTCATACATTGTCTGTAATGCTTAGAATTAGTCACACATAGTAGTATACAACATTGACACCCTCTTGCATGCTCACATAGGATGAAAATAAACTATTAACAAGCCGGGATTTATTATGGGTAGACTTGGTAGTGAACAATCTGGAAATGTACTCGGTAAGGCCTTCTCGCTCGCACGAACACTTGACATAGAAGGAGGAGTTTGTCTCGGGAGGAGATTCCCTCGCTATCTCGCTATTTCACTATCTCGATATCTCGTTATCTTGTTTATCACATTATCTAGTTACGCTGAGTACACGAACTGTGAATTCACCATCGGTCTAAAATGATCACTATGCTTGCATGGAACCTGTAGTATGGGTTGCAGTAGTACGTTTACTAGATAGGTTAATAAAATACTTAACAATCTACATACTTGATCTTGTATTGAACTTGACTCGACATCACGCATTGAACTTGACTTGGCATCACACATTACTTGCGTGATTATTGTAACCCTTTTGATGTTATAGCTTGCTTTTTGTTTTGTTCTTTGACTTTGACCATGTCCATTTTCTTTGATATTCAAGTATTCCTTTATCCTCTGTTTTCTCTACTTGCTACCCACGATTTGCTCTAAAGTCTCTCGTTACTTTATTTTTAGATACAGTATTAACAGGTACCGAAGGAGGAGTACAAGAAGAACTTGGTGAGCAAACTCCCTAAAGATTGGAGCTAGACTTTATACTACTTAGCTATATTTTCTTATTTGCTTATTGTATTTCTTTTTATCATACTTTTTATTCTTGGGCTTTATGACCCGAAGTTTTGTTTCATCCCTGATGTTAGATTATTATTGGTAAATTTATTTCATGATTATCTTTGAGTTTATTCTTTGTTTATGTGATTATATTCCTTGCCAGCGTGGTTGTTTCTTTTGTATATTGTTGAGTTAGACTGGTACAGCTTATGGATGAAGCATAATCATTCGCTGGGCCTTCATTACGTGCTCGTATTCCCGTATTTTGGGAAGCGGGGCGTGATAGTGATTAACCAAGAAGTGCTTACTTCATGATGATTAAATAAGAGAATGGATGAAAGAATTAAAAGTGATATGAACAAATGAAATTGAGGATATGAATAATGAGGGTATGGGTACCCTATAATGTTGAACAAGAAAATATGCTGATTCCAGTGGCTTAGTGAGACCCAGGTACTGGCAAAGTAATGATAATGATTAATTGATTTGAGAAGTGGCCAATATGGGCTATGGTTCTCGGTGTATTGTTTAACACCAGTAGGAGAGTAAGCTAGCTCTAGGTGAAAATTATTATTCATGTTTAAAACTTAAAGATAGACACTAAGAGAAGATGTAATAAAACTTGGGCAAACGTACGTAGGGTGTCTTTATATAGTCTGACGGTGGACTCCAGGACTATAGAAATAGTTTGACGGTGCACTCCAGGACTGTGGTTTCCTGCGATGGAGACGAGCCTTAATTAAATCCAGGACTATGATTGATTTGGCGGTGGACTCCAGGATCATGAATAGTCGGGCAGATGGAAAGTCGTTTTACTGTGTATATGCGTATACCGGAGCTAGAGGGGCACTTGCTGGATATTCACACGACGAAAATTTTTGGATAGCCTGACGGTGGATTCTAGGGCTAGAGCTCGTACTCGTAGAATGTCTAAAACTTGATTTTGTTTCCGAGTAGTTTTGCATGGTGAGGGATTAAACCCTTTTATGTGGAGTACATAGGTGCTTGCCCTCGGACCCATGTAGTATGTGATGCATAGAATCCGAACAAGTATGCATTAGTGTCATCATAGTATAACATTTGCATTAGGTATTAAGTCATATCATACACTGTCATGTTTAGGATAATAAATTTTTACACTTTATTGTGCATTCAAGTTTGTGTTTGCCAAGGTAAGAAATTCGCTATTTTATAGCATTGCATCAGTTGTATGCAACTGACGTGCCCACAGGTTTCCAGTGCAGGGCTTGGATTGGCAAAGGACATAAAGATGAATTGATGCTTATTTTCAGATTTAAGTTATTATATTCATTTAAAGAACAATGTTGTATAATGAAAATTTTTAATTTCCTTATAAAGTTGTACGAATTTGAAGTAAAGATCCTGTTTTGCTACAAATTACATGTAAATGGAATTCGGGGCGTTAAAGAGTGGTATCAGAGCACACTTTAATAAGTAGTACAAATTACAAGGATGACACATTAGAGTGGACATTAGAAATGTGAGTTCAGTTTGTAGAGATTTAAGTGTAAGTTAAACTACATTTGTGTTGCTCTATACGCTGATGTCATGCCCTGCTTCCCAAAAAGAGAATACGGAATATGGATACGTGACTAAGTCCAGCAAATAATTTTCATCATCCATAAGCTGTCAGGATCTTTACAACAGCTCACAAGAAAAATCAGAGTCGGAATCAAGAAAAGTCAACCAAGCATGCATATATGAATCAAAATATCGACAAGATTTACTTGAAACAAAATATATTAATCTCAAATAAACCTGATCTGAATAAGTCAAATATCCTGGGTCACATTGCCCAAATACAAAATAATCCAAGTAACCAAGTACAATTGTTCAAATAAGCAACAAGAAAATAAATAGCAAAACTCCAGTAACTAGTATCTCAGATCACCTACTCCATCTAGCAGCTGATCTCTAAAATCTACAATTTAATAAATTGCAGGAAGAGGAAAATGAAAACAAACTCTCATCAATGCAAGTTACGGGCCGCTTGTAGTGCAGGCAAAAGTACATGGGAATGATAAACAAATAGCATGGAATAGGCATGGTAACAAAATAGAACAACTAGCATGAATCATAAACAGAATCAAGTAATGTAGTGAGATAGTATATAACATGTGACAGGTAACATATATCATGCAAGAAGGTAAATATGTAACAGGTATCATGCAAGCAGGTAATCATGTATCAAGTATCATGTAACAGGAAATTATGTAACAGGTTATCATGTAACATGTAATCATGTTATGTCAAGTCTTGTATTGTTACTATCTAGGTAGCACTTCATGCGTCCATCCTTTTACCACATGGTTGCTACATTCAAACAATTTCGTTTTAGATTTTATAAGGGATTCTATAGGGCTATATACTCAAGTATCAAGTAATCCAAATCATATTAACAAAATCATATATCAAATTCCAAATGTAATCCAAATCATATACCAAATTCCAAATGTAATCCAAATCATATCATTTAACCAAATGAAGGAAACATGGGCCCCCTTCCGAGTATACTTTTCTATATTGTCCACTACTAGATCTTTCCCTTAACCCCGACTTGTTACTTTTTATTACAAAAAACACATGATCACGAGATAATGAGAACAAAATTGGGACAGGACAAGGATGTATCAAGAGCTTATATGATGCAAGGAACATGTTCTAAATCACAAAATGCAAGAAACAACATACAAATATTTAAACATGGCAAAATATCAATTTGGAACAGCAAGATGTTGCTGCACCAAAACTGAGATTCCCGCTGCCACAGAATGCAAATCTAGATCCGTCAGAATATCTAAAAAATAGACTCCCGTCTAAATCCAGCAAATATATATAATTCATATGGTATTTCACAAAAACATAACTCAAAACAGGTTTGAATCCAGAATACACGTTCAGCCAAAAATCAGAAGTTTATATTCAAGAACATAGAAACAACATGAAAACTCAATAATTAAATCCATGAAAAATATTGGGTATTCCCCTATATGTAAAGCATCTGAATATAGAGTTTCATAATTTTTCAATATAAATAGTTTAGTCAACAAAAATCAGAAAATATTAAGATGCAATAGTTTTGTAAATCTGAAATTGTAAACACTGTAGTACGAAAACGGTAATATCTCACAAAATACAAATCGAAATCAAGATCTGTTAAAAGGGTGATAAAATAGACACAGTAGGCTAACTTTCATATTCAGAAAGATTTTAGAGACAGCAAGTAGAAACAGGTCGAAATCATGTATCTTTACTGAACAGCAAGAAAAATATGCTAGTATAGTAGTCGTTTACACGTATAGAATAGTTTGTAAAACTCATCAATTAAATCCACAAAATTTTTGGGTTAATCCCAATCAAGTCTAGTTGTATTGTACAAAATATTAGATCAAATTAATACTTTTAACATCAGGATAAAAATAGATTACTCTTCAGAATTCATAGAAAACAAAATCTGGAAATCTTTCTACTCCGCTGTAGTAAAATAGACATAACTCAAAATCCATAAATCAAAACTGAGATATGTCAGAAGGATTGGAAAATAGACAGAATTCTCTACAGTTCATGTTTACAAATAATTTTAATATACTGACCTTAATATGGTCTAAAATACTGAATGAAAATGGAATAACAGAAAATACAGAATTGTTCCTCATGCACAAATCAACATAGATCATACGGAAATTGTCCAAATCATAACCAAATATGAAATATGGTGTACTAGTTGTCCAAACAATATGGTATAGGGTATTTTGCAAGTCTACGACAAGTATAGCACGAATAACACATCAAGCACACGATATCACAAAATAGCATGCATCTATATACATCCAAAAAGTGGTAATCCCTAATTGTTTCATGTCATGTATGTTGTGAGGCAACTATGGTAGAATCAACACAACAGAGACAATATATAACAGAGGATTCACACACGAATTGTCTTTAGAACCCAACTACACTACATGCAGTATTTAATACTTGTATTACACAAAGAAAAGAATACTTACTTGCCTGGGAGACGACGACGAAGCAGAGCACAAGAATAACGTGAACGGACTCCCAGGGCTCGAACACAATAACCACGAACGGATGATCACGAACCAGATGGACAACCGATTGCGAACAAGATGAAGACGATCGAGATCTCGAACACTATCGGACGGCTGAGATCACTAGATCAAGAGATCAACGGTTGAGATCTAATCCAATGATGAAGATGATCAGATCAGATCGGGAGGAGATCGGGCAGCCCGCAATCAAAGGGGATGATGGAGATCATGATCATGATGATCAATCAATCGGATGGCCAGAATCAAACTAAGGGGACATGATCATGATGATCAAGATGATCATGGCGAACGACGGCTCTGGATCCATTGATGGTGAAGATGATGAAGATATGGGAGGGGGCTACCGAGGTGGCTGGTCGACGAGTGCAGGGTGGGGGTGGTGTGATGGCGGCACGGTAGGAGGCTGGAGTGCAGAAAGGGAGAGGACGGCAACAGAGGGTAGCGAAACAACAGTGAGAAGCGCACGTTGCCGCTGCTGTTGGCTAAGTGTTGTAGGAGGGGAGAGCAAGAGGAGAAGCGACGGGCTACAGGGGACCAGGGTTGCTGTAGTTGACTGTCGGAGTGTCGCCGGCTGACTAGCGACACAGGTGGGCATCGCGGCGACTGCAGGACGGGGTTGCACTGGAGGTGCACTAAGGAGGTGGTCGGTTGGCAGAGCGACGATGCACAGGGAGCACACAGAGGGGAGGAGGGCTGATGCAACGATTGTCGAGGCGCTACAGTCGTGCGACACGTCAACGGAGGGAGGTCGATTGTGGAGCTACAGTCAGCAAAGGGGTCGTCGGAGCTGCTTCGCTGGCATCGGAAGCATAGGGAAAGAGAGAGAGAGATGATCGGGAGAGAGAGCACAGGGACGAGAGAGGCTGCATGGGTGTATGGGTTTATGTAGGTGGGGTTTGAGAAGGTAGGGATGAGCGGAAGTGGAAAGGTGAATAGGCAGTTGAGTTTAGAAGATGAATAGGTTTAGGGGTTTAGGGTTACACAAGGGTAGGTTTAAATATAGGTAGGGTGTTAAGTTAGAGGATACTGATGGTGTGGGTTATTTAAATGGGTATTGGGTTTAGGTGGGTATAAGGTGTAACGGGTATGGTATTATAACAGGGTATAATGGGTTGTAAACAGGTGGGTTTTTGAAAATATGATTTAAAAGATTAGAATAAGGTTAATGGGTTTAAAAACCAATAAGAGGTAGAAAATTATATAAATAAAATAGGATTATTAACATAAAATCAAAAGGTAATAACAATAAAAATAATAATACTAACAACAACAACAACAACAACAACAACAACAACAACAACAGGATCAGTATTACAATATAAAAATCACAGAAAAAAAGTTACAAATAAAATTATTGATCGAAAATAGATTTTAATAGAAGAACCAACAATACATTTTGATAAAAGAATTTGAAAGTGGAAAAATAATTTACAAAAATTTTAAATACAGAAAATACACTGAAAATATGTATTTGGGGAAACAGTGGTTACAAATCCTACCTACCTTACAACAAAATTTCGTCCTTGGAATTGCTTAGGCGGTATATAGGACAAGGCAAAAGCAAACTTGGGGAAGGGTAAGAAAATAGAGAATTAAGCGGAAAGGAACAAAGCAGTGGCAACACCAGAATAAGAATGATGTCAAATGGAATGCATGGAAGAAAATAAACGGTATCAAAAGGAAAGGAACAACACAAGATAACAAAGAAAGATCGGGAGTAGGTAGAACTGGAATCAAGGAGAAAAAAGAATAGGGAAGAATTGAATCAAATAATGAATTGGTGCTTGATGGCAAAATGGAATGCAAGAAAAAAGTAACCGGTATTAGAAAAATGAAGAAGAAACAATACAAGACTTGCAAGATAACAAGGCAAAGAGATGGAGAAATAGATAAAGTTGGAATCAAAGAAAAGATGGACAAGGAAGAGATGAACCAAGCAATGAGTCAACGGATGAAGACGAGTACAAGGGATGGAAAGAGGCAAACAATGTAGGAAAGGAGAAACAACAAGAGAATCTTGGGACCGATGGGTTATGGGCCAACACGCTTCCACTGTGCACTCTGATCGGGGAAGACTGCTAATAGCATCTAGCGATGCTGACTGACAGACCAAGCTGAAAGAAAAGAACGGTTGACACCAAAATAAGAAGGATATAGGTACGAAAAGAATGAATTCATACCAAGAAGAAATCAATCAAAGCGGACGACGGAAAAAGAGACAGAAGAACAAGCAATCAAGCGATCGAATAAGAAGAGATCAAAATGAATGGAATAAGACTAGTATCCAAATCAATGTTTATTATGATTTATTCATGCATGATTGGTCTATGTAAGCCAATCTTAGGTCAAGCCAAGCTTGTTTAATATATCAGTCAAACTAATACATTAGCCAAACCTGATGCTCTGATACCAGTAAAAGCCTTGTCACATCCTGCTTCCCAAAAAGAGAATACGAAATACAGATACATGACTAAGCCCAGCAAATGGTTTTCATCATCTATAAGCTGTCGGGATCTTTACAACATCTCACAAGAAAAATCAGAGTCGGAAGCAAGAAAAGTCAACCAAGCATGCATATATGAATCAAAATACCGATAGGATTTACTTGAAACAAAATATATTAATCTCAAATAAACCAGATCTGAATAAGTCAAATATCCTGGGTCACAATGCCCAAATACAAAATAATTCAAGTAACCAAGTACAATTGTTCAAATAAGCAATAAGAAAATAAAACAGCAACTAGTATCTCAGATCACCTACTCCATCTAGCAGCTGATCTCCAAAATCTGTAATTTGACAAATTGTAGGAAGAGGAAAATGAAAACAAACACTCGTCAATGCAAGTTACGGGCCGCTTGTAGTGCATGCGCAAGTACATAGGAAAGATAAACAAATAGCATGGAATAGGCATGGTAACAAAAAAGAACAACTAGTATGAATCATAAACAGAATCATGTAATGTAGTGAGATAACAGGTGTATATAACATGTGATAGGTAACAGGTATCATGCAAGTAGGTAAACATGTAATAGGTATTATGCAAGTAGGTAATTATGTATTAGGTATCATGTAATAGGAAATCATGTAACAGGTAATCATGCAACAGGAAATCATGTAATAGGTAATCATGTAATAGGTAATCATGTTATGTCAAGTCTTGTATTATTACTATCTAGGTAGCACTTCATGCGTCCATCCTTTTACCACATGGTTGCTACATTCAAACAATTTCATTTTTGATTTCATAGGGGATTCTATAGGGCCGTGTACTCGGGTATCAAGTAATCCAAATTATATACCAAATTCTAAATTAACCAAATCATATACCAAATTCGAAATGTAATCCAAATCATATACCAAATTCGAAATGTAATCCAAATCATATACCAAATTCTAAATGTAATCCAATCTATCCTGTAACCAAATGAGGGAAACACGCCCCCCCTTCCGAGTACACTTTTCTATATTGTCCACTACCAGATCTTTCCCTTAACTCCGGCTTGTTACTTTTTATTACAAAAAATACATGATCACGAGATAACGAAAACAAAATTGGGACAAGACAAGGATGTATCAAGAGCTTATATGATGCAAGGAACATGTTCCAAATCACAAAATTCAAGAAACAACAAGCAAATTTTTAAACATGGCAAAATATCAATTCGGGACAGTAAGATGTTGCTACACCAAAACTGAGATTTCCGCTACCATAAGAATGCAAATCTGGATCCGTCAGAAGATCTAGAAAATAAGCTTCCGGCCGAATCTAGCAAATATATATAAGTCATATGGTATTTTACAAACATAACTCAAAACAGATTTGAATCCAGAAAACACGTTCAGCCAGAAATGAGAAGTTTGTATTCAAGAACAGGGAAACAGCAAGAAAACTCAATAATTAAATCCATGAAAATTCTGGGGTATTCCCCTGTATGTACAACATCAGAATATAGAGTTTCATAATTTTTCAATATAAATAGTTTAGTGAACAAAAATCAGAAAACATCAAGATGCAGAAGTTTTGTAAATCTGGAATTGTAAACACTGTAGTACGAAAACGGTAATATCTCACAAAATACAAATCGAAATCCAGATACGTCAAAAGGTTGATAAAATAGATACATTAGGATAACTTTCATATTCAGAAAGATTTTAGAGACAGCAAGTAGAAACAGGTCGAAATCATGTATCTTTACTGAATAGCAAGAAAAATCTGCTAGTATAGTAGTCGTTTACACGTATAGAATAGTTTGTAGAACTCATCGATTAAATCCACAAAATTTTAGGGTTAATCCCAATCAAATATAGTTGTATTGTGCAAAATATTGGATCAAAATAATACTTTTAACATCCGGATTACATCCGGATAAAAATAGATTACTCTTCAGAATTCATAGAAAACAAAATCTGGAAATCTCGATACACTGCTGTAGTAAAATAGACATAACTCACAATCCATAAATCAAAACTGAGACCTGTTAGAAGGGTTGGAAAATAGACAAAATTCTCTACAGTTCATGTTCAAAAATAATTTTAATATATTGACCTTAATATGGTCTAAAATACTGAATGAAAACGGGATAACAGAAAATACAGAATTGTTCCTCATGCACAAATCAACATATATCATACAGAAATTGTCCAAATCATAACCAAACATGAGATATGGTGTATTAGTTGTCCAAACAACATCGTATAGGGTATTTTGCAAGTCCACGACAAGTATAGCATGAGTAACACATCAAGCACACGATATCACAAAATAGCATGCATCTATATACATCCAAAAAGTGGTAATCCCTAGTTGTTTCATGTCACGTATGTTGTAAGGCAACTATGGTAGAGTCAACACAATATATAACAGAGGATTCACACATGAATTGTCTCTAGAACCCAACTACACTACATGCGGTATTTAGTAGTTGTATTACACAAAGAAAAGAATACAAGTTACTTGTAACCCCTGTTTTTGTAAATACGTATTTTCTGTGTATTTTATGTATTTAAAATTCTTGTAAATTATTTTTCTTCTTTAAAATCCTTTTTAAAATGTATTCTTGATCTTCTGTTAAAGTCTTTTTGTAATCGATAATTTTATTTGTGGCTATTTTCCAATGAATTTATATTGTAATTCAAATCCTATTATTTTTGTTACTATTATTGTTATCACGATTTTATTATTATTATTATTATTGTCATTATCATTATTTTTAGTATATTTGTTATTAGTATTACTATTATTGATGTTGTTATCTTCATTATTATTATTCTTATTATTTTCATAAAGCGGAGCATTCTCTATTTTATTTATATGTATTTCATTACTTGATTTATTGTATATGTATACATATATTTTAAAAACCCATTCTCCTGTTGGATTTTCTACCCAAACCCTATACTATATAAACCATAACCTAATAACCCTAGCTGCCTACCCTGTTGAAACACCCATCCCCTACTGTGCAACCCCCTATACACACTATTCATCATCTCCCACCTCCAACTCCCGCTCATCTCTTCTCCCGACCTCCGAAGAACCCCATCACCTACACCATTGCCGATGTTGCTGCTGTCTTCGACTGCTCCTCTGGTGGCCAGTCGACGACCACCGAGGCTTCCCCTCGCCGTCCTCCTTACCGTTGCTGCTCGAGCCTCCCGCCTGCGTCGAGCTGCTCCGAACCCAAGACCTGAGCATCCCCAGCATCGACCTCCTCGCCGTCGACTCTGCCTATGCTTCGCTCACCCCGAGATCCCCGCCATGGCCTCTCATCGACCGCCTGCTACCCTCCATCACCCTGTACCCCGTCTTCGCAGTCGACTCCTTCTCCATTGTCACCCAATCGACAACCCCCGTCGCCCATCTCCCCATTTGCTTCGACGCTAGCCGAACCATCATCTCCCCTGTTTCTTCCTACCAATATAGAGCACCACTCAGCCACCTACCTTGTTGATTTCGTCGCTCCATGACTGCTGCCACCACCAGCGTCCCCGCCGACGGTCGCCGCTCTCGCCAGCTGCCGCTGTGGTTGCCATCCCCTTTCCCGCCAACTCTCCCTGTCTTTATCACTGTGAAGAAGAAGAAGGAAGAGAGGTTTGATTGATTTAATTTGGGACATCCAATCTCATCAAGATCATGGCTTCATCTTGATCAGATCTGATCAGATTTGAGCTGTTCGATTGTTTCGATCTTGATCGCCATCAAGATTCGCACCAATCTGATCCATTCGATCTCGATTATCGTTCAATGCTCTTATCCAATCAAGGCAAGTATCTTCTTGTACAATTAATTATTCTAATACAAGCGTTTAATTGAAAATACTGCAAGTAGATTGTAAATGTGACTTGCTTTTGGCTCATCGTTTGTTGATCTTATTTTTTGTTCCTTATCAATTCCATGATCTTAAGAGTCACAACTGTTCATTGATACCTATTACACTTGGTTTGCATATGAATAATAATTATAATACATTTCATGCAAAAAGTGTCTTTATTGGTTTCTTTCCTGTCTTTGCTTGCTGTTTCTACCCCGATAACATCAGAATATGGACTTGAGTTCTGAATATGAAACTTAGCCCTAGATGTCTAGTTTAGTACCCTTTTGACGGAATTGAATTCCAAGTTACAGTTTGTGAGATATTGCAGGTTTACTGCTGCTGTGTCTGAAATTGCAGATTCATAAAAACTACTGCATCACTTTGTTTTACAATTAAATTAACTACACTACTAGTAAGGTAATGACTTGAATTTTTTCATTTTGATACTAGACACAATAGAAAACATCCCCTAATTTTTCTGGAATTATTTAATGAAGTTTCAAACCTATTTTATATGTATAAACTCAGTTTTACAAATTCTGGATGAACACGAATCTTGTGTAGTTTGCCATTTTGACACCCGATGCTACAACTTTTATGTATCATATTTATATGCATTGGAACCGAGCAGAAGTCTAGTTTCTAGAACTTCCGATGGTTCCACATTTTCTACCTTATAGCAACGGAAATCGCAGTTTTGGTGCAGCAACGTTATACTGTCCAGAATTGGAATTTTCGTAGTTCTTGATAATTTTAAATTGTGTTGACCCTCGAATATACTTTCTAATTATCTTAAACTTGTTCCATGTTATTGATCATGTTTACTTGACTTGTTTCGCACACTTTCATGCTTGTTTGATGATAATAATAAATAATAAGCCGGGGTTTAAGAGAAAGACCATAGTAGTGGACAATATAGGTAAGTGTACTTGGAAGGGGGCCCGTATTTCCCACTTGATATATGCTTCATGAACTAGTTATATTGTTATCCGATTCATGAACTAGTTACTATTGATTCATGAACTAGTATATTATTATTTGATTCATGGACTTGTTATTACTTGATTCATGAACTAGTATATTTTGATTCATGACTTGTCTTGTTATTACTTGACACATGAACTAATTATATGATTACTCGATTTATGAACTTGGCTTGCTTGATACTTGATACCTGAGTACATCGTCCTATAAAATCCACCACTTGGCCTAAACATAACTGATTGTATGTAGCAACCATGTAGTAAAAGTTTGGATGCATGAAGTGCTACCAAGATAGAATTAAACATTAGACTTAAGATTAACTTGTCACTTGTACACACTTGATATCCTACTTGATACTTGTTACTTGACACTTATACGTGATAATTTTTACTTGACGCTTGATACAATTACATATTCATTTGTCTCTTGTTCCACTACTAGCATTTGTTATCCAATCTTGTTACTGGAGTTGTCTTTCTTGCTAGCTTGTTTCTCGAATCCCACTACTTGTTGCATCCCTATTATATCATGTTATACATTCTTGATTCCAAATCTTATTTCATATTTCTTGCACTTGTTTCATGCCCTTGCTTGTACTACTTGTGGCCCTAACTTGCACTAAAAGCGTTTGTCTTGTTTTCACTATTTTTCTCTTTTTATATTTATATATACAGACTTTGGAGATGAGTTCCCTGCTGGAAGTGGTGAGCAGACGTTCTAGGCTTCACTTGGAAAAACTTTCTTTAATTACTTTGTATTTGAGTTTATTAAATTATTGCTACTTAAAACTTGTAACGGGCTTGTAGTCCCGAAGTTTTCTTTCTTTTGATCCAGATCTTGAAATTATTGGGATATTTGTATTTGTTTCAAATACTTTTTTGTTGATTAATAAATTATTCATGCATGCGTGGTTGAATATATTCTTGTTATATTCTTGTTATGATGCTGAGTTGATCCTACAGCTTATGAATGATGAAAATCATTCGTCGGGCTTCGTCACGCACTCGTATTCCTATTCCTTTGGGAAGCGGGGTGTGACATTACTTGCATGGGAGATGATGATAAAGCAAGCACAGGAATAACAGGAACGGATTCCTGGGGCTCGAACATAATAACCATGAACGGATGATCACGAACAAGATGGACAACCGATCGCAAACAAGGTGATGATGATCGAGATCACGAACACAATCGGATGGCTAGGATCAAGAGATCAAGAGATCAACGGCTGAGATCTAATCTAATGATGAAGATGATCGGATTAGATCAGAAGGAGATCGGGCGGCCCACAATCAATGGCGATGATGGAGATCATGATCATGATGATCAATCGATTGGATGGCCAGAATCAAACCAAGAGGACATGATCATGATGATCAAGATGATCACTGTGATCGACGGCTCTGGATCCATTGATGGTGAAGATAATGAAGGTAGGGGAGTGGGCTGTCGAGGTGGTTGGTCGGTGAGTGCAGGGCAAGGGTGGCACGACGGCGGGACGACAGGAGGCTGGCGTGCGGCAAGGCGGAGGACAGCGACGGAAGGCGGCGAAACAATGGCGGGAATAGCACGTTGTCGCTGCTGTTGGCTAGGTGCTGCAGGAGGGGAGAGCAAGAGTTTGAGCGATGGGCTGCAGGGGACCACGATTGCTGTTGTTGACTGTCGGAGCGTCGCGGGCTGACTGGCGACGCAGGTGGGCATCACGGTAGCCGCAGGACGGGGTTGCACTGGAGGTGCACTCAGGAGGTGGTTGGCAGGCAAAGTGATGGTGCATGGTGAGCACACAGAGGGGAGGAGGGCTGACATAATGGCTGTCGAGGCACTGCAGTCGCGGAGCTGCAGTCGGCAGAGGGGTCGTCGAATCTTCTTCGTTGGCGTCGGAAGCATAGGGAAAGAGAGAGAGAGATGATCGAGAGAGAGAGAGCATATGGATGAGAGAGGCTGTATGGGTGTATGTGTTTATGCAGGTGGGGTTTAATAAGGTAGGGATGAGTGGAAGAGGAAAGGTGAACAGGCAGTTGGGTTTAGAATAAATAGGTTTAGGGGTTTAGGGTTACACAAGGGTAGGTTTAAATATAGGTAGGGTGTTAAGTTAGAGGATACTGATGGTGTGGGTTATTTAAATGGGTATTGGGTTTAGGTGGGTATAAGGTGTAACGGGTAGGGTATTATAACAGGGTATAATGGGTTATAAATAGGTGGGTTTTTGAAAATAGGATTATGGGTTTTAAAAGGATTTAAAAGATTAGAATAGGGTTAATTGGTTTAAAAACTGATAAGAGGTAGAAAAATATATAAATAAAATAGGATTAATAACATAAAATCAAACAACAACAACAACAATAGCAAGAATAATAAGGTTAGCATTACAATATAAAAATCAAAGAAAAACAAAGTTCTAAATAAAATTATTGATCAAAAATAGATTTTAATAGAAGATCCAACAATACATTTTGACAAAAGAATTTGAAAGTGGAAAAATAATTTACAAAAATTTTAAATACAGAAAATACACTGAAAATACGTATTTGGGGAAACAAGGGTTACTGCTGATGTCTTCTCCCCTTTCCTTATAAGATGGCTGATAATTAGAATGGTTCTTTGAAGAAGACCCCGAAGAAGAAGAAGACACCGAAGAAGAAGAAGAAGAAGAAGAAGAAGAACTCGAAGAATAGGAAGACCCAAAAGAGGAAGAAGAACTGCCCGAATCTTAGGAGATCACTCCACCTCCACCTGATTCACCAGATGAATCCGCGGATGAAGAACCAGTTCGAGATAAGAAGGGCCACATCATCACTTCTCCCCAGAGGTAATTGATCATCCATAAGTGCAGAGTAGACCACTTGGAAGCTCATCATGCGGAGGACAAGCAGAACATTGTAGCTCAGAGTCATTGAGTGTGGGAACTGGAGAAGCATCGACACAGGAATGCTCGACATTTCACCCAGCTGGACAACAAAACTCCTTGGAAAAACAAGAATGCCGTCAAATATGTGAGGAAATGAAGAAGGAAATCGATGAACTACGGGGAGAGCTCAGAGAAGCCAAGAGGAACCATAGAATCTAGACTGCTTTATGTTTGGAAATTTCTGGTGTTTTATGTACTAGATGTATGGACAAGTTTTTATTTCTGAATGTATAAAGTTTAAATTTTGAAAATAAATGAATTATGTTGGAAGGAAAGCCAATTATTGCTATTTGTGGAGATTAATGAAGTTTTATGATCCAGAGATGACCGTACGAAAAACCCGAGACGGTGAAGGATCCAGCGGTGAGGGCAACAGGCTTGATCTGAAGACAGAACTAGCCTAGGTCTACCAAACTCTCAACACCTTTACCGCAAGTGTGAGCCAAAAACCAGGGTAGGGCAAGCAGTACAAGTCCCGGAGGCAATCAAATTGGTGGAATCGTTCAAGCAGATGAAACTGCTCATGTTCGAGGGCAAGGCGGATCCAGATGCAGCAGATGATTGGATCAGGCAGATAGAATTAACGTTTGAGGTCCTGGAGACTCCAGAGGCTAGTAAGGTGAACCTGGCCACTATTCAGCTAGAGAAGGATGTCGGGGTTTGGTGGCAGTAAATGAAGAAAACCCTGGGGGACAAACCTATCACTTAGGAGGAATTTTTGGAGGAGTTCCGCAACCACAATTTTGATGGATGTAAAGGAGAAAAAGTCTATGGAGTTCCTGAGTTTGCAATAGGGGAGCATGTCAGTTCGGGAGTATGAGACGAATTTCACTCAGCTCTCAAGGTATGCACCGGAGTTGGTGGTCGATGAGGCTAAGAAGTCACGGAAGTTTGAGCAAGGGCTAAGGCCAAGTCTAAGGTCTCGGATGATACCCCTTGGTATCAGGAGGTTCGACAAGCTGGTATGGAGAGCTGCAGCCACCGAAGCAGACATGGAACAATACCAGTTGGCACAGAACAAGAAGAACAACTGGAGTGCTGGTAAGAGGCCCGCAACGCCGAGCAATTTCAGGGGACAACCCCCAGCACAGAGGTTCAAACCTATCGGAGCTAATGCTGTTGTTGTAACTGGACTGTTAAGCACTTGCTACAGATGTGGAGAGACCGGCCACATTACAACTGGGTGCATTAAACTGCAGAGAGTCTGAACTTGTTACCACTGTGGAAAAGAGGGCCATATCAAACCAGACTGTCCTCAATTCCAGCGGGGAGGGCCGAATCAGAAGCCGGCAGAGCAAGGGAAGAAACCATACCGACAGGAACGAGTGTTCATCCCGACTGAAGAAGATTAGAGGATGCTGACAATATCATCACCGGTATGAGAGCACTTTAATAGAGTTTAATGCTATTATTTCCAGTTTTTATTAGAAGAATGTTATGTACTACGAGTATTCATTATGTAATAGGAGAACTTCTAATAAATGGAATAAAGACTACTGTTTTGTTTGATATTGGATCGTCTTACACTTTTGTGTCTCCTACATTTGCAAAACGATTGGGAGTGGAGCCAAATTTTTTTCCTGGTAGGGTTCTAACAGTAGCTACACCATCAGGGGAAACATTGAAGACCGATCGATACTATGCTGGTTGTGACCTCGAGATCGGAGGAAGAGTCTTTGGAATCGATCTCATAGAGTTGGCAGTCTTGGGAGTCGATGTAAACATTGGCATAGACTGGATGTCGATCTACAATGCCAGTATCGAATGCAAAAGCAAGAAAGTTATGGTGAAGGCTCCAGGAGGACCATCAGTTATATTTCAGGGGAAGAGAAAGTGTAAGGAGTTGGTGATAGCTATGACTAAGAAAAAGATTCCTGAGGATGTTAAACAGATTCCTATAGTCCAGAACTCTCCGACAGTGTTCTTGGAAGATCTAACCGAGTTACCACCTCATCCGAATTTAGAGTTTAGCATTACCATTCAGCCAGGAGCGCACCAATTTCCAAGGCACTGTACAGAATGGTGCCGGTGGAATAGAATGAGGTCAAGAAGCAGGTAGAAGAACTGTAGGGCAAGGGTTTTATCAGACCGAGTGCGTCATCTTGGGGAGCGCCGGTGTTATTGGTGAAGAAAAAGAATGGATCAAAGAGGATGCACATCGATTACAGGGAACTGAATAAGGTGTCCCTTCAGAATAAGTATCTGATTCCGCAAATTGATGATTTGTTCGACCAACTACAAAGGGCAGTTGTTTTCCCCAAGATAGTTCTTCGGTCGGGTTATCACCAAGTTCGTGTTAAGGAAGAGGATGTGCACAAGACTGTATTCCGAACTCGACATAGGCATTACGAGTTATTTGTTATGCCATTTGGAGTAACAAATGCACCAGCTATTTTCATGGAAATAATGAACAAGGTCTTGCGGCCATTCATTGATTCTTTTTTCGTGGTGTTTATCGACGACATTTTGGTTTACTCCAAGTCAAAGGAAGAGCATGCTGGGCATTTAGTAAAGGTCTTAAAGAAGCTGCAGGAACAAAAGCTGTATGCCAAGTTGTCAAAGTGTGATTTCTGGAAATCCGAAGTTGCATTCCCGAGTCATATCCTTTCTAAGGAGGGAGTGGCCACTGATCCGCAAAAGATAGATGCAGTGAAGGATTGGCCAGGAACAACAATAGTAAATGTCATGCCCTGCTTTCCAAAAGAGAATACGGAATACGAATACGTGACAAAAGCCCAGCGAATGATTTTCATCATCCATAAGCTGTTCAAGAATCTTTACAACATCTCATAAGAATATTCAGAGTCGGAAGCAAAAGAATCAACCAACATGCATATATGAACCAAAATACCCACAAGAATACTTGAAACTAAAATATATTATTCTTAAATAATTATGATCTGAATAAGTCAAATATTCTGGGTCACATTGCCCAAATACAAATAAATTCAAATATCAAAATATAATTGTTCAAGCAAGCTACAAGAAATCATAATAATAAAATCCAGAACTAATACTTCATGTCACCAATACCATCCGGAACATGTTCTCCAAAATCTGCAATTTAACAATTGCAGGGATAGGAAAAAGAAAACAAGTACCCATCAATGCAAGTTACGGGCCGCTTGTAATGCAGGATACAAGTACATGGGGAAAAACTAACTAATAACATGGAATAGGCATGATAATAAAATAAACAACTAGCATGGTAAGGTGAACAAGTACAAGTAGCATGAATCAAGTGTCAAGTGAACAAGTATCATGTCAACAAGTATTAAGTATCAAGTATCATGTAAACATGTAGCAAGTGTCAAGTATCAAGTCTCATGTATTATGTAATCAAGTATCAAGTAAGCATGTATCATGTTCAAGTATCATGTATCAAGTCTTGTAGTTATTACTATCTAGGTAGCACTTCATGCAGCCCACCTTACGTGGTTGCTACAACAAACAGTTTTGCTTTAGATTTCATAGTGGACCATAGAGGGCAGTGTACTCAGGGACAAGTATCAAGTATCGAACTCCAAGCTCCAAGCTCCAAGTATCATGTATCATGTATCACATATCACGTGTCAAGTTGTGCAAATAGCAAGTACGTTTCTTGCGTGCCAGTGTCAACTAATCACGTGTCAAGCATCATGTATCAAGTAGTCACGTAGGATCAATGGATCCCCTTCCGAGTACACGTTTTTGAATTATCCACTATTTTATCTTTCCCTTAAACCCCGCCTTGATTATTTATTATTAATATCAAAAAAGCATGTAGGTGTGTAAAACATATCAAGAATAACATGGCATGATCATGTGACAAGTTCAAGTTCCGAGATAAACATGTACGGGTGCAAGATAACTCATAAAAGGATAAAATATTCAAATCTCTAGTTCAGGACAGCAAGACGATACTGTAGTGAAACTGAAATTTCTGTTGTTACCAACATGCAAACCTGAATCCGTCAAAAGGTATAGAAAATAGACACCCAACCGAATCCAGAGAATATAAATAAGTCACATAGTATTTCAGAAAAACATAACTCAAAACTGATTTGAATTCAGAAAATAGGTTCAGCCAGAAATCAGGAAATCATATTCAAAGTCAGGAAAACAGCATTAAAACACCATAATAAATTCCAGGAAACATTTGGGGTATTCCCTTATATGTCTAATATTAGAATATAAAGTTTCATAATTTTTCAGTAAGATTAGTTTAGCCAAAAAAAATTACAAAACATCAAGAAACGATAGTTTGGCAAATATGGAATTCCCAACACTGCTGTACAAAAACTATGATATCTCACTAACCGTGCAACAAAATCTAAATCCGCCAAAGGGAGATGAAAATAGACAAAATAAGATAACTTTCATATTTCATAAATATTTTTCATACAGGAAAAGGAATTAGGGTGAAAATACAAATCTTTACAGAATAGCGAACAAAATCCAGCCAGTATAGTTTTTATAAACAAGCATAAAAAGACATATAAAACTCATCAATAAAATCCACCAAAATTCTGGATAATTCCTAAATAGATATAAAAATACTGACCAAAATTTTAGATCAAAATCATATGCTTGGTACTAGTATCAAAATAGTTTAGTCATCGAAATCATCAAGAAACGAAATCTGGAAATGAAAAACACCTCTGTAGTAAAACAATCATAACTCACACATATGAAAACGAAATAGATTAAGGTCAGAGAGTTTGGAAAGAAGACAGATTTGTCTAAAAATCATGTTTAATACTGAAGTTAAGATTCTGACCTTAATACGGTCTAAAATATCAATCAAAACTGATCATCGACAAAATACATATTTTTCTCTTAACAACAAATCAACATACAACATAAGAAACTTGTTTCAAACACAACCAAACATGTTATAGAGTCTACCAAGTGTCCAAACATCATGAAATAGGGTATATAGCATGTCCACAACAAGTATATCACATGGATCCAAACAAACATACGATTTCTCGTAATTATCTCACAAATATAATCACATCTAGAACGGTCAAAACCTAAGTTGTTCATGTCAAATTTGTGTCGTGAGGCAACAATGGTCAATAGCACTAAAGAGACAATACTCATCAAGATACATCACACATGAGTTATCTCTAGAACCCAACTACACTACAAGCAGTATTTATGACTTGTATCATACAAAGGAATTGAGTACAAGTTACTTGCCTTAACCGAAGACTAAATGAACACCAAGAATAACGAGAACGGATTTCCGGATAACGAACAAAATCCAAAAACGAAAATCCACGAACGAAAGCAACCCACGTGCAAACTACATGCGCATGCAAAACCCAAGAACCAAGAGAGAGAGATAGAGCATCGGACGACAGGGGTAGCGACGGCTGGCCTTGCTGGTCGCAGCTGCTCCTGCGTCGCAGCTGCTCCTACATCGTTGCTGCTGATCGACAGTGCCGAAGGACGCCGGAGGGAGAGAAAGAAAGATGGAGATGGATGGTAAAGGGGGCAAAGGGGAGTTGGTTGCGGTGGATGTGTGCAGGCCGATCGGGATGTAGGGTCGGGGAAAGGGGTGTTGGTTGGTGGGTGGTGCAACAAAGAAGAGGAGGGGGGCCGGGGTGTAGGTACGAGTATTAGGGTTAGGGTTTAGTAGAGAGGGATTATACAGGGTTTGTTTAAGGTTTGTAGTAGGAAATCGGTTAGTTGATTAGGATAAAATTCGTATAGGATTCAAAATAGGATTGTGGGTTAATTGGGCTTTGGTAATCAGTTATGGATCAAAAGCAATAGGATTGGAAATAGGATGAGCAAGCAAATCACCATAAGCACCCAAGAATAAAATAGAGAGAACAAGAACCAAATGAAGAGCGCAAATAATAATAACGATCAAGAACAAATCAAGGGACAGAAAAATCAATCACAAAAAGATCAAAAATGAGAAAAATGAATATATATATTGAAGGCAACTCCAATATACGGTCCAAAATGCAAAGATAGTACAAATACTCAAGAAAGAAGGGAAAATATATCAAAAATACAAAAAACGAAAAACAGGAGTTACAGTGAAGGAGATCAGAAGATTCTTGAGTTTGACTGGTTACTACAGAAGGTTTATTCAGGGCTATGCGCAGATAGTTGTGCCACTCACAAGACTTACAAGGAAGAATATAAGTTTTAAGTGGACAGAGCAGTGCAAAGAGAGTTTTCAAGAATTGAAGGAGAGGTTGACTACCGCTCTGATACTGTTTTTACTGTGAGCAGGGATTGATTATGATGTCTACAGAGATGCTCCACACTGAGCATTGGGCTATATTTTGATGCAAGAGGGGAAGGTAATAGCTTATGGGTCTAGGCAATTGAGACCGCATGAGAAAAATTACCCAACCCATGATCTGGAGTTGGCAGCAATTATATTTACATTGAAACAGTGGAGGCACTATGTGTACGGAGAGAAGGTCAATATGTACACTAAACACAACAGCCTAAAATATATTTACCAGCAGAGGGATCTGAACTTGAGGCAGAGGAGATGGTTGGAAGTGCTAGAGGATATCCATCCTAAAATAAAGTATAATCCAGACAAAGCAAATGTGGTGGCGGATGCGCTTAGTCGGAAGAGCTAGGAGGAACTGGCAGAGGAGCTCGATCGAGCTGGAATTGAAGTTGTGTTACAAAGACTAGGAGCGTCTTTAGCACAATTAAAGCTTCAGCCTACGTTGAGAGACCAAATTATTGAGGGTTAGAAGTCAGATCCAAAGATCCAGAAGATGATAAAGCAGGTCGGCACAGATCTGATAGAAGAGCTATGTTGATAACCGAAGAAGAGATCTGGAGTTCGAAGAAGGTGACTATGTTTTCCTGAAAGTATCTCCAACCAAGGGTGTGATCCGATTTGGAAAAGGGGGAAAGTTAGCCCCGATGCACATAGGACCCCACAAGATATTGAAGAGGATTGGGAAAATAGCTTATCGGTTGGAATTACCGGAAGAGCTAGCCCAAGTACATAATGTCTTTCAAAGTGTAAGAAGAGCTAGCCCACTACTAGGTCTTTTTCCTTATACCCAGGCTTGTTACTATTTATTACAAAATAAACATGATCATGAGATAACAAGAACAAAATCAGGATAGGACATCGATGTATTAAGAGCTTATATGATGCAAGGAACATGTTCTGGATCGCAAAATGCAAGAAACAACATGCAGATATTTAAACATAGCAAAATACCAATTCTGGACAGCAAGACATTGCTGCACGAAAACTAGAATTCTTGCTGCTTTAGAAAAGCAAATCTGGATCCGTCAGAAGTTCTAGAAAATGGACTCTCTGTCAGTTCCAGCGCATATACACACAACATATAAAAATCATAGAAACTAGGTTCAAATTCTTATTCTTTATTGATTACATGTTCAGGCAGCAGGTAAGAGTTGGATAATTATAAACAAAAGTAACTTGCAAAATAATTTAAAATTTTCATAAAAATTATATCTTGACTCTTAATAGTGTTAAATATCAGTGTTATTAATCTCATATTTTAATACTTAAATTAGTTTACTGTTTCAGCTAATTAAGCAGGTTGATGCATACTTTAGACTGCGTTTTGGAATTCAGACGTCATCGTACGAAAATCTGAATATCTTGCAATTCATAAATTGAATTGTAAAATCATTAGATGTTCTGGATTCCAGACACACAGAGCTACGATTCTCATTCAATAAGTTTTAATCAATGATAAATAAAATCAGGTCAAAACTGAGGTCCTTTACTGAACTAGCATGCAGGCAGCAAATATATAATCATATTTGCATAAATATATTAAGTCAGAAAAATTATCAAATAATTCTACAAAATTTTGGGATGACTCATAATCATGTCTAGTTATGTCCAGATTAATACCAAGTCTAAATTTTACCATTAGCATCTATTTCAATTAATAATTCATGCCAAAAAACTTGTAATCAGAAATCTGGAAATTGCGACACAACAGTATTAAAAGTGTGATATCTCATAAGTTACAAATTGGATTTCAGAAACGTCAAAAGTTTGGGAAACTAGAAACAGGGGAATGCATTTCATTTTCACAAATTTAATCATTATTCTAAAATTAACAGGGTCTAAATTATTATGCCAAATCAGGACAGCAGTGAATGAAATTACTTTTGCATGAATTGTGACATTTACAACAACTACAATGGACCCAAATTAGTGTGTAATGCAAATCAGAATTAGATGAGAATTCAAATCAGCATGACATATTTATTCTCAAATTCATTAAAAGGGAAACACTATTAACATGTCAAACATATGTACAAAACATCTATAACTCATAGTGATTCATAGACATGCATTCGTATAGAAATATATCTATATCTAATTTATGTTTGTGTAATGGGTGTGTCAAAGAAATGTTTTTGATCCTTTATGATCACGGAATCGATAGAAACGAATCAAACGAGTAGGATCAAGATCATCAATGGATAAAACATAAGGAACGAGTCACAATGAAGATCTACTTGTGGTATTTCAGAAAAAGTGCTTGTACAGGAAAACAACAGAGATTCGTACAAGATACTTGCCTTACGAGATGATGATTCCGATAAAGATTAGAATAACGGGACTAGGATCTCGTGCCACGAAGCACGTACGAGTTACATGCAATCACAACATGTATACAAGAGCCAGCAACAATACGTACGGTGCACATACAAACAAGACAACAGCAACTCGGCGGCGACTCGGGAAAAAAACACCAAGAATGCATTGGCACGAGAATTGTGAGGTAGGATCGCGGGGGATGCGAAGGTGGAGGACGGCATCAGACGGTTCGGGGAGTGCAGCGTCGAGGTGCAGGTGGGTTTTAGAGGGCTCGATGAGAAGAGGAAAAGGATGGGGAAAGCAGCCGAGGATGGCAACGAGGAAGGGACAGCGGTGGTCGAGTGGCAGAGGTGGAATAGGGTGACACAGCGGTGGATGGCGAGGAGGCGATGTGCAGCTCGGGGATGGTGAAGGTAGGATGGTGGTGGTGAGACGATGGCGAGGAGGTCAGGGTGACGACAGGGTGAAGGTGGCAGTCGAGGTCGGGAGGTAGCGATGAAGGTGAGCGGGTTTCGGAGCAGATAGGAAGGAGGAAGGTCGGGAGGTTAGAGGTGACACGTGGTTGATGGGGTTTTAGGTTTAGGTTAATTGTAATTAGGGTTATAATGATGAGGGGTTATATATAGGGTTTAGATTAGGGTTATGGTGGGTTTGTGGGTTAATGGGTATAGGGTTAAATAGGAAAGGGTATTTGGAAAAAGGGTAGCGGGTTCAGGTATTAGAATAGGATCCAATAGGATAAAAATAGAATAATAAATAGGATTTAAATAAGATAAATTAAGAGTGACAATGTGAAAGAATTTGAATAAGGTGAACAACACTATTTTAGGCTCAGCAGAAAAGAGAAATTAATAGATTGGGAGACAAAAATTAAGTCGAAGGCAATAATGAATTCCTTTAAGAGAAAATCAATTACAAGGGTTCAGAAATAGAATAATGAAGAGAACAATGAATAATAAATAAAAAAAAATACAATAATGAAAATAGGAGTTACACTGATGGTCGATTCCAGGGCTGGAGTTCGTACTCGTGGAATGTCTAAAACTTGATTTTATTACTGAGTAGTTTTGCATGGAGAGGGATTAAACCCATTAATGTGGAGTATGTAGGTGCTTTCCCTCAAATATATGTTGTAACCCCTGTTTTCTATTTTCTGTATTTTTGGGTGTATTTTTCTTTTTATTTATTTTATTCTCATTGTATCTCTTTCTGAACCGTACATTGGATTTTTTTTTCAATATATTCATTTTATTATTTTTTTTCATCTTTTATTTGAGTTCTTGATTCTATTGTCAGCCTATTGTTCAGCTCTGTTTGATCGAGCTTTTATTTTGATCCTCATTGTTAAATTGTTCATACCCTATTTTTATTATTTTGTTCATTTTGCCCTATCTTGATTTTGGATCTATTCATACCCTAATTCTATACTTAAACCCATTAAATCCCTATCCATTAAGCCCTAAACCCAATATGCCTTAAATGAACCCTATAATCCTATTCTTATACCCATCTGCTGAACCAATAACCTCATTAAAAACTATACCCATTTACGTATACCCAATCAGTTTACCTCCACCAGCCGTCACCCCCTTAGCCCTAAACCCTACTACCTATTTATAACCCATGCAGCATCCCCCCCTCCCCCCATTCACCAAAAACCTAGTCACCTACCTCTGCTACTCATCCCAATCTCCCCCTACCCTGTTTCCCTCTCTCGTCCTCTCCGTTGTGCCTCCTCCCTGCTCGCGACCCCCAGTTTCGGCACTGCCTTGCACCTCTCTACCACATCGACGACAGTGCCCCCTGGTCCCCTCTTCTGCCTTCTGTTGCGCAACCAGTGCAACGACAGCCAGTTCGACACAGCGACTCCCTACCTCCCTGAGTCGACTATATCATAGCCTCGACAGTGCCTCCCCTTGCAGTGTGTTGCTCCTTCGACAGCAGCAGCAGCCCATAACAGCCGCCAACAGTGACAGCCCGACAGTGCCGTCATCCCCATCGCCGTCCCTCTCTCGCTCTCTTGTGGTTGCGTGTGATCTCGATGTGTATTCAAAGTTTGTGTGTTCGTGTGATTTGTGGTCGTTCATGTTTGAATTCATTACCCGGGAATCCGATCCCGTTATTCTTGCTCTTGTTTCGTCGTTTTCATCGTCGTCTCTCAGGCAAGTAATTTGTATTCTTTTCTTTGTGTAATACAAGTACTATATACCGCAAGTAGTATAGTTGTGTTCTAGAGAAAATTCTTGTGCTAAACCCCTATTATATGTTGTCTTTATTGTGTTGACCCGTCCGTAGTTGCCTCATTACACACATGACATGAAATAACTTAGGGATGACCACTTCTTGTTGTATACATGCATGTTGTTCGTATGATATCGTGTGCTTGGTTGTGTTAGTTGTAGTAAACTTGTTGTAGACTTGCGAAATATCCTATTCCATATTGCTTGGACATCTAGTACACCCTATTTCACATTTGGTTACGTTTGGATGAGTTTCATATGAACTTGTTGATTTTGTGCATGAAGGATATTTTATGTTTTGTCGATTTCCCGTTTTCGATCAGTATTTTAGACCCTATTAAGGCCAGTATATAAACATTATCTGCGAATATGAATTATAGAGAATTCTGTCTACTTTCCATATTTTCTGATAGATCTCAGTTTCGTTTTGTGAGTTGCGAGTTATGACTATTTTACTACAGATGTGTTTAAAATTCCAGATCCAGACTTATATGAATTATGTATGGATAATCATTTTTCTACTGATGTTAATGATAATATTTTGATCCAATATTTTGTTGGTTACAACTAGAATTGATTGGGATTAACCCCTAATTTTTATGGATTTAATTGATAACTTTTATAAACTATTTTGTGCTTGCAAACAATTACTATACGTGCAGAATTTTCATATTGTTCAGTAATGATACATAATTTCGACCTGATTCTATTTGTTGTCTATAAAAACTTTGTGAATATGAATTATAGCCTATTGTATTTATTTTATCGCCCTTTTGATGGATCTGGATTTAGATTTATATTTTGTGAGAAATTGCTGCTTTAGTACTGCTGTGTTTATGATTCCAGATTTACAAAACTACTGTATCTTGCTGCTTTATGATTTTACTTGACTATTCTATCCATGTTGAAAATTATGAAACTTTATTTTCTATTACTAAACATACTAGGGAATACCCCAGACTTTTCGTGGATTTAATTATTAAGTTTTCATGCTGTTTTCCTGTTGATGAATACAAACTTCTGATTTCTGGCTGAACACGTTTTCTCGATACAAATCTATTTTGAGTTATGTTTTTGTGAAATACCATATGACTTATATATATTTGCCGGATTCGGTAGGGAGTCTATTTTCCAGATTCTTTGACAGATCCAGATTTGCATTTTTACAGCAATGGAAATCCCAGATTTAGTGCAGTACTGTCTTGTTGTCCTGAACTAGAATTTTCGTTGTCCTACTCTTTTATGTGTTGACTTTCACCCGTGCATGTTTATCTTCCAACATGAACTTGTTACTTATTCATGCCAAGTTTTGTGACACGTACATACCTATTTAATAATAATAACAAATAACCAAGCCGGGGTTAAGGGAAAGACCTTATTAGTTGACAATATAGGTATGTGTATTCAGAAGGGGCCCCATGTTTTCCATTACTTGCTGCCATGTTTCATGATTACACAATTTATACTTGTTATTACTATATGACGCCATGTTTCATGACTACATGATTCAAGTTTGTTACTATTTATTGCCATGCTTCATGATTACATGATTCATGCTTGATACTACTACTTGCTGCCACGTGTTCACGATTACGTACTTCGTGCTTGTTACTTGTTACTTGACTTGACGCCTGAGTACACGGCCCTATAAAAATCCACCACTAGGTCTAAACAAAACTTTCATGTAAGTAGCAACCATGTTGTAGAAACCTAGGACGCATGAAGTGCTACCTAGATAGATATAATACAAGACTTGAAACAACATGATACTTGGTACTTGACACTTGATACTTGCTACTTGTTACTTGTACTCGATACTTGATACTTGACACTCGTTCCTTGTTACTCGTTTACATGATACTTGTTTACTTGACACTTGTTATTTGGTACTTGTTACCTGATACTTATTCACTTGACACTTGATACATGCCACTTGCACTCGTTCATCTTGTCATGCTAGTTGTTCTATTTTGATACCATGACTATTCCATGCTATTTTGTTTATCTTTCCCATGTACTTGTGCCTGCACTACAAGTGGCCCGTAACTTGCATTGACGAGAGTTTATTGTTTTTTTTTCTCCTCTTCCTGTAATTTATTAAATTGCAGATTTTGGAGATCAGCTGCTAGATAGAGTAGGTGATATGAGATTCTAGATGCTGTTGTTTTTGCTATTATTATTATTTCTTGTTGCTTATCTTGAGTATTTGTACATGGTTACTTAGATTATTTGTATTGGGCAATGTGACCCAGGATTATTGACTTGTTCAGATCTGGTTTATTTGAGATTAATATATTTTGTTTCAAGTAATCCTTTTGGTATATTGATTCATATATGCGTGCATGGTTGATTTCTCTTGCTTCCTACTCTAATTATTCTTGTGAAATGTTGTAAAAATCCAGACAGCTTATGAATGATGAAAATCATTCGCTGGGCTTAGTCACGTATCCGTATTCCGTATTCTCTTTTTGGGAAGCAGGGCGTGACAAGGGTTTTAGTGGTATCAGAGCCCAGGTTTTGCTAATGTATTAGTTTGACTGATATATTAGACAAGCTTGGCTCGATCTGGGATTAACTCAACGGTACACAGACCATGCATACATAAATGAATTATAATCAACTTTGATCTGGATGCTAATTGTTTTTGATTCTTGTGCATACTATGGCTCATAGAGGTTCTACTTCTCGTCTTTAGGAATATCAGCCCGGGCTTGAGGCCGTTACCAATGTGTTGGAACGGTTGATCAATTGCAGCAAAACCACAGTGACTTGGTGATGGCTGGTTTGGAAGCTACTCGGGTTTCGCCTCCCGCTGTGCATATGCAGGCAACTCTCCCTCCCCATCCGGGTACAATCACAGATTTCATGAGGCTGCATCCTGACAGATTCTCTGATACTGAGATGCCTTTGGAGGCAGAACAATGGTTGATCCAGATTGAGTAGTTGCCGTTGGCGATAAGAGTTGCCGATGCTGATAGAGTGGATGTGGTGGCCATCCAGTTGGTGGATCTGGCTCATATTTGGTGGAGGTCCGAGTTTGAAAGGCTCGAGCGACCGATTACTTGGGCCACATTCACTAGGTGCTTCTTGGAGAAGTTCTTCCCTAGTAGCACTCGAGTTGAAATGGAGCAACAATTCCTGGCTCTGAAACAGGTTGATCGTTATTTCTATTTTGGAATTTTGTTACATATTGTCCATGTAATGTTGTAACATGAGACTTTCTTGATAACATGGCTCCAGGTCTGTGGATGAGTATGCAGCTGAATTTACAAGACTTAGCCGCTTCACATACATTCTTGTGGTGAACGAAGAGGACAGGGCTCTCTCCCTTTGCTTGCGTCCTTATGCTGAAGCTCTTGAGGCAGCTCGAGCTCAGGAGCAGGCTCGTGGTGGTTTGGCTCCTCCCCAGCGGACTGTTCTGCACTCCTCTGTTGTTGCTAGGCCTTCTGGTGGGCCGATTCGAAGGCCTGTCCTAGCTCATCTTGTCAGGGAAGCTCCTTACCCTTCTGCCGCTCCTCGGAGAGAGGGATTCTGTGATTTCTACCAGATGTTAGGACATGTGCGCAGAGACTGTAGGCATACCAATCACCGCTATTTTGGATGTGGTGCTACTGACCATGTAGTGCGGGATTGTCCGCAGCAGCAGCGGATGGCTCTTCCAACTAGGGGTCCAGTTCAGCAGGTAGCCCCAGTTCGTGGTCCAGTTAGGCCACCGCTTCCTCCTCAGCACTAGATTGTCGGTCAGAGGATCGCTGCTCCCCAGAGGGGTCAGTCTTTCAACCAGACTGCTGCAGATGCTGAGTCAGCAGAGGGTGTTGTTGCAGGTATATCTTGCTTTTATTGTTTTTGTTATTTTGTCGTTTCTCTTTCACTTCTTTCATTTCTCTTGCATTTATTCTTTCTTGTTATCTTTCTGCATTGTGTTTTCCTAACCCCTGTTCATCCATTCCTTTTTCCCTGTTTCTTTTTGATTCTATCTTAGGTGTTGTCATTGTTTGCTCTTTCCCTGCTCATGTTCTTTTTGATTCCACGGCAACCCATTTCTTCGTCTCTTCCCGATTCATGGCTCACCATCAGTTGAAGTGCAGCATCATGTTAGAGGCTTGGAACATTGTGATAGGTGGTGGTGTTGTCATTTGTTTTCGGGAGTGCAGGCAGTGTTCCATGGTCATTGGTAGCGCAGATTTTAAGGACAACCTGATTGTAATTGGGAATTTAGGAATTGGCGTCATTCTCGGTATGGATTGGTTGGGTAAATTCCATACCATTATTGATTGCCGTGCTAAGAAAGTTGTTTTCCGAATTCCAGATCGGGCAGAGTTTGAGTTCCATGCCAGGGAGATGTTCCTTGGCTGAGCTGAGACTGCAGTTGATCTGGAGGTTTGTGCGATGGAATTGCATTCAGGCTGTGAGGCTGCGCCTCTAGTAGTGCGGGATTTCCTTGATGTTTTTCCAGAGGAGTTGCCTGGCTTACCCCCGATAGCGATGTGGAGTTCTGTATTGAAGTTCAGCCTGGTACGGTGCCGATATCGAAGATTCCCTACAGGATGGCACCGGTTGAGTTAGCAGAGCTTAAGGTGCAGATTCAGGAGTTGCTGGTTTTCGAGTTCATCAGACCCAGTATTTCACCTTGGGGTGCTCCAGTCCTTTTTGTCAACAAGAAAGATGGTAGGCATTGACTGTGCGTTGATTATCTGAACAGTGTTACTGTGAAGAACCAGTATTCAATGCCCAGGATTGATGAATTATTTGATCAGTTGAGTGGAACTGCTCGAAGTTAGATCTTCGTTCTGGATACCATCAGGTCAAAGTGAAGGCGACTGATGTACAGAAGACTGCATTCAGGACTAGATATGGGAACTATGAGTATCTTGTGATGCCGTTCGGGGTCACGAATGTGCCTGCTATATTCATGAGTCTTATGAACAGGAGGAAGATCATGCTGAGCATCTTATGTTGGTTCTGCAGACTTTGAGAGAGAATCAGCTATATGGAAAACTCAGCAAGTGTGAGTTTTGGCTCGACAAGGTCACTTTCTTGGGGCACATTATCTCGGGTGATGGTACTTTTGTGGATCCGGCCAAGGTTGAGACTGTGAAGGATTGGCCAGTTCCCAAGTCAGTTTCAGAGGTGCGAAGTTTTCTTGGTCTAGCCGGCTATTATCGGAAATTTGTCCAAGATTCTTCGAAGATAGCAAGACCATTAACTAAGCTGACTGGGAAGGATCAGAAGTTCTGTCGGTCTAAGGCTTGCAGTGAGGCTTTTGCTGAGTTGAAGAGCAGGTTGACGTCAGCACCAGTGTTGACTTTTCCAGATGGTTCACGCAGATTTTTAGTTTACTGTGATGCTTTGGGTAAGGGTCTTAGAGCAGTTCTGATGCAGAAGGGCCGAGTCGTTGCGTATGCATCGAGCTAGTTGAGGTCGCATGAGAAGAACTATCCGACTCATGACTTGGAGTTAACAGCAGTGATGTTTGCTTTGAAGCTGTGGAGACATTATTTACTTGGGGACCGAGTGGAGATCTTTACAGACCAAAAAAGTCTCATGTACGTCTTCACCGAGAAGGAGTTGAACATGAGGCAAAGGTGTTGGTTGGAGCTTATGGCTAATTATGACATCAGTTTGCAATACCATCCTGGTAGAGTGAACTTGATGCCAGATGCTTTGAGCAGGAGACCAGCAGTTATGTTCCTGACTCATCGGAGTGATTTGGTTGAGCAGATGCAAAGGTTGGAGTTGGATGTGTTGTTGCCGAGTTTTGATCAGAGTTGTTTGGTGCTCCAACTTTTGTCGTCTCTTGTTGATCAGATCAAAAAGGCGCAGGTTGGTGATGTGCAGTTGCAGGGTTTTCGAGCTGAGGTTGAGTCTGGTTCCAGAACGGATATGGTTATTCATTCTGATGGATCGCTTCATTTTGGGTCCAGATTGTATGTCCCGAAGGGTGAAGTTCGTTGGAGGTTGCTTGAGGAAGCCCACCAGTCATCGTATTCTATCCATCCTGGAGGTGCTAAGATGTACTGGGATTTGAAGCTTCATTTTTGGTGGCATGGTATGAAGAGGGCTGTGGCACGATTTGTATCTCAGTGTTTGTTCTGGCAGCAGGTTAAGGCAGAGCATCAGAGGACTGCCGGAGTTCTTCAACCGCTTCCTATTCCGGAGCGGAAGTGGTAACATATCACTATGGATTTTGTGACGTATTGCCGAGGAGTCCAAAGAGTCAGATTGCCATTTGGGTGATTGTCGACCGATTGACGAAGAGTGCTCACTTCATTCCCTTTCGTGTCGGGCAGTCTACTGAGAGCCTAGCTGAGAAGTACATACAAGAGATTGTCATATTTCATGGGGTTCCAGTCAGTATTGTATCCGACAGGGATACGAGGTTCAGGTCTCAGCTTTGGGAGAGTCTTCAGAGTAGTCTGGGGAGTAAGTTGAAGTACAACATAGCTTTTCACCCTCAGACAGATGGACAGTCAGAGAGGACCATCCAGATTCTTGAGGACATGTTGAGGTCCTATATGCTGCAGTTCGGTGGATCATGGGAGGACCATTTGCATCTCGTAGAGTTCTCGTACAATAACATCTTTCAGGCCAGTCTTAAACCTGCACCGTTCAAGGCACATTATGTGCAGAAGTCCAGATCACCAGTGTGCTGGGATGACATTGGTTAGAGGAAATTGTTGAGTTTGGAGTTGATCACGAGGATAGTTGATGCGGTGGTTCAGATCAGAAAGCACTTGCAGACAGCTCAGGATAGGCAGAGGCGATGGGCCGATGTCCATCAGAGAGCTTTGGAGTTTGAGATTGGTGACCATGTTTTCCTAAAGGTATCGCCTTGGCGGGGTGTCATTCGATTTGGTGGTGGGGGCAAGCTCAGCCCTAGGTTTATTGGAACGTTTGATATTGTGGAGTGAGTAGGCAAGGTTGCCTATCGTCTTGCATTGCTGTCAGCTTTATCAGGAGTGCACGATGTTTTCCATGTCTCACAACTCAGGAGATATATCTGAGATGACAGCCATGTGATCGACTATTCTGAGTTGATCGTTTGGCCGGATTTGATTTGTGAGATTCTGCCAGTTGCTATTGTGGATCGGCGGGAGAAAGTGTTTAAGAACAAGGTCATCAAGCTGGTTCGTGTTTCTTGGAATCCTCACTCGCCGGGTGAGTCGACTTGGGAGTTGGAGGAGGAGACTCAGCAGAAGTTTTCCTCATCTGTTTGAGTAGCTTTTTGTTTTTTTCTTTCTTTTGTTTTCGGAGTTACCCTATGTACTTCTTGTTTGAATTTCGAGGACGAAATTCTTCTAGTTAGGTGGGTAGGATTTGGAACCCCTGTTTTCCATTTTCTATATTTTGAGTGTATTTTTCTTTTTGTGTATTTTATCCTCATTGTATCTCTTTCTGGACCGTACATTGGATCTTCTTTTTCAATATATTCATTTTATTGTTTTTGTCATCATTTATTTGAGTTATTGATTCTATTATCAACTTATTGTTCGTCTCTGTTTGATCGAGCTTTAATTTTGATCCTCATTGTTAAATTGTTCATATTCTATTTTTATTATTTTGTTCATTTTGCCCTATCTTGATTTTGGATCTATTCATACCCTAATTCTATACTTAAACCCATTAAATCCCTATCCATTAAGCCCTAAACCCAATATGCCTTAAATGAACCCTATATTCCTATTCTTATACCCATCTGTTGAACCAATAACCCTATTAAAAACTATACCCATTTACCGATACCCTACCCGTTTACCTCCACCAGCCGTCACCCCCTCAACCCTAAACCCCACTACCTATTTATAACCCAAGTAGCATCCCCCCTGTTCACCAAAAACATAGTCACCTAACTCTCCTACTCATCCCGATCTCACCCTACCCTGTTTCCCTCTCCCATCCTCTCTGTTGTGCCTCCTCCCTGCTCGCGACCCCCAGTTCCGGTGCTACCCTACACCTCCCAAACACCTCGACGACAGCATCCCCTGGTCCCCTCCTCTGCCTCCTATCGCGCAACCAGAGCAATGATAGCCAGTGAGACGCAGCGACTCCCTGCCTTCCTGCCTCCCTGAGTCGACTATAGCACACCCTCGACAGCGCCTCCCCTTGCTGTGTGTTGCTCTTCCGACAGCAGCAGCAGCCCACAACAGCCGCCAGCAGTGACATCCCAACAATGCCATCATCCCCGTCGTCGTCCCTCCCTTGCTCTTTTGTGGTTGCGTGTGATCTCGAGTTGTGTATTCGAGGTTCGTGTGTTCCTGTGATTCGTGGTCATTTGTGTTTGAGTTCGTTGCCCAGGAATCCGTTCCCATTATTCTTGATCTTGCTTCGTCGTTTTCATCGTCATCTCTCAAGCAAGTAACTTGTATTCTTTTCTTTGTGTAATACAAGTACTAAATACCGCCTGTAGTGTAGTTGTGTTCTAGAGACAATTCTTGTGCTAAACCCCTATTATATGTTGTCTCTATTGTGTTGACCCGCCCGTAGTTGCCTCATTACAAACATGACATGAAATAACTTAGGGATGACCACTTCTTGTTGTATACATGCATGTTGTTCGTATGATATCGTGTGCTTGGTTGTGTTAGTTGTAGTAAACTCGTTATAGACTTGGGAAGTACCATATACCATGTTGCTCGGACATCTAGTAAACCCTATTTCACGTTTGGTTATGTTTGGATGTGTTTCATATGAACCAGCTGATTTTGTGCATGAAGGATATTTTCTGTTTTGTCGATTTTTCATTTTTGCCAAGGAGGAGGAGGAAAGGAGCCAAGAAGGCAAGGAGCTAGGAGCAAGAAGGCCAATCTTGAAGCTAGGAGCTTGTAGGATCTATTTTCCATCAAAACTCATCAAGGTGGGTGTTTCTAACCTCTTTGTTTGTTTTTTCTTGTTAAATGGTGATTGTAGTGACTGAAAAAATGACATGCATGCTCCTGAAGGAACTTAAATAACTCGATTTGTGCTAAGTAACCCAAAACAGAAAATCCTGTTAAAAAGCTGAAGTTTTTCTGCTAGTACATAGCTCATAACTTGAACACAACTACTTGGATTAACTTAAAATTTTTATATGATGTTCATTTTTGTGTCTTGCACTTTCAGTAATTTTTCTGTATCTTTATGATTTTTTCTGCTATTAAAATAAAATACAAACTTTTATGCTGGTCAGAAGAAAAAGAAACAGTTTTTGTTGTTACTGTTGTGAGAAGAGTAACTTGTATCTTGCTGCATGCTTATGGAAATGATCTGAAATTTTAGTATGTCAATATTATGTGTATCTAAGACCTATGTTTCAAGTTTCATGAGGTTTTGACCACAGTAGCTATGTTAATAAAATCATGCAAACTCAGTTGGTTACTTTTAATAAACAAAACTGTTGTTGTTATTGCTCTATTTTTTATGACATTCAAAGAGGCATAATTAAAAATATACTTGGCAGAATAACCTGATTTTTGGAGGTGTTGTACCATCATGTGTCTGGAGATAGATTCTAAAATTTCATAAAGTTCTGACACAGTTTTTATTTTAAATTGATTTTATCCAATGATTGTGTTATAATAATCTGCTGTTCTGAGAATCTGTGTACTTGTTAAATATGGGACCATAAGAGCTTGTAAACGACCTTATATAAGGAAACTTGAAACTAGGAAGTTGTAGTAGACACATAGAACTTTCTGGATTGACCAAAAATCATGATTTGGGTAAGTGCATGATTTTATATGATTTTTGCAAGTGACGACAGAAACACAGTGAATCTTAGAGCTCAATGTTTTGCACCATGTTCATGGAGATGAGTTTGAACTTGTACTTTACTAGCTTAAAGTTTCTGTTTGAGGTCAAGAATCATGTTATAGATGTGGATATGAGTTAGGACTGAAATTATCTAAAGTTTCTTGCTAAGATTAGCTCATAGTTGCTTGTAGACCTCAAATATAGACAATGTTGTTCACTGTTTTGAAATGGAAATTGTATTGGATATTGGAATATTGTTGTTGACCACTTTGGGATGAAATCCATTTCCAAAGTGTGCTTATACTTGCTGTCTACCTTGAGTAGAAGCATGGGAGCACCCGATCGCGATTCTTCAAAGAAACGAGACCGAAAATGACTCCGTTTTGGCATAAACACCAAATGTGTGCTTGCTGTTTGAAATTATAAATTGTCAATTTTAGGGCTCTTAGAACCCCTTTTTGTGTATTCATGGATTGGGACATTCTCTTAGTGTAGTGTATCATGTTGGGATACATCGGTTGAGTATTTGAGACTCTAGGACTAAGTCTTGTTGACAAACCTAGACGGGTAGAATAGGACCCATGTTGCATCGAACGCGTTGGAGGAGATGACTCGTGTGCCGACGTACTCGCCGTGCATGGATGCATTCCATGGTTGTGTTTGGAGCTACCATTTGTCGAGCACCATGGAGCGTTACGTTTAGCGGGAGCTACTTGTTGGTCGGGCCGAGGTTGCGATCGAACTCTAAGTGTAGATGGCGGTTGCGGTAATTAATGGGGTCGATTCATCATTGGTTCATACCAAGTGTAGGTCAAGGCGGGCCAACCCTTGGGCCGGACTTGAGGGCTAGTTGAGTCCTGTTGTGGGATGGGTTAAAATCCATTTATGATAAAGATAACTAACTAGAAAGAGTCTACAAGTAGAACTTAACTAGTTGTTCATAACAAGATAAGTTGATTACCAAGTTAGGAATTGGAAATGGTGGATAGATCGCCTAACTAAGGGAATGGGTAACATGAGATAGTTCTAGGCTCCCCTAGAGGTCCATACTTCTAACAAGAAAATGAAAGAGAATTAGAGTTTGGCTAGAGTGATAGATTTTAGTAATTAGTTGATAAAACAAATACTAGTAGTCTTGTAATTAATTGTTTTCTTTAATCTTGGAGCGGGGTAGCATTGGTGCTTTGGTAGGACTAGATCGAGTGTTGGTTGATTGTAAGGATAGACACTAGAGGGTTTTCGCCTGTTAGGGGGATGCATGGCGTCATCACACATGGTCAAATTCTAGGTTCGTTTAATGCGGATAGGGACCCCGAGCTGCCGTGGGGAGTGGATACTCTGTGGGGCTCTGCTATTTCAGTAGGAATACCTTTATGTCTGTAACAACCTTTGAGGAGGTTTGGAGTATTGACGTCGTCTTGACTGCAAGTTCTGTTCTAGTGTAAAGACTAGTGTAGCGGAATTGGGGAAACCCTGTATCCGTCAGGTCCTTTTTTGATTAATGCGGGCAAGAGGTTTAGAGAAAGACCCAGTGAGCGAGACTCTACAGGAAAGACTCTAAGTCCTTCGACCGGGAGCCCTGGTGTCCGTATATCTGCTTTTGGTGAGGTCCAGGGAGACATAGATACAACAACATACCATGGGTATACCAGTGAAGGAGTAAGCCTGCGACTGTAACCCCAGCCGTGAAGGACTAAGCCTGCGGCGGAGATCCCGGACATAGTGGATAAAACAAGAGGTATTGGACACCACTAATGACAGCAGCGGCTGGAGTAAGCCGGATGACTGCAGCCTCACCATCACTGGAATCAGAAACAGGAGAGAGCAGAAGAGTAGGATGCATAGCGGGGGATCGAGCCCCATTAAACTGAAAAATGTCATTTGGTTGGGGGATGTGTAGTATGGGATGCATATCTTTCAACCAAACATGCATTAGCTTTAGGAGCATGTGTGCATAGTGTGTGCATTAGACTAGACCATGGCGTACACTGACACTTGTTCGACATCACCTTTTTCTTCACATCAAATATTTGTGGTTGTTGAGGTTGGAATCGTTATATTATGATGTAGAGAGGATAGCCGAATATAGCATTTCGTCAGTTGTATTCAACTAACGTGCCCACAGTTATCAGTGCAGGATTGTCGGCTCGGGAGCGCGGGAAAGCTCTAGACTAAAAACCCTGTCATGCCCCGCTTCCCAAAAACAATACAGAATACGGATACGAGACAAGTGCCCAGCGAATGATTTTTATCATCCATAAGCTGCTCAAGATTTTTTACAACATTCACAAGAATCATCAGAGTCAGAAGCAAAAGAATCAACCACATGCACATATGAACCAAAACATCAACAAGAATACTTGAAACCAATTATATAAATCTCAAATAGTCATGATCTGAATAAAACAAATATCCTAGGTCACATTGCCCAAATATAAGAATAAATCCAAGTAATCAAATACAATATTGTTCCAACAAGCTACAAGAGATAATAATAAAAAAATGCAGCACTAATACTTCATGTCACCAATACCGTCTGGAACCTGTTCTCCAAAATCTGCAATTCAACGATTACAGGGAAGAGGGAAAGAGAAAACAAGTACCCGTCAATTGCAAGTTACGGGCCACTTATAATGTAGGATACAAGTACATGAGGAAACTAACTAGCAACATGGTATAAGTATGATGTTAAAATAACAACTAACATGGCAAAGTGAACAAGTGTAAATTGCATGAATAAATTATCAAGTAAACAAGTATCATGTAAACATGCATCAAGTGTCAAGTATCAAGTCTCATGTAAACAAGTCTCATATATCATGTAGTCAAGTATCAAGCAAGCATGTATCATGTTCAAGTGTCTTGTTCAAGTATTATGTTCAAGTCTTGTAGTAATCACTATCTAGATAGCACTTCATGGTTACTACAGCAAACAATTTCGCTTTGGATTTCATAGTGAATCATAAAGGGTAGTGTACTCAGGGACAAGTCAAGTATCGAGCTCCAAGCTCCAAGTATCATGTAACATGTATTATGTAATCACGTGTCAAGTTGTGCAAGTGACAAGTATCGTGTCTTGCGTGCAAGTGTCAAGTAATCACGTGTCAAGTATCATGTCTCAAGTCATCACGTATGATCAGTGGATCCCCTTCCGAGTACACGTTTCTGAATTATCCACTATTAGATCTGTTCCTTAAACCTCGGCTTGGTTATTTATTATTAATGTCAAACAAGCATGTATATGAGCAAAATATATCAAGAATAACATGTTATGATCATGTGACAAGTGCAAGTTGCAAGATAAACATGTACGAGTGCAAGATATCTCATAAAAGAATAAAATAAATAAATCTCAAGTTCAGGACAGCAAGACCATACTGTAGTAAAATAGTAATTCCCAGTGTTATAAGCATGCAAATATGAATCCTTTAAAACATCTAGAAAATAGACTCCCAACCGAATCCAGCGAGTATAAATAAGTCATATAGTATTTCACAACAACATAACTCAAAACTGATTTGAATTTAGAAAATAGGTTCAGCCAGAAATCAGGAAAACAAATTCAAAAGCAAGAAAACAGCACGAGAACACATTAAATAAATCAACGAAAAATCTGAGATATTCCCCTATATGTCTAGTATCAGAATATAAAGTTTCATAATTTACTAGTAAAATTAGACCAGTCATAAAAAATCATAAAACATCAATAAACGATAGTTTGGCAAACCTGGAATTTCCAACACTGCTGTACGAAAACTATAATATCGCAACCAGTGAAACAAAATCCAAATCCGTCAAAGGGAGATGAAAATAGATAAATTTATTAAATTTCATATTTCACAATAATTTTTCATACAGTAGAAGGAAATAGGGTGAAAATACGATTCTTTACAGAACAGCGGGTAAAATACAGCCAGTATAGTTTTCACAAACGAGCATGAAACGGCATATAAAACTCATCAATAAAATCCAGCAAAATTCTGGGTAATCTCTAAGTAGATATAGAAAAACTGAACAAAGTTTTAGATCAAAATAATATGTGTAGCACAAGTATCAAAATTATTTAGTCATCAAAATCATCGAAAAACGAAATTTGGAAAAGATCTACACCTCTATAGTAAAACTGTCATAACTCACACATACGAAAACGAAATCGAGCAAAGTCAGAGGAAAGAAGACGAATTTCTCTAAAACTCATGTTTTATACTGAAATTAAGTTACTAACTTCAAGATAGTCCAAAACAGTAAACAAAATAGATCAGCGACAAAATACAGATTTTTTCCTTTAACAACTCAACATATATCATACAAAACTTGTTCAAAACATAACCAAACATGAAATCTAGTCTACTAAGTGTCCAAACATCATGAATTGGGGTATCTAGCATTTCCACACCAAGTAAATCACATGGGTCTCAACAAAATCACGAATTCTCACAAAAGTCTCACATACATGATCAAATCAAGAACGGGTAAAACCTAAGTTATTTCATGTCAAATTTTATGTCGCGAGTCATCTATAGTCAAATAGTACTATAGAGACAAAACCTATCAAGAATAACACCAACAAGAGTCGTCTCTAGAATCAACTACACTATAGGTGGTATTTTTGACTTGTATCATACAAAGAAATTTGACTACAAGTTACTTGCCTTAACCGAAGATGAAGAACGATGAAAATCAAGAATAACGGGAACAGATCCTGGCAACGAACAAAACCCACGAACGAAAATCCACGAACTAATGAATCCAAGCAACTCGAGCAAAAATCTCCACACAAACAAACTCCACTAAAAGAGAGAGATGATCCAAAGAGAGACGGCGACATAGTGGCTTGCGGCCATAAGGGAACACCAAGAGAAAGGATGAGAGAGACTAGGGATTGTATATGGTGGTGTAGGAGGTGCAAGGTGTAGCGCCCCGAATTTTTAATATAATATCTTAGAAAATACGTGGCACAATTTCCAGCATCAACTTCAATGTAATTGTAAACATAGCAACCAAATACAGGGAAAATTAAAACTTTTTATTAAATCAATTATTTACAAAGCAGCACGCATGCGGCCTGACGCTTTCCATCGCAGCTCAGGCGAAACCGGCAACGGGGCGGCACGTCCAGCGGTCAGTGAGGCGGATCGCCTTGGGGCCAGGCAACTGCGCCCCTCTCTTGTATGGGGCCAGGCAGCCGCGCGCCCCCTCCCCCCGGATATGTTGCTGTGGTTGGAGGTGCTTTTGTTAGTGCATTTGCTGGGGTTAGGGGTGGGAAGCGTGTAGTTTTGTGTGATTAACATTTGTGGAGCTTGGGCCCAAAGATGGGGTCCCTCCGTGAAGTGTGAAGTCGGGATGTTGGGGGTGAGGGGATGTGGGGTTGGGGTGTGGTTGGTTGGGTGTGTCCTACGATGTCGTCGGTGCAGTCTACACAGCGCCTACTATCTGGCTATTGAGCTCCCTCCAACTTAGGCCATTGCCTCGTGACAGCATCGTCTCTTCCCTCGTATTGGGAGTTTGAGGCGAGATAAGTCTGTGTGGTGAGAAATCGCCGGAGAGCGCTTGAGCGTGAGAGAGGTAAGGTATCCTCTACACGGCTCTCTCCTGGAGGGTGGCGTTAGGTGGGGTGAGCGAGATAGTTGATCGCAGGAGATAAGCGCTATCGTGTGAGAGGCGTAGGTATCCTCTTCACGGCTTTCTCTTTGGTAGCGGCTGTAGGAGCGGCTGGCATGTTTGTAGGATGAGTGGTGAAGTTGGTGGGAGGATGCGATAGTTGTGCATGTGCCGTGGGATCAGTTCCGATCAGCGGGGCTTGGGCCCAAAGATGGGGTCCCCCCAGCGAGGTGAACGCAGGGAGCGGTGGGTGATCCTGCCATACTTGTTTCAGGTGGGTGTGCATGTGTCGTGGAGGCACTGTACGAAGCTAAACTGACGTACTCACAATTTTGCTGGACCGAGCTGGTCTGTCAGCCTACCCTCCAGGGTTGTTGGAGGGAGTTGTTGTTTGTAGTCATGTTGCTTCATGTATATTTTATTTTATGTCTGTAGTTTGTATTTGGGCCCAGTACTCTGGGTTTGTTTCGTTAAACTCTTATTAATGAAACAGGGTGGCCTTATTCCACCTTTTCCCTCAAAAAAAAACAAAATATTATTTACAAAGCACAGCGGAATACAAAACACCTTGAATCACAAACTCTTTTCTTTACAACAACTTCTCTTACAAAATTTTACACAAAGCTCTATTACATCAGTTTATCTCTAAAACTATCTCAAGCATCCAAACCTCCAACCTCTAAGCAACAACCTGAAACACATGAGGCTAGAGATGATCCCTAACCCCGAAAACTAAAGGGGCCAGCCATAAACGGGGTGAGTGACATAAAAGTAAACAACATGAATGAACATTAAGCATGGATTCTTAAACAACATATAATAAACAAGAATACATAAAATATGACGTAGCAAGGAAACATGTAAACAACAAGTGAAACTAAACTAAGTGTCAAGTGTAGAAAACAGGAAACCACATGCAAAAAATGTAATACCCTGATTTTCCAAATATATGAAAGATTATTTATTTTTATATGGTGTGCACGTGTAATATTGTTGGCTATTATTTTTCAACATGATGAATAAGAACATTGTTTTTATAAAGTATTTCCCTAAAGCCCAAATGTTAATTTACTTATTTACTTCTACAAAATAACTATTTTGGCCCAATTAATTTTAAGCCCATGAAATTAATCTTTTATTATTTTCTATAACTTGTATGTGTAACATTTCTTTTAAAGAGATTTATTATTTTATGCACAAGTTCTTGTAGGGGTGATTTGTGCATGCACGTGCATTTCACATACACGTGCATTGAGCACACTTTTTGGCCGGATTGTGGTGAAGTGGGTGTGAGATCATGGGCGGTTATTATGAGGTGTGGGTAGTTTTCACAACTCCCTAGTCCATCCTAGCCCTTGATCATACAACTCCCTAGTGCATCCTAGCCCTCCATCTCACTCAAATTTGTGTATAAATACCCCTCTCATTCATTATTTCTTTTACACTAGAATCATATTGTAAGAGAGGTATTTTGCGAGTTGTATGTGTGTGCTTTTCTGTGGAGGCCGAGTAGCATTCTGAAGATTTCGGTGTGGAGCAAGGAGCAAGGAGCGAGGAGTCGTTCACTACATTAAGGAGCTTTTGCTGGATTTCGATTATTTTCGTCAAATAAGGTGGGTGTTTCTCAGGACTTCTAATGTAGAAATTATGCTATGATTATGATGGTTGTTGCTATTGCTTGTGAAGTAAATTCAAACGTACTAGAATTGCTCGAATATATTATAATGATAATTGTGGAGGACAATTAGTGAAATAATGACACTACAAACCATGATGAATTGGGTCTGGACAGTCGACTGCCGTAAGGATAAGTCGACTGGTACGAGACATCTGTTACATATTTGTTAGAAGTTTCATGACATATATGTGTATTATTAAAATGAAGTAGTAAGGTTCAACTCATATCCTTCATGATGTACATGGCTAAGTAGACATGGGCATGTGGAAAAAAAGAACTAGGGGATAATTAATAAAACTGAGAATGACTGGTACAGTCGACTGATGCTCGGAGTAGTCGACCGATGCATTGATTAAACTATGAGTATGCCTGAAATTCCATGAAATGAGATATGTTTTCATCGTGATTGTCCTAGTGTAAATGAGAATCATGTGTTATCTCTGCACGAAAGTTATGAATAAGTGTAAATGCATGTTTAAAGTATTTTCTTAAAGAAAAGACAACATTAGTAACTTGAAATTCTATGCTGCGATGTTACTGAACAAGTAAGAAGTGTTGTGCTTATGAAATATGAATGTATGTATATTGTGATTTGACATCATGATGCAAGTGTATGTAAGAACTGTAAGAAAGATGATCCCTTAATTTGGAATATGAATCTGTCCAGTCGACTGAATGCGCGTAGCAAGTCGACTGAGCTGAACCTGATAATGTACTGTTAAAAATCCCAGGACAGACGACTGATGGATGAACAGTCGACTGTCACGTGGATAACATTTTGAACAGGAAAAGTTGCGGGACAGCCGACTGGCCGTGTGCAGCAGTCGACTCTCCCGGGTGTTTATGATGAACTTGTATTGACTGTACGAGTCGACTGGTATCTTTCCAAGTCGACTGTACAGAGTAGATTTTGATATGTCAGAGATTCCAGTTTTGATTATTGCTGAAAGTTGTGAACTTTATGATTGATGTCAATGAACTCTTATGGCTGTATGAATTTATATGAAAAGAATCATAGATGTGAGTTGAGAATTAAATGAACATGAAAGGCTAAGATCATGATAAGAAAGTCTGTGAGACTCTAAAATGAATTATGAGCTGAAAGTGCTCAATTGGAAATTGTGAATTGTAAATTGAAACGAAGAGTAGCTAAGTCTCCCCCGGCAGTGAAATGAATGAAATGAAATGATATTGAAAAGAGGACCAAGGTTGGTCATGTATAAATGAAATGATAAGTCCGGTTTGGTGGAGAGGCTAACTCTAGAGCTTTGATTTTTATTCATGATTCTAATATTTAATACATAGTGGAGATGTGATGAAAGTGAGAGAAAACATAAGTATGAGAACTAGAGTTTACGGTGCGGGTGTGTGAGCCGCAGAATGCATGCTTGATGAGTCAAGACATGGCATGGGCACAACTCAGAATGATCGGACTTTAGTCACGCTTGTGGGATGTTTGGTGACTGCAAGAGGATCGTGTTCAGGGAGGAGGCTGAATTGCCGCAGAATGCATGCTTGATGAGTCAAGACATGGCGTGGGGTTCCCCTCCAGGGTCCAGGACACGTGCTTGTACTCATAGATCATCTAGGATACTCACTGTAATTACAGAAGTTGAGTAAGTCATGGCGAGGGATTGAACCCTACCAGAATGAAGAACGGTTAAGAGGCTTGCCCTCGGACCTATGTAGTATGGGATGCATGGAATCCGAACAAGTGCGCATTAGTGTCATGTAAATTAAGTAATTGCATTAAGGATTAAGTGCACGATCACGACACGACATCATTAAGATTTTCCCCTTTACTTTAATTGTTATGTGAACAAGTTTTGTGATCTGTTAAGAAATGAGATTCGTTATACTGTTTCTGGCATAGAGAGGATGGCCATGTATAATTATCGTCGGTTGAATAAACTGACGTACCCACAGTTTTGTATGCAGGATAAATTACATGTTAAAGAGGAATGGATGCATAAAGATGTTTACTATGTTGTTGTACATTTATGTAAATGTTGTATATTTTTACTTCCGCTGTGCAAATAAAAAGTGTAATATGATGTAAACTCTGATGTAAAGTGAAAAGTTTGAATTTCCTTATAAAATTGTACTAAAGAATGTGAAAAGATCCTGTAGAACATCTCGAATTCAGTGTTTTGGGATTCGGGGCATTACAGAGTGGTATCAGAGCCACGCTTTCTACGCTTTCACACTTGTACAAATTTATAAGGAACGACACCCTAGAAGTGGACATTAGAGTGTGTGTTTGAGTCAAGAGATTTAAATGTAAGTGACTTACATTTGTGTTGCTCTATGACTTATGCTTCTTCCTCTCTATTCTAAGATGGCTGATCACTTCGACCCTGCTGGAGGCGACGACTGGCATATCATTGAGGAAGAGTACCATCCTGGACAGGCTGATTCTGAGGACGAGTATCACCCTAGGCAAGCATATTCTGATGAGGAGGAGTGGCCTGAATCTCGAGAGATTACCCTACCTCCAGACTCGTCTAACAATTCTTCTTCCGATGAAGAAGAGGGACCAGCTCTGAGTAGCACTGTGGCTTCTCTTCAGAGGCAGGTGGAGACCCTGAAAGATAGAGTTGGAGTATTGGAAGCTCAACTGGCGAAGCGAAAGGACGACTTCTCTGTTCTCAGTCATCGAGTTTGGGAACTTGAGAAGAGAAAGAACCTGACAGATGTGCTGAAGGATGAAGTCGATGAACTACGGGAAGAACTTCCAGCAACAAAGAGGACCCGTAGGGATTAGATTGTCTTAGTTTCTACTATCTTCTATTCTGATGTCAAATTTTTTTTTAATTTGAATGTATAAACTTTGGAATTCAATGAAATGCAAGTTGATTTAAGTTCTCGTCTTATACTTCGAATTTGATGGATCTTTTGCATCAGAATATGTCGAGAAGGGGAGCTAGGAGTGGGGAAGGTTTGGATCTGGAGACCGAGCTTGCTAGGGTTTACCAGATGCTGAATGCAGTGGCTATGAACCAAGGAAGGGGGCCGGTGAATCCAGTGCCCGAGGCGGTTAAGCTAGTGGAGTCATTCAAGAGAATGAAGCCGCCTGTATTCGAGGGAAAGTCAGACCCAGATGTGGCTGACAACTGGATTCGGCAAGTGGAGACAATCTTTGAGGTGTTGGAGACACCGGAGGGCAGCAAGGTCAAGTTGGCGACTTTGCAACTGGAGAAGGATGCGGCTGTTTGGTGGCAGTCGATGAAGAGGACCATGGGAGGCATGTTGCTTGGCTGGGAGGAATTTCTGGAAGAATTCCGCAGTCATTATTTCCCCTCCGATGTTCAGGAGAAGAAGGCCATGGAGTTTCTGTCACTTCAGCAAGGCAGCATGTCAGTGAGGGAGTATGAGACTAAGTTTACTCAGCTCTCCAGGTATGCTCCAGAACTGGTGATGGATGAGGCTAAGAAGGCTCGCAAGTTCGAGCATGGGCTGAGACCAAGCTTGAGATCCCGAATGATACCTCTTGGTATCAGGCGATTTGACAAGTTGGTCAAGAGGGCGGCAGCGACGGAGGCGGATATGGAGCAGTTCCATGTTGCTCAGCACCGGAAGAACAACTGGCAGTCCGGGAAGAGGCCTGCCAATTTTGGGAGTTTCAAAGGGCAACCATCTGCACAGAGGTTCAAACCGACAGGGGCGAACGCTATCAGTGTAGCTGGAGGACCTGGGAACAATGTGGTGAGACCTTCTGCAGTCACTTGCTACAACTGTGGTGAAATGGGACATTACCAATCTCGATGTCTCAAACCACGGGCTGGCAATCACAATGTGCCAATACAGCAGACTGGGAAGAGGCCGTACCAACCAGGGCGAGTATTTGCCTTGACGGAAGCTGATGCTGAAGAGGCAGATCAGGTCATCTCTGGTACGAGGGCTGGTGTTTAGTGATTTTTGTCGTTTCTTCTTCCCGTTTATGTTGTGAAACTGTTATGTAATGGTGTGTATTATGTAACAGGAGAACTCTATCTTAATGGAATGAAAGCTGTTGTAATGTTCGATACTGGATCCTCTCATACATTTGTGTCTCCTAGATTTGCTAAAGTGTTGGAAGTTGAACCGAAGATTTTTCCAGGCAAGATCTTAGCAGTAGCTACTCCGTCAGGGGAAACTTTGACCACTGATCGGTATTATGCTGATTGCGAGATTGTGATTGGAGATCGAATCTTTGGCATTGATCTGATCGAGCTGACTATCTTGGGAGTCGATGTTATCATTGGCATTGATTGGATGTCAGTGTACAGTGCAAGCATCAAATGCAAGACCAAGACGGTGACAGTGAAGGCTCCAGGAGGACCTGAAGTCACTTTCCAAGGGAAGCAGAAGCGTTCTAAGCTGGTGGCAACTATCCGCAAGGAAGAAACTCCTGTGGAATTGCAAGGGATTCCTGTGGTTCGGGACTATCCGACTGTGTTCTTAGAAGATTTTCCTGGGTTACCCCCGCATCGTGATGTAGAGTTCAGCATCACTGTTCAACCGGGAAGTGCACCCATTTCTAAGGCACCGTATAGGATGGCTCCAGTGGAACAGGATGGGGTGAAATGGCAGATTGAGGAACTGTTGGAAAAAGACTTTATTCAACCTAGTGCGTCACCTTGGGGAGCACCAGTGCTTTTGGTAAAGAAGAAGGATGGATCGATGAGAATGTGTATCGATTACCGAGAGCTGAATAAGGTCACTGTTCAGAATAAGTATCCGATTCCTCGAATTGATGACTTGTTCGATCGTCTACAAGGAGCAGTTGTATTCTCCAAAATAGATCTTCAATCAGGGTATCACCAAGTGCGAGTGAAAGCTGAAGATGTGCATAAAACTGCATTTAGAACTCGGCATGGGCATTACGAATTCTTAGTTATGTCATTCGGAGTGACGAATGCACCCGCAATCTTCATGGATTTGATGAACAGAATTCTGAGGCCGTTCATTGATTCTTTCGTCGTCGTGTTTATCGATGATATTCTCGTGTACTCCAAGTCAAAGGCAGAGCACACCGAGCATCTGGCAGCAGTTTTGCAGAAGCTGGAAGAGCAGAAGTTGTATGCCAAGTTATCCAAGTGTGATTTCTGGAAATCTGAAGTGGCATTCCTAGGTCACATCCTTTCTAAGGAGGGAGTGGCAACTGACCCTCAGAAGATAGAGGCAGTGAGAGATTGGGCTAGGCCTACTACAATGAAGGAAGTCAGAAGTTTTCTTGGAATGACTGGATACTACAGGTGATTCATTCAAGGTTACGCTCAGATAGCTGTACCGCTTACTGGACTGACCAAGAAGAATTTGAACTTCAAGTGGACCGAGCAATGTGAGGCGAGCTTTCAGGAGTTGAAAGAGAAGCTGACTACTGCACCTATTTTGGCTTTGCCTAGAGTAGGTGTCGAGTATGATGTTTATAGCGATGCTTCACATCGTGGGCTTGGTTGTGTCTTAATGCAAGAAGGAAAAGTAATCACTTATGGGTCTAGGCAACTACGACCGCATGAGAAGAATTACCCGACTCATGACCTGGAGTTGGCTGCGATTATCTTTGCTTTGAAGCAATGGAGGCACTATGTGTACGGTGAGAAGTTGAATATGTACACGGACCAGAAGAGCTTGAAGTATATATATCAGCAGAGGGATCTCAATCTGAGGCAGCGGAGATGGTTGGAAGTGCTCGAGGATATGCGACCTGAGATCAAGTATCATCCTGGAAAGGCTAATGTTGTTGCTGATGCACTTAGTCGCAAGAGCAGTTTGGCCAGTTTGATTACAACTCAGGAGCATCTGATTGAGGAGTTGGATCAAGCAGGTATTGAGGTTGTCTTGCAAGGATTGGGAGCATCTTTGGCTCAGTTGAGGCTTCAGCCTACTCTGAATGCAAGGATTATTGCGAGTCAGGAGGTTGATGCTGATACCTTGGAGATGAAGGAGCAGGTTGGTGCTGGCAGGTTGCCCGGATTTCAAACCAGGGATGGAGTGCTGTGGTTCGGAGATAGACTGTGTGTTCCAAATCAGGCGGACCTGAAAGAGAGTATTCTTCAGGAGGTGCATGCTACTCTTTTGTCGGTACATCCTGGGAGTACTAAGATGTAAAAGGACATCAAACAGCATTTCTGGTGGTCAGGTTTGAAGCGGGATGTGGCTGAATTTGTTGCAAAGTGTGAGGTTTGTCAGCAAGTCAAAGCCGAAAATCAGAGACCCGGAGGTCTATTACAGCCATTACCTATTCCGGAATGGAAGTGGGATAACATCAGTATGGATTTCATCACGGGATTGCCTAAGAGTCCTAAAGGCAATGATGCGATTTGGGTTATAGTCGATCGACTGACCAAGTCCGCTCACTTTTTGGCGATGAAACTCACTGCTTCGATGGACAAGTTAGCTGAGATGTATGTTGGTGAGATTGTCCGACTTCATGGTGTTCCCTCAACTATCGTATCTGATCGAGATGCGCGGTTTACTTCGCATTTCTGGAGGAGTCTTCAGACAGCTTTGGGTACCAAGACAGATTTCAGCACTGCTTTTCATCCACAAACCGATGGGCAGACCGAGAGAGTCAACCGTATTCTTGAGGATATGCTTCGGTGTTGTATACTAGACTTTGGAAGTAGTTGGAAAAGGCATTTACCTTTGGTAGAATTTGCCTACAATAACAGTTTTCAGGCTAGCATCGGGATGGCGCCGTACGAAGCTTTGTATGGTAGGAAGTGCAGGTTACCTGTTTGTTGGTACGAAGTTGGGGAGCGTCAGTTGTTTGGTCCTGAACTTGTACAGCAGACTTCTGAGAAGATTTTTCTGATCAGGAAGAGGTTGGTGGAAGCTCAGAGCAGGCAGAAAAGCTATGCAGACAACCGGAGAAGGGACCTTGAGTTTGAGGTTGGTGACTTCGTCTTTCTGAAGGTATCACCCAGTAAAGGTGTGGTTCGTTCTGGCAAGGGCGGGAAGTTAGCCCCGAGGTTTATAGGCCCGTACAAGATATTGAAAAGGATCGGGAAAACTGCTTACCGGCTTGAATTACCGGAAGAGTTATTTCAGGTGCACAATGTCTTCCATGTGTCTATGCTGAGAGGTTATATTCCAGATCCGAGTCATCACTTGCCTGAAGTGCCGGAAGGTTTACAGTTGGATCTGAATTACATCGAGTCTCCTGTAGAGATTGTTGACCGTAGGGAGAAAGTCTTAAGGAATAAGACGATACCGATGGTCAAGGTGGTCTGGAGAAACCATTTGGTTGAAGAGGCTACTTGGGAATCTGAGGAGAAGATGTTGAAGGATTATCCTGAGCTGTTTGCTCGATTGTATCTTTGTATCTTTTGTCTGTTGTTATTATTGTGTTGTATTTTCTATTTTTCTCGCTCTTGACTGTAGTTCCGGGGACGGAACTATTCTAAGGAGGGAGTGATGTAATACCCTGATTTTCCAAATATATGAAAGATTATTTATTTTTATATGGTGTGCACGTGTAATATTGTTGGCTATTATTTTTCAACATGATGAATAAGAACATTGTTTTTATAAAGTATTTCCCTAAAGCCCAAATGTTAATTTACTTATTTACTTCTACAAAATAACTATTTTGGCCCAATTAATTTTAAGCCCATGAAATTAATCTTTTATTATTTTCTATAACTTGTATGTGTAACATTTCTTTTAAAGAGATTTATTATTTTATGCACAAGTTCTTGTAGGGGTGATTTGTGCATGCACGTGCATTTCACATACACGTGCATTGAGCACACTTTTTGGCCGGATTGTGGTGAAGTGGGTGTGAGATCATGGGCGGTTATTATGAGGTGTGGGTAGTTTTCACAACTCCCTAGTCCATCCTAGCCCTTGATCATACAACTCCCTAGTGCATCCTAGCCCTCCATCTCACTCAAATTTGTGTATAAATACCCCTCTCATTCATTATTTCTTTTACACTAGAATCATATTGTAAGAGAGGTATTTTGCGAGTTGTATGTGTGTGCTTTTCTGTGGAGGCCGAGTAGCATTCTGAAGATTTCGGTGTGGAGCAAGGAGCAAGGAGCGAGGAGTCGTTCACTACATTAAGGAGCTTTTGCTGGATTTCGATTATTTTCGTCAAATAAGGTGGGTGTTTCTCAGGACTTCTAATGTAGAAATTATGCTATGATTATGATGGTTGTTGCTATTGCTTGTGAAGTAAATTCAAACGTACTAGAATTGCTCGAATATATTATAATGATAATTGTGGAGGACAATTAGTGAAATAATGACACTACAAACCATGATGAATTGGGTCTGGACAGTCGACTGCCGTAAGGATAAGTCGACTGGTACGAGACATCTGTTACATATTTGTTAGAAGTTTCATGACATATATGTGTATTATTAAAATGAAGTAGTAAGGTTCAACTCATATCCTTCATGATGTACATGGCTAAGTAGACATGGGCATGTGGAAAAAAAGAACTAGGGGATAATTAATAAAACTGAGAATGACTGGTACAGTCGACTGATGCTCGGAGTAGTCGACCGATGCATTGATTAAACTATGAGTATGCCTGAAATTCCATGAAATGAGATATGTTTTCATCGTGATTGTCCTAGTGTAAATGAGAATCATGTGTTATCTCTGCACGAAAGTTATGAATAAGTGTAAATGCATGTTTAAAGTATTTTCTTAAAGAAAAGACAACATTAGTAACTTGAAATTCTATGCTGCGATGTTACTGAACAAGTAAGAAGTGTTGTGCTTATGAAATATGAATGTATGTATATTGTGATTTGACATCATGATGCAAGTGTATGTAAGAACTGTAAGAAAGATGATCCCTTAATTTGGAATATGAATCTGTCCAGTCGACTGAATGCGCGTAGCAAGTCGACTGAGCTGAACCTGATAATGTACTGTTAAAAATCCCAGGACAGACGACTGATGGATGAACAGTCGACTGTCACGTGGATAACATTTTGAACAGGAAAAGTTGCGGGACAGCCGACTGGCCGTGTGCAGCAGTCGACTCTCCCGGGTGTTTATGATGAACTTGTATTGACTGTACGAGTCGACTGGTATCTTTCCAAGTCGACTGTACAGAGTAGATTTTGATATGTCAGAGATTCCAGTTTTGATTATTGCTGAAAGTTGTGAACTTTATGATTGATGTCAATGAACTCTTATGGCTGTATGAATTTATATGAAAAGAATCATAGATGTGAGTTGAGAATTAAATGAACATGAAAGGCTAAGATCATGATAAGAAAGTCTGTGAGACTCTAAAATGAATTATGAGCTGAAAGTGCTCAATTGGAAATTGTGAATTGTAAATTGAAACGAAGAGTAGCTAAGTCTCCCCCGGCAGTGAAATGAATGAAATGAAATGATATTGAAAAGAGGACCAAGGTTGGTCATGTATAAATGAAATGATAAGTCCGGTTTGGTGGAGAGGCTAACTCTAGAGCTTTGATTTTTATTCATGACTCTAATATTTAATACATAGTGGAGATGTGATGAAAGTGAGAGAAAACATAAGTATGAGAACTAGAGTTTACGGTGCGGGTGTGTGAGCCGCAGAATGCATGCTTGATGAGTCAAGACATGGCATGGGCACAACTCAGAATGATCGGACTTTAGTCACGCTTGTGGGATGTTTGGTGACTGCAAGAGGATCGTGTTCAGGGAGGAGGCTGAATTGCCGCAGAATGCATGCTTGATGAGTCAAGACATGGCGTGGGGTTCCCCTCCAGGGTCCCGGTGACGTGCTTGTACTCATAGATCATCTAGGATACTCACTGTAATTACAGAAGTAGAGTAAGTCATGGCGAGGGATTGAACCCTACAAAAATGAAGAACGGTTAAGAGGCTTGCCCTCGGACCTATGTAGTATGGGATGCATAGAATCCGAACAAGTGCGCATTAGTGTCATGTAAATTAAGTAATTGCATTAAGGATTAAGTGCACGATCACGACACGACATCATTAAGATTTTCCCCTTTACTTTAATTGTTATGTGAACAAGTTTTGTGATCTGTTAAGAAATGAGATTCGTTATATTGTTTCTGGCATAGAGAGGATGGCCATGTATAATTATCGTCGGTTGAATAAACTGACGTACCCACAGTTTTGTATGCAAGATAAATTACATGTTAAAGAGGAATGGATGCATAAAGGTTTACTATGTTGTTGTACATTTATGTAAATGTTGTATATTTTTACTTCCGCTGTGCAAATGAAAAGTGTAATATGATGTAAACTCTGATGTAAAGTGAAAAGTTTGAATTTCCTTGTAAAATTGTACTAAAGAAAGTGAAAAGATCCTGTAGAACATCTCGAATTCAGTGTTTTGGGATTCGGGGCGTTACATAAAACCAAGTCAAGAGAACACAATTTCTATATGCTGACTCTCTAATGCGTACTTGTCGGAGTCTATGCATCCCATTCTACATAGGTCCGGTGCAAGCCCTTAACGTCTCCACATTATAGGGTTCAATCCCCGCTATGCAACTAATCCTAACACGATGACAACTACGAGATAAAGATAAACTGTGAGTACTAGCCCTTGCCCCGATAATTCCGGAGATAAATCCCACACCACAGGTAATTTGTCTGGATAATTCCGGGGATTATCCCACACCACAGCAATGACCCTCATCACATGAATACCACATGTGCGTCGCCTCGACCCCGATAATTCCGGAGATCAATCCCACACCACAAGTAATTTACCTGGATAATTCCGGAGATAAATCCCACACCACAGGTAATTTACCTGTATAATTCCGGAGATAAATCCCACACCACAAGTAATTACTTGGATAATTCCGGAGATCAAATCCCACACCGAAAGCCATACTGAGGTAAATGACTCATGTTCCCGTTCATCATATCACCACTAGTGCCTGTCCTTATCATTTTTGGGTTATTTAATTACATAACGAATCTCCTAGAGTTGATGTACCCTACCGGACTTAACTCAAAACTGAACAACCAAAATGCCTCAACAGGCCTAAACATAATGAACTCAACCGCCGGTATACTAGGGTCACACACATCCTCTAGAGACTCAACTCAAATATCTCAACCAATCTTACTTCATAAACTGCTCAACTTAACATCTTGAAAACATAAGTTCAATAGAAGATAGGGTATAAAATAATAAGTTATAGCTTAGAACATTTAGAGAATAAATCAGTTGAAGGAACATTCAAAATTATAAGAATACATCAGTATAAGTCGACTATAGAAAGCATAAGTCGACTGTCCAGAAGGAAAATTCCATGATTTTAAGAAAATAAGCTAAGTGTTATAAGATGACTTATAAAAGTCATAAGTCGACTTACCAGAGTGTTTTAAGTTGACTTATAGAAGTCATAAGTCGACTTACCAAAGTGTTTTAAGTTGACTTATAGAAGTCATAAGTCGACTTACCAAAGTGTTTTAAGTTGACTTATATAAGTCATAAGTCGACTTATAGAAGTCATAAGTCGACTTACCAGAGAATATAAGTTGACTTATAAAAGTCATAAGTCAACTTAGCAGAGAGAAATTCCAGAAATCTTTTAAGAAAATATTCTAAGTGTTATAAGTCGACTTGCAAAAGTCATAAGTCGACTTACCATAGAAAAATCTATGATAACTTTGAAAAATAAATTCTAAGTGTGCCAGTCGACTGAAAAGGGTCTAAGTCGACTGTCCAGAACGGATTTTCAAGGAAACTAAAGATCATAGCAGCTGGGTCGTATTAATCGACTGAAAGGTCGTACCAGTCGTCTGTTGGCATACAGTCTGAAGAATTTAAGTCGTACATATGTCAAAACTAGGGTTTTTAAGAATCAGTCATATAACAAAATAACTTTGTATTATTTCCCAAATCTTATTAATACCAAAATAATTAGATTTAAACTTAGCATTTGAGAAATCCAAATTCAAACAACATCTTTTACAAAAAAATCACAAATTCCCAATTTAAATCCTCATAACTCAAATCCTCAAAATATGGTCCTCTAAACCATTAATCATTCACAAAATTCCTCAACTAATTCTCAACTATTTTCTATAGTTGATTCGTAAACAAACAAATTTATCCTCAACATGGTCAAGTTGTTTTTATCCAACTCACCAATAATACAAAAAACTCATCTTTAATTTAATTAATGCATGACATCTATCAAACTCAACCAAATCAGCAATAATGCAACATTTTTAGGCTAATAATAATTTATATTAAGTTCTCAACAAAACTAAAATCATTCTCATACAAATATCTAGGATTCTTCTCAAAGATCCAATTTTTTTAATCCATCCAACATATTCAACATCCAACTCAATCTAAACATTCATATCATTCTCATATGATACACACAAATTAAAGAGAAACAAACAAAACAACCAAACAATTATATCACTCACCTACAACATACACAAAACAAAATAAAACAAAATAATGTCACTTACCTAGTTGGAGAGATCAAGCGAATATCACGAAGCAAAATGAAGAATCCCCTCTTTTGCAAAGAGTCTAAGATCTCCTTTTCAATCACCAAGAAAAATAGAAATATTATAAAACTTATGTTGTGCAGCGAAAGACGGCTGCACACCCTCTTTTATACAGGCCAGAAATAAGGAGTTAGGGTTTTAGAAATACTTTTGCAAAAGAATCCTTCCAAAATGTAACTTTTCATATATAACCCCTTTCTTAGTTAAAATAGGTTAACTAAATCAAAACCAAAACAAATCTTTTTATCACTGATTTTTCCAGAAATCAAGTACAGCCCAGTAAATAAGAAAAATTCGGATTTACCACTCAGGGTGGTGATTTTGCACAAAGGCCCTCCCTTTTGTAATATTTGCAAATACATCATAAAATAATCATAAAAATCCAGAAAAATCAGAAATAATATCTAATAATACATATTATATTTTCCAATCAAAAATATTTGACTTTTACTTTCCAGAAAAATATTTGCACAAGATTCTACATAAATTCCATATTTGCAAAAACACCATATTTGTATAAATCTTTACCAAATCAAATGCAAATAAAATTTAAATATACTTTAATTTAAATGATGATCATGGAAAGCCCAAAAATTAGTAAAAACAAATTTTCATTATTTATTTGAGATCAAAACGACTTTTTACATAAAAGGCTATATCTTTCGAGGTATTTATAAAATTAGTTTCTCTACTCGGAAAAATTCCAAAATTTAGGATAGACTCAATTACAATTAGGATAATTTAATAAAAATATAAAATTAGATATTTGCACCAAAAATATTTGCACGTGTAAAAAGACAAACCTTCAGAAAATATTTATTAAATCTTCAGAAAATTATTTTAATTCATTTTCAAATCTTTAAAATAATATTTGAAAATACAGGGTACTACATCACTCCCCCCTTAGAAAAGTTCTGTCCTCAGAACTTCTCTAAGCCAAGAAACAAAAATACAAAACTTATAAGATAGTTTCGGAAACTTCATCATTATTTTTATAATTGGATTTAATTACTAAGCAAAAAAAAATAACATATAATTATATCTCAAAGAGAAAAGGTGAAAACTATCATGGCAAAGGATCGGAAATCCAATAAAATGCACAATAAATCCCAAAACGCAAAAAAAAATAGTAAGACTATTCTCATAGAATAAGAAGTCAAAAGTGAAGAGATAAAACTCGAATATAAAAAGGTTGATAATCATACAAACAACACAGGAACACATACTTAAAAATAAAAAAAATATATATATATACAAGAAGACTTAAAAGAAGTTCATTGAATATCACAAAAGTAACCGTCAAATCATTAAATAGGACGTGGAAAGAAAGTAAGTGAGAAATCTAAAATGTTAAAGAATTGGAAAACGGTAGCGATAATTAGTAATTACAAAAGAACGAAAGCTTAGACCACACATAGTTGATGTATCCAATCTTAACACAAACATAAAAATTTTGTAAACACAAGTAGAGTAAAATCAACTATACTAGTTCAAATTACGTAGAAACGTAAAGTGTAATTTGTATAAATAAAATGTGATAAAGAAAATATTTCTTTACTATTAGTTTCATTATATAAGTAAAATTATTGAAATATCAATTAGCAATAAGTAAAAGAAATAGTCAAAAGTAAGAATTTATCGATCAGAAAAACTTGTTAAACACATAATACTTGAATAAAAATGGACATAACGAAGTAAAAATCCCAAAAGGACAATATTAAGAAGGAATAAAATAAAGACATACAAAATAATTTGGGTAGTATGCAGATTTAGATAATCTAATGAAAATTAAGTGAAAATCAAAATATCGTTATGAATAGAGGAAATGCGAAGGAGAGAATAAATTGTACCAAGAAACCAGAAGGACCAAATTCCAAGAATAACACAAGTGAGCAAGATAAGATACGAGAGTGTATCAAACGGATTTAAAGAATTATAAAGTAACAATGGTTAAAGAAAATTGAGTAAAACAAATCAGTAATGGGTTAAGTTTGAAAATCTCATAAAATGGTATGAACCAGTACAAAAGAATAAGACATTGATAAGTAATATACACGTAAAACACTAGTGGGGTTATTATAGTAAAAATTCTTTAATGTGGGTTTGCCTCATTGATGTCGAACTGTAGACTTGCCTTCTCGACATCAAGTTGCAACAAAACAATGAACAAGATGATGCAATCTTCCACACGCACTTGGATATTGATTGCTTAATTTAAGTACGGAAATACGTTTTGAAATTCGTGATATAAAATAGTAGCAAAAGTAAGAAATGGAGTTGAAAGTCATCTAATGGAATATTAAAATAGAAGCATGGATTATAAATCACAATAGTACAAAATAATAGTAGTGAGAGAAATTTATAAAAGTAAGAAGAAACGGAATGAAATACATGCCTAAGCACAAATACAAATGTGAATGGGAAAATACATATGTAGTGTAGCAAATTTACACAATAAATATATCATAAAATATACAATAATGTAGGAATTAAACAAATGTAAAATGATATGCATAGTAAGTATGTTGAAACATGTGGTACATATATAGAAATTTGTAGGAAGTACATGTAGAAATCAAGAATGTATTGATAATAAAATTTAAGTAAAATATAAGTAGTGGGTGCACATAGTACATTCGAAAAGTATGAAGCAACAAATTTAATAAGTCGCTTTTAAATGGTGGAAAGAAATTATAACAAAAGTGGTCAACTATAAGTAATAATAAGGGTATCGAATATAAGGCGCAAAAACATAATTAATAATAAAGATTTAAATGTGCAGAAACATATCATATTTATATAAGTAAAATATTACAATCAAGTTTAAATCCTCCAAAATAAATATGACAATACAAAATAATGAAAAATGTAGTATCGAAAAATCCAAGTATATATAATAAAATGAAAGTAAATATGCAAAACAAAATTTATAGTATAGCAAAACAATAATGAAAGGAAATAGAAGTAGCAATAATAACTTAACACGTAGTAATTCAAAACTTTAATGTAATATGTAAAAGTAATATCAAAGTATACGAGTAACGAAAAAGCACATGAAAGTAAGATAAATAAGACGTCAATGAAAGAAATGGGTAAGAGTCGCAAAATAAAAATGATCTTGTGAAATGCTAAAGGATGCACTATTGAATTACAGCAAAAGTTGCCAAATAATAACTTGGACAAAAGAAATAAAAGGTAAAAACCAATAGTAAAGTCAAAGAAACAGTTTTACAAGAAAAACAAGACGATTAGTAAAAGTTTAATGTTTACACTAATGAATAGAGATAATATAAACTTGGTTGGAGATATAGAAACTAAAAATAAATTCAATTGTTGACAATAAAAGAAACCGAATAAAAGTAAAATAAGTTAATTACACAAAAGTTATTTAGTAAGCAAACAAATATAAAACAGTAAAAGTGATAGGATACAAGAGTGATCACAAAATTGAGGTGCACAAAATATACAAGAGAGGAAATAATTAAAAGAATCTAGCGGAAGATAATTAAATTTTATACTAGGAATAAATAAATAAATGAAAATTAACTTTGGCGAAAATCATAAAATCCAGAAATTATATACAGTGGGTAAGATAGCAAAACATATAGTAGATCATTAATAAGTAAAATAGAAATTATATAAGTTGAAAGGGTAATAGCTTACATAAATAAATATCAAATACACAAAGCGAACAAAAGATATCAAAAATAGCTAGTGAGAAAATATTTACTTTATGCAAAAATAATCAATACACTTGCGATAAAGAGATTTCATTCAAGTCTAAGCAAGTCGGCTCTTGAGATTGTCCTTTGTCTTCCGATCATCTCCCATAACTGTTCCTATACAATTTTCACCAATATTTTTTCCGATATGCATCACATCTAAATTATGTCGCAATAAGTTGAATTCCCAATACGGCAACTTGAAGAAAATACTCTTCTTCTTCCATGCACCTAAACTCGTCATGTTTTGATTCTCATCTTCGCCATATAGATCGGTCTCCTCACCTTTCTCCGGCCTTACCCTTTTCTTGCCCTTTGTCTTGACTTCTGGTTCTTTTCCATATTTGAATTGATGACCATCTACCCGCCTCAAAATATCTGAACCAGAAGAAGACCCAGGAGCATGTTTCCACTCGTCGGTACCATCAAATGTCGCTGCCTCTGCCCGAAATATATGTGTGTCAGGCAACCATCTCCTATGACCCATATAGCAAAACTTTCTGCCATTGTACAACCACCTTGAACTAGTTTGGTCAGCACAACATGGACATGCATAACGTCCTTTAGTACTATATCCAGATAAATTTGCATATGCTGGAAAATCATTGATTGTCCAAGACAACACGGCCCGAAGAGAAAATATTTCTTTAGCCACAGCATCATAGGTTGGAACACCCACCCACAACTTCTGAAGTTCATCTATTAACGGTTGTAGGTACACATCTATATCATTTCCAGGACCTTTCGGTCCAGGAACTATCATGGACAAAATAAATGAGGACTGCTTCATGCATTTCCAAGGCGGCAAATTGTATGGTATCAACACAACCGGCCATATGCTGTATGTACTACTCATTTTCCTGAAAGGGTTGAAACCATCACTAGCTAGTCCAAGTCTCACATTTCGAGGATCTTCCGCAAAATCAGGATATCTTTCATCAAATTTTTTCCAAGATTGAGAATCAGCAGGATGTCTAAGAATCCCATCATTAGTGCGACCTTCAACATGCCATTTCATATCAGAAGAAGTTTTCGTAGACATAAACAACCTTTGTAGCCTAGGAATCAGAGGAAAGTAACGCAGTATTTTGGCAGGCTTCTTTTTCCTACTTCGCTTAGTAGATCCACTGGCTCCCTCGTCTTGATTTGGTCGTTCTTTCCATTTCGAAGAACCACACACTTCGCAATTCTCCAGACTTTCCTTACCACTCGTGAAAAGCATACAGTCATTTGGACATGCTGCTATCTTCTCATACCCTAGATCGAAAGAACTTAGGAATTTTTTGATTTTATAGGCTGAGTTTGGAATACAGATTTCAGGAAATGCTTCATTCAACAATTTAAGTAGCATAGTGAAGGACTTAGCAGACCACCCGTTTAAACATTTAATCTGAAATAGTCTGACAATGAATGAGAATTTAGAAAATTTGGTGCAATCGCGGTACAACGAAGTACTAGCATCTTCAAGTAACTTAGCAAAGGATTCTTGCTGCTTATTATTTTTAGGGGTGGGGCCAGACATTTTCTCGTCCACCCCACCACCAATCTGGTTTGTTTCTGTTGACTCATTGTGAACTTGGGTTGTTGGGTTATTGGTGTGGAAAGGAACATTATGAATCCCCATGGCATCTTGCAACAAAGCATGCATCTCATCGGAAACGCTTAAGTCTTCGTTCACTAAGGGCTCATCTTCATTTTCTAATACAACCGGACGAACAGGAGCTGACGTATGATCCTCTCCATGACAAAACCACCATGTGTACCCTTGAAGAGAACCGTTGACAACCAAGTGTGTATGTACTACGTCACATGTCCTCAAATTACAATTTGTACACCGGAGGCATGGACAAAGGATTAGGTTGGGATCACGGGAATGTCATTTGGCAAAGATAATAAAATCTTTAATACCATCACGGTACTCCTTGGATAATCGTGGTTTACTAATCCAACTTCTATCCATTATAACAATAGCACACAATCTGAAATTAAAATTTTATATATTAAATAGTAATAACAGTAAAAGGCATTATTATATTAAATTTCACCTATTTGAAAACCATCCCTAGCTACAAATAAATAAACGATATAATATTTAACTGTAAAATAAAGAAATTGTGGTTCCAAAAAATGTACAAAAAAAATTAAATCTTAACACAATCTACTTTATTCACATAACCCTAAACTACCTTTTGTGGAAATTATCACAACCACCTTAGTGGTATTTTATCGCACACCCTGTGTTCGAGTGTAAAAAAAATTCGACTATTGTCTCCCCTGTATTTGGCTTTCCATTCAAGGAGATGATGATGGTAAAGGGTATTTTGCTGATGAAGAGGAATTGGCCAAATAATGAGCGCATCGTGCTGTAACTACGGTAACAAGAAGATCTGATGACTCATGAACTATTCGGTTCATGGCTACTAATAATCACTTACTTATCTCATAATAATAATAATAATAATAATAATAATAATAATAATAATAATAATAATAAACAAAAGAAACTAATATGGCTACTAATAAGTTTTTCTAAAATAATTCTTCATCCCAACTAAATCATTGATGTTTGTAGCGCCAAAAGAAACCTGCACGAGGTTTGTTCAGCCCAATTCTTGTACAGATTTTTGGAGGATTTTTGTAAAAAACATGCCAAGATGCCAATCAGATGCATGAAATCAACTTCATTAACAGTAAAAGAAAAATGATAATGTCCAGTATGTAAGCATATATTTTTCAGAGTGAACCAATTGTTGTACATATCCGGAGGATTTTGGCATACAGCTATAGCATCCTCAGTTCACAGTGAACCCATTTTGCTCAAAAAAACATGCCAAGATGACAATCAGATGCATGGGATAAGCTTCATTAACAGTAAAAGAAAATGAGGATGCTAGCAGCATACTTAGTTTGGAAGTGAACCCATTTTGTTAAAAAATCATGCCTAAGATGGCAATCAGCTTCTCTAACAGTATCTGAAAATGAAAATTTCCATTATCTGAGCATATATGTCGCTCTACTAATTCTTTAGCCCAACTAAATCTAAAGCCCAATTGTTGTGCATACCCGGAGGATTTTGGCATACGTACCTATACCATCCTCAGTTCACAGTGAACCCATTTTGGTCAAAAAAACATGCCAAGATGATAATCAGATGCATGAAAATAAGCTTCACTAACAGTAAAAGAAGATGAGGATGCTAGCAGCATACTTAGTTTGGAAGTGTACCCATTTTTGGTTAAAAAATCATGCCTAAGATGGCAATCAGGTTATCTAACAGTATCTGAAAATGAAAATACCCATTATCTGAGCGTATATGTTGCTCTACTAATTCTTTAGCCCAACTAAATCTAAAACCCAATTGTTGTGCATATCCGGCCGGAGGATTTTGGCATACGTACCTATACCATCCTCAGTTCACAGTGAACCCATTTTGGTCAAAAAAACATGCCAAGATGACAATCAGATGCATGAAAATAAGCTTCACTAACAGTAAAAGAAGATGAGGATGCTAGCAGCATACTTAGTTTGGAAGTGAACCCATTTTATGTTAAAAAATCATGCCTAAGATGGCAATCAGGTTTTCTAACAGTATCTGAAAATGAAAATACCCATTATCTGAGCGTATATGTTGCTCTACTAATTCTTTAGCCCAACTAAATCTAAAACCCAATTGTTGTGGATATCCGGCCGGAGGATTTTGGCATACGTACCTATACCATCCTCAGTTCACAGTGAACCCATTTTGGTCAAAAAAATATGCCAAGATGACAATCAGATGCATGAAAATAAGCTTCACTAACAGTAAAAGAAGATGAAGATGCTAGCAGCATACTTAGTTTGGAAGTATACCCATTTTATGTTAAAAAATCATGCCTAAGATGGCAATCAGCTTCTCTAACAGTATCTGAAAATGAAAATTTCCATTATCTGAGCTTATATGTTGCTCTACTACTTCTTTAGCCCAACTAAATCTAAAACCCAATTGTTGTGCACATCCGGAGGATTTTGGCATACGTACCTATAGCATCCTCAGTTCACAGTGAACCCATTTTGGTCAAAAAAACATGCCAAGATGACAAACAGATGCATGAAATCAGCTTCATTAACAGTGAAAGAAAATAGGGATGCTAGCAGCATACTTAGTTTGGAACTGAACCCATTGTTGGTTAAAAAATCATGCCAAAGATGGCAATCAGGTTACTTTAACAGTATCTTAAAATGAAAATTTCCATTATCTGAGCATATATGTTGCTCTACTACTTCTTTAGCCCAACTAAATCTAAAACCCAATTGTTGTGCATATCCGGAGGATTTTGGCATACGTACCTATACCATCCTCAGTTCACAGTGAACCCATTTTGGTCAAAAAAACATGCCAAGAAGACAATCAGATGCATGAAATCAGCTTCATTAACAGTGAAAGAAAATGGGTATGCTAGCAGCATACTTAGTTTGGAAGTGAACCCATTTTTTGTTAAAAAATCATGCCAACGAGGGCAAACAGGTAACTTTAACAGTATCTTAAAATGAAAATTTCCATTATCTGAGCTTATATGTTGCTCTACTAATTCACTGTGCCCAACTAAATCTAAAATCCAATTGTCGTGCATATCCGGCCGGAGGATTTTGGCATACGTACCTATAGCATCCTCAGTTCACAGTGAACCCATTTTGGTCAAAAAAACATGCCAAGATGACAATCAGATGCATGAAATAAGCTTCATTAACAATAAAAGAAGATGAAAATTTCCAGTATCTAAGCATATATTTTTCTATTCATTCTTCATCCCAACTAAACCATTCATGTTAAGGAAATCAAGATACATAATCTGAAAAAACATGCTTTTTTTTAAAAATAAGGGAAATCAAGAGATGATACCGAATAGAGAGAGAGAGAGCGGGGCGACGAGCGCGGGGGCGTAGGAGAAAGAGAGAGAGCGGGGCGACACGGTGGTTTCCGATCGCCGATTCACCTCCAAATAGAGAGAGGGAAGAGGGAAATCGAAAATGACGAAGGGAAGAAGGGACGATGACGAAAGGTCGAAGGCCGTCGAAGAGGACGAAGCGGCGGAGGCAAACGCGCGGGAAGTAGAGCGAGGAAGGAGGGAAACGAAGCGCCCCTTTTTTTTGGGGGGGGGGGGTTGGGAAAATGGCGAGCGAAAGATTAGGGTTCGCGGTTTTATCGCAGCTTATTCACCGGCGTTTCAATTAGACACGCCGGTGAATGTGTCGGTATATTCACCGGGGTTTATTATCAAAATGCCGGTGAATAATACACTTCACCGGTGTTTTTAAATCTTCCCGGTGAATAAAACACCGGTGAATACGAAGATTGCCCGGCGGTTTAAAGCGACCGCCGGTGTATAATCTTCCCATCTGGCGCCCCATTCCTATTCGCTCCCTACCCCGGCGCTACTAGTAAAACGCCGGGGAATATTCGCCGGTAAAACAAGTATCTTTTGTAGTGAATCTATTGAAACAATGGGAACACTAGGCTGTAATATTGTATTAAGTAAAAAGTTTTAAATTTTTCTGTTTTGCTGTGTATTGTGACTAATTCAATGTAAAGGTCCTGGCTCGTGTATCGAATTTTCCATATAGGAAGTTCGGGGCGTTACATAGTGCTTCGCCTTGAGGAGCAACATTTTTGCATGTAGGGATGAAGTATGGATCAGTGAGGGTACACAGCGACCACCATGAGTCGAACAAGGTTATGGTTCGAAATATGTATCCATTACCTCAAATCGATGAATTATTTGATCAACTTCGAGGAACGAATATTTTCTCCAAGATCGACTCACAGTCAAGCTACCATCAGGTTCACATCCAGGAGGAAGAAATGTCGTAAACGCAGGAGGATCATGCCGAACACTTAGCAGAAGAATTGAAGAAGTTGTAAGAACGCAAGTCATAGGTGAAGTTGTCCAAAAGCGAGTCTGGAAGACTGAAGCTTTACTTGGCTTTGTCCTTAATATAAGGAGGGAGTGACCACTGATTCAAAATATGTATCGAGGTGTAAAGAGGCATTGCCGGTAGGCATGAACGAAGTGTGATGTTACCGGCCTCATGGCTAGATTACTCATATGTCAAAAGATGAGTCAAAATATCAAGGCAGAAATCCCGAGGCCTAAAGGACTACTTCGACCGTTACTCATTCTAGGATAACGAAGGAAGAATGTCATAGCAGAACTTCATCACATGGCTACCTATAAGTTCAAGGAATAACGACTCGATTAGATGGAAGTGGACCAAACTGGCACTTTTTGGCAACAAGGAATACCTGGTCACTAGAGAGCAGGCGGAAGTATACATCAATGGGAGCACGAAGCTCCAAGAAGTCCCTGTGTCGATAGTCTTAGACGAGGATGCAAGGTTCATTTTGCAGTTCTGGAGGATTATACAGGCAACTTGCAAGTTAGAGTTACCAGCGGAACTAGCACAAGTACACAACGTATTTCATGTATCGATGCCGAGGAAATACGTGCCAAACCTGAGTCACCAACTACCCGAGATTTCAGAGGATCTGCGGGTGGATCTTTCCTACAAGGATCAGCCGGTGAAGAAAATGGATCACAAGGAGAAGGTGCTGAGAAATAAGGTAACTCACTGGTTGAGGTGCTTTGGAAGAATCAGCTCACCGAGGAAGTCACTTGAAAACCTTAAGACCGTTAAAGAATGTATTTCCTGAGTTGTTTGAATAACTCATGTAATTCCTCTCTACTAAGCATAGTTCTGGGACAAAACTATTCTACGAAGGGTGATATGGTAAAATTCGAAGCAAATCAGGGTCATACGGTTCTAGCACAGATCTATAAGCAGATTAGTCATAACTGGCATATTCAATAAGTCCGGGCTTTCTTCATGCTCCTTTACAAGACATGAGATGCTTTCAAGCCCATTAAAAGTGACAGATCATGCCCACTAAGAGAGACACCCAGCCCATAAGGGATGTAAGTCAAATATATTATCCCCATACAAGAGAGTCTTATCTCATGAGGGGGAGATTCGAATAGGAGATAAGAATTTTATAATCTATCTAAGGGATTCAGATCAATTTTTTGTACTGTTTCTCAGGCTTATAAATACCCTTTCTCCTCCTTAGTCAGAAGGTAATTGGCAATTTATCTCTCAACTCTCTTTTTCTTTCTGCTTCTGACTTGAGTGTCAGTGGGTCTATCATCGGGGCAACCCCCAGTGTTTTGGGCTTTTTGTAGGTCCATCAGCCGCATAGCAACCCTCGAATTCAGATCACGGGGTTCATTCAACGATTCAGATTCAATCTCAGGAGCTCTAACCACTTTTCATGGCAATGATCAAATGTCAGATTTTAAGTAGATTCCATCAAATATTAACTCACTATCGATTTGCTCTCACACCAAAAAAAGCAGCAACAAATTGACTCCATCGGTGGGAAACTATACAGATCAGACTTACCGCCATGCCACCAAGACCAAGAGGGAAAGCAGCAGCCTCAAGCCATCACACCAACTCTCTACGTCAAGCAGCTCGTCCCATGGACTATTTTTCCATGGATGTGAATTTTTGCAAGTGTACAAAATCGCAACAAGTAGTATAGATAAGTGAAAAGTGTGTCGAACCCACAAGGACAAATTATTTTATTGAGTACCGAAATTACTAGATTAACTACTATTTGGAAAATCGAAATTAATAAAGAAAGTCACTAAATTAAATTAATCTAAAGACTTAACTAAATTAATTAAAAATCAGCGGAATCTGAAATTTTGTTGTTTATTAATCGCAAAACTAATTCTAGGGCTTTATATTTCACCAAGTTAATCCCACACAATTTATAACTCCATGTGAATAAAAATATTATTTTTCCGAGTTGTAGACCAAAATTCCCAAATTATTCAATATTTTCTCTCGAACAACATCAAAAATATCTCCAACTAACAGTTTGTCAAATCTCTATGCAAATTTAATTAATTGAAGACTCATTAAGCTCTATGGATTTCTTTATAGTCACATCAATCGCGGTAAATCATCTCTAATTTCGCTCAATCATTGGTGTTTAATTCTATAGTTCTAAATCAAAAATTACCTCTCGGTCTCTCTATGATCCAATAAATTATAGAATAGTTGGCCAAACTATTGTAAGCATTAAGAACAATAACCAATGACACAACCATGGAAAAATAGAAAAAATTAATATGAAATTAAAAATCGTGTTCTCAAAACTAGACTACATCAAAGCCCTAGAAAAATAAAATTAGTTCATAGTAAAATTGCAACTAACAAATACTGTCTTGCATTGCATTAAAGGATTAGACAAAGAGAAAAAAAGTACAAAAAGAACTGTTTTGTAAAAAACAAATTGAAAACCGAAGCTTGGATTTCCGAGCAGCCAAAGTCAGAGACTTAGTCTTCTCTCTCATCTGTCTTTCTGGCCTGTCTCTCCTGTCTCAAGCTTTGCGCCGCAAAACAAAGCGACTGATGTGACAACCCCTATCCTCTGCCAATGATGTCGCCTCAATTTCTGAGTGCCACGTCAACACACACAGGAGCTTCGCCATGATCACGTTCTCTCTTCCTTTGTTTCTGTCTTGAGTTGCGCGCAACAACACAGACCCGCACACGTCAAGCCTTCTTCTTGTCGTTTCTGCTATCTTGGAAACCGTGCCTTCATAAGTCTTTAGTCTCTCTCTATTTGCGTGTCGCCCTAGTCTTCACGTCGCCCACTGTTTTACTGTTTTTCTTTTTTTAATCCGAAGTCAGCCATCTTTGTTTTTGTATGCCCTCTCTTTGTCTGTTGCTGTTGTATTTATAGGAGCACGGAAGTGAGAATTATGGTTTATTTTTGCAGAAAACCCCCACATCTTCATTTATTTGTTTCCTTATTTGATTTTCTCTTTATTTCTTGATTCTTTCTCTTCTCATTCTTTTTCTTGGTACACGTGCTGCACACACACAAAAAATAAAATCAAAATTTAAGAAAAAAAATATTTTAAAAAAAATTAGGTTAAATTAAACTAACTAATAATCACATTAGCACAATTTAACCCTTTTAAATTTGTTTATTTCTTTTTCACCTCTATTGGCAATTTAAAATTTATATTTTGCTTTTCACATGACCAAATTGTAAAATTTAAAATTCAACAAAACAATAAAAGTTAATAAATCCCTCTCCTTGTTTTGTTTGTTGATTTTTACCAAAAAATCTTATTCCTTAAAAAATAATTAATTAACTGAAATCTATGGAAATAAGATGAATTTTTAACAAGATAGACGAATACAAGCAATTTTTATGGGTAAATGAGTACAAATATTTATATAAAAATTATACACATCAAATACCCCCAAACTTATGATTTTGCTTGTTCTCGAGCAAAAAGTAAAATCATGAATAAAAGAATAATAATCAATAGTAGCTCAAATCATCACACCAAGAGATCTCATCATGCAAGCATCAAAATTTCAACTTAAAATATAAACAATAGAAAATAAAGTAAAATCAAACATACCCACTTTTTCGAGTGCAATTATTCATTCATAATTCCCAACCCAATCATATTTGAGATGCAATTAATGTAATTATAGTATGTAACAACTCCATTTGTGATTACCCCTTCTCAGTACTACAAACCAAGTAGCAAACTAAAGAGTTTTTTTTAAAAAAAATTTTGGGTCTCTTCTCTAAGTTGTCACTTGCCTTTTGACGCGAATGCAAACATTTGTGATGAATTCACTCGGTTACTCAACAAGTCACAAACTTAAAGTGTTTTGCATACTCATATTTCAAGTTGCCGTTTGACGTAAAAGTAAACAGTGGTGATGAATACCCCTAGTTACTAAGCAACTCAAAATAATGGAGTAGATAGACTTTAATTTTTTTCTCCATTATTACTCTATTTACTTAAACTCTGTTTAGGACTAGATCAAAGGGGATAATCACAAGAAAAAACATCACATTTTTCTTTTATGTATAATCACGTTACTGTCACAATTGTGAAAGAAAATTTGAAATTCAATAATCCTAAAGTAAATAAGTATGCTTATGTCTATACTCAAAAAAAAAAAATTCAATGCTTTAGTATAATAAAGAAGTCAAAAGTGTAATGGTAATCCCAATTGAAATCCCTCTTATTTTGTTTTTCTTTTCATATATATAAAAAATAAAAAATAAATTTGTACCTGTTCCCCCAAACTTGAATATCACATTTTCCTCAATGGAAAAGGAAAAACAAAAACAAAAAGAATGCAAAAAGTTAAGAATTTCTCCCCTGATTTGTGTTAAAATTCTGTACGCACGATGTTCATTGTTTCAGTGATATATGGAGTTGTAGAAGTCCAAATGGCCTGATTCTTTTTGTTCTCGAAAGCTGAGACAATTTCCTACAATCTCTCTTAGAAACACGTTTCCAGGTTTTGACTCCATCCTGCTAAAAAGCAGCCATCAATGTAGGTGTAGAAAATAGCTCCGCTCGGCGACTTCCAAACTTATGCAATCCTATAAAATAAATCAAAAATTAAAATTAAAATAAATTAAAAGAAAAGAAATCAAATCTAATTCAGTAAAAGAAAGCATGGGTTGCTTCCCAAGAAGCGCTAAGTTTTAAGTCTTCAGCCAGACTTTCTCCATCTCTCATTGAGGGTTTGCTAGATCGATGCTTAACTTTTGCTCACCAAATTTCCCATCCATATATGGCTTCAACCACTGTCCATTTATCTTGAATATCCTCTTTTTCTCATGATGTATCTCAATGGCTCCATATGGAAAAAAAGTTGTCACAACAAATGGTCCCGATCACCTAGCCCTCAATTTTCCTGGAAAAAGTCTAAGTTTTGAATTGAATAACAATACCTTATCCCCTACATTAAATGTTTTTCTCAAAATAGGCTTCTCATGCCATCGTTTAGTTTTCTCTTTATAGATCTTGGCATTTTCATAAGCATCATTGCGAAACTCGTCCATCTCATTTAGTTGCGTCATTCTCTTCTCGCCTGCATCTTTCATGTCAAAATTAAGTGTCTTTCTTGCTTAATAAGTGCGATGCTCAAGTTTCACTGGTAAGTGACATGCTTTACCATACACCAGTCTATATGGGGACATTTCAATTGGTGTTTCAAATGCCGTTCTATATGCCCATAATGCATCATCTAATTTTCTTGCCTAATCTATTCGTGACATATTCACTGTCTTCTCAAGTATACGCTTCAACTCTCTATCTGAAACCTCTAGTTGACCACTTGTTTGAGGATGATATAGTGTTTCCACATGATGAGTAACTCCATACTTGGCAAGTAAAGCATCAAACTGACGGTTGCAAAAATGTTTTCCTCCATCGCTATTAATTGCCCGTGGAGCTCCAAATTGTGAAAAGATATTTTTCCTAATGAAGTTCACCACAACTCTTTCATCATTGGTTGGTAAGGCAGCAGCTTCCACCCACTTGGAGACATAATCCACAGCAACCAAAATATATTTATTAGAAAATGAAGATGGAAAAGGACCCATAACATCTATCCCCCAAACATCAAATAATTCAATCACTAAAATATTATTTAGGGGCATCTCATGTTTCCTAGAACTATTTCCCACCCTTTGACAATGATCACATAATTTAACAAAATTAAAAGCATCCTTAAAAATTGAGGGCCAATAAAATTCTGATTGTAAAATTTTTGCTACTATTTTTGCTCCACTAAAATGACCGCCAACTTCCAATGTGTGGCAATGTTTGAGTATGCTTTCCATCTCCTCTTCAGGTACACATCTCCTTATTACTTGATATGCACAATGGCGAAATTAAAAAGGTCCTCCCAAAAATAATATTTCAAGTTAGAGAAAAATTTCCTCTTTTGTTGATAAGTAATTTCATGAGGTAGAATTTTTTATACCAAGTAATTAACTATATCGGCATACCATGGAGGAGTTTGTATCATCATTAAATACTCATCTGGAAATTCTTCATTGATTGGTGTACCCTGCAATTTGTTTTCATCTTTAGGCTCAATGCGAGATAAATGGTCGGCCACCACATTTTCCACATCCTTCTTGTCCTTGATTTCCACATCGAACTCTTGTAAGAGCAAAATCCAGCGAAGTAATCTTGGTTTGGCTTCCTTCTTTGCAAACAAGTACTTGAGATCCGTGTACACAACCACCTTGGAACCTATCAAATAAGATCGAAATTTGTCAAAAGCAAATACAACAGCTAATAATTGTTTTTCAGTAGTAGCATAATTAAGCTGTGCTTCTGTCAAAATTCTACTTGCATAATAAATGGTGTGAAAAATTTTGTTTTTTCTTTACCCTAAAACAGAACCTAATGCCACATCACTAGCATCACACATTAATTCAAAAGGCAAATTCCAATCTGATGCAATAATTATAGGTGCTGAAATCAATTTATTTTTCAATATTTCAAAAGCATGCAAGTAATCATGGGAAAAATCAAAAGGTGTATCTTTATTAAAAAGATTGCAAAGAGGTTTAGTGATTAAAGAAAAATCTTTTATAAATCGTCAATAAAATCCTATATGACCCAAGAAACTTCTCACTCCTTTGACATTAGTTGGTGGTGGTAGTTTTTCAATGACATCAATTTTAGCACGGTCCACTTCAATTCCTGTAAAGGAAACTCTGTGGTCCAACACAATTCCTTCTTCCACCAAAAAGTGACATTTCTCCCAATTCAAGACCAGGTTTGTTTTCTTGCAACGCTGCAAAACCGAAGCTAAGTTAGATAAACAATTATCAAATGAATAACCAAAAACTGAAAAATCATCCATAAAAATTTCAATAAATTTCTCAACCATATCCGAAAAAATTGATATCATGCAGCATTGAAATGTGGTGGGCGCATTGCAAAGACCAAAAGGCATCCTTCTATATGCAAAAGTTCCATATGGGCAAGTAAAGGTCATCTTCTCGTGATCTTCTGGTGCTATGGCGATTTGATTGTATCCCGAATACCCATCAAGAAAACAATAGTATGAGTGGCATGCAAGTTTTTCTAGCATTTGGTCAATAAAGGGTAGTGGAAAATGATCCTTTCTAGTTGCATCGTTTAGTCTTCGATAATCTATGCACACCCGCCGTCCCGTGATAGTTCTTGTTGGTATAAGCTCATTATTGTCATGCTTCACTACAGTTATTCCTCCTTTCTTTGGTACAATATGTATAGGACTTATCCATGCACTATCTGAAATTCGATAAATGATATCTGCATCTAAAAGCTTTAAGACCTCCTTATGCACCACTTCCTGCATTGATGGATTTTATCTTCGCTGTGGCTGCACTATAGGCTTAAAATCATCATCCATTAATATTTTATGCATGCATATTGAAGGACAAATCCCTTTTATATCAGAAATGTTCCATCCCAAGACTGTTTTATGTTCTCTCAAAATTCTTTACAATTTCTCTTCTTCAACATTATTGAAAGAATCATTAATAATAATTAGAAAAGTGGATTCTTGGCCTAGGAAGGCATACCTCAAATTAAATGGCAGTGGTTTTAGCTCGAGTTTGGGTGGATCATCTGTTAATAATGACATCTTTGATATCCCCACATCTTTGAATTTTAGCTGAGCTAAAGGATGAATAGATGGTGTAGCCTCCAAATACCGAACACATTCCAAAACCTATTTATTTTCGGATTCTAAAGTTGCCAAATTTGTTAGGCAGACTTCTAGAGGTAATTTGTTAACTTCACCTTTATGTGTCTTGCTGATGGCTAGATCAATTTCGCTGACTTGAAAACATGAGTGAACTTCGGCAGGACACTCCATGGATTTAAGTATATCAAAAGTTACTTGCTTGTTTTCAACCCTTAGAATAAGTTTTCCTTGTTGCACATCAATTAGAGTTCTTCCTGTTGCAAGAAAAGGTCACCCCAAAATCAAAGAAATTTGTTCATCTTCCTCCATGTCAAGCACAACAAAATCAGCTGGAAATATGAATTTGTCAACATCACCAAAACATCTTCAATTATCCCTCTTAAAATATTTGATAGACCTGTCCGCCAATTGCAAGAAAATTGTGGTAGGTTTTGTTTCTCCAATACCTAATTTCCTGAAAACATAATAGGACATAAGATTAATACTTTCTCCTCAATCACTTAGTGTTTTATGAAAAGAAGAATTTTCAATAGTGCAAGGAATTGTAAAACTCCCTGGATCCTTAAGTTTATGTGGCGGCTTCTTTTATAAAATTGCACTACTTTCTTCAGTTAACATTACCATCTCGTGCTCTTCTAGCTTCCTCTTGTTTGAAAAAATATCCTTAAAAAATTTAGCATATTTAGGCATTTGTTCTAAAGCTTCAATAAGAGGAATATTAATATGAAATTGCTTGAAAATATTTAAAAATTTTGAAAACTGGTTATCAAGCTTATTCTTTTTAAGTCTTTGTGGAAAAGGAATATGTGGATCATAAGGAGAATTAGGATAAGTGTTAGAATTAAACTCCCCTAAAATTGTTTGGCTTGAACCTCCTTTATCCTTCTTGGAATGGTGATTGTCTACCTGTTGCATTTGTTCCTCCAAAATTTGCTCACTCTCACTTTGCTTTTCAACCACATTTTGCTGCTCAATTATTATCCCACTTCTAAGTGTTATTGCTTTGACATGCTCCTTGGGATTGACCACTGTGTTACTAGGTAATGTTTCTGCCGTTCTTTCAGTAAGAATATTTGAAATTTGACCAATTTGAGCCTAAAGATTGTGAATTGAAGCCGTCTTATTTTGTATTGCCAAATCTTTGTTCTGCATGTATTGCATGAGCATATCTTCAAGTGTCAGTTTCTTTTCTTGTTGTTGAAATTTTTTTTGTGGTCTAGCTCCTCCTTGATTATTGTTCCAAGAAAATTTTGGGTAATTTCTCCATCCTGGATTGTATGTGTTTGCATAGGGTTGTTTTGCCTTTGAAAATTTGATACAAAATTTGCTTGTTCGGCATTTGATTGAGCAAAAGGGTTCCCCACTTGGCAATCTGCACTCGAATGATTTCCTGCACAAAGATCACACTTCATATTACCTAACTGTTTAGGTAAAGTAGCAATTTGTGCAGTTAAAGTAGTAATAGGATCAAGTTCAATAACTCCAACCACTTTTCTTGGCATTGTTCTCTCTGAAGACCACTGGTAATTATTTGATATCATCTCCTCTAAAAGTTCACAGGCTGCTTCGTGAGTTTTTCCCAATAGTGCACCTCTAGCTGCTGCATCTACCATGGATCGATTGGTAGCTCCCAAACCGTTATAGAATGTTTATACTTGTAGCCACTTTGGAAGTTCATGATGAAGATAATTTCTCAATAGCTCTTTGTACCTCTCCCATGCATCATATAATGACTCGGTCAAATTGAGTGAATGTAGTGATGTCATTCTTTAGCATTGCTGTTTTTGCTGGGGGAACATACTTTTCCATAACTTTTTGTGCTAAGCCTTCCCAAGTTGTGATGACTCCTGGCGGTAAAGAATTCAACCAAGCTTTTACCTTATCTCTGGGTAAAAAGGAAAGAGTCTCAGTCGGATAGCATCATTGGAAAATCCATTATGTTTGAAGGTATCACATATTTCGAGAAAGTTTTGAATGTGAACATTAGGATCCTCATGTGCTAGTCCTCCAAATTGAACTGTCTGTTGAATCATCTGAATAATTGCTGGTTTTATTTCAAAATTGTTTGCTTCAATCACAGGCCTTTTGATGCTTGATATTGCTCTATTGACTGAGGGCATTGCATAATCCCTCAAGGCTTTGTTCTCCTCTTCGTTTGCCATGGATAAAGATAATGTTGTGTTTTCTTTCTTCTTCTTTCTGATCTGTCGTAAGGTTCTCTCAATCTCTAGGTCAAAAAGTGTAGGCTCCAATGGTTTAGATTTGGGCATACACTCCTAATTCCTGAAAATAAAAAATAAAAATAAAAATAATAAGTCAAAAGAGAATAAAGAGGTAAAATAACAATTAAATCTAAAATAAAAATAAAAATCCAAACTAGTAATAGTCTAGCAATTTTCAATATCAATAAAAGAATAATTAATCCCCGACAACGGCAAAAAAACATGTACAAAGACATGCATCACAAAAACATAACACAAAGCAATATAAAGATTATAGCTTATATTTTCTCCCCCTTTGTCATCAATAAAAAAAATGGAGCAAAAAAAAATTAACTACAAAAATAATACATAGCAAAATGACATTTATATAAAAAGAGAATAGTCTTAGTTCAAACGGTTACATAATAGATAGAAAATACAATAATAAGTAGGAAATACATAGAAAATATAAAAATAGTAGCTCATCCATCTTCATCATCTTCATCTTAGCCATCATGAGAGTGGGGAGGAAACTAAGTGGTGAATAGGTGGGTAAGATGAGAAATACTTGCTTCAAGGGCATCTTGACGATCCATAATATAATTAACAGAAGTGTAAAGACTTCTTGAATCATCAAAATCTTCACGAGGACAAGAGGAACTAGAAGCAGAAGACTGATGAGCTGAAGTGGCTAAGGGGATAGGAGGGACATTCCTAGAAGGAGACCTAGGTGGAGGATTTAGCAACTTCATACGTGCTAAACTAGCATGATCAAATGAATCAAAGTGTTTTACAACATCCGTCTCAGATTCGAGATCAATATCATAAGCATAGAAGACGTGAGTGAGTAAAGCACCAAAGGGAAGAAATGAAGTATGAGCCTTAGCAAGACGTTTAAAGATGACTTGACCCCAATTTATTTTAATATTGCCGAATATTGCATAAACAGCTTGTTGCAACTCAAATGAATACTGATCATAACTCCTAGTTTTGGGAATAATGTTATATGAGACAGTATGCGTGCAACTAGCTTAGCAATAGAAGTGATAGATCGATTGGTCATAGGAGGACCATGATTTGGTAAAGAAATTTTAGAAAAAACAGAGTCATCATTCATATCAACATCTCCTAAGTCGCACCCTTCATCAGACAGACTTAAAATAAGACTTAGTCTTGCAGGGGAGATTCTAATACGTTTATCTTTGACAGACGATAAGATAAAAATCTCATTACCCTCCTCCGAAGTAGTAATCTTCATATTTGTATAAAACAAATATATTATGTGAGGATAATTAGAGGGTTGATTGACAAGAGACAATAGATCAGATAACCTGCATTGCTCAAACAATGGGGCTAGAGGGAACCTATCTAAATCCGGAAAATTCACAAATCTACTCGGAAAAATGATAATGGAACAAATAATGTACCATTTATCAATCAGATCTGGTTTTCTAAAATATTGAAGATAGTTTCTAGATCCTTGTCCTTCTTCTTCATTAGATGAACGAGATCTTTTGGGGGCCATAACAAAAAATAGATCCTAAAAATCAAGAGAAGGAAAAGAGTTCTAAGAAAATATACCGACAAGGAGGTAGTAAAGAGAAGTAAAGTAGTTTAAGAGATCTTCTGAGAATCACTGAAAATTGAAAGAGATCTTCAATCTGGGGTTTCAAAATCCTTGAAATCGCCAAGCAGCAGCAGCAGCCGACTTGAGAGCTCGGTAGAGAGTTAGGGTAAAAGTGAAAGAATGAGGGTAAAGAGTTAGGGTTACTTTGAATGGACGACTGAGATGAAGGTTAGGGAGTTTCAAAGGCTCAGATCGGTCAAAAGGTAGTAGTAAAGTGAAAATAATTGCCTCAAATGATGTGCCAAAATTCGAATTGAAAAAAACTGATTCGTGACAGTCGACTGGTGTTAAGGGGCAGTCGACTTAGTCGAGAGCTAAATAAACAAACGAACATAGCACTAATACAACTGGTTAGCCGACTGGGTATTCTGCACAATCGACTGTCTAGAACATAAAACTCGGACAAAAACTTAGAAAAATAAAGATACTTGGAAGTCGACTGAACAGTACTTGTAAGTTGACTTACTAGAGAAAAATTCAAAAAACATCATGAAAACTATAAATCCCTAGTTCTCTTCTTAAGATGATAAATGTATCTTCCTTAAGAGGTTTGGTAAAAATGTCAGCTACTTGTTTATTAGTAGAAATAAAGTCTAAAGAAATATCTCCCTTTAAAACATGATCACGTAAAAAATGATGTCGAATATCAATATGTTTCGTACGTGAGTGTTGAATCGGATTTTTAGATAAGTTAATGGCACTGGTATTATCACACATTATTGAAGGTTTTTCAAATGAAATACCAGTCTAATAGGGTTTGTTTCATCCCTAAGATTTGGGCACAAGCAAAACTTGCAGCGATATATTCAGCTTGTGTAGTAGATAGGGATACCGAATTTTACTTCTTACTGCACCAAGAGACTAGTGAATGTCCCAAAAAGTGACATGTCCCACTAGTGCTCTTGCGGTCAGTTTTACTACCGGCAAAATCTGCATCACTATATGACAAAAGTTGAAAGTTATCGTTGAGTGGATAAAATAGACTATATTCAGACGTGTCTTTAAGGTATCTTAAAATACGTTTCACAGCTTTTAAGTGAGACTCTTTTGGACTGGACTGATATCTAGCACATAAACATACACTAAACATAATGTCCGGTCTACTAGCAGTTATATATAAGAGTGAGCCAATCATACCGCGATAAAGTTTTTGATCGACACTCTTAGCTAATTCATCTTTGTCGAGGGTAGTGGTAGTAGCCATAGATGTGGTCTTACTACTCATTCTATCCATGTTAAACCATTTGAGTAATTCCTTAGCATATTTTCCTTGATTAATAAATATGCCATTATGTGACTGCTTAATTTATAGTCCAAGAAAATAATTGAGTTCACCCATGTGACTCATCTCAAACTCATTTTTCATGGTGTTAGCAAACTCTTGACATAGATTACTATTAGTAGAACCAAAAATTATGTCATCAATATATATTTGTATGATCAAGATATCTGTCTCTATTCTCCTAATAAACAGGGTAGTGTCTATTTTACCTATTGCAAAACCCGTTTCTAAAAGAAAAGTCTTCAATTGATCATACCAAGCACGTGGTGCTTGTTTAAGACCGTATAAAGCATTTTTCAATTTAAAAACATGGTTTGGTAATTGTTCATGTTCGAAACCAGGTGGTTGCTTAACATAAACATCTTTCTTTATAAACCCATTAAGGAAAGCACTTTTAACATCTATTTGAAAGAGTGTAAAATTCATAAAACATGCAAAAGATAATAAGATACGGAGTGATTCTAATCTAGCAACAGGAGCATATGTTTTATCAAAATCTATGCCTTCTTCTTGATTTTACCCTTGAGCAACTAGTCTAGCTTTGTTCCTAACAACTTGTCCTGATTCATCTAACTTATTCTTGAATACCAATCTTTTACCAATTATAGTATGATCAGGAGGTCATGGAACTAAATCTCATACATCATTCCGTATGAATTGGTTTAACTCATCTTGTATGGTATTCATCAAAATTTCATTCTCACATGCTTCTTGTATATTCTTCCACTTAAAATCCGACAAGAAAGCTGTGTGAGATATCATGTTAACATGTGATCTCGTCTGAATACCATGTGAAATGTCACCAATTATTAAGTCATGACGATGATCTCTAACTTCAACAAAAGACTTTGGTAAAGTTGGAGACATCACAACAGGAATAGTCGACTTAACCAGTCCATCAGTCGACTTGACTTCCTTATCGGTCGACTTATTCGCAAGGCTAGTTTGCTCTAAAGATGTAATTACTTTATTTAATGGTGATGAATCAGTTTCATCATCTTCAATTAAAGTCAATGAAGATAGAGATTCATCAAATGCAACATGCATGGATTCTTCAATAGTTATTATTAACTTATTGAAGATTCTATATGCCTTACTCCTATTTGAGTATCCTACAAAGATACCCTAACTTATCTAAATTATCCTTAGTGTTCAGAATAAAACACTTACATTCAAATATTTTAAAGTAGAAGACCTTAGGAATTCTATTAAAAAATAGCTCATAACATGTTTTCTTTAGCTTAGACCAAATCAAAATTCTGTTTAAAACATAATAAGCTGTAGCAACGGCTTCACTCCAAAAATACTTAGGTAAATTGCTTTCAACAAGCATGGTACGTGCACATTCTTGCAAAGTCCTATTCTTCCTTTCAACCACTCCATTTTGTGGTGAAGATCTAGGAAATAAAACGAATGAGTTATACCATTCTTGTTGCAATATTCTGCAAACGTTTCATTTACAAATTCTCCACCATGATCACTTCTTATAGTGACTATGGTTAGAGACTTTTGATTTTGAATTCGTTTGCAACAATTAGCAAATTCTTGAAAAGCATCATTCTTATGTTTTAAAAGAAAGTCCAAGTGAATCGTAAAAAATCGTCTACTTAAACAAATACATACCTACTTTTATTTAAAGAAGCAACTCTAGTAGGGCCAAATAAATCCATGTGGATTAATTCGAGCGGCCTACTAGTAGAAATTACTTCTTTTGTTTTAAAAGTAGATTGAATTTGTTTACCTAGTTGACATGCATCACATAACTTATCCTTCTTAAAGGATAGTCTTGGCAGCCCTTTAACTAGGTTGTACTTAGACAATTTAGAGTGATTTTTCATATTTACATGACCAAAACGTCTATGCCATAGCCAAGAATCATTATTAGAAGCTACTAAGCAAAAATCATACGAAAACTCACATGCTTTTAAACACAATTCATAAATGTTATTTTTCCTAAAATCTTGAAAAATTATATTTTGCATGGTAGAATCATAAATTAAACATGTATCTTTTTCAAATATGATTTTATAACCCTGATCACATAGTTGGCTAATACTTAACAGGTTATACTTAAGTCCACTAACTAATAAGACATCTTCTATAGAGGGATTAGTGTGCTTACCAACCATACCAATTCCTATAACCTTTCCTTTGTTGTCGTCACCAAATGTAATTGTTCCTCTATCAATGTCTTGTATGGAAGATAGGAGGCTGGCATGACCAGTCATGTGCTTCAAGCATACGTTGTCAAGTATCCAACGATTTCTCTTAGGTACCTATAAAATATTCAATATGAATATGGTACCCTTTTCATTGGATCCAAAAATAGATTAGTTTGTGGGAAACCAAACCCATGAAGAGTTTGATTTTCCACCATAAGCAGAAATATAATTAGCAGAATTACATACAGTAAGCATATATGAATTAATATAAACATTTCTATCATTCAAACTCAGGTTGACTGGAACACATATATATTTGCTCTGTCCAGTCGACTGTACAACACCTTTCAGTCGACTTTTACTGTTATTCAGTTGACTGGGAGGTAGTATAGGTCGACTTATCGGAGGTATTTGTCTCGTTGAATAAGACTCAGTACCTCTGGACAGGCGACTGATATGTGGATTCAGTCGACTGGTCTGAACTATAGATTTGTCTTTTTCATGAAAAGTTACAGTTTTAGGTTTTTCAAAAAACGCATAAAGTTTATTTTTAACACTAGAAATAGATACAGATTTGTTTACACTAGTGTTCTTAGAAGAATGAGATTTTTTAAGGGACTTTTCAAAACCAAGTCCAAACTTTTGATTATATTGTACTTGATTTTGAAGAACATCATTTAAATTCTCTTTTCCTTTATTAAATTTAGATACGTTCTTGGATATCTCTTCATAATTTTTCTTTAGAGACTCAAGATTCATATCTAAACTAGAAAGACGAGAATTTAATGATTTGACTTCTTTATCAAGGTTAAGATTCTCTTGAGAAAGTGTTTGATTAACTTTCTCAAAGTTCTTAACTATAATCTTTTCTTTTTTAAGTTCTTGAAAAATCTCGTTGAAAGTATCAAGTAAATCATCAGAATCATAGTCATTACTTACTTGATTTTAAGATGTCATAAAACACACGTTCGCAACCTCGTTTGTCTCATCAATTTCTTCTTCCGACGAAGAATCGCTATCATCCCAAGTTGCTTGGTATGCCTTTTTGTTCTTCACGAACTTGTTCTTTGTGTACTTGTCCTTATTGAAGTTAGATGCCTTTTCCTTAGATTTTGCATTCTCTAGTGGGCAATCCTTCTTCTTATGGCCTATCTTGTTACACCTGAAACAAGTTGGAAGTTCATTAGATTCCTTAGATTTTGAATTAAACTTACATTTTCTTAGGAACTTTTTGAACTTTCTCGTGAATATGGCAATCTCTTCCTCATCTTCTTCTTCATCCTCGGAGTCCGACATGGCTTTGAATGCTAATGTCTTCTTTTTGATTGTTGTGGTTCGGCATCCTTCTTGCGCTCTTCAAGTTGTACCTCATAAGCCATAAGATTTCCCACAAGATTCTCAAGAGAAAGTTGTGTTAAATCATTGGCCTCTTCTCTGGCAGTGGTCATCTTCTCCCATTCGAGGGTTAGTGCACGAAGTACCTTCCTTACCATCTCGGCTTGACTATACATCTTTCCAAGTGCCACAAGTGAATTGGTAATGTCCGTGAACCTTGTAATCATTTCAGACACATTCGCATTCTCCTTCATCCGGAACATTTCAAACATGTGAACAAGAACAGATTCTTTTACTTTATTTGTTCCTTCATGAGTTACCTTGAGTGTGTGCCAAATTTGAGGTACGGTTGTTGAATTGGACACACGGTTGAACTCCTCCTTTGTAAGGGCACAAAATAGCGCATTCATCGCCTTTGCATTGTTCATTGTTTGGTTATTCATTTCATCGTTCCATTGTGCATATGAAATAGTAGGAGTGGTGTACTCGGTCTCTTCCATATTTCATAGTTGATGGACTGAATGTAGGTCTTCATTCTATACTACCAATAGTTGTAATTGGTTCCATCGAAGAGGGGTGGCCTTTGTGTAGATTGGCCTTCATGGTATTGATTAGCATTAGAAGTTGTTGCCATTGCACTCAACCAGGCTCTGATACCAAGTGTTGGATCATGTAGGCAAGGCAAAAAACACTAGAGGGGGGTGGGTGAATAGTATTTTATAAAAATTAATTGTGGAATTTAAAAATTATCTTCTGTTCAGTCGACTGTAAAAGAAAGTTCAGTCGACTGAGGCGTCAGAGTAGAAGAGTATTTTGATACTAGTCTGATAAGTCAACTTAATACAAAAAGGCAGTTGACTTGCCAGAAGAGTTTCTGAGAAGATTGTAATACCAGTCTGATCTGTCGACTTAATATGGGAGTACAGTCGACTTACCATAACAGTTTTGAGAGAATTGAAATGCAAGTAATAAAAGGTTCAAGAGATACAACCACAGAAATTCCAACTACAGAGTACACACGATGTATCTTGGTTCGGTCCTCCCGACCTACATCCAGTCCCCAAGCAACCCACTTGAGATATTTCCACTATTCTTGAAAAATTACAAGAATACCCTACGGCGTTAGACAACAACCTTGTCCAACCCGTAGTCCTCTCTCACCACTAGAGAGAGCACCCCACTTGTCCACCAAGAGTGAAAACCTGACTCTACACCCTAGAGCCCTACTCTCCAACCGAGAGGAACCACTCTCACAACCCGAGAGTGAAGAACAACAACAAAATGTTTACAATAAACCTATAGCCTTGTTGTGATTGTGATTTGTGTATGGAGGCTAATAGGTCACTTCTGAAATCAGTCAAAATTGAAATCAATGTTATATTGAACTGAAAACAGAGAACCAAAAAATTTAGAGGATTTGAAAGCTTTTGAACTCTTGTTCTCTTTTTGAAAATAAGGACTTGAAAGCTTATAAAAGAGAGTAATCTTTTTCCAAGTGATTTCTACACTCTATTTATAGAGTTAGAATCACTGGACGTTGAGAAGCATTTGTACTAACTGTCAACAAACAGAAATAAATATTTTGAATTCGAAAAAAACAAAATTTGAAATTAGAAATCTGACAAAATGGCTTGAACAGTCGACTGGGTTGCCGTTATGAGTCGACTGGCAGAAGTTTGAAGAAGCTCAGACAGTTTTGTACTGGTACAGTCGACTGGTCCTTAATGGTAGTCGACTGGTACTCAACAGCTGACCTAGTTCAAACTGTTTTGACCTTTATTTTGGAAAAACACACAGTTATAAAATTATATGTGAGTGTGTGTGTAGGACAAGGCTTTTACATCAATCTAAGACTCAACAAAATAAGATTACATTTGTTTTTACAAGACACAACATATACGACATTCAAGTTTTGGTCTTAACTTGAGTCTTTAGTCTTGAATGAAGCTTTAGCCATTGTCTTTGTATGAAGCTTTGCATGATCAACTTGTTTTGAGAGCTGGTTTGAATATTTTGCCTTTGTGTAGATCCTGTAATATCTAAGAAGTAGCATAACAACTTTGTATTGTGTTGTAATCATCAAAATCAAGAATCAACAGTTGCCAGCAGCAGCTGCGATGCAGCCAGATCCCTGTAAGCCCCTGGTCTGCTGCCTCCCATCGCGATCTCCTCGCGATGCAGTAGCTGGTCAGCATTTCCCCTAGCATCACTTCCCTCCACAACGGCAGACGACAGCTTCGGCAGCAAGCAGTGCCGCCGCTCTGCACATTGTCCGCCGTTGTCCCCGTTCAGCCGTCACCTTTCCTTCGTGCAGCCGGCCTCTCTCTCTCCCTCTTGTGTGCGGGTGTGTGATCGCGAGTTGTGTTCGTTCGTTCATTCATCGATTTCGTCGCCCGGGAATCCGTTCATATAATTCTAGTTCTTACTTCGCCGTTTTCGTCGTCGGCTATAAGGCAAGTAACTTGTATTGTTTTTGTTGTGTAATACAAGTACTAAATACCGCCTGTAGCGTAGGATTATCCTAGAGACAATTCTTATGCAAAATCCCTATTATATCTTGTCTTTATGTGTTGATCCGCCCGTAGTTATCACATTACACACTCAACATGAAATAACTTAGAGATGAACACTTCTTGATGTATACTTGCATGTTGTTCGTATGATGTCATGCTTAGTTGTGTTAGTCATAGTATAACTTGTTGTAGACTCGTTAAATACTCTACACCATGTTGTTTGGACATTTAGTGCACCATATTTTACATTTTGTTATGATTTGCATGTGTTTCATATGATCTAGTTGATTTTATGCATGAAGAATAATTCTGTCTTTGTTGTTGCCCCTATTAAGATTAGTATATGAAAATTAATTGTGAATATGAATTATAGATAATTCTATCTACTTTTCAAATTTTCTGACAGATCTCAGTTTTAATTTATAAGTTGCAAGTTAAGGCTATTTTACTAGAGATGTGTAGAAAATTTCAGATCTAGTTTTATATGAATTCTGTATGGGTAATTATTTTTCTATTGATGTTAAAGATAATATTTTGATCCAATATTTTTCTGAGCATATATAGACTTGATTGGGATTAACCCCTAATTTTTGTGGATTTAATTGATGAATTTTATGAACTATTCTATGCTTGCAAACAACTACTATACATGCCAAATTTTCATGCTATTTAGTAAAGAATCTTAATTTCGACAAACTTCTATTTGCTGTTTATAAAAACTTTGTAAATAATAATTGTAACCTACTGTATCTATTTTATCACCCTTTTGATGGATCTGGATTTCGATTTATATTTTGTAATCTACTGCTATTTTGGTACTAATGTGTTTATCATTCTAGATTTACAAAATTGCTGTATCTTACTGCTTTCTGATTTTAATTGACTATTCTATCTATGTTGTTAAATTATGAAACTTTATTTCTGTTACTAAACATACTAGGAAATATTCCAGATTTTTCTTGGATTTAATCAGTAAGTTTTTATGCTGTTTACCTATTTATGAATACAAACATCTGATTTCTGGCTGAACACGTTTTCTGGATACAATTCTGTTTTGAGACTTTTTTTTGTGAAATACCATATGACTTGTATATATTTGCTGGATTCGGCCGAGTGTCTATTTTCCAGTTTTTCTGACGGATCCATATTTGCACATTTGTAGCAACGGAAATTCCAGATTTAGTGCAGTATTGTCTTGCTGTCCTGAACTAGAATTTCTGTTGTCCTATCCTTTTATGAGTTGTCTTTCACCTGAACATGTTTATCCTTCAACCTGAACCTGTTACTTGTTCATTCCATGATATTCTTGCCCGGTTTTGTAACACATATATGCTTGTTTGATAATAATAATAAATAACCAAGCTAGGGTTAAGGGAAAGATTTAGTAGTGGAAAATATAGAAATGTGTACTTGGAAGGGGGCCCATGTTTCCCTCCTGATTATCTGTTATCTGTTACCTATAATATGATTACCTGACATGTGTTTCTGATTATCTGTTATCTGATTCCTGACTACACACTTCCTTATAAGAAGGTGTACTCAGAAGGGGGCCCGTGTTTCCCACCTGTTACCTAAATAAATACTTCCTACGGGAGTGTGCACTTGGGGGGGGGGGAGGGCATAGTCCTACCTGATGCATGATTACCTGTTACATGATAGCTGTACCTGTTTACTTGATACCTGAGTACATGGCCCTATAGACTCCATTACGAAATCTGAACAAAGCTTGTTCTAATGTAGCAACCATGTGGTAAAAACCTGGGACGCATGAAGTGCTACCTAGATAGTATTAATACAAGACATGACATAACATGACACATGTTACATACTCACCTATACAGGCTACCTGTATGCCTATTTTTCTATACACCTAATTACTTGTTTACCTGCTTGCATGACACCTGATACATGTTACATGTACCCTGTTAGTATATCATACAACTTGATTTTGTTTACTGATTCATGTTACTTATCCTGTTTTGTTGGCATGCTTATACCATGCTATATTGTTTTTGCTATTACTCTATACTTGTTTATCTTTCCTGTACTTGTGCCTGCACTACAAGCAGCCCATAACTTGCATTGACGGGCATTTTATTTTCTTTTCCTCTTCCTGTAATTTGATAAATTGTAGATAATGGAGATCAGCTCCCGATGGAGTAGGTGATCTGAGATTTTAGATGCTAGAGCTTGGCTATTATTATTTTCTTTTTCTTATTTGAAGAAATGTATCTGCTACTTGGATTATTTTGTATTATTGACCTGTTCAGATCTGGTTTATTTGAGGTTATTAAATTTTGTTTTCAAGTAAATTCCTATTGGTATATTGATTTGTTTATGCATGCGTGGTTGACTTCGATTGCTTCCTACTCTGATTATTCCTGTGAAATGTTGTAAAGATCCTGACAGCTTATGGATGATGAAAATTATTCGCTGGACTTAGTCACGTATCCGTATTCCGTATTTCTATTTTTGGAAGCGGGGCATGATAATGTTTTTAGTGGTATCAGAGCCCAAGTTTAACTAATGTATTAGTTTGACTGATATATTAGACAAGTTTTGCTCGATTTGGGATCGGCTCAACAGTACACAGACCATGCATACATGAATGAATTATAATCAACTTTGATCTGGATGCTGATTGTTTTTTATTCTGTGCAGACCATGGCTCGTAGAGGTTACACTTCTTGCCCCCAGGATGATCAGCCCGGGCTTGAGGTCGTTACCAATGTGTTAGAACCGTTGATCAATATGCATCAAAACTAATGTGACCTTGTGATGGTTGCTTTGGAAGCTGCCTGGGTTCCACCTCCCGTTGTGCTTATGCAGGTAGCTTTCCCTCCCCGTCCGGGTACAGTCACGGATTTCATGTGGCTATATCCTGAATGATTCTTCAGCACTAAGATGCCTTTGGAGGCCGAACTGTGGCTGATCCGGACTAAGTATTTTCTTTTGGCAGCAAGAGTTTTCGATGCTGATATAGTGAATGTGGTGACCATCCACCTGGTGGATCTGGCACACATGTAGGAGGTCTGAGTCCGAAAGGCTCGAACGACCGATCACTTGGGCCATGTTCACTAGGAGCCTCTTGGATAAGTTCTTCCCTAGTAGCACTCGAGTTGAAATAAAGCAACAGTTCCTGGCCCGAAAATAGGTTGGTCGTTATTCTATTTTGGAATTTTGTTACATGTTGTCCATGCAATGTTGTAACATGAGACTTTCTTTAAATAGGGCTCCAGGTCTGTGGTTGAGTATGCAGTGGAATTTACCATACTTAGTCGCTTCACAGCCGTTCTTGTATCGAACGAAGAGGACAGGGCTCGTAGATTCATGGTGGAACTTGAGCAAGATATTCGGGTGCAGTTCATCTCCCTTCGCTTGCGTACTTATGCTGAGGCTCTTAAGGCAGCTCGAGCTCAAGAGCAGGCTCATGGCAGGTTGTCTCCTCCCCGGCAGATTGTTCTGCACTCTGTTGTTGCTAGGCCTTATGGTGGGCCGATTCGGAGGCTTGTCCCCGCCTATCCTGTCAAGGCGACTCCCTACTCTTCTGTTGTTCCCTGAGGAGCTAGTTTCTGCGACTTCTGCTAGCTGACCGGGTATAATCGCAGGGACTATAGGCGTGCCAATTGAAGGTGCTTTGGATGTGGTGCCGCTAACCATTCAGTGCGAGATTGCCTGTAGCATAGGATGGCTCTTCCAGCAAGGGGTCCAATTTAGCAGGTAGCCCTAGCTCGTGGTCCTGTTAGGCCACCTCTTCCTTCTCAACACCAGATCATCGGTCGAAGTACAGCTACTCCCAGGAGAGGTCAGGCTTACAACCCGACTGCTGTTGATGCTGACACAGCAGAAGGTGTTGTGGCAGGTATATCTTTCATTTTGTTGTTTTGTTGCTTCTATTCGCTTGTCTTGCATTATTCTTTCATATTATCTTTCTGCATTGTCTTTTCCTTACCCTTGATCATCATTTCTTCTTTTCTCTTGCTTTTGATTCTATCTTAGGTGTTGTCCTTGTTTGCTCTTTCCCTGCTCATATTCTCTTTGATTCCGGGGCAACCCATTCCTTTGTCTCTTTCCGCTTCGTGGCACGCCATCAGTTGGAGTGCAGGTAGTGTCCTATGATTATTGGCGATGCAGATTTTAAGGCCGACCAGATTATAATTGGGAATTCAGGATTCAATGTTGTTCTCGGTATGGATTGGTTGGGTGAGTCCCATGCCATCATTGATTACCGTGCCAAGAAAGTTGTATTCTGGATCCTAAATCGAGCAGAGTTTGAGTTCCATACGGGGGAGATGCCCCTTGGCCGAGCTGAGACTGCAGTTGATCAGGAAGTTTGTGCGATAGAATTGCATTCAGGTTGTAAGGCTGTGCCCCTAGTAGTGCAGGATTTCCTGGATGTTTTTCTAGAGGAGTTGCCTGGCTTACCCCCTAAAAGGGATGTGGAGTTCGGTATTGAAGTTCAGCCTGGTACGGCGCCGATATCAAAAAGTTCTTACAAGATGGCATCGGATGAGTTAGTAGAGCTTAAGGTGCAGATTCAGGAGTTGCTTGATTTGGGGTTCATCAGACCCAGTGTTTCACCATGGGGTACTCAAGTCCTTTTGTTAACAAGAATGATGGTAGTTGTCGACTGTGCATTGATTATCGGGAATTGAACAATGTTACTATGAAGAACCGGTATCCGTTGCCCAGGATCGATGACTTACTTGATCAGTTGAGCGGAGCAGCTGTTTTCTCGAAGTTGGATCTTCGTTCTGGGTATCATCAGTTCAAGGTGAAGGCAAATGATGTATAGAAGACTACATTCAGGACCAGATATAGGCACTATGAGTATCTTGTGATGCCGTTCGGGGTCACGAATGTGCCAATTGTATTCATGAGTCTTATGAACAGGGTCTTTTCCCAGTTCCTTGATAGATTTATGGTGGTCTTCATTGATGACATTCTGGTGTATTCTCAGAATCGGGAAGATCACGCTGAGCATCTTAGGTTGGTTCCGCAGACTTTGAGGGAGAATCAGCTCTATGAGAAACTCAGCAAGTGTGAGTTTTGGCTCGACAGAGTTACTTTTTTGGGGCACATTATCTCGGGCAAAGGTATTTCTGTGGATCCGTCAAGGTTGAAGCTGTGAAGGGTTGGCCAGTTCCCAAGTCAGTTTAAGAGGTGAGGAGTTTTCTTGGTATAGCTGGCTATTATCAGAAATTTGTCCAATGTTTTTCGAAGATAGTAAGACCATTGACTAAGCTGACTAGGAAGGACCGGTGTTGACTATTCTAGATGGTTCAGGCAGATTTATAGTTCACTGTGATGCTTCGGGTAGGGGTCTCGGAGCAATTCTGATGTAGAAGGACTGGGTCATTGCTTATGCATCGAGGCAGTTGAGGCAGCATGAGAAGAACTATCCGACTCATGACTTGGAATTAGCAATAGTGATCTTTTCTTTGAAGCTGTTGAGACATTATTTAATTGGGGACCGAATGGATATCTTTACAGGCCACAAAAGCCCCAAGAACGTATTCACCCAGAAGGAGTTGAACATGAGGAAAGGGCATTGGTTGGAGCTTATGGCCGATTATGACATAAGTTTGTAATACCATCCTGGTAGAATGAACTTGGTGCTAGATGCTTTGAGCAGGAGATCGGAAGCTATGTTCCTGACTTAGCAGAGAGATTTGGTTGAGCAGATGCGGAGGTTGGAGTTGGATGTGTTGTTGCCGAGTTCTGATCGGAGTTGTTTGGTGCTTCAGCTTCAGTCGACTCTTATTGATCAGATCAAAGAGGCGATGGGCTGATGTCCATTGGAGAGCTTTGGAGTTTGAGGTTGGTGACCATATTTTCTTAAAGGTATCGCCTTGGCGAGGTGTCATTCGGTTTGGTGGTGGGGGCATGCTCAGACCTAGGTTTATTAGACCGTTTGACATTGTGGAGCGAGTAGGCAAGGTGGCTTATCATCTTGCATTGAGGCAAGCTTTATCAGGAGTGCACGATGTTTTCCGTGTCTCACAACTCAGGAGATATATCCGTATGAGAGCCACGTGATCGACGACTCTGAGTTGACCGTGCGACCGGATTTGACTTGTGAGATTCTGCTAGTTGTTATTTTGGATAGGGAGAAGAACGTGCTTAAGAACAAGGTCATCAAGTTGGTTCGTATTTTTTGAAATGTTCACTCACCAGGTGAGTCAACTTGGGAGCTGGTGAGAAGATTCAGCAAAAGTTTCCTTATTTGTTTGTGTATCTTTTGTTTTATTCTTTCTTTTCTTTTCGGGGTTACCCTATGTACTTCTTGTTTGAATTTCGAGGACGAAATTCTTCTTATTAGATGGGTAGGATTTGTAATCCCCATTTTTTATTTTCTGTATTTTTTGATGTATTTTTCTTTTTGGGTATTTATTCATATTGTATCTCTTTTTGAACCTTGTTTTGGATCTTTTTTTTCAATATATTCATCTATTTGATTTGTCGTCTTTTTATTTGATCTTCTTGATCCAATTGTCTCATATTATTTCATCTCTATTTGATCGGGCCATAATTTTTTATCCCCATTATTTTAATCGTTCACATCCTATTTCTTTTATGTAATTATTTTGTTCCCATATCTATTGTTGGATCCTTTAATTCAAACCCAATTATTTTTCCCTAAATCCTATTCAAACCCTATTATATTAAACCCTATTGGATCCTTAACACCCTATACCCAACTAACCACCTACCCATTACCCTCCCCCCCCTTCCCCCCTTGTTCACCCTAAACCCTAAAATACATTACCTATATATACATACCCACTGTGCATCTCCTCCTCACAGTTTCCCTAGCTGCCTATACCCATCGTCCCCGACCTCCTACCCTCTCGCTCATCTCCCTTCCTTGCCCCTTGCACTCCCGAACCCATCCCACATCCCTCTCTCTCCCCCGACCTCCTGTCGCATCACCATAGTGCCGCCCAGCACCCCCCTGTGCGCTGTCTCCACCCCATCTCTCTTTCACTGCCTTCCTGAAGACACAGCAATGCCAGACCAGTGACGCAGCCAACCTCCTAGTTCCCTCTGAGCATCCTTCACTAGCCCCGGTGTGCTCCCCTTCCTACCACTGCGATGTCGCAAGCAGCAACCACAGTGCAGCCAGATCCCCATCAGCCCCTAATCAGCTGCGTCCCTACCGGGTCCTCCTCGCGATGCAGCAGCCAGCTAGCATTTCCCTGAGCGTCGCTTCCCACCGCAGCGACAGAAGGCAGCTTCGGTAGCAAGCAGTGCCGCCGCTGTGCACGCTGTCTGCCGTCGTCCCCGTTCAGCCGTCACCTTTCCTTTGTGCACCCGACCTCTTTCTCTCCCTCTTGTGTGTGGGTGTGTGATTGCGAGTTGTGTTCGTTCGTTCGTTCGTCGAGTTCGTCGCCCGGGAATTCGTTCCCGTTATTCTTGTTCTTGCTTCGTCGTTTCCGTCGTCGTCTATAAGCCAAGTAACTTGTATTCTTTTTGTTGTGTAATACAGTACTAAATACCACCTGTAGTGTAGGTTTGTCCTGGAGACAATTCTTGTGCAAAACCCCTGTTATATCTTGTCTCTACGTGTTGATCCTCCCGTAGATATTGTTGATTCTTGATTTTGATGATCACAACACACTGCACATGTATCCTTGCTATACTTTATAATTGCAGGTGCTATACACAAATGACTACAGCTGAACAAATGAACAAGCACAAAGGCTCTAGATAAAGACAATGGTTAAAGCTTCATTCAAGACTCAAGACTCAAGCCAAGACTCAAGACTCAAGCCAAAGTCTCAAGCTTAAAAGTGTCATTTATAGTCATGTCTTGTAAACAATGTAATCCTATTTTTGTTGAGTCTTAGTATGATGTAAAGCCTTGTCACACACACATACACTCACTATTTTACAATGTGTGTTTTTAAAACATCAAAAATAAGGTCAAAACAGTTTGAATTGGTTTAACTATTGAGTACCAGTCGACTGATGTTTCTATCAGTCGACTGTCAGTACAAAACTGTTTAAATTTATTCAAACTCTGACCAGTCGACTCATTATGGCAACCCAGTCGACTGTTCGAGTGCTTTTGACCGTTTTTTGTTTTCAAAATCAATTTTCAAATTCAAAAGATCTGAGATCCGTTGGTTGACAGTTGAGATAACTGCCTCCCAACGTCCAGGAATTCTAAACTCTATAAATAGAGTTCAGAACTCACTTTAAAAGATCTAACAACATTTTTAACAATTCCGAGCAATCTTTGAGCATTTCTAAGTGTTAAAGAGAAAAAGCTTTCAAGTTCTAAATTTCTGGTTCTCTACACTCAGTCCAGTATAACATCGGAATTCGTTCTGGACTGGGTATAGAAGTCGACCTCTTTTTAGCCACGTTCTACATCACATAACACAAATAAGGCTATAGGTTGACTGTAAATTTTTATTGTTTTCTTTTTTGCTCTCGGTTGGAGAGTTAGACTCTAGGGTGTAGAGTCGGTCGTTTCACTCTTGGTGGTAGAGTGGGTCTGCTTTCTCTGGTTGAGAGAAAGGACTACGGGTTAGACAAGTTTGTTGTCTGAACGCCGTAGGGTATTCTTGTAAACTTGTTTTTCAAGAATAGTGGAAATCTCAAGTGGGTTGCTTGGGGACTGGATGTAGGTCGGAAGGACCGAACCAGGATATATCGTGTGTACTCTGTGATTGTTTCTCTTGAACTTGCATTTACTTTTTCTGTTTGTTTAGTTCTGTGAAACTTGTCTGGACATTCGACTCAGCACATTATCAGTCGATTGGTCAGCTCGTATCTTTAAATATTAACTGTGTCTTCAGTCGCCTGTCTCAACTTTAAGTCGACTGCACAGAGTTGTTTGTATTTTCTTTTATTTGGTCATCTCAGTCGACTGGTTCACTCCTAAGTCTAGTGCACCGAAGAAAAATTATTTATTCCGCAGTTTATTTTAATTAACACTATTCACCCCCCCTCTAGTGTTTGTTGCCTCGCCTACAGGTTCCAACAGATATCACATTACACACACGACATGAAATAACTTAGACATGAACACTTCTTGATGTATACATGCATGTTGTTCATATGATGTCGCATGCTTGGTTGTGTTAGTCGTAGTATAACCTGTTGTAGACTCATTAAACACCCTATACCATATTTTTTGGACTTCTAGTACACCATATTTCAAATTTTGTTATGATTTGGATGTGTTTCATATGATCTATTTGATTTTATGCATGAAGACTAATTCTGTCTTTGTTTTTACCCCGTTTTTGTGCAATATTTTAGACCCTATTAAGGTCAATATATGAAAATTAATTGTGAATATGAATTATAAAGAATTCTGTCTACTTTGCATATTTACTGACAGATCTCAGTTTTGATTTATGAGTTGCAAGTTACGGCTCTTTTACTAGAGATGTGTAAAAAATTTCAGATCTAGTTTTATATGAATTCTGTATGGTTAATCATTTTTCTACTGATGTGATAGATAATATTTTGATCCAATACTTTTCTGAGCATATCTATAATTGATTGGGATTAACCCCAAACTTTTGTGGATTTAATTGATGACTTTTATAAACTGTTCTATGCTTGCAAACAACTACTATACATGTAAAATTTTCATACTGTTCATTGAAGAACCTTAATTTCGACCTTATTCTACTTGCTGTTTATAAAAACTTTGTGAATAAGAATTGTAGCCTACTGTATCTATTTTATCACCCTTTTAATGGATCTGTATTTCGATTTATATTTTGCAATCTATTGTTGTTTTGGTACTGCTATGTTTATGATTCTAGATTTACAAAACTATTGTATCTTGCTGCTTTCTGATTTTAATTGACTATTCTATCTATGTTGAAAAATTATGAAACTTTATGTTCTGTTACTAAACATACAAGAGAATACTCCAGATTTTTCTTAGATTTAATCAATAAGTTTTGATGTTGTTTTCCTGTTTATGAATACAAACTTATGATTTCTAGCTGAACACATTTTCTGGATACAATTCTGTTTTGAGACCTATTTTTGTGAAATACCATATGACTTATATATATTTGCTAGATTCGGCCGAGAGTATGTTTTCCAGATTTTCTGACGGATCCAGATTTGCACATTTGTAGCAACGGGAATTCCAGATTTAGTGCAGTACTATCTTGCTCTCCTGAACTAGAATTTTCATTGTCATATCCTTTTATGAGTTGTCTTTCACCTGAACATGTTTATCCTTCAACCTGAACCTGTTACTTGTTCATGTCATGTTATTCTTGCCCTGTTTTGTAACACATACATGCTTGTTTGATAATAATAACAAATAACCAAGCCGGGGTTAAGGGAAAGAACTAGTAGTGAAAAATATAGAAATATGTACTTGGAAGGGGCCCGTGTTTCCCACCTGATTATCTGTTATCTGTTACCTGTGATATGATTACCTGATATGTGATTCTGATTATCTGTTATCCAATTCCTGACTACATACTTCTTTATGAGAAGGTGTACTCAGAAGGGGGCCCATGTTTCCCACTTGTGACCCAATTACATACTTCTTATGGAAGGGTGTACTTGGGAGGGACGTAGCCCTACCTGATGCATGATTACCTGTTACATGATACCTGTACCTATTTACCTGATACCTGAGTACACGGCCCTATGGACTCCGCTACGAAATCTAAACGAAACTTGTTTTAATGTAGCAACTATGTGGTCAAAACCTGGGACGCATGAAGTGCTACCTAGATAGTAATAATACAAGACTTGACATAACATGACACTTGTTACATGCTTACCTATACATGCTACCTGTATACCTGTTTACCTGTACACCTAATTACTTGTTTACCTGCTTGCATGATACCTAATACATGTTACCTGTACCCTGTTAGTATATCATGCTACTTGATTTTGTTTCCTGATTCGTGTTAGTTATCATGTTTTGTTGACACGCCTATACCATGCTATGTTGTTTCTGCCATTACTCTATACTTGTTTATCTTTCCTGTACTTGTGCCTGCACTACAAGCGGCCCGTAACTTGCATTGACGGGCATTTTGTTTTCTTTTCCTCTTCCTGCAATTTGCTAAATTGCAGATCATGGAGATCAGCTACCAATGGAGTAGGTAATCTGAGATTTTAGATGCGAGAGTTTTGCTATTGTTATTTCCTGTTGCTTATTTGAATAAATGTATCTGCTACTTGGATTATTTTGTATTGGGCAATGTGACCCAGAATTATTGACTTGTTTCAAGTAAATCCTATTGTAATATTGATTTGTTTATGCATGCATGGTTGACTTCTCTTGCTTCCTACTTTGGTTGTTCATGTGAAATGTTGTAAAGATCCTGGCAGCTTATGGATGATGAAAATCATTCGATGGACTTAGTCATGTATCCGTATTCCGTATTTTCTTTTTGTAAAGTGGGGCGTGACAGGGAATGTCAGTGATTAGACATAACGTATTCATGACCAATGTTACCATGCAGCATAGTCCCTTTGTCCAGATATCTTAATTGACCATCGTGTCACCCTTGTTAAGTTCAATCTTTGGTTTCTTGATGTCCGAGTAGACTTACTCAAACAAATAAGCTCAATATCTCATATTGACTCATTTGAGTATGACCATGCATTTTGTAGTCTCACTCAATCAAGGAGCCCATAGATATCGCTCATGTTATGTAAAAGGGACAAATCCTGTCTAAGTCACTCACATCCCTCCGCATGATTTGTAGTATATCCAATAGTCGACTTTATAATTACCCATAACATGCAACGTTTGACGACATGAAAACATATAACTTCTCAAGTAGGAAACCGTAGTGACTTCAAGTCAAAGGACTACATACACCATGGTCACTGTGAGAACCGCTTATGACACTCACGTAACGATCCATATAGCGTTCTCATTGTGGGTCATTCCAGTACATTATTACTCTAATATGTACCAATGTGAAGACTTGATATCTCATATCCATGACCCGTGAGATATGGTTATCATTCTACACACATACTAGTCTCTATGCCTTATTGTTGTCATAATTCAAAATAATACTTGACTAGGGATATTTAAAAATAGAGTTATGATTATAACCAATAGGATCTCACAATCAACTCATGCACTTGATATCCCATGGTATTGAACCTACTATTCTAAGGACATTATTATGTTCATTTAATCACAATAAACAACACAATAAATGAAATGCCTCAAATATGAAATAAATATCATGATACAATGTAAACTAGTAATGTCAATACACAACTGGCCTCTAGGGCATACACCAGCACTAAGTATATCAATGAATGCCATGGACGTAATAACTAATGCAATAATTCAATGCACACAATACACTTCTAACAACCACTTGTTCGGATTCAACGCCGCCCATACAACATAGGTCCGAAGGCATGCCCTTAATGTTCTCCTCATTATAAGGTTTATTCCCTCGTTATATAAACCTAAAACCACGAAGAACTACAAGATCTAGACATTTTGTAAGTATTGGCTCTCACCCCGCAACTCTGGAGAGCAATCTCTATCCACAGATCATTCTGGAGAATATTTCACTCTCTTCTTAGAATCTTTGAGAATTCCACACCCCGTAGGTCACTCTGGAGCACTCATTACACAAATTTCCCATGAGCGTTTCTCTCGCCCTAGAAAATCTGGAGATCAATCTCTATCCACAGATCATTCTATAGACTATTTCACTCTAGTATGGGAATCCTCGAGAATACCTCACCCCATAGGCCACTCTGGACCCCTCATACTCATGTTTGCTCTCGCATCGTCACATCCCCATCTAGTGCTTATCCTTATATTCAATCGTAATTAATATTCCCTAAAGCTAGCTTACCCTACATGACGTAAATCAAGAAACTGAGAAATTAGCCCACACTGACAATTTCTAAAATTTTGTAATAATTCAAAACTTATCGGAATCTTGGGTCTCGCTCAACCTCTAGAGTCCACACAATTCAAACAAAGAATTTTCTAGATTATCCTTAAAGTCATTCCAAATTCCATTCATTCATACACCAAATTTATCTCTTATTCATTTCATCCAACTAGTCATCCTCAAATAACTAGATATAAATTTTCAAACAATAGGACCTAAAAGAATCTCATCTCAATTAACATCATCTATGTTCTAATTTTTCAAATCCAATTACCAAATCTGTACTAAATCGTTAATTCTAATATTTAATTTAATCCAAAATATTTGTCCCAATTTCCATTAAGATAACATCCTTTAAAATCCATTCTTAATTTTACCAAATTCTTCCAAAACATTTGTACTCCAATTTACATTAAAATAATATTCCTCATAATCTATTTCTAATTCTCCAAAATACTCAAAAGATAATATTCCTCAAAATTAGTTATTAATCCTCCAAATACACAAAAGTTAATATCTGTCATGCCCCGCTTCCCAAAAGAGAATACGAGCACGTAACATTGGCCCAGCGAATGATTTTCATCATCCATAAGCTGTTCAGGAGTCTTTACAATATCTCACAAAATAATCAAAGTCAGAAGCAAAGAAACAACCACATGCACATATGAACCAATTACCAACAATATTACTTGAAACCAAATATATATATCTCAAATAGTCATAATCTGAATAAGTCAAAATCCCGAATCATATTGCCCAAACACAAAGAATACAAGTAACATATACAATGTTCAAAATGAGCGACAGGAAATAAATGAAGATAGCAAAAGCTCCAGCCAACTAGAACTTTAGATCACATACTCCATCGGGCAGCTGACCATCCTGATCTGCAATTAGTGAATTTGCAGGAGAAGGGAAAAGAAAACAAGTACCCGTCAATTGCAAGTTATGGACCACTTATAATGTAAGATACAAGTACATGGGAAAACTAACTAATAACATGGAATAAGCATGATGTCAAAGTAAACAACTAGCATGGTAATGTGATCAAGTATCATGTAACATATATCAAGAGTCAAGTAAACAAGTATCATGTAAACACATGTCAAGTATCGAGTATCAAGTAACCAAGTGTCAAGTATCAAATTGTCAAGCAAGCATGTATCATATTTAAGTATCATGTTCAAGTATCAGGTTCAAGTCTTGTAGTGATTACTACCTAGGTAGCACTTCATGCATCCCATACTGCATGGTTGCTACAACAAACAGTTTCGCTTTAAATTTCATAGTGGACCAAAGAGGACAGTATACTCGGAGACAAGTAATCCAAATCATATACCAAATTTCAAATTAACCAAATCATATACCAAATTTCAAATAATCCAAATCATATACCAAATTCCAAATAATCCAAATCATGTACAAAATTTCAAATATGGGAAACACGGGCCCCCTTCCGAGTACACGTTTCTGAATTATCTACTACTAGATCTTTCCCATTAACCCCGGCTTGGTTATATATTATTATAATCAGGCATGCATGTATGTATCGCAAAACAAAGTAGGGATAACAGGGTCTAAACATGTATCAGGTTCAAGGTGCAAGATAAACAAGTACAGGTACAAGATAACACATAACAGGGTAGAACAACTAGTTTTCTAATTTAGGACAGCAAGACAGTGTTGTACAAAAACAGTGATTCCTGCTACTACAAACATCCAAATCTTGATCCGTCGAAGAATCTGGAAAATAGACTCCTACACAAATCCAGCGAATATAAATAAGTCATATAGTAATTCACAACATCTTAACTCAAAACAGGTTTGAATCCAGAAAATATGTTCAAACAGAAATCAGTAAAACGAGTTCTCAGTCAGAAAAACCGCATCAAAACCTCTCAAATAAATTCATAAAAAATCTGGGGTGTTCCCCTATACGTATAGAATCAGATTATAAAGTTTTATAGTATTCCAGTAAAATTAGTTTAGTCATCAAAAATAAGAAAATACCAAAAAATGATACTTTAGAAAATCTGGAATTCCCAACACTACTGTACGAAAACTGAAATATCTCGCAAGCCGTGAAACAAAATCCAAATCCGCCAAAGGGAGATGAAAATAGAAAAAATAATTTAATTTTCATATTTCACGAATATTTTCCATACAGTAAAAGGAATCAGGGTGAAAACACAATTCTTTACAGGACAGCGAGCAAAATACAGCAAGTATAACTTCTATAAACACACATAAAACGGCGTATAAAACTCATCAATAAAATTTACCAAAATTCTGGATAATCCCTAGATAGGTATAGAAAAACTGACCAAAGTTTGGATCAAAATAATATATGTAGCATAGTTATTAAAATGATTTAGTCATCAAGAACACCAAGAAACGAAATCTGGAAAAGATCGACACCTCTGTAGTAAAACAGTCATATCTCACACATAAAAAAACAAAATCAAGGAAGGTCAGAGGGGTTTGAAAATAGACGAAATTCTTTAAAATTCATGTTTTATACTGGAACCAGGATACTGACTTCAAGACAGTCCAAAACAGCAACCAAAACAGATCAGCGACAAAATATAGATTTTCCCCTTTAACAACCACTCAACATATGTCATACAAAACTTGTTCAAAGCACAACCAAGCATGAAATCGAGTCTACCAAGTGTCCAAATATCATGAATTAGGGTTATTAACATATCTAAAGTAATGCTATCACATGGATCCCAACAAATACCCTAATTCTCACAAAAATCCCACATACATGATCAAATCAAGAACAGGCAAAAACTAAGTTAATTCATGTCAAAATTGTGTCATGAGGCAACTATGGCCAAGTTTTCACAATAGAGACAAAAGCCATCAAGAATGACACAAATAAGAGTCGTCTCTAGATCCAACTACACTATAGGTAGTATTTTTGACTTGTATCAAACAAAGAAATTGAAGTACAAGTTACTTGCCTTAACCGAAGATGAAGATGAAAAAATTCAAGTGTAACGGGAATGGATTCCCGACAACGAGCAAAATCCACGAACGAAAATTCATGAACTAATGAATCCAAGCAAACTTGAGCAAAAATCTCCACACGAACAAACTCCACCAAAAGAGATGATCCAAGAGGGATGATGACAATAGTGGTTTGCGGCCACATGAGAACACCAAGGGAGAGAGACTAGAGTGGTATATGGTGGTGTAGGAGGTCAGATGGATGAGTGGATGGAGTGCGGCCAAAGGGAGTGGGTCTCGGCCTAGGGGGTGGGCGTCGGGTGCGTACGACACCGCCAAGGAGGAGAGAGAGAGAGAGGGTAAGCCGGGTGCTAGGGTGTAGGGTTTAGATGTTAGGGTTAGGGTTTGAGGTTAGGGATATATATATGAGGGGATTAGGGTTTAGGAGTTGGGTTAATGGGTAATTGGGTTGTGGGTAATTAGGAGTAGTAATAGGATTGTTTAATGGGTATTGATAAGGATTAATTGCATAGGATTTAAAATAGGATTGGGTTTAATTCAGCTTTGGTAAATCTATTAGGGATCAACAATAGGTTGGGAATAGGATTAGGGTTTTAAAATAAGATTTAAATAAAAGATCAAATCGAATAGATAAAGTAATAAATAAAAGTAGGATTATATATCAAAATATATATTGATCTACAAGATAGAAATTATTTGAAATACTATAAATACAAATAACAATAGAAATAGATTTTTAAATCAACAACCAAGACTAAAAGATAAAATAACTTGAATAACAAAAATAACAATAATCATAATGAGCATTAACAAAAATAATATTAATAATAAAAAATCAACACATAATAATAATAAACATAATAATCCAAAGCAAAATAAAAATATTTGTATTATAAAAAAATATCTTTGGGAACTAGTTATAAATAAACTATTGATTAAAAATAGTTTTTAACAGAAGATCTAATAATACATTTTAACAAAGAATTTGAAAGCAGAAAAATTAATGTACAAAAAATTTTAAATATAGAAAAATACACATAAAATATGGGTTTGGGGAAACAGGGGTTACAATATCCTTCAAAACCAATTCCTTAATTCTCCAAAATATTCAAAAGAAGTAAATAAAAATCAAAACTGTAGTTAATCATTTAATTCATTGTGGAAATTAACTGAAAAATACTGTACCAGTTTCTATTTATACAAAACATCAAAATATAATTTTTATGTTGAAAATACTCAAAATAGGGAATTTTAAAACAAACTCGAACCCCACGAAATTCGAACCAGAGCACAAACCCAGCGCTCTAAACCACACCTGCAAACTAGGTTTCTAAACCACTGTCTGTGTAGAAGTCTTTTCACAAATTAATATATGGCTTACTGACCTGTAATTCATTTTCTTTACATCAAACCGAAGCGCAAAATCAACTCTTAAGTTGTAAATTATGAGTTCTACAGTACAATTCACTTAACAAGATTTACTAGCGTGGAAATATAATGTTTATAATAACCGAAACTTATATGTATAAGACATCAATTTAATCTACACAAACCAAATGCGAACGAACCATTTCTACGGCTACATTTCATTCAACCTCCCATTAAATAATACTCAATTCTACTTACAATTTTTCTAACAAATTAGTGCATTTTCATACTATAACAATAATTAGGAATTTAAAACATGATATCGCATTTTTATCATAATCTAATTATACAAGAATTTGTCTAGCATGCATACAATCCTAGTGGAGAAATAATTTGCAACTTTAAAGAGAACTACACTTACACATCACATGGTTTCCATTAACATTAACAAATTTCTACTCAAGGAAACTACAGAAAATTAAGGAAGCACCCAAACATATATATTTCACACACATATTTTAACCACAATCTACACACAATTTAAGCATGAATACTATTACACAAAATTTTAAAAGTTGGAGAACACCCATATATATATATATATATATATATATATATATATATATATATATATATATATATATATATATATATATATATATATATATATTTGTATATATATATATTTGTACAATTTAGCATGCTACTACTAAGAATAAATTAGAAAGTTAACGGAACACCCCACCTATTGATAAATTCTTTGCAAACTAAGCTCTCCAAAAACCTTCTTCTTCCCAACTCCAAAAGCTCCACGCTAGGATAATTGGATTACACACAAAATGAGAACCCCCTAGGATTTGGCTGGTTATTTTTCTTAAGCAAAAGAGTGAGTGGAAGTTATTAAAACCACCCATGACTCACTCCATGATCTAACTCACTTTTCCTACTATTTGCAAATTTCTCCCTCCAATTCAAATTTGCCGGTCAAACAAAGTATGTGTGTGTGGGTTTTATCTTTACATTTTGTGCATAAAACAATGTGTTCAGTCATTCAAATGAAGTATCATTATCTTAAAAACTGAGTGTAATTAAAGTAGTATGAAATTTTCAATCTAATCTCCCATATGTTAAAATTAAGAATTATTGAAAATAAATATACACACTTCATTAATTTAATATATTATAATATAATCAACACGTGCATTACAAGTACGTGTATTGTGCGTATAAACAAAAAATATATTTGAGTTGGCTCAATGTAGGAGAAAATGAATTTCGAGAGAACGAAAAAAAATATAAATAATCGAAATATAAAATACGTGGGATATTTGTATTAAAATATGTTACAAATATTTTTTGCAATAATACAAAATACATGTATGTAACAAGTGCTGCAAATTTATAATAGACCCCCAATAGCCAATCCTTACATGAATAGCTAAGGATCCAATAAGTCCAACATTGATTCCCTCAACCAAAATAGAAAAAACTCACACTGGGTTTAGGGATAACTCAATTTTGTGGGGTGTTACACTCTTCCCCCCTTACAAAAGTTCTATCCTAAGAATTTACTAGGGAAAAGTTGTATTTTGAACACATCATGTAAAGAACTTGAAAAAAAATGTAGTATCAAAATACATAAACTAGAAAACAAAATACACTTAAAATAAAGTAGATATATGAGTATCAAGTAAGTTATACATATTTAATAAGAGTACAAAGCGAAAAAAATTAATAAGAATGAAAAACGGAAGTATTAAACAAACTGGAAAACTTAATAGAAAAAGAAATGTGATGGTGAAAGATAATATAGATTGAAAGTAATTTTCATACAAAAGTAATAATAGGTTCAGTATTAGGTAATGTAGTAAAAGAAAAATATAAATTAAGTAATCTATTGCAAAAGGAAATGAAAAACTAAATAAATTGAAAAAAAAAGCATACTAATATAGATGGTCTAATAAAATACTAAATATAGTAAGCAAAATAATGAAAGTAGTAAGAAATAGAATGAGAAAGAATACGACGAAAATAAAAAATAAAAAAGGAAGTACAGATTAATTGAAATGCAGTAGGAAAATTTGAAAATAGACTAAGAGCGTAAATAAAGATTAAGCAGCTTAAAAATCAACTATGATAAGAAGTGTAGTATTATGATAAAGTAATAAATAGTATAAAAAAATAAACAAAATATCGAAATATTAAGCAAATTGATAAATAATTAGGAAGAACATAATAATTGAAAGTAGTTAGCAATAGTTAATAAGAATTGGAAAAATATAAAGGATGGAGAAGTTAATTAAAAGAAAATGTGAAAAATAGAATGATTAAAATTGTAAAATAAACTAGGATTATATATTCTGAAATAAAAGAAAGTAGTAATTTAAGAGAAGACTGTTCAAAAAAATCTGAAAAATATATGAGTGTTAAATTTTAGTTAGAAAGTATAACAATATAAGATTTATAATAGAAAAATAATAATGTATATATAAAAAATATTATACAAAAATCATTTGTGAAAGTTATATAATAATTATATCTACGATATAAAATTAAATATATAGAATAATGTTTAGTATATATCAAATACTTATAAATTGTCAAGTATATCATGAAAATTAACATATAATATTATATACATAAATAGACGTAAAACAGATGATAAAAAATAATACTATAACATGAAAATTATAAGTAGTTGCAGTAGTAACAATGTATAATAGTAGTAAAAGTAATAATATATTCTTGAAATAATACATAATATTAATTATATAGAAATTAAATGTAAATAGTAAATATAAGTATAAGTAATACAAGTTATATTATATGAGTAGCAAACAATTATAAGATAAGGTAGCAATAAAATATAAAATAAAATGAAATTGTATAAAAAAAATTTAATAAAATAAAGCAATGGTTTATTATGTTTAACATTTTAATACTAATTGTGAAAAAAAGTTCAAAAAAGACATCTCAGATCTCCGATCTCATCGCCTCTGCCTCCTCTGCCGTCTTCGGCTCTCTTTCTCTTCCTATCCCACCCTTCCTTATCCTCTTGATGGCGTGCCCCTTCTGACCCTTCTCTTTGTTGCTAGCTTGCTCCCCCGTGGTTCTTGGCCTTCCCTTGTCCCCCTTCCCTGCTCTCTGGTAGCCTGGCCTTCTTTGGCAGCATGCCTTCCGCCCCTTTTCGATGGAGCCCTTGCAGAGTGCAGTGTCACTCTTTGTGTTTGATCTCCTCGCGGTAGTGAGTCCCGGGGTTAGTGGAGTTTCGCTCGCAGCTGCGTAGGCTTCCCTTTCTCTTCTAAGGTCTTTTGAGATCTTTCTGCTTCCTAGACGAAGCCCTTCCAGACGTCGTCCTTCTCAGATCCTAGCTGCGAAGTTTCGCCAACCTAGCACTGTAAGTTGTTGTGTTTTTAATTTGCATTTGTTTGTTTTTTGCCTCCTCGTTTTTTGTGTTCTCTCAGATTCAGTTTATTTTTAGATCACTCTTGAGCTCTTTCTTGTTCCCCCCTTTGGCTTTTCTGACTACATTCTTGCTTTCGATCGATCTGAGATTTGCCTGTGTGTTTCTTGTTATCGATCTATTGATCGGTTGTTTAAAGTTGGTTTGTTTGGATCTAACGATCCCCTTAGTAATTACTATCTTTGCTTAATTCATCCTTTAGATTGAGTTCGTAGAAATTTGTTGTTCACCATTTCCAGTGGCTTTTGAACATCAATTTTCCTTTTTCGACCAACTGGCTGATCGCTACAGTGTAGGTTTTTTTCGTTTCATTCAATTTTCTTATTCTCTCTCTACCTTCTTTTTTTCGGCCTGGGCCGCTATGGGCTCCGCTTGGGTAGACATAGTTTAAAAAAAAAAGAAATATTAAAAATATAAATAATAGGGCGAATGAGGTTTCTCAGTGCAGCCCAGATTTGATTAATTATCTTTCCGCTCAGCCCAATCCGAAGAAGCTTCTAGGGCGAGTGTCTTCGTCCCTTTACCGTCCTTTCACCTCCCTTTCTAATTCCCGCTCTAAGTGTACCTCTTCTCTTCTTCCTCTCATGCTCTGGTGTGTTACCGCTGTCTCCAAGCTAGTCACATTAAGGCCTTCTGCTCTGACAACATGAAGTGTTTGTTCTGCTTGAAATTTGGCCACTCCCGAAATCGTTGCTTTTCTTTACAACAAATTTTGGGTCTTTCCATGGTGGTTCCCATTTCCGATCAAGTGATCGCTGCATTGGAATTCCCCTCTCTTCAATCCAAGCTTGCAGACATTCATTCCCAAAAGCCTAAGAGGGCCAAGTTAGAGTCCTCTTCTCCTCTGCTACAAACACCTCCAGTCTCGTAGTGTATCTCAGAAGATGAGCATCCTATTTCTCAAGTGACTACTCCCCCTTCCTCTCAGGTGGTAAAGCCTTAAGGCACCTTCGGGTTCATTCCTGCAGCTGAACTCTCCGATAAAATGCACTTTTTTGAATGCTACGGCACTGTCTCCCTCAGCGGAGGTTCGATGTCCTACTCCACTTTAGACTCTTTTCTTTGTAATTCGTGTAATGTGCAAGATTGGAAGTGGTCCATTAATACTTGTTCGAACGGGGAAGTGGTCATTAACTGTCCCTCTCTTAAAATCCTGGAAGATCTCACTACCATCAACTCTCTTTCGATTGGATCAATCAAGTTTTCGATTCGTAAATGGCTATACCAGGGTCATCCCCCTCATTCCCCGATCCTATCCCCAGTCAAAGCCATTCTATTAGGACTACCTCCATTCTGCGACTCTCACCATGTTGTAGCAGACATGACTAAATGTGTGGGTGAGTTGCATTGCATTTGTTCCACTTTTCTGCTGGCTTCAGGTTGCCTTCAAGTGGAAGCTGAGTACTTTTGCCCGCCTGAGAACGAAAAAATTGATGCTTATTCGTTGAGAGATTTTAAGACTAGTTTCTCCATTTCTATCATTTACCAAGATCAATTTAAGGATAGCACGATTCCAACTCCACTGCCTATGGGAGTTGCTAAAACCCCCGTGAATACATCGGCTCTTCACAATTCCTTCTCCGTTGGAACCTCTTCCCTTACGACTAATCTTTCTTCCAAATGGAAGGCGTCGCACAAAGGCCCTTATAAAAGGAATCACCCTCCTCAGCACAGAGGTCTTTGCGCCCCTACTAACTCCAAAATCTTGCCTTCTAAAGCCCCCAATCTGGTCTGGATTAACCCAGATATTGCTGCTGTGAAACACCATCAAGAAGCTCTAACTTCTTTTTCTGAGCACCATCCTAAGCCTCCAATTCAACCTTCGTTCAAGTCTCACTCGACTCTGGCTTCAGTTGAGCCTGCCGCTACCTGTTCTGGTCCTTCTGAGTCAATGCTGGTTGATTCTGATGATAAGTGTCCTATTTGGGAGGTGAATCCTCATTACTCCTCTGATTGGGATAAGTTCAAAAATGGTGTGCACTGTACTTCAACTTTAGGGATCATATCTTCGCCTGTTCCGGTTAAAGCCTTCGCTTCCTTTACTCCTATTGCTGAGGCTTGGGTCGATCATGATAATTTTTTAGACGAAGATTTAGCAGATCTGGCCCAATCCCACTCGTTTAAGTAGGTAATCTTCACTTTTCATTCAGCAGTTTTTAAATTCTGTTCTTCTAATTGTTTTGCTTTTGATAGCGGCTGCAATTTTATATTTGGTCTTTATTCGTCTTTTTCGGCAAGGTACTCACTTTCATATTGTCTTGCAACTTATTATCATTTTCGTTCTCAACTATGGGCTCCAACATCGACTCCGGAGGGTTTTCACCCTCCCCGTCATTGCAGAGAGATAACCCTTTCTCATTACCCACTCTGTTCTCCCTGTACATACCTCTCCTCCATCCTCGTTCCATTCAAATGGTCCTATTGATGGGATGACCATTAACTCCTCCTCTTCAGACTGTCTCTTTGAGGCGTCGAAGCTCTCAGATGTTACTGCCACCCTTGGGAAACAGCAATCTCCTAGTACCACTAAAAAAACTATTGCTTTCATTCGCTCTAGTGCCCGTATTCGGGCCAAAAGAGCATCAAAACTTTTAGTTGATTCTTAGGCATCCCTTGCGGCTCAGATCTGCAAGCTGGATAGTTCCCTCCCTTCGCGTTTTTCTTCGGGGAAGGAACAACTAGGCTCCATCTATCATGTGCATTTTGACACCCTCTCAAATCTAGATATGCTTCACCTTTCTAGGGATATGGGATTTCTGGTCAATTCAGATAACTTTGTTGACTTTGATTCTATTCGTAGCCGGGAAATCTCTAGAGGTTTTGAGACTAAGGGTTTTAATGATTAGCATCTCTTGGAATATTCGAGGTCTGCGGTGTGCGACTAAGCAGCAAGCTTTGTTTCAACTGATTTCTTCCTCCCATTATGATCTAATCTCAATCCAAGAAACTAAACTTGAGGATCCTTCCCCCACCCTCTTACGTTCGATCGGAGGATTCTTAATCTCCAATTGGATTTCTCTTGATGCCATCAGATCAAGAGGAGGGATCCTCTTTGGGTTTAAGGACTCCCGTTTTTCCTTTATTTCGATACGTCGATTAACTATCTTCCTTGTAGTTCGACTCCGCTGGGCCGAATTCAATTGTGATCTCACAGTTGTGTCCGTCTATGGTCCGTCCACTGCGGATCGTCGAGATATGTTTTGGAACAAATTTAACTCATTCCAAAACAATACTCAGAGTTTTTGGTTTTTCTGTGGTGATTTTAATGTCACCAGATTCTCCTTCGAAAGATCGGGGATTACCTCGAACTGTTTAGACTCCTCCCGTTTCAACGAATGCATCCATTCCCTCGATTTGACTGATCTTCCACTCAATGGTAGATCATTCACTTGGCCCAACATGCGTTTGTCGCCGACCTTGGCTATGCTTGATCGCTTTCTTGTGTCCAGTGACTGGATCAACTTTTTCCACAACTCGTTCGCTTTGGCATTGCCCAATCCGTCATCGGATCATGTACCGATCTCTTTGTCCTCTAACTTTAATTTCTCAAGACCTTTCAAATTCCGTTTTGGAAAGTTTTGGTTGCAAGACCAAATTTTTGTCAACCCCATTACGGAATGCCTATCTTCTATTACGGGATCTTCATGGCTAGGTTGCATTCTGATTAAGCTTCACACTATCAAATACGGTTGTAAAATCTGGAATAAGGAGCGAGTTGCTAACACAAATTTCCTTAAAAATGTATTACTGTCTTCCATTGATTCCATTGATAAACTTGAGGAACAAGGTCCTATCTCAGAATCCCTTCCTTCAGAATGTGCGTCTTGTAACAGAGAATATGCGTCCATCCTCCATAACGACCATATCAAATGGGCCCAGAGGGCTAAGCTCCAATGGTTGAAGGAGGGTGATGGTAACACCTCCTTCTTCCACAACTTCGCATCGCATCATCAACAATGCAATCGTATTTCCTCTATCCTCGATAATGGCAATGAATTCACTACCGACTCTGATATCCATGCCAATTTCCTTCGATTCTTTAAAGATCTATTGGGATCTCATAAACATCGTTCTATCCATCTGGACCGGATCCAATTGTATGGTCACCAATCGCATGATCTGTCTACCTTGGAAGAACCATTTTCTTTAGAAGAAATTAAGTCTGCAGTATTTGCTTTAAAAAGTGACTCCGCACCAGGCCCGGATGGGTTTCCTGCCTTCTTTTTCCAACATTTTTGGGACTATCTCAAAGATGACCTTTTCAAGATGTTCTCTTATTTACACCAAGAGAATTTCTCCTTTGACAGGATCAACTACGCGCATATCGTTCTCATTCCCAAAATCATGGGAGCCAACTCGATCTCCAATTTTCGTTCGATTAGCCTTCTCAACACGACCTTCAAAATCATTATGAAAGTCCTCTCCTTCTGCCTCATTGCTATTATCTCCCCCTTGATCGATCCCGCTCAAATGGGTTTTATTAAAGATCGTTTTATCTTAGATAGCGTGGCGTCGGCACAAGAAATCATTTCCGAGTGCCATAGATCCAATTCTGAAGGGGATCTTGCTAAAATTAGACTTTCAAAAAGCTTATGATAATGTTAGCTGGGATTTCCTTTTCGAAATCCTTCTTCATTGTGGTTTCAGTCCTAAATGGATCGCTTGGATTAAATCCAGTCTTTTTGCAGGAACTTCGTCCATTCTTATTAATGGAACGGAATGTCACAAATTCAGGTGTAAGTGTGGTCTCCGCCAGGGTGATCCTATTTCCTCCCTTTTATTTTCTCTTGTTGCCGATGTCTTCAGTAAGTTCTCCGTAATGCTTGGGAGGCTGATGTTATCGAAGGTCTAGGGGGTTCACAAAGTTACCGAGGGGTGCTGAACCTTCAATATGCCAACGATACTATCAGCTTTGCGAAACCCAACGAGTGTACCTTACGTAACCTGAAGTTACTGCTTTATATTTTTGAAAGCGCATCTGGTTTAGCCATTAACTTTAAAAAATCTTCGGTTCTCTGGCTTGGAGGGTCTCATAACCGCCAAGTTGAAATTGCTCAATTCTTTAACTGTTCCTCTGCCTCGTTTCCTATCCAATATCTTGGAATGCCCTTGAGATGGGGGAAGCTTCATAAATCGGATTGGATGCCGATGATCGATAAAGTCAAATCTAAACTTAACAGCTAGGATGGCAAACACCTCTCGCACAGAGGCAGACTCATCCTCGTTAATTCCATACGCTCCTCTATTCTTTTATATATGATGTCTTTCTTTTACCTCCCGTCTTGGGTTATTAAGCAGATCAATCAGATCAGAAGAAATTTCTTCTGGTATGGTACTGATACGTTTAGAGCTGGCTCTCATTATGCAATTGGAAGTTGATCTGTACTTCTAAGGCAGCTAGAGGCTTAGGGGTCCTTGATCTCAGGCACCAAAACATGGTCCTCCTGGGCAAATGGTTATGGAGAATTATAAAAAGTGATCAACTGCCCTGGGCTCGCCTTATCTCTCTAAAATATTTTGCCAAGCATAACATTTGGGATTTCCATTTACCCTTTTCCCGAAAGGCCTCTTCCTTCTGGAAGAGGGTCTGGAAAGCTGTTGGTCCTTCCTGATGTAGAATATCCCATGTATGTGCTGATGGCTCTAAAACCAAATTATGGGATGATTTTATGGTTTTGTAATATCAAGTTAGCGTTAGCTTATCCTTCCCTCTATCTCTTCGCCTCCAACCCCTCAGCCACGGTGGCGGATTATGTCTCTGTCATCAATAACCAAAAGTTCTGGTCTATAACATTCAGAGGCGTTCTTCCTTTGCCGCTTGCAAACGAGCTCGAAGAGCTTTTTGCTTGTCTAAACTTTTATTCCTAGCATCCTATTGACGATATCAAATGGAGATAGACCAGTTCTGGTAACTTTTCGGTTAAATCCTTCTACAACTTCCTCAATTTCGGGGGGATCTATCCTACGTGCTAAGTCTTTATGAAGTGGTTACGCTCCCCTGAAATCTAAAATCCTAACTTGGCTTGAGTTTAACAACAAACTACTCACCGTTGAGGTTCTTAATGAAATGAACTTGGCTGTAAGCCAATTATGCTCATTGTGTTCCTCCGAACATGAGGACGCTGATCACCTTTTTCTTAACTGCACCTTTATTCAACCATTGTGGGTGATTACTGTTCTTGCTTGGCAAGCACTTCTATCCCCAACGAATTCTCGTCCTGTTGGATGTCTCAAACCCTCAAGAAAGAGTATCGTAATTCTTGGTTTCTTTCTATTATGGCTATCATTTGGGTAATTTGGTCAGAACGGAACAAGCGTATTTTTACTCACACCGCTTCTTCGATCGATACTCTTATCGATGATTTTTTATTCTTCACTAAATTTTGGCCCTCCACTTTAACGCATGATAAAGTGGAAGCCTTGCACATAAATGACCTGGATGAGGCGATCAGCAATGTTCGTTCTAATATTTCTTAATCCAATGAGCTGTGTTCATTTCTAATTTGATTTCTATTGCTTTTCCTTTTGCAGTTCTAAAGTAGATGTAGTGTTTCGTTGCCTCCTTTTCACGAGGTTTTTTGGGTTGTTTTGGCAGTTGCTGAGGGCCTTGAGCTGTAATTGTGCTTCTATGTTGTTCTATTCTGGGTTTTTAAGCTCCTTTGATTAATAGTGTTTTTTGTATGTTGCTTGTTCTTTTCTGCTCAATGGGTTGGATGTTCTTCGTTTGGAGGTTTATTACTCTTTGTTATGTATTCTTTTGGTGGCCTTTTGTTAATTTTGGCTGCTGGCATGACCTCTTGTTGGTATGTAGATCTTGTGCGATGCTGCTGTTATTATATCTATGATGATATTAGCTCTGCCCTTGTCTCTAGGGGTGTTAATTTTTTCGTTTCTTGCTATATTCTTTGGATTTATTTTGTTACTCTGGTCCATCAGGAAAGTCCCTGGCTATGCTTTGTTGGCAACTTGGTTATGAAGTGCCAGATCTCGGGCTGCGTCTCGATGGTAGCATTGTTCTCCTTTTACCTTTTCTTACTGTGCGGCTCTTCGTTCATTTTCCCGAGTTAGTGCGTTGCTGCAATTTTGAGGTGATTACGCCGTTCTTGTGGAGTTCTCCTTGGCGTAACTCCCTTCGGAGGTTACCCTGGTGGTGCTTCTCCTTTAGGAGGGGGTGTTGTTGTTGTGTAGGTGAAGTTGTTGTTTGCTGCGGTGCTTTAACTGTGGTTTTCTTTGGTGGCATTGTAGCCATTTTCTGTTCTTAAGCATATTCTCGAACCTCCTTCGGGTCGTTTAAAGTCGTTCCCTTCCTTTCTCTTCTTACTGGCTTGTTTTCTGGTCTGGGTTTGCATTATATTGGTTGTGTAGGTGCAGCTGTCTCGGCCGTTTGTTTGGCCCTTCATTGGTGTGGTTGCATCTCTGTTTCGAGGATGCATTCTTTGCGTCGAAGCCCTTCCTCGCTGTAGGCTCCCCGTTGATGTGGGTCACGTAGAGTTGGTTTTCTGCCGGCGTGTTAGGTCGTTCGTCGTTGTATGCATCTTTCTCCTTTGGCTCTACATCCGGTGTAGCTGCCTTCGTTCAGCGTCATTTTAGTGTCGCGTTTGTTTGCTGTGCGCAATTATCTCAATTACTTTTGGGAGAGGCTTTTTTATTGTATTATGGTTTTAGTTTTACTTTTACTTCCGGTAAAATTGTACCTTGTTGCAATCCTCTTTTTATTAATATATTGGACTAGAATCTTTCGTTTCTATCCTCATTATCAAAAAAAATAATAATAAAGCAATAAAATTAATAAGTAGCTATTAATAGTGAAGAGTAAATATGAAAAAAAATAGTAAATGATAAGTGCTAACAATGGTATTGAATATAAGCTGTAAAAAAAATAGTAATAAAAGGGAAAATTATAATCTGTAAAAGTATATTATATTTATATAAGTAAAAATATTCAATTCATGTTAAATATATTGAAATAAATAAGATAATATAGAATAAGAAAAAATATTTTAGTATCCTAAAATGAAGAATATATAAAATGAACCTAAAATCAAAAATTTAAAATATAATAGAAATAGTAATAAAAGAAAATAATAGTCGTAATAATAATTTAATAAGTAGTAATCAAAACTAATAAAATAGGTAAATAAGTGTATACATAAAACCATACTAAAATGTGAAGGACAAAATTTAAGAAAGAAAAACGAGTGAGACAAAATTAAAAGATTAAGACTAAAGAAGGTAGATAAAATAATAAACATCGACGGGAATTAATAGTAAAAAAAAGAATTTCTGAAAAAGAATTAAGTGTTAAAGATGAAAAATGGTATAAAGAAAATACATTAAGAAGAGAAAATAAAGAGAAAAGTTAGTCTACGTACAAGGTATCATAAATGTTAGGTTCAAACCAACCATAACACTGGTGATACAAAAGGAAAACATGCTCGCCTACAATATCATATCAATGTATATGAAGAGAGCATCATGAATGCAAGTTAAATAACTATAACATTCATGACTCAAAACTGACACTCAAACATCTGTTGTCCACAATAATTTTGTTTCCCTTATTATTTTTGTACTATTTATTGAAGTTTGCTCTGATACCACTCTGTAATGCCCTGAATTTCAAATACAGGTAATTCGTAGCACAACCGGCATCTTTACTTCAATTTAAAACAAAAAAAATAAGGAATTTAAAAATTTTTTATTACACCATTATTTTTTTTACACAACGGAAATATACATATATAATACATTTTATGTCCTCATCAATCTTCATTCTTGCAACATCCATCGACACCAAACCCATGCCCACATCGCTTGCTAATTCAAATCATGTAGCACTTGAGAACTATGGGCACATCAGTTGAATGCAACTGACGCAATGCTAAAATAAAAGCTACCCCAACTTTAACAATCACAAACTTGAATGTAGAAATAAAAGTTTGAAAAGTGACTATCCTAAGTATGTCAGTGAATGCCATGGACCTAATAACTAATGCAACAATTCAATGCACACAATGCACTTCTAATGCACACTTGTTCAGGTTCTATGCCACCCATACAACATAAGTCCGATGACAAGCCCTTAACATTCTCCTCATTATAGAGTTTAATCCTTCGTTATGCAAACCTAAAACCATGATGAACATCAAGATTTAGATATTTTGTAAGTATTGTCTCTTGCCACAGGAATTCGGCGATCAATCTCTATCCACAGATCATTCGAGAGACTATTTTACTTTCGTCTTGGAATCTTCGAGAATACTTCACCTCGTAGGTCACTATGGAGCCCTTATTACACAAATGTCCCATTAGCGTTGCTCTCGCCCCGAAAACTCTGGAGATCAATCTCTATCAACAGATCATTCTGGAGACTATTTCGCTTTTGTCTAGGAATTTTCGAGAATACCTCACCTTGTAAGTCACTCTGGAGCCCTCATACTAATGTTTGCTTTAGCTTCGTCACACCCCCCATCTAGTGCTTATTCTTATATCTAATCATAATTAATATTCCCTATAGCTAGCTTACCCTACCAGACTTAAATAACACACTAAGAACATTAGCCCACACTGGAAATTTCACAAATTTTCTATAATTCACAACTTGTCGGTATCCTAGGTCTCACACAGCTTCTAGAGTCCACACATTTTAAACAACGAATTTTCTAGGTTATACTTAACCTCATTTAAAGTCATTACAAATTTAATTAATTCATACACCCAATTCATCTCTTATTCATTTCATCCTACTAATCAACCCCAAATAACTAGATACAAATTTTCATACTATTATAATAGGACCTTAAAGAGCCTCATCTCAATTAACATCATCCCTGTTCTAATATTTATAATCCAATTACCAAATATGTACTAAATCGTCCATTATAATCTGCAATTTAATCCAAAGCATTTGAACCAATTTCTGTTAAGATAATATCCTTTAAAATCCATTCTTAAGGCTAAATAAGAGTTATCAAAAGCTTTAACGAAATACAAAAAAGCTTCTTCCTCACCTCTTCCAGCTATTTTCCTTGCCCAGATCCAGTCACCTCCCCACTTTTCCCACCTTCCTTCTTTAAAGTTATAGATCTCCTTCTTCTCTACACACCCATCTCTTTTGTTGCGACCATTTCGTTGCATATCTTTCAGCTCCTCGGATTTCTATTCTTGGTGCCTCAGTGTTTAGCGTGCCTTCTTTGGTTTTGTTTTCCCGGTGTCTCAGTTGGCCTATCCCGGGTGCACAGCTGGCCATCCCCCTGGTGGATTCCTGTTGCCACTCTTTGCCACAGTTGCCTGGGTGCTCCTTCTCTGGGTGTGCCATTCATCGGCTTTGAGGTGCAAAGCTGATTTGATTTCGAGTTTTTCTTACTTCAACTCCACTGTAAGTGCTAGTATTTTGGCTGTTTATTTGAGTTTCCCCTTTCTGTTCAGATATCTGGGATAATTTTTCTTTCCCTTTTTTCGGTAATTTTCTTTGCTTCTTTATTGTGTTATTTGATTCTTAATTTAGTTGGAAGTGATTTCTTTTCTTTTTTTGGGACCATTGTAGCCTATTATTAGTGTGTTTCGTTCTCCCTATCTGCCTCTTTCGTTGAGGTAGCTCCTTCTGCAGGTCCGCTAATTCCCTCTCTTATCTACATCCCTTTGCTCTCGCTGTTCTTCTCTCTTCTTCATCTTCTCTCTTCTTCACTTTAGACAAGTGTGCTTATTTTTTTTTCTTCTACTTGATTTCTACAGTAACGGTTCGCTTTCAGGATATTCTCTATCCTCTCTTTTTTTCTCTCTACCTTGGACCTGGGCCATCAATGGGCCCATCCTGGGTCGAAGTTGTCAAAAAAAAGGCAAACAAAAAAAGAATTATGTCGCTCTCTTTGAGCTAAATCCATGAACGGCCAGGTTTTTCAAAACTTCTAGGGGTCTCATCCTGTTCTAATCCCCAATCTCTTCATTCTTTCACCTCCTCAACTTCCCTATCTTCCCCACCCTCTTCCACTTCATCTCTTCGCTGCTGCAGGTGTCTTCAGCTTGGGCATCTCAAGGCATTTTGTTCCTTCAACATGAAATGCTTGTTTTACCTCAAGCCAAGCCATTCTAGGAACAGATGCTTCTCTCTTCAACAATTACTGGGTCTTTCGGTGGGTGTTCCGATCTCCGACCAAGTAATTGCCTCTCTGGACCTCCCTTCTCTCCAGGTGAAGCAATCTGATTTGCAAGCTAATAAATCCAAGAGAGCCAAGCTTTCGGGTGAATCGCCCCTTCTTCCAACCCCTCCTATGTCACAGCGTATCTCTGCGGCTATTCCACCAACCCCCCTACCCGTTCTGCCATCGGCCAGGATAATCAAGTTCAGGCTCAACTGACACTCTCCTCTGGCGCCCTTGGCTCCAGCGCCTCAGGTCACTCTCATTTACGTGCCCTCTTCTGATCTTATAGCTAAAATTAATAAGCTTGATTGCTATGGAGTTGTCTCGTTCATTGGTGGTTCTATTCCCAACTACACCCTTGACTCTTTTCTCAGCAATTCCTGCAACGTGCCCGACTGGACATGGGCAGTGAGCGCTTGTTCCAATGGAGTCGTTGTTATCAATTGTCCCTCTACCAAGGTTCTAGAGGACTTGGTTGCTATTAAATCCTTCTCTATTGGATCTATCAGTCTATCGGTTCGTAAATGGGTTCACCAGAGATCCCTCCCTCCGGTTCTACAGCCTTCTCCTATCAAAGTCTCCATTCTGGGTCTTCCGCCTTTCTGTGATTCCCCTTTCCTTGTCGCCAACATGGCCAAATGCATCAGTGACTTGACTTGTACTTCGTTCACTTCGATGTTAGCTTCAGGCTATCTACTTGTCGAAGCCGAATTTCTTTGCCCCCCGGCGTAAGAAAGAATTTCTTCTTACTCTCTGCGTATCGGCCAATCATATTTCCCTATCATAGTCAATTACCATGACAGTCTTTCTGGTAGCTCTCCTCAAGCTCCCCTTCCTCAAGGAGATTCCAAGGCTTTGTTAACTTTGGCATCCCCTCCTTCTCAGTTCTCCATGGCCACTTCATCTCTCCCGACGACTTCTTTGGCCAAGCCTAAGGGTAGTTAAAAATCTTTTACTAAAAAGCAGTACTCCTTTCACCGTAGAAGTGGTGCACCTCCCTTTTCTAATGTTTCACCTTTGAAGCCCCCAAACCTTGTCTGGATTAACCTCGAACTCAATTCAAGTTCGGCTTCGAAGCATCATACTCCCACTTTGGGTCGTTCAGCTGGTCACCAGCCCCCTCTTCCTCCAACTCCTGTTTCAAAAGCAATTCCTCCGAAAGTCCATTCCTCCGATGAAGCCCGTTCTGATATTCAGACTAAAGTCGTTTGGTTGCCTCTGCATCTAAATGGCTTGTTTGAGAACCCAATCCCAACTTCTTGTCTAACTAGGAGCAATTCAAAAAAGGGGTTCAAAGCTGTCCTTCATTAGTTTCCATCTCTAAAGAAGCCACTCTTAGATCCTCTCTTCCTCTCTCGGCGAAATCAGATAACTGGACCGATCAGGGCGATCTGCTATCTAAAGAAGCTGCGGAGCTTGAAAACCCTCCTCCTATTAACAAGGTACTTTGTTGCAATTTTCTTTGGTATTTCCACTAAATTTACACTCTAATTTTTCTTTACATTGTCATCGAACATTTAGACTATGTTCTTTGGTGATTTCCCCTATTAAGTTCGTTCTTAATTACAGTCTTACGACTTTTACCTTCTCCAACTTCTCTCGATCCCCTGCCTCTTGTCTTATGATACACGATCCGAGTTGTTTCTCTAAAGAGTTCATAAGTTCTACATTCTTTAAAACTTCCTCTTCCTCCTTTCTGCTCCCATTTTCGACCCTTTCTTCCTCCTCCGATCTTCAGGTTGCTCTACTTGCTGCGCCCCAATCCTCTGTTCAGCCACCTCTATCGTCCCTTACCACCGACTCTAATGCTGACCCAGCTTTGGGGATTTTTCCTCGGGTGTCCCCTGATAAGGATTCTAAATCTCTCTCTCATTATGGTTCAAACAGACTCTCCTCTTCTCTGAAGCATAAACCAGCGTTCCCTTTCATTCGATCTAGCGCTCGAATCCGGGTTAAAAGTACTAAGCATTTATCCTCTGAATTTAAGGCTTCCCTAGCGGCACAAATCCGTAACTTGGAAATTCCTCCCCCTGTCTCAGATACTAATGTCCATTCTTCCTTTGGCTCCATTTATCAAGTCCAATTCGACTCATTATCGAACCCAGACATGCTAGCTATTGCAGCTAGTATGGGGTTTGTTGTAGACACTAGTCACTTCGCTGACTTTGATTCGTTTCAATGACGTGAAATTTCGAGAGCTTCTGAGTCTCATTATGCCCATGATTAGTATCGCCTAGAACATTCGAGGTCTTGGTTGTCCGACCAAGCAACAAGCTCTTTTCCATCTTATTTCTTCTTCTCATTGTGATTTAATCTCTATTCAAGAATCTAAACTTGAATCGATTTCCCCCTCTCTCCTTCGGGCCATTGGAGGTTCATGTATCACTAACTGGATTCCCATTTATGCTATTGGTACGCGTGGGGGAATTTTGTTTGGATTCAAAGATTTTTACTTTTCCCTCACATCTGTTCATCAGTTAACCTTTTTTCTTGTTGTTTGTCTCCATTGCCACGAATTCAATTGTGCCCTCACTGTAGTCTCAGTTTACGGTCCATCCACTACTGATCAATGTAACCTCTTCTGGAATGAGTTTGACTCTTTCCTTAACAAAATTCAAGGCTATTGGATTTCTGTAGAGACTTCAACGTGACCAGATTCTCCCATGAAAGATCTGGAATTGCCAATTATAATATGGACTCTTCACGCTTTAACGATTGTATTCGCTCTCTCCATCTTACCGATCTCCCTTTCAACGGTAGATCATTCTCATGGTCTAACATGCGCCTAACACCGTCGATGGCTAAACTTGATCGTTTCCTTATTTCCAATGATTGCATCTCCTCTTTTCATAACTCTTTTCTTTATGCAATGCCCAATCCTTCTTCCCGATCATGTTCCTATCGCTCTTCACTCAAACTGTAGCATCTACAAACCATTCAAATTCCGTAGAGAAATATTTTGGCTCCAAGAGCAAGTTTTCATGAATCTTATCACCAAATGCCTCTCTTCGGTTACAGGATCACACGGTCTTGGTCGCATCCTGCTTGAACTTCATGCTATAAAATATGGATGTAAGATTTGGAGAAAAGAAAGATTTGCATTTGCCAATTAACTCAAAGAAATCTTCTTTTCCTCCGTTGATGCCATCGATAAGCTTGAAGAGCGTGGTCCGATTTCTGATTCTATCCGTTTAGAACGGAGTTCCTGCAAACGCGATATTGCTTCGCTCCTTCACAACGATCATTTAAAATGGGCGCAGCGTGCAAAGATCTGCTGGCTCAAGGAGGGTGATGGCAACACCTCTTTCTTCAATAATTTCGCTTCTCATCGCCAGCGGTGTAACCGTATCTCTAATATTGTTAATAACGGCAACGAATTTTCCGCCGATGCCGACTTTCATGCGATCTTTCTTCACTTCTATAAAAACCTTGTAGGGTCTTTGAAAACACGTGCCATTCATCTTGACTGGTCCCAACTATATGGTCAACAGTTCCATGATCTGTCTAGTCTGGAGGCCCCTTTACTATGGAGGAGATTAAATCTGCTGTTTTTTCATTAAAATGTGATTCGTCGCCGGGCCCAGATGTCTTTCCTTTCTTCTTCTTCCAAAAATTTTGGGATTACCTTAAAGATGATCTCGTTGAGATGTTCGTGGACCTCCACCAAGGTTCTTTCTCCTTTTGACCGTATCAATTACGCTCACATTGTTCTAATCCCTAAAATTGCCGACACTAATTTGGTTACCCATTTCCGACCGATTAGCCTCCTCAACACTACATTCAAGATCATTATAAAAGTTTTAGCCTCCCGTATTAGTCTTGTCATTTCCCCTCTCATTGACCTTGCCCAGACATGTTTTTATCAAAGATCGCTTTATTCTCGATAGTGTGGCTACGACCCAAGAAATTATTTCTGAATGCCATAGATCCAATTCGGAAGGTATTATGTTAAAATTGGACTTTGAAAAGGCTTATGATAAAGTTGGTTGGGACTTTCTACTTGATATTCTCACTCATCGAGGTTTTGGTCCTAAGTGGATTGCCTGGATTAAGTCCAGTCTCTTTGCTGGTACTTCATCTATTCTTATTATTGGATCAGAAGGCAACAAATTTGAATTTAGGTGTGGCCTACGTCAGGGTGACCCCATATCTTCTCTTCTCTTCACTCTTGTAACAGATGTTTTTAGCAAACTTCTTAGAAATGCTTGGGACGCTAATGTCATCGAAGGGCTCGATAGTTCCCACAACTTCCTGGGGGTCCTCAATCTTCGATATGCCAACGATACCATTATCTTTGCTAAACATAACGGGTGTACTTTACGTAACCTTAAACTCCTTCTCTACATTTTCGAAAGTGCATCGGGCTTATCTATTAATTTCAACAAATCATCCGTTCTTTGGCTTGGTGGTTCGAACAACCTCCAGTTAGAGATCTCCCAATTCTTTAACTGTGCCACTTCCTCTTTTTCGGTTAAGTATCTTGGCTTCCTTTTGAGATGGGGCAAGTTACATAAATCGGACTGGCTTCCGACGATCGATAAAGTCGAGTCCAGACTTAACGTTTGGGCCGGTAAGAATCTTTCCCGCGGGGGTAGATTGATCCTTCTAAATGCGGTCCTTTCTTCTATCCCTTTATATATGATGTCCTTTTTCTATGTCCCTACTTGGGTTATCAAGAGGATCTATCTGATTAGAAGAAACTTCTTTTGGTTTGGGTTTGATAGATATAAAGCTGGTACACACCTTTGTAATTGGAAGCTAGTTTGTACTTCCAAGGCTACCGGTGGCTTGGGGGTTCTTAATCTTAGGAATCAAAATCTAGATCTTCTTGGGAAATGGTTATGGAGAATGCTCAAAAAGGATCACTTGCCCTGGGCTCGTCTGGTTTCTCATAAATGCTTTCTTCGCCACCATGTTTGGGATTTCCGTCCCGCTCCCTCTTCCAGAGCGTCCCCTTTCTGGAAAGGAGTGTGGAAAGTGGCGGCTCCCTTTCATTGTAGTATCTCCCATGTTTGTGCGGATGGGTACAAGACCAAGTTTTGGGTTGACCTCTGCATAGGCAACCTTAAGCTTATCCAATCAACCCTCTTTCTTTAAAGCTTAACCAATCAGCTACCCAGCCCTCTTTCTTTTAGTGCTTAACCAATCACCCACTGTGGCAGACTATCTTTTGGTTAATAACAACATTAGAGTTTGGTCTATTCCTTTTTCCAGTGTTCTCCCTCCGTCTCTCTTGTCGGAATTTTTGCATCTGATTTCTTTTCTAAACTACTACATTTGGCATCCCAAAGAAAATTTCATTTGGCGGTGGACCAACTCTGGTTCTTATTCTGTTAAATCCTTTTATAATTTTCTTAACCATGGTGGTGTCAAATCACCCTTCGCTAATAGCATTTGGAGCTCTTGTGCTCTGCTGAAAGTTAAAATTCTTTCTTGGTTAGCTATCCACAACCGCCTTTTAACTTTTGAGGTGCTCAATAAGAGGAACTTGGCGATAGGTCAATTATGTTCTCTGTGTCTTCATAGTTTTGAAGAGCTTGATCATCTTTTCCTCCATTGTGAATATACCAGATCGTTATGGCAGATCAGTACCCAGGCCTGGCTACTTCCTTCTCTTCCTACTTCTTTTCTATCAAGCTGGAACACTAAGGTAGTTAAAAAAGAATTTTGTAAGTCTTGGATTCTGTCCATCATGGCTATTATCTGGGTCATTTGGAAAGAAAGAAATAACCGCATTTTTAATCATAGCTCTAGACCTATCGACACTATTATCGATGAGTTTATTTTTTTCACTAACCACTGGCCTTCCTTTTTACCTCTACATAAAGTTCTGACCATGCTTCTCCACTGCCTAGATAAGGCAGCATATTTTTTACGTTCTTTTAATTAGCATGTTAATCTGGCTATTATCAATCCTCATTAATTTTCTTTCCCTGTTCTTTCTTGCAGGCTTAAGGCGGTGGACGCCAGGTCTCGTTCTTTTTGTGATTTTTGGGTTGTGGTTGGTGCTTTTAGACCTTCAGTGGTCGGCTTCTTGCTGGGTGTAATTTTTTATGCTCCCCTTTTTGTGGAAGATCAAACATTCTCCTTAACTTCTCTACTTTGAATATCTGTTTAATCCTGTGCTACTTGGTTATGTTCTCTGTATGTCTCGCTAGCTACCTTAGCTTATTCTGATGTGCTTTTATTTCTGCGTTCTATTTTGGAGTTGTTACTGGTGGGGTACTTCTTTCGTTTTGGCTTCCAGATTATGGTTTCTATCGTCGAGCCATTTGTGTGGTTTAGTTTCATTTTGGTGTGAAACCGAGATCATTTTTTAGTGTGGTTTGAGCTCCTCATTGCTCAGGCATTATTTTAGCCACTATGGCCCTATTTCTTCTTGTTAGCGTGTGTAGGTCATTAATTTCTGCTGTGGTTTGCTTGCCCTGGTCTTACAAGGCTGTCTCAACTACCGGCCATGTGTCTAATTTCTTTTTGTTACAATCTGGTTCCTTGGTTTTCAGCGACCTGTAGAAGTGTTCCTTGCTGCATTGTTGTTTGGCAGTGGTTGTATCTGTTGTTCCGACCTGTTCGTCGTGTGCGGCTCCAGGGTGGGTAGACAACGGAATCGGGCTTTCCTTGTTGGCTCTGTTGTACTCGCCTCATCTGATGATCGGACTTGTTCCTCTGCTTTTGGCTTTGTTGTTTCGTTCGGTCTGATTTTGCTGCCTATTGTGCTCTGTATTGCAATGATTTCCATTGCCTGTTGGGTCCTTTTGTATGTTTTCTTTGTCTTTGTATTTCTAGCTGTTTTACCACTGGTAAAAGGGCTCTCTGTTGTGCTTTTATTTTATTATATTTATTGGTCTGGAGTCTGATTACTCTATCCACGTGATCAAAAAAAATCCATTCTTAACTTTCTCAAACACTTCTAAAATATTTGTCCCAATTTCCATTAAAATAATATTCCTCAAAATCTATTTCTAATTCTTCAAAATACTCATAAGATAATATTCCTCAAAATCAGTTCTTAATCCTCCAAATACTTAAAAGTTAATATCCTTCAAAATCACTTCCTTAATCCTCCAAAATATTCAGAATGAGTAAATAAAAATCAAATCTGTAGTTAATCATTTAATTCATTGTGGAAATTAACTCAAAATACTTGTACGAGTTTCTATTTATACAGAACTTCAACAAAAAAAAATTGTGTTCAAAATACTCAAAATATGGAATTTTTGAACAAATCCGAACCCCACAGGAGTCGAACCATAGCACAAACCCACAGTTCTAAACCACATCCACAAACCAGGTTTCCAAACCACCATTTGTGTAGAAGTCTTTTGACAAATTAATATATGGCTTACTGACCTATAATACATTTTCTTTACATTAAACCGAAGCACAATATCAACTTTTAATTTGTAAATTCTGAGTTATACAGTACAATCCACTTAACATGTTTTACTAGCATGGAAATCTAATGTTTATAATAACCACAAATATACTTATATATATGACTCATCAATTTAATCTGCACAACCCAAATGTGAATGAACCATTTCTACGACTATATTTCATTGAATTCCCCATTAAATTATATTCAATTCTACTTACAATTTTGACCTTCACCACAAAGCACCACCTGCAGAACCCCCATCTCTGTGTCACCAACCGCCGCTCACCCGCATCACGCAGTCCCCTGCCTTCTTGCCACCTCTCCTCCTCGTCGACAGTCTCTGCCCTCTTCCTTCACCGCCTGCAACACCTCCTTATCACCCCAGTCGCGACCATCACCTACAGCTTGCACCTAGACCACCGAAGTCGCAGCCCGTCGTCACACCCTCGTCGAGCCCCTCACCACCCTCCAACAGCACTCACTGCTGCTACCCTGCCGCTCCAGCTATCATTGCTGGCTCCTCGTCGCCCCAGCCATCTCCTCCAGTCTCGTTACCACCGACCACCTGCGACCTCCTTCGCCAGCCCTTGCCCCTGCACTCCCCGTCGTCTTCCGTTGCCCGACAACCACCACACCGCCACCACCGGGGGCCTGAGGCGAAAGGCCCAAATAATTATTTTTGGGGCCCCTAATAACAATATAAATTTTGTACGCATAAAATACATGTCTATATTTACAAGGAGAATACAAATTTGGGGGCCACTAAAATTGCAAAAAATTTGGGAGCCTGAGGCTGCCACCTCACCTGCGTCAAGGTGGGGACCGGCCCTGCTGCCACAGCAACCACTACTACACTCCCCGCGACCCCACGCAGCACCAACCCACGCCTGCACCCATGTCGCCTCTCCTTCACCGCTGTCCTCACCGACCACCACTCGGAGTTGATTGCACCGTCCCCGTCGACTGCCATTGCCGATGCAGTCGACCGTTGAAGTCCCTGCCGTCGTTTCGTGGTTTGCACGTGCTGTCATTGCCATTGTAACATCATGTACCCAATTCGTATGCACACAAATAAATCATAAACCACTGCCCACCACAGGCTGGCCTCACAAAAGGTGTACGGACTATTCAGTGCCTCTTGATCATTGGCTTTTTCTATTTATACTCTCTTTCTTTCTTTCATTTGGACGATGTGGGACAAACTCACCAAGCACATGCCACGTCACCATGCACAGCACACCACTTCTTTACTTTTCTCTTTTCTTTCGTTTCTTCATTTAATGCCTTTTATGTCAAAAGCCCCATCCTCACTCAATAGGCCTCTTTATTAATCCACTTAATCCATATAGCCTATAGGATCCATATAGGCCCTCTCCAATTATCCATATATATCTCTTAATATTTCTCTTTAATATTCTCCTATAAACTTGGGGTGTTACACCCGTGTTTGGCACGTGATTGCTATGTACGTAGTTTGCACTAGTTATCGTCGTTGGATCTTTTCGTATCATCTTCATTAATATTCGGAATAATCGTCTATAAGGAAAGTTTCCCTTGAACTAGTTTATTATTCGTGTTCAATAATTTTCTTTGATCTCCGCAAGTTGTTCAACTTTTAATTATCATATTTTATTTGCTTGATACCTTTCAAAGAGACTATTACGGATTCATCGACGAAACCAAGTAGTAATCTTCTTTTCGTGGCATTCCCTTGATTCAAATCCAAGCCGTATTTGGCTGGAGTCTCTAGACTCTATCCGGTTCATCAAAAAATCCAAGCCGTATTATACATCGTCATAGGCATACACTACACAAATACATAGAATAGAATCATGTATAAAGAAAATGATGATTGAATGCTTTCTGCCTGGATATGATTTTCATGCTATGTTAATAATAATGGTTTGTCTCATTAACAGTAGCATTCCACCCTAATATGGAGTCTAATTTTATGTCCATTATTTTCCATGGAGTTATATGCATGTATGTTCCGTTTTTTGCTAATTAATGAATAATAAACTTGCTGGCATGCTGTTTATTTCATGTTGTTTGGAGTTTTTGACCTAGTTGCTGTTTTAATTTAATAGAACTTTGTAAAAAAAAAAAAAAAATAGCCCTTTGAATCTATTTTCAAAACTTTTTACGCATCTAAAATCTGATTTACGAACTAAAAGTTATCATATTTTTAACACTGCTAGGTTTTTAATTTCCAGAATCGAGCCTGTACATGAAAGCAGTAAAGAATGAACTTATATGCCTAGTTGCTTTATTTATAATATATTGTGTTAATATGCGTTAGAACCGGCAGGGAGTCTAGTTTTCAGCACCTTTGACAGAACCTAATTTACTTTCTGTAGCAACGTGAAGTTGATTTTTGTACAACAACGTCTTACTGTCCAGAATGTGTATTTTGTGTTTTTAAGTGTATCCATGTTCGACTTTGCATGTAGTGAATAAAATTAGTTATACCATGCATTGCATAGTCTTTCCATCTCCTTGACATCACTTCAAAACTTTTTTACCCATTGCATGTCCACATTTGTGTGTAATAAAATATTAATAAGCCAGGGTATTAAGGGTCAACTTAGTAGTGAACAATCAAAAACTGTACTCAGGATGAGCCCCTTGTTCTTGATTGATTATTGTTATTGATGGTGGATTATTGATCGTGGATTATTGATTGTTAATTATTGATTATTGTGCTGAGTACATGATATGTAGAATTCACCACTATAGTCTAAACGATCACTGTTTGCATGCACCGAACTTATGGTATGGGACACAGTATTATGTGTATTAGATAGGATAATAAAAGACTAATGGACATAGATTAACACTTGCATTCTTGATCATGATTATTGTTATTGGCCTTGAATCATTGATTATAGTCATTGTTTATTGCATCGTTAATTCTAGACCATTGCTTTCAGTATCAACCCTTGTTATTGATCTTGGTTTTGATTTAGTTCATTACTTCTTCATATACCATGTTTTCTTGCTTCTTTGCTTCTATTACTTGCTGTCTGTAACTTGCTCTAACGGATAATTCTTCCCCACCTCTAGTTGATGAGTTTGCAGGTACAAAAGGAAATTTGACTAATGGACTTGGTGAACAAACCTACTGAAGAATGGAGCTGAACCATTTGACTGCTATAGTTAGTTCATGTTATTTGTATATTTTATTATTTTCGTCATACTTTGTATTTTGGACTTGTATGACTTGAAGTTTACTTTTCTCCCAGATGTTGAATATTATTTTTTGAATTTATTTCATTGTTTATGTGGTTATTCTCTATTGTGTGGTTATGATCTTTTATATATTGTTGAGTTAATTTGTTATAGCTTATGGATGATGTTCATATCATTCGCTGGGCCTTTTCTACATGCTTGTATTCCCATATTTTGGATAGCGGGGCATTGCAAGTTGGCTCCAAACAACAAGTTCAACGATCCATTCACTGCACGAGCTCCATCAGCAACTAGTTTGCTCCAAACAACAAGTTCAATGCTCTGATCACTATACGAGCCCCATCAACATTCACTCAGGCTCCATCAACAACTCATTGGCTCAAAATAATGAGTTCAACACACTGCTCACCATTTGAGCCCCATCGACCTTTGCTTGAGTTCCATCAACAACTCATTGACTCCAAACAACGAGTTCAACGCCCCGTTCTTCGCTTGAGTTCTGTTAATAACTCGTAACTCCATACGACGAGTTTGGTGCCCCACTCCTTGCTCGAGTCCTTACAATGACCCCCTCATCTTCATGCAATAGGCTTGACATTCAACATTGGCCTAGAATTTTCTATACAAACTCGTTGGGCGCAAACATGAGTTCAAATGTCCAACTCCGTCTTAGAGTTGTAGCTACTCATCTGCTGGGCATCAAAGGAAAAGTTCAACATCAACTCTATCTCAGAGTTGCCTCTACAAAACTTGTTGGGTTCAAATAACAAGCCCCACATCAATTCCGTCCAAGAGTTGTCTCCACAAACTCGTTGGGATCAAACATCAAGCTTTACGACCAACTCCGTTTGAGAGTTGCCACTCCACGAACTTGCCAGGCACAAACGGCAAGTTCAAATGACCAACTCCGTCTCAGAGCTGCCTCTCCAAACTTGCTCGGAACAAACATCAAGTTCAAATGTTTAACTCCGTCCAAGAGTTGCCTTTACAAACTTGTTATGCGCAAATAGCACGTTCCAAGGCATCAACAACAGCTTATCTAGGTCAACTACTTATTCAAGATCCAGCGATCAAAGCACTCAACTCCCAGACTGTAGTGCCCAGAATTTCCAATATAATATCTCAGAAATACGTGGCACAATTCCCAGCATCTACCTCAATTATAACCCATGTTTTCCATTTTCTGTATTTTTGGGTGTATTTTTTTTGTGTGTATTTATCCTCGTTGTATCTCTTTTTGGTCCATATATTGGATCTTCTTTTTTCAATATATTTATCTATTTGATTTGTCTTCTTTTTATTTGAGTTCTTGATTCAATTGTCTCATATTGTTTCGTCTCTATTGATCGAGCTTGTATTTATTTTGATCCTCTTTATATTTTTATTGTTCGAGCCTATTTTATTTATTTATTTTTGTTCCCATCTCATTATTTTGGATTTTCATTTAACCCAAATCCACTACCCTATAATACCCTATACCCTATTGGATCTTTAATAAACCCAATAGCCATTAAAAATCCCCTAACCCATTTAAACTCCACTATCCAATTAATACTACCCTATAACCCATTTACTTGATACCCTACCCAAAATTCTCTGTCGTCACCCTATTATACTAAACCCTAAAACTCCTATTTCCATGTTTATATATTCACCTATATATCTATATGCCATTCATCTCCCCTGTAATATTTTTTCCCATAAACCCATCAACAGCCTTTCCCCTCTCCCGTGTGTGCCCTGCTCCCGACCACTCTCTCCATCCCTCTCCTTCCCCTGTGCGTCTCGTCTCTCCCACCTGCAACAGTAGGCAACAACAGCATCGCGATTCCCTCGTGCACCCCTATGCTCCGCCTACCCTGCGGTGCCTCTCCTCACAGCAAATTCAGCCAGAGCAGTCCTCCCCTCCGACATCAGCTGCGATGTCAGGCAGTCCCGACGCCACCGCTTCAGCAGCAGCGACCACCCCCTAGTCGAGGCCCACAGTGCTCCCTCGATGCCCTGGTTCCCTCCTCGGAGCACTTCAGCAATCAGCGCACCCCTTGCGTTGTGCTTCGTGACTCCTCTCCCTCTCTTTATGGGTGTGTGTTCTCGTTTGGTTCGTGGGTTCGTCCGTCATTGTGTTCGTTGCTCGGGAATCCATTCCCATTATTCTTGCTTCGTCGTTTTCGTCATCGGCTATAAGGAAAATAACTTGTATTCTTTTTGTTGTATAATACGAGTACTAAATACCGCCTGTAGTGTAATAGTGTTCTAGAGACAATTTTTGTGTGAAACCTTTGTTATATCTTGTCTCTATTGTGTTGACCCGCTCGGAGTTGCCTCATACACACATGCCATGAAATAACTTAGGGATGACCACTTTTTGTTGTATACATGCATGTTGTTCGTGATTCATGACTTGTTGTATGATCTTGTATGCATGATGTATTTGATGTAGTATAACTCGTTGTAGACTTGTGAAATACCCTATACCATGTTGCTTGGACATCTAGTATACCGTATTTCATGTTTGGTTATGATTTGGATGAGTTTCATGTGAACTAGTTGATTTTGTGCATGAAGGATATTTTCTATTTTGTTGATTCCCCGTTTTTGTTTAGTAATTTAGACCCTATTAAGGTCAATAGATGAAAATTATTTGTGAATATGAATTATAGAGAATTCTATCTACATTCCATATTTTCTGACAGATCTCAGTTTCGATTTGTGAGTTGCGAGTTATGACTATTTCACTGCAGATGTCACGCCCCGCTTCCCAAAAATACGGAATACGAGCACATAACATTGGCTCAGCGAATAATTTTCATCATCCATAAGCTGTTCAGGAATCTTTACAATATTTCACAATATAATCAGAGTCGAAAACAAAAGATACAACCACATGCATATATGAACTAAAATACCAACAAGAATACTTGAAACAAAATATATTAATCTCAAATAATCATGATCTAAATAACACAAATATCTTGGGTCACACTGCCCAAATACAAGATAAATATCCAAGTAGCAGATACAATGTTCAAAATGAGAAACAAGAAATAAATGAAGATAGCAAAAGCTCCAGCCAACCAGAACTTTAAATCACATACTCAATCGGCCAGCTGACCAAAATCTGCAATTGATAATTGCAGGAGAAGGAAAGAAAAAACAAGTACCCATTAATTGCAAGTTACGGGCCACTTATAATGTAGGATACAAGTACAGGGGATAGGAAATTCTAAGTAACAAGCATAGCATGGTATAAATGTGTCAACAGAAATATAATATCTAACATGAATCAGGAAAATAGAAACAAGTAGCATGGTATACTAACAAGTACAGGTAACATGTATCAAGTGTCAAGTAAACAGGTAAACATGTAACAGGTATACAAGTAAACAGGTAATCATGTAACAAGATAATCAGGTATCAAGTACAGGAAATCAGATTATGTCATGCCAAGTCTTGATATATTACTATCTAGATAGCATTTCATGCATCCCAACTTTTACTACATGGTTGGTACAACAAACAGTTTCACTTTATATTTCGTAGTGGAGTCCATAGGGCAGTGTACTCAGGGTTCAGGATAACAGGAATAACAGGAACAGGTAGAACCTAGTTGTTCTCTTCCGAGTACACCTTCCTATAGGGAAGTATGCAGTCAGGTACAGGAAACAGGCATAACCTAGTGGTTATCTTCCGAGTACATCTTCCTATAGGGAAGCTTGCAGTCAGGTACAGGTAACAGGATCGTGAATCATGTAGTCATGAACACGTAACAGGCAGGCAGGACACAGGTCCTCATCTCAGTACACATTTCTATATTTTCCACTACTAGATCTTTCCCTTAACCCCAGCTTGGTTATTTATTTATTATAATCAGGTATGCATGTATGTGTCGCAAAACAAATCAAGGATAAAAGGGTATAAGCATGTACCAGGTTCAGGGTGCAAGATAAACGAGTACAGGTACAAGATAACACATAATATGGTAAAACAACTAGCTTTCTAATTCAGGACAGCAAGACAGTGTTGTACAAAAACAGTGATTCCTGCTACTACAAACCTCTAAATCTAGATCCGTCAAAGGATCTGGAAAATAGACTTCCACACAAATCCAGTGAGTATAAATAAGTCATATAGTAATTCACAACATCATACTCAAAACAGGTTTGAAAACGGAAGACATGTTCAGTTAGAAATCAGAAAAGCGAATTCTCAGTCAGGAAAACCGCATCAGAACCTCTCAAATAAATTCAGGAAAAATCTGGGGTATTCTCCTATATGTCTAGACTCAAAATATAAAGTTTCATAATATTCTAGTAAAATTAGTTTAGTCATAAAAAATAAGAACACATCAAGAAACGGTACTTTGGCAATTTTGGAATTCCCAACACTGCTGTACGAAAACTGAAATATCTCGCAAGCCGTGAAACAAAAACCAAATCTGCCAAAGGGAGATGAAAATAGAAAAAATTTATTAACTTTAATATCTCACGAATATTTTTCATAAAATAAAAGGAATCAGGGTGAAAATAAGATTCTTTACAGAATAACAAGTAGAATACAGCAATTGTTGTTTTCATACACGAGCATGAAACAACACATAAAACTCATCAATAAAATTCACCAAAATTCTGAATAATCCCTAACTAGATAAATCATTACTGACCAATTTTTTGGATCAAAATAATATGTGTAGAATCAGTAATAAAATCATTTAGTCATCAAAATTATCGAAAAACAAAATCTAGAAAAGATCGACACCTCTGTAGTAAAACAGTCATAACTCACTCATACAAAAACGAAATCAAGCAAGGTCAGAGGGGTTGGAAAATAGACAAAATTCTTTAAAACTCATGTTGTATACCGAAATTAAGTTACTAACTTCAAGGCAGTCCAAAGCAGCAAACAAAACAGGTCAGCGACAAAATACAAATATTTCTCTTTAACGACAACTCAACATATATCATACAAAACTTGTTCAAAGCACAACCAAATGTGAAATCGAGTCTACCAAGTGTCCAAACATCATGAATTAGGGTTATTAACATATCTAAATCAAGCCTATCACATGGTTCTCAACAATTATCCAAATTCTCACAAAAAGTCTCACATACATGATCAAATCAAGAACGTGCAAAACCAAAGTTAATTTATGTCAATATTGTGTCATGAGGCAACTATGGTCAAATTTTCACAATAGAGACAAAACTCATCAAGCAAAACACAAACAAGAGTTGTCTCTAGACCCAACTACACTGTAGGTGGTATTTTTGACTTGTATCAAACAAAGGAATTGGAGTACAAGTTACTTGCCTTAACTGGGGATGAGAGCTCGAAAATCAAGAATAACGGGAACGGATTCCCGACAACGAACCAACAAACGGATCGAACACAAACCACGATCACGAACAAGATCACGAATCCAAAGAACAAATAACCCACGAACATGATCGGACAGCTGAGATCATGAGATCAAGATATCAAGGCGATCGGATCAGATTGGATGACTCTGATCGAAGATCAAGATTAAGATCGAGAGGTGATCAGTATCTTGATGATGATGATCGGGTCAGATCGACGATCGGATGGCCACCAACCAAAGCAATCAAAGAACTCCAAAATGATGATAATGGGATCCAACAGTCCATAATCAAAGATGATGATCAAGAACTCCAAGATGATCAGAACTCCATGATCAAGAATACCACAGACGACCAAGATCAAACCATGATAAAAAAGATCAAGAAGATCACGATGAGATCGCAAATATACGACGGCCCACAACAAGAGATCAAGAATCAACGGCCCAAATCAAATAGCTAATGATCTTGATGATCAAGATCGAACCAAACGGACGGCTCACGATTGAAGTTGATGAAAACCCATGCACATCAACTCAGGGCAATGGCTTGGCTCTGGGTTGGTGGCGGACGACGAAGGGATGGGGCAGCGACGGCAGCGGCGCGCTAAGGGTGGTGCGGTGGTGGCCGCAGGGTGGTTGTCAACTGGAGCTGACTTGCTGCTATGGTGAACCGAAGCTAGGGTAGGCCAGCACAAGCGGTGCGCTAATGACGGCGGACCGGTGGAAGGTGCTGTCGCAGGTGGCTACAGCCTGGCGGTGGCTCCGACTGCTGGTGGCACAAGGCGAACGACACAGGGATGAAGTGGCGAGGCGGCCGTCGATGTCGAGGAGCAACGCGATGCAAGGGAGGAATGCGGGGAGATGGGGACTGCACCAAGGGTGGTGCAACACTACTGTTTTCGAGGTGTGGCGGAGACAGGGTCGCGACTGGCTGGAGTAGGGAGGCTGCTGGCTGCGTGACTTGCTGTCGCGGGGGTGCGACGCAGGTGGAAGCGCTGGCTGCTGCCGGCGAGACGATGTCGGGATGGAGGAAGGGAAAGGTCAGGATGGGAAAGAGGCGGCCATGGCGAGGAGGCACAGGGATGAAGAAGTAAGCGGCGGAAGACGAACAGACGAGGGGGCGGTTTATATATAGGGATGGGTCTAGGGTTAGGCGGTATATGGGCTTAACGGGTAGGGGCTGATGGGTTCTAGGTTTAAGGGTTAATTTATAAATGGGTAATTAGGTAGTTAATGGGTTTAAAACAGGGTAAATGGGTATAGGGAATATCCAATAGGGTTTTAAAAATAAATATATATATATAAAGAGGATATAGGGTTTATAAAATCTGATAAGAAACTAAACATAACTAATAAAATATAATTAATAAAAACAACGTAATTTGAATTACAATATAAAATTTATTTTGAAATGAACAAAGATGCAATTAACAAATAGAAATGGATTTTTAATAAGAACTCAGAAGTAGTCATAATAACAGTAGTAACAGTAACAACAATAATAATAAAAATCAAAGTATCAATAATAAGAATTGTATTAAGATAAAAAATCATTGAAAATAGTTATAAATACAATTATTGATCGAAAATAGATTTTATTAGAAGATCCGGCAATATATTTTAACAAAAATAATTTGAAGGTGGAAAACTAATTTACAAAATTTTAAATACCAAAAATACACAGAAAATACATATTTGGGAAACAGGGGTTACAGCAGATGTGTTTAAAGTTCCAGATCTAGTTTTATACGTATTCTGTTTGGTAATTTATTTTTCTACTGATGCTAAAGATAATATTTTGATCCAATATTTTGCTGGTTACAAATAAACATGACTGGGATTAACCCCTCATTTTTATGGATTTAATTGATAACTTTTATAAACCATTTTGTGCTTGCAAACAACTACTATACTTGCAGAATTTTCATACTGTTCAGTAAAGATACATAATTTCGACCTGATTCTACTTGCTGTCAATAAAAACTTTGTGAATGAATTATAGCCTATTGTATCTACTTTATCACCCTTTTGATGGATCTTGTTTTTTATTTATATTTTGTGAGATATTTCTATTTTAGTACTGCTGTGTTTACGATTCCAGATTTACAAAATTGATGTGTCTTGCTGCTTTCCGATTTTCATTGAGTATACTATATATATTGGAAAATTATGAAATTTTATTTTCTGTTACTATATATACTAGGGAATACTCCAGATTTTTCTTGTATTTAATCAGTAAGTGTTCATGTTGTTTTCCTGTTGATGAAAACAAACTTCTGATTTCTGGCTGAACATGTTTTCAGGATTCAAATCTGTTTTGAGACTTATTTTTGTGAAATACTATATGACTTATATATATTTGCTAGATTCAGTCGGGAGTCTATGTTCTAGATCTTCTGACGGATCCAGATTTTCATGTTTGTAACAACGGAAATTCCAGATTTAGTGCAGTACTGTCTTGCTGTCCTGAACTAGAATTTTTATTGTCCCAATCTTTATGTATTGCCTTTCCCCTGTGCAAGTTTATTTTTCAACCTGAACCTGTTACTTGTTTATGCCTTGTTATACTTACCCTCTTTGAGACACATACATGCTTGTTTGATAATAATAATAAATAACCAAGTCGGGGTTTAAAGGGAAAGATCTAGTAGTGGAAAATACGGAAACGTGTACTCGGAAAGGAATCTGCAGATCCTACGTGATTACTTGAGGCTTTATACTTGATACTTGATACTTGAGGCTTCATACTTGATACTTTTTACTTGATACTTGAGGCTTGATACTTGATTCTTGTTAATTGATACTTGATACTTGAGGCATGATACTTGATACTTGAGTCTTGATACTTGATACTTGATTACTTGAGGTTTGTCCCTGAGTACACTGCCCTATATGGTCCACTATGAAATCTAAAACGTAACTGTTTGAATGTAGCAACCATGTGGTAAAAACCTAGGATGCATGTAGTGCTACCTAGATAGTAATAATACAAGACTTAAACATGATCACTTGACACCTGTTACTTGTTACTTGTGCACATGATACTTGATACTTGATACTTGACACTTGTTACTTGTTACTTGTTTACATGATACTTGACACTTTCTACTTGCTACTTGTACTTGATTCTTGACACTCGTTACTTGTTTTACTTGACACTTGTTACATGCCACTTGCACTTGTTCATCTTGCCATGCTAGTTGTTCTATTTTGTTGCCATGTCCATTCCATGCTATATTTATTTCCATTGTTACTCTATATTTGTTTACCTTTTTCCTGTACTTGTGCTTGCACTACAAGCGGCCCGTAACTTGCATTGACGGGCGTTTTGTTTTCTTTTTCTCTTCCTGCAATTTATTAAATTGCAGATTTTGGAGATCAGCAGTCAGATGGAGCAGCTAATCTGATATTCTAGTTGGCTGGAGTTCTTGCTATATCTAATTACTTCTTGTTGCTTATCTTAAATAATTGTACTTGGCTACTTGGATTATTTTGTATTAGGGCAATGTGACCCAGGATTACTGACTTGTTCAGATCTAGTTCATTTGAGATTATTATATTTTGTTTGAAGTAATCTTGTTGACTATATTTATTCAGTTATGCATGCGTGGTTGACTTCTCTTGTTTCCTACTCTGATTATTCCTGTGAAATGTTGTAAAGATCCTGAAAACTTATGGATGATGAAATTCATTCGCTGGACTTAGTCACATATCCGTATTTCGTATTCCTTTTTGGGAAGTTGGGCATGACATCAATGTAATAGTAAACATAGCCAAAGCACAAATAAATTTTTCAACTTTTATTACATCAGTCTTCACTAAACACAACAGAAAATTAAACATTTTGAATTACAAATTCTTTCTCTTACAATTTTTTACATAAGCCACATTATCATTCTACCATATGCATCCAAATTCCAACCTATAGGTACCTACCTGTAAAATATGAGGCTAGAGATAACCCTAACCCCCAAAACTATAGAGGTCAACCATAACGGTGTGAGTGACATCAAAAGAAATACAACATGAATAAAACACTAAGTGTCATTTGTATGAAAACAGAAAACAAACATGCATAAAACCAAGTCAAAAAACACAAATGAAATATGATGACTCTCTAATGCATACTTGTCAGATTCTATGCATTCCATACTACATAGATCCGGTGCAAGCCCTTATCGTTCTCCACTTTATAAAGTTTAATCCCTCGTTATGCAATTAATCCTACTATGATGATTACTACGAGATTTAGATAAACTGTGAGTATCTAGCCCATGCCTTGGTAATTCCGGAGGTCAATCTCTATCATCAGATAATTTCGGAGACTATTTCACTCACACCTGGGAATCTTCGAGAATACCCCACACCGCAAGCTATAGCGCCTCATCACACGAATACCCCATGAGTGTCGCCTCGATCCCGATAATTTCAGAGATCAATCCCACACCGCAGGTAATTCCGAAGACTATTTCACTCACACCTTGATAATTCTGGGGATTATCTCACACCGCAGGCCCTACTGAGATCCATAACCCATGTTTGCACTCATTTAATCATATCACATCTAGTGCTTATCCTTATATTATTAAGTTAATTAATTAATTAATTACGAATCTCCAAGAATTGGTGTACCCTACCTGACTTAACTTAACTGATCAACAACAAGGCCCCAACTAGCCAAATCACAAAAATCTCAACTACCGGTGTACTAGGGTCCCACACTCCCTTTAGAGACTCACAACTCAATCATTAACACAAAATCTTTCATTAAAACTCTTAACCCTATTATCAATACTCTCATATTAAGAAAACTTATTAAAATCAACAAATCCAAATTTATTTTGTATGCTCACAAAATTTCCAGAACTGAAATAAAGTATTAAATCTATTAAATAACCGAAAATCATATTTTGAAGTCATAGAAAATCACAAATCATCAATTTCTTCAAAAACCATACTTATTTCGCTTTATAAGGCAATAGTACACAATTTGAAGATCTATCATAATCAAGAAGTAACTCTCTACAAAATATTGTAATCTGTAGTAAAAACATAATCTAAAACAGCAGATCAATAATCCATAAATTCGAAGAAATAATCGTTCAAGAAAAATGACGAAAAACTCACAAAACAACCAAAAACAATGATGTTGGTCGACCTTGCTATAGCGCCCCAAATTTCCAATATGATATCTCAGAAATACGTGGCACAATTTCTAGCATCAACCTCAATTGTAATAGTAAACATAGCCAAAACACAGAGAAAAATGTTCAACTTTTATTACATTAATTTTTTACAAAGCATAGCGGAAAATTTAAACACCTTGGATTACAAATTCTTTCTTTTACAACACATTCTTTTACAATTTACATAAGCCATAACATCAATCTAGCACATGCATCAGAATCCCAATGCTATAGGTACCTACCTGTAAAACATGAGGCAAGAGATAACCCTAACCCCCAAAACTACAGGGGTCAGAAGTGCAACATAAATAAAACATAAGGTATAGTGTCATAAACAACATGTATCAATATTAGTAACGAATGGAATAAGAAATAACAATAAATAAAATATGAAAACATCAAGTGAAACTATTCTAAGTGTCAAGTGTAGGGAAACGGAAAACAACATGCAAAAAACCAAGTCAAGAAAATACCAATGCTATATGCTGACTCTCTAATGCATACTTTTCACATTCTATGCATCCCACTTTACATAGGTCCGGTGCAAGCCCTTATCATTTTTCACTTGATAGGGTTAAATCCTTGGTTATGCAACTATTCCTACTACGATCACTACTACGAGATTTAGATAAACTGTGAGTATTAGCCCATGCCTCGATAATCCCGAAGGTCAATATCTATCCACAAATAATTTCGGAGACTATTTCACTCACACCTGGGAATCTTCGAGAATACCCCACACCGCAAGCTATAGCGCCTCATCACAGGAATACCCAATGAGTGTCGCCGCGACCCCAATAATTCCAAAGATCAATCCCACACCGCAGGTAATTCCGGAGACTATTTTACTCACACCTCGATAATTCCGGGGATTATCTCACACCGCAGGTCATACTAAGGTCCATAACCCATGTTCTCATTTAATCATATCACCATATAGTGCATTTCTTTATCTTGTTAAGTTAATTAATTATTTAATAGATTGTGAATTTCTTCGAGTTGGTGCCCCCTACCGGGCTTAACTCAACTGAACAACAACTAAAATCTCAACCGCCGGTAATTAGGGCCCCACTCAATCTCTACAGACTCATAGCTCAACTATCAATACCAAAACTTTTAATAAAACTTATAAATCCATCATCAAAACGTTTATAATAAGAAAATGACAAAATCCAAATCTATTTAATGTACTCATGAAATTCAAGAATTCAAATAAAACATTAAACCCATCAAATAATAGAAAATCATATTTTTAAGTCGTAGAATCTCACCAAAACATCAATTGTTTTGAAAAAACATATAACTCACTTAATAAGGCCATAAGAATACAATTAAAATTCTATTATAAATAAAATACAACTCTCTGTAAAATATTGTAATCTGGAGTAAAAAAATTATCTAAAAACAGTAGAGCAATAATCCATAACATCGAGGAAATAACTGTTTAAAAGAAACGAAGAAAACTCAAGAAACCCATCAGCCAAAACAATGACAATCGACTGTTGAAAATGAACGGTTGATCGTTCTACGAAAATTCGAAACTCAAGAAAACTCATCAGCCAGAACAATGACAGTCGACTGTCCAAAATAGCCGGTTGACTGTCCTGCGAAAATTCGAAACTCAAGAACTGACAGTTGAATGTCGACTTCAGTTCAAAGACGAAGCAGTTGACTGGTATTGCATTAAAAATCCGAAATTCAATAACTGACAGTCGACTGTCGACTTTAGTTCGGTCGACTGTCAATTATAACAAGTTGCAATTTTGAAATTATGTGCATGTTTTAACTGATACACGGTTATACATTATAAAATCACAATTTTTGTAAAACCAACATCCAGAGACGATCAAATATGACTTGTAGAACATATACGAGTTTATAAAACATATCAAAATCACATGAAGATCACAAAGAGCAATTTTTGATGAAATCTTCAAAACAGTAAACATGAATGAGTATATATGCATATTGGTGAGTTTAAGCATCAATTTAAGTGTCAAATTTCATTGTGTATAAGTAGGATCAAGTCTAGTTCAATCTCAGTATCAATATAGATCAAAACCCAATCAAAAATTTCACAAAACACAAAAATCAAGTTTTTGCTATTCATCAACAGTCCCGAAAGTAAAACCCCCCTTTTTATCATTTAAACTATATTCTTTTTAATCCAAAATCCTTTCACAACTTGATTAAACACAAACCCCACTGATTACATCAATTTACTCATGAATACATGCAATAACACAATCATTCGTCGAGTTCTTTACTCATCAAAATCTCCAAACAAACCATATACATACATACACAGTGAAAGATTCTTCTTTAATCAAATTTTGTGCATTATAAGCTCTATAACCAATTAAATCAGCAAGCCTTTTATACAAAACAACATACCCATGATCACTATTAGGTTCTTAACAAATCTCAAGTCATCTATATATAATTTTAACCATCCATAGTATAGTTTCATGAAAAGTTTCAATTTTAGTTCATCTACTCATCAAAATTTATTATTTCTTCATACAATTCCTAACATGCTTTCTAATAAATAAATCATCACATACAACATGCTTAGAACAATAAGAAAACAAACATATGTCACTCACCTTATTGATGAATCAACCGAAGATAATAAAGAAAATAAGAAAATCCCTCATTTCGCAAGAAAACCAAGATCCTCGCTTTGAAACTCCAGAAAAATAATAGTAGAGAAATCCCTTTGTGTAGTGCAGCAAAGGGACGGCTGCACCTCACCTTTAATAGGCTGAAAATTAGAGTTCTAGGGTTTTTGAATATATTTGTAAAATATCCCTTTTGAATATATCTTTACATATATAAATCCTTATACTTGAAAATTAGATAAAACAAACTTAATTGAGATTTTAAAACAAAAACAAGTACCTTAATATTGGCCAACATTATTTTAAAAACTCAAAAAATGAAATTGTACTTTTTGCCCTCTAAGTGGCAATTTTTGTAAAAAGACCCTTTTTTATCAAAACTTACAAAATAAATAAAATTTATTAGAACAAAAAGTGAACTCTTTACCTTTGAGTTGACTAGGAATCATGCCCAGCCCAAAAATCCGAAAATCTGGAGTTTTCACTCCAAGTGGAAATTTTGCACAAAAGCCCCTTTTTTGTAATATTTGCAAATAGGTCAAATAATTATTAGAAAAATTCGAAAAAATTCAAAATTAATATTAATAATAATTATTGGGTTTCCCCAAAATAATTTTTTGGCTTTGAACTTTCCAAGAAAATATTTGCACATGTTTTGCACGTGTAAAAAGGTAAATTTCAGAAAAATGTTTATTAAATCACCAAAAATCATTTTAATTCACTTATTAATCTTAAAAGCATTATTTAAAAATTTGGGCAATTACATCACTTCCTCCTTAGAATAGTTCTGTCCTCAGAATTACTACTAATAGAGTCCAAACAAGATAAGCAAAAGGAATTGAAATCTCATAAATGGGAATATAGTTTAAGAAATACAATTACACAAGAGAATGTAATCTAACAAAGGAAATACAACTTAACTCAAAGATTACAATCATACAAAAAGTGTACAATCATACAAAAAGCTCAGGAAAATCATTCTGCATGCGATCCTCCGACTCCCAAGTAGCCTCTTCGAACTGTTGGTTCCTTCATAACACCTTGACCATAGGTATCACATTGCTCCTCAAAACTTTCTCCCTACGATCAACAATCTCTACAGGTTGCTCCTTATAACTCAAGTTCACCTGTAGACTTTCAGGCACTTCTACCAACTGATGACTCTGATCCGGCACATAGTTCCTCAACAACAACACATGGAACACATCATGCAACTGTGCCAACTCCTCCGGTAGCTCCATTCTATATGCCATTTTACCGATCTGCCCCAAAATCCTGTATGGCCCAATATACCTTGGCGCCAACTTGCCTCCCTTACCAAACCTGATCATTCCTTTGGTCGGGGATACCTTGAGGAAAACTGCAACCCCAACCTCAAACTCCAAGTATCTCCACCGAGTGTCTGCATAACTCTTTTGCCGACTCTGAGCCTTGACCAACCTCTTGCAAATTAACTCAATCTTCTCCGATATTTGCTGCACAATCTCAGGCCCAAACATCTACCTCTTGCCAACCTCATACCAACAAACAGGTGTCCTGCACTTCCTCCCGTACAAAGCTTCATACGGAGCCATCCCGATACTCTCATGGTAACTGTTGTTATAAACAAACTCAACCAATGCCAAGTACCTCTCCCAACTACCACCGAAATCCATAACACAAGCCCTCAGCATATCTTCCAATACCCGGTTCACCCTTTCAGTCTGACCATCAGTCTAAGGATGAAAAGCAATGCTGAAATCAGTTCTGGTACCCAAAGCTGCTTGTAGACTCTTCCAAAATCTTGAAGTGAACCTCGCATCCCTGTCGGACACAATTGACAAAGAAATCCCATGAAGCCTCACAATCTCATCAATGTACGGCTCTGCCAATTTCTCCAATGACCAAGTAATCTTCGTAAGCAAAAAGTGAGCTGACTTGGTCAAACGGTCAATAATGACCCAAATCGAGTCATTGCCATTCGCACTCCTTGGCAAACCTGTGATGAAATCCATGCTGATATTCTCCCTCTTCCATTCTAGAATGGGCAAAGGTTGCAACAAACCTCCAAGTCTCTGCTTTTCTACTTTAATCTGCTGATAAGTCAGACACCTTGCCACAAAATCTGCTACATCCCTCTTCATACTGGACCACCAAAAGTGTTGTTTGATGTCCTTGTACATCTTTGTGCCTCCAGGATGTACTGACAACAAAGTACTTTGTGCCTCCCGCAAGATACTCTCCCTCAAATTTGTATTCTCGGGAACACACAACCTCTCACCCATCCATAGAACACCATCTCGCACACGAAACTTGACAACTTGCCATCGGAAACCTGCTGCAACATCTTCTGAATCTCTGCATCTGATTTCTGACCTTCCACAATTTGCTCCCTCAAAGAAGGATGCAGCCTCAACTGACCCAAAGATGCTTCCAAACCCTGCAGTACCACCTCAATACCTTCCTGGTCAATCACTGCTACCAACTCACTCTAAGTAGTGATCAAACTCGCCAAATTGCTCTTCCGACTAAGCCCATCGGCCACCACATTCGCCTTACCCAGATGATACTTGATCTCAGGATGAATGTCTTCCAATACTTCCAACCACCTTCTCTATCGAAGTTTTAGATCCTTCTGCTAATAAATGTACTTCAGACTCTTGTGATCAGTATACATATTGGCCTTCTCACCATATACATAAAACCTCCACTGCTTCAAGGCAAAGATAATAGCTGCTAACTCCAAACCATGCGTCGGATAATTCTTCTCATGCGGACGCAACTGCCTCGAATCATAGGCAATAACCTTGCCTTCCTGCATCAACACACACCCCAAACCCCTGAGAGATGCATCGCTAAAGATATCATAATCCTTCCTAGCTAGTGGCAAAGCTAAGATAGGCGCGATCGTCAACCCCTCCTTTAGCTCAAGGAAACTCCCCTCACGCTTATTAGTCCATGTGAAAGCCACATTCTTCCGAGTTAACCCTGTCAAAGGAACTGCAATCTGTGCATAGCCCTGAATGAATCTTCTGTAGTACCTAGCCAAACCCAAGAAACTCTTGACTTCGTTCACTGACGTTGGCCTGGGCCAATCCTTTACTGCTTCAACCTTCTGAGGATCAGTGGCCACTCCCTCCTTAGAAAGGATATGACCAAGAAAAGCTACCTCGAACTTCCAAAACTCACACTTCGACAGCTTGGCATAAAAGTTATGCTCCTGCAACTTCTTCAATACCTCTGCCAAGTGCATAGAAATGCTCTTCCTCCGACTTCAAATACACCAAAATTTCATCAAAGAAAACCACCACGAAGGAATCAATAAATGGCCGCAATATTCGATTCATCATATCCTTGAATACTATTGGCGCATTCATCAATCCGAATGGCATTACCAAAAACTCATAGAGTCAATGACGAGTCCTGAAAGCTGTTTTGCTCACATTTTCCTCCTTGACTCAAACTTGATGACACTCTGATCTCAAATCAATCTTCGAAAATACAGCTGCTCCTCGAAGCCTATCGAACATATCATCAATTCGTGGAAGCAGATACTTGTTCTGAAAAGTTACCCTATTCAATTCCCAATAGTCAATGCACATCCTGATCGACCCATCCTTCTTCTTCACCAACAACACTAGCACACCCCACGGTAAAGAACTCGGCCTGATGAAACCCTTACTCAGCAATTCCTCAATCTGCTTCTTAACCTCATTCTGCTCTACAGGTGCCATCCTATACGGAGCTTTAGAAATCAGAGCACTCTCCGGTTGAACATTAATACAAAACTCCACATCTCGCTGCGGTGGCGATCCCGGTAAATCTTCCAAGAACATTGTAGGGAAATTCCTGACAACCGGAATGCCTCTGACTTCATCTGGAATTATCAACTTAGATACCACTGCAGCCACTTTCGGATCCTTCATCTTCCCTTGAAAAGTCACAGCAGAACCACCTGGTACCTTCACCAACACCTTTTTCTTCTTGCAATCAATTGTTGCATCATATATTGCCAACCAATTAATACCCACATTCACATCCACCCCCAGAACTTGCAGCTCAATGAGATCAACGCCAAATAATCTCCCACCAATCTTGATATCATAGCCCTCATAATATCGATCAGCAATCAATTCTTTTCCTAACGGCATTGCCACCGACAAGACTCTGCCTAGAAATGACTTAGGTTCCACACCTAAGACTTTTGCAATATTGGGCAACACAAATGTATGCGAAGAACCAGTATCAAATAAAACTTTTACTTTTATTCCATAAAACAAAACAATTCATGTTACATGAAGAATGATATTCAAATCTCCAATTATTCTCAAACAAAGTTTTACTTAATACATTGAATAAATAAAAATTCAAAATTCTTGCATATCTTGGATCACATCCTTTGAGTTACCCGCATGAGTTACCCGCATCCGGCTCAGTTAATGCAAACACTCACCCTTGCCTCTAAAATTTGCCTCTGTCTGCACCACCCTCTTCAACTATGGACAGAAAAGCTTAGTATGCCCCCACTTGCCCACACTGAAAATAAGTCTGCTTTGCCAGTTTAGAACATGCTGATCTGAAGTGACCTGCCTCCTTACAATAGTAACAAGCCACCTCCTAAGTTGCAGGTGCCCTCTGCTCTTGCCTACTGAACTTGCCCTGCTTTATTGGAAACTTCTTCCTACTCTGACTAGCTACTAGTCTCTTATTCCTGTTCCAAGTCTCTTGCTTCTTTTGGAACTGGTCCATATCCTCTTCTGTCATAGCCGCTCTCCTGACCAGCTAATCAAACCTCCTTATGCCCAACGGAATCATCCTCGACCTCAAATTTGGCCTCAAGCCTTGCTCGAATTTCTTGGCCTTCTTTGCTTCATCAACAATCAACTCTGGTGCATACCTTGATAGCTGAGAGAACTTAGTCTCATATTCACGCACTGTCATATTGTCTTGCTGCAGATTCAAGAATTCTGTTGCCTTCTTCTGCTCAATATCCAGAGGAAAGAAATGATCCCTGTATTCATCCATAAAAGCTTCCCAAGTCACTTGCTGATCTCCAAAAGTCCTCTTCACTGAATGCCACCAGATGCCAGTATCCTTCTCTAACTACATAGAACCCAATTTCACCTTATTGACTATTGGCGTTTCCAAGACTTCGAAGACCATCTCCATCTATCTAATCCAATCATCAGCCTCATTTGGATTAGACTGCAACTCAAAAACAGGCGACTTCATCCGCTTGAAGGACTCAACCTACTTGATCGGATCAGCATTAACAAACACTGGTCCAGCCCCTTGATTTTGGTTCTGTGCCATATTAGCAGCAAAGAATGCATTCAATGTCTGGTACACCCTAGCAATCTCAGTCTCAAGATCAAGTCCAGCCCCATGGGAACTCCCAGCCCCATCACCATTACCATTCCTGGTCCTGGATCCTGCCATTTTACTGAATACTACAAAATGAAGGTAAAGTTAGAGCATCACAACACAATTCATATTCACATCAATACCTCATGGAAAAATCTCAACCATACCCCAAACCAAAACATCATGTTCTAACTCTATGTGATACTCACACTCTAATGTCCACACCTAGGTACCCACGCTCTAATGTCCACACCTAGGTTCATTTCTATAGCATGTTTATTATTACTATTGAAGCATGCTCTGATACCAATCTCTATAGCACCCCAAATTTTCAAAATGATATTTCAGAAATACGTGGCACACTTCCCAGCGTCAACCTCAATTGTAATAGTAAACATATCCAAAACACAGAGAAATTTTTTCGACTTATATTACATTAATTCTTTACAAAGTACAGCGAAAAATTTACACACCTTGGATTACAAATTCTTTCTTTTACAACACATTCTTTTACAATTTACATAAGGCATAACATCAATCTATCACATGCATCCAAATCCCAAAGCTATAGATACCTACCTGTACAATATGAGGTTAGAGATAACCCTAACCCTCCAAAACTATAGGGGTCAGCCATAACGGTGTGAGTGACCTAAAAGAAGTGCAACATAAATAAAACATAACGTATTGAGTCATAAACAATATGTATCAACAGTAATAACGAATGGAATAAGAAATAACAACAAATAAAGGGAAATGCTCCATTGAAAACGCAAATATTGTGAAAATCCGTGAAAACAACCAAGGCCGTTGTTTGGTTATAATGCATTTTAACCTAGGCCGTTGTTCCCAATAGCAGCCTATGTTTGTTTCCACATTTTCCACGCTACAGTACATTTTCAATGGAGCATTTTCCATAAATAAAACATGAAAATATCAAGTGAAACTAGACTAAGTGTCAAGTGTAGCAAAACGGAAAACAGCATGCATAAAACCAAGTCAAGAAAACACTAATGCTATATGGTGACTCTCTAATGCATACTTGTAGGATTCTATGCATCCCACTCTACATAGGTCTGGTGCAAGCCCTTATCGTTCTCCACTTGATAGGGTTAAATCCCTCGTTATGCAACTTATCCTACTATGATGACTCCTACAAGATTTAAATAATTTGTGAGTATTAGCCCATGTCTCGATAATTTCGAAGGTTAATCTCTATCAACAGATAATTTCGGAGACTATTTCACTCACACTTGGAAATCTTCGAGAATACCCCACACCGCAAGCTATGGCACCTCATCACACGAATACCCCACGAGTGTCGCCTCGACCACGATAATTCCGGAGATCAATCTCACACCGCAAGTAATTCAAGAGACTATTTCACTCACACCTCGATAATTTCGGGGATTATCTCACACCGCAGAGGTCCATAACCCATGTTCTCTGTAACCCCTGTTTTTCATTTTTCGTATTTTTGCTGTATTTTTTTCCTTCTTTCTCGAATATTTGTACTCTCTTTGTATTTTGGACCGTATATTGGAGTTGTTTTCAATATATATTCATTTTGCTCATTTTTGATCTTCTTGTGGTTGATTCTTCTGTCCCTTGAATTAATCTTGATCATATTGTTATTTCGCTCTTTATTTGCTTCTTGTTCTCTTTATTTTGTTCTTGGGTGCTCGTGGTGTTTTGGTTGGTTACCCTATTGCTTATCCTATTGTTTTTTATTCCTAATTAATTACCAAAGCCAAAACTAACCACAATCCTACTTGAAATCCCATACAAATCATATTAAACCCATCTCCTGTTATAACTCCTATAATTCCCATTAACCCAATACCCATTAACCCACAACAAAAATCTATACATATATCCATCCCTCCCTAAACCCTAACCCTAAACCTACTTCGGCTTCCCTCCCTTTCCCTGTTGCACCGTTAGCCCCAGCCGCACACCCCCATCCTCCGTCGTGCACATCCCGACCCCGACCTATGCACCCATCCCTACCACCCTCATCCCGCTACTGTTCACCCTTACCGACCACCACACCCTTATCTCCATCTCTCCTTCCGTCTCTATCCTCCGACACTGACCAACAGCAGTCACAGGAGCAGCAGCGACCAGCAAAGGCCAGTCGCCGCTACCCCCGCCGCCCGATCTCCTTCTCTCTCTCGTTGGTGTTTTGCACGTGCACGTAGTTTGCACATGGGCTGCTTTGGTTTGTAAATTTTCGTTCGTAGGTTTTGTTCAATGGCTGGGAATCCATTCCCATTATTCTTGGTGTTCGTTTCATCTTCGATTAAGACAAGTAACTTGTACTCAGTTCCTTTGTATGATGCAAGTCATAAATTCCGCTTGTAGTGTAGTTGGGTTCTAGAGACAACTCGTGTGTGATGTATGTTGATGAGTATTGTCTCTATAGTGCTATTGACCATAGTTGCCTCATGACATAAATTTGACATGAAACAACTTAGGTTTTGACCGTTCTTGATGTGATTATATTTATGAGATCATTATGAGAAATCGTGTGTTTATTTGGATCCATGTGATATACTTGTTGTGGACATGCTATAGACCCTATTTCATATTATTTGGATACTTAGTAGACTTAATTTCATATTTGGTTGTGTTTGGAATGAGTTTCATATATTGAATGTTGATTTGTGGTTAAGAGGAAAATCTGTACTTTGTCGATGATCAGTTTTGATTGGTATTTTAGACCAAGTTAAGGCCAGTATCTTAACTTCAGTATTGAACATGGATTTTAGAGAAATCCGTCTTCTTTCCATACCTTATGACCTTGATCGATTTCGTTTTCATATGTGTAAGATATGATTGTTTTACTACAGAGGTGTATTTCATTTCAAGATTTCATTTCTTGATGATTTTGATGACTAAACTATTTTGATACTAGTGTTAAACATATTATTTTGATCTGAAATTTTGGTCAGTATTTCTATATCTATTTAGGGATTACTCAGAATTTTGGTGGACTTTATTGATGATTTTTATATACTATTTCATGCTTGTTTATAAAAACTATATTTGCTGAATTTTGGTCGCTGTTATGTAAGGATTTGTATTTTCACCCTAATTCCTTTTCCTGTATAAAAAATATTTATCAAATACGAAAGTTAGATTATTTTGTATATTTTCATCTCCCTTTGGCGGATTTGGATTTCATTTCACGGTTTGCGAGATATTACAGTTTTCGTACAACAGTGTTGGGAATTTCAGATTTGCCAAACTATCGTTTCTTGATGTTTTCTGATTTTTGATGGATAAACTAATCCTACTGGAAAATTTTGAAACTTTATATTCTGATACTAGACATATAGGGAAATACCCCAGATTTTTCCTGGAATTTATTATGATGTTTTGATACTGTTTTCCTGACTTTAAATTCTATTTTCTGATTTCTGGCTGAACGTATTTTCTGGATTCAAATCAGTTTTGAGACATGATTTTGTGAAATACTATATGACTTATATGTATCCGATGGATTCCGTTGGAAGTCTATTTTCTAGACCTTTCAACTTATTCAGATTTGCATGTTGGTAACACTGGAAATCTCAGTTTTACTGTAGTATGGTTTTGCTGTCCTGAACTAGATACATGGTTATTTTATTCCTTTGTGAGTTATCTTACACCCATACATGTTTATCTTACAACTTGAACTTGTTATTTGATCATACCATGATATACTTGCATGTTTCGTGACACATACATGCTTGTTTGATATTAACAATAAAATTAACCAAGCCGAAGTTTAAAAGGGACAGATCTAATAGTGGATAATTCAGAAACGTGTACTCGGAAGAGAATCTATTGATTCTATGTGATACTTGAGACTTGGCTTGATACTTGAGACTTGGCTTGATACTTAATTACTTGAGCCTTGATATTTTGCTTGAGGCTTGATATTTCACTACTTGAGGCCTGATATTTGATACTTGATTCTTGAGGCTTGCCCCTGAGTACACTGCCCTATATGGTCCAATATGAAATCTAAAATGAAATTGTATTGACAGGGACAACCATGTGATAAAAGGATGGCACATGAAGTGCTACCTAGATAGAAATAATACATGAGACGTGATACTTGAACTTGAAACTTGATTACATGATACATGAGACTTGATACTTGAACATTATACTTGACACTTGCTACTTACTACTGGTACTTGACTACTTGACACTAGTTACTTGATTTTGTGATACTTGATTCTTGATACTTGCTACATGTTTATATGATTCTTGTTCACTTGACACTTGACACTTGCTACATGTACTTGTTCACTTTACCATGCTAGTTGTTATATTTTGATATCATGCTTATTCCATGTTGCTAGTTAGTTTTCCATGTACTTGTATCCTGCATTACAAGCGGCCCGTAACTTGTATTGACGGATAATTATTTTCTTTTTCCTATCCATGCAATTGCTAAACTGCAGATTTTAAAGAATAGGTTCCAGATGGTATTGGTGACATGCAATATTAGTGCTGGATTTGCTATTATTATTCTTGTAGTTTGCTTGAACAATATCGTATTCTTGTACTTGGATTTATTCTTGTATTTGGGTAATGTGACCCAGGATATTTGACTTATTCAGATCATGAGTATTTGAGATTAACACATTTTGGTTTCAAGTATTCTTGTTGGTATTTTGGTACATATGCGCATGTTGGTTGACTCTTTTGCTTCCGACTATGATCATTCTCGTGAATGTTGTAAAAATTCTTGAATAGCTTATAGATGATGAAAATCATTCGCTGGCCTTTTTTTATGTATCTGTATTCCGTATTCTCTTTTGGAAAGCGGGGTGTGACAATCTTATTTCATCATATCACCATCAAGTGCATGTCCTTATCTTGGTAAGATAATTAATTATTTAATAGACTGTGAATCTCTTAGAGTTGGTGTACCCTACCGGGCTTAACTCAACTGAACAACAACCAAAATCTCAACCGCCGGTAGTTAGGGCTCCACTCAATCTCTAAAGACCCATAGCTCAACCATAAATACCAAAACTTTCAGTAAAACTTATAAATCCATCATCAAACCGTTTATAATAAAAAAAACAACAAAATACAAATCCATTTAATGTACTCGTGAAATTCCAGAATTCAAATGAAATATTAAACCCATCAAATAACTGAAAATCATATTTTTAAGTCCTAGAATATCACCAAAACATCAATTCTTTTGAAAACACATATAACTCACTTAATAAGGTCATAAGAATACAATTAAAATTCTATTATAAATAAAATAGAACTCTCTGTAAAATACAGTAATCTGTAATAAAAACATCATCTAAAACAGTAGAGAAATAATCCATAATATCGAGGAAATAACCGTTTAAAAGAAACAAAGAAAACTCAAGAAACCCATCAGCCAGAACAATGACAGTTGACTATCGAAAATGGACGATCGACTGTCCTGCAAAAATTTGAAACTCAAGAAAACCCATCAACCAGAACAATGACAGTCGACTGTCCTGCGAAAATTCGAAACTTAAGAACCGACAGTCGACTATCGACTCTAGTTCAAAGACGAAGCGGTCAAATGTTATTGCAAAAAAAAATCCAAAATTCAATAACTGACAGTCGACTGTCAATTATAACAAGTTGCAGTTTTGAAATTCTGTGCATGTTTTAACTGATACACAGTTATACTTTATAAAATCACAATTTTTGTAAAACCAACATCCTGAGACGATCAAAAATGACTTGTAGAATATATAGGAGTTTATAAAACATATCAAAATCACATTAAGATCACAAAGAGCTATTTTTGACGAAATCTTCAAAACAGTAAACATGAATGAGTATATATGCATATAGGTGAGTTTAAGCATTAGTTTAAGCGTCGAATTTCATTGTGTATAAGTAGGATATAGTCTAGTTCAATCTCAGTATCCATATAGATCAAAACCCAATCGAAAATTTCACAAAACACAAAAATCAAGTTTTGGTTGTTCATCAACAGACCCAAAAGCAAAACCCCACTTTTTATCATTTAAACTGTATTCTTTTTTATCCAAAATCCTTCCATAACTTGATTAAACACAAACCCCACTGATTACATCAATTTACTCATGAATACATGCAATAACACAATCATTCGTCGAGTTCTTTACTCATCAAAATCTCCAAACAAACCACATACATACATACACAGTGAAAGATTCTTCTTCAGTCAAAATTGTTCATTATAAGCCCTATAACCAATTAAATCAGCAAACCTTTAATACAAAACAATATACCCATGATCTCTATTAGGTTCTTAACAAATCTCATGTCATCTATTTATAATTTTAACCATCCATAGTATAGTTTCATGAAAAGATTCAATTCTAGTTCATCTGCTCATCAAAATTTATTATTTCTTCATACAAATCCTAACATGCTTTCTAATAGATAAATCATCACATACAACATGCTTAGAACAATAACATAACAAACAAATGTCACTCACGTTATTGAATAATCAACCGAAGATAATAAAGAAAATAATAAAATCCCTCCTTTCGCAAGAAAACCAAGGTCCTCGCTTTGAAACTCCAAGAAAATAGTAATTGAGAAATCCCTTTGTGTAGTGCAGCAAAGAGACGGCTGCACCTCACCTTTAATAGATCAGAAATTAGAGTTCTAGGGTTTTTAATAGATTTGTAAAATATCCCTTTTGAATATATCTTTACATATACAAATTCTTATACTTGGAAATCAGATAAAACAAACTTAATTGCGATTTAAAAACAAAAACAACTACCCTAATATCGACTAGAACTGTTTTAAAAACTCAGATAACAAAATTGTACTTTTTGCCCTCTAAGTGGCATTTTTTGCAAAAAGACCCTTCTTTATCAAAACTTGCAAAATAAACAAAATTTATGATTAAAACAAAGTAAACTCTTTACCTATGAGTTGACTAGGCATCATGCCCAGTCCAGAAATCCGAAAATATGGAGTTTTCACTCCAAGTGGAAATTTTGCACCAAATTCGCTTTTTTTTTAATATTTGAAAATAGGTCAAATAAATATCAGAAAAATCCAAAAAATTCCCAAATAATATCTAATAAAAATTAATTGCTTTCCCCAAAATAATTTTCTGACTTTGAACTTCCCAAGAAAATATTTGCACGTGTAAAAAGGTAAATTCCATTAAAAATATTAACTAAATCATCAAAAATAAGTTTAATTCACTTATTCAACTCAAAAGCATTATTTTAGAATCTGGATTATTACACTTGCAGTCGACCTTCATGTCAAAAACAGCCCATACAGAAGCTTCAAATTTCGAGGACCTTTTCACTAATACTTCGTTAAAAGTTTGTAAAATTATAAACTTGCAAAACTAACTTCCTGAGATGATCAAATACAACTTGTATAACATACTGGAGTTTATAAAACAGATCAAAATCACATCAAGATCTCAAAAGAGTAATTTTTCACAAAATGCTTCAAAAACAGTGTACATATGTATCTAAGTGTGTATACGTGTATATTTGCATCAGTTAAAACATCAAGATGTCTTCAATTAGAGGTAGTATAATGTTCAAAACTATCTCAGTACCAAACAACTCAAATCCAACTCGAAAACTTCACAAATCACCAAAAAGTTACTGTCGGCCATACACCATCAGACCCAAAAGTCACAACCCCTTCTTTACTTCAAGAATTGATCTTTTAACCCAATGAATCCTTCCACAACACATCATACACTTACTCTACTGATTATTACAATTTACCCAGGAATACATGCAATTATAACAATTATATAATCATGTTTTAGTCATCAGAAATACCCAACAGTGTGTATGCATACATATTCAACAGTAAATGTTAGGTTTTGTTCACTTTTTGAAATAATCATTATGCAGCTCAATTTGTAATCAAATCAGTGAGGATAAAATACAAAGACAACATGCCCATGACACATATTAATCAAGTTATACTCATCAAACATCAAGAACAATATGTATGTCTATATACACAGTAAAGGACTCAACTTTATTCACTTTTATGCAATGTTCATCATGCAGCTCTTAGTATATGTTCAAATCGGAAAGCATACGAAAGGAAACAACCCACTCATGATTTCTATTAAGTTCTTAACAATCTCAATTCATCTACATGAAGTTTTAATCATCAAAAGCATAGGTTTCACGAAAAGACTAAATTTTTATTCATCCCTCAATCAATAATTCATTATATCTTCATACCAATCCCTAACATGCTTTCTAATAGACAAATCATCACACACAACATGCATGGAACAAAAAGAAATCAAACATATGTCACTCACTTTATTAAAGAATCAACCGAAGATAATAAAGAGAATAAGAAAAGTCTTCCTTTCGCAAGAAAATCAAGATCCTCGCTTTGAAACTCCAAGAAAATAATAATAAAGAAATTTCTTTGTGTAGTACAGTAAAGATACTGCTGCACTATCTTATTAATAGGCCGAAAATAGGGTTTCTAGGGTTTTAGAATAGATTTGTGAAATATCCCTTTTGAATATGTCTTTACATATATAATTCCTTATACTTGGAAATTAGATTAACTAATTAAATTTAGATTTAAAATAAAAAGAAAACCTCTAGATCTGGCCGGCACTGTTTGTAAACCCATAAAACAAATTTTGTACTTTTCTCCCTCTAAGTGGCAATTTTGCAAAAGACCCTTCTTTAAGAAATTTGCGAAATAAACCAAATCTAATAAAACAAAATGTAAAACTTTTACCTCTAAGTTGGCAAGCCATCATGATCAGCCCAAAAATTTGAAAATCTACAGTTTTTACTCCAAGTGGTAATTTTGCACAAAAGTCCTTTTTTGGTAATATTTACAAATAGGTCGCATAAATATTAGAAAATTCCAGAAAATTCATAAATAATATTTACTAATAAATAATTGATTTTCCCAAAACAATTTCTGACTATGGACTTCCAAAGAAAATATTTGCACGTGTTTTTGTAACCCCTGTTTTTCCTTTTATGTATTTTGGAGTGTATTTTTTTCATTTTGTGTATTTTTTATCTCTCTTGTATTTTTCGGAACCGTATATTGGATTATTTTCAATATATATTCCTTTTCTTTCATTTTTGACCTTTTTTGTGCTGATTGTGCGTCGTTTTGTTCATTTTCGCCATTTTGAGTTCTTTTTCTCATTTTCTTGGCCTCATTCATTATTATTATTTATTTTGGTGATGTGATGGATTTTTGGTGGTGTTTTACCCAAATTGTGATTTTTGACCCTTAAGGGTATATTTAGGAGCCATAAAATTCTCTTTATATTGTATTCCCATTTGAAATCTACCCAATACCCATTACCCATTTGTATACCTATTAATTCATACTACTACCCACTACCCATTAACCCACAATTAACACATTATATATAACCCCTAATACTCTTTAACCCTAACCCTAATCATATTTCTCTCTCCCTCTCCTTTTGCAATCCCGGCCCCTCTCAAAAAAATACCCCCGGCTGCTCCTCCCCTCCTAACCGACCTGCACACCTCCCAAACCAAGCCCCCCATTGCAAATACTCCACTACAAACCTCCATCCATCCATACTACATCATCTCCTATAACCCTACAACCCTAAACCTTCTCCTTGTGGCCGGCCACCATCCAAAACAGCACCGCATCATCCAAATCGGTACAAGGCCCTCCCTTTGTGGTGTTTTTGAAGTGGGTATCATCCACTTTGGTTCCTGCATCAAGGAGATTGATCGTAGGGCATTTTTGGTTCGTGGGTTCGCTTGGAATCGCGTTGGAAGGGATTTCGCTCGTGGGTTTCGTTGCTAGGACCCTTTTCTTCGCGTTCATCGTCATTAAGAGGCAAGTAACTTGTACAAAATTTCATTAGGTTGATACAAGTCAAAAAGTTCACACCTAGAGTAGTTGGGTCTAGAGACGACCAAAAATTGTATTTTTATTTGTGGGTTTTGTCTCTATTATGATAAATTTGGTCATAGATGACTTAGAGCATGAAACTTGATAGGTTGATAACCTAGGTTTACCCAAAACTCGATTTCGATCGTGTATGTGATAAATTGCATGCCATGTGTTTGATTGATTGCCCATGTGAGAAACAATAGGTTTGGACATGTTAGAATCCCTAAAACATGATGTTTAGATGATTGGTAGGCTGTGTTTCAAGTTTGTTTAAGTTTGGATCAAATTTGTGGAAGTTATGATGTTTTGAAGTAGAGATGTGAAATCTGGAATTTGCGGTCTATTCTGTGTTGCTTGCTGTTTTCACCCATGCTAAGATCTGAATCTCAACTGGGAAATTAAAAGTGAATTGTAGATAATTTTGTCTATTTTCAAACCTCACTAGTTTTACTGCATTTGGAGTTCATATGACTGAGATATGATAGTTTTGGTACAGACGTGTCAGTAGTTTTCCAGATTCAGTTTGGTGTAAATTTTGTTAACAATTTATTTTCAAGAACTAGGCTATACATAATATCTAGGTATAATATTTGGCTCAGTGTTTCCTCATGATGCTAGGTACTTCCCAGATTTTTTTGGATTTTAATGATGAGTTTTATGTGGTGTTTCAAATTCTTTTCTAAAATCTACTTATGCTGTAAATTGCGTGCTCTTCAGTATAGAACCCAGTTTTCACTCTAATTCCTTATGTTTTATGGAAACTATTTGTGAGATATGAAAGTTAGTAAATTTCTTCTATTTTCATGTCGTTTTGGCGGAATTGGATTTCGATTCACTGATTGCGAGATGTCCTAATTTTTGTACAGCAGTGTTGAGAATTCCAGATTCGTTAAAACTATGTTTTCGTGTTGCTTATTATTTTTGATAACTAATCTATACTTACTGAATATTATGAAACTTTTTATTTTGAGTTTATATCTATAGGGGATTATCCCAGATTTTTCTTGAAATTATTTGCTATGTTTTCATGCTGTTTTTATGCTTTTGAAGTCGTTTCCCTGTTTTCTGGCTGAACATAAAATCTGTATTCAAATAAGTTTTGAATTGAGATGTTGTGAACTAGTATATGACTTTATTATACTCTTTGGATGCGTGTGGATATCTAGTTTCCAGATCCTTTGACGGATCTTGATTTGCATGTCTGTAGCTCTCAGAATCCCTGTTTTAGTACTGATTGGTCTTGCTGTCCTGATTATGAACATAGGCTATTTTGCTCGTATATGTGAATGTATATCTTCCATGCTTGCTGGTTTGATTCCATGAGCCTAAACCTAATCATACCATGATAGTTTGACCTTATTTTGTACCCACTCATGCCTGTTGATGACCATAATAATAAAAGTAACTAAGCCGGGGTTTAAGGGAAGATCTAGTAGTGGAAAATATAGAAACGTGTACTTGGAAGAGGACTAGTGTCCTGCCTGTCTGTTGACCTATTCCTGATTGCATGCTTCCCTATAGGAAGGTGTTCTCGGAACATAACCACTAGGTTATACCTGTTTCTGACCCTTTCTACATTGCTTCTTATGTAAGAAGGTGTAGAGTAGAAGAGAACCACTAGGTTCTACCTGTTTCTGTTTCCTTTACCTAAGTACACTGCCCTATGGACTCCACTATGAAATCTTACTAAGCGAAACAGTTTATTGTAGCAACCATGTATTATAATTTGGGGTCAATGAAGTGCTACCTAGATAGTAAAATAACAAGATTTAACCTGACATAACCTGATACCTGTTTACCTGATACATGATTACCTGTTACCTGTATACCTGTTACCTGATTATCCTGATTATCCTGTTACATGATTACTTATTACCTGTTTACCTGATACCTGATACTTAACACATATTTACCTGATTACTTGATAATTATACCTATTTACCTGTTTACCTGTTGACTTGACACTTGACATATGTTACCTATACCTGTTAGTATACCATGTTGTTAGTTAGTTTTTCCATGTGCTTGTATCCTACTCTATTTGTGACCCGCGACTTGCCATTGACGGTACTTATGTTTTCTCTTTTTCTCTTTCCTGCATTCGATGAATTGCAGATTATGGAGAACAGGTTCAAGGCGGTATCGGAGACTTGAAGTATTAGTTGCTTTTGATTATTATTATTATTTCTTGTATCGTGATAGAACAATATTTTGTATTCGTGAGACTTGGATTATTCTTGTATTTTGAGACTTGGATATTATTTGTATTTGGGCGATGTGACCCAGGATATTTGTTTTTCCAGACTCTGTTTTATTTGAGAATATGGTATTTGATTTCAAGTAAATTTCTGTTGGTGAATTTGTTTCAATGTTGCATGTTGGTTCCACCTTTTGCTTCCGACTCTGATATATTTTCCTGTGATGTGTTGCAAAGATTCTGGAAACAGCTTAAGGATGATAATAATCATTCACTGGGCTTTTGTTACGTGCTTGTATTCCGTATCTTTGGGAAGCGGGGCGTGACAGTTTTGCACGTGTAAAAGATAAATTTCATAAAATTGTTTATTAAACCACCAAAAGTCATTTTAATTCATTTATAAATCTTAAAACTCATTATTCAAAAATCTGGGTTATTACAACATTCCCTCCTTAGAATAGTTCTGTCCTCAGAACTACCACTAAATAAGGACCAAACAATATAAGCAAAAGAAATGAAATCTCATAGATGGGAATATAATTCAGGGAATACAATTACACTAGGGAATGTAATCTAACAAAAGAAATAAAGTTTAATCAAAGGGTACGATCATACAAAAGAATACAATCACACAAAAAGCTCAGGAAAATCCTTCTGCATGCGATCTTCTGACTCCCAGGTAGCCTCCTCGAACTGTTGGTTCCTCCACAATACCTTGACCATAGGTATTACCTTATTCCTCCAAACCTTCTCCCAACGATCAACAATCTCTACAGGCTACTCTTTGTAACTCAAGTTCACCTGTAGACCTTCAGGAACTTCCACCAACTTATGACTCCGATCTAGCACATACTTCCTCAACATTGACACGTGGAACACATCATGCACTTGTGCCAATTCCTCCGGAAGCTCCAACCTATATGTCGTCTTATCAATCCGTCGCAAAATTCTATATGGCCGAAGGTACCTTGGCGCCAACTTGCCTTCCTTACCAAACCTGATCACCCCTTTAGTCAGCGACACCTTGAGAAAAACTACATCCCCAACCTTAAACTCCAAGTCCCTTCTGCCGACTCTGAGCCTCAACCAACCTCTTGCGAATAAACTCGATCTTCTCCGATGTTCGATGCACAATCTCAAGCCCAAACATCTGCCTCTCGCCAACTTCAAACCAACAAACAGGTGTCCTGCACCTCCTCCCATACAAAGCTTCATACGGAGCCATCCCGATACTCAAATGGTAACTGTTGTTATAAGCAAACTCAACCAATGCCAAGTATCTCTCCCAATTGCCACCCAAATCCATAGCATAAGCCCTCAACATATCTTCCAACACCAGTTCAACTTTTCAGTTTGACCATCAGTCTCTGGATGAAAGGCAGTACTGAAATCGGTTCTGGTACCAAAGCTGCTTGCAAACTCTTCCAAAACCTCAAAGTGAACCTCGCATCCCTGTCGGAAACAATCGACACAGGAACTCTATGAAGTCTCACAATCTCATCACTGTACACCTCGACCAGTTTCTCCAACGACAAAGTAATCTTCGACAATAGAAAGTGAGCTGACTTAGTCAAACGGTCCACAATAACCCAAATTGAGTCATTGCCCTTTGAACTCCTCGGCAAACCTGTGATGAAATCCATGCTGATATTCTCCCACTTCCATTCCGGAATGGGCAAAGGCTGCAACAAACCTCCAGTTCTCTAGTTTTATGCTTTGATCTACTGACAAGTCAGACACCTTTCCACAAAGTCTACCACATCCCTTTTCATTCCAGGCCACCAAAAGTGCTGCTTAATATCCTTGTACATCTTTGTGCTTCCAGGATGTAGTGACAACAAGATACAATGTGCCTCCTGCAAGATACTCTTTCTCAAATATGCATTCTCTGAAACACACAACATCTCACCCATCCATAGGACTCAGTCTTTGACACGGAACTCTGATAACATGCCTTCGAAAACCGGCTGCAACATCCTCTGAACATCGACATCTGATTTCTGACCATCCATAATCTGCTCTCTCAAAGAAGGCTGCAACCTCAACTAAGCCAAAGATGCTCTCAAACCCTCATACCACCTCGATACCTGCCTGATCAAACTCTGCTGCCAACTCTCTCTGTGGATATGTGTATATTTGCATCAGTTAAAACATCAAGATGTCTTCAATTAGAGGTAGTATAATGTTCAAAACTATCTCGGTACTAAACAACTCAAATCCAACTCGAAAACTTCACAAATCACCAAAAAGTTACTGTCGGCCATACACCATCAGACCCAAAAGTCACAACCCTTTCTTTACTTCAAGAATTGGTCTTTTGACCCAATGACTCCTTCCACAACACATTATACACTTACTCTACAGATTACAACAATTTACCCATGAATACATGTAATTATAACAAGTATATGATCAAGTTTTAGTCATCAGAAATACCCAACAATGTGTATGCATACATATTAAACAGTAAAGGTTAGGTTTTGTTCACTTTTTGAAATAATCCTTACGCAACTCAATTTGTAATCAAATCAATGAGGATAAAATACAAAGAAAACATGCCCATGACACATATTAATCAAGTTATACTCATCAAACATCAAGAACAGTATGTGTGCTTATATACACAGTAAAGGACTCAACTTTATTCACTTTTATGCAATATTAATCATGCAGCTCTTAGTATACGTTCAAATCAGAAAGCATACGAAAGGAAACAACCCACTCCTGATTTCTATTAAGTTCTTAACCATCTCAATTCATCTACATGAAGTTTTAATCATCAAAAGCATAGGTTTCACGAAAAGACTAAATTTTTATTCATCCCTCAATCAATAATTCATTATATCATCATACCAATCCCTAACATGCTTTCTAATAGACAAATCATCACATACAATAAGCATAGAACAAAAAGAAATCAAACATATGTCACTCACCGTATTGAAGAATCAACCGAAGATAATAAAGAGAACAAGAAAATCCTTCCTTTCGCAAGAAAATTAAGATCCTCGCTTCGAAACCCCAAGAAAATATTAAAAAAGAAATCCCTTTGTGTAGTACAGCGAAGAGACAACTGCACTCTCTTATAAATGGGCCAGAAATAGGGTTTCTAGGGTTTTTGAATAGATTTGTAAAATATCCCTTTTGAATATGTCGTTACATATATAAATCCTTATACTTGGAAATTAGATTAACTAATTAAATTTAGATTCAAAATCAAAAGTAAGCCTCTAGATCTGGCCGGCACTGTTCGAATACCCGTAAAACAAAACTTGTACTTTTCTCCCTCTAAGTGGCAATTTTGCAAAAAGACAATTCTTTAAGAAATTTGCGTAATAAACCAAATCTAGTAAAACTAAAAGTAAAATTTTTACCTCTGAGTTGGCCAGCCATCATGCTCAGCCCAAAAATTCAAAAATCTGGAGTTTTTACGCCAAGTGGTAATTTTGCACAAAAGTCCCTCTTTTTGTAATATTTGCAAATAGGTCAAATAAATATCAGAAAAATCCAGAAAATTCACAAATAATATCTACCTACTAATAAATAATCGATTTTTCCAAAATAATTTTTGACTCTGGACTTCCGAAGAAAATATTTGCACGTGTTTTGCACGTGTACAAGATAAATTTCAGAAAATTGTTTATTAAACCACCAAAAGTCATTTTAATTTATTTATAGATCTCAAAATCATTATTTAAAAATCTGGGTTTTTACAACACTCCCTTCTTAGAATAGTTCTGTCCTCAGAACTACCATTAATAAGGACCAAACAATATAAGCAAAAGAAATCAAATCTCATTGATGGGAATATAATTCAAGGAATACAATTACACTAGAGAATGTAATCTAACAAAAGAAATAAAGTTTAATCAAAAGGGTACGATCATACAAAAGAACACAATCATACAAAAAACTCAGGAAAATCCTTCTACATGCGATATTCTGACTCCCAGGTAGCCTCCTCGAACTGCTGGTTCCTTCACAATACCTTGACCATAGATATCACCTTATTCCTCCATACCTTCTCCCTACGATCAACAATCTCAACAGGCTGCTCATTGTAACTCAAGTTCACCCGTAGACCTTCAGGCACTTCCACCAACTGATTACTCTGATCTGGCTCATACTTCCTCAACATTGACACGTGGAACACATCATGTACTTGTGCCAATTCCTCCAGAAGCTCCAACATATATGTCAACTTACCAATCTGCCCGAAAATCTTGTATGACCCAATGTACCTTGGCACCAACTTGCCTCCCTTACCAAACCTGATCACCCCTTTAGTCAGAGACACCTTGAGAAAAATTGCATCCCCAACCTTAAACTCCAAGTCCCTTCTTCGATTGTCTGCATAACCCTTCTACCGACTCTAAGCCTCAACCAACCTCTTGCTAATCAACTAGATCTTCTCCGATGTCTGATGCACAATCTCCGGCCCAAACATCTGCCTCTCGCCAACTTCATACCAACAAACAGCTGTCATGCACCTCCTCCCGTACAAAGCTTCGTACGGAGCCATCCAGATATTCAAATGGTAACTGTTATTATAAGCAAACTCAACAATTGCCAAGTATCTCTCCCAATTGCCACCCAAATCAATAACACAAGCCCTCAACATATCTTCCAATACCGATTCAACTTTTCTGTCTGACCATCAGTCTGTGGATGAAAGGCAGTACTCAAATTGGTTCTGTCGGAAATAATCGACACAGGAACTCTATGAAGTCTCACAATCTCATCACTGTACACTTCGACCAGTTTCTCCAACGACAAAGTAATCTTCGTCGATAGAAAGTGAGCTGACTTAGTCAAACGGTCCACAATAACCCAAATTGAGTTATTGCCCTTTGAACTCCTCGGCAACCCTGTGATGAAATCCATGCTGATATTCTCCCACTTCCATTCTGGAATGGGCAAAGGCTGCAACAAACCTCCAGGTCTCTGTTTCTTTGCTTTGATCTGCTGACAAGTCAAACATCTTTCCACAAAGTCTGCCACATCACTTTTCATTCCACGCTACCAAAAGTGTTGCTTCATGTTCTTGTACATCTGTGTGCCTCCAGGATGTACTAACAATAAGGTACTGTGTCCCTGCTGCAAGATACTCTCTCAAATCTGCATTCTTCAGAACACACAACCTCTCACCCATCCATAGGACTCCATCTTTGATACGGAACTCTGATAACTTTCCTTTGGAAACATGCTGCAACATCCTCTGAACCTCGACGTCTGATTTCGGTCCCTCTATGATCTGCTCTCTCAAAGAAGGCTGCAACCTCAACTGAGCCAAAGATACTCCCAAACCCTGCAGTACCACCTCGATACTTGCCTGATCAAACTCTGCTGCCTTATCAAAATCTTTCATTAAAACCCTTAACCTTTTTATCAATACTCTCATATTTAGAAAACTTCTTAAAATAAGCAAATCCAAATTTATTTTATATACTCACAAAATTTCCAGAACTGAAATAAAGCATTAAATCTATTAAATAACTGAAAATCATATTTTGAAGTCGTAGAAAGTCACAAAACATCAATTTCTTCAAAAGCCATACTTATTTCACTTTATAAGAATTTGAAAATCTATTATAATCATGACGTAACTCTCTGTAAAATATTGTAATCTATAGTAAAAACATCATCTAAACCAGTAGATCAATAATCCATAAGTTCGAAGAAATAATCGTTAAAGAAAAATGACGAAAAACTCACAAAACAGCCAAAAACAATGATGTCGGTCGACCTTGTAGTCGACATTCATGTCAAAAACAGCCCATACATCAGCTTCAAATTCTGTGCAACTTTTTACTGATAATTCGTTAAAACTTTGTAAAATCATAAATTTGCAAAACTAACTTCCTGAGATGATCAAATACAACTTGAATAACATACTGGACTTTATAAAACAGATCAAAATCACATCAAGATCTCAAAAGAATAATTTTTAACAAAATGCTTCAAAAATAGTGCATATATGTACGTAAGTGTGTATATGTGTATATTTGCAACAGTTAAAACATCAAGGTCTCTTCAGTTAGAGGTAGTATAATGTTCAAAACTATCTCAGTACCAAATAACTCAAATCCAACTCGAAAACTTCACAAATCACCAAAAAGTTACTTTCTGGTCACACACCATCAGACCCAAAAGTCACAACCCCTTCTTTACTTCAAGAATTGATCTTTTGACCCAATGAATCCTTCCAAAACACATCATGCACTTACTCTACTAATTACAACAATTTTCCCACGAATACATGCAATTATAACAAGTATATAATCAAGTTTTAGTCATCAGAAATACCCAACAGTGTGTATGCATACATATTCAACAATAAAGGTTAGGTTTTGTTCACTTTTTGAAATAATCATTATGCAACTCAATTTGTAATCAAATCAGTGAGGATAAAATACAAAGACAACATGCCCATGACACATATTAAACATGTTATACTCATCAAACATCAAGAACAGTATGTACATCTTTATACACGGTAAAGGACTAAACTTTATTGACTTTTATGCAATATTCATCATGCAGCTCTTAGTATATGTTAAAATCAGAAAGCATACGGAAGGAAACAACCCACTCATAATTTCTATTAAGTTCTTAACAATCTCAATTCATCTATATGAAGTTTTAATCATCAAAAGCATAGGTTTCACGAAAAGACTAAATTTTTATTCATCCCTCAATCAATAATTCATTATATCTTCATACCAATCCCTAACATGCTTTCTAATAGACAAATCATCACATACAATATGCATAAAACAAAAACAAATCAAACATATGTCACTCACCTTATTGAAGAATCAACCGAAGATAATAAAGAGAATAAGAAAATCCTTCATTTCGCAAGAAAACCAAGATGCTCGCTTCGAAACTCCAAGAAAATAATAATACAGAAATCTCTTTGTGTAGTACAGCAAAGAGACGGCTACACTCTCTAATTAATAGTCCAGAATAGGGTTTCTAGGGTTTTTTGAATAGATTTATAAAATATCCCTTTTGAATGTCTTCACATATATAAATCCTTATACTTGAAAATTAGATTAACTAATTAAATTTAGATTTAAAATCAAAAGTAAACCTCCAAATTTGGCCGGCACTATTTGTATACCCATAAAACAAAATTTATACTTTTTCCTCTCTGAGTGGCAATTTTGAAAAAAAACCCTTCTTTAAGAAATTTGCAAGATAAACCAAATCTTTTAAAACAAAAAGTAAAAATTTTACCTCTAAGTTGGCTAGCCATCATGCTCAGCCCAAAATCTAAAAATCTGAAGTTTTTACTCCGAGTGGTAATTTTGCACAAAAGTCCCCCTTTTTGTAGTATTTACAAATAGGTCAAATAAATACCAGAAAAATCCAGAAAATTCATAAATAATATCTACTAATAAATAATAGGTTTTCCCAAAATAATTTCTGACGTTGGACTTCCCAAAAAAATATTTTGCACGTGTAAAAGATAAATTTTCGAAAATTTTTTATTAAATCACCAAAAACCATTTTTAATTCATTTATAAATCTCAAGATCATTATTTGAAAATCTGGGGTATTACACAAACCTGCAAAACACTCGTCCTACAGCAAAATTCTTGATCGACTAAATAATCGAACAACACAATGCTTGGTAGATGAAAGAGCAGTTCAGTGGAATGAACGACGGGAAGTTTTGTCAAAAAAAGAGCAATTCGATGAGGTACACCGCCCAACAAATACTTGGTGGGCACAATGAGGTAATCAAGTCTACAAGCTCTACAGTGTCCCTAACTTCGAACTCCACTAGTCAAAGAATTCGGCCACTTCTCAAAATCAACAAAAATATCAACTCCAAGCTCCGAGAGGGGTGACCAAGTCAAAAACACTAGCACAACTCTCCACGGCATTTAGGAGATAGCCCTGAAGAGTGCCCTAGCTTTGAAGAGACCCAACTCCGAGATTTACTTCAAAAACAACCAAGAGCTACAGCTTCAAGATCGTGAAAGAATCACAAAAAGAGCACGAACAGATCACTTGGCCTACTGAACTAGATTTTAACAAATTTAGTGGATAAACGGGTCATAAACTAGCTACCCGACTCAAAAACTCAGGAACTTCAAGCACTGACTTCGCAACCTGAGCCTCAATAGAGCGAAATTGTAACGCCCCACTTTCCAAAAGAGAATATGGAATACGGATACGTGACTAAGCCCAGCGACTGATTTGCATCATCCATTAGCTGTCAGGATCTTCACAATATCTCACAAGAATAATCGGAGTCGGAAGCAAGAAAAGTCAACCAAGCATGCATATTTGAACCAATACCAGCAGAATTTACTTGAAACAAAATATAATAATCTCAAATAATCAGATCTAAATAAGTCAATATCCTGGGTCACATTGCCCAAATACAAAATAAATCCAAGTACAAATACAATTGTTCAAATAGCAACAAGAACTAATAATAATAGCAGGAAATCATGATAGCAAAACTCCAGCACTAGAATCTCATATCACCTACACCATCTGGCACCTGATCTCCAATGTCTGCAATTTAAAAAATTGCAGGAAGAGAAAAAAGAAAATAAACTCACGTCAATGCAAATTACGGGCTACTTGTAGGGCAAGAACAAGTATAGGAATGGATAAAAAAATATAAAATAACAGTAGAACAAACATAGCATGGAATAGGCATGTCAACAGAGTAGAACATAAATCAGAAAACAGAATCAGGTGGCATGGTATACTAACAGGTACAAATCGTGTGCCAAGTGTCCAACAGTATACAAACAAATATACATATAGCAGTGTGAGGTAACAATTAGACAGTAACAGATAACAGTGTCAGATAACAGTAAGATGATAACAGATAACAGTGTAATAGATGTCAGTTCTTACAATCTTGTGTTTATTACTAACTGGTAGCACTTCATGCGTCCATCCTTTTACCACATAGTTGCTACATTCAAACAAATTACATTTTAGAATTCGTAGGGGATTATATAGGGCCGTGTACTCAGGTATCAGAAATCGGACAGTAATCAGACAGTAAAAACCTACTGGACCTCCTTTGAGTAAACCTTCTTATAGGGAAGTGTGCATTCAGGTAATCAGTAACAGTAATCAGACAATAAGAACCTACTGGTCCTCCTCTGAGTACACCTTCCTATAGGGAAGTGTTCAGTCAGGTAATCAGTAATAGTAATCAGACAGTAAGAACCTACTAGTCCTCCTCCGAGTACACCTTCCTATAGGAAAGTGTGCAGATAGGTAATCAGTAACAGTTATCAGACAGTAAGAACCTACTGGTCCTCCTCCGAGTACACATTTCTATATTTTTCACTACTAGATCTTTCCCTTAAACCCCGGCTTGGTCATTTATTATTATTATCAGACAGGCATGTATGTGTATAAAACAGAGTAAGAATAGCATGGTATAAACAAATGACAGGTTCAGGGTGAAAGGCAGGCATATACAGATGATGGACAACTTATAAAAGAACAGTGTAACGAAAATTCTAGTTCAAGACAGCAAGACAGTACTGCACTAAAACAGGAATTCCCGTTGCTACAAACATGAAAATCTGGATTCGTCAGAAAATCTGGCAAATAGACTTCCGGGCAAATCCAGCAAATATATATAAATCATAGGGTATTTCACACATGCAAGTCTCAAAACTAATTTGAATCTAGAAAATGTGTTCAGCTAGAAATCAGAAGTTTGTATTCAAGAACAGGAAAATAGCATCAAAACTCGCTAATTAAATCCACAAAATATCTGGGGTATTCCCTAGTATGTTTAGTAATAGAAAATAAAGTTTAATAATTTTTCAATATAAATAGAATGGTCAAGTAAAATCAGAAAACAGCAAGACACGACAGTTTTGTAAATCTGGAATCATAAACACTGCAGTACGAAAACAGCAATATCTCACAAAATACAAATTGAAATCCAGATCCATCGAAAGGGTGATAAACTAGATACATTAGGCTAACTTTCATATTTACAAAGATTTTAGAGACAACAAGTAGAGTCAGGTCGAAATTAGGTTTCTTTACAGAATAGCAAGAAAAATCTTCTAGTATAGTAGTTGTTTATAAGCATAGAATAGTTTGTAAAACTCATCAATTAAATCTACAAAAATTCAGGGTTAATCCCAATCAAGTCTAGTTGTATTGTGAAAAATATTGGATCAAAATAATACTTTTAACATGACGATAAAAATACAATACTCTTCAGAATTCACAGAAAATAAAATCTAGAAATCTTTTTACACCTCTGTAGTAAAATAGACATAACTCACAATCAATTAATCAAAACTGAGATCTGCCAGAAGGGTTAGAAAATAGACAGATTTCTCTACAGTTCATATTCACACATATTTTTAATATACTGACATTAATAGGGTTTAAAATATTGAATGAAAACAGGGTAACAGAAAATACAGAATTGTTCCTCATGCACAAATCAACATAGATCATACAAAAATTGTCCAAATCATTACCAAACATGAAATATGGTGTACTAGATGTCCAAACGACACGGTATATGGTATTTTGCTAGTCCACGACTAGTACAAATAATACATCAAGCACACGATATCACAAAATAACATGCATATATAAATCCAAAAAGTGGTCATCCCTAGTTGTTTCATGTCATGTATGTCATGAGGCAACTATGGTCGAATCAACACAATAGAGACGATATATAATTGAAGATTCACACACGAATTGTATCTAGAACCCAACTACACTACAGGCGGTATTTAGTACTTATATTACATAGAGAAAAGAATACAAGTTACTTGCCTTATAGACAACGACAGAAACGACACTTGAGCAAGAATAATGGGAATGGATTCCCGGGCAACGAACCCAATGAATGGATCGAACGCGAACCTCAAACACAAAACCTACGAACCAACGAACAAGGACCGCACAACCACACGAACAAAACGTGACCAACACACGATCACTCTCACACACACGAGAGGGAGCGAGGGAAGAATGAGAAGACAATGGCGGCAAGACAATGGAACGGCAACGGGGTTGGTGTTTTCATTGATGCAGTCATCGAGAGAAGGATACGGGGAGTCGTCGACCAGGGAGTGGTCATGACAGGGAACTCCGGAGTGGTCGGGGTCTACTTGCTGTGTGATGAAGAGACAACACACGGGGAAGGAGAGGCGCCGGGGTGTGGTGAAAGCAAAGCACGGCCGATGGATGGCAGGGCGTGCAGGTCGAAGATGCTGGTGCTCTTGGAGGTCGAGAATAGGAGATTGAGCACAGGGAAAAAGGAAGAGGTGGCTAGTTGAACCGGGGGCTCATGCATGGGTCTATATATACACATATAGTTAGGGTATGCTGATGGTGGTGACGACTGAAATAGGTGGGAGTGGGTAGGGGTTGAGAATCAAAACGGGTTATGGGTATTAGTGGGTTTGGGTATGAGTGTAATGGGTATGGGTTTATTAGGTTTTTGCTAATGGGTAATAAGAGTTATTGGATAGAAAATGGGTTTAAGTGGATAGGGTTATAATAACAAATGGGTTTAAAATAAATAGGAATCCAATAAGATTAGGGTGAATAATAATGAAGTAGGAACAAATAAAAAAATAGGACATGAGCAATAAATAATGGGGATCAAAATAACGGCCCGATCAAATAGAGATGAAAATAATAGGAGACAAAAGAATCAAGAACCCAAATAAGGGCGATGAAACAATAAAATGAATATATTGAAATAGAAGATCCAATATACAGTCCAAAAGAGATACAATAAGAATCAAATACATGGAAAAAGAAAATACACTAAAAAATACACAAAATGGAAAATAGGGGTTACAGAATCCCAACTTCGAAACTCCTTCATCAAGCTACTGAGCTCCCTCTCCAAAAGTTTTGCCGAGCAGACGAACTGTTTTGCCACCCGTGCACTGAGCTGATGAACTCCTTCCGCCGAGCTCCCCTCCACTGTTACCGAGCTACTTCGTCACCAAGCCCAAAAGTGCTGAGCTCCACGTTGCCAAATGCATCGAGCTTTCCACGTCGCCGAGCTCCATGCCGTCGAGGTCCAAGCCCACTTCGCAGAGCTCCAGAAGTGTCGAGCTCCATTTGCCAAACTCTCAACAGTCACTGAGCTCCCCTCCACCTCAGCTCGGCAACGACTCCCAAGCACGGAGAAGCACAATTACTCCCCGAGCTCATAGCTCGCCGAGCTCCAAGTTGTTGAACCCATAGCTTGCCGAGTTATATCCTCACTGAGATGTTTCCTCACCAAGGTCCCTTCTTGCCGAGCTTCCTCTTCGCTGAGCTGCTTCCTAGCCGAGCTTCCTTCTTGTCGAGCTACTTCCTAGCCGACCTCCTTCCTCGCCGAGTTGCCTCCTTGTCTAGCTACATCCTTGCCAAGCTCCTTCCTTGTCGAGCTGCCTTCTCACCGAGCTTCTAAGATGCCGAGCTCCAACTTCACTAGAGCTCAGTGAATCTGCCGGCTGAGCTGAGGAGTGAGTGAAGACGAACAGTGACCTTTGGATCTCCCATACAATCGTGCTCCAACATGATCAACACGCGAGATTGCGCCACGTCCCACTCTTCTCTGATTTCACTTCACAGCCGCTTGATCTCCTCGATGCGCGATAAAAGTCGTGATCAATGTGCTAGATCGAGTCAAGAAGCATGCCAAAGCTTGATAATTCATTAAAAATCCCCAGAATTCTTTTTTCAAAAAACTAAGTAAAAAATCCAAAAATAATTATTTAATTAAGGAAATTAATTAAAATTTCTAAAAAATAATTTAAATTTGGGTTTATTAATTAAAAAAATTGAAAAAGTGATTTTAAATTGGGGAAATTTTATTTTAAAATGCAGAACAATTCAGAAAAGTTCGAAAAATACGAACAATGCCTGGAAAAACAATGAAAATATTTGCCACCTTCAGAAGCATCTGATCAGTTCCAGGTATCTCCAATACACCCTAAAAGCTAAGATTGTATTCCAAGATCCAAAAATAAGGTGAACTATTTTCCGAAAGCCAACAAAATTGTTTCCCGTGACTATGATGAGGTGTCACAAGATTGCAGAATTTTAATTATTGTAACTGTATTGTATTCATTTTAATTCTGCTGTGCTGTTGTAAAGAACATGTTGTAATCAAAAAGTTTTAAATTCCTTGAAATTTTTTACGAATTTGAAGTAAAAGATCCTATTTTGATACGAATTACCTGTGTTTGGAATTCGGAACGTTACACTAGGTCATGTGACTATTGTTTGTAAAGACAAACACTAGTTGGGCATGTACGCACCTGTCAAGGGGACACATGCGGCATATGTACTCACCTGTCAAGGGAACACATGTAGCGTCGTCTCATCTATTAAATTCTGGGATCTAGTGAAAGAAAAGAATGGTTGGAGATAGGGAATGGGCCCCATATGTATCTGCCTAAAGTTCTATGTTGTTTAATGCGAACAGGGAGCAAGAGCTAGATTCTAAGACCCTCAGTGGGGCAGGAAAGCCTTGCAGGACACCTTTATGTTCGTAACAACTTTTGGGCATATTTATGTTCGCAACAACTTTTGATGAGGTCCGGGGGGTGGAGAAAGACTGCAGGGTTCGGCGCTACAGTAAATTATCCAAATTTCACGTAGTAGTCTGGGGGCGGAGAAAGACAACAGGGTCCAGGTTGAGTATGACCCGGGGGTGGAAGAAGACCGCAGGGTTCGACACTACATTATCCAAATCTATCCAAATCTCACCTATTTGTCCAGGGGAGGAGAAAGACCATAGGGTCCCGGTATACACAAAATTTCATGACCATTTCATTTCTAATTGCAGAGGCTTTCCTATACCGAACGATTGCAACCTCACCAGTCGCTAGATAAAAGTCGAAAACAGAGTAAGGGTACAAGAATAGGTTTGCATTGTGAGGGATCGAACCATATAATCAAGAAAACGTAAGCTTGATTGGAAAGTATGTAGTATGGTTCCAATCAAGTGTGCATTTAAATAAGAGCACCGTGTGCACTTTTGTCTGTGCATTAGATTCTAGAGCTGTGGCATACATCGACATTTTTGTTTTGTATGATTTCACATTTCTGCAATCAGATTAGTTGTTGAGGATTTGGAGATCGCTAGTTTAATCAGTATTGTATCAGTTGCATTCAACTGACGTGCCCAGAGTTGGTTAGTTGCAAGACTACCTGATTGTGGGAGCAAAGGACTCCACCTGTGTGAAGTGTCCAAGTGGGATGAAGTGTACAGTTACTACTTGTAATTCATTAGAGATTTGTAACAATTGTACATTGTAATAACTGTGATGTAATAAACAGTTTTAATTTCTTGTGATGTTTGTGTTGTGTACTCATTTGAAGTAAATATCCTGGATTATGTCATGAATTTCCAGTATACAGAATTTGGAATGCTACAATGCAAAAAGCCCATCTTTGAGAACATGAAGAAGGTATACGTTAAGGCCACCGTGGACGTGGTCAAGTGCATCCCTGGATTCGATGGGAAAGGATACAAAATCAATCTTCAACCAGAGGAATGGATAGTTTAGGAGAAGTCAGAGGTCAAGAAGGAAGGGGAGGAGGCCCCGAACAAGCCCATGGTCGAAGAGGAGGAGTGCCCGTAGAAGGACGTAGAGGATAAGGGGATGGAAGTGGTCGAGATTTCCACTCCTGTGACTCTGACAATCGAGGTGTACTCTTGATCTATCCCCTCCATCGTCCATCTTCTGGTTTTGATTATGTAACTTGCCTAATAGCGGAATGACCACTGCTCAGGTATATTCCCTTTTAATTAAGGAAAATATTTTTAGGATCCAACAATTGAGTTTTTGTTGTTGTTGTGAGCATAAGCTTTGGATGTGTTTGGCATGATCTTTTGAGTCTTCTTAACTTCGAAGCTAAGTCTATTATATTTACTAGTGTTTTAGTAAATCTACACTTTCCTTTGTTAACAGATGGTCGTGTATACTGGAGGAGATCCAAGGGACGCCAAGATTGATCATCTTTGCCTCGCACTTCTTCCGACCACGACCGAGAGGGGCAGTCTAAAGAATGTGCTTCACGAGAAGAGCTTGGAGCCTGCTCACTTGAAAGAGACTCTTCCTAGTAGCTTGGCTGAGGCTTATCTAGGTTTCTCGGCTCGCACTCATGTGGTTCGGTGGAAGATTCGAGTCAAGGATGCTCGCCTTAAGAATATGCTTATCGAGAGGGAGGTGGAGATTATAATTTTAAAGTGAAGTTTGGGAGTTATCAATCTGAAGCACCTCCCATTTTCATAGTGATATTCTATGGATATCGTTCCACGAGTTGGCCTCCCGCTCCTGAGTAGTGGCAAGGAATCTAGGGATACCTAGAGCGTGGTAGCTGGGACATCTAGCCTAACTTCTATTGAGAGGGTGTTGCACCATCGTGACAGCAACATTCAGACTCAGTCGGTTGGGTTGACACCTCCTTTGGATAGCTTGGGTGGTCGGTGTGGAACTTATGTAGCAAGGAGACATCACATACGAGTTGTGTCTCTTAACAAAAGTATCCCTCTCTTCCATATTCGTAGGTCATCCCGGGGGAATAACTTGTAAACTTGCTATATGTATCTGATGTGTTTAGCGTTCAAAGTTGTACCACAATTTTGACATGAAATGAAGGTTTCCCATGCATTTATGTCACGTTTCTCCCCTTCTCTGTGTTGTGATTCACTGTTTTGGGTCAACAAGTTCTTGTAGTAGTTCGAGCGGTGGGAGTAGCTCTAAGGACGAGCTGGACTTCGAACTTGCTATTATTGAGTTAGTGAGTTATGGGAGAAGCTCTAGGGACAAGCTGGATTCTGAACTTGCTATTTTTGAGTTAGCATGTTGTGGGAGCAGCTCTATTGACGAGCTAGGCTCTGAACTTTCCGTTTTTCAATTAGCGATTTGTTGGGGTAGCTCGAGTGACAAGTTGAGCTCCAAACTTGTTGTTAGCAACTTGTGGGAGTAGCTCGGGTCACGAGTTGGACCCCTAACTTGTTTTTTGAGGGTTAGAAAGTTGTGGGAGTAGCTCTAGGGATGGGATGGACACGAAACTTGCTGTTTGAGGGTTGAAAAGTTGTGGGAGCAACTCTAGGGGTGAGCTGGACTCCGAAGTTGTTATGGACGAGATGGACTCCGAACTTGCTGTTTTTGAGTTAGCGAGCTGTGGGAGCAGCTCCAGGGACTTGCTGGACTTCGAACTTGCTTGAGTTACCGAGTAGTAGGAGCAGCTCTAGGGATGAGCTGTATTCTGAACTTGTTGTTATTGAGTTAACGAGTTGTGGGAGTAGCTATAGGGACGAGCTGGACTCTGAACTTGCATTCTTGAGTTAGCGAGTGGTGGGAGCATTTCCAAGGACTTGCTGGACTCCAAACTTCCTAATTTTGAGTTAGCAAGTTGTGGGAGCAATTCTAAGGATGAGATGGACTCTGAACTTTCTGTTCTGAGTTAGTTAGTTAAGGGAGCAGCTCTAGGAACGAGTTGCACTCCGAATATGTTGTTCTTGAATTAGCGAGTTGTGGGAGCATCTCTAGGTACTAGTTGGACTCTGAACTTGTTGTTCTTGATATAGCAAGTTGTGGGAGTAGCTCTAGGATCGAGTCGGGCTCCGAAACCATTGTTTTAAATTAATGAGTTGTTAGTGTAGCGGGAGGAACTAAGCGCCTAACTCATTGTTTTGAGTTAATGAGTTATTGGTGTAGCTCAGAAGAGGAGCTAAGCATCAAACTCATTTTATGGAGTAATTGAGTTGCTGGGGTAGCTTGAGCGGAGCACCGAACTCATTGTATGGAGTTAATGAGTTATTGGAGTAGCTTGAGCGGTGGACTGAGCACCAAATTCATTATAGGGAGTTAATTTGTTTTTGGAGTATCTCGAGCGGCTAGCTGTAACCCCCATTCGCGTAAATAAATATTTTCTGAATATTTTCTGTACTTAGATTATTTACAATTTATTTTGTGTTAAATTCGTTTTGGATTTTCAATTAAAATCTTTTCTAATCAAAAATTATATTTATTCCGAATAATAATACATTTTAACTTTAACTCCTTTTTCTAATTGATCAACTATTATATTCTAGCCCAAATCAAATGTAATATTACTATTTAGATTATTTTAATAAATTGCTAAAACCAAATCTTAGTTTATTATGCAATCTTATTAACTATTATTATTGTTATTGATTGTTTATTATTTATTCATTCTATTCATTAGTCGCATTTGTAATTATTTTCGAATGACTTTCATATTGTAATATAATCTTAATTGGTATGTGGCATTTTTACTATTACTAATATTCTCATTATCTCATTATTATTACTATTTTAATTGTTATTATTATTATTATTATTATTATTATTATTATTATTATTATTATTATTATTTCTATTACTGTTATTATTATTATTACTATTATTAGTTTTGATTGTTCATGATTTAACGTGTGTGTGTATATATATATATATATATATATATATATATATATATATATATATACTAGGTTTGCCTGTTGACATGTGCCTACGGCACGTCTTCGGAACGGTGCACCTTATTTGATCATATAATATAGTTTTGGAGGTCGAGCAAATTAATTGAAGTAGCAAACATATTATATGAGAAACTTTTAGGGTCTAGCAAAAAATATATTATATGATTTTTTTTTGATTTTTTGAACTATTTTAAAGCTTTTAATTTTTAATTTTTTTTAGTTTTTAAATTTTCTATTTTTTAAAATTTTTTAAAAATTTTATTTTCTTAATTTCTTGAATAGAAGAGGAAGGGAGAGAGGGAGAAAAAAAAAATTTAAATAAATATAGGAGTTGTTTTGGGTGGGGGATTTGAATTTGAGTTTTGGAGGGAACTTTTGGGGGGAAAATATGTTTTGTGAGGTTAGTTCTGGGTCTTTGATTTTTGAGGGGATTGAAGGAGAACCACTTGATAGCTTTCTTTGTGTTTTATTATATATATATATATGTTTTATAAAGCCTATTCTATTTAATTATCTTCCTATCGGATTTAACCCTATAACCCTTTCTTATTGGATTCAAACCCGCTACCCAATAACCCCAAACCCATTAACCCTACATATAAATACCCTATTACTATAACCCTAACCTAAACCCTCCCATACAGTGTAAACCCAGCCGCCAACCCCCTAACCCCTCTCTCTCTCCCATTCTGAAGTTTCCCCGTAACCCATTCCGCCTTCTTCGTCGAATCCTCATCTCCGTCGAGCCTCCTGCTCGCCGCCTCATCCCCTTGACTGCACCTTCACCACAGTCGCTCCACTCCTCGTCATCCTCACTCCCGAACCCATCACCTCGTCGACCACCAAAACCCATTACCCATCGCCTTGTCCTCTTCCTCGTCACCCCCTTACCACTACACCCCCTCTGTTGCCTCGCCATTGCCGAATCCACGAGCTTTCACCGTTTCCTCATGCACATCACTCCTCTGTTTTTCTCCCAAGAACAGAGCTTCGTCTTCCTCCCATCCTGAGCGCCACCCTACCTGTATTCCAGCCACCTGCCCTCGACTGTCGGCCACAACCCACCGTCGAGCCACCACAGTCGTCGCTTCCCTCTTCCTTTGTTTTCTCCCGAAACAGAGCACCGCTCCACCTCGTCCTAATCCTTCAACCTCCCTTTTCCCTGCTTTCCTCGTCGTGCCGCTCGACCACCCTGCACCACCACCACCTGCCCCCCCTTGCCATTGCCTCACCATAGCCATCGAGCCCTATGCACCACTTGCCAACTATGCAGCCGAAGCCATTGTTGTTGCTATTTGATCGAGGGGAGTTGATATTTGAATCCTGACCATCTAATCTGCTTGATCTCATCTTGATTGGGATCAGATCAGATCGATCAGCATTAGATTAGATCAGAATCGTCTGATCCCCTCGCAATCGTGATCTTGATCATCTCCATCATCATCAACCCTTGGATCGTGACCGTCCGATCGTGATCTTGATCATCATCATTTACATCATCATCAAGTTAATCTGGGCCGTCCGATCCCTATCGTGATTGTGATCATTGATCTCTTGATCTCAGCCATCCAATTCGATCGTGATCATCTTCACCAGAGCGATCTCAGCCGCCCGGTCTCTTAATCTTGATCGTCATAAAAATCCATGCTAGATCTGATCCATCTGATCTCGATCGTCAATCAACGTCATCATCCAATCAAGGCAAGTATCTTCTTGTTCAATTCGTTGTTCAAGTACAAGCTTTTATTTGAAAATACCACAAGTATATTGTAGTTGTAACTCACCTTTGGCTTATCATTGATGATCTCAATTTTACTTGTTGTCGTCTTTATCAACTCCACAATCATAAGGGCCACAACCTTTCGTTGATACACTCGTTTCACACTAGTATAATTATAATACATTTCATGCAAAAATATCCTTGTTTTCTGCTGTCCTTTTTTGGTCTGTTGTTTCGACCCTGATAACGTCAAAATCTTGACTTGAGTTCTAAACATGAAATGTAGCCCCAGATGTCTAGTTTTCAATCCTTTTGACGGAATTGAATTTTGAGTTATATTTTGTGAATTATCACTATTTTAGTGCTTCTATGTCTGAAATTTCAGATTCATAAATTTGCTGCGGCACTCTATTTTCCAATTTAATTTGGGTATGCTACTTGTATGATAATAACTTAAAATTTTGCATGGTGAGACTAGACACACTATAGGACCTTCCCTAATTTTGCTGGAATTAATTGATGAAGTTTCATACTTGTTTAATATTTTGAAACACAATTTTACAAATTCTGGCTGAACACGAATCCTGTGTAGTTTGCTATTTTGACACCAGTTGCTACAACTTTCATGTATCATGTTTATATGAGCTAGATTCGGCAGAGAGTCTAGTTTATAAATTTTCTGAAGAATACAGTTTTGCATTCCTGTAGCAATGGAAATCTCAGTTTTGGTGCAGCAACGTCCTGTTGTTCAGAATTGGAATTCTCGTCGTTTTTGATAATTTTAATTTGTTTTGACCCTCGAATATGCTTTCTACCTAGCCTAAACTTGTTCCCTATTTTTGATCATGTTTACTTGCCCTACTTTACACACATTCTTGCCTGTTTGATAATAATATTAATAAATAACAAGCTGGGATTTAAGGAAAAGACCATAGTAGTGGACAATATAGGTAAGTGCTCAGAAGGGGGGCCGTGTTTCCCACTTTATACTTGTTTCATGAACTAGTTGTATGATTATTCGATTCATGGACTCGTTATATTAACACTTGTTTCATGAACTAGTTGTATGATTATTTGATTCATGGACTGGTTATATTAACACTTGATTCATGAACTAGTATATTATCATTTGATTCATGACTGGTCATGTTATTACTTGACTCATGAACTAGTTATATGATTACCCGATTCATCAACATACTTGCTTGATACTTGATACCTGAGTACATGGCCCTATACAATCCACTACGAAACCTAAACGCAACTTGTTTGAATGTAGCAACCATGTGGTCAAATTTGGGACGCATGAAATGCTACCAAGATAGAATTAAAAACAAGACTTGAGATTACTTGATCACTTGCACATTCCTGTTACCTGTACATGCTACCTGACACCTGTTACATGTTTACCTGTCTGTTTAATACTTGATACATGTTACCAGTTTACATGATTCCTGTTTACAAGATTACATGACTCATGTTTATAAGTTACATGTTACATATATGTTTATAAGTTACAAGATTTTTGTTTACACGACATGCTTTCTGTTACATGATTCCTTATTTCCGATTAGTTATGTTTGAGACGTGTTCAGTTCTTGTTTCCTTCCTGTTATGTAAGTTGTATCTCGTTATCATGTTGTTCCGTATTTGAATTGTAACCCCTATTTTTTATTTTTTGTATTTTTGAGTATATTTTTCGTTTTGATGTATTTTCTCTCTTGTATTTTTCTGAACCGTATGTTGGAGTTATTTTCAATATATATTCGTTTTATTTCATTTTGAGCTCTTTGTGTTTGATTGGTTATCTCTTTTGTTTCGTTCCTCTATTATTTGATCTTTCTTTCATTTGGTCTCGTTCTCTTTATTTTAATTTTTTTTGGGTGTTTGTGGTGGTGGTGGTTGGTTGTATTCTATTCCCAATCCTATTGTTTGATCCCTAATTAGATTACCAAAGCCAAATTAAATTCCCAATCCTATTTGATATCTTATACAATTTGTATCCTAATTAAAGCCCAATTAAACAAATCCTATTACTACTCCTAATTACCCACAACCCAATTACCCATTAACCCTAATCCCCTTATATATATATATATATATATATATATATATATATATATATATATATATATATATATATACATCTAATTTCTCTCCCTAAACCTTAATCCTAAACCCTAGCCTCCATACAAATCCCCGGCCTCTCCCCCTCCTTGCTTGCGCCACCCACACTCCACCCTGATGCCCAGACCCTAGGCCGAGCCCTTCCCTCCGGCCTGTGCACCCTCCGACGCCGCAACACCCCACACCTGATCCCCCCATCATCCCCTTGGCCAATCTTTCCCTTGGCCGACCATCTCCTACACCACCATACAATCCCTAGTCTCTCTCATCCTCTCCGACGTTGATCTCTCTTGTGGCTGCAAGCCACTATTGTCATCATCCCTCTTGGATCACCTCTCTTTTGGTGGAGTTGGTTCGTGTGGAGATTTTCGCTTAAGTTTGCTTGGATTCATTAGTTTGTAGATTTTTATTCGTGGTTTTTGCTCGTTGTCGGGAATCCATTCCCGTTACTCTTGATTTTCGTCGTTCTTCATCTTCGGTTAAGGCAAGTAACTTGTATTCAAATTCCTTTGTATGATTCAAGTCAAAAATACCACCTATAGTGTAGTTGGGTCTAGAGACGACTCTTGTTTGTGTTATTCTTGATGGATTTTGTCTCTATAGTACTATTTGACCATATATGACTCACGACATAAAATTTGATATGAAATAACTTAGGTTTTACCCATTCTTGATTTGATCATGTATGTGAGACTTTTGTGAGAATTCGTGATTTTGTTGAGACCCATGTGATATACTTGGTGTGGACATGCTACATACCATAATTCATGATGTTTGGACACTTGGTAGACTCGATTACATGTTTGGTTGTGTTTTGAAAAAGTTTTGTATGATATATATTGAGTTTTCGTTAAAGAGAAAAATCTGTATTTTGTCGCTTATCTGTCTTGTTTGCTGTTTTGGACTTTCTTGAAGTCAGTATCTTAATTTCGGTATAAAACATGAGTTTTAGAGAATTTCTTTTATTTTCAAACCCCTCTAACCTTGCTCGATTTCGTTTTCGTTTGTGTGAGATATGACTGTTTTTCTACAGAGGTGTAGACCTTTTCCAGATTTCGTTTCTCGATTATTTTGATGACTAAATTATTTTGAATCTTGTGCTACACATATTATTTTGATCTGTAAATTTGGTCAGTTTTTCTATATCTACTTAGGGATTACCCAGAATTTTTGGTGGATTTTATTGATGAGTTTGATATGCTGTTTCATGCTCGCTTGTGAAAGCTATACTTGCTGTATTTTGCTCGCTGTTCTGTAAAGAATCGTATTTTCACCCTCATTCTTTTTACTGTATGAAAAATGTTTGTAAAATATGAAAGTATATTTTATCTATTTTCATATCCCATTGGTGGAATTGGATTTCGTTTCACTGGTTGCAAGATATCATAGTTTTCGTACAGCAGTGTTGGGAATTCCAGATTTGCCAAACTCTCGTATATTGATGTTTCCCAATATTTGATGACTAATCTAATTTTACTGAAAAATTATGAAACTATGTATTTAGATACTGGACATATAGGAAAATACCCCAGATTTTTCGTGGATTTATTTAATGTGTTTTCATGCAGTTTTCCTGTTCTTGAATTCGTTTTCTTATTTCTGGCTGAACCTATTTTCTGTATTCAAATCAGTTTTGAGCTATGTTTTTGTGAATTAATATATGACTTATTTATACTCACTAGATTCGGTTAGGAGTCTATTTTCTAGACATTTTGGCAGATTCAAATTTGCATGCTTGTAACACTGGGAATCACTATTTTATTACAGTATGGTGTTGCTGTCCTGAACAAGAGACATGGTTATTTTATTCTTTTATGAGTTCTCTTGTACCCGTACATGTTTATCTTGCAACTTGAACTTGTCAAATAATCATGCCATATTATTCTTGATATATTTTGCACATATACATGCTTGTTTGACCATAATAATAAATAACCAAGTCGGGGTTTAAGGGACAGATCTAATAGTGCATAATTTAGAAATGTGTACTCGGAAGGGGATCCCCTGATCCTACGTGATTACTTGAGACATGATACTTGACATGTGATTACTTGATACTTGCACGCAAGACACGATACATGCCACTTGCATAACTTGACACGTGATTACATGATACATGATACTTGGAGCTTGGAGCTCGATTACTTGACTTGTCCCCGAGTATACTGCCCTCTATAGTCCAGTATGAAATCTAAAGCAAAACGGTTTGTTGTAGCAACCATGTAAGGTGGGCTGCATGAAGTGCTACCTAGATCGTAATCACTATAAGACTTGATACATGATACTCGAACATGATACTTGAACATGATACATGCTTGCTTGATACTTGACTACATGATACTTGAGACTTGAAACTTGACACTTGATACATAATTACATGATTCTTGACACTTGTTACTTGTTTACATGATCCTTGTTCACTTGATACTTGATACATGCTACTTGTACTTATTCACCTTACCATGCTAGTTGTTTATTTTGACATCATGATTATACCATGTTGCTAGCTAGTTTTTCCCATGTACTTGTATCCTACATTATACGTGGCCCGTAACTTGCAATTGACGGGTATTTGTTTTTCTCTTTCCCTCTTCCCTGCATTCGTTGAATTGCAGATTTTGGAGAACAGGTTTCAGATGGTATTGGTGACATGAAGTATTAGTGCTGCATTTTATTATTATTATTTCTTGTAGCTTTCTTGAATAATATTATATTTTGAGACTTGGATTTATTCTTGTATCTGGGCAATGTGACCCAAAATATTTTTTATTCAGATCATGACTATTTCAGATTTATAGAATTGGTTTCAAGTATTCTTGTTGGTATTGGCTCATATGTGCTTGTTGGTTGACTCTTTTGCTTTCGACTCTGATGATTTCTTGTGAATGTTGTAAAGATTTTTGAACGGCTTATGGATGATGAAAATCATTCACTGGACTTTTGTCTCGTATCCGTATTCCGTATTCTTTTTGGAAAGCGGGGCGTGACATGAATTCCCAGTTCTTATTGCTTTCCCTGTTATATATTGTTCCCGTTCCTTTTTGCTTGTACTACTTGCGGCCCGTAACTTGCACTAACGGGCATCTATCTTGTTTCTCTATTTCTCTTCTACATGATATATATATACAGGTTTTGGACATCAATTTTCTGCTAGAGTTGGTGAGCAACCGTTTTAGGCTCCGTTTGGGAAAACTTTCTTTAGTTATTTTGTATTTGAGTTTATTTAATTCTTATTGCTACTTAAAACTTGTAACGGGCTTGTTGTCCCGATGTTTTCTTTTATCCAGATCTTGAATTTATTTGGGATATTTATATTTGCTTCAAATAATTTCTGTTAGTTAATTATTGTTCATGCATGCGTGGTTGAGTATATTTTGTTATATTCCTTGTTATGATATTGAATCAATCCTACAACTTATGAATGATGAAAATCATTCTCTAGGCTTTGTCACGTAATCGTATTCCGTATTTCTTTTGGGAAGCGGGGCGTGACACAAGCGAAGCACCGAACTCATTGTATGGATCCGAAGAGTAATACAAGAATTTGAGAAGGAAATGATGACTTTATTAAAAATATCAGTCTAAGTAGTTGCCTTGATGATTAGCTTTTATTACATGATTTTTCCATTATATAGATCGGCCTTATTACAAATCTAGTGGAGGGCATTAAGAACCAGCGTTAAACTTAATCAAGGGCTCCACAATCCAAGTCCTTGACATATCCTTGTGCCCAAGGCCTTCCAGTCAGTAAGCCCCTTGGTGGACGAATTTGGAGACTTTGTAGGGTCCTTTTCCAATTGGGAGCAAGCTTCCCCTTGTCTTCCTAGAAGAAGGGGATATCTTTTGGTCCATCAATGGTTTTGGACACAACATGTTTCTTCTTTTAAAGGAGTTGTAAGGCTTCGAGTGGGAGAAGCAAGTCCGCTATTACATTCTTATGTGGATGTATCATGGCTTCAAGTGGGAGGACAGACTCCCCCATTATCGTCACGTAACATGTCCGATCCACTTTTTCACTTCCTGTGACCTCTCATACCTCGGTTAGAGTGGGGAACCTCATGTGAAACGCCGAAGCTACGGCGTGGAAAACCGCTAGGCATGGGCGGCCGAGGATGGCATTATAGACAGCCTCCACATTAACAATCATGAATTCCATGGCTTCAGTCCGGATAGTGAGGGCTTTGCCAGCCATCGTGTAAAGGGTGACAATTCCTTCGATCTGGACTAGAGCACCGGACAACCCATGGAAGGTGTACCCGGTGGGTTTCCGATGGTCCTTGGAGAGCTTGAGTGTAGGGCCCCGAATTTCCAACATAATATCTCAGAAATACGTGGCACAAATCCCAGCATCAACCTCAATGTAATAGTAAATGTAGCCAAAATACAGATAAATTTTTCAACTTTTATTACAACAATTCTTTACAAAACACAGTGGAAAATTAAACACCTTGAATTATAATTCTTTCTTTTGCAACACATTCTTTTACAATTTACATAAGCCACATTATCGTTCTACCACAAGCATCCAAATCTCAAGCTATAGGTACCTACCTGTAAAACATGAGGCTAGAGATAATCCTAACCCCCAAAACTACAGGGGTCAGCCACAATGGTGTGAGTGACATCAAAAAAAATAAAACATGAATAAAACATAAAGAATAAAATCACGATCGACACATACCAGGAGTAATAACGAAAGGAAGATTTTAAAAAAACAAAAAATAAAAAATGAAAACATCAGTGAATCTATACTAAGTGTCAAGTGTAGAAAACAGGAAACAATCGTGCATAAAATCAAGTCAAGAAAACACAAATGCAATATGATAACTCTCTAATGCATACTTGTCGGATTCTATGCATTCCATACTACATAGGTCCGGTGCAACCCCTTATCGTTCTCCACTTTATAGGGTTAGATTCCGCATTATGCAACTAATACTACTATGGTGATAGAAACAAGATCCAGTTTACTCCGCGAATAGGCATCACAACCCTCGATGCACAAACATCATGTAAGAATAGCTCTGACCCCTAGGAAGAAATCACCTCCCTGACGTGTACCCCATGAATAGGTTTGCGAGATTCTCGACATGCAGATACACTAGTACATCCCGTGAATAGGCCCGCCGACCCTCGATAATGCACCTGTATGCTCCATGAATAGGCCTGCAGACCCTCGACACGTGAACATACCAAATGTCCTCTCGAGACAGAACAACACAGTCCTAGAACGCATCCGTTGGACGAGACCCCTAGAACATATACTTATGTTTCCCAAGTTATGTCACATCTCCATTAGTGCATGTCCTTAAGTTGATTATCATTAAAACACAAATTTATCCTCTCTAGAGTTAGTGTATCCTGCCGTACTTAATTCCACATTAACAACCCCAAAACCCAACTGGTCATAATTCACAAATCTGAACTGCCGGTTCATAGGACTCTCACTCAACAACTAGAGACTCACAAATCGAATATCAACACCAAAACTTTCAATCAAACTCTTTATTTCATCATCAAAACGTTTATATCAAGAAAATTTCTTTAATCAACAAAATCCAAACTCATTCAGTTTTCTCACAAATTCTAGATTTGAAGTAAAATATTAAATCTATTAAATAACTGAAAATCATACTTTGAAGTCGTAGAATATCACTAAACATCAATTACTTCAAAAACCATACATGTTTCACTTTATAAAGTCATAGAAATACAATTTAAATTCTATTATGATCAAGATGTAACTCTCTGTAAAATACTGTAATCTGTTGCAAAAACATCATCTAGAATAGTAGATCAATAATTCATAATATCGAATAAATAATCGTTCAAGGAAACGAAGAAACTCAAGAAACAGCCAGTAAAATCACTGATGGTCGACTGTCAAAACCCGTTCAAATTCGACGATCGACTTTCAAGTAAAAAGTCCGAAAATAAAGTATTGACAGTCGACTTTCATCTTTAGTACAAAATGTGAAGCGATCGACTGTCAAGTTCCAAAAACGATAACTTTAATAATCATGCACCTTTTTACTGATACTTCAATTATACTTTGTAAAATCACAAATTTGCAAAACAAAAATCTTGAGATGATCAAATACAACTTTTGTAACCTACTGGAGTTTATAAAAACAAATGAAAATCACATCAAACTCACGAAAGAGCAAATTTTATCAAAACCTTCAAAACAGTGAATATAAATATGTATGTGTATATGTGTGTGTTTGCATCAGTAAAATCATCAAAAATCCATCAAATAGGAGTAGTATCAAGTTCAAATCCATCTCAGTATCAAACAACTCAAGATCAAATCGAAAAACATCACAAAATCACAAAAAAGTCACTTTCGGCCATACACCATTAGGCCCGAAATTAAATACTCAAACCCCACTTCAAAACATAATCTCTGTTGATCCAAAACCCCTCTTGAACTTTGTTAAACACATACACAATTACTCACACCAGTTTGCCCATGAAATATATGCAATACAACGTGTATTAATCAAATTCTTATTCATCAAAAACCCAAACAGAGCATATATATATACACACACAGTAAGCATGGTTTTTTGTTCACTTTTTGCAATGATCATCATACAACTCAATGTTTATGTTCAAATAAGCAAGTATATGAAAGAAAACAACCTACTCATGATTTCTATTAGGTTCTTAACAATCTCAAGTCATCTATATAGAATTTTAATCAACTATAGCATAGGTTTCATGAAAGATTCAATTTTTAGTTCGTCCATCCAGCAAAATTCATCATATCATCATTCATTCCTCTAACATGCTTCCTAATAGACAAATCATTACATACAAAACAAACATATGTCACTCACCTTATTGAAGAATCAACCGAAGATAATAAGAATTTGCGAAATAAACGAAATCAATTGAAATAAAACGTGAACTCTTTACCTCTGAGTTGGCTAGACATCATGATCAGCCAAAAAATCCACAAATTTGGATTTTTCACTCCAAGTGGTAATTTTACACAAAAGCCCTTTTTTTGTAATATTTACAAATAGGTCAAATAAGTATCAGAAAATCCAAAAAATTCACAATTAATACCTACTAATAAATAATAGGTTTTCTCAAAATAATTTATGACTTTGAACTTCTCAAGAAAATATTTGCATGTGTTTTGTACCTGTAAAAAGATAAATTTCAGAAAAATATTTATTAAACCATTAAAAAATATTTTAATACATTTATTAATCTCAAAAACATTGTTTAAAAATGTAGGGTGTTACATTGAGGCCTTCAAAAGCTTCTAAGAAAATGATGTTTACCAAGTGATCGCTATCTACCAGGATGCGGCGTAGTTCATGTTTCCCCATGGAGAGGCTGATTACCAGTGCATTGCAATGAGGAATTCAGATGCCTTCAAGATCTCTGTTCGAGAAAATTATTCGGACTCCCCAGCTTTTAGTCAGAGGGGGCTGGGGGGGGAATGTTGTGCACTGAGTTGACCTATCGGATGAACATCTTTTAGAAGAAGTTGGACTCCCCTGGCATATGAACTCCATGGAAAGAATAGAGAATGGCTAGAGGTCCAGTGTCTTGGGTCTCGGGGTTTTTCTCCATTCGCTTGTTGGTTCATTGAGCCGGTGCGAGATCAACTTTGTCCTTCTAGGTGTACGTGGCAAAGTGACCACGGCGAATGAGAGCATCGATCTAATATTTAAGGTCTTGCCATTCCTCCGTGTCGTGGTCAAGGTCTTTGAGAAACTAGCACCACTGGATCTTATCTCTTCTCTTTTTTGCTGAGTTTAGCCTAGGAGGGGGCAAAGCAGTCCGTCTCCTTGATTTCCATAAGGACTTTCGAGACATTGGTGTTGAGCGGGGGTGAACTTGTCGAAGCGAGGGACCAGAGGAGAGCAATGCTGATCAGTCCCGTACTTCTGAGATTTCTTGGTCCCTTTCTCATTCACACTCCTTCGTTTGTTTTCGGGCGAGGACTTGCTTTGGTCCTAAGGATGACAGACATCCTCAGCTCATCTTGTGTATTAGCTCGGAGAAATCCTTAGGATGCTTCATGGCTAGTGACTCTTTGAGTTAGGTGTTGCAGACATTGCATTGGAAGGTAGCAGCCGCTACCGCCGGTCGATGGTGGGGATAGATATAGACTCGGCGGTGAAGCCTCTGATGAAATCTTTGAGAGGCTCCCTTGCCCTTTGCTTCAACTCCATTAGGGAAGCACTCATCTTCTCTGTTTTGTGGCTAATGACAAAGTGTGAGGATGACTTCCTCGAGCATCTCGAATGAGGAGACTGGCCATAGTAGGGGACGGGAGTACCACTCCCATGCCGTCCCTTCAAGGTTGATGGGAAAGTTATACAGAGGAGTGCATCAGAGGCTCTATAGATCATCATGAGAGTTTTGAGACTCTTGATGTGATTTGCGGAGTCGGCATCATAGTCGTATGAGTCAAAGGTGGGAGCCTTGAAGTTCTCAGGAACGGGGGCTTTAGGGATAGCCATAGTGAAGGGGGTTCGGATGAGGAGGTATTGCGCCATGGCAACCCTCATCTTGACCGATCTGATCAAGGCAGTTCACCATCTCTCGGAGGCAACAGAGCACTAAATCTTCTCGTCCCTCGGATTGGGTTGACCAGCAGGATTCTTCTTCTTGTTCGGTTCTTGGGCATGGATCACCCATCTATTGGTCTCTGTTCGAGGCACCTTGGAGGGCCCTAAGGACTTGGTCGGCGAAGTTGCACCTGAGTCACGGGCACCTCCTCTTCTATGTTGTTCTGGGGAGCTCACCAACTGACTGGAGTCGGGCTCCTCTTGCATCTTCATCTTTGTGGCGAGTGCTTCCGACAGGATCTCGACCGCTGGGGAGAAGGACTCCTATGGATCTTATGGTGTTCTGAGCGAGAAATGTCATCTCGAGGCATGCCTTTCATCTAGTCCTGGTGGAGGTCCGTCCCACCGAGACGGTCGTTGATCACCTCGCGGAGAACTGACCACTCAGGATGCTCCGTAGAGGGGGTTGAAATGCATGGTTAAAAGTGCTTTTGATGAATGGTTCTGATCGGAGATGAAGATCTATAGCTTTTCCACATATGATGCCAATTTTGTTGATGCTAATTTTAGGGTCAGTGCAATCAGATTATGAGTTCTTTTATTGAGGGAGAAATTACTAATTTGGAGTGTTGATCAGGTTCTGGATCTGGATCTGGATGGCTAGAAATTCCTGAATTGAAATCTGGATGACTAGGAACTCATGGATCATGATATGGATGATTGGAATAGCCTAAATTTGGATCGAAACAGCTGAAATGTCTGGGGACCTACAAAAAGTCTTACACCGGAGGTGTCTCCAGCATAAGACGCTCTTACACTCAAGTCAATAACCCAGAATAAGGATTACGATTTTTTAGTGGAGAAATATTGATTACCTTTTACTAAATGACGGGAGATGGTATTTATAGGTTAAAAATCAGTTATAGATGATAGACTTGAAAATGTATCTTTCAAGACTCAGTTGGAGACTCCGATAGTGAAGGGATAGAATTAATATTTAATCCCTGATTTGGGAGGATTTAATTGACAACTGTAATTACTTGGAAATCCACCTCTTCTTGGACTGCAAGTAAGCCATAATTCTAGACTGGGTTAAGCTGATGGCCCGAAGACGGCCCATGTTCTTCTAGCAGGCCTGTTGCTATTGTAAAATTACTATACCGTTCTTTGAAGCTTCTTGATGCATGCTGAGATCGTGTTGCTCCGATTTTACCCATACTAGAATGTTTTTGTAAATTATACATTCAACTTGTTTCTATATAATTTCTCTTGATAATCCAAATTATAACAACATACTACTAAACAATTTGAAGAAGAACAATGATATATATAGAGTTCCTGAGAGTAACAGTCTTAATTTTGTTTTGATACCAATTTTAAAGTTAGAGAACCCAAAAGAAAAATTGATTAGATGTGATCTACTTCATAAATGTTATGAACAAATCAAATTAAAAAAAAAATTCGAACAATTTAACCATACATCATACAATGGCAAAATTGTGTTATTTTAGACCTTGTATAAAAGAGGATATATGAGTCCTATGCCATAGGTGGAAATTTCCTCTTATTGCGCATTAAAATTTCATTCTCCGCTACCAAAATTTAAGATTTGCATCATTCATGTTGATATTCGTATCATAAAACATAAAGTGAAGAAAAACTGCTAAATTTTAAAATGTTTTGCTCATTTATCATGAGGTTGTAAAATGAACGGATTTTGAAGAATACAACTATTGCAATCATTAAATACATGAACATAACACATTCAAATCTAATAATACTTTATCCTCTTATATTTTATGACATGTTGAAGTACTCTTTGTGGATCATGCGTTTAAGATGAGAGCGTGTAATTTTTCAAAGTATCACAGGAGGAAATTTTTTCTTATGCCACCTTTGCATCCATTTTCTCTTTATAAAATGTTGATTATATGGTTGAAAGATGCACTTACTTGTTGCAATTTAGATTACATGTAACCAGTTTGATCTTATTCTGGATTATCTATCCTTAAATCGAAATAAAACTGAGAATAGTACTAAAGTAGATTACTTGATTTAGATTATATATATAGCCTTACGGATAATCTAAACTATCTTCATTTTTTCTCCCTACACTTTGGTCCTCACCTCATGTTACATGATTTGATCCCTAAACACTGACAACCCATTCTTCTTCCTTCCGAACAATCTGTATAATATTAGTACTATTTTGAATCCTCACGTGCGGAATGGTAACCGTTGGATCCTCATCGGATGATTTGAGATTCCCACAATAAGCCCTCAGAGATCCAGATCCCAGAAAAATGAGCATGCATGGAATTAAGAGAAAACACATAGAATAGAATGATCAACATCGATGGATCATCATGGGTTAGGTCGACTCCAATTTGCATGCTTTAAATCTTTATCCAGTGTTATTCTTAATTCCATTATCAACATTTTGCTCTTGTTCAGTTTTGGTTGGAAGTTTACAGATACTTTACTCACCATTTTTTTTTTCTTTTCACGCATTCTCCGTGTAATTTGATGTTAACCCACAGTTTGAAACCCTTGGTAAAATCTATCAAACTTTCATCCAAAACAAGGATCTATGATACGAGTACATCAGAGGTGCGGGAAGAGAGAAGGAGCTGCAGCGGAGCACAACCCAAATACTTGAAGGATTATGCAGTGTAGAGTCTGCAAGTGTATTGCGCGTGCGGCAAATTTGTAATAGAAAAGGGCGGGTAATACAGAAGGGTACAGTTGTAATATTCAGACATTCTATAAATGGACTCGATGGGAGAGAAAGAGGGTATGGATGAATCTGTAACAAACTTTCATGATCTCTTTATTGATCTTGTTCTTCCTCAATCTCTTGAACCCTAATCATTGTATTCCGCAATTTTAATCAATTTCCTCTTGCAATAGAAGAGATCGATATTGCTATACTCTGTTTCCAGTTTGAGTAAGAGAAGGTGTGTGTCAATATGGTACTTTCATCGAATTGAACTCAGGGAAAACTCTCAGTAATTCGTCTATTTGAAGTGTCATTAATGGCATATGGGAGACGATCGATGGATGATGTAAGGGAGGTCATCAAATTTCGTGGCGAACAACTTCAAACAATTACGACTGAGGTGGAATCGTTGAAGACAATGATGGTGGAGATGGGTCGTCGCTTCCAAGTGGGGGAAGAGAGGCTTGAACAAGTCTTGACTCGACCATCTACACAAGAGAACCCTGCATCTGAGAATTTGATCACTGTAAGAACTCCTTACAAAAATCCACATAATGCAAATACTTTTAAAAGCCCTAGATTGGATTTCCCTAGGTTTGATGGCAGTAATCCAATGGGATGGTTGTTTAAAGCCAATCAGTTTTTTTCCTATCATCGAACACCTCATGATCAATAGATCAATATAGTGTCCTTTTATATGGATGGGAACGCCCTTACTTGGTTTCAATACAAGTACAGTAATGGTGAATTTGAAAATTGGGAGGTGTAAGTCAAGGAGTTGGATACTAGGTTTGGTGTCTCACAATTTGTTGGTCATACAGGGCAGCTCTTTAAATTGACACAGACCATAACTCTTTCGGAGTATCAGGATCAGTTTGATATGCTCATGAACAAAATGAAGGGATTGTCAGAAGCACACATCTTGAGCAACTACATATCAGGATTGAAACCTGATATTAGGAGAGAGGTTCTAGCTCACAAACTTGCGCATTTATCTGATGCTGTAGGACTAGTAAGATTGCAGGAGGAGAAATTTTTGGAGAGTAGAACACATTGGGGTCGGGGCAGCACTTACAAACCATCATGGCAACCCCCACCAAGCAGTTTGCTACCTCTACTTCCCACACCTACACCACATTCACAAACCCCTGCATCTTCAAAGTTCCCTGTGAAGAGAATTTCCCCTACTGATTGGGCTATGAGAAAAGAGAAGGGCTTATGTTTTGATTGCAATGAGAAGTATATCCCTGGCCATAAATGTGTGAAGAAATTTTTGATGTTGTTAATGGATGAGGACGAGCAACAAGATAGTGTATCAGTGCCTGACTATATCACTACCCGCTCTTCTCATGCTGATAGTAATGAGGGTGAGAATGCTACATCGGAGATTTCTTTTCAAGCTTTTGCAAGACAAAGCACACTGAGAACTTTGAGAGTGTCGGGAACTATTGTGACTACTCCAGTGCAGGTGTTCATTAATTCAAGGAGCACTAATAATTTCATTCAGGAACGATTGGTAAAATTTTTAAATATACCAGTTCAAGTGTCCTTTCATTTTAATGTCATTGTGGGAAATGGTGAAAAACTCAAATGTGAAGGAGTATGTGTAGGAGTTCCAGTCAATATTCAAGGAAATTATTTCCTAATTGATTTCTATCTGCTTCCAGTTTATGGTTCTGATTTGGTCTTAGGGCTGCAGTGGCTGCGTTTGCTTGGAAAAATTGTTTTTAATTATAGGGATATGACAATGGAGTTCACTCATAACAATCATCATATTAAGCTACAGGAGGAGAAGAGTCAAGTGGCAACTCAAATATAGCTTAGTGCATTGTGAAGAGAAGTTCATACTGATTCAATAGGGCATTACTTCTATTTAGTACTACAAGATAATAGCCCTGAATGAGCTATTCATCCACATATTGCTTATTTGTTACAAGATTATGCACCATTATTTACAGAAGTCACTGGTCTGCCACCTAATAGATAGCATGATCACCCAATACACTTGCTACCAGGAGTCCTCCAACAAATGTGAAGTCGTATAGATACCCCCATTTTCAAAAAGAAGATATGGAAAATCAGGTTTCAAAAATGCTTCAACAAAGGATAATAGCACACAGTAAGAGTCCCTTCTCATCTCCTGTTCTATTAGTCAAGAAGAAAGATGGATCATGGAGATTTTGTGTAGACTATCGAGCTTTAAACTCAATTACTATCAAAGATAAATTTCCAATAGCGACAGCTGATGAATTATTTGATGAACTATATGGTGCAAAGTACTTTACTAAGTTGGATTTAAGATCTGGCTATCACCAGATAAGAGTGCAAGCTGCAGACAGGGAGAAGATCGTGTTTAGAACTCATTAGAGCCATTACGAGTTCTTGGTCATGCCATTTGGCTTCAAAAATGCACCATCAACATTTCAATTTGCCATGAATTCCATTTTAAAACCATATCTGAGAAAATTTGTTTTGGTTTTCTTCGATGATATCGGTTTATAGTGAAGAGTAGGAAGCTCATCTCCAACATTTCTCATTGGTGTTGAGAATCCTGGAACAAAATCATTTTTTTGTGAAGAGAAGCAAGTGTGGGTTCGGCTTGCAAAAGATGGAGTACTTGGGGCATATAATTTCAGAAGAGGGTATCCAAGCTTGTGACTCAAAGCTTAAGGTTGTCCAAGAATGGCCGCAACCAAAAAATGTCAAACAACTAAGGGAATTTTTGGGTTTAACAGCTTATTACAGAAGATTTGTTAAGGGTCATGCGATGATAGCAGCTGCACTTATTGACCTTCTTCATAAAGGGGAATTCATTTGGTCAGATGAAGCAACTCAGGTTTTTCAAAAACTCAAATCTACAATGCTCAACCCTCTAGTAATGGCCTTACCCAATTTCTCTAAGAAATTTGTAGTCGAAACTGATACATCTGGAAAAGGAATTGGAGCAGTTCTTCAACAGGAGGAGCATCCCTTAGCATTCTTCAATAAGAAAATGACACCATGTATGCAATTTGCTTCAACTTATACCCGTGAGATGTTTGCAATTACTGAGGCAATCAAAAAGTGGAGACAGTACTTGCTAGGTAGACAGTTTGTAATTCAAACTGACCAACCGAGCCTTCATCACATGGTGAATCAAGTTATTCAAACTCCGAAGCAACAACGATGGATTTACAAGCTGGCGGGTTATGATTTTAAAATACTGTACAAACCTGGGAAGCTTAATGTCGTAATAGATAGGTTATCAAGAAGACCAGATGTAGAATTCTCACAACATGAGACTGCAGTATCTATGCCAAAACCTTTATTGCTTGAGAGGATTAAAGATGTGGTATTACAAGATGACGATTGTACTACATTAATAGAAGAGTTGACCAAAAACCAAGCTGTAAGTTCCATAATGACTTTCAGAGAAGGTCTGCTAATCTTAGAATCCTAGTACCCAAAAGCTTACGGAGTAAGATTTTGAAGGAATGGCACTCTTCACCAGTTATGGGGCATTCAAGGGTGGCCAAGACTACAACACGGATATAGGAATCTTTTTTACTGGAAAAACATGCATCAAGACATTATGACTTCATCAAAAATTGTCAGGTGTGTCAACAAACTAAGTATGAAGCATCCAAACCTGTAGGATTTTTGCAACCTCTCCCGATACCTAGTCAAGTGTGGGAAGATCTGTCGATGGATTTTATAACTGGGTTTGTAGCGCCACGAATTTCCATTAAATAAAATTAGAATAAAATAAAATTCAATTGCAATTATAAACATAGTACAAAAACAAGGGAAAATTATAACTTTTTATTACATCAACTTTTTCCAACACAGCGGAATTCAAAACACTTTAAATTACAATTCTTTGCATAATGATAAATTACAATTTTCAATTAACTCCAAGCACTTTCTTAATTCAACTTTTTCCAAAACTAAAACCCTACAAAAATTTGAATGAAAAGTGGGCACGTCAGTTAAATGCAACTGACGTCAACTATAGTATTAGTGATACTTTCCAGCCTCGCAATCACAAACAATAATAATTAATACATGACAATGATAATAATAGTACATGAACAACATGGAAATAATAGATGGACCATAAAAAAACAATAACCGAAGCATAAAACATCAAGTGAAGCTAAGTGCCAAGTGTACGAATACAGAAAGCACGCATGCATAAAACAAGTCAAGAAAATCACAAATGCATATGATGATTACTAATGCATTCTTGTTGGATTCTATGCATCTCATTCTACATAGGTCCGGTGCGAGCCCTTATCGTTCTCCACTTTATAGGGTTTAATCTCTCATTATGCAACTAATCCTACTACGGTGATTACTTTAAGATGTAGAGTATTCTGTGAGTATCTAGTGCCATGCCCCGGTAATCCTTGAGAATCAACTTTCCCATCGTCGGTGATATTGGGTACACACCCTCACACCCCGATAATTCCAAAAATTGAAACCCACACCGTCCGCCAATGGTACCTCATCACACAAATATCCCATGAGAGTCAACTCGACCCCCAATAATCCCGAAGATTCATCTCACACAGTCTGTCATCACACCCCGGTAATTCCTAAGACTAACTTCCACCGTCCGGTCATCTAAGGCCCCTACCCATGTTTACTCTTATTTCATCACAACTCCAACTAGTGCTTGTCCTTAGGTTTATTATTATTAATTAAGTCACAATTTTCCCCTAGAGTTGGTGTACCCTGCCAGACTTAATTCAACTAACTCAACAACAAGGCCCCACCTGCCAAAATATCCACAAAGTCTCAAACGCTGGCATGTTAGGGTCGCATTCAACCTTTATAGACTCAAAACTGAAAAACATCAACTAAACATTTCTTGGTATCTCATAAATCCAAATAAGTCAACTCACAACGAGGTTTCCTTCAAATCCAATAGTCAATAAAACCAAATACTTCCAAAGTACAACTGTATAATTCATCAAAACTGAAACGAAGTGTGAACCAAACTGAGATCTTATACTCTCAAAACAGCGTAGAATAAATCCAATATAATACCTTCGGAAATTACGAAACGTTCACTTTCTAAACCCACAAAAAGTAGAACTTAAACTCCATCAAAACTTAAGAACTCACACTCTCTGAAAATGGTGTAATTTGAACTAAATCACTTTGAAAACAGAGAAATTATCTTTTGCAAATTCGAAGAAATAATCGCTCAAGAAATAGAAAAGTTCACAGCAAAACATGGCATGACGGTCGACTGTCACACATAGTAGTAAAGATTACGGTCGACCGACGGCTTTCAAAAAAACCAACAATTTAAATTCTCGACTGCCAACCATAGTATGGAGGATTGCAGTCGACCGCCAATAACCCAGTGGTGACAGCCCTGTCGTGACAGTCGTCCGCAACTGCACATTCAAAAGAACTGCGGTCGACCGAAATGCGGTTGCAATAGCCTCTTGAAATTCACAGATTCTCTCAAACTGATACATGTTCAAAATTTCGAATACATGATTTCAAACGATGAAATCCTGATATAAAGCAAGTGCATCTTGTGCAAAAACAACACAGTTTATGCATCAAATCAAATCCTCATGAATTTCACAAAAATCCCAAATCTTGAAATTATAACTTGAATAATAAGATGTTTAAAGAAACTTTTCATATAAATACTTGAAAACCACAAAACACGGTCAAGATCTCCTGTCATACAGAATATAACACTCAAACATGTTTAAACTAAGATTACTCTTGAATTTTACATTCGTTGGTCAAAATATCTCAGTCCATCCAACTCAACATTTAGTTCTTTCATCTCTCATTCAATTTAAATCCAAACAATAATAAATCCTTCATCTTCAATCCCGAAACAACAAATACATAGGAAAAACCACAACTAGGTTCTTTGTTCATCCATGTGCATGTATGACATTACTATTCAATTTGCATCTCATATTTATACATGATCTGAATCTACAAACCAAGAAATTCTCACACAAGCAATGTTTAGATCTATATTAATTAGATAACAAACCTCATACGCATTCAAGATCAATTCAAAGCATGATTTATTCAAGCATGGCATAAGAAAGTGAAGATCTTTGTGTATTTTATTCATCAACTATTTAAGCATGAAAAATTACTCATAAATTCATATTTCTTCATGAAGGGTGTCGATTAGTTATTCATTCATTAAAAAATTATATTCACACATCATATCTCACAATCTCATCAATGTACAATTCTGCTAGCTTCTCAAAAGACCATGTAATCTTCATAGGTAAGAAATGAGCTGACTTGGTCAAACGATCCACAATGACCTAAATCGATTCATTGTCCTTCGGATGCCTAGGCAAACCAGTGATGAAATCCATACTAATATTTTCTCACTTCCATTCTGGTATAGGCAATGACTGCAACAGGCCTCCAGGTTTCTGATTCTCTGCCTTGACTTGCTGACAAGTCAAACACCTTGCCAAAAAATCTTCCACATCCCCCTTCATTCCTGGCCACCAAAAGTGCTGCTTAACGTCCTTGTACATCTTCGTACTTCTAGGATGTACTGATAACAAGGTACTGTGTGCTTCCTGTAAGATGCTCTCCCTCAAATCTGCATTCTCTGGCACACACAACCTCTCACCCATCCATAGATACCTATCTTGGACACGGAACTCTGATAACTTGCCATCGGAAATCTGCTGCAACCTCTTCTGAATCGCTGAATCTGACTTCTGGCCCTCCAAAATTTGTTCCCTCAATGTAGAGAAGCCTCAACTTAGCCAACTAAGCTCCTAATCATTACAAAACAACCTCGATACATGCCTAATCTAACTCTGCTGCCAACTCTGTCTGAGCTGTGATCAAACATGACAGGCTACTCTTCCGACTAAGCCCATCAGCCACTACATTCACCTTGCCCGGATGATACTTGATCGTAGGACGAATGTCCTCCAACACCTCCAACCACCTTCTCTGCCAAAGATTCGGATCCTTCAGCTGATAAATATACTTCAAGCTCTTGTGATCAGTGTACATATTGACATTTTCTCCATATACATAATGCCTCCACTACTTCAAGGTGAATATGATAGCTGCATGCTCCAAATCGTGCGTCAAATAATTCTTCTCATGAGGACGCAACTGCCTCAAAACATAAGCAATAACCTTCCCCTCTTGCATTAAGATGCAACCCAAACCTCTAAGTGATGCATCACTGTAGACATATACTCCTTCCCAGCTTGTGGCAAAGCTAGAATAGGAGATGTCGTCAACTTCTCCTTCAATTCCAAAAAACTCGCTTCACATTTATCAGTCCATGTGAAATTCACATCTTTCCGAGTCAAACCTATTAACGGAACTGCAATCTGTGCATAGCCCTAAATGAATCTCTTGTAGTACCCATCCAAACCCAAAAAACTCCTGACCTCCTTCACAGTCGTCATTCTAGGCCAACTCTTCACTGACTCAACCTTCTAAGGATCAGTGGCCACTCCCTCCTTAGAAAGGATATGACCAAGGAAAGCCACCTCCGACTTCCAAAATTCACACTTAGATAGCTTGGCATACAAGTCATGATCCTGCAACTTCTTCAACACCTCTGTTAAGTGCTCAGCATGCTCATCCTCCGACTTCTAATAAACCAATTGTCATCAATTAATACCATAAAAAAGGAATCAATGAACGGCTGCAAAATCCGATTCATCATATCCATAAACACTGTTGGCACATTCGTAACCCTGAATGGCATCACTAAAAACTCATAAAGCCCATGGCGAGTTCTGAAAGCTGTTTACTCACATCTTCCTTCTTAACTCAAACCTGATCATACCCTGACCGCAGATCAATCTTCGAAAATACTGCTACTCCCTGAAGCCGATCAAACAGATTGTTAATCCGTGGAAGTGGTCACCTTATTCAATTCCCGATAGTTAATGCACATCCTCATTGACCCATCCTTCTTCTTTACTAGCAACACTGGTGCACCCCATGGTGATGCTCTAACGCCCCTAATACCAAAATACGGTAATTCGTAGCTCAACAGGATCTACACTTCACTTCGTACAATTTTACAAGGAATTTTGAAACTTTTATTACAACATATTCTTTTACAACAACACGCAGTGGAAAAATAAATGAATTACAACATGGTAAATATACAATTGTAACAACTTTAGCAGTTAAGTAATCATCAGCATCAAATTCATCTTTATATCTTCTTGTAAATTTCAGGTCCTGCATATAAAACTGTGGGTACGTCAATTGCTTACAACCGAGCAATATTATAAATGGCAATCCTCATTGGGTCGTAATATAACGATTCTTTAATACTTTAACAACCACAACCTTGAATGCAAACAAAGTGTACAAGAGTGACTAACCTAAACATGTCAGTGTACGCAATGACTTAATGTCCAATGCAGATGTCTACACTATGATAACACTAATGCATACCTGTTCGGATTCTATACATTCCATACTACATAAGTCCGAGGGCAAGCCCTTATTGTACTCCTCAATTATAGGGTATAATCCCTCGCCATGAATTACTACTACGGTGACTAAGATAAGGTTTAGATATTTTGGGAGTATTAGGCCCACGCCCCGATAATTCTGGAGATGAATCTCACAGCGCAGATGAGCTGGGGACACTCCCAATCACACCTCGACAATTTCGAGAAAACTATCTCACACAGCAAGCTATGGCGCCTACATAGTCCTAAAACACCCCATAGGCGTTGCCTTGATCTCGATAATTCCGAAGATGAATCCAAGACTGCAGATGAGCTGGGGACACTCCCAATCAAACATCGATAATTCCGAGAAAACTATCTTACACCACAGACCAAGTGAGGCCCTCATACCTATGTTTGCCAATACTTTATCACATCTCCCCTTAATGCATGTCCTTACATTTTTAGTTTGTTTTAGAAGAAATCATCACAACCTAGAGCTAGCATACCCTACCGAACTTAAACCAACACAAGAGACAGTCAACCAAACTGGCTACTTATCAAGAGATGCTCAACTGACACTGGTTAGCTCTCAAATTCATATTAATAACAACTGCCAGTTTCTAAGGATCTCGCCTAGCCTCTAGATTCCAACAACTATCTCATTCTAGAGATTCAACCATAGGTTATATTCAACCTCAAAATAATATTTCAATTTCTCTATTCACAATCCCTTTCTCAAATACATTTCGTTATAATCTTCTCAAAGTATTCTTAATCAAAGATGAATAACTATAGAATCTTATCAAGAGGAATCCAATTGTATTTCAAATTTTATCTTCCTTTCATCAAACAAGATTCACATTTTTTAATTGAAAATTTCGAATTCTTCAACACATTATTTATTGTAAATTCCACCTTCAATTCTCACAAAATACAACAAAATATTGTGGAAATATTTTATAAAATCTAGATAATATTTTAGAGTAATAATAGGATTTTTTTCCAAACTTTATTTATTTGAAAAACTCACAAAAATAAAAATATGAAACTGGCCATGGCCGGTTTCGAACCGGCGACCACATAAGCCACAGAGGACAGCACCCAAAGCAGTGCCCAGTAACCAGTAAGACCAATTGTGGCTAGCAAAAGAAAATCAATTAGTTGGTTTACGTTTAGGCCGCTGTGTCTTCGGGGAAATTTCATTTTGAAATAAAAACAGAGCCTCTTCAAGACTCGAACCCAAGACCATGAGCACTGTTCACAACACTCTAAACCCACATCGAAAACCAGTATGCCCAACCCATTCTCTGTTATAATTAGGAGTTCAAATATCTTTATACTTACTGCAAATTTCGATTTCTCAACTATTTTGTATCGTTCAAATCTAATTCTTTTCAGAACGTTTTCTTTCCAAAATACAGTAAAGTAGCATATATTTAAACTATAAAATTCTTATTTTTGATAATATAATAAAAGTTTTTCTCCCAAATTGCATTAATAAACTCATATTATCAAATTTCAAGTAAAATTGTGTCCCTCTTCAAAACAACTTTATAAAATTCTTTATACTAAAGAAAATATATACTAGTGAGACTATTTCCAGATTTCTTTACTATAATAGCATCTTAAAACTTTTTCATACGTGTTGCATTATTTTGACTATTATATGAATGTTCTAACATGCATCAATTTGAATCTTTTCATTCCAACAATTTACTAGATATTATTATTTTTCCCCTTCCTAATTAACATGAGTTCTAGCCATTCATTTTAACCACAACATCATTTCAACAAGTCATGACATAATTAAAACAACATTATGCAATCTACATTCATCACAATTCGACAACTACTCATATGTCAAACTAGCATGCTTCATTCTACAAAATTTAGAAAGTATTCAAGAAACACCTACCTTAAAGAAGATTGTAATGTAGAAGAAAAACTCCTAAAAAGCTCCTAGCTCTAACACGATTGCTTAGCCCATCTCCTCCTATCAAGAACAACTCCAAGCTCCTCCAAGAATTGTAAGACAAAAACTCTAACTCTCTTTCTTTACTTCTCTCTTTTCATTCTTAATTTTGGTGCAAATGATAAACAATAGGGGGGGTATTTATAGGAGAAATGTGTGGCTAGGATTTTGTTGTTGCTGATTCTGGTGTGGGAGCAAACAGATGAATTTTTTAGTTCTTAAGAAAACAATAAGAGCAAACCTGTTGACTCTGCCTATGAATTGACTCGTCCCTTGCTGCTACTCAGAACCTGCACAAAGTTCAATACACCAGGACGGATCCCGGCGACGAACCCTCCGACTCTCTTGTCAGTAATCAGGAAGATCAGGAAGATTAAGCGAGAGCTTTAGTTATGCAAAGATTCATTACCTTGTAACGGTAAGGGGAGGGGTATTTATAGTCGTCGTAGAGATCCATTTCGAGATAAGAACAAATCTCTACTTGTCGGTGTGGATGAATAGAAGTGGTTAAAACCACCTCCTAGGGATAAGGACGAATCAGGATTTCTCCATATCCTTTTGAACTGGCTTGTAACGGGTTAGGACCCATATCCAACTGAATAGATCCATTTATGGGTTATTGGGCCTTAGAGAAGAGACCTGGTTCCCATTTCGGACCTGTTTGTAGGTGAAATTACCGTTTTTCCCCTATAAGCTTTAAGATTCGTGCCTGATTTAACGTTCCCAATTTAATCCCATTTTTAGCCATATCACGAGTCCCCCTAATCCTAAAGACTGTGTGTTACAGCCTTTGGAGAGTAGTTTGGTTGTTTCAATGGCGTACAAGACTTTATCGGAGTTCTTAAAGAGAGTTCGGATCTTGTTCGATGAGTAACGGTGTTTTTCTGAGCTGGAAACACACCAAAAATCGTTCTTAGGCTCTTCTGGACTTTTGGTATTTTTCTGATTTTTTAAACTATTTTTTGAATCATTTATTCAATTTTGCAAAGAGATGATCTATTTTTTGAGAGCACTAATTAACCATTCTAATTAATAATTATTTATCCGGGAGCTTAGAAATATTTCTTCGAATTTATAATTATTTTTTAGAATTTTTAACTAATTTTATTGATTTTTTAATTATTTTTTGCAATTTTTAAATAATTAATTTGAATTAATAAATAAGAAAAATGAATTAATCAGCCGAATATCGACGTGACCAAATCTATGGCGTTCATCAGCCTTCAGTAAGAATTTCCGAGCGATCGGACGGCTCCTCTGACGCGAAGAGGGTTTTCCCCCATTCATAGCTCGGTGCCTCGGTAGCTCGGATTTTAGATCCGAGCTACGTGGCACAATCATGGCGGTTGATCATGATCAGGGCGAATCATGAGGGATAAGTTTTCCCCCATTAGCAGCTCGGTTCCTTGATAGCTCGGATTTCGAATCCGAGCTATGTGGCACAATCAGGGCTGTCGATCACGATCAAGAGCGAATTGTAAGGCGATTGTTTTTGCCATTTTGCAGCTCGGTGCCTCGGTAGCTCGGATTATAGATCCGGAGTATGTGGCAAGATCTGAGCCGCTTGATAAAGATCTTGCACGAATCACGAGGGATCAGTTGTTTTGCACAAATTCGTAGCTTGGTAGCTCGAATTGTAGATCCGGAGTATGTGGCAAGATCTGAGTCATTTTGTCACGCCCCACTTTCCAAAAATACGGAATACGAGTACGTAACAAAAGCCCAGCTAATGATTTTCATCATCCATAAGCTGTTTCAAGAATCTTTGCAACACATCACAGGAATAATCAGAGTCGGAAGCAAAAAGGCACAACCATTCATGAATACTTGCAACAAATTACCAACAGGAATTTACTTGAAACCAAATACAATATTCTCAAATAAATCAGAGTCTGGAGAAAAATAAATATCCTGGGTCACATCGCCCAAACACAAATAATATCCAAATAAACCAAATACACTTAATTCAAGTTCAAGCAACATTTAATAATAATAATAAAGCAGAAACTCCAGCACTAAAACATCATCTCGCCAATACCTTCTGGCAGCTGACCATCCTGTTCTGCAATTACTAAGTTTGCAAGAAATGGAAAAAAAAGAAGAAAACAAGTACCCGTCAATTGCAAGTCGTGGGTCACAAATAATGTAGGATACAAGCACATAGGAAAACTAACTAGCAACATGGTATACTAACAGGTACAGGTAACAAATGTCAAGTGTCAAGTAAACAGGTAACATGTAAACATGTATCAAATTATCAGGTGATCAGGAAATCAGGTAAATATGTATCAAGTATCAGGTAATCAGGTAAATATGTATCAAGTATCAGGTAATCAGGTAAATATGTATCAAGTATCAAGTAATCAGGTAACAGGATAATCAGGTGACAGGTAAACGGGTAACAGGTATACAGGTAACAGGTAATCATGTTATGTTATGTCAAATCTTGTTATTTACTATCTAGGTAGCACTTCATGTGTCCCAACTTTTATCACATGGTTGCTACAACAAAACAGTTTCGCTTAGTAAGATTTCATAGTGGAGTCTATAAGGCAGTGTACTTAGGTACAAGAAACAGGAACAGGTAGAACCTAGTGTTTCTCTTCCGAGCACACCTTCCTAAGGGAAGTATGCAGTCAGGTACAGGAAACAGGCATAACCTAGTGGTTATCTTCCGAGTACATCTTCCTATAAGGAAGCATGCAGTCAGGTACATGAAACAGGCATAACCTAGTAGTTATCTTCCGAGAACACCTTCCTATAGGGAAGCATGCAATCAGGTACAGGTAAACAAGATTGTGAATCATGTAGTCATGAACACGTAATAGGCAGGCAGGACACAGGTCCTCTTCCAAGTACACGTTTCTATATTTTCCACTACTAGATCTTTCCCTTAAACCCCGGCTTAGTTACTTTTATTATTATGGTCATCAACAGGCATGAGTGGGTACAAAATAGTGTCAAACTAACATGGTATAATCAGGTTTAGGTTCGGGAAAACAAATCAGCATGCATGGATAATATACATTCACATATATGAGCAAAATAGTCTATGTTCATAATCAGGACAGCAAGACCAATCAGTACTAAAATAGTGATTCTGAACTCTACAGAATTGCGAACCTAGATCCGTCGAAGGATCTGAAAAATAGACATCCACACGAATCCAACGGGTATAATAAAGTTACATACTAGTTCACAACAACTCAGCTCAAAACAAGTTCGAAGACAGAAAACATGTTCTGTAAGAAATCAGGAAACCGAATTCAAAAGCATGAAAACAACATAAAAAAACTTTGAATAAATCCACGAAAAAGCTGGGATAATCCCCTATATGTCTAGAGTCAAAATAACAAGTTTCATAATATTGCAGTAAGTATAGATCAGTCATCAAAAATACCAAAGCAACAAGAAAATAGAGTTTAACGAATCTGGAAATCTCAACACTGTTGTACGAAAACTAGGATATCTCGCAATCAGTGAATTGAAATCCAATTACACCAAAGGTATATGAAAATAGATAGATTTTACTAACTTTCATATTTCACAAAGAATTTTCATACAGTATAAGGAATCATAGTGAAAATAGGATTCTTTACTGAACAGTAAGAAAAATACAGCATGAGTAGATTTTAGAAACGAGCATGAAACATCACATAAAACTTGTCTTTAAAATTCATCAAAAATCTTGGTAGTCCCTAACATCATAAAGAAACAATGACCAAAATATTAGATCAAGATAATATGTATAGAATAGTTCTTAAAAATAATTTGTTAACAAAATTCACCCAAAACAGAATATGGAATTGATCGACATGTCTGTACCAAAACATTCATAACTCAGTCATACGAAATCCAGTGGGGTTTCAAATCAAGCAAAACCAGTGGGGTTTGAAAATAGACAAAATTATCTAAAATTCATCTTTTATTTTGGAATCAAGATTCTAACTGTAGCATGGACGAAAACAGCAATCAAACAGAACACCCAGTAAATACAGATTTCACACTTCAAATCAAGAACATCACAACTTCAAAAAGATTGATCCAAACACATCCAAACTTGAAATACAACCTACCAAGCATCTAAAAATCATGATTTAGGGTTATTAACATGTCTTCACCTATTATTTCATATGGGTCTTAGTCCAAACATCAATTCACACAAATAATCACATATACGACTAGAAATCAAGATTTGGGCAAATCCTAGGTCATCACCTATCAAGATTGGTGTCATAACTCATCTATGGCCAAATTATCACAATAGATATAAAACCCATCAAGAAAAATACAATCTTTGGTTGTCTCTAGACCCAACTATACTATATGTGAACTTTTTGACTTGTATCAACCTAATGAATTGTAGTACAAGTTACTTGCCTTATTATAGAGATGAACATGATCCTAATGCGAAAAGAAGCAAAACTCATGAACGAAATCCTCTCCAAGCACGAACCCAAGCAACAACGAACAAAAACTCGCACACGAACAATCTCCTTGATGCGACGAACGAAGTGGAGAATACCCACTTCAAGAAACACAAAGAGAAGAGGTTTGTGATGATGTTGATGTTGATGGTGGTGATGGTGGGTGTCGTTTAGGATATCAATGAGAGAGAGTGGTTAGGTATGGATGGTTGGCCGGATGTAAGGAGATGGTGGGGTTCGGTTGTGCAGGGTGAAGCAAGGCCGGGAGCACACAAATAGGGGAGCCGGGATTCTTTGGAGGAGAGGGAGAGAGGTAATAGGTTTAGGGTTAGGGTTTTGGGGGGTTAGGGATTTATATAAAGGGGTAAAAGTGGGTTAATGGGTTGTGGGCATTAGTATGTAGTAATAGGTATACAAATGGGTAATGGGTATTGGGTATTGGGTAGATTTCAAATAGTAATACAATTTATAGTGAATTCTATGGTTCTTGAAAAATCTAATTAGGAGTCAAAAATCATAGGTTTGGAAAAACACCACCAAAAATACCATTACATCACAAAAATATAAAAGTAAGAGAACGAGGCCAAGAAAATAAGAAAGAATCAAAATGATGAAAACGAACAAAAACAATGAACAACCAACACAAGGGGCTCAAAATGAAATAAAATGAATATATATTGAAAACAAATCCAATATACGGTTCAGAAAAATATAAGAGAGATAAAAATACACAAAAATGAAAAATACACTCCAAAATACATAAAATGAAAAACAGGGGTTACACGCTTGATTAAGATCTGGCTTGAATCACAAGGGATTAGTTGTTTTATGCCAACTCGCAGCTCGGTACCTCGGTAGCTCAGGTTGTAGATTCAGAGTACATGGCAAGACCTGAGACGCTTGATGAAGATCAGGCACGAATCACAAGGGATTAGTTATTTTGCGCCAATTCGCAGCTCGGTACCTCGGTAGCTCGGATTGTAGATCCAGAGTACGTGGCAAGATCTGAGCTGCTTGATAATGATCTAGCACGAATCACGAGGGATTAGTTGTTTTATGCCAATTCGCAGCTCGGTACATCGGTAGATCGGATTGTAGACCTGAAGTACGTGGTAAGATCTGAGCTGCTTGATGAAGATCTGGAACGAATCACGAGGATTAGTTGTTTTGCGCCAACTCGCAGCTCGGTACCTCGGTAGCTCGGGTTGTAGATCCGGACTGAGCCGCTTGATGAAGATCTGGCATGAATCACCAAGGATTAGTTGTTTTGCGCCAATTCACAGCTTGGTACCTCGGTAGCTCGGATTGTAGATCCGAAGTATGTGGCAAGATCTGGGCCGCTTGATGAAGATATAGCACAAATCACGAGGGATTAGTTGTTTTGCGCCAATTCGCAGCTCGGTACCTCAGTAGCTTGGATTGTAGATCCGGAGTACGTGGCAAGATCTGAGCCGCTTGATGAAGATCTGGCGCGAATTGTGAGGCGGTTGTTTTTGTCTGCACAGATTTTGTCGTTTACGCTTCTGATGGGCTTCTGTAGGGGTCCAAAGCATTTGAAAGCCCATGTGAATCTTCTTTTTACTATAAGACTCTACCCCCTCTCGCCACTTCCCTATTCTTCACTTCTCACTTTCACTTTTCACTCTCTCAGTTTGTTTTTGCTCTTGGGTGGCTCTGCTAGCGGCTGTGGCCAGGTGATCAATTTTCCGGCGAACTATTCCGACCGTAGCTGTCACATCAAGGTAATTATATACTTTATCTTGTATCTTAAAAGATGTCTAGAGTGTCGTCGGGGAGTGAGACCTCCACCTCGGACCAAGAGAGCAGTCGACCAATAGTGGTCTCCTCGGTGGTGAGCAAGGGGAAGGAAATTTCATGGTCGGCGATTGTGGAGAGCGTAAGGGGAGCTGGCACGTTAGGCAGGCTACCGCCCATGCTATCGAGCCTCGGGAAGGTGAGGGATTGCTCCGACGACCTTCTATCCAAGGAAGTATACGAGAGGTCGGCCACATATGAGGAGAATAATCCAAGGGAGCATTCCGAGGTTGGCGAAATCCCCTCGGTTCTGATCGAGGCGGATCTGCAGCGCATCATGAAGGGAATCAAAATACCGAAGGAATATACTCTGCTTCTTCCTGGTCCAGGATTCTGACCGTGTTCGGGGACTTCGCTTAACACGTGCGTCTTCCCGTATGACGCACTCAATGCCGGCCTTCGACTGCCCTTGCCACCCTTCATAACCAAGGTGCTACAATGGTACGGATTGAGCCCAATCCAGTTCATGCCGAATATGTGGCGGCACATCATCGGCTTCATCCTCCATTGCTAGGCCATAGGGGTCGAGCCTCGGCTCATCTTGCTCCGTAGTCTTTATCGAATCAGTCAAATGAGCAAAATGGAGTACCGATATTACCTATCTCTGCGAAAGGGCGTCAAGCTGATTAAGAATCCGGACTCCATCAAGCATTGGAAAGAGAAGTACTTTCTGATTCAAGGTCCCCAACCATGGGGTTTCCCGACGAGGTGGAAGGAAGACGTTCCGAAGTGGGCGAAGGCCGAGCCTGTGCTGACTAAGGAGGAGGAGGCGGTCGTGTCAAAGATCCTCGGTCTTCCGACCCTGAGTTGGAAAGATATAACCGAGGGGGTCCTCTTCGGTGGGGGTCTCAGTCTGATCGACCGTTGTATGCTTTGTTTATTGTTCTTCTGTTATTCTGACTATTGTTCTCTTCTTGCACTAACTCCTGTTTTCATTTTCTTAGAGGACCCTGGTATGGATTTCCGAGCCATGTTACTCAAGCGAGGTGCGGGTGCCGGGAAGGCCTCCGACAACAAAAAGCGGAAGAGGACGATGACGGGACCCCCGTCCGGCTAGGCTACCACGGTACCTTCGCCGGCGACCCCAGTAGTGGACTTGGTGTCTACCTCTCCTTCCGCTCCACATACGGCTCTTCCCCAAACCACACCTTCCGACCCCTCTGCCGAGGGCTTCTCCGTCGGAGCTGCGCTAGTGCTCGAAGCGCCGCCTCTTACCGTCGAGGCAAAAGCCACCCTCACCAAAGATCATAAAAAACTTTTCGTCCCCGATTGGCAGGTCATGAAACATGACGGCTTCCTCGGTGATGCTGCCATGAGCATGCAGGCTCTGCATCACTTGCCGACCCCGAAGGACCGAGCGGCATTAAAGGCGAGGACCGTTGGCGACGATGCGCTCGAGATCGCCAGGGCCACGATGTCGGTAAGTGTCCTTATTGTGCCCTCGGAATTTCAAAATTTTTTGCCTCGACACTCAAGTCTTTTTACTTTCGGATTTCAGATCACGTGTCACTTCAGCCACCTGCTAGAGTAGTTTGCCAAGCAGGACAAGGAGCTCAAGACGTCGAGTGACAGGGACCGGGCACTATAAGGAATTTGATATATAGTGACAACAAAAATCCGTGGGTAAAAGGCAGAAAACCGTAGGTATAGCCCGTAAAACCTATACCGACGGACATATTTTTCCGTAGTCAATGATTCGCTATACCCACGGTAGAATGCCGTCACTATAGCATACACCGATGGTTTTTTCACCTGTTGGACAAAACCTCGGTGTTATACCCACGGTTTCGTATTCGTTGGTATAGGTTTTAACGACACCTCTTGCTTTCCTATACCCAAGGTTGAAACTCCATTGCTATAGGTTTTAGTGATGGTTTTCGCATCCAAATATTTGAATATATACCCATCGCTCTATACACATTTTTTCTTATTAATTACGCTTATGATAAATTAATATTTTCTTCTATAATATTAATCCAATTATAAACTAAATACACAATAAAATAAATAAATGTGTTTATGAAACAAAATTAAATAAAATTAAACTTCAATCATATTAAAAATTAATGAAGTATTACAAGCATGTCAAATTACAAAATAGTTAAAATGTCAACCTAAGAGTACCATACTAACATATAATAAGCATATAAAGTCTTATAACAATCTCATCCACTTAATTTCTAAGTTTGCTCCATCAACAAAAAATTAGCTTCCATTGCCAATAAATAGTGTACATCTACAACTCGTGAATAAATAACTCTGATCTACAATGCTGGCTGGAAAAATCATCTCAGCAAGTTCCTACACCATCAAAAATTTAAAGGAATAGTTAGTAGGCACATCCATCGAAGGGTAATAAAGAAAACTTGTTTTGTAGTGAGATTGGAATATTGTTAATAAACAAACCTTCTGTCCACATGCAACAATTGGTTCCCAACATTCCATTGCTTTCTTCTCAAGTGTCTCGAAATCAGCCTTCCCAATCTGCATTTTAAGAAAAAAGGGAATAAGCAAAAGCGATGGTTTTCTTTTTTTTGTTTATCATGTATTGCAGCAAATAAGCAAATGAAAACAAATACATAATGATATACCAGCAAGGTAAGATCTGTCAAACTATAAAATGAGAATTCTCAAATAAATTATTACACCATAAAGAATGATAAAAAAAAGTTTTAGACAACACAGACAATCTCGATTGGTATGTACACTATTTAGCTATTGAGATGTCTGGGTTTGATACTTCTTAAGGTAAGTGCAAGGTATGGGCCCTTGCTTCTCATCCTTGCAGCAAGCTTCTCACCTAACTCCTGAATAGGGGCGGAGAACTTCAAAGCTTGAAATGCAACCTACATGATGTCATTAAGAATTATGAGTTCAAAGGATAAAACAATTTTTTTTTCTTTCCATTTTTGAGATAATTGAAGTGCTTTAGAGAAAAGAATTTCAATTTTGAGGTGTGAAACTCTTTTTTACCTTGCATCTGAGCTTATGAAGAACAGGAGGGAGATCCTTTGAGAGTCTAGAGTTTAAACCGCAGAGAAGTAGAACCCTTTCTTTGTTGAGCTGCAGAAGAGATCAAAAAATATCAGTCCCAAGTGTGTTTTACCAAAAAAAATTATACTTGAAAATTCACATCTTTCGGTTCCTGTCTTATTGTCTTTTAAGCAAGAGTCTAAGTATAGATTCAATATAATCAGTACACTAGTAGAATATAATTTTGAGCAAATAGTTGTTAGAATAACTATTACTTGTTTTCCACATTAGGGAATTCATTAGAAAATTGTAAAAAAAAATCCCTAGAATTTAGTTGTGAAGTTTTCTCCTTTTTGAACAATCATTTAGGAAGTATACCGACAAGAAGAGCAGTAATCATCAGAAATTTCGACATCTCACCAGCAGTTCAAGTTAAAAAAAAACTTACATTTCAAAGCGGGGACAGAGGCAGGAGGTGAACCTCTTCAATCTAAATGGCCAATTGGGGAATGAGGATATCAACCACAAGAATCATAGAAACTCCTTGGCAGCATCTCAGAAAAAATTAATTACTATTTATTTGAAATTTTCCTCTTACTGATTTTTTTAAATAAAGTATTTTGCGAAAATAGACAAAAAAAAAGTTCATCACAAAAATCTGATACTAACAGTAAAAATACTTACACTTCGCAAATATCTAGAGCGGATCCAACGATGGGACACATGAAAAGGCGCTTGCTTCTCCTCCACTCGCCTCGACATCAGATGGGTCGAAGGCAAAGAAGATACCACTCTAACATCATCCGCAAGTACTCTTTTGAAATGCTCCAAGTCAAATATAACAGAAAACTCACTGAAAGAGCACAAGACATGGAAACAGTCAGGTAACATTCCGAACATATCAAAGAACAAATCATAATCCAAACAATCTTCCTTTTTACAGCCAATTACTCTTGCGCCAAAAGATAAAATTTTGAAATAAATTAATACTAGTAGCTACTAAAATTTTGTTTTTCTTAGTTGTAGCAAAAGTTATTAATATCTAAAATCCCAATATCAGATAGAATATATTTTCAAAATAAATGTCACCATCATTAAAATAAGAAAAACCAACACCATAACATAAAGCAACTGAAATATTCTGAACAAAACAAAATTAGAGACTATGTCAATGTGGACAGTGTCATCCTTCAATAAAATAGTAAAGTCCCATTCTAAAAAATAACAACTAATCAAAGAAGCTCTTTTATTGCCAGTACTTAAAGAACCATATCAACAAGGAAATTTGTACAAAATTTAGCAAGAGATCGACAAAATTTTATACTGCAACGACAAAAGAGATTTAGAAACTATATTTCTTCTAAAATTAGTGGAAGGCAGCAAATAACTCCAAATAAAAGTATCTCACATCAAACTTTATTAGCCTTTGGCAAGAGATTGGTTAAACATACATCAATCCCAACTAGTTGGTACCAAATCAATTCCTTGCAAGACAAACTAGAATAAATTGATTTTCTGCAAAATACAACAAGATGATGATAGAATTTTCCTAAAGTGATCAGTTGTACCTTACCATCAAGAAAAGCTTTCACCTTTCGTCACCCCAAATGACATTGACCTACAGAATCGGCATCACCAGCGCAAATTATCTTACAGTGTAAAAGGGAGTGCAATGCAAGAAAAGTAGGTAGGGATGGCAATAAGGTTGATTCAGGATTACAGAGTATTTTCAGGTTAGGATAAACCAATCTAACAAATTACTAGATTGAAAATAGGAGCCTATTTTCGATCCACTTCCCTGTTAGACAAAACGAGTACATATGTACAATTCAAGTCACCTACAACTAAACTCATCCCTTCCCTTCAAAAGCAAACTACTCTGAGTACTATGTTATGTTCATATATCTCACTCAATATGGAAATAAAAAAGATTAACAATATATTTTATGCAAGCAACACTTATAATTCTGCTTCTTAACAGAAGTGGGTACATTCCTCAAGCAAAACAAAATTTATTCAATTTGATACCTGACAATGAAACCAATAATTATAGTTTAATGAGTTTGGATCTGGCTATAGATCCTCCTGCAAATTTATCAGGATCTAGGAGCAAAGGAGGAGCACCAAACAAAACAAGCATCAAAATCATACCTAGGGTTTGCAAAATTAATCAAAATAGATGATCGCGGGTGATGGTGAAAGCGGTGGGTGACGGCGGATAATGAAAGACGACGGCGGAGGAAGAGGTAGGCGACAACGGTGGGTGGCGAAGGAGGAAGATGGCGACGGTGGAAAGGAATACTGCAGAGGCGATGGCGATAGAGGAGCAACGACAATGGTGGGAGAGGGACGACGACGGCGACGTGGCGGAATGACGACGGCGACGTGGTCAAGTCTAGGATTCGGGTGTGTGTGTGTGTGTGAGAAAGTGAGAGAGGTGTGAGTGAGAGGGAGGTGTGAATTGGAGGATTTGGGATTTGGGGGGAAAATAAAAAGGTTGGGGGGGAATAAATTATGGGCTATACCCACAGTGTTTTACCCCATCAGTAAAACTAATATTTACGGATTAAAAGTTCTAAAACTATAGGATACCTATACCCACAGTTTACTACACGTCTGTAGGTATATGATGCTTATACCCACGACTTTAGTGACCCGTCACTACAGGTGTACGTTGGTATATGTCAAATTCCTTGTTGTGGGGCCGAGAGAGCTAAGGCCGTGAAGTTGTACAAGACGGAGCAGCGGCTCTCGGAGTCTCGAGCTACTCAAATCGGCATTCTCGAGGCGGCCTTGGCCAAGGCGAACGAATGCATCGCTATAGAAGCGGCGAGGGCAGACGAGGAGAAGGCAAAGGCCGAGCAGGAGAGGGAGAAGGCCATGAAGGCCTCCGAGGAGATGCAGAGGGAGTGGGAGGCAGCGGTGGCCGCAGCTGCGGCGGTGATCCAGGCCGAGGCCAAGGCACACATGCACGCGAACATGGAGAAGTCCTATGCCCGAGCCCTTAAGCACGTAGAGGCTCGCCTCCCTGGCTTCGATAGCTCGGGGTATGGCTTGTATGACCCCGTTGAAGGTGAGGAGGTGGTGGTTGTAGCAGAATCCGAAGCCGAAGGAGAAGGAGAAGAGGAGTATGACAGAGACGAAAAAGATGACGTGGTAGTGGCGAACCCACAGACAACGATCGCGGAGGTGCCGAGGGAGATTATGGAGCAGCCCCCCAAGGTGGCTCCTTGACTTAGACTATTTGCTTGTCTTTATTTTTTGTTTTGTACTGCCTTATAGCAGACTGGCCAACACTTTTTGTACTTGTAAACTTTAATGAAATGAAAATTTTGACTAAGTGTTGAACTTGTGTTATACTTTGCATTTGAGCTGTCCCATAGGAGCTTCGTTTAAACTTAGTTTCTTCATGTTCTTGACTTTTTCAGATCACCGAAGTATCTCAGATTGTCGAAGTATCTCAGATTGCAGAAGTATCATGCCTCCGATCTGGTTTAGGGGTCACAAAGTTGGGCCTCGCTCGATCTCGAGAGGCTCTACAAAGTCGAGTCGGAGTTGAATTACCTCAAGCTGACGTTGGCCCGTCGAGACTCCGAGTTGAGATGCCTAAAGGAGAAGGCTCGCGAACTGCCCCCTGAAAGGGAGTAGACGTGTCCCTGGATGGCCGTTAGCCAAGGCTTAAGACTCAAGTTTCTTCGTCAGTCTCTATTCGATGCCAGGGCTGTGAAAGACGGGTTGAAGAACGTAGTGCTTTAGAAGAACTTGGAGGTGGCGCACCTTCGGAGGGCTATCTTTGAGGCTTCTCGTGGGGGTAGTTCGAGCCGATGCCTCGTCTGAAGATCAGAGTGACAGACGACTCGCTAAAGGAACGGGTCGTGGAGCTAGAGGCAGAGAACCTTCACCTACGATGGCTTTCCGAGGGGAGTAACGTCGGAAGCACTTCCTGCCACTGAGGTGAGTATGCATAAGGAAGGTCATTCCACGAGTTAGCATTACGCTTGCCCCCTGTCATGAGACGCCCTGGGGACGCACAAAGTGGGGTGGCCGGCTCGTCGAGCGGAGCTTCTGTTGGGGTGACTCTTAGGCTCTTAGGTGCCGAAGACGCTACTCGGCTCGCCAGCTTGGAGACTTCTACGGAGATGAGGCAACAGCACAGCGCCCGCCGACCCTATTTATCGCTTAAAGTATCCTGCTCCCTAGGAGGGGTTAGGGCAGAATTTTGTAACCCTGTAGTCTTCATTTCATAGGAGCCTTGTATCTCGATGTAATAATGAGTTTTTGGTCCATAATTAGACTCGAACCTCAAATTTCAATGAAATAATAAACCTTTCGAGCTACTTGTGAGTGTTTTGGTAGCGTTTGCAAGTGTCAATAGTTGTGGGAGCAATTTCGAATGGTGAGCTACTTCGTACTCGCTCATTCGCAAATGGCAAAAGTTGCATCGAACCAAGTGTTGAACTCCGAACTTGTCATTTAGAGTATCAACAGTTGTGGGAGCAATTCCGAATGGCGAGCTACTTCATACTCGCTCGCTCGCAAGTAACAAAAGTCACGTCGAACCAAGTGTTGGACTCTGAACTAGTTGTTTAATGAGTAAAAAGTAATACAAGCAAAATGCTAAGAATAAATAATCTCAGGGGAGAGCACTTTTATTGAAAAACAACTGGGTGGCCGCTTTTAAGTTGCGAGCCGCGGTTACACTTGATAAAAAAAAGAGAAACTTTTACAAGTTTTAAGGAGAACACTATTGGAGAAGTTGCTTGGAGCGGTGTTTAAACACTCTCTTGGTACTTCAACAAGTGCTCTGCGTTCCATGTCCTCGGCATCCTCTTGCTCCCCGGGTCTTCAAGTTGATACGCGCCCGGATGGACCACTTTGGAGATCCTATATGGTCCTTCCCAGTTGGGTGCTAATTTGCCTTTTTTACTGGGGAAAGAAATAGATAGCTTCCGGAGCACTAGATCTCCCTCTTTAAGATTTGTAGGGTGGACTCTTCGGTTGTAGGATTGCCCGATCCTTCGCTGGTGGTTTTTTTCCGAATGGAGGATCTCTCGCGGAGCTCATCAATGAGGTCCAAGTTACAGCGAAGCTCGTTTGCATTTTGCTCTTCGTTGTAAACAATCAAGGGGGGGAGGTAGACCCACCTCCAACGGGATAACGCTTCGGAGCCGTAAGTGAGGTTGAAGGGTGATTCTCCCGTGGGGGTTCTCTTCGTAGTGCGATAGCTCCAGAGCACATTGTTGAGCTGCTCTACCAATAACCCTTTAGCTGCCTTACTCAGTGTCTTTTTCAGGCCAGAGAGAATTTGTCGATTGGCATTCTCTGCCTGACCGTTGGACTGGGGGTGGGAGACCGAGGAGAATCATTGTTGGATGCTGAGGTCCGTGCAGAAAGCTTGAAATGCTGCCCCCGTGAATTGAGTTTCGTTGTCCGTTATCAAGATTCGGTGCACGCCGAATCTGCAGACAACGTTCTTCCAAAAGAATCATTGCACCGTATTCTCCATGATCGTTTCTAGGGGCTCTGCCTCGATCCACTTGGAGAAATAGTCGATCGTCACCATGAGGAACTTGAACTGGCCTAGTGCTGGAGGAAACGTCCCGAGCAAGTTCATTTCCCACATTGCAAAGGGGTTTGGACTTGATAGAGAAGAGAGTTGAGCTTGCGGTAGGCGTCGGATTGTTGAGAATTTTTGGCAAGGGCTGCATTGCCGAATGTGTTATTTGGCATCGTGAAGAAGAGTGGGCCAGAAATACCCATAGTTCAAGACTTTGCGGGCAAGGAACCTCGCTCCCAAGTGAGCGCCACATATCCCTTCGAGCACTTCCCTCAAGGCATACTAGGCTTCGTCTGAGGAGAGACATCTTAAGTAGGGTCGGCCATTTACTTGGGTGTAGGAGCATTTGTACAAGAATCCCACGATGAGGGTGTACCACTCTGCCCTGGTTCGGACCTTTCGGGCCTCTTTAGAGTCTAGGGGAAAGATCCCATCTCTGAGGTACTCGAGCAGAGGCCTCATCCAATTCTCCCTAAATTGTAAGGGCAGCATCTCCATCGACTCGGGGCCTTCTTCCTCGATACTGGGCTTCATCAGAACCTCCATCTGGATAGCTTGCTCGAGCCCTTGGAGTGAGGAGGAAGCTAGCTTTGAGAGAGCATCTGCCTGCACATTCTCCTCTTAGGGGACCCACTGGAGTTTTGCATCCTCAAAAGAGGCCACTAGTTCCTTGACCTTGGCCAAGTACTTGGCCATTCGTTCATCTCGCGATTTGTATTCTCCGGATACCTGGTTCACCATCAGCTGCAAGTCACTAAACATCTTGACATGCTTTGCCCCTGCCTTGCGAGCCATGCCGAGGCCTGCTATTAGGGCTTCATACTCGGCCTTGTTGTTGTATGCTCTAAAGTTGAGATGGAGTAAGTACTGGAGGATGAAATCATCTGGTCCCGCCAAGATGACTCCTGCCCCACTCCCATCGGCACATGATGACCCATCTACGTACACCGTCCAGAGGGGGGTTCCTCTCTTATATTGTTGGCCTTGGGAATGGTACTCTCCACTATAAACTCAGCCAGGACTTGAGCCTTGATAGTGATTCGAAGCTGATAGCTGATATCGTGCTGGTTTAGCTCGATAGACCACTTTATAAGGCACCCGGAGGTCTCGGGCTTGTGGAGAACCTGTTTGAGTGGCTGGTCGGTAAGAACAACCGCCGAGTGAGACTGGAAGTAGGGGCAGAGCTTTCGGGCAGCCATAGCCAAGGCATAGGCCATCTTCTCTAACTTTGGGTAACGGAGTTCAGCGTCCCTGACGACTTTATTCACGTAGTAGATGGGCCTCTGCGCCTTGTCTTCTTCTCTTACCAAGACTGCGTTGAGGGTCTGTTTCGAAGTGGCGAGGTATATGTAGAGGACCTCCCCGGGCCTCAGCTTGCTCAGGAGTGGGGGGTCGCTAAGTATACCTTGAGCTGGTCGAAGGACTCTTGTTGCTGTTGTCCCCATTCGAAGCCTTTAGCCCCCCTGAGGGCTTTGAAGAATGGGAGGCATTTCTCCCGGATTTGGAGAGAAAAAGCCTAATCGCCGCGAGGCACCCGGTGAGCCTCTATACATCTTTAACTTTGGGGGGGGAGCCATGTTGAGAATGGCCTGGATCTTCTCAGGGTTGGCCTCTATGCCCCTTTGGTTGACCATGAATCCCAAGAACTTGTCAGATGAGACTCCGAATGCACACTTGTTCGGGTTCAGTCTCATATTGTGTCTCCTTAATCTTTCGAATGACTCTTGGAGATCGGAGACATGATCTGACCCGCTGATGCTCTTCACCAATATGTCGTCCACATAGACTTCCATGTTCTGCCCAATCTGCTCCTTGAAGATCTTATTAACAAGGCATTGGTAGGTGGCGCCAGCATTCTTCAGCCCGAAGGGCATGACCCAGTAGCAATACAGGCCATGTTCGGTGACGAAGGAGGTTTTTAGGATGTCGGGAGGGTACATCCTTATCAGATTGTACCCTGAGAAGGCATCCATGAAGCTTAAGAGTTCATGGCCCGAGGTTGCATCAATCAGGGTGTCGATGCTTGAGAGAATGAATGGATCTTTAGGGCATGCTTTGCTCAGATCTGTGAAGTCAATGCTTATCCTCCAGCCCCCATTGGCCTTCTTGACCATCACGATGTTGGAGAGCCACTCCAGGTTGTTAACCTCTTGTATAAACCGAAGACCTCCTTCGTCACCACTTGTCCCTGTGGAAGCGACACCACTTGTCCCGGTTCCTCTTCTTCCCCCCGGTGTTCATCTTTGGAGGTGGTGGTAGAAGACCCTCCTTCCCAACTTCCATCAAGATGGCCGAGACACTCGCATCTAGCAGAGTGAACTTTTCGAAGCGGGGAATAGGGCAACGCTGACCTCTGTTATCTTTTTGGAGCTTCTTAGCTCCTTCTTCTTTAGTGCCCTTCCGTTTGTTCCTGGAGGACGATCCTTCAAAAGCAGGGTGGGAGAGGGCTTCTTCCGCTCAAATGTACTTCTCACTCCTAAGCAGGAGTTCTGAGAATTCCCGATGGGGCGTCTTGGTGAGGGATGCTCGGAGGCTGTCATTGGCAACATTGGATTGAAAGGCGACAGAGGCCACGGACTGGTTAAAGGAGGCGATGGAACTGGTCTTCGCGGTGAAATGCTTGATGTAGTCCCTCAGACGCTCACCCTTCCTTTGGTGAAGTAAGAGGAGGGAGGTGTTGGTCTTTTCGGCTCGGGGGTTGCTCATGAAGTGAGTCAGGAAGAGAGCTTCGAGCTTATCGAAAGAGAATATGGAAGTCTGGGCCAGACTAGAGTACCATTCCTTTGTAGGCCCCTTCAAAGTGGTCGGGAAAGTCTTGTAAGGGAGTGCGTCTGACGCCTGATGTATCATCATGAGAGTTTTAAAACTCTCAATGTGGTCAGCGGGGTCGGACTCCCCGTTGTACTATTCGAAGTGAGGAAGCTTGAAGTTGTCGGGGACTGGTGCCTCCATGATAGTTTGAGAGAATGGGGGTCTGCTGGGGCAGAAGTTCCTCACCCGTTGTTCTTCCTCTCTGTCCAGACGGCCAAGGTGCCTCTCCATCTCATGGAGACGGTTGTAGACCAAATCTTCCCTCCGGTCATATCTTGCCGAGGCCCGAGATTCTTCCTCGAACGGAAGAGGACTAAGAGTGCGATGATGATAGCTCGGGGTGGGTTGAGGACTAGGCGTACGATGCCCATAGTCCCGGGCAGATTGGGAACTAGGCGTATGGCGCCTATGGTCCCAAGCAGGTTGAGGACTGGGCGCCCGTTGACTGTGGCCGGGAGCGACGTTGAGGGCCCTCAGGACTGCCTCCTGGAACTGCTGGTACTCTGCCCTCGTGACGGGGGCCTCCTACACCCGATGACCTCGAGGGGCAGGAAGGCCAACCGGAGAGCGGCTTCTTCTCTGACGATGCTGGGGTGACTCTCTCTGCCTCCTGGGAGAGTTGGACCCTCTACGATCTGGTCTGCGGGGGGACCTGGCTCTTGGGGATCGGATCGCTTGACCCCGTTGATGTTCTCGACTGGGTATCTCGTCATCGGTCAACCTCTCATCCAAGCATGTTCGAAGATCTTCCCCATACTTCCTGTTGATGATGATGTGGCGAAGGTCCTTGGGCGTAGGTGGACTGTGTGAAGCCATGGAGCTGATGAGGGGTTGTGCACTGATTTGTGGTCGTGGGGAGGATGTTGCACTTGTCGGCATCGGCGGGAGGGCCCCCCTGCTTCTTGTGGCCTTGGAGGAGCCTGCTTGGGCTGTGGTTGTAGAGGAAAGGCCCGTCCAAGTTGTGGTTGCTGGACGGGTTGAAGGAGAGGTTGTCCAAGCTGCTGGACTTGTTGCGTGGGTTGAGGAGGAACCTCAAGCGCAGGAGAAGAAGGTGCAAGAGTTTTCCTACAGTTTGAGACCGTGGTCTTCCCCTTCTTGGGAGGCATGGCTAGAACTAGTTGGATCGATGGAAGAGGACGGGATCACTGCTTCTGTTGTTTTCCACAGACGGCACCGATCTGTTGCTGCTGATTCTGGTGTGGGAGCAAACAGATGAATTTTTGAGTTCTTAGGAAAATAATAAGAGCGAACCTGTTGACTCTGCCTATGAATTGACTTGTCCCTTGCCGCTGCTCCGAACCTGCACAAAGTTCGATACACCGGAATGGATCCCGGCAACAAACCCTCCGACGCTCTTGTCAGTAATCAAGAAGATTAAGCGAGAGCTTTAGGTATGCAAAGATTCATTACCTTGTAACGATAGGGGGGAGGGGGGTATTTATAGTCGTCATAGGGATCCGTTTCGAGATAAAAACAAATCTCTACTTCCCGGTGTGGATGGATAGAAGTGGTTAAAACCACCTCCTAGGGATAAGGACGAATCAGGATTTCTCCATATCCTTTTGAACTGGCTTGTAATGGGTTGGGACACATATCCAATTGAACAGATCCATTTATGGGTTATTGGGCCCTGGAGAAAAGACCTGGTTCCCATTTCGGACCCGTTTGTAGGTGAAATTACCATTTTACATACACGTGCACGTGTAGTGCACAATTGTACACCCTTCTCATTTTTATATTTATTTTTATACTTGTGTATCTACTAGTTGTCACATGACATGTGTAAGAAAGTGTACAACTAATTGTAGGATTATCTTAGTGGACTTCTCTTGGGGGTTTGGTTTATTTATTCATTAATTTATTCTAGTGGGCTTAGAGTCTTCTATTATGCCTATGGGTTCTAATTAAAAGTAGAAAACTAAGGGAGATAAAATAAAAGAAAGAAAATTATGCATAACTTTAAGTAAATTTTAGAATGAGAAATAATGAGGTGAAATTGCACGTGCGTTGCAAGTGCAGAAAAATAAAAAAAGTATTTTTATTTTGAAATTTTATACGGGATGTTACAGATGCACTCGGCCTGATGAACCCCTTATTCAACAATTCCTCAACTTGCTTCTTAACCTCATCCTGCTCTACAGGTGCCATCATGTACGGAACCTTAGATATTGGAGCACTTCCTAGCTTAACATTGATGCAAAACTCAACATCTCGCTGCGGCGGTAACCCTGGTGGATCTTCCAAGAACACAGTAGGAAAATCTCTAACAACTGGAATCTCCTTGACTCCTTCTGGAATCAACAACTTCGATATAGCTGCAACCATCTTCGAGTTCCCCTTCTTCCCTTAGAAAGTTATTGCGGGTCCTCCCGGTGCCTTCACTATGACTTCTTTATTCTTGCATTCAATTGTAGCATCATTAATTGTCATCCAATCAATGCCCACGATCACATCTACCCCCAAAACTTGCAGTTCGATGAGATCGATTCCAAAAATCCTCCCACGAATCTCGATATCACAATTCTCGTAATACCTAGAGATTGCAACCGGGCCGGGCTGACCTGCGATCGGCCCGCGACCCGCCCACACGAACCTGGCCTTCTATAATCTGGTTCGGGTCCGGGTCGAACCCGTAGGTAGACCTGGGTCGACCCGGGTCAGAAAAATCGCGAACTCAACCTGCTTGACCCGGCCCGCCTAACCCGTTGACCAAGTCAACCCCTCCCGTCAAACCGCGGGTCAACCTGCTTGTTTGGACCCGAACAGATAAAACGTTTGACCCGTGGGTCTTTTTTGTCTTTTTTATATATTTTTTTGTTTTTTTGTATTTCCCCTATAAATACCCCTCTTAATTTAATTTAAAAAATTCCGCACCTTACTCTCTTACTCTTTCTACTACTCTACTACTCTACTACTAGTCTACTACTACTCAATTCAATCTCAATTAAATCATGTTTTTTCAACAAAGAAGCAAGCAACAAAGAAATGAATAATCAATAATATATGCATTTTTCACTTTTATACAGTTATACTTATTATAAATGTTTTTTTAAGTGAAGGTGTCGAAAAAAATCTCAAACCGAGCCAACTCGCGACCCGGCCCGACCCGAAACGGGTTCCACCCTAATGGGTTCGCAGGTCGACTGGATCAAAATTTCCAATTTTGAATCCGGCCCGGTCCGGTTAACCCACCGACCCGACCCGAACCCGCCAAAGTCAGCCTTCAACCCGAGCGGGTCCGACCCGACCCGGCCTGGTCAACCCGAATGCCAACCCTAGTAATACCGATCAGCAATCAATTCCTCACCTGATGGTGTTGCCACTGACAAGACTCCACCCAGAAAAACCTTAGGTTCCACACATAAAACTTTAGCAAAATTGGGTGACACAAATGTATGCGAAGAACCAGTATCAAATAAAACCTTTGCTTTTGTTCCATTAATAAAATCATATCCTATTACATGAAGAATGATACTCAAAAATCCATTTTATTCTTAAACAAAGTCTTATTTAATACATTCAATAAATGAATTTAAAATTCTTGCATACCCTGGATCACATCTTCTGAGTTACCCACATCCTCCTCAGTCAATGCAAACACTCGCATTTGCTTCTGAACTTTGCCCCCATTCGCACCACCCTTATTAAGCTACGGACAAAAAGGCTTGGTATGACCCTCTCGTCCGCATAGGAAACGAGTCGAACTCCTTGCTGACTTGGTACAATCTTCCCTGTAGTGACCCACCTCTCCACAGTTATAGAAAGTCACTCCTTGAATTGCGGCTGCCATCTGCTCGGATTTACCAAATCTACCCCTCTTCTCTGGAAACCTCTTCACACTCTGATTTGCTAATACTGGCTTTTTGTTCTTGTTCCAAGTTTCCTGCTTCTTCTAGAAGTGATCCATGTCCTCCTCGGTCACGGCTGCCCTTCTGACAAGTTTGTCGAACCTTCTGATCCCCAAAGGTATCATTCGGGACCTTAGATTCATCCTCAAGCCCTGCTCAAATTTCTTGGCCTTCTTTGCTTCATTAACAACCAGTTCCGGTGCATAACTCGACAGTTGTGTGAACTTAATCCCATACTCACGCACAGTCGTATTACTCTGCTGCAGGTTCAAAAATTTCATCGCCTTCTTCTCCTAAATGTCCAGGGGGAAATAGTGATCCCTGAACTCTCCAAGAAAAACTTCATAAGTCACATGCTCATCCCCAAAAGTCATTTTCACTGACTGCCACCAAACACCGGCATCCTTTTCCAATTGCATTGTCGCCAGTTTCACCTTGCTAGCCTCGGGGGTTTCCCAAACCTTAAAAACCATCTCCATCTGCCTGATCCAGTCATCGGCTTCATTGGGACTTGCTTGCCCTTTAAAGACTGGCAGCTTCAATCGCTTGAAAGACTCCACTTGCTTGATCGAGGCTGCATTAATAGGTATAGGCCCTGCCCCGTGATTCCAAGTCGCACTAGCTGCCATAAATGCATTTAGAGTCTAATACACCCTGGCAATCTCCGTCTTCAGATAAAAGTGCCCTCGTGGGAACCCTCAGCCCCATCATCATTCCCACCATTCCTGATCCTGGGTCCTGCCATTTCACTGAAAATTGTAAAACACGTGAAAATGTTAGAGCATCACATCATAAATCACATTCATACCAACTGCCCACTGCAGAAGTCTATTCATACCCAAGACATTTCATTTGTTTTAGTTTCATGTTTTAATACTCGCACTCTAATGTCCACACCTAGGTACTCATGCTCTAGTGTTCACACCTAGATTCATTCCCTCTACCAGGTTTAACATTACTATTAAAGGTTGTTATGATACCAACTCTGTAGAACCCCGAATTTTCAATAAATAAAATTAGAAATAAGTGGCACAATTCCCAGCATCAACTTCAATTGCAATTATAAACATAGTACAAAAACAGAGGGAAAATTAAAACTTTTTATTTCATCAACTCTTTACAATACAGCATAATTCAAAACACTTTAAATTACAATTCTTTATAGCATCAAAAATTACAATTTTCAATTAACACCAAACTCTTTCTTAATTCAACTTTACCTATAATTGTAAATCTGTAAAAATTTGAATGAAAAGTGGGCATGTCAGTTAAATGCAACTAATGTTAACTATAGTAATAGTGATACTTTCAAGCCTCGTAATCACAAACAATAATAATTAATACATGACAATGATAATAATAGTACATGAACAACATGGCAATAATAGATGGAACATAAAACAACAATAAATGAAGTATAAAACATCAAGTGAAGCTAGGCAAAGTGTCAAGTGTAAGAAAACAGAAAGCAAGCATGCATAAAACAAGTCAAGAAAATCACAAATGTATATTGTAACGCCCCGATTTCTATACACTGAAAAACCGTGACATAAACCAAAATCTTTTATTTAATTATCCGCAATACACAGAAAAACAGGAAAATTTAAAATTTTTTATTCAACACAAATGTATTACAAATCCGAATGTTACAAAACTACAATACATTACAACAGTGTTACAATAATACCTTACAATCCCAAGTGTTACAACTTTCAACAATTTACATCAGAGTACAATGAATAAAGAACAACACTTGGTATTTCACTTGGATGCTTCCCCAACAATAAATAAATTACAACAATGAATAAATTACAATAATTGTTACAAATGAAATTACAACATATATTTCAGCGGAAACTTAAAATGAAATCGACTCCTTACATCTCTTGCCTTGAGTCCTCCTGAAACCAGTACCTGTACTTCTACAATCCAGTACGTGTACTTCTGCAATCCAATACCTATTGACGTGGGGACGTCAGTACATATACTGACGCTTTAAGGCTAATAACTAGCAGCGAATCTCAACTATAGCAAATAGATTGATGAAAAGAGGAACGTGTATATATATTTGATGTGTTAATGTATGATATGACTTAGACTCTTAATGCAAAACATATTAATGCAAGGATGCTCTTATTCCAATGTAAGCAAGACTCTGGGACAGTATACAGCCCATACTACATACGCCCCATATCAAGCTGTTTCTTCATATAGAGGAATTTGAACCCGCGCCATGAATTCTACTCTTGTACTCGACTTATTTCTGAAGATATTACATGACTGATGAGGTTGCCCTGAAACGGTCTAATCCCGCCAGGTGCACCGGACCTCACTCAAATATCTGATGAATCTTTGGAGTTTCTGCAGGTTACTAGGTTAGCCCGAAGCATCCCCTACCGCCCCCTAACCAGACCGTAGTCTATGGTTTCTCGCCCTTAGAAACAAGAAAAGACGGAGTTTCGGGGGGTTCATCCCCCTAGCTCCAACAGGAATCACTCCCTTTTTTCAAGGTACTTCATAAATTAATAGACGATATACGGATCCCGTGCTCCCAACTCGTGTGAAGGCACATACCCCTTTTACAAGAAGGGTACAACACAATAACACCACCTAGTGTCGGCCTATAGGACAGGTCGGATCAAAAGGTATCACCCTTAACACCAACTCTTTTCCTTCAATGAAAAATAATAATAAGTAAAGGTTAAGTAGTAATAGCCATAAGTTACTACCCGAATGATGTCACTAACCCTGAACAATCATGGGGATGACAAGAGTATAAACACAACATGCTAGGTCTTACGTTAGACTTCGCAAGATAACTCTACTAGGCTGCTCAACCTAGACTTACCAGAATTCCTAAGGATCTGGTTCATGGCCTATCGATCCAAGACCTCGGCAATACGAATGTATTCACATGCTACTACCCTGAACTTCGATTTCATCATACTCCGGTCCGCGATTAACCACCACCGGTTAGATCCGACGGTACACAAGGAGTGACTCGTCCACAGTCCCTTAGGAGTAAGGTAAACACATGTCTTGGTGGTTAATAGTCCTAGGACAATGATATCACCCTAGATGAGCACAACAAACTGTGTATTAGCTAAGAAGCTACATACAAGTAACCAAAAATACATACGAGCTAAATAAGCTACGTATGGGACCAACAACTACATACGAGCCAGGCGAGCTGCGTATGAGACAACAACATACATACGAGCCAAATAAACTATGTATGAGACCAACAGCTACATACGGGCCAGTCGAGCCGCATATGAGACAACAACATACATACGAGCCAAATAAGCTACGTATGAGACCACAGCTACATACGGGCCAGTCGAGCCGCGTATGAGACAACATCATACATACGAGCCAAATAAGCTACGTATGAGACCACAGGTACATACGGGCCAGTCGAGCCGCGTATGAGCAAAACCACACATAAAAACAATCATACAGGTAATCAACCTATAAACAATCAAACATACTTCTGGCAAAACTTGATCTTCTATAATTAGAAGCAACAGAAGAATCTACAAATAATCTAAAATAGGCATTCTATCAATGAGAAGCCCAAAAGTGACATAAAAGCCTTCCGATAGCCTAGAAGTAACCAGTGCTACGCTACTCGGATTTTAACAGAAATATACTTTTTAGAAAGGTAAGAATGTCCACCACAACTCTCTAGTGGAACACGGTGTATTCTGAACTAAATCACTCCATCTAAGAAATAACTCCATCTAAGAACTCACACTCTCTGAAAACGGTGTATTCTGAACTAAATCACTTTGAAAATAGAGAAATTATCTTTTGCAAATTCGAAGAAATAATCGCTCAAAAAATAGAAAAGTTCACAGCAAAACAGGGCATGACGGTCGACTGTCACATACATTAGTAAATATTGCAGTCGACCGACAGCTTTTAAAAAAACCAACAATTTAAATTCATGGTAGTCGACTGGTAGCCATAGTATGGAGGACTGCAGTCAACCGACAATAACCCAGTGGCAACAGCCCTGTCGTGACAGTCGACTGCAACTGCACGTTCAGAAGAACTGCGGTCAACCGACATGCAGTCTGCAATAGCCTTTTGAAATTTACAGATTCTCTCAAACTGATACATGTTTAAAACTTCAAATACATAATTTCAAACAATGAAAACCTGAGATAAAGCAAGTGCATCTTGTGCAAAAACAACGCAGTTCATACATCAAATCAAATCATCATGAATTTCACAAAAATCCGAAATCTTGAAATTATAACTTGAATAAGAAGATGTTTAAAAAAAATTCATATAAATACTTGAAAACCACAAATGCAATCAAGATCTCATCTCATATAGAATATAACACTCAAACATGTTTAAAACTGAGATTACTCTTGAATTATACATTTGTTGGTCAAAATATCTCAGTCCATCCAACTCAACATTTAGTTCTTTCATCTCTCATTCAAGTTAAATCCAAACAATAATAATTCCTTCATCTTCTATCCCAAAACAACAAATACATAGGGAAAACAACAACTAGTGGTTCTTTGTTCATCCATGTGCATGTATGACATTACTATTCAATCTGTATCACATATATATACATGATATGAATCTACAAATCAAGAAATTCTCACACAAGCAATGTTTAGATCTATATTAATTAGATAACAAACGTCATACGTATTCAAGATCAATTCAAAGCATGACTTATTCAAGCATTACATAAGAAAGTGAAGATCTTTGTATATTTTATTCATCAACTGTTTAAGCATGGAAAAATACTCATTGTTGCCGCTGATTTTGGTGTGGGGGCAATCAGATGAATTTATGAGTTCGAAAGGAATCGAATGAGTCAAATCTGACCCTTTCCACTGTTGTTTGGCCGGCTTCTTGCTGCTCCCACTGACCTGCAACAAGTTCAAATCACCGGGGTTGATCCAGGCGGCAAACCCTCCAACGCTCTTGTCAATACTCAGAAAAGAATATGAAAGAGATAAAGATTGGCAAAGAGTGATCACCTTGTAACGGCAGGAGGTAGGAGGTATTTATAGTCACCGTGGGGATCAGCTTCGAGATAAGGACAAATCTCTACTCCCCGGTGTGGCTGGACAGAAGTGGTTAAAATCACCTTCTACAGATAAGGACGAGGCAGGATTTCTTCATATCCTTCTGAACTGGTCCTTAATAGGTTGGGACTCGTACCCAGTCTAACGGATTCGTTTATGGGTTATCGAGCTCTGGAATAGAGTCTCATTTCCCATTTCGGACCCGTCTATAGGTGAAATTACCATTGTCCCTGTAAACTTTAAGATTCGTGCCTGATCTGAACGGTCCTGATTTAATCCCTTTTTTAGCCACATCACGAGCCCCCCACTCCCAAAGACTGTTGGCTATGGCCTTTGGGGAGTAGTTTTGTTGTTTCAATGGCGTACGGGACTTTATCAGAGTTCTTTAAAAGGTGTTCGAATCTTTGTTTGAGGAGTAACAGTGTTTTTCTGAGCTGGCGATAAGCCCAAGATTGTTCTTAGGCTCTCCTGGACTTTCAGTGATGTTCCACGATTTTTTAACTATTTTTTGAACCACTTATTCAATTTTGCAAAGCAATGATTTATTTTTCGAGAGCAATAATTAATTATTCTAATTAATAATTATTTAACCATGGGCTCAAAAATATTTCCTCGAATTTTTAATCTTTTTTTGCAATTTTTAAATAAATAATTCGAATTAATAAATAAAAAAGATTTAATCACCGTATTTATGACGTGGCGTGATCTGGGACGTCCATCAGCCATCGGCGCGAATATCTGAATGATCAGACGGTGGATCAGTGCTTGGCGAAATGGCTGAATCTGGGACATTCATTGGGCTTCGGTGTGCATTTCTGGATGATTAGACGGTTCTTGTGATGTAGAAGTGTTTGCTCCATATGAGCAGCTCGGTGCCTCGGTCGCTCGGTGTCGGATTTTGCTTTCCAGCGACGTGGTACAATCAGAGCCGTCTGATGGAGATCAGGCACGAATCACGAGGAAAGAGTGACTTTTCTCTAAGACGCAGCTCGGTGCCTCGATTGCTCGGATTTGGGTTCCGAGCGATGTGGCACAATCAGGGTCGTCTGATGGAGATCAGGTGTGAATCACGAGGAAGAAGTGATTTTTCTCCAATACGCAGCTTGGTGCCTCGGTTGCTCGGATTTGGGTTCCAAGTGACATGGCACAATCAAGGCCGTCTGATGGAGATCAGGCACGAATCACGAGGAATAAGGCATGAATGACAAGAAAAGAGTGATTTTTCGCGACATGGCGAGATCTGAGCCGTTTGATGAAGATCAAGCACGAATCATGAGAAATATGTCGTTCCCCCCAATACACAGCTTGGTCTCTCAGTTGCTCGGATTTTGGTTCCAAACGACGTGGTGCAATCATGGCCATCTGGTGAAGATCAGGCACGAATCACAAGGTATAATGCGTGAATCATGAGAAAAGAGTGATTTTTCACGACGTGGCGAGATCTGAGCCATTTGATAAAGATTAAGTGCGAATATGAGAAATAAGCCGTTTTTCCCCAATACGCAGCTTGGTCCCTCTGTTGCTCGGATTTTGGTTCCGAACAATGTGGCACAATCAGAGCTATTTGATGAAAATCAGGCGTGTATCACGAGGTATAAGGTGTGAATCACGAGAAAAGAGTGATTTTTCGCGACGTGGTGAGATATGAGTTGTTTGATGAAGATCAAGCGCGAATCATGAGGAATTAGTCATTTCTCCCAAATATGCAGTTCGGTGCCTTGGTTCCTCGGATTTTGGTTCCGAGCGATGTGGCACAATCAGGGCCATCTGATGAAGAGCAGGTGCGTATCACGATGAATTAGGCGTTTAGGCTTCTGATGGGCCTCTGTAGGGGCCCAAAACGTCTGAAAGCCCACCCGAATTCCCTTCAGTGCTATAAGATCTTACTCCCCTCTCACTGCTCCCCTATTCTTCACTTCTCACTTTTACTTTTCACTTTTTAAACTGTTTCTTGCTCTCGAGTGGTGCTGCTAGCGGCCGTGGCCAGGCGATCAACTTTCCAGCAAACTATTCCAACCGTAGCCGTCATATCAAGGTAATTAAATATCTTTAACTTGTATTTAAAGATGTCTAGAGTGTCGTCGGGGAGTGAGACCTCCACCTCGGACCGAGACAGCCACCGACCCTTAGTGGTCTCCTCGGCAGTGAGCAAGGGGAAGGAAATAGCGAGGTCGGCAATCGTGGAGACCACTGTGGAGAATGTGAAGGGGGCTGGCGCATTAGGTCGACTTCTGTCCACGATATCGAACCGAGGGAAGGTTAGGGACTACTCCGAAGGCCTTCTGTCCAAGGTGGTATACGGGAGGTCTGCCACCAACGAGGAGAATAGTCCGAGGGATCCTTCTGAGGTCGACGACATCCCCTCGATTCTAACCGAGGCGGGTCTTCAGCATATCAGGAACAGGTTCCGGATCCCGAAGAAGTACACCTTGCTCCTCCCCAGTCCGGGCTTCCGAGCGTGCACGAAGACTTTGCCCGACACTTGCGTCTTCCCCTACGACACACTCAGTGCTGGCCTTCGGCTGCCTCTGCCACCATTCATGATCGAAGTGCTCCAATGGTATGGCCTAAGCCCGGTGCATTTCATGCCGAACATGTGGCAGCACATCATTGCCTTCATCCTTCAATGCCAGGCCATAGGGGTCGAACCTCGGCTCATCTTGCTCGTAGTCTCTACCGGATCTGCCGCATGAGTAAGATGGAGTGTCGGTATTACCTGTCAACACAGAAGGGGGTCAAGCTGATCAAGAATCTGGACTCTATTAAGCATTGGAAGGAGAAGTACTTCCTGATCCGAGGTCCCGAGCCATGGAGTTTTCTGACGAGGTGGAAGGAAGACGATCCGAAGTGGGCGAAGGCCGAGTCAGTGTTGACTAAGAAGGAGGAGGAGGTCGTGTCGAAGATCCTCGATCTTCCGACCCTGGGTTGGAATGATATCACCGAGGGGGTCCTCTTCGGTGGGGGTCTCAGTCCGATCGAACCTAGTACGCTCCGTCTAAATTTTTTTTTTTTACTATTGTTCTCTTCAGGCGCTACCTCTCTTCAGTTTTTTCTTTTTCAGAGGCTCCCAGTATGGATTTCATAGCCATGTTGGCAAAGCAGAGTGCGGGCACCGCGAAGGGATCGGACAATAAGAAGAGGAAGAGGACAACGACAGGACCCTCATCCGGCCGAGCTGCCCAGGCACCATCGGCTCCCACGCCCGTTGTGGACTTGGTTTTCGCCTCCCCCTCTGCTCCTTAAGTTGCCCTTCCCTCAATGTGCCCGGGCCACGATGTCGGTTAGTGTCGGGGCGTTCTCCATCGGAGCCGCGCTAGCGCTCGAAGTGCCGCCCCTCACTGCCGAGGTAGTCGTTATCCTGACCATGGAGCACAAGAAGCTCTTCTTCCCTGACTGGAGGGTGAAGAATCTCGACGGCTTCCTCAGCGATGCCGCGATGAGTATCAGGCCGTGCGCCACCTGCCGACCCCAAAGGACCGAGCGACACTGAAGGTGGGAACCGTGGGTGATGACATGCTAGAGATTGCCCGGGCCACAATGTCGGTTAGTGTCCTTGTTATGTTCTTCGGAATTTCAAGGTTTGTGGTTTTTGATACTCACGTCTTTTTTCCTTCGGCTTTCAGATTACATGTCACTTTAGTCACCTGCTGGAGCAATTCGCCAAGCAGAAGAAGGAACTAAAGACGACGTGCGACAGGGACAGGTCTGAGCGAGCAAAGGCCGTGAAGATGTACGAGGCCGAGCAACGGCTCTCGGAGTCCTGAGCCATTCAGATCGGTGTTCTGGAGGCGGCGCTGGCCAAGGCGAATGAGTGCATCGCTGCTGAAGCGGCGAGAGCGGACGAGGAGAAGGCCAGAGCCGAGCGGGAGAGGGAAAAGGCCTTGAAGTCTTCGGAGGAGATGGCAAAGGAGCGGGAGGAAGCGGTGGCTGGGGCGACAAAGGCTATCCAAGCCGAGGCAGAGGCCCATATGCTCACTAATATGGAGGAGTCCTACGCTCGAGCGCTTAAGCACATTGCGGCTCGCATCCCCGACTTCAACTCCTCGGGGTATAACCTATACGCCCCTCTTGAAGGCGAGGAGATTTTGGCCGTAGCCGAAGCCGAGGCCGAGGGAGGAGAGGAAAAGAGATGAAAGAGATGTGGAGGTGGTGGCAAATCCGGAGATGGCGCTTGTGACGGTGCCGAGCGAGAGTGCGGAGCAGCACTTCGAGGTGGCTCCTTAACCTTGTCTTCGATTTTGTTTTTGTTTTGATTTTGTTTATCCTTGTAGCGGACTGGCCACCGCATTTTGTATTCGTAAACTTCGAATGAAATGAAATTTTTTGACTAAGTGTTGTACCTGTGTCCGAGCTGTCCTTTAGGAGCTTTGTTTAAACTTAATATCTTCATGTCCTGGTCTTTTCAGATCGCTGAAGCCTTACAATTTGTTGAAGTGCCTCCGATGGCCGAAGTAGCATGCCTTCGATCTGGCCTAGGGGTCGCGATGTTGGGCCTCGCTCGAACTCGAGAGAGGCTCTTTAAAGCTGAGTCTGAGTTGAACCATCTTAAGCTGACCTTGGCTCGTCGAGACTCCGAGCTGAAGCGTCTAAAAGAGAAGGCTCACGTAGTACCCCCCGATGGAGAGGAGACGTGTCCCTCGATGGCCTTCGGCCAAGGCTTGCGGCTCAAGTACCATCGCCAGTCTTTGTTCGATGCCAGGGCCGAACGAGATGGGTTGAAGAACGTCCTGCTCGAGAAAAGCTTGGAGGCGGCGCACGTTAGGAGGTTTATCTCCGAGGCTTCTCGTGGGGGCAGCTCTAGTCGAATGTCACATCTAAAGATAAGAGTGACGGACGACTCGCTGAGGGAACGGGTCGTGGAGCTAGAGGCCGAGAACCATCGTCTATAATGGCTTTCCGAGGGGAGTAACGTCTAAAGCACTTCATGTCCCGGAGGTGAGTACGGACAAGGGAGGTCATTCCACGAGTTGGCTCTACGCTCGCCTCCTGTGTGAGGCGCCCTGGTGATGCGCAGAGCGGAGTGGCTGGCTCGTCGAGTGGAGCATCTGTCGAGGCTACACTTAGACTCTCAGTCGCCGATGACACCACTCGGCTCGCTGGTTTGGAGATCTCTGCAGAAGTAAGGCCGTCGCAGCACGGTGCTCGCCGACCTCGCCTGTTACTTAAGAAAAGTATCCCACTCCCTAGGAGGGGCTAGGGCGGATTTTTATAACTTTGTAATTATGTAGTCTTCGTTTTGTATGAGTTGTACCTCGGTGTAAAGATGAGTTGGTCTATAGTTAGACTTGTACCTCAAACTTTAATGAAACAGTGAACTCATTTTTTGAACTGTGTGTTTTGCTAACATTTGTAAATGTCAACAGTTGAGGGAGGAGTTTCGAATGGTGAACCACTTCGTACTCTCTTATAAGAAAGTAGTTGAAGTGGAATCGAACCAAGTGTTGGACTCCGAACTCGTCGTTTATAGAATATCAACAGCTGTGGGAGCAATTTCGAATGGTGAACCACTTAGTACTTGCTTATGAGCAAGTAGTTGAAGCGGATTCAAACCAAGTGTTGGACTCCGAACTTATCGTTTATAGAATATCAATAGCTGTGGGAGAAATTTCGAATGGTGAACCACTTCGTACTCGCTTATGAGCAAGTAGTTGAAGGGATTGGAACCAAGTGTTGGACTCCGAACGTGTCATTTAGAGAATATCAACGGTCGTGGGAGCAATTCTGAATGGTGAATCACTTCGTACTCACTTATGAGCAGGTAGTTGAAGCAAAATCGAATAAAGTGTTGGACTCCACGCTCGTCGTTTTTGGCATTTCGCAGCCAAATAGATTATTTTAGACAAAAAATTCTCAAGAACTCGCCTTTATTAATGAAGACTAAAGTGGCTGCTTCTGAGTTACAAGACACTCTTACTGATATGGCTAAAAATGGGGTTAAATCGGAACCGTCCAGATTGGGCACAAATCTTGAGACTCAGGGGTAAAACGGTAATTTCACATGCAAATGGGTCCGAAACGGGTACTGGGTCTCCTTCTCACAGATTCAATAACCCGCGAACGGATCCGCTCCATCTGGGTACGGGTCCCGACCCAAGATAAACCCAGATCAGCAAGAGGAAAATCAGGGTCACTGATTTGACCAAATCAACGGGCCTGATTTGCTATCACCGGGAATCAAGGGTCAGTTTCCTAAACAGACTGGGAAGATTTTACTCCTGACAGTTACACAGGGAATCAGGCCCCTAATCACTCCCATGGTGACTATAAATACCTACCCCTACCACTGTGACCAGGTAATCACTCTTTTTCCACCTTAAGCTCTTTCTTAATCATCACTGATTACTGACAAGAGCGTCGGAGGGTGCGTCGTCGGAATCAACCCCGGTGTATCGCACTTCCTTGCAGGTAGCGGCAGGAGTCAGAAGGTTTGGATCCGCTATTCAGGTAGCGGCAGGAGTCAGAAGGTTTGGATCCGCTATTCAGGTTTTCTACGAACTCACAAATCTCATCTGTTTACCCCCACACCGGAATCAGCGGTAACAGATTGGCGCCGTCTGTGGGAACCCATCCGAATAGCTGCCTCTCCTCTCCTCATCGACTAACTCTTCTCTAGCCATGCCTCCCAAGAGGGTCAGATCTAGGGGGTCCAACCGCGGGCCCAACCCCGCCGATCAACAGGAGGAAGTCCCCGTGCATCCTGCTCCGCAACCCGAACTTCCTCCCCCGGCCCAACAGGGCCAGCCTCCTCATCCGAATCAACCACCCCCTAATGGCCCTGCCGGTCAGAACCAGCGGAGGCAAAAGCAACCTCTCCACCCGGACCATGTCTCGGTCCACAATGCCTCCTCGAACTCTATGGCTTCCCATAGCCCCGACCTCCGCAACACTGTCCTGAATCGCCAAAGGGATGAGGACCTTCGCAACCGCCTAGATGAGAAGCGAACCCGAGAGGGAGCCTCCCGCCAACATCAAGGTGAGCGATCTCCTCATCGCCCAAACGGCAGAAGGTCTCCAGACCGAAGAAAGTCTCCGGACCGAAGAGGATGGGGGGAATCTCCCGAGCGCCGAAGGAGGAGGCTGCATTCCCCCGCCGATCGACATCATCCGAGGAACAATGAGGCACCCATCACTCGTGCCGAGTTCCTACAGTTCCAGGCTACGGTGTTGCAGGCCCTCAACCTTCGCAACAACAACAAAATTTTTGCCCAAAGGGTCCCAACACCCCCACGGGTTCCAAGTCCTCGCCACCGATCCGCAACTCCTCCCCCGGCTCCTAGTCGCCAGCAACAACATAGTCCTCATCGATCCCAGGACTATCGACGTCTCAATCCCCGCTCCCCTTCCTATGAAGAAGAGTCCAGGGGATCGTTTGATTACCAGCGGAGGGACGATGCCCTCTATCGTCGTCTCCACGAGATGGAGAGGCGCATCGGTCGCATGGACAAAGAGGAGGAGTCGAGAGCAGGGACCGTCCGCCCCAGCAGACCCCCCTTCTCTCGGACAATCATGGAGGCCCCCAGACTGAGGGGTTTCAAACCTCTGCAGTTTGAAACGTACTCAGGGGAGTCCGACCCAGTTGATCATGTCAAAAGCTTCAAGACCTTAATGCTGATCCATCAAGCTTCCGACGCCATGCTCTGCAAAACCTTCCCCGCCACCCTCAAAGGGTCGGCTCGGGAATGGTACTCCAGGCTTGCTCCCTCTTCCATCTTCTCGTTCGAGCAGTTCGAAACGCTCTTCATAACTCACTTTGTGAGTAGCAGGCGAACGGAGAAGACTAGCCTCTCCCTGCTCCACCTCCGACAGGAGAGGGAAGAGAAGTTGAGGGACTACGTGAGGAGATTCACCGCGGAGGTCAGGTCGATTGCCTCCCTCGACCAGTCAGTGGCGACCGTTGCGTTCCAGTCGAACGTCCTCAACTCCAACCTCCGGTCGTCCCTCGCCAAGAAGCCCCCGCACAACTTCGCCGATCTTCTCCTAAGATGCGAGAAGTACATTCGGGCGGAAGAGGCCGAGTGCCTCCTGAGTTTTGGAGGACCTACCTCCGGCTCGAAGAGGAAGACGGCAGAGGAGGAAGGATCCAAGAAGCTGCAGAAGGACAATAGCGGTCAGCGCCGTCCTCCCCCCAGGTTCGAGAAGTTCACCCCTCTCACCACAAATGTCTCCACCATCCGATGGAAGTGGAGAAGGAAGGTGTTATACCTCCTGCTCCGAGAATGAACACCCTGGCCAAGAGAAGGAACAAAGAGAAATGGTGCCGCTACCACCGGGACCACGGTCACGACACCGACGATTGCCGGGCGTTGAAAAATGAGATAGAGGCCCTCATCCAGAGGGGGCAGTTGGCCAAATTTGTGAAGGCGAACAATCAGGGGGATCGCACCTCTCCTCCGCCTCGGGGGGCTAACAAGCGCTCCGAGCGGCGCGATGAGACCCCCGAGTTCGAGGAAGAGCGAGTTTTGCACCTCATCCACGGAGGCCCCATGGGGGGCTCCTCCAACTCCTCCTGGAAGGCCTTCGTCCGAGAGGTTAACTCGGTTCACAGCGCCCCTCCCTCCAAAGGCCTCGGCATCCTAGTGACTTTCTCCGATGAAGACCTCGAGCGGGTCCGAACTCCCCACTGCGACGCACTTGTCATCGACCTTCGCATGGCAAACTTCAAGGTGCAGAGGGTCCTAGTGGACAACGGGAGCTCGGTCAACATCCTCTTCCTCTCGGCCTTCCGAGGGCTGCAGTTGTCCCGGGATCGCCTCAAGTCGGCCGGCTACACGCTCCACGGGTTCACGGGGGTACCAGTAACGGTCGAAGGGGTTATCACCCTGGACGTAACTGTCGGGAAGACCCCTACCACCCGGACCGAGTCGATGGATTTTATGGTCGTCGACGTCCCGGCCGCATATAATGTCATCCTAGGCCGACCCGGCCTAGCTGCCCTGGAAGCTGTCCCTTCAGCGTACTACCTTAAAATGAAGTTCCCCACTCGGTCGGGAGTGGGAGAAGTCAGGGGCAGCCAAGAAACGGCTCGGAAGTGCTACATGACTTCCACGGGGGGTCCAGTGCTCTCCCTCGAGACTCTAGAGATCCCCGAGCCAAATGTCTGACCCACGTCGGAGCCGGCGGACGAATTGGAAGAAGTGCTCTTCTCGGATGAGGACCCAAGTCGGAAGTTCCTCATCAGCAAGTCCCTGCCGACTTCCCTATGCTCCGACTTGGTGCAGTGCATCCGGGAGAACCGCGACCTATTTGCTTGGTCCGCCGCGGATATGCCCGGGATTTCCGAGGACCTTCTTGTGCATCGCCTCAGCGTCGAACCGGGGTGCAGACCGGTTCAGCAGAAGAGGTGTAAGTTCGCCCCCGAGCGACAACAGGCCATCAAGGAGGAGGTGGACAAGCTCTTGAGAGCTCGGTTCATACAGGAGGTGAACTATCCCGAGTAGCTCTCCAATGTGGTCATGGTTAAGAAGTCCAACGGTTCTTGGAGGATATGCATCGACTTCACCGACCTGAATAAGGCGTGTCCGAAGGATCCATTCCCTCTCCCAAATATCAACACCCTCATCGATGCCACCTCGGGCTATGAGCTCCTCAGCTTCATGGACGCCTTTTCCGGCTATAATCAGATCCGAATGTTCCCCCCGGACATTCCGAAGACTTCCTTCATCACCGACCAGGGTCTCTACTGCTATAGAGTCATGCCGTTCGGTTTGAAGAATGCTGGAGCCACTTACCAGTGCCTCGTCAACAAGGTCTTCCAAAGCCAAATAGGTCGCAACATGGAAGTATACGTCGACGACATGCTCGTCAAGAGCATCCGAGGTACCGACCACGTGGCTGACCTCCAGGAGGCATTCGGCGTATTGAGAAGGCACAACATGAGGCTTAACCCGAACAAGTGTGCGTTCGGGGTCTCATCGGGAAAGTTCCTCGGCTTCATGGTGAGCCAGCGAGGGATCGAAGAAAATCCCGAGAAGATCAAGGCCATACTGGACATGGCCCCGCTCCGGAACGTCAAGAAAGTGCAGAAGCTTACGGGTCGCCTCGCCGCTATTGGCCGGTTCCTTTCGAAGTCTGGAGAAAAGTGCCTCCCCTTCTTTAAGGCCCTCAGGGGGGCTAAGGGTTTTGAATGGGGCCAACCGCAACAGGAGTCGTTCGACCAACTGAAAGCCTACTTGGTGAACCCTCCTCTGCTCAGCAAACCCGTTCCGGGGGAACCCCTCTTCATCTACTTAGCTACTTCCGAGCAGACCCTAAGTGCGGTTTTGGTGAGGGAAGAAGACCGGGCTCAGAGGCCCATCTATTACGTGAGCAAGGTGCTTCGGGACGCCGAGCTCCGCTCTCCGAAGATAGAGAAAATCACCTATGCTCTGATCATGGCGGCAAGGAAGCTCCGTCCGTACTTTCAGTCCCACTCGGTTGTGGTCCTCACCGACCAACCGCTGAGGCAGATCCTCCACAAGCCCGAAACCTCGGGCCGACTTATGAAGTGGTCCATAGAGCTTACCAACACGACATCTCCTACCAGCCTCAGACTGCCACAAAGCTCAGGCCCTCGCCGACTTCATCGTCGAGTCCACCATTCCCGAGGTCAGCCATGTTCCGAACGGACCTCCCATTTGGACGGTTTTCGTGGACGGATCCTCCTGCAACGTGGGTAGCGGCGCCGGTATCATCCTGAACGGCCCTGATGACTTCGTCCTCCAGTATGCCCTCCGCATGAACTTCAAGGCCTCAAACAATGAGGCAGAGTATGAGGCACTAATCGCGGGCCTCGGACTTGCCCGAAGTGCCGGGGCGCAGCGCCTCCGAGTCCATAGTGACTCTCAGCTGGTTGTGAACCAAGTCTTGGGCGAGTACGAGGCGCGAGACGAACGAATGGCGAAGTACCTCGCCAAGGTCCGAGCCCTCATGAGCCAGTTTGAAGAGGAACTCATCCAACGAGTCCCTCGTGAGGAGAATTCACAGGCCGACGCCCTCTCCAAGTTGGCCTCATCCTCCCTCCAAGGTCTCGAGCAGACCGTTTTGATCGAGGTCCTCTCAAGGCCGAGCATAGAAGACGAGACCCCCGGCTCGGTGGAGTCATTGCCGATCCTACTGCAAGATAATTGGATGAAGCCGTTAGTGGAGTTCTTAAGGGACGGACTCCTCCTCGAGGGCCCCAAAGAAGCACGCCGAGTCAGAACCAGGGCCGAGCGGTATGCCTTAATCGAGGGAATCTTATACAAGCGCTCCTTCTCACAGATTGACGGCCGGCCATACCTAAGGTGCCTCTCCCCAGAACAGGCCGACTACGCCTTACAAGAGCTCCACGAGGGCATCGCCGGAGCGCATTTGGGGTCTAGGTCTTTGGCTCGGAAGGCTTTGAATTACGGATACTTCTGGCCGACTCTCCTCCAAGATGTCGAGCAACATGTTCGACAATGTGGCTCTTGTCAGAGACATTCCAACGTTTGTCGCCTCCCTCAAGCCAACCTTGCCTCCCTATCAAGTCCTATCCCCTTCGCAATGTGGGGGATGGATTTACTAGGGCCGTTCCCTCTAGCTCCGGGCCAGTTCAAGTTCTTGGTTGTAGCCATCGACTACTTCTCGAAGTGGATTGAGGCCGAGCCCCTCGCCACTATAACCGAGAACAAAGTGCTTCAATTCTTCTGGAAGAGTATCATATGCAGATTCGGCGTCCCCCGTGTCCTCGTAACGGACAATGGGACTCAGTTCACCGGTGCCGCACTCCGAGCCCTGTGCGAAGATCTTGCCATCCAACAGCACTTCTCTTCCGTCTCCCATCCTCAGTCGAATGGACAGGTGGAGAACGCTAACCGGCAGATCCTCTCTGGTAACAAGAAGAGACTCGACAGGTGTTCTAGAGGCTTATGGGTCGACCAACTCCCCAATGTGCTGTGGAACTACCGCACCAACAAGCGGACCCCCACAGGCGAGTCCCCGTTCAACCTCACCTATGGGTCCGAGGCGGTAATACCACTCGAAGTCGGAATACCCTCTCCTCGTCTCGCAGCCTACAGCGAGGAACAGAATGCCAGAGACCTACGGGCGAAGTTGGACCTCATAGACGAGCTGAGGGAAAGAGCATCGATACGTCAACAGAGCTACCGGAGGAGGGTCGAACTGGCGTACAACAAGAAAGTCCGACCCACCGATCTCAAGGAAGGGGACTTGGTCCTCAGAAAGCTAGCCATCTCCTTCCCCAATCAGAGGAGCAAACTGGCCCCGAACTGGGAAGGACCCTACAAGATCACAAAGGTAGTTCGGCCCGGAACCTATCGTCTGGAAGATCTAGAGGGCAGAGAGATTCCGAGGACCTGGAATGCCGACCACCTCCTAAAATACCAAGAAAGTGCCCCGGCGCCTCTCTGAGTATCACGAGCTGTCGAACCATTCCTCTCCTCTAACTTGTAATCCATTTCATGAGTTGTTATATGTAAAAACGGTTCGCCGTCAATTATTAATGAAGAATGCTATTTCATACTTATAAATTTGCTTGCATCTCTCTGCCTTTATCTTTTGATTTTTAATTTCAACCAATGGTTCGAAGTCCAATGCTCGGCTCGACTTTACTTCCCCGGCTCGCCTTTAGGCGAGCCAGAAGTAGATCGCCGTTCGGAACTGCTCCCACAACCGTTGAACTACACCGATGGTTCGGAGTCCAACACTCGGCTCGACTTTACTTCCCCGGCTGTGGTAGATCGCCATTCGGAACTGCTCCCACAACCGTTGAACTACACCGATGGTTCGGAGTCCAACACTCGGCTCGACTTTACTTCCCCGGCTCGCCCTTAGGCGAGCCAGAAGTAGATTGCCGTTTGGAACTGCTCCCACAACCGTTAAACTACACCGATGGTTCGGAGTCCAACACTCGGCTCGACTTTACTTCCCCGACTCGCCCTTAGGCGAGCCAGAAGTAGATCGCCGTTCGGAACTGCTCCCACAACCGTTGAACTACACCGATGGTTCGGAGTCCAACACTCGGCTCGACTTTACTTCCCCGGCTCGCCCTTAGGCGAGCCAGAAGTTGATCGCCGTTCGGAACTGCACCCACAACCGTTGAACTACACCGATGGTTCGGAGTCCAACACTCGGCTCGACTTTACTTCCCTGACTCGCTCTTAGGCGAGCCAGAAGTAGATCGCCGTTCGGAACTGCTCCCACAACCGTTGAACTAAACCGATGGTTCGGAGTGCAACACTCGGCTCGACTTTACTTCCCCGGCTCGCCCTTAGGCGAGCCAGAAGTAGATCGTCATTCGGAACTGCTCCCACAACCGTTGAACTACACCGATGGTTCGGTGTCCAACACTCGGCTCGACTTTACTTTCCCGGCTCGCCCTTAGGCGAGCCAGAAGTAGATAGCCGTTTGGAACTGCTCCAACAACCGTCGAGCAACGCTAACGCTGGTTCGGATCGACTACGCCCACTCAAATCCTCGAGCCAAGCGGACGAGGGACCGACCCTCGTATATGGCAAAAAACCCCTCTGAGGCGAAGCCACCGTTAGATCATCTCTAAATGCGTGCTAGAGTATGATGAGCGGACCCGACCATGCCACGTGTCCACAAAACGACAAGATAGTGTTTTCTTGGAACTCGCGCCTCCCTTCTTGTGATCCGCGCCCTGATCAAGATCCACCGTCCAGATCAGGCCACGTGGCCACAGCCTCAAAATAGTTACACCTCTGCCGAGCCGCACTGGTATGTACCGAGCAAGAGTCGGAGCCGCAGCTAAGACGTGAGTTTCGTAGCCAAAGTGCTCGACGAAGCAAACACTCGCCTCTCGCGGTTCATTACAAGCCTACTCTAGCTAACGCAATTACAGCACAACAACAAGCAAGCCAACTCCAATTTCATTAATATAACTTGGATAAATTTACAAAAAATAGGCACGACAAAAGACAGGTCGGAGACCCAAAAATACAACACGACCCGTTTAGTGCCTCCGCAGAAGGGGAATGCTCCGGTTCAGGGATACCTTAGGTCGGCGCTTCTTGACCTCCGAGCTCGTCTCTAAGCCGACGAATCGGGACGCTCCCTCGCCGCTGACCCTGACGGTCGCTCCAACTGAAGCACCACTTGAAGATACCGCAACTCCACTTTGGGCATCGGCTGCTGTCCGACCTATGATGGGGGTTCAGCTCGTGAGTTGATAGAACGTGATCCCTCGGTCAATCTCTTCGCGAGTACACGAAGTACTCCGAACATTAGCCCTCACCGACTGAGGTTTAAGCCGAGCAACCTCTTCCTCCAGTTCAACGATCCTGTCCTTCAGTGTGTCGTCCCTCACAATTACCTTGAACCCAGGAAGCTTCGCCGAACCAGGGTACTCGGCGCTATCAGATATGACACGGCGCAAATGGGTCACCTCGATACTCTTGTTGACCGTTACCCTTTGCAGTTGCTCCACCCTCCTTGCAAAATCATCTCGCTCGGCTAAAGCCCGGGCCAACTCTTCCTCCTTCGCAGAGAGTTCGGCCTCGACTATCCGCAGATGGTGCAATTCGGCCAACAACTCGATGTTTCTCTTCTCTACGTTATGGAGTATTCTCCTCGTCACATGGACCTCGCCCTCGAGGCGATCCTCCCGGGACTGCTGAAACAACTCCGCACGGTGCCGAGCTGCCGTGGTGATGCGAGTTTGCTCGGCGATCTGAAATAAAAAAAAAGAGGGACAACATTGAAGAACTACATGACCGAGCCAAACACTTAGACAAATCCAAAATCAAAACAATCTTTTTTCATTCATCATCAAAGCGGTGGCCAGTCCGCAAAAGGCATTACACTGTTTATGAAAAAGAACAAAAACTACAAAAATTACGAGGGGATCAGGGGTCCACCTGCATCGCTGCTTCGACCGCAGGCGCGTCGCCAGATGGCCCCTCGTTTCTCCCCTCGACCTGGGGGTCTGCCACCGAAGGGTCGGCCTCCACCTCCTCGTCGTCGCCTTCCTCCTCGTCACCTTCGGCTCCCTCCTCCTCGCCGCCTGAGGGTGACCCCGGCCACAGCCTGTAGCCGACCCGCTCAAAGCCAGGGACACGGTCCTGAACATGGTCGAGCGCCCTCTGATAGGACATCTCCATGTTCTTGGCCATGTGATTCTTCGTCTCGGCCTCACACTCGGCCTCGACCTCGACCCTAATTTACGTGGCCAGGGCCTCTTTCTCCGCCTTTAGATCGGCCAGAGACTTTGCCGACGCAGCCAGCTCCTCGGCAGCCTTTGCGGCCTTGGTAGACTCCGCATCAAGTTGCCCCTTGGCTCTCTCCAGGTCGGCCACAAGATCGGCAACCCGGACTTCCAAGGCCTCGACTCGCCTCTACTCGGCCTCGAGTTGCCGAACCGCCTTGACCTTCTCGGCCCTGTCTTTGTCGCTGGCGGCCTTCAGCTCTTTCTCCTGCGCAGCGAACGTCTCGAGGAGATGGCCGAAGTGACAGGTGGCCTATGAAGACAACGGTTAGCGCAAGATACAGGCCGAGCAATAGACTTGAAGAAATCCACAATGAAAAGCTTACCGATACGAGCGACCGAGCCACTTCGTAGGTATCGTCGCCGACCGTCCCCGCCTTCAGCGCGGCTCTATCCTTCGGGGTCGCCAGGTGCTTGACGACCTGCACCGACATCTGCGAGTTTCCGAGGAACCCGTCGTGGTTCTTCACTCGCCAGTTCGGTATGAACAGCTGTTTGTGCTGCTCGGTCAGGATCTCCTCGGCCGCGTCGGTCAACTGCGGAGCCTCGAGCGACAATGCCGTGTTAACATCGAAGGCCCCATCAACCGGGGCCGAGGCCGCGGGCGCCGAGGGCTCCTCGGCAACAACCACCGTTGAAGGCGCCTCGGTGGTCGGAGGAGGCGGAGTGGTAGTCGAAGCGACCTTGGGCTGCGGAGTTGACGAGGCAGCAGCAGTCGACCTCTTCCTCTTCCTGCCACCGGCCAATTTGGACCTATCGGCCATCATGGCGTTGAAATCTATCTTCATCGCTTCTGCATCAAACAAAACAAAAATTGAGTCAGTAAGACGAGCTAAAGACTTGGAAGAAAAACAAACATAAACGAGATGTCAGGAGCATACTCGGGTCGATTGGGCTAAGGCCGGACCCGAACAGCACCTCCTCCGTCAACTCCCTCCAACTCAACAAAGGGAGGGCCATGATCTTCCTCGCTACCTCCTCCTTGGCCGCAGACAGCATGGGGTCGGCTCTCGCAAACTTGGGCACCTCCGGTTTCCATCGGGTCGGAATTTGCAATATTGGTTCCCCCCTTAACATAAAGTACTTTTCTTTCCAGCCTTTGATTGAGTCCGGGTTTTCTATGATCCGAACGCCCTTCCTCGGCCCCAAGTAGTAATGGTTCTCGGTCTTGTGCATCCGGTTTATCCGATATAGGCCTCGGAAGACTGTCAGATCCGGCTTGACTCCTGCATTTCGGCACTGGAGCAGGAAGGCGTTCACATGACGCCATGTGTTCGGCATGAACTGGGTCGGCGCGAGGCAGAACCATCCGAGGAGCTGGCGGATGAAAGGATGCAGCGGGAAACGTAGTCCGGTGTTCAAGGAGTCGAAGTCGAACATGCACATATCTGACGACGACAGCTTCGAATTCGCTCGCATCCCAGCACCGGGGACCATCAGCTTGTACTCCAGAGGAATGGCGAATCCCTTTCTGATCCGAAGGAGATCCCTCTCGGATAGCACCGAAGCAATCTCGTCGGCTTCGGTAGGAAGAGCCGGGTTGGGCTCTTCGTAAACTTTCGACTGGCCGAAGATCGCTTTCTCCAAGAGGTCGCCTTCGTACTACCTAACCCCCGAATGCCCGGACAATACAGAAGGATATCGTCCCATCTCGGGGGCTTGCTTCGGATTCTCCACGATCTCCTCGACCATGGGAGATTGGGTCGCCACCCTCCTCTTCTTCTTCTCCTTCCTCGCCTCGGTCGCAAATGGCTCGGCGACTTGTTTCCCTTTTCTTCGGATCTCCGCCTTTCTCCTCTCCTCGGCGCCATCATTGCCCGAAGACGAGGCCCCACTCCCTGAGTTCACTCTTGACATCTCTAAAAAAAAGCTAAGGCTAGTAGACTCACCTTTGAAGTGATGTTCACAGTCGGAATTTGCTCGCCGGAAATCGCCTGGCCCACGCGACAGCTAGCGCAAACGCCTTGGAGCAAAAATCACCACTAGCAGAGAGCAGAGAGTAAAAGTGAAATCTTAAGAGTGAAAAGTGAAGAATGAGCTTGGGGGTGGGGGAATGATCTTTTATAACCCCAAAAGCGAGTTTGGGCCGCCTTGGGAATCTAAAAAGCCCATTAAGAAGATAATGCGGAGCGCTACGACGTCTCAGTTTCAACAACAGAGAATCCTCAAATCACCAAGTCCACGACTCGGCCACCGGTCTGCCTAACCGAGCTACCGAACAGCTTGACTAGGCAACCGAGCCACTGAGTCTTCAAAGCAGCTCCAAGCCACTAAGTCTCCACACCTCGGCCAACGGCACCGAGCTTCCGAGCCGAGAGGACAAGGAACCGACCCTCGTATATGGAGAAAAATCCTTCCGAGGCGAAACCACCGTCGGATCTCTCCAAAATTCGTGTCAAAACTCGATGGACGGTTCAGATTGCGCCACGCCCACAAAACGACAAGATAACGTTTTCTCGTGATCTGAACCCCATCCTCGTGATTCGCACCATGATGGACGCACCTGATTCGACCACGTGCACCTTCCGAACTGCCTGCCACCGGCCTGCCTAACCGAGCTACCGAACAGCTTGGCCGAGCAGCCGAGCTACTTCGCTCGGAAGGTAGCGACCCGTTAAAGACATCCCTCAAAATCTCCAACACAGTGCCCCGGCCAACGGCACTGAGCTTCCGAGCCGAGAGGACGAGGAACCGACCCTCGTATATGGCGAAAAAACTCGCCGACCTACCTCAACCGTTGGATCTTGTCAAAAAGCGCGCTCGTCATGATGGACAGTCCAGATCTCGCCACGTCCACTAAACGACAAGATAGCATTTTTTGGGGATCCGCACTGGGATGGACGCTCAGGATCATGCCACGTACCTCGGCTGATTCCGAGCTACATGTGCCGAGCCGAGTGGACGAAGAACCGACCCTCGTATCTGACAAGATACCCGTCCGAGCCGAGGCGACGAGGAACCGATCCTCATATATGGCGAAAAAACACACTGAAAATCCTCAGCCGTTGGATCTTGTCGAAAAGCATGCTCGTCATGATGAACGGCCCAGATTTCGCCACGTACCTCGGCAAATTCCGAACCGAGGGGACGAGGAACCGACCCTCGTATACGGCGAAGCATCCGGCCGAACCGAGGGGACGAGGAACCGACCCTCGTATCTGACTAAATACAAGGTCGAGCCGAGAGGACGAGGAACCGACCCTCGTATATGGCAAAAAAACACGCCGACCCATATCAGCCGTTGGATCTTGTCAAAAAGCGCGCTCGTCATGATGGACGGCTCAGATCTTGCCACGTCCACTAAACGACAAGATAGCATTTTTTGGGGATCCGCGCTGAGATGAACGGTCCAGATGATGCCACGTATCTCGGTCGATTCCGAGCCGTGGAACCGACCTGCTGAGCCGAGGTACCGAGGAACCGACCCTCGTTAACGAAGAAAAATCCTACCGAGGAATAGGGATCTTCTGATCACTCAGAAATTCGCGTTTGGCACGGATCAAGGGTCCAGATTGCGCCACGTCATTAATCGGTATTTAAAAACCAATTTTTATTTATTTAAATCGTTTTATTTATTTAAAAATTGCGAAAAATTGCTAAAAATTCGGGAAAATTAACTAAAAATTCTAGAAAATAATTAAAAATTCGGGGGGATATTTTTGAGCCCCTGAACGAACAATTATTGCCTAGAATGTACTGTTAAGGCCCCCAAACGATTAGTTAACACATCGCAAAATTAAATAAATAGTCCGAAAAAATAGATAAAAGCCATCAAATACTCGATATGGCTACAGAACAGCATATGGCTTCAAAAAATTACCTCACTACCCACTTCGAGATTCAAAATCCTCCATTCAGACTCCGATACAACTCCACTAGCCACTGAAACAGTTAAACTACTCCTCAAAGGCTGATCACACTCAGTCTTTGGGAGTGGGGGGCTCGTGATATGGCTAAAAATGGGGTTAAATCGGAACCGTCCAGATTGGGCACGAATCTTGAGGCTCAGGGGTAAAACGGTAATTTCACATGCAAATGGGTCCGAAACGGGCACTGGGTCTCCTTCTCACAGATTCAATAACCCGCGAACGGATCTGCTCCATCTGGGTACGGGTCCCGACCCAAGATAAACCCAGATCAGCAAGAGGAAAATCAGGGTCACTGATTTGACCAAATCAACGGGCCTGATTTGCTCTCACCGGGAATCAAGGGTCAGTTTCCTAAACAGACTGGGAGAATTTTACTCCTGACAGTTACACAGGGAATCAGGCCCCTAATCACTCCCATGGTGACTATAAATACCTTCCCCCTACCACTGTGACCAGGTAATCACTCTTTTTCCACCTTAAGCTCTTTCTTAATCATCACTGATTACTGACAAGAGCGTCGGAGGGTGCATCGCCGGAATCAACCCCGGTGTATCGCACTTCCTTACAGGTAGCGGCAGGAGTCAGAAGGTTTGGATCCGCTATTCAGGTAGCGGCAGGAGTCAGAAGGTTTGGATCCGCTATTCAGGTTTTCTACGAACTCACAAATCTCATCTGTTTACCCCCATACCGGAATCAGCGGTAACACTTACATTTTGAAAAAGAAAATAACAAGGTAGATAAAAACACCAAGTAGAAGCTGCTCGACTCAAGAGTTGCTTGTAGTTGCTTGGAGTGGTGTTAAAACACCCTCTTGGTACTTCATCAGGTGGTCAGCATTCCAAGTCCTCAGTATTCTTTTGTCCCCCGGGTCTTCGAGTTGGTACGCACCTAGGCGAATAACTCTGGAGACCCTATATGGACCTTCCCAATTAGGGGCTAACTTGCCCTTCTTGCTTGGAAGAGAGATCGACAGCTTCCAGAGCACTAAATCCCCCTTTTTGAGATTAGCGGGGTGGACCTTCTTGTTGTAAGACTGGGTTATCCTACGTCGGTGGGTCTCTTACCGGATGGAGACTCTTTCGCGGACCTCATCGATAATGTCCAAACTGTTGCAAAGCTGGTTCGCATTCTGCTCTTCTCTGTAGGTGATCAATCAGGACGAGGGTAGGCCGACCTCTAAGGGGATGATGGCTTCGGAGCCATATGTGAGGTTGAACGGAGACTCTCCTGTCAGGGTTCTCTTCATGGTTCGATAACTCCATAGCACATTGGGAAGCTGTTCGACCCATAATCCCTTGGTGGGTTTATCGAGCCACTTCTTTATGCCAGAGAGTATTTGTCGGTTAGCATTCTCTGCTTGGCCGTTGGATTGAGGGTGGGATATTGAGGAGAACCACTGTTGGATGCCGAGGTCGGTGCCGAAGTTGCAAAAAGTTGCCCTCGCAAACTGGGTTCCGTTGTCGGTTATGAGGACACGAGGCACGCCGAACCGATAAACAATGTGCTTCCAAAAGAACTTTTGAACTTTATTCTCTGTAATTGTTGCAAGGGGCTTGGCCTCGATCCACTTGGAAAAGTAGTCTATTGCCACGATGAGGAATTTCAGTTGGCCTGGCACTGGGGAAAACGGTCCGAGCAAGTCCATCCCCCACATTGCGAAATGGATCGAACTGGTCAAGGAGGAGAGCTGGGCTTGTAGCAGGCAACGGATCAAAGAAAATCTTTAGCAGGAGTCGCATCGGTGGACATACTATTCTGAGTCAGTTAGAAGAGTGGGCCAAAAGTAGCCGTAATTTAGAACTTTGCGAGCTAGGGATCTCGCTCCCAAGTGCACGCCACATATCCCGTCATGAGCCTCTGTCAAGGTGTAGCATGCTTCTTCAGGGGAGAGGCATCTGAGGTAGGTCCAGCCATCTAACTGAGTATAGAAGCATTTGTACATGACTCCTTTAATGAGTGTGGACCACTCCGCTCGGGTCCTGACTCTTCTTTCCTCTCTGGGGTCGGCTGGGAGTACTCCGTCTCTAAGGTATTCGAGTAGAGGTTTCATCCAGTTCTTCCCAAGTGTTAGAGGCAAGGCTTCCATTGGCTCCGGGCTATCCTCCTCGATACTTGATCTGAGGATGACCTCTATCAAGACAGTGCATTCCAAACCCTGGAGGGAAGAGGAGGCGAGCTTGGAGAGGGCATCCACCTGTGCATTTTTCTCTCGAGGAACCCGCTGGAGTTGAACATCTTCGAATAAGGCCAGTAGCCCCTTAACCTTCGCAAAGTACTTAGCCATGCGCTCGTCCCTTGCTTCGTATTCCCCAGACACTTGGTTCACGACTAACTGTGAATCACCGAAGACCCTGACGCGCTTGGCTCTTGCTTTGCGAGCCATACAGAGCCCTGCTATGAGGGCCTCATATTTAGCCTCGTTGTTCGACATAGGAAAGCCTAGGCGGAGGGAGTACTGCAAAACGAAAGTGTTTGGGCCGGTCAAGATGACCCCCACACCACTTCCATCAGCGCAGGAGGATCTGTCAACATACACGGTCCATGACTGGGGTTCTTCACCTGACTCCAAGGGGTCGGTAATGGTGCTCTCCACAATGAACTCCGCTAGGGATTGTGCCTTGATAGCGGTTCGGGGCTGGTAGCTGATGTCGTGTTGGCTCGGCTCTATGGACCACTTCATCAAACGTCCCGATGTCTTAGGCTTATGGAGAATTTGCTTCAGCAGCTGGTCGGTAAGGACGACACCGAGTGGGACTAAAAATAGGGGCGAAGCTTCCTCGCCGCCATGATCAACGCATATGCCATCTTCTCTACCTTCAGGTAGCGAAGTTCTGCATCCCTAAGGACCTTACTCACGTAGTAGATGGAGCGCTGCATCTTATGCCCTTCTCTTACCAGGAAGACACTAAGAGTCTGCTCCGAAGTTGCTAGGTACACATAGAGGGTTTTGCCCAGGTTCGGCTTGCTCAAGAGTGGAGGGTTTACTAGGTAAGGCTTCAGTTGATCGAAGGACTCTTGCTGTTGTTGCCCCCACTCAAAGCCTTTTGCTCCTCTCAGGGCTTTAAAGAACGAGAGGCATTTCTCTCTTGACTTGGAGAGAAAGCGCCCTATAGCTGCGAGGCGTCCCATGAGCCTATGCACTTCTTTGACATTGGAGGGAGGAGCCATATTGAGTATGGCCTTGATCTTCTCAGGATTGGCCTCTATACCCCTTTGGCTCACCATAAATTCGAGGAACTTACCGGACGAGACTCCGAAGGTGCACTTGCTCGGATTCAGTCTCATGTTGTTCCTCCTCAACACCCCGAAGGCTTCTTGGAGGTCACGGACATGCTCCTACCGCTGACGCTTTTGACCAACATGTCGTCGACATAGACTTCCATGTTGTGGCCTATTTGGTCTCAGAAGACCTTGTTGACAAGGCATTGGTACGTAGCTCTGGCATTCTTCAACCCGAAAGGCATTACTCGGTAGCAGTACAGGCCTTGGTCAGTCACGAACAAGGTCTTCGGAATGTCCAGAAGGAACATCCGGATCTGGTTATAGCCCGAGAAGGCATCCATAAAACTGAGGAGCTCATGGCCGGAGGTCGCATCGATCAGAGCATCGATGCTCGGAAGGGGGAATGGATCTTTCGGGCATGCTTTGTTGAGGTTGGTGAAGTCGATGCATATTCTCCAGCTCCCATTGGCTTTTTTAACCATCACTATATTGGATAGTCATTCGGGATAATTCACCTCCTGAATGAACCGAGCATTCAGGAGCTTCTCGACCTCTTCTTTGATCGCTCGCAGGCGCTCAGGAGCAAATTTACGTCGCTTCTGCTGGACTTGTTTGACTCCCAGGGCGACGCTAAGTTGGTGCATTAGGAGCTCTTCTGAGATCCCAGGCATGTCAGCCGTGGTCCAAGCAAAAAAATCGTGGTTCTCCCTTATACACTGGGAGATGTCTTCTTTGATGGAGGGGGAAAGGGCTTTGCTAATTTGGAACGTCTTGGTGGAATCACCTTCTGAGAAGGCAACTTCTTCTCGCTCGTCCACCAGCTCAGAGATAATCTAATTACTTCCTTGTGGGAGTTCGAGGACTTTAAGGGAGAGGACCGGTCCTCCCATCGAGGTCATGTAACACTTACGAGCTGCCTCTTGGCTTCCTTTTACTTCTCCCGCTCTTGTCGAGGTAGGGAACTTCATCTTCATGTGATAGGCCGACGGTATGGCCTGGAGAGCGGCCAAACCGGGGCGGCCCAAGATAACATTGTAGGCGGCCTTGACGTCCACCATAATGAAATCCATCGGCTTGGTCCTGGTGACTGGAGTTTTGTGTACGATCATGTCAAAAGTTATTACTCCCTCGATCGTCACCGGTACCCCGGTGAATCCATGAAGAGTGTAACCAGCTGGCTTGAGCCGATCCCTTAACAGCTGAAGGCCCTGGCATGCTTCCAAGAAAAGAATGTTGACTGAACTTCCGTTGTACACCTGGATTCTTCGTACGTCAAAATTGGCCATCAGGAGGTTGATGACCAGAGCATCGCTATAGGGCATTCGAATGCCCTCCAAGTCCCTATCAGAAAACGTAACAGGGACCCCAAGACCCTTGGGAGGGGGATGGCTCTGTGCTCTGTACAGCGTTCACTTCCAGAACGAAGGCTTTTCGGGAGGAGTTGGAATCTCCCCCCATTGGGCCTCCGTGTATGAGGTGTGGAATGGCTTCGGCTTCGACGTCCGGGGTCCTTGCTCGTTGTTCAGTTCGCCTGTTAGCCCCCCTGGGGGCTGGGGCGGATCGGACATGTCTCTCCTTACGAACCTAGTGAGCTGCCCTATTTGAATGAGGGCTTTGATCTCGTCCTTCAGGGCCCGACAGTCGTCTATGTCGTGGCCGTGGTCCTTGTGGAAGTGGCACCACTTATCCTTATTTCTCTTCTTCGCGGGGGTGTTCATCCTTGGTGGTGGTGGTAGAAGAACCTCCTTTCCCACTTCCAGCAAGATGGCCGAGACACTCGCATTGAGCGGAGTGAACTTTTCGAAGTAGGGGAGAGGGCGGCGTTGACCCCCGTTGTCTTTTTGGAGCTTCTTAGCTCCTTCTTCCTCAGTAGTCTTCCGTTTGTTCCCAGAAGACGACCCTTCGAGAGTGGGGCGGTTGAGAGCTTCTTCGGCTTGGATGTACTTCTCGCTCCTGAGAAGGAGCTCTGAGAAGTCCCAATGAGGCTTATTGGCCAAGGATGCTCTGAGGTCGGGGTTGATGACATTGGACTGGAAAGCAGCCGAGGCTACGGAATGATCCAGGAAGGCGATAGATCAGGACTCTTCCGTAAACCTCTTGACGTAGTCCCTCAGCCGCTCGCCCTTCTTCTGATTGAGGAATAGCAAAGAGGTGCTGGTTTTTTCGGAGCAGCGGCTGCTTACGAAGTGGGTAAGGAAGAGGCCTTCGAACTGGTCGAAGGAAAAGATGGAGGTAGGAGCAAGTCTGGAATACCATTCCCGAGTGGGCCCCTTGAGCGTGGCTGGGAAGGTTTTGTATAGAAGGGGGTCTGAGGTATGGTGGATCATCATGAGAGTTTTTAAACTCTCGATGTGATCAGCGGGGTCCGACTCTACGGTATAAGACTCAAAGTGTGGAAGCTTGAAGTTCTTTGGGGCGGGGGCCTCCATGATATTACAGGAGAACGGGGGTCTGCTCTTGTGGAGGTTCCTCGCTCATTGTTCCTCATCTCTATCGAGCTGGCCAAGGCGCCTCTCCATCTCGTGGAGTCGGTGGTAGACCGAGTCCTCCCTTCGGTCATGCCTCGCTGAACCTCGAGACTCATCTTCATGTCGAAGAGGGCTGGGGTTGCGGGGACGATAGCTTTGAGTAGGTCGTGGACTGGGGGTGTGACGGCGATGGCTTAGAGCTTGCCGAGGACTAGAAGAGCGACGGCGGTGGCTCGGAGTCAGCCAAGTACTAGGAGAGTGCGGTGATGGCTCGGAGCCGGCCAAGGACTAGGAGAGCAGCGACGATGGTGAGGATATGGCTGAGGGCTGGGAGCCCGTTGGCCATTGTTGAGGGCAACATTGAGTGCTCACAGGACTGCCTCCTGGAACTGTTGGAACTCCGCCCTCGTTAAGGGGGCCTCCTGCTCCCGACGGGCTCGGGCTGCAGGACGGGAAGTCGGGGAGCGACTTCATCTCTGGCGATGCTTAGGTGACTCTCTCCGTGTCTTAGGAGAGTTGGACCCTCTGCGATCTATCCGACGGGTTGACCGGTCCCTCTGGTGCTCTCGGCGAGGGTTCCCATTGCAGGTCTGCCTCTCATCCAGACGGATCCGAAGATCGGGCTCGGGCTCGTTCTGCCGGTAATTGAGAACATCATCGCAAATCTCTTGGTGTTGGAGGGCTATAGGAGGCCATGGAGTCGGTGGAGGCATTGTGTATGGAGACATGGACCTGGTGAAGGGGTTGCTTCTGGCGACTTCGGCGAGAGGGCTCCCCAACAGTCGCTTGGGCCCCTTGAGGTTGTTGTAGGGGTTGAGGGATCGACTGTTCGATCTGCTGAACCGGCTGGACGGGCGGAGGGAGGCCCTCTGGAGGAGGATGAGGGATGGAAGTTGTTCTGCAGTTAGAGACAGCGAACTTCCGTTTCTTCGGAGGCATGGGTGAGAGCTGCTTGTTCTGATGGAGTAGGGTTGGATTGTTATTCGACTTCCCACAGACGGCGCCAAACTATTGCCGTGATTTCGGTGTGGGGGAAATCAGAAGAATTTGTGAGTTCGAGAGGAATCGAATGAGTCAAATCTGACCCTTTCCACTGTTGTTTGGCTGGCTTCTTGCTTCTCCCGCTGACCTGCAACAAGTTCGAAACACCGGGGTTGATCCTGGCGACGAACCCTCCGACGCTCTTGTCAGTACTCAGAAAAGAATATGAAAGAGCTTAAGGTTGGCAAAGTGTGATCACCTTGTAATGGTAGAAGGTAGGGGGATATTTATAGTCACCGTGGGGATCTGCTTCGAGATAAGGACAAATCTCTACTCCCCGGTGTGGATGGACAGAAGTGATTAAAACCACCTCCTAGAGATAAGGACGAGCCAGGATTTCTTCATATCCTTCTGAACTGGTCCTTAACAGGTTGGGACCCATACCCAGTCGAACAGATTCGTTTATGGGTTATCGGGCTTTGGAAGAGAGACTCATTTCCCCTTTCGGACCCGTCTGTAGGTGAAATTACCATTTTGCCCCTGTAAACTTTATGATTCGTGCCAAATCTGAACTGTCCCAATTTAATCCTTTTTTTAGCCATATCACTCATAAATTCATATTTCTTCATGAAGGATGTTGATTAGTTATTCATTCATTAAAAATTTATATTCACACATCATATCTCATAATCATACAACTTCTAATCATGCATTTTACTTGAACAATGTACAATCATATGGAAAACAAGAGGTAAGAAAGCTCACCGACCTCGAAGAAGACTAGTTTGAAGTACAATAGTAATAGTAAAGAAAAGCCTCTTCCTTCTCCATACAAAAGTCCAAGATCCAAGCTTTAAACTCCAAGAAAATAATGATAAAAATAGATTTTAGGTTTCCCAACAAAGAATAGCGATTGCTGCCCCTAATATAAGCCGGGATTTGGTTTTTAGGATTTCACAAAGTTTACAAAAATACTTCTAAAGAAAATTATTTATTTACATATATGGATCCTTCCAATTATTAGTTAATCATCAATTTGAAATAAAATTAAATTAAATTCCCTCACTCTTCTAATTTGGCCGACTAATATGCATAACCCAGAAAACCAAAATCTGGAGTTTTTACTCCAAGAGGTAATTTTGCATAAAAGTCCTCCATTTTTTGAGTATTTGCAAATGTCATAAATTATTCATAAAAATTCAAAAAATTTATAATTAATACCCACTAATAAATATTAGATTTTCCAAATAGATTTTTCTACTTTGCGTCTCCCAAGAAAAGTATTTGCGAATGTTTTCCACGTGCAAAAAGATAAATTTCAGAATAATATTTATTAAATCAAAAAAATTCATTTTAATTCATTTATAAATTCCAAAATATTATTTAAACTTCTAGGGTGTTACAGGATTGCCAATTCTCAGGGTAAGACAGCTATCTTTGTGGTAGTGGATCGGTTACCGAAGTATAGTCATTTCATTTGTTTGGCTCCGAATTTTATAGCTGTTAAAGTGGCAGAGCCATTTTCTAATCACATTGTAAAGTTGCATGGCATACCTAAATCTATCGTTTCAGACAGAGATCCAATATTCCTGAGTAATTTTTGGAAAGAGTTATTCAAGTTACAAGGCACAAGCTTGAAGATGAGCACTTCATATCACCCACAAACATATGGGCAAACAGAAGTGGTAAATAAATGCCTCAAACAGTACTTACACAGTTGTAAGTGAGGAGCCTAAAGCTTGGATGAAATTTTTGGCATTGACAGAGTATTGGTATAATACGTCTTGCCATTCATCAACGGGGAAGACTCCTTTTAATGTTTTATATGGTCGAAAGCTTCCTGCTATTCAAAATTATGTACCAGGACAAGCAGCTAATTCGACAGTTGATACTGACCTCAATACCAGGCAAGAAATGCTGACCAAAATTAAGGCTGATCTGCTGCAAGCTCAAGTGAGAATGAGGGATAAAGCAAATGCTCATCAACTAGAAAAAGAATTTGAGGAGGGTGATTGGGTCTATGTTAAACTACAAGCATATCGTCAGCAATCATTGAAGCTCAGAACTTGCCACAAGTTATCAAAGAGGTACTATGGCCCTTACAAGGTAATCAGGAGAATAGGCAATGTAGCATATGAGCTTGAACTTCCTCTTAATGCAAAAATTCATTCGGTCTTTCATATATCTCTGTTAAAGAAACACTATGGAACAAATCCAGAACTATTTAGTTCAAATTTCCTGCAATTAATGGTGAAAAAGAAGTCTATCAACCAAAAGAAGTGTTGAGTAAAAGGAAGATCAAGAGGGGAAGTAGTGTTGTCGAGCAAGTTTTGATCAGGTGGGAGGGATTGTCGACTGATGAGGATAGCTGGGAGGATATTCAAGTGATAGCGAAGTCTTTTTCTCAGCTGAACCTTGAGGACAAGGTTCTCATTTTAGGAGATGGTATTGATACGAGTACATCTGAGATGCGAGAAGAGAGAACGAGCAGCAGCAGAGCACAACCCAAATACTTGAAGGATTATGCAGTGTAGAGTCTGCACGTGTATTGCTCGTGCAGCGAATTTGTAATAGAATAGGGTAGGAAATACAGAAGGGTACAGATGTAATATTTAGACATTGCATAAATGGACTCGATGGGAGAGAAAAAGGGTATGGATGAATCTGTAACAAACTTTCCTGACCTCTATTTTCTTTCTTGATCTTGTTCTTCCCCAATCTCTTGAACCCTAATCATTGTATTCCCCAATATTAATTTCCTCTTGCAATAGGAGAGATCGATATTTCTATACTCTGTTTCCAGTGCAAGAGAAAGTGTGTATCACTCTATCTAGTATCTATCATGAGAAGAAACTAACGTGATGATGTTGATATAAACTGTTTGTGCAATATACACCAGATCATGCATGTTTATGCGTTTTCTTATGCTAGTTTTCTGTTTTCTCATGTCTTAGCAAAATAAAATTGGTAACCCAAAGGACAGATGAGGAACAAGAACAATACAAAGTAGGTATTGCACAATGAGATTGTCGGAACTTTCAAATCAAATTTATGTAATGCTTAGAACCGGCCCAGGCAAATATCATAATTAATTCTAAAATTCTGTGAAACAAAAACAATAACCAATTCAAACAATGAAGAACGCACCAGAGAGAATCTCATCATCATCATCATCAAGTAAATTAATAGATGTATAAATATATCCCCAATCTCCGCTTGAAATTAAATTAAATTAAATTAATCCCCTCTTACAAACATCAGAAGAACCCAACCCCATTCCCTCTTCTTTCTTCTTAGTCGTCGTCTTCTTCTTCTTCTTCTTCGGTGTAAACAACAACAGGAAAAAAAAAAAGGAAAGAAAAGAAACAATGAACCAAACCTGAATCCTCCTCAATTTACCGCACAACAATCCGGACATCTGACCAGCCCATTCTCATTGCAGGCATTACAGGTCCGAAAGCCGCTCTTATCCGAAAAGTATTTGTGGCTCCCATTGCACACCTGACACAAGATGAATCTCATCCCTCCACAACAATCACAAACCCCGCCGCCATTCACCGCAGGGGGCACGCCCTGTACAATCTTCTTCAGATCCCCATTTTCATGCAGCTGTTGAATTTCCTCAAACCCACCAATATACCTCCCTCCTATGAACACTCTAGGCAAGGACAGCTGCTTCTTGGACCCCACTATCTGTTGCAGCTCCGTCAGAAATCCCGAGTCCATGCTGAGATCCCTCTCGTCGATCTCCACGAGGAAGCCGCGGAGGATGGATCGGACGGCGCGGCACTCCTCGAAGGTGGTGCGGACGACTCGGAGGGAGGTGTAGTAGAGGACGATCTTCTTCTCCTCGGCGGGGGTGGTGGGGGAGGTGGACAGAGACTTCCAGGCGCGGAGGGCGGCGGTGGCTATGCGGACACGGTGGAAGACGGAGGCTCTGGCGGCTATCGCGGTGGTTCTGGTGGCGTTGGTGGTGGTGGTGGTGGATTGGGCCGTGTTATCGTCGGCGGCGGTGTCGTTGACGAGGGAGCGGAGATCTTGGAACGAGAAGGAGGGGTTGTTGATGGTGCGGGATGAGAGCTTGCTCCATTGCCGCCGCGGCCACATTAGATTGGATTAGATTCTCTTTATTTATCTTATTATTGTTTTTATTTACTAATAGATTGATTTAGCTAGATAGATTTAGGTCGTTGTGACGGCCAGAACTGGAACTTGGGGTGGAATTTTTGTTACACAATAATTTGTATGAAAAAGAAATAAGACGGGCGATGGGGGGAGAAGAAGATAGTAACTGAGGAGGAACTGGAAAAGCGGTGGACGGGATGGGGTTGGTTATATATATATTGAGTGTTTTGGGTGTTTGTATTTTTTTGGGATTGTGGGATTTGTTAATTTGTTTAAGTTAGTTTTGCTCGGTTGAGATTGGGGGAATTGATACTGATTGAGGAACGAGGGAAAGGATGGGCAGTGATTTGGAGGGGAAGGAAAGGAAAGGAGAGGAGTTAAAATAGGAGGGGAACAGTGATATCCGATAAATATAGGAATTCTGCTTCATTTATTATTAATTGAAATGCTTGTAATTATTAATTGTCATACATAATGCATTCTTTATAAAAAAAATACGTGAAATAGCATTCAATTTTATTAATAAGAAAGTAATTATGTAAGCCAACTAAAATATTCTGGAAACATATACATCGATCTGACCCTCAATATTCAAAATTTTTTACCAAAATGACCTACTTTTTGAAAGTTTTTTCCAAATTGATCTACGTTTTTTTAAAAATTTCCAAACTAACCTACTCGCTGTCTCAAAAAACAAGTTTGGTAAAACTTCCATCGTTTTTTGAGAAAACGGGTGTGAGACTTAGATTTTTTGATTTCTCCCTGGCCAAGACTCGCTGTCTCCCAAACTCGCTTTTTGAGACAACGAATATTGTTTGAATGTTTTTTGTAACGCCCCGAATTTCAAATAAAACCGAATTCGAGATTTCATAGGATCTTTACTTTACTTCATACAATTTTACAAAGAAATTAAAACTTTTCAATGACATCAGAGTTCATTACATTTTATTCACACAGCGGAAGAATAAAAGATTACAACATTGAAAACAAAAATACAACTTATACAACTTTATCAAATTTGTCATCGATTGCATCATAATATCTTTATTCCTTCTTGAATAGTCCATTACCTGCATATCAAGCTATGGGCACGTCAATCAGTTATAACTGACAAAAATTTTATACTCGGCTATCCTCTCTATGTCGTACATATAACGATCTCATTACTTTAACAAACCACAAATTTAAATGAACAATAAAGTGTTAAATTGTGACTACGCTAAATATGTAAGTGTATGTCATATCTTAATACCTAATGCACACATTTTTTATACTAGGATGATACTAATGCACATTTGTTCGGATTCTATGCATCCCATACTACATAGGTCCGAGGGCAAGCGCCTACGTACTCCACAATAAAGGTTCGATCTCTCGCCATAAAACTACCCAGTAATAAAACAAGATTTAGATCATTCCACGAATATGGATCTCAATCTCGCTGGTTATTTTAACAGATCCTTCATCGTGCGAATCATCCCGCAAGTGCCCCTAGCCTCGGTATACGTATATACATTGGAGTATGGTAAATAACTTTCCGACTACGCTAAGTCCCGGATTTAAAAATAAAAGTCCATCTCCCACGGAGCTACCACAGTCCGCCAACTGGGTCTATAGCCACGGAGATCCACTGCCGACTACATAAAAGCAACCCACTTAAGTTTGCCCAGATTTACTATATCTTCACTTATGTGCCTAATTATTTAGTTCAAGACCTGAATAAATTTTCAAGCGTAGAATTAGTTTTACCTCCTACTGGGCTTTATCAACAAATACGAGATAACTCCATGGCCATATCTCAAATCATAATCTCAAATCTTTTCAATTTAATAGTGCCGGTATCCAAGGTCTCACTAACTCTAAATCACAAACTTTTTTATGTACAAGAAATCATGGATACACATACCATGCAATAAACATGTCTTAAATCTAGATATTTTCATCTTCAACTTATTCACAAATGAATCAAAATCTTGTCTTAACACTTATCCGCAAAGTAATCATTTCTTAGTCTTGCCACTAATCATGATCTAGTTATCCATAGCAAATACTAATTTATTTCCAGTACACAATTTCATTATATAAGATCTTATTCACAATTCAAGCTCATATGATGTCTCAATTTACTTCAAGATATTTCTTAAACAAAATAAAAAAATGAAATCTCTTCGAGAGTAAGCACTTCACAAAATAATATTTTACTTTTCTTCACAAAGCAATTTATAATCTCAAATTTCTATTTTTATACTTCAAGAAAACACTACCTCTTAATATTTTTCATTTCATTTTATATTAATACCAAGGTTTTATTCTATATTAAAAAGACCTAAAATCATGAGAAAAACCAAAAAAATATCAAATGTGAGGCCTAGGTTTCGAACCCAGGACCTACGGCAACACACAGCCAGCGTCCAGCCCCAAACCCGCTAGCCGTTTGGTCCAAGTGGACCTGGCGTCAACTTTATATGCCGAAAGGCTCATGTATTGACTCTTAGTTTCGGAAATGATTTAAAGGAAAAAAAATAGATAAGACTATCAAGTTTTGAATCCAAGATCTCTCACAACAGTGCTCTGTGTTGCACTAGCTAACCAGTAAGTCCAAGTGTATTTTCTATTTAGAAAATGTACTAATGTACTTTTGTTCATAATACTCAAAAAGTGATCCCTTTTCATAAAACTTGTTTATTCAAAACCAAAATTTTTTCTAATAAGTTGAAATAAAATTTTCTTGACTGAGATTGAAATTAAAAACAGTCAAACAACAAATTTTAAACTCTATTTCCACTTCTTTAAAAAAAAATTCCTCTTTTCTCAAATTTTCACATAAACTTGTATAATACTTGAGTAGTGTTCATAAAACTAGTTTAAGTTCCTACTTTTACAAAATTATAACAATACTAGCATGTCACTTATTCATGAGAATTTCACAAAATACTCTTTCATGTAATAGTTTATATTTCAATTATAACATGGCAAAATACACATATGTCAACACGTCTCATGATACTAACTAAATTCATTTTGTTTTCTTTCTTCTTTCTTAGTTATCAAAGCATGATCTGAATATAACTTTCTTCAATAAATTTCATATACTCAATATGTACAAAATTTTGCAAACATACTAACATAATTTATAGCATAAAAGAAATTTTTTTTTTAAATAGCATGGTATCTATTTTTTTACTCAATCACAACAAAACTATCCTCATTCATAGCATGTTACATTAACATGAATTTTATCTATATTTTTCATATCAACATTAATTAATACTACTCATTTATGGTTTTAGCATGCATATTCTACAACTAAAAAGTATGAAACCACCCACCTCAATTGAAGATTGAAATCAATAAGAAGGTTAGAACAATTCCTAGCTCCTAGCAAGACTTCTCCTCCTAGCAAGATCTTCTCCTCCTAGCAATTTCTCCTCACCTAGCAAGGACTCCTCCAAGCACAAGAACTCTCTTACTCTCTTTCTTTTTCTTTCTCTTCTTTAGTTTATTTTGTTGGTGTGTAAAATGAGAAGAAGGAGGGTGTTATTTATAAGATATTGTTAGAGTCTAAAGTGCAAAATTCTCAACCTAATAACTCTCTCTTTTAATTCTTCCAACCCTTCATTTCTTAACTCCTAAAATTCTAACTCTTCATGTTTCCACCTCTTCAAAAACCTAACCTCCACCTCTTCATGAAAAAATTAGCCAACTCCCACCCTTCATCTTACACGTGCACGTGTTGTGCACTAGTGCACACACATACACAAAATAAATACAACTCTTATCGTTCCAAAATTTATATTAAAAGTTGTAACATGTCATGTAGTAGTCCATGCACAATATAAAAATAGGATTTTATTAATGGGCTTGTCCCATGGGCTTTTATTTTAATTAACTGGCTTAATTATTCTAAACGGCTCTTCTTTTAATTAGTCTAATGGGCTATGATTTAATCTTTAGGTCTATGGATCAAAAGAAGACTAATATAAAAACTTATTCATGCTAAAATAAGAAATGAGAGTAAAAAAATGGAGATGGAAAATTAGCACGTGCATCATACGTGTAAAAATCAAAAAATGCATTTTAATCAAAATAGAAAAAAATAAATTTTTATTTTATAAAACGCGTTCGAACATGCAAAATAAATAATCAATACACATAAAAATATCACACTTAGTGATGGAAAAATACGTAGTTGATACGTGTATCGAAAATACATAAAAAGCACGTAAAATACAGAGATTAAAATATTATATTTTAGTTGACTCAAATAGGATAAAATCAATATGGGAAATGCATAAACAGACGGAAATCCAAATACGTAATGAAAACACGTTATAAAATACACGTGCATAACACACAAGGGCAAAATTGTTATTTCCAATTTTGCGGCGTGTTACACATATTAACCCGACAGTTTTTCGGTAGAAAAATTAATGGTAGTTTATAAAAAAAAATATGAGAATTGTTAACATTATTCTATAAGCAATATATGCATTTGGAAAAGAATCAAGTCTTTTAATATAATTAAGTATGTCAATTGGTGTATCATTTTTCACTTGTATAATTTTTCTTAAAATTTTCAGTTCTAAAAATAAATCTAACCCAACAATATCTGAGTTGTCGTTATATCTTAATGATTGTTCAATGTTAACACAATCTTCTTTTAAAATTTCAATTTCTAATGACCTTAATTTCTCAATACTAAATAGAAAACCAAAAATATCTTGATATATTTTAAATTGTTCAATTCTACTTTGGAATGAAATAATTGTTTGATCTATTATTTATAAGAAGTAGTCAGTTTTAAATGATTCTTCAGGAGATTTTAGAACTTCATTGTCCATAATCTCATCAAATTGTTTCTTTCTACGAATAACACGTTTTTCACGAAATTTGGGTTCTATATCCATTTCAATAGCAATTTCTTTAGCAGAAATTATAGCATTTTCTAATCCATCTTCCCTATATTTTTCAAAAAATGAAATAAGACCTTTCAATTGTTCTATAGCAGCATCCATCCGCATATCCTTTGATTGAAAGTTTTTACTAACTAAATTTACCGCGAACAATATCACATACCAAATAGTCATGCCTAAGAAAAAATCAAAATTTTCAAGCTCATAAGTTGTTAAAAATTCAGCTTCACTTTTTATTTTAGGTTCATCATTAACTTCGCCTAATTTCAATAAAGCATCTCTTATTTGTGAAGTATGAAATCTTAAAGCTTTTAAACTTTCAACATGACTTTGCCAACGTATTTGTGACGATGATTTAAGAGTTAGGTTAGGGATATGATCTTGTAGAATTTTTCATCTTTTAGTTGAAGAAAAAAATAGTGTATATATACGTTGCAACACTCCAAAAAAAGATATAGTTTTAAGACAACAATTAGCCATATCACAAAGTACCAAATTTAAACTATGACAACCACATGGAGTATAAAATAATCTAGGATTAATGTCTAAAAATCTTTTTTGAATACCTTGATGTTTTCCTTTAATATTAGACCCATTATCATAACCTTGTCCTCTCATGTTACTAATATCAAGTCCAATAATATTTATTTCATTAATAATAGCATCAAAAAGGCCTTTTCTAGTTGTATCATGTACTTTTAAAAATTCTAAAAAATATTCATTGATTTGTACTTTGGTTAAAGAAGTATCCACACATCGTAATACAATAAACATTTGTTCTTGATGACTTAAATCAGGAGTGCAATCAAGTATGATTGAAAAATATATTGCGTTCAAAATTTTTGTTAAAATTTTAGTTTTAATTTCATTTGCTAACAAATTTATTAATTCATTTTGTATTCTATGTCCAAGATAATGACTATGAATTTCATTATCTTTAATTCGACGAATGTGTTCTTGCATTATATGATCAAATTCTGCAATCATTTCAATTACGCATAAAAAAATTCCTTTATTTTCTTGATAAATCTTTTCATTTGTCCCACGAAAGGCCAAGTTATTTTTTCCAAGAGTTTTAACAACTGCAATAATTCTAAATAATACATTCCTCCAATGCTCTCTATTTCTATTTATTCTTTTTTGAAATGTTTGTCAATTGTTTTATTTTTTAACAATCTCATTTCTAAATCACTCCATGAACTCATATTAGTAATATGCTCATTACTTATCTCATGAATCTTCAATTTAGAACTAATATTTCTCCAATCTCTACTACCTTCACTTGCTAATTTACTTGTACTAGAAAGAACATTAAATAATTTACAACAAAAACAAAATACTTTATCCAAATCTTGGAAATATACCAACCATCTTCTTTCACGCTTTCTCCATTGGACAACTTTTGAATGCAAAGTGATGACGAAAAATGTCTTGCAAATTCATCCTTAGGAAAGTCAATATTGGTAACTTTAATAGGACCATTTTCTACTAATAAATCTCCTAAACTTGTATCAATATTTGTCCATTGACTTGAATCAAATATATTTTTATTAGTGGATTCTTCTAATATTTTTTCTCTATCTTCACTATGAGTATGAGAATTAATACAATCTTGCTCATTAACCAATACTTCTTCTCTATTTTTATTTTCATTTGTGTCTATATTGTTATCCTGTTTATTAACTAATACTTTTTCTCTATTTTTATTTTCATTAGTAACTTGTTCATCAACTAACATTTCTTCTCTATTTTCATTTGTGTCTACATTGTTAACTTATTCATTAACCAATTCTTCTTCTTTATTTTCAGTTTCATTATTGTTAACTTGTTCATTAACTAATTCATTTTCTTTTTTGTTTGTTTTAACAAATTTATCTAAAGCACATTTTTGTGATTCAATTAAAGCTTCAACTTTTTTTTTTGAGTTTCGAATAACCTGATTCAAATTTTCTAGTTGACATTTATATATTTAAAATTAAAAATAATAAAAATTAACACTAAATTAAAGAGATTATAGAAATATAGAATTCAAATTAAATAGAGGAGTTAGAATAATACAATCTAGTGGGCTACGGGAGAATGAGGTGCTGCCACTGCCAGCGCTATTGTGGCTGCAGTTAAGCACTGTAGTTGAGCGGGGCTGCGGGGGGAAGCGAGGCGCCAGCCGCCGAGGGTAGTGCGCTACGCCAGTCGAGCGGGGGAAGCGACCGTCGACTGGAACTGGAAGCCGTGCAGGTGGGACGATCAGCCAATCAGGTTGTGGCTGCACTCGAGCGTCGACGCCGTCGAGCGAAAAAGAAACTGGAACTAGAAGCCGGGTTGTGCAGATTGTGGCTGCACTCGAGCGGGGGAAGCGAGTCGCTGACTGACTGGGCGAGGGAAGTGGAGGTCGGATTCGATGTCGTTGAGGGAGTGATCGGAGGAGAGGGGTTGATCTCGACTCTCGAGTCTCGACGACGGAAAGAGAGTGTCAGAGTGGGCGATGAGTTAGACTGAGGAAGACAAAGATTCAGAGAATAAGCTCTAACTGCTCAATTCTGGATTGGAGAGTGGAGATAGTCAAAGAGAATCTCGGAGAGAGAGATGTGGCTTTAAGTACTAAGAATTGAAATTTGGGAATATTTAATTATAGAGGCTGTAAGTCTAAGAGGCCTTTTTAGAAACCAAAGAGATAGCCAGAGGAAAGTGAATAGACGGTAGGCTTTTTCAGTAAAAAAAAAATGGAGGTCTAAAGCAAATGGAGGCCTAAAGGAAGGGCTTTGATCGCTTGGGCCTTGGGCCGGGCCTGAATGCTAGTTGCGACTTTCTTGTTTGTGAGCTAATGATGATTAAGACGATTAACAAAAACGATTCTTTAATGTGAAATTGTTTTGTTGCTAATCATTGGAATTAGGGATGTCATTAGATCTTTATATTTGAGGTTGGACTCAGCTGCTGCTGCAGCAAAATTATGACTCCTCTCAGTTGTCCTACGTTTATTATCCTGATCAGAAAATTTTAAATTCTAAAACTAATGCCATTTCTAGTTAATTAAACTAGCTAGATTATGATACACATGCTGCATATGTTTTTCAAAGTTATTAGGTATGATGAATAGAGAAAGAAAGCATGTCCAAGTAGATGACAACGTTAGCTAGTTAGCTAGATAGATGATGTATTAAATGATACACGATTCATCCTCAACTTAATTAGAATGGTTTTTTAAAGGACTGCAGGAACTGATATCACAGAAGTCATCAATAATCGCTTGTCAGTTAATCTAACCTCCTGTTTCATCAATTTTGCCAACTCATTCTAAGTGTTGGAGTTTGGTCGTACAATAATTTATTGAATGAAAATAAATGAAAGATGCAGAAGAGAACATGCACCCATCTTCGGTGCTTGAATATTAACCACCACATAATTCTTTTATTATTAATGAAACATGTAACCATAATCCACATTTTTCTTAAATAATTTTTTTAGAAAAAACACTTTCACTTAATTTTTGCTCATTCTTCTATTTTTTCATTGGAAGAATAAAATTATAAAGAATATCTTTAAATTTATCCAACCTAGGTAGCTGCAAGACCAGAAATCTAAGATGTGGTCGTCTGAACACTGATATGATTTATGTGTTATGACTTTGTGAGTGATAAGGTTGACAGAGAGATCGAAAAATATTATTGGATTGATTATAACTGAATACAATGTCTCATATATATATATATATATATATATATATATATATATATATATATATATAGAGGAGGGAATCAATTACTAAACTAATATATAACCCGATGTGAGACTAAATATATATAATACAATATCAAACATCCCCTTCAAACTCACAGTGTGTCGAACACTGTGAGTTTTCCCACTAAGTAACGAACCTCTGAATAATGTGGGATTTGGTGAAGAAGTCTGCTGCCTGCTGTGAAGAGATAACAGAATGAAGCCAAATGGTCACAGGTTCAAAACGCTCACGAACATAGTGACAATCTATCTCTATGTGTTTCGTTCGCTCATGGAAGACCGAATTACTTGCAATGTGCAGTGCACTCCGATTATCACAATGAAGATGAGTAGCTCCTATGAGAGTGACACCCATATCTGATAACAACAAACGAATATGAACAATCTCTCTAGCAGTAGCTGTCATTGCTCTGTACTCAGTTTCTGTAGAAGAACATACAACGACTGCTTGTTTCTTGCTTCTCCATGAGATCAGCGAATCACCAAGAATATACAAAAATATGTGGTAAACTATCTGGTAGTAGGATTACCCTCCCAATCTGAATCATAATATGCACTGAGCTCCAGTTTGAATGTAGAAGGCATGAATAATGAGCGAGTGATAGTGCCTCGAAAATATATGAGTATCCGAAGAAGAGCACTATAGTAAACTAATGTAGGAGTGGAAACAAACTGACTAAATACACTGACTGCATGAGCAATATCAGGTCTGGTCATGCATACGTAGACAAGCTGTCCAACAATCTGCATGTATCTAGTAGGATCGGGAAGGAACTCACCATCTATAGGATGAAGCTTCACATGAAGCTCGAGGGGAGTACAGGCTGATCATCTGTCAGTGAGACATATAGTGGAGATAATATTTGATGTGTATTTCTGTTGAGAAATGAGTACGCCTCGAGATCTATGGGCAATCTCTAGACTCAGAAAGTAGCGTAGTCTACCAAGATCTTTCATATGGAACTGCTAGTGAAGGTATTCTTGGGTGGATGTAATGCCTGCGGGGTCATCTCCAGTAATAATCATATCAATATATCATAGTAGAAGAATCATCTCTTGCGGTGATGTAATGCCCTGATTTCCATACACTGGGAAACTGTGACATAAGCCGGAATCTTTTCTTCAATTAGCCACAATACACAGAAAAACAAGAAAATTTAAAACTTTTATTCAATACAAATGTATTACAAGTCTGAATGTTATAAAACTGCAATACATTATATCAGTATTACAATAATACCTTTACAAGCCCAAGTGTTACAACTTTCAACAAATTATATCAGAGTACAATGAATAAAGAACAACACTTCGTATTTTACTTTAATGCTTCCCAATAATAAATAAATTACAACAATGAATAAATTACAATAATTGTTATAATGAAATTACAACATATATTATAGCGGAAAATTGAAATGAAATCGACTCCTTGCTTCTCTTACCTTGAGTCCTCCTGAATCCTGTACTTGTACTTCTACAATCTAGTACCTATTGAAATGGAGATGTTAGTACATATACTGACGCTTTAAGGCTAATAACTAGCAGCGATTCCCAACATTAACAAACAGATTGATGCAAAGAGAAACATGTATATATATATTTGACGTGTCAGTGTATGCTATGACTTAGACTCTAATACAAGATTAACTAATGCAAGGATGCTCTTATTTTAATACAAGCAAGACTCTGGAACAGTATGCAGCACATACTACATACGCCCCATATCAAGCCGTTGAATGTAGGGTATCCTACAACACGGGTTAGCTCGAAGCATCCCCTATACCCCCCCTAATGTAGGGTATCCAATAGCACATGTTAGCTCGAAGCATTTCCTGTGACCCCCTTAATGTAGGGTATCCGACAGCACAGGTTAGCTCGAAGCATCCCCTGTGACCCCCCTAATGTAGGGTATCTGACAGGACAGGTTAGCTCGATGCATCCCCTGTGGCCCCCCTAATGTAGGGTATCCGACAGCAGAGGTTAGTTCGAAGCGACCCCTGTGGCCCCCTTAATATAGGGTATCTGACAGCATAGGTTAGCTCAAAGCAACCCCTATGGCCCCCCTAATGTAGGGTATCCGACAGCACAGGTTAGCTCGAAGCATCCCCTGTGGCTCCCCTAATGTAGGGTATCCGACAACACAGGTTAGCTCAAAGCATCCCCTGTGGCCCCCCTCCGACAGCACAGGTTAGCTCGAAGCATCCTCTGTGGCCCCCCCCAATGTCGGGTATCCGACAGCACAGGTTAGCTCGAAGCAACACCTGTGGCCCCCTAGCAGATAGATTGTAGTTCACATCTACAATGAAACCAACAACTACATACGAGCCAGACTGGCTGCGTATAAGACAACAACATACATACGAGCCAAATAAGCTACGTATGAGACCAACGACTACATACGAGCCAGGCGAGTTGCGTATGAAATAAGAACATACATACTAGCCAAATAAGTTATGTATGAGACCAACAATTACATACGAGCCCGACAAGCTACGTATGAGCAAAGCAACATATAGAAACAACCATACAGGTGTTCTAACGACCTAGAAGCAACCAAACGTGTTTATAAGCAAAACTTGATCTTTTATAATTAGACAACAAAAGAATCTTCTAACAGTTTAATATAAACAAACTATCAATGAAAATCTGAAAGCGACATAAAAAGCCTTCTAACACCCTAGAGGAAAACAGTGCTACGCGTATCGGAATTCGACAAAATTAGACTTTTTAGAAGGGTGAGAACATCTCCTACAACTCTCTAGTTGAACACATTTTCAGATTCCGTAAGGAATTCCAAAATTCCTACCCATCGAACACGCAACCAATTAACCAAACTACATAATTTTAACAAAAAGCTAAAACTTCTACAGCTTGTAACTTTTGCTCTACTTGTTGGAATTTAACCAAATCATACTTTCTGAAAATGTGAGAACATATACTACAACTCTCTAGTTGAACAATTTTCCAGATTCCTTATGGAATCCAATCCACCGTCCCTTGAACATAGGCAAAAGTTAAAGAAAACAGCAGGTTTTGACAAAAAAAGTTGAAACTTGCAAAGGTCGTAACTTTTGCTGCACTTGTCGGATTTAACCAAATCATACAATTTAGAAAGATGGGAACATATACTACAACTCTCTAGTTGGTGACTTTTTTAGATTTCTTATGGAACTCAATCTACCGTCCCTTGAACACACGTAAAAACTAACCAAAGACAGCCCAAGCTACAGCAAAGCTGAAACTTTGAGACCTTGTAACTTTTGTTCTACTTATCGGAATCTAATTCAATAGGGCAATTCGAAAAGGGGAGAACGTCTACTACAACTTCCTAGTTGGTCTCCTCCCCAGATTCAACAAGTAAGACACTCAAAAATAACAAAGAAGCAAAACAGTGAGCGCTCCAGCCAAAGCTGACTGCGCTGTTTTACAAGGGCCATAACTCATACTCTGCTTATCGGAATCTAACCCAAGATGGCAATTCGGAAAGGGGAGAAAGTCTACTAAAACTCCCTATTTTGTCTCCTCCTCAGATTCAGTGAGTAAGAGGCTCAAAAGTATCAAGCAACCAAAATAGCAACATCCAGCCAAACAGCTAGTTGCAGTGTTTTTGTAACTATCATAACTTTTGCACTCCTTATCGAAATTTAACCCAAGAGGGCAATTCGGAAAGGTGAGAGTCTCTACTACAACTTTCTAGTTGGTCTCCTCCTCAGATTCAACGAGTAAGGCACTCAAAAATAACAAAGAAGCAAAATAGTGAGCACTTTAGCCAAAGTTGACTGCGCTGTTTTGTAAAGGCCATAAATCTTACTTATCGAAATCTAACCCAAGAGGACAATTAGAAAGGGTGAGAGTCTCTACTACAACTTCTTAGATGGTCTCCTCCTCGGATTCAACAAGTAAGGGGCTAAAAAATAGTAAATAACCAAAACAGTGAGCTTCTCAGCCTGCGCTGTTTTGTATCGGCCATAACTTTTGCACCTTTTATTGGAATCTAACAAAATAGGGCATTTTGAAAAGGTGAGAATGTCTACTATAACTCCCTAGTTGTTAACCTCTTCAAATTCTGTAAGAAACACCAATTTCCAGCCCCTCGAACACAACCCGGCGTTCACCTTAAAACAGCAAGTTTCTGTTTTGCCTTAAAACTCGCTATTTTGGGGGAAACGGTTGTTTCGCCCATAAAACCCACTCCAAAAAATTCATAAAAATTTGAGCATGCTAAGAAAACATATAAGGATCACTAAAATTAATTTCGGGTTAAAATTCTACCGTTTACATAGTTAAACAAATCTAACTCTACAATGACAAAAATTGAATCTTTACAGTTCTATTTTGTGTTCTACCACTTCAAACTTCATATGCCCCTCTAACCTAGTCCATAACATGATTATGCACATGAATCTAGTCCATAGTGTTGACAAAATAACATTTAACAATAATAAACATACAAAACAAATATGAGAATGAGAAACCCGCACGTAATACTTATAGGAAGAACTAGCCTCTCCCTTCTCCTTGCTCCTTGTTCTTGCTCCTCAATAACACCACCATGAAGAAATGGAACCCATGAAAACCCTAATATTTTCTTTTGATTTGATCCTCTCTTTCTTTTTCTTTCTTCTCAATCTTTTTCTATAACAAAAACAAGTAGTAGTAGAAGTAGAAGAAGAGATGAGATGAGATGAAAAGGAAGAACACTTGAAAAAGTGAGAAGGTTTCTAACCCTAGAACATTTGGGGCCGGCCAAAATTGAAAGGGGGAGGGTTGGGGGTGTTTTTATAGGAGAATGCGTGAGTTTGTGTGGGTGGGAATGAAGCCACATGTCATTGGTTCTCATGGTTAATCAATTGGGAATTTATTTGCAATTTTTTGTGTTACAATCAACACCCAAACTCCCTCTAATCCTTCATCTCATCATGATGGATCAAAAAATGAAAGACATTTTTCCAAATCACATACTACATGATTTCGTAAGGACATACAAAATCGATATAGTTCAAACGTATATATATGAACGTATATATATCTGAATATGCAAATAATTTTTATTAGTGAAAACGATTAAATCTGTACAAAAATAATTTAATTCCGAGAAATAAAAATAAAATTATTTTATTACCAGCTCGGAAGATTCCAGTATCAATTTGATACAAAACAGATGTATACAGATTAGTATATATATATATATATATATATATATAATGTTTATTAACAAAACCGAGTGATATTCACCAAAAATATTTCGTTTCTAAAAATAATAATAAAATAATAATAAAATAAATTTTTTTAATATCTGCCCGATATTTTCAAGATATTTTCCCAAAAAATACATTTTTTATGATTTTGTACAAGCGCACAAAATTGATACAATACATGTATATACTTACCAGTATATATATCCAGATAGCTTTTTATTAGAAAAACTAAGTAATTCCTATAAAAATATTTTAATTTCAAAATAATAATTATATAAATATAATGTCCGTACGAGATATTACAGGTGATTACCGCATAAACATATAGTGGTTATGTGAACTCTCACTGAAATTAGCATTTATGATGACATGGTGAAAATACTCAAACCAGGCTCGAGTGGCCTGTTTCAGGCCATATATAGCTCGACGCATACGACAAATATGACGAGGAGGAGTGGTAAGACGAGGAGGATGGTGCATATAAACAGCCTCAGATAAGGTACCATGAAGAAATGCATTCTTCATGTCCATCTGGTATAATGGCCACTGACGAATAGAGGCAACGACAGGGAGAGTGTGAACTGTAGTCATTTGTGCAACTGAGGCAAAAGTCTCATCATAATCAATGTCATACTCTTGTGTAAATCCTTGGAAAACTAAACGAGCCTTGTGTCGCTCAATGGAGCCATCCGGTCGATATTAGACCTTGAAGATCCAGCTGTAACTAACAGGATGGACGTTATAGGCAGTGGAACAATATCCAAAGTACCAGTCCGATCAAATGCATGAAATTCCTCTACAATAGCTACCGCCACTTGGAAAATTGAATAGCTTCCTGATAGGTTCTGAGGTCATGTGTGGAGTGTATAGTAGTGAGATATGCATGAAACTGTGGTGAGTAAGAGGCAAGGGTGGCAAAACCAAACTGGTCAGAAGGACAAGTGGCATCAGGTATGTAATATGCCAGTGAGATGTCTGAGGTAGATTGTGTAGACTGACGAAGCAGTGGTGGATGGGCAGTGTGTGGGGGTGAGATAGGTGGAGTGGGTGAATGCAGATGTGGGGATCCAGGTGGTGAAGGTGAAGGATGTTGTGGGGATGAAGGTGGTGTCTCTGTAAGAGGAACAATAGGTAAAACGTCAGTAGGGAATGGAAAAGGAGCCAAAGGAGTGAGATCATATGGAATGCGTGAAGGTATAGCTGGGGAGATAGAACCAACAACTAGGATATCGAGAAAACCAGCATCCTCAGGAGAGGTCAAGTAGTTAGGAGAGTCTTTCACAAAGGAGACATGTCGGGAAATACGAACATGACCTACTACAGGATCAAAACAATGATAGCCTTTATGTTTTGGACTGAGACCTAGGTGAACACACTTAGTGGCTCGAGCGGTGAATTTCGTGCGCTCAGTGGGAGAGAGAAGAACATAACAGGTGCACCAAAAAGTATGGAGCATACTGTAGTCCGGTGGCCAGTGACGTAGAGCCTCATAAGGTGATGTGCTAGATAGAGCAGACGAGGGGTGATGTTAATGAGACAGACAAACGTCATAATAGCTTCAGCCCTGAAAGAATGAGGAATATAAGAGGAGAGTAAATGAGCACGAGCTGTCTTAATGATGTGATGACATTTGTGTTCAGCTACACTATTCTGCTCATGCGTGTGAGGACATGATTGCTGAAAGAGTGTACCATGATATTGAAGGATCGTTCTCATAGCAGCGGAAGTGTACTCACGAGCACCGTCTGATCGAAAGATTTTGATACGAACCAAATTGAGTGTGAATTATGTTCGTAAAGAACTGATAAATGCCAGGTATCTCAGAGCATTGGCGCATAAGAAACACCCATGTGAATCTAGTAAAGTCATCGATGAAACTAACATAATAGAGATAACCTTTGTGAGAAGATGTAGGAGATGGTCCCCATATGTCAGAGTGAATAAGTTAAAAAGGATGGATGGTTTAAGAAGTTCTTTTGTGGTTAAAAGATAGTGCTATATGTTTGTCCAAATGACAATACTGACAATAAGACAAATGTGTAAAAGACAAAGAACCAAGGACACCACTACGGGCTAAAGTCTTGAGTCGAGACTCACTAATATGACCTAAACGTCTGTGCCACAAATCAACATTAGAGACACAGCTCCAGCAAAATGGGGATGAGATTTATGGGCATGAAAAAAATCTGGATGATATAGACGACCCTGTCAACTAGCACGTCCAAACTCCTGACCAGTGTGTGAATTAGTGATAGAACAACCTAAAATATCAAATGTAACGACAAATTCACTATCACATAGCGCACTAATGAAAATAAGATTTATGGATAAATGGAGAGCATAAAGAACATAAGGCAATGTAAGAGATTAACTCGGGAACACATTTTCTTAAGAGCTCCATTGCAGAGTTCAGGTCTAACCATTAACGAGTGGAAGAGCTAATAGACCCTGAGTGTGTAGTGAGAAGTTGTGAGCCATCAGCAGTGTGTAGGAATGAAGAGTGAGAGAGAAGTGTAGTGCTGGTGGTGAGTATTGTATAATTACTAGTAAGATGATATGATATACCAGAATCTAAAATTTATTAAGAATTCATACCGGGAGTAACAGGGAATGCAAGGGCATGAGGGCCAGCAGTGACAGACTGAACCAAGATCTGGAGTTCCAGCTGAGCAAGGCGATGTTAAAAATTGGCCCAATCAGCAGGAGATGACAAGGTTGTAGTAACGGTCGTGACTGAGGATGTAAGGGAAGAAGTATGGTGAGGATGAATGAGACCGGTGTTGCCGTGGTAGAGATCAAAATTAAGACGGGGATGTTGCTAGTGTCGAGATCGGGATATGGAGCTGGATGGTGCTACCGGTGTCGGAAGAAGAGGTGGGGTAGGATTAGGGATGATGCTAAGAGTGTAACTCCTGTTTCCCGTATCTGCATTTTTATACTGTATTTTGCCCCAATGTACTCTTTCATCAGTTTGAGATCTTGTATTTTTTTCCGATTGAATAAAAATTATTATTTTGTTTCAACTCAATTTTTGGGTGCCTATGTCTAATTCAATTGTATGTCCGTCCTGCTCTTCTGTGTCGTTCTTCATGGAGAATGAGCTGTTCTATGTCATTCATATCTTTATTCCCCATTTTAATGTATTTTGACTAATTCTCTTATTGGATCCAAATCCATCTAAATCCAAAACCCATAACCCTAATTATTTAAACCTACACTTAACCCTTGTAACGCCCCAAATCCCAAATCACTGAATTCGAGATGTTCTACAGGATCTTTTCGCTTTCTTTAGTACAATTTTACAAGGAAATTCAAACTTTTCTTTTTACATCAGAGTTTACATCATATTACATTTACATTTGCACAGTGGAAGTAAAATTTACAACTTTAAACAAATGTACAACAACATGGTAAAATCTTTATGCATCCATTCCTCTTAAACGTGCAATTTACCTGCATACAAACTGTGGGTACGTCAGTTTATTCAACCGACGATAATTATACATGGCCATCCTCTCTATGCCAGAAACAGTATAATGATTCTCATTTCTTAACAGATCACAAACTTGTTCATAATAAGAATATAAATCAAAGGGGAACTCTTAATGATGTCGTGTTGTGATTGTGCACTTAATCCTTAATGCAATTATTTAATTTACATGACACTAATGCGCACTTGTTCGGATTCTATGCATCCCATACTACATAGGTCTGAGGGCAAGTCTCTTAATCGTTCTTCATTTTTGTAGGGTTCAATCCCTCGCCATGATTTACTCTACTTCTGTAATTATGGTGAGTATCCTAGATGGTCTATGAGTACAAGCTCATGCCCTAGACCCTGGAGGGGAACCCCACGCCATGTCTTGACTCATCAAGCATGCATTCTGTGGCAATTCAAGCCTCCTCCCTGAACACGATCCTCTTGCAGTCACCAAACATCCCACAAGCGTGACTAGAGTCCGATCATTCTGAGTTGCGTCCACCCCATGTCTTGACTCATCAAGCATGCATTCTGTGGCTCGCACACCCGCACCGTAAACTCTAGTTCTCATACTTATGTTTTCTCTCACTTTCATCACCTCTTCACTATGTACTAAGATTATTAGAATCATGAATAAAAATCAAAGCTCTAGAGTTAGCCTCTCCACCAAACCGGACTTATCATTTCATTTATACATGACCAACCTTGGTCTTCTTTTCAATATCATTTCATTTCACTGCCGGGGGAGACTTAGCTACTCTTTTGTTCAATTTCCAATTCACAATTTTCAATTGAGCACTCTCAGCTCATAATTCATTGTAGAGTCTCACAGACTTTCTTATCATGATCTTAGCCTTTCATGTTCATTTAATTCTCAATTCACGTCTATGATTCATTTTACATAAATCCATACAGCCATAAAAAGAGTTCATCTACTTCAATCATAAAGTTCACAACTTCCAACCGTAATCAAAAAATGAAATCTCTTACATATCAAAATCCACTCTGTACAGTCAACTTGGAAGGACACCAGTTGACTCATACAGTCAATACAAGTTCATCATAAAAACTCGGGAGAGTCGACTGCTGCACACGGCCAGTCGGCTGTCCCGCAACTTTTCATGTTCACAGTGTTATCCACGTGACAGTCGACTGTTCATCCATCAGTCGTCTGTCCTGGGATTTTTAATAGCACATTTCTATGTTCAGCTCAGTCGACTTGCTACACGCACTAAGTCGACTGGACAGTTTCAGAATTCAAAATCAGGAATTATCTTTCCAACCGTTCACACATGCACTTTCATCACAGCATACATACATCCATATTTCATAAACACCACATTTCTTACTTGTTCAGTAACATCGCAGCATGGAATTTCAAGTTACTAAGATTGTCTTTTTTTTAAGGAAAATACTTTAAACATGCATTCACACTTATTCATAACTTTCTTACGAAGATGAAGATATAAATCTCAAGTCATTATACTAGGTCAACATAATGGAATATCTCATTTCATGGAGTTGCCAAATAATCATAATTATATCGATGCACCAGTCGGCTAAACACACCGTCAGTCGACTGCACCGACCGTTCTTAGTTTTGTTAATCATCGCTAGTTCTTTTCATCCATTCACCTTCCCTCCATCATATGTAACATGGGAAAAATATGAACTTAGTAATCGTACTATTACGTCTGTTTTGCATACATGTTTATTACCACATCATGAAAATAATTGTCTCGTACCAGTCGACTGTACCGACCCTTTTGTTCTTATTATCATCGCATGCTCAGGCAATTTCTAATACATTGAATTTACTTTTCATAACATGGTAGCAAATATAATAATCATGGTATAACTCCTACATTAGAAGTCTTGAGAAACACCCACCTTATTTGAAGAAATAATCAAAATCCAGCAAAAGTTCCTTAATGTAGTGAACGACTCCTCGCTCCTTGCTCCTTTGCTCCCCACCGAACTCTTCAGACTACTACTCGGCCTCCACAGAAAAGCACCCACACACAACTCACAAAATACCTCTCTTACAATAATAATCTTAGTGTAAAAGAGATAGGGAATGAGAGGGGGTATTTATACTAGAAAATAAGTGGAATGGAGGGCTAGGATTTAGTATATGGTTATAGGATCAAGGGTTAGGATGCACTAGGGGGTTGAAATAACTACCCACACCTCTACACAACTACCCATGATTCCAATCCATTACTCCACCAAAAACCGGCCAAGAAAGAGTGCTCAATGCACGTGTATGCGAAATGCACGTGCATGCACAAACCACACTAATAAAACTTGTACACTTATGACAAGTCTTATAAAAAAATGTTACACAAAACAAGTTGTAAAAGATTAAACCATGGGCTTAAATTAGTTTGGGCCAAAATAATTATTTCAAAAGAAAATAAGCAACCTAGTCATTGGGCTTTAAGAAAATGCTTTATAGAAAACAATACTCTTTAATCATCATGTTGAGAAATAATAGTCAACATGCTACACATGCATACCATATGTAAAAATAAATAATCTTTCATATATTTGAAAATCAGGGTATTACAACCCTAACCCTAACCTAAACCCTATACTGTGCAAACCCCAGACCCGCCGCTCTCTTCTCTCCCACTCCATCTTCAACCTCCTGCTTCTCTTCCATCTCCTTCCTCCGCTCCATCGCCAAATCCTATATCCCCATCACCTCGCCGCACCACCCTCGCATCGCCTCCCTCTTTTCGTTAACCCCATCATCCACCGTTGTCTCCCTCGCCGAACCCAATTCCCGAACCCATCGTCTCCCTCTGCCATTCCATCGTCGTCGTCCCCATTAACCCATTGCCACTTGCCCCCATCATCACCTCCATCGTCTCCGATAGCCACCACCATCCTCGCCTTCAACACCACCGACCCATCCCTCGCTCTCATCCTCTGTTCGAACCCAAAAACAGAGTCGCCACTATCGCACCACAGTCGCGCCACCGTCGCCTCCCCGCACTGTCGTCCTCCTCAACATCGCGCCGTCAGTCACGCCAGACATTGTTGCCTCGCCGCTTCGCTGCTAATCACCGCCGCCGGAGACCCTCGCGCCCACTCTCTCTGTTGGTGAAGAAGGAGGGAAGAAGAAGAAGAGGCCGGGATTCAATCTCAGCTGTTGATTTGATCAAGATCTGATTTTGATCAGAACTGATCTTTTCAGCCAGATCAGATCTCGACCGTCCACCCGATCGTGATTCTCAGCTCAGATCTAAGCAGATCCACCCGTCCGATCGTCCTGATCTTGGTCTTCCATCAAGATCTGTACCGATCCGATCCATCCGATCTCGATCGTCGATTTATGCCCTCATCCAATCAAGGCAAGTATTCTTCTTGTACATATTTTTGTTCTAGTACAAGCCTTAACTTGAAAAATACTGCAAATAGTTAGAATTTGTGACTCCTCCTTGACTGTCATTGTTGATCAAATATTAAATCCCCATCAATTTCATAATCTTAAGAGTCACTATAATTTCATTGTATTATATTACAACTAATTGGACTCATTTTATCCCCTAAACATATGAACACACGAAATTAGGGAACCCTAGATTTTTAGACATATGTTATATCTTGTATGAAATGAACTTGTACCCACTAGAGACGAAAAATAAATATTACTTGTTGTTTTGATAACCATTACCCCGTACTTATATCATACATTAACCTAGACGCCTAATAACAAAATTTCATGTAACCTATACTAGTAAGATATTCCCGCATGTTGCTGTCCTGAATCTTGCTATGCTGTTTTGACCCCTTTAACATCAGAGTCTGAACCCAAATCCTGAATAGAAAATGCATCTGTAGATGTCTAGATGTCGATAGCCTCTGGAATTTTCAAATTTGGAGTTACGGTCTAGGAGTTGTTGCACTTTTACTGCAGCTGTATCGGTAGACGCAGATTCGCAAAACTGCTGCACACATTTATTTTGCGAATTAATTTAACTATGTTAACAGCAAGTATTTGACTTGAAATTTTATATGTTGTTGCTGGACACTCTATAGGACATCCCCAATTTTTTAGAATTAATTTACAATATTTCAACACTGGTTCACATGTATAAAATCAAATACTCAAATTCTGCCTGAACATTTTAGCTGTGTAATTCGCTGTTTTGACACATGTTTCCACCACTTTCTCGTACCTTAATTATATGCGTTGGAACCAGGCAGGAGTCTAGTTTCTAGATCTCCTGACGGATTCACTTTTTCTATCTCGTAGCAACGGAAATCACAGTTTTGGTACAGCAACGTCGTGCTGTCCAGATTTGGGATTTTCGTTGTTCGTGATATTTTTATTTATGTTGACCCTCGATTATGCCATATAAATTTCTCAGACTTGTCCCATGTCCATGACCATGATTTCTTGACTTGTTTCACACACTTGCATGCTTTCTTGATAAGAATTAATAAAAGTAACAAGTCGGGCTTTAAGGAAAAGACCATAGTAGTGGACAATATAGATAAATGTACTCGGAAAGGAGCCCGTGTTTTTCATAATTTTATGTTAAATGGAACTAAGTGCCACGTCATGGTGACGGGGGCCACCTCTAGAGCCTACGGGGGCCACGTTTAGAGCCCATTATATGATTACATGATATATATTGAGATGACATGGAACTAAGTGCCACGTAGAACTAAGTGCCATGTCATGGTGATGGGGGCCACCTCTAGAGCCCATGGTTGACCACTTACTTGATACTTGATACCTGAGTACACCGCCCTATAGACTCCATTACTAGGTCTAAACGAAATTGCTTTGCCTGTAGCAACCATGTAGTAAAAAAATAGATGCATAAAGTGCTACCTAGATAATAATAAGTACAAGACTTGAACATGATACTTGCTTACTCGATACTTGATTACATGATATATGAAACTTCATACATGAAACCTGATGCATGAAACTCGAACTTGATACATGTTTACTTAAAGCTTGATGACTTTTTACATGAGACTTGATACTTGAATAATAACACTTGACATTGATAACTTGATACTTTTGACCTGACAACTTGACACTAGACTTAAGACTTGTTACCTGACACTTGCACTTGATACCTGTCACTTGAGGTTACCCTATGTGTTCACTTGTCACTTGTTTCACCACTAGTATTTGTTATCCAGTCTGTTTACTAAGATGTCCCTCTCGCTAGCTAGTTCTTGGATTTCCACTACTTGTTGTATCCCTGTTACATTCTTGATTCCAATTCTTGTTCCCCATTACTTGTACTCGTTTTTACTATTTGTGGCCCTAACTTGCACTAAGGGCATTTTCTCTTATTTTCCCTACTTTTTCTTTTTTATATTTATTAAGCAGACTTTGGAGACGTGCTACCTGCTAGAATCAGTGAGCAGACGTTCTAGGCCTTGCTTGGGAAAGCTTTCTTTAATCATTTCGTTTTGTAATTGATTTATTTCATTTGTTGTTGCTTAAGACTTGTAACGGGCTTATGTTTCCGAGTTTTATCTTTGGTCCAGACATTGAAAACTATTTGGATATTATTATTATATTTTCAATTGTTTCTGTTGCTAATAAATTATTATTCATGCATGCTTGGTTATATATATATATCTCTTGTTATATTCTTGTTGTGATGCTGAGTCGATCCTACAGCTTCTGAATGATGCTAAGATCATTCGCTGGGCTTCATCATGCACTCGTATTCTGTATTTTGGGAAGCGGGGCGTGACAAAGAGGATGTAAAAGTTCAGAATGAGGATGAGGTCGGCTGCTGTTGTTTGAATCTGGATGTGGATCGAGATGTGAGGGAAAGGGACGAGGAGGATGTAGTAGTGGGGGAGTCAGTGGAGATGGAAGAATACTGGTGAAACTGATGTTCCATTGGAGAAGTACCTGCGATTTATTTTTATTTTTATTTTTTATATTTTTGGGAAAGTGATGACTGGTGGCGGCGGCGATGGTGGTGACGGCAACAGCAACAAATAGGTAGATATCGGGCAGGGTTGTAATGTGGATTGAGATGTAGGGTTGTATCGTGGGTTTGGATGGGATTTGGGTCGGGTTCGGTTTTCGGGTTTGGGTTCAGTTTTTTTTTTTTTTTTTTTTTTTTTTTTTTTGTGAATGGGTATTTTATTGGGTGTGGATTTCGGGTCAGATTGGGGAGTTGGATATTTGGGTTTAGATTGGGGAGAACAAATTGGGGTTAGGGTTTAGGGGTGATGGCGGCTAAGGGGTGAGGGTCGGCTAGGCAGCGGAGGAGGGATGGCTGTGGAGTTGCGGCTAGGGATTGGAGTTCGGAATTGGTGGATGCTGAGTTGGGGGCCGTCGTTGATGAAGTTCGAGGGTGATTTCGGGTGCGTGGAGGAGTTAGGGGAATGGTGGTAGGTTGGAGGCAGCGGGTGGTGGGAGGTCGAGGGGCTAGGTTTCGGGGAGGCAGCGGGAGATGTCGTTGCTGGTAGAGGACTTTGGGGATTGTGAGGACGAGGGCTTCGAGGAGTTTGGGTTTGATGAACGTTGTCAATGATGATGAAGAGGGGAATTACGGATGACGAAGATGCCGATGGTTGCTGTGGTTGATGATTGCCGATGGTTGCCATTGCTGTGGTTGATGAAGATTGTTGTTGTTGATTGTAACAACAATTAGGGTTAGCGATTAGAGAAAGAAAAATTTAAAATATTACTGATCTGCTCTGATACCATGGTTAACCGAGAGATTGAAAAATATTATTGGATTATTGAATTGATTATAACTGAGTACAGTGTCTCCTATATATATAAGAGGGAACCAAATACTAAACTGATACATAACACGATATGAGACTAAATACATATAATACAATATCTAACAGAGAAAATAAACAATGAATACATAGAAGATGAACATCCGGTTGTTTGAAGTGTGAACATTGGAGGAATGTTTCTCTCAGTGATTCTTCATCTCTAAATTATCATCAAACTGAGATTAATAACAATAGCTATACCTAAAGGATAAATGAAATTTAACAACAACATTATGAAGACGTTGCTTATGCATAAACTTCTGCTGCTCCACTAGAAAGAAAGAGTGTGCACTGTGTACATGCTGGGTGTCTCATGTGAGTAACTGCACGTGCAACACGCATGCACAAAGCACAGTCTTGGCTTGTGAACGAATTTCTCAGATGAGAACATGCAGCAGCACTATTGCTTGCTTAATGGCCATTTGCTTTTTATGCACCAAATCTGACACGAACACAAACAGAAACACAGACGACAAGTGGTGGAAAGTGGAACGCCACAAAAAAGGCATCAGTTGTTCATGATGCTTCGGTTTTTTATTATCATAATGCCTCTGTTTCATACTGTACTCTCTTGAAACCAGTTTCTTCTCTTCCAAGTTTTTCCCCTGGATTAATTTAATTGTGTCGTAAGAGTGGCTGTTCTACATTCACCATTTGCATGTGGTGGATATGATTGTTAGAGCATCCACCATTGGTGGTGCTAAATTGTGCAAAATTTGGCATTTGAAAAATAGCTTTGAACACAGAGTCAGAGTGCTGCAATCGTTAAGAGCCAAATTTGAAAGCGAAGAAATAATTAAAAAATAAAACGGAACAACATCTTTCGTCTGACAAATTTTGTTTTTTTAATATTAAAAAATTTTCAAAACAAAAAAAAACAAAACAAAAATAATTTTCTGTCGAGCCTTTAAAAAAAATTTCATTTTTATGGCATTTTATTAATTTTTGAAATTTTTTTTTTTTTGAAAATTTTTCTGATATATATATATATATATATATTTAAAATTTATTATTTATTATGAAAATGGCATTTTAGAAAAAAATTTGATGCCGTTTAAGTAATTTTTTTAAAAAAAACTTGGCAGACGGAGTAACATCTTCCGTGCGTTCATATAAAAAAATTAATAACAATTAGACGATGTTCCGTCTTTTATAATATGCAAATTCTCAAATTCCTGGCTATATTTAGAAAAGTACTGTTCATTTCTATTCTATATTTTGGGTTTATAGCAAAATGATAGTGGGATATCGTTGGCCAAAATTTGAAAATTTTGGATTTATAGCAAACGATAGTGGATGCTCTTATGGAACTTGAAGTCTGACTGATGCCTCACATTGCTTTCACGTGAAGCGTAAATCAGTTTTGCCCATCTCGTCTTCCACTTTGTTTTTTAGAAAGGTTTGTTCACATATTACGTGTGTCTCGTGCTTATTTATCATCTCAATTTGATACGTTCATTGAAAATGTGTTGGTAGCAGATGATAATTGTTATATCCTGAGAGAATGACGACATGTAGTGTAGAGAAATATGTACAATGGACATGGTCGCAAAGTAAAAAATGTTGCCTTTTCTTTTCCTCTGCTTTATTCTAATGTTTATTTCAATGGCATCAACCCCTCTCTCGAAGAGAAAATGCATCTGTGTGTGGATTCAAACACACAAGCAGAAGAGTTTGAAAAAAGAAAAAAAATGAAGCGCCAAGCACAGTAAATCAGCAGACAACAACAATAGAGGAGTTGACAGTCGACTATCAAGTGTGTTGAAGGATGTAGTCGATAGCACAATCGACTTTGATGCTATCTGACTTGGGGAGACTTATTACAATCGAAGACACTTCTATGCAGTCAACTGAAATGTGCACAAGATACTGAAATGGGTCGCAGGTTTGGATCCGTTTGGGCCTAACTTTGTGTTTATCTTTTAGAGTTTACTTGGGGTTATAAATATAAATATAAATCATAGGGATTCTTTGAATCATAATTGAATTAATTTCAAGAGAGGTGAGAAGGAGATTATAAAAAGATCTCATTGTAGCTTTGTATTTCTTGAGTAAGAAGTATTGGTTATCTCAACCTATCGTTTTATTCTTGTGTTTATGAGACATTGCATTTGTGGTGAAAATTGTTATCTGTGCATCACGGTTTTGTGGGACTACAACATCTACATTTTAAATAATTCAAGTGTCGATGATACAGTGAACCCAATCATGAGAGGGACATACCAAAGCCCAACTGTCAGCGGTATACAAGATCTATTGGTCTTTTAGTTTGTCTCTCTTGTGATGCAAGTCTTACTACTAAGTTCTTTGTGATGGTAAAGCCAAAAATGGTGTGTTGTACCTGTTGGGAATTTGGTGCAGTGGAGTAGAGCTTTAGGAGTGAGAAGCGAGAAGTGACAACCGATCCAATGAACAATCAAACAAGTAGATCAAATCAAGCACACAATGTTTATCCCAGTTCGGGCGAACCTAATCTGGAGAGAAATAAGAGAGATATTGCTCTACTAGAGAAGATTACAAGAGTTACAAATACTCTCACCAAGAACTTATCTATCTCTCAAGCCTCACTAGAAAATAATTTGCTGTTTATAATGAAGAACTCTCAGTGAAGTACTACATTTCTCAATGGAGGCTATTACAATTGTAGAGATCAAGAGAAGCCCTAAGTTTAGAAAATAAAAATAAAAATAAAAATAAAAGAATATAATTCTAAAATAATACATAAGCTTTAACTGATAAATGCACTCACCTTTATCCATAGTTATCAAGTATCAAACTATCAATAGAATCGATAATTTCGATCATAATTTGAGTCTAATTTGGAAAGTAGATTACTAGTGTTTTCATGAAGCTTCAACAATTCTCTACCTCTGCTCACAGAAAAGCAGTAGGAATGTTGCTGCTGATTTCGGGTGTGGGAGCAAACAGATGAATTTGTGAGTTCTTAGGAAAACAGTAAGAGTGAACCTGTTGACTCGCCTATTTGTTGACTCATTTCTTGCCGCTGCTGCGAACCTGCACAAAGTACGATACACCGGAATGGATTCCGGTGACGAACTCTCCGACGCTTTTGCTAATAACCAGGAAGATTAAGAAAAAGCTTTAGGTAGGCAAAGATTCATTACCTTGTAACGGTAGGGGGATGGAGGTATTTATAGTTGCCGTAGGGATCCGTTTCGAGATAAAAACGAATCCCTACTTCACGGTGTGGATGGATAGAAGTTCTTAAAACCACCTTTTTGGGATAAGGACGAATCTGGATTTCTCTATATCCTTCTGAACTGACTCATAACGGGTTGGGACCCGTATCCAATAGGACTGGTATGTTTATGGGTTGTTGGGCCCCAAGGAAGAAGAGACCCGTTTCACACTTCGGACTCGTTTGTAGATGAAATTACCATTTTGCCCCTGTATGCTTTAAGATCCGTGCGTGATTTGAATGGTCCCAATTTAATCCAATTTTTAGCCATATCACGAGCCCCCCACTCCTAAAGAATGTGTGTTGCAGCCGTTGGGGAGTAGTTTTACTGTTTCAATGGCGTACGGGACTTTATCGGAGTTCTTAAAGGGAGTTCGGATCTTGCTCGAGGAGAGCGGTGTTTTCCGGAGCTGGCAACATGCCCAAAATCATTCTTTGGCCCTTCTAGATTTTTGGTGATTTTTCCCCTTTTTTAAACTATTTTTCGAATCATTTATTTAATTTTGCAAGGTGGTGACCTATTTTCAAAGAGTACTAATTAACCATTCTAATTAACAATTATTTATCCAGGTGCTCAAAAATATTTGTTTGAATTTACAATTATTTTTTACAATTTTAAATTAATTTTCTTGAATTTTTAATCATTTTTTTACAATTTTTAAATAATTAATTCGAATTAATAAATAAGAAAAAGGAATTAATCAGGGTAATTATGACGTGGCGCGATCTGGGACGTCCATCAGCCTTCGTCGCGAATTTCTGAGCGATCGGACGGCTCCTTTGGCACGCAAGTGTTTTTCTCCTCATTTGGGGGTCGGTGGCAAGAGCGCTCGGCACCAGTTGCCGACCCCCTCAGCCAGTTCGGTAGGTTTGACACGTGTCGGCAGTGACAGAGCCAGGATTTTCATCCAACAGGAGCGAAATCACAAGAACTAAACGAAAAAAAAGCGAGCAGTAGAAGAAGAGGGAGCGGGTCGGGTAGTGTGAGGAGCGGTTGTATGGACCTTTACTTGTGGGCTACGCTCAGGGGGAGCACTGCATGGACTTCCATTTAAAATATAAAAAATAATTGCACCTATACAAAGGGCCTACCCAAACTCGGGGGGAGCAGCTGCTCACCCTAGCTTGGGTGTAGCTCCGCCACTGCGTGTCGGGGTGGAGGCCGAGGTCGAGGAGCTTCGACGAATGCTTCTGAAGTCGAGAGGGACCCCGAGAGGGTGACACGTGTTGAGTTGACCGTTGACCATTGACCAGTCAATGCATTTTCTCACGTTTGGATGTCGGTGGCAAGAGTGCTCGGCACACGTTGCCGAAGTCCACGAGGGATTTTTCTCACATTTGGATGTCGGTGGCAAGAGTGCTCGGCACACATTGCCGAAGTCCATGAGAGATTTTTCTCACATTTGGACGTCGGTGGCAAGAGTGCTCGGCGCAGGTTGCCAAAGTCCAGGAGGTATTTTTTCTCACATTTGGGCGTCGGTGGAAAGAGTGCACGGCACACGTTGCCAAAGTCCAGGAGAGGTTTTTTCTTACATTTGGATGTTGGTGGCAAGAGTGCTCGGCGTAGGTTGCCGAAGTCTAGGAGGAAATTTTTCTCACATTTCGATGTCGGCGGCAAGAGTGCTCGGCACACGTTGCCGAAGTCCAGGAGAGATTTTTTCTCACATTGGGACGTCGGTGGCAAGAGTGCTCGGCACACGTTGCCGAAGTCTATGAGAGATTTTTTTCTCACATTTGGACGTCGGTGGCAAGAGTTCTCGGCTCATATTGCCGAAGTCCATGAGAGATTTTTTCTCACATTTGGATGTCGGTGGCAAGAGTGCTCGGCACAGGTTGCCAAAGTCCGGGAGAGATTTTTTTGTCTTTTCGCGTTTAGACGTCAGTGACAAGAGTGCTCAGCACAGGTTGCCGAAGTCCAGGAGAGATTTTTTTTCTCGCGTTTGGATGTCGGTGGCAAGAGTGCTCGGCACAGGTTGCCGAAGTCCACGAGGGTTTTTTTCTCACATTTGGATGTCGGTGGAAAGAGTACTCGGCACACATTGTCGAAGTCCAGGAGTGATTGTTTTTGCATTTGGACGTCGGTGGCAAGAGTGCTCGGCACAGGTTGCCGAAGTCCAGGAGAATTTTTTTTTTCTCGCGTTTGGACGTCGATGGCAAGAGTGCTCGGCACGGGTTGCCGAAGTTCAGGCGAGATTTTTTCTTGCATTTGGACGTCGGTGGCAAGAGTGCTCGACAAACGTTGCCGAAGTCCAGGAGAGAGATTTTTCTCGCATTTGGACGTCGGTAGCAAGGGTGCTCTGCACAGGTTGCCGAAGTCCATGAGAGATTTTTTCTCACATTTGGACATCGGTGGCAAGAGTTCTCGGCACAGGTTACCGAAGTCCAGGAGAATGACATGTGGCACGTTGACCGTTTTGACCGTTGACCAGTCAAAGGCCTGTTGAGTTTCATCTTTTTTTGTCGTCTTGTGGTAAACGGGCCGGGCTTTTGAGTTTCTTGAGGCCTTTTAGTCTCGTTTAGTGTGCTCCCTCTATAAGACTTTACCCCCCTCTCATTTATTCACTTCTCTAGTTTTTACTTAGGCGATCTTTTTCACTAGTGGGAGCTTCAGGCAAGATTTTACTGATTTCCAGTGATCTTTCCGACCGTCGTTGTCACATCAAGGTAATCTCACACTTATTTTATTTTTAAAGAATGTCTAGCTTTCCCTCGGGGCCAGAGACCTCCCCTACTCTCACTCATGAGCCGACCTCAAGCCAAGCCCCTTCAGTCGACAAAGGCAAAGCTGTAGGAGGGCCTTCTTTGGCCGTTGTAGAGACCGTAGTTGAGGATCAGTGGAGGATGGGGGAGTTTGGTAGGATGCCTGGGGTGCTGACCAAACTTTAGAGGGTTTGGGATCTACTGGATGAACATGCCGAACGTATCATGTACGGCATGGAGCGAAGCTTCGAAGAGAATGCCGCCAGAGAGACTTCAAAAACCGACGAGACGATTTCTATACTCAACGGGGCAGACCTGGCGTCTATTCGGGAGTGCTTTCACATCCCCGAAGAGTTCGAACTGATGTTGCCAGGGCGTGGAGTGAAAGACAATTCTCCGTTGCCGGTGAACATTTGCTTCTGGCCTGTCGACGCCTTCATAGCCGGGGTGTGGCTGCCTCTTCACCCTTTCGTCGTCGAGGTGCAGCGGTGGTTTCGGATCAGCCAAGTTCAGTTCATGCCGAACATGTGAAGGCTGATCAACGGGTTCATCCTCTACTGTCAGGCAGTGGAGCTCGAGCCAGATTTGATCTCCCTGCGGACCATATACCGGCTTCATCAACAGCATAAGTTAGAGTTTAGGTTCTACCTTGCTCCGCGGCATGGCACCAGGCTCGTCAGCTGCCCCGACTCGATAAAGTACTAGAGAGACAAGTACTTTCTTATCCGGAGTCGAGAGCCTTGGAGCATCCCGATGACTTGGGTCGAAGAGGTGTCGAGGAGGGTGAAGGAGGGCCCGGTGCTCAGCCCTGACGAAGAAGAGAAGGTTCGGATGCTTCTTGATCGGCTGAAGTTCGATTGGATGGATCTGACCGAGGAGGTGCTCTTCAGGGGGGGTCTCAGCCTTATAAACCCTAGTATGATGTTTATTTTTAGCCTCGCATTTTTCCTTTTGAGTTCGGTTTACTTGTTTATAATCTCTTTTCTTTTTGTTGCAGAAACCATGGACTTCGATGCTATGTTGGCACAGTGCGGGGTCCTGAGCAGCCAGGCTACGAGAAAGAGGAAGAGGGTGATGACCAAGGTGGCTTCATTGAGGTCGAAGACAGTTGCTGCTGCTGCAGAGCAGGCGGTAATGCAGGTCGCCATTGTTCAGCGGCCGCCGACCCCCCTAGCGACTTCGACTTTGGCAGAGGCGGGGACCTTCCCCTTAGCAGCTGCTTTGGGTTTGGAGGCCGCACCTTTGACGGTCGAAGCCGAGGTGTTCCTGACCGAGGAGCACAAGAAGATCTTTGTCTCGGACTAGCAAGTCTGCAAGCTCGACGGGTTTCTAAGGGACTCGTCGTCCAGTATGCAAGCAGTTCGGCACCTAGCGACACCGAAGGACAAGGCCGCTGTAGACGCCGGTGGGGTTGGTGATGACATGCTTGAGATCGCACGAGCGGCCGTATCGGTAAGCAGTGGACTTTTGATTTTCAACTTTTATATTCTTTCCGAGTTCGTCATGGTGCTCTACCTTCTTTTTGCAGATCACTTGTCACTTCGGTCATTTGATGGAGAAGATAACCAAACTAGAGAAGGAGCTGAAGCAAGAGATCGACCGAGCTCGGGCAGAGAAGGCTCGGATCGCCAAGCAGCTTGAGTAGTTGAAGGTTGAAGCCGAGGGGAAGGTGGTGAGGTTGGAGTTCCTCGAGGGTGTTGTGGCGAAGCTTGAGGCTGACAACACTTTGCTGCTCCAACAAAGGGAGCTAGCGGTGAAGGATAAGGAGGACGCCGTTGCCGTCGCCAGGGTCGCCGCAGCTAAGGAGGCCGAGTCCGAGGCCATGGAGAAGGCGAAGGGGTTCCTCGCCATCAATATGGAGAAGGCCTACGCCCGGGCGATCGCGCAGGTGAAGGAGAGCCACCCTGAGGTAGACTGTGCCGGATGGCGCCTATTCCCCAACCCCGTCCTGGGGTTCGATGATGCCTCAGAGGAGGGTGAAGAAGAGGACGTGGTGGAGGTTGTCGAGGTCGAGGTCGACGAGGCAGAGGGAGAGGCCGATGCGGAGGCCATCCCTTTGGCGATCGTTGCCGCCACACAAGGGTCAGAGTCCTCAGCAACAGGGGGTCACGGCAAAGAGGTTTGCCCTTGACCTAGTTGTAGCTCATCTTTATTTTGTACCCAAAAATGTTGCCTAATCGCAGACTGGACACTGCTTGTAATTGCTGAATTTTAATGAAATGATTTAAAATTTTTTTTTTTTTGACTAAGTGTTGTGGCCTTGAAATTTGTGTGTTTACTTTGCTTCTGAGCTGTCTCGAAGTAGCTTCGTTGGACTTGGGAATTTATGTTCTGCTTGACTCTTTCAAGTTGCCGAAGTGTTGTCACGCCTCCGATCTGGTCTAGGGGTCGCGAAGTTGGGCCTCGCTCGAATTTGAGAGAGGCTGTATAAAGCTGAGTCGGAGTTGAATTATCTAAAGCTGATGTTGGCCTGTCGAGACTCTGAGTTAAAATGCCTAAAGGAGAAGGCTCGTGAAGTGCCCCCTAAAGGGGAGGAGACGTGTCCCTCAATGGCCATTATCCAAGGCTTGAGACTCAAGTTTCTTCGTCAGTCTCTATTCAATGCCAGGGCTGAGAAAGACGAGTTGAAGAGCGTAGCTTGAGCCGAATGCCTTGTCTGAAGAGCAAAGTGACGGACGACTCACTGAAGGAACGAGTCGTGGAGCTAGAGGCAGAGAACCTTCATCTACCACGGCTTTCTGAGGGGAGTAATGTCAGGAGCACTTCCTGCCCCCGAGGTGAATACGCACAAGGAAGGTCGTTCCATGAGTTGGCACTACGCTCGCCCCCCGTCATGAAACACCCTGGGGATGCACAGAGCGAAGTGGTCGGCTCGTCGAGCGGAGCATCTGTTGGGGCGACTCTTAGGCTCTTAGGTGCCAAAGATGCTACTCAGCTCACCGAGTTGGAGACTTCTACGGAAATGAAGCAGCAGCACAGCACTCGCCGACCCCATTTATTGCTTAATAGAAGTATCCTGCTCCCTAGGAGGGGTTAAGGCAGAATTTTGTAATCTTGTAGTCTGTTCCATATGAGTCTTGTATCTCGATGTAATAATGAGTTTTTAGTCTATAATTAGACTTGTACCTCAAATTTTGATGAAGTAATATACTCGTTTTTCGAGCTTGTAAGTCTGTGCTTTGCTAGTGTTTGCTAGTGTCAACAGTTGTGGGAGCAATTCCGAATGGTGAGCTACTTCGTACTCGCTGGTTCGCAAGTAGCAAAAGTTGCGTCGAACCAAGTGTTGGACTCCGAATTTGTCATTTGGAGACTATCAACAGTTGTGGGAGCAATTCCGAATGGTGAGCTACTTCGTACTTGCTTGTTCACAAGTAGCAAAAGTTCCATCGAACCAAGTGTTGAACTTAGAATTTGTCGTTTAGAGAGTATCAACATTTATTGGAGCAATTCCGAATGGTGTGCTACTTCGTACTCGCTCGTTCGCAAGTAGCAAAAGTCGCATTGAACCAAGTGTTGGGCTCCGAACTTGTCGTTTAGAGAGTATTAACAGTTGTGGGAGCAATTTCGGATGGTGAGCTACTTCGTACTCGCTCGTTCACAAGTAGCAAAAGTCGCATCAAACCAAGTGTTGGACTCCAAACTTGTCATTTAGAGTGTATTTTCTTAGTAAGCATAAAGGTAGTACAATCAGAGTGCTCAGAATAGAGAATTTGCAGGGGGTATATCACTTTTATTGAAAATACTTAGACGGCCGCTTCTAAGTTGCGAGCCTGAAATACACTTGATAAAGGAAAAAACGAAACTTTAACATGTTTTATGGAGAACATTCTTAGAGAAGTTGCTTGGAGTGGTGTTTAAACACCCTCTTGGTACTTCAACAAGTGCTCTACGTTCCATGTCCTCGGCACCCTCTTGCCCCCCGAATCTTCAAGTTAATAAGTGCCCAGGGGGACAATTTTGGAGATTCTATATGGCCCTTCTCAATTGGGTGCCAACTTGCCTTTCTTGCTGAGAAAAGAAATAGACAGTTTCCTGAGCACCAGATCTCCTTCTTTGAGATTGGTAGGGCAGACTTTTATGTTGTAGGATTGCTCGATCGTATGCCGATAGGTTTCATGCCGAATGGAGGATCTTTCTCGAAGCTCATCAATGAGGTCCAAGTTGCCGTGAAGCTCGTTCGCGTTTTGCTCTTCTTTGTAAGCAATCAAGCGGGGGGACGATAGACCTACCTCCAAGGGGATAACAGCTTCAGAACCGTAAGTGAGGTTAAAGGGCGATTCTCCCATGGGGGTTCTCTTCGTAGTGCGATAGCTCCAGAGCACATTGGGGAGCTGCTCTACACATAATACTTTAGCCATCCTACTCAATCTCTTTTTCAGGCCGAAGAGAATTGGTCGATTGGCATTCTTTGCCTGACCGTTGGACTGGGGGTGGGAGACCAAGTTGAATCGTTGCTGGATGGCAAGGTTCGTGCAGAAAGCTCGGAATGCTGCCCCCGTGAATTGAGTTCTGTTGTCCGTTATCAAGATTCGAGACACGCTGAATCTGCAGACATCGTTCTTCCAAAAGAATCGCTACACCCTATTCTCCATGATCATTGCTAGGGGCTCTACCTCGATCCACTTGGAAAAATAGTCGATCGCCACCACGAGAAACTTAAACTGGCATGGTGTTGCAGGAAACGGCCCGAGCAAGTCCATTCCCCACATTTCAAAGGGGGTTGAACTTGATAGAGAAGAGAGCTGAGCTTGCGATAGGCGGCAGATTGTTGAGAATTTTTGGCAAGGGCCACATTGCCGAATGTGTTGTTCAGCATCGTTAAGGTGAGTATGCCAGAAATAGCCATAGTCCAAGACTTTTCGGGCGAGGGAGCTTGCTCCCAAGTGAGCACCACATATCCTTTTGTGCACTTCCTTCAAGGCATACCGGGTTTCGTCGTGGGAGAAACACCTAAAGTAGGTTTGGCCGTCTACTTGGGTGTAGGAGCATTTGTACAAGACTCCCTCAATGAGGGTGTCCCGCTCTGCCCTGGTTCATACCTTTTGGGCCTCTTTAGGGTCTAGGGAAAGGATCCCATCTCTGAGGTACTCGAGCAGAGGCATCATCCAATTCTCCCCGAGTTGTAAGGGTAGTATCTCCATCGGCTCGGGGCCTTCTTCCTCGATGTTGGGCTTCATGAGAACTTCTATCAGGACAGTTTGCTCGAGCCCTTGGAGTGAGGAGGAAGCTAGCTTTGAAAGAGCGTCTTCCAGCGCATTCTCTTCTTGTAGCGCCCTGAATTCCTAATATAGGAACTCACGACACACTCCAGGATCTTTCTTCAAATGAGTCACAACAGAACAAAAATCACAGGAAATTAAAAAATTTTATTACATCAAATTGTTATTACAATGTCCAATGATTACAACAATTATAATTAATTGTTACAACAAGAATGTTCAATAAAGTTTGGACAGTAACTTTCACTTGAATGTCTTCCCCTGCTAGAGCTTTCCTGCGATCCCAAGTCGACAATCCTGCACTGATAACTGTGGGCACGTTAGTTGATTATAACTGACGAAATGCTATATTCGGTCATCCTCTCTACGCCATAATATAACGATTCCAAACTCAACAACCACAAATAATATTTGATGCAAAGAAAAAGTAATGTCAAATAAGTGTCGGTGTATCCCATGGCCTAAACTAATGCACACTATGCACACATGCTCCTAAAGCTAATGCACGCTTGGTTGAAAGATATGCATCTCATACTACACACCCCCCCAACCAAACGACATTCTTCAATTTAATGGGGCTCGATCCCCTGCTATGCATCCTAACCTTGTGCTCTCTCTTGTTTCTAATTGCAGTGATGGTGAGGCTGCAGGCCCCTGGTGGAAACCAGTCAATGCTGTCAATAGTGGTGTCCAGATCTATTAGTTTTATCCACTATGTCCAGGATCTCAGTCACAGCTTCCGCCATCCTGACTGTACTCAAAGGTATGTTGTTGTATCTACATCTCCCTGGACCTCACCAAAAGTTGATATATGGGCACAAGGGCTTCATTACCGAGGGATTAGACCAAATCCCGATAGAGTTTAGCTATCCGGGACATCGTCTAATCCGCCTGTCCACATTGATCGACAAAGGACCTGATGGATATAGGGTTTCCCCAACTCTGCTACAGTCGTCCTTACACTAGAACAGAACTTGCAGTCGAGACGACATCAACGCTCCAAAGCTCCTCAAAGGTTATTACGGATTATAAAGACATTTCTGCCGAGACAGCGGAGCCCCCACAGAGTCTTTCCGACTCTATCTATGGGTAGCTCGAGGCCCCTCTCCGCATCAAACGAACCTAAAATTCGGTCGGGGGTGATGACGCCATGCATCCACCTGACAGGCGAACACCCTCACTAGTGCATGTCCTTACATTCAACCAAGACTCAATCTAATCCTACCAAAATATCAAGCTACCCCACTCCCAAATTAAAGAATAAGGTTGAATTCAAGATTTGCTTCATAGACCAATCTCTAAAACCATCACTCTAGTCAACCTCTGATTTTTCTTCTATTTTCCCATATTATCCATCCTCTTAGTTAAGCAATAAATCCAATATTTCCAAATCCCTAACTCGATGATCAACTTGCTTGCTATGAACAACTAGTCCAATTCCATTTGGTAGACTCTCCCTAGTTAGTCACCTTTATCAATACTGGGTCTCAACCCATTCCACACTATGACTCAACTAGCCATCTCGTTCAGCCCAAAGGTTAACCCACCTCAGCACGAACCCACGGTGAATCGTCCCACCGATTGCCACAACCACATCGACGCTTGGAGTTAGATCGCAACGTCGGCGCGACCAACAAATAACTTTCTGCTAAACTTAACGCTCCACGGTTCTTGACAGGTGGTAGCTCCAAACACAGTCCATGAAATCCATCCATGTACAAAAAGTAGGTCGGCGCACAAGTCATCCCCTCCAACGCGTTTGATGCGACATTCTACCCAACTAGATTTGTCAACCAGACTTAATCTTAGGGTCTCAACTTAACCTATGTATCCCAACAAGGTACACTACACTAGGAGTAAGTCTTAAACCACAAATACCCAAAAAAGGGCTCTAAGGGTCCTAAAAACAACAATTCAAGTTTCCAAACAGCAAGCACACACTTGGCGTTTATGCCAAAACAGAGCCATTCCCTTGAGGAATCGCGATCGGGCGCTCCCCATGCTTCTACTCAAAGTAGACAACAAGTACAAACACACAATGGACATCAATATCATCCCAAAGTGGTCTACAACCATACCCCAACATCCTATACAATTTTCACTTCAAAACGTTGAACTACGTTTGTCTACAAGCAACTATGAGCTACTCCTTGCAAGAAACTTTAGGTCACTTAAGTACTAACTCATACTCACATCTATAACAAGTTTCTTGACCTTAAACAACAACTCTAAGCTAGTAAAATACAAGTTCAAACTCATTTCTATGAACATGGTTCAAACTCATTCACTGTGTTTCTATCGTCACTTGCAAAAATCATATAAAATCGAATACTTGTCCAAATCAGGATTTATTTACCATTCCATAAAGGTCTAAGTGTCCACTACAATTCCTTAGTTATATGGCTCTTCAGATAAGGTCGTTTATACACTCTTATGGGCCCATCTTTAACAAGTATACTGACTTCCAGAACAACAGATCAGATCAGCACTGTCATGGGATAAAATCTATTTAAAATATCATATGGAGTCAGATCATCATGAAATTTTAGAATCTAGTTTCTGACACACGATGTTACAACACTTTCAAAATTCAAGAGATTCCACCAAGTAGATCTCCAGTTATGCCTCTTTGGTTATCATCCAAAAACAGGGCAGAATCAACATTAGTTCTGTTTACTAAAATATCTAGTTCATCTTGTATGATTTTATTGACATAGCTACAGTGGTCCAATATCATGAAATTTGAAACTAGGTCTTAAATACATCCAAAAATAATATACTAAAATTTCAGCTCAATCCCATAAGCATGCAGTGAGATCCAAGTCATTCTTTCCACGACAGTAACCATAAAAGCTGCTTCTTTCTATTCTGACCAGCATGCAAGTTCATATTTTATTTAAATAGCAAAAAAATCATAAAAATCTAGAAAAGTTACTGAAGGTGTAAGACACCTATATGATCATTCCCTAAAAATTTCAGATCAAAATACCAAGTAGAGTTCATATAGTGAGCTACGGACTGACAGCAAAAATTCAGTCTTTTAACAGGAATTTCTGTTTTGGACTACTTAACACAAACGAGTTTTTTAAGTTCATTCCTATAGCATGCATGTCATTTTTCAGTCATTACAAACATCATTCATCCATCCAAAAACAAATCAAGAGATTATAAACATCCACCTTGTTAGTAGCTTGTTCTTTGTTTGAGAGACCTCCTTCTTAACTCTTCTAGATCCTTGCTTCTTTTTCTTTGCTTGGGCTCCTAGTTCTTCTTCTCCTTGGCTTCCCTTCTTTTTCTCTCCCCAAATCAGTAGCTAAGTGTATTAGGAATGGAGTTTGGAGGTATAGGAAGAGAGTAAGAGTAGTAGGAGTTTGTAGGAGAGCATGGAGGAGTGTGGGGGTTTTAACAACATGACCAGAGAGTGAGAGGGGGGGGTGGCCAGATTTCAACTCATGGGGAAGAGGAGAAGGGTCTCATCACTTAAGAGATTGGCTTTCTTGGGTGGTGATGTGATAGGCTTCTTACAAAACAAATGATGATGTTTTGTGTTCAAACCCTAACCCTAATCTCAAACCCTCTCTCTTTTTCCCTCCACATAGTGGCTCGCCTCCATTCCATGTTGGGCTTGACCCACTTGGTTTGGTTCAAGTGTTGAGGGTTTGTTCGGTTTTATTTGGGCTCACACGTCCAACTCAACATGTACATACATTCATATATACATATATACATATATCCGTATGCACAATGTAGACTATTAGTGAGGAAAACAATTGCTTTAACCCAAAATATACAATTGTTATAACTAGTAGCACTCGGTTCGTTTATAAGATGCATTCGTCAAAATTAGGGTTGTTACACCTGTCGGGGGATCCACTGGAGTTGTGCCTCCTCAAAAGAGGCCATCAGGTCCTTGACCTTGGCCAAGTACTTGGCCATGCATTCATCTCGCACTTCGTATTCTCCAGATACCTGGTTCTCCACCAGCTGCGAGTCACTAAATATCTTGACACGCTTCGCTCCTGCCTTGCGAGCCATGCAGAGGCCTGCTATTAGGGCTTCATGCTCGGCCTTGTTGTTGGATGCTCTGAAGTTAAGGTGGAGTGAGTACTAGAGGATGAAATTATTTGGTCCCGCCAGGATGACTCCTGCTCCACTCCCATCGGCACATGAGGACCCATCTACGTTCACTATCCAGAAGGGGGGGTTCCTTTCTTGCTTTGCTGGCCTCCGAAATTGTACTGTCCGCTATAAACTCGGCCAGGGCTTGAGCCTTGATAGCGGTTCAGGGCTGGTAACTGATATCATGTTGGCTTAGCTCGATGGACCACTTCATAAGGAGCCCAGAGCTCTCAGGCTTGTGGAGAACTTGTTTGAGCGGCTGGTTGGTAAGAACGACCACCGAGTGAGACTAGAAGTAGGAGCAGAGCTTTCGGGCAGCCATAACCATGGCATAGGCCATCTTCTCTAACTTTGGGTAACGGAGTTCAGCGTCCCTGAGGACTTTCACGTAGTAGATGGGCCTCTGTGCCTTGTCTTCTTCTCTTACCAAGACCGCGCTGAGGGTCTGCTTCGAAGTGGCGAGGTATAGGTAGAGGACCTCCCCAGGCCTCGACTTGCTCAGGAGTGGGGGGTTGGCTAAGTACACCTTGATCTGGTGAAGGACTCTTGTTGCTGTTGTCCCCATTTGAAGCCTTTAGCCCTCCCGAGGGCCTTGAAGAACGGGAGGCATTTCTCCTCAGATTTGGAGAGGAAACGCCCTATCGCCGCAAGGCGCCCGATGAGTCTCTGCACCTCTTTAACATTGAAGGGGGGAGCCATGTTGAGAATGGCTTGGATCTTCTCGGAGTTGGCCTCTATGTCCCTTTGGTTGACTATGAATCCCAAGAACTTGTCGGATGAGAATTCGAACGTACACTTGTTCGGGTTCAGTCTGATATTTTGTTTTTTCAATACGTTGAATGCCTCTTGGAGATCGAAGACATGATCTGATCTGCTGACGCTCTTTACCAACATGTCATCCACATAAACTTCCATGTTCTGCCTAATCTGCTCCTTGAAGATCTTATTAACAAGGCATTGGTAGGTGGCTCCAGCATTCTTGAGCCCGAAGAGCATGACCCGGTAGCAATACAGGCCCTGCTCGGTGAGGAAGGAGGTCTTCGGGATGTCGGGAGGGTACATCCTTATCTAATATTACCCCGAGAAGGCGTCCATGAAGCTTAAGAGTTCATGGCCCGAGGTTGCATCAATTAAGGCGTCGATGCTCGGGAGCGGGAATGGATCTTTGGGGCATGCTCATGTTGGAGAGCCACTCTGGATAGTTGACCTCCTGTATGGACCGAGCCTTGAAGAGTTTCTCAACCTCCTCCCTGATAGCTTGCTGGTGCTCAGGGGCAAATTTGTGTCGCTTCTGCTGAACAGGTCGGGCCCCAGAGGTGACATTAAGGTGGTGCATGAGGAGCTCCTCGGAGATCCCCGGCATGTCAGTTGCGGTCCAGACAAAGAGGTCCTGGTTTCTTCTTAGGCACTGGATAGTGTCGGAGCGAGAAGGAGAGGGAAGGGCTTTGCTAATCAGAAACTTGCAGGTTGGATCTCCTTCGGAAAGGCCACCTCTTCCAGTTCATCGATCGGCTCCGAAATAAGTGGGCTACTCCCTTCAGGGAGTCCAAGAGCTTCGAGGGAGAGGACAGGTCCTCCCATCGAGGTCATGTAGCACTTGCGGGCTCCCTCCGGCTTCCTCTGACTTCCCCCATGCCTGCTATGGTAGGAAATTTCATCTTCATGTGGTAAGCCGAGGGTACGGCTTGAAGAGAAACTAGGCCTGGTCGGCCTAGGATGACGTTGTAGGCAGCTTTCACGTCTACCACCATGAAGTCCATCGGCTCGGTTCGGGTGGTGGGAGTTTTAACAGCGGTTACGTCGAGAGTTTTGTCACCCATGATCATCACTGGCACTCCCGTTAACCCGTGCAGAGTGTAACTGGTTGGCTTGAGTCGATTCCTAGAGAGCTTGAGCCTCTGGAAGGCCTCCAGAAAGAGAATGTTGACTGAGCTGCCGTTGTCTACTAGGACCCGGCGTACGTCAAAGTTGGCCATATGAAGGTTAATGACCAACGCGTCGCAATGGGGGGTTCGGATGCCCTCTAAGTCTCTATCCGAAAAGGTGACCGGGATCCCCAGTCCTGTGGGGGAAGGACGGTTCTGCACAGAGTTTACCTCTCGAACGAAGGCTTTTCGGGAGGAGTTGGAATCTGCCCCCATTGGGCCTCCTTGAATGAGAAGTAGGACGGCCTCTGGCTCGGAGTCTGGGGTCTCCACGCGCCGCTCGGGTCGCTTATTAGCCCCCCTGGGGGGAGGAGGAGGATCGGCCCTATCCTTCCTTACGAACCTGGAGAGCTGCCCTCTCTGAATGAGGGTCACGATCTCGTCCTTCAAGGCTCGACAGTCATCCGTGTTGTGGCATAGTCTCTGTTGAAGTGACACCACTTGTTCCGGTTCCTCTTCTTCCCCGGGGTGTTCATCTTTGGAGGTGGCGGTAGAAGACCCTCCTTCCCAACTTCCATCAAGATGGCCGAGGCACTCGCATTAAGCGGAGTGAACTTTTCAAAGCGGGGAAGAGGGTGACGCTAACCTCCGTTGTCTTTCTGGAGCTTTTTAGCTCCTTCTTCTTCAGTGCCCTTCCGTTTGTTCCTGAAGGACTGTCCTTCAAAAGCAGGGCGGGAGAGGGCTTCTTCCGCTCAAATGTACTTCTCACTCCTAAGTAGGAGTTCTGAGAAGTCCCGAGGGGGCTTCTTGGCGAGGGATGCTCGGAGGCTACCGTTAGCGACATTGGATTGGAAGGCGGCGGAAGCAACAGACTGGTCCAGAGAGGCGATGGACCTAGCCTCCGTGGTGAAGCATTTGACATAGTCCCTCAGCCGCTCACCCCTCCTCTGGTGAAGCAATAAGAGGGAGGTGTTGGTCTTTTCGGCTCGGTGGCTGCTCACAAAGTGAGTCAGGAAGAGGGCTTCAAGCTGATCGAAGGAGAAGATGGAGGCCGGGGCTAGATGGGAGTAGCATTCCCATGCAGGCCCCTTCAGAGTGCCCGAAAAAGTCTTGCAGAGGAGGACATTTGACGCCTAATGTATCATCATGAGAGTTTTAAAACTCTCAATGTGGTCAGCAGGTCGGACTCCCCGTTGTACGATTGTCACGCCCCACTTCCAAAAAAGAAATACGGAATACGGATACGTGACTAAGCCCAGCGAATGATTTTCATCATCCATAAGCTGTTCAGGAATCTTTACAACATCTCACAAAATAATCAAAGTCGGAAGCAAAAGAGTGAACCACACATGCATAATTGAACCAATATACCAACAGAATTTACTTGAAACAAAATGTATTAATCTCAAATAAATCAGATCTGAACAAGTCAAATATCTTGGGTTATGCTGCCCAAACACAAAGAATCCAAGTAACAGATACATTGTTCAAAATGAGCAACATGAAATAAATAATGATAGCAAAAGTTCCAGCCAACTAAAACTTTAAATCACATACTCTATCTGGCAGCTAATCACCAAAATCTGCAATTAATAATTGCAGGAGAAGGAAAGAGAAAACAAGTACCCGTCAATTGCAAGTTACGGACCACTTATAATATAGGATACAAGCACATGGGAAAACTAACAAATAGCATGGGATAATGTATCAATAGTAATAACTAGTATGAATCAGTAAAACAAGGTCAACTAGCATGGTATACTAACAGTACAGATGTTTATGTCAAATACAGTGTCATATGGCAACTAACAGTATCCAGTAACAGTAATCTCAGTATATCAGTGTAACATTATAACAGTATCAGTCCAACAGTATCAGGCTAATAGTATCAGTCTAACAGTATCAGTCTTATGTTCTTACAGTCTTATGTGTATTACTAGCTAGGTAGCACTTCATGCAGCCTACCTACATGGTTGCTACATTCAAACAGTTACGTTTGTAGATTTCGTAGAGAATCATATAGGACAGTGTACTCAGATATCAGTACCAGTAGCAGTAACAGTTAGAACCTAGTGGTCCTCCTCCGATTACACCTTCCTATAGGGAAGTTTGCAGTCAGGTAATCAGTAACAGAAATCAGACAGTCAGAACCTATTGGTCCTCCTTCAAGTACACCTTCTTATAGGAAAGTGTGCAGTCAGGTAATCAGTATAACAGTATAACAGATGCTCAGTATGAGAAACATGGGCCCCCTTCCAAGTACACATTTCTATAATTTCCAACTACTAGATCTTTCCCTTAAACCTCGGCTTGGTTACTTTTATTATGGTCATCAAACAGGCATGAATGTGTATGAAATAGTGTCAAACTAACATGTTATAATCAGTATTAGGTTTAGGAAAACAAATAAACATGCATAGATAATATACAGTCACATAAACCAGCAAAACAGTGTATGTTCATATTCAGGACAGCATGATAGTATAGTACAAAAACAGTAATTTCCGTTACTAAGAAATCCAAATCTGAATCCATCGAAGAATCTGGAAAATAGACTTCCACACGAACCCAGCGATTATAAATAAGCCATATAGTATTTCACAAAATCATAACTCAAAACTAATTTGAATCCAGAAAATACGTTTAGTCAGAAATCAGTAAAACAAATTCTCAGTCAGAAAAACAGCATTAAAACTCCTCGAATAAATCCACAAAAAATCTGGGATAATCCCCTTTATGTCTAGTATCAGAATATAAAGTTGCATAATTTTCCAGTAAGATTAGTTCAGTCAACAAAAATCGAAAAACCTCAAAAATGATAGTTTGGCAAATCTGGAATTCTCAACACTGCTGTACGAAAACTGAAATATCTCGCAAACCATGAAACAAAATTCAAATCCGCCAAAGGGAGATGAAAATAGATAAAATAATATAACTTTTATATTTCATAAATATTTTTTCCATACAGTAGAAGGAAATAGGGTGAAAATACGATTCTTTACAGAATAGCGAGCAAAATACAGCAAGTATAGCTTTCAAAAATAAGCATGAAACGGCGTATAAAACTCATCAATAAAATCCACCAAAATTTTGGGTAACCCTAGATAGATATAGAAGTACTGACCAAAGTTTCAGATCAAAATAATATGTGTAGCACAAGTATCAAAATAATTTAGTCATCAAAATCATCAAGAAACGAAATCTGGAATTTATCTACACCTTTGTAGTAAAACAGTCATGTTTCATACATACAAAAACGAAATTGAGTAAGGTCAGAGGAGTTGGAAAGGAGACGAAATCCTCTACAAATAATTTTTATACTTAAGATTTTGACATTAATATGGTCTAAATTACTGATCAAAACAGATCTTTAACAAAGCACAGAATTTTCTCAAAAACCAAAATCAACATAGATTCCACGAAACTTGATCCAAATACAACCAAACATGAATTCAAGTCTACCAAGTGTCCAAACAACATGAACAGGGTAATTAACATATCCAAAATAAGTCTATCACATGGATCTCAACAAACGCCCAAATTCTCACAAATATCTCATACATGATCAAAATCAAGAACGGTCAAATCCTAAGTTGTTTCATGCCAAATTTGTGTTATGAGTCAACTATGGTCAAATAACACTATAGAGGCAAAATCCATCAAGAATAACACACACATGGGTTGTCTCTAGAACCCAACTACACTATAAGTGGTATTGTTGACTTGTATCATACAAAAGGAATTGGAGTACAAGTTACTTGCCTGAAAGACGACGATAGAAACGACACCAAAGCTAGAATAACGGGAGCGAATTCCCGGGGCACGAACACAAACACAACAAACGGATCATGAACCAATCACGAACAACGAAACCCAACGAACACAACCATGAGAAACAACTCAACAATCGAGCCACACAACCACAAACATACTCGCACCGCAAATCCTACGATTGCAACCCAACAAGACAGCACACGCACACACATGAGGATAAGGGAACCTTCTGGTGTGCGAACTGCAGTGCAGCAAAGCGTCGCTGTATGCTATTGCTGCAGGCGGTCAGGAGGTAGCGCGCAACCATTAACAGTAGTGCAACGGCAGAGGGAGGCACCGGAGAGAGTTGCTGTCGCTGCACTGGGTCGCAGCGGAGGAGAGAACGGGGGAGAGGGAGGAAGGGCAGGAGGCTATCGCTGGCAGGGAGAGCGGAGGCAGGGAGCGATTAGGAGAGAGATGAGAAGGACGATGGGTTGAGGTGCCAGAAGTTGAAGAGGCGGCGCATGGGTTCTCTAGCAGATGAATAGAAATATAGGGTTTAATATATAGGGGTAGGGTTAGGTGACGGGTGCAGGGGGGATGACGGGTCTGTATTGGGTTTTGGTTAATTAAAAACAGGGTAGAGGTGTAAACGGGTTTGGGGTTGATGTGGGTAATGGTCTGGGTTGTTAGGGTATTGGGTAGGTTTAGGGTTAATGGGTTTAAACAAAACCAATAAGAATTAGAATAGGGTTTTAAAATCCACTAAGAAACCTATAGGGTTTTAGATTAAAATAATAACTAAATAATAAATCAATAATAAGACCATGGTATAAATAAATCAAATAGTATACATTGAGTCAATACTCAAATACTAGCAAGTACAATAGGACTTTATAGAATAATAATAATAATAATAATAATAATAATAATAATAATAATAATAATAATAATAATAATAATAATAATAATAATAATAATAATAATCAAAGTAATAATAATGATGATAAAAAGATTAATATAAAAATCATAGTAAACAGTTACAAATAAAATTATTTATTAAAATAGATTTTAATAGGAGATTCGACAATACATTTTAAGAAAAAGATTTGAAAGCGGAGAAATAATTTACAAAAATTTTAAATACACAAAAACACAAAAATACATTTTTTGGGAAAACAGGGGTTACAACGATTTGAACTAAGGACGCTTCAAGTTGTCGGGGACCGGTGCCTCCATGATAGTTCGAGAGAATGGGGGTCTACTGGTGCGGAAGTTCCTCGCCCATTGTTCTTCCTTTCTGTCCAGTGGGCCAAGGCGCCTCTCCATCTCGTGGAGACGGCGGTAGACCGAATCTTCCCTCCAGTCGTATCTTGCCAAGGCCCGAGATTCGTCTCGCACGGAAGAAGACTAGGAGTGTGATGATGATGGCTCGGGGCAGGTTGAGGACTAGGCGTACGATGCCTATAGTCCCAGGTAGGTTGGGGACTAGGCGTATGGTGCCTATGGTCCAGCGCAGGGTGAGGACTGGGTGCCCGCTGACTGTGGTCGGGGGTGACGTTGAGGGCCCTTAGGACTGCCTCCTGGAACTGCTGGAACTCTGCCCTCGTAACGGGGGCCTCCTACTCCCAATGGTCGCGATGGGTAGGCCGGGCGGCTGGAGAGTGGCTCCTTTGACGACTCTGGGGCGACTCTCTCCGCCTCCTGGGAGAGTTGGAGCCTCTGCGATCTGGCCTGTGGGGGGATCTTGTTGTAGGGGATCGGATCGCCGGACCCCTTTGATGTTCTCGACGGGGTATCCCTTCGTTGGTCCGCCTCTCATCTAAGCAGGTCCTGAGATCTTCCCCGTACTGTCAATTGATGATGATGTTACAAAGATCCTTTGGCGTAGGAGGACTGTGCGAGGCCATGGAGTCTGACGAGGGGTTGTGCACTGATACATGGTCGCAGTAAGGATGCTGCACTTGTCAACTTTGCAACACCCTGAATTTCAAAATACAACTGAATTCGAAGTTCCACAGGATATTTACACTTCTTTCGTACAATTTTACAAGGAAATAAAAATATTTCTTATATCAGAGTTACATTACACTTTTACATTGTCACTGTGCAAGCAATTTTACAATAATTTACATGAAAAAAATATTTAAAACAATCTTGCGCAGCACATATTCTTCAAATGTGTAACACCCCGCAAAATCTAAATGACAATTTTGCCATCGGGTGTTACGCATGTGCATTTTGTACTATTATGGATTCTATTGATAACGCATTTTGATATGTATTTTGAATTTTGATTATTTATGCAATCCCGTATTCTTAAAATCCCATTTGAGACAACTCAAATGCTAAAATTTAATCTTTGAGTTTTTACGTTTTTTTTACGTATTATCGATGCACGTGTCGATTTCGGGCTTTCCACCGTTACGTGCAAAGTTTTCGATGTGTTTCAATTATTTAATTTTATAAACATGTTTAAATTCATTTTGTAAATAGAATTCAAATTTTTTTCTATTTTAATTAAAATAATTTTTATACGTTCAATACACGTGTTTTTCTGTACGTTTGCGTACATTATCGAATATGAATATTAAATATATTCTTATTTTGCATTCCGATTAATTATAAATATTTTTCGGTTGATAAAGTCAATTTTATATTTTTGAGATTTTACGGGCGACGCACGTGTTTTGGCGCACGTGTCTAAGCGCATTATAAATTTCATGAAATGTGTCTGTCTATTTTATCGTGCATGAAAAATATAAATTTTTAAGTTAATTTTATATGTTTATTACATATATAAATAATTGTTTTAAAGGGATTAATTAAATAATTTATTTTGGGGTGTACACAATGCACGTGCACGTGCACACGTGCGATGTGCACACATCTTTGGGGGGCCGGGCTGTTTATAGAAGAGGGAAAACTGAAATTTTGATTTTAGAAAGTAGGAGGGAAAGAAAGTTTAAATCATGGGGTTAGTGGTGTTTATGTGGGAGGTGGTTATTCTAACTACCCTTAATTAAACTATAAAATACCCCCTAAGTTTCTCTCATTCTCTCATCTCTTCTCCTCCCTCTCTCCTGTCATTTCCGAAAAGAGACCAAGCCTCAACCAGCAAAGCCCTTGTCCATTTCTCCACCTAATCACCTATTTCACATGCCTATATCCATATACTAATGTATATATGTACATACATAGTATATGTATATGAAAGAAGATGGGAGTTGTTCTTGATGTTGCCGAAATGGAATGGAGTTGGAGCCTCACTGTTGGTGACCTAAAGTGATGATAGAAAGTGTGGGTTTGTTTTGTGCATGGATTTCGAGGAGTTCTTCCTGGAGCTTGTGAAGTAATTTTCTTTAGGAGCTCTTAATTCTAGGAGTTCATTTGAGTACAAATTCTTCAACTTTAGGTGGGTGTTTTTTAAATTCTTTCTAAATTAGGAGTAGAAATTGCATGATAGATAATATATAATTTATCTGTTGAATTTGAATTGGTATGATGAGATTGCATGCAAATTAATGTAGAGCTGAATTGCTAAATTTTGATTAGTGTGGTAAATGCAAATTGCTTATTCTATTCTCTAAGTCGTTACGATTTTTTATGATCATGTTTGTGATCATGTTTGTGTTTGCTAAAGTATTTAAGAAATGTTATACTGTTTCCGGCATAGAGAAGATGACCATGTATAATATTTCGTCAGTTGTAAGCAACTGACGCGCCTACAGTTTTATATGCAGGATTTGGAATTACATGAAGATATAAAGATGATTGATGCTGTTGATTACTTAAATGTTAAAGTTGTAACAATTGTACATTTATTATTGTTGTATTTTATTTATTCCGTTGCGTATTGATATAAAAGACTCTGATGTAATTACTGTTATAATAAAAGTTTTAAATTCCTTGTAAAATTGTACGAAAGGAGCGCAAAGATCCTGTGAAATCTCGAATTCAGTTGTATTTGGAATTCGGGGTGTTACAGAGTGGTATCTGAGCCACGCTTCTAAGTAATACAAATTTTTAAGGAACGACACCCTAGAGTGGACATTAGAGTGTGAGTTCAGTCTATAGAGATTTAAATGTAAGTGATCTACATTTGTGTTGCTCTATACACTGATATTTTCTTCTCTCTTTTCCCTATTAGATGGTTGGGGTCATGAATGGAAGTTGTTATTGAAGTTGCATTCAAGTCTCATTCATGATGCTCTCCTCGTATACAATAGTGTGAGATGGTATGCGAGCACATTTTCTCTGGGTATCTGAGTGGAAGCGTGGTTGGTTTGAACCATCATTCATGATACTTTACACGTAGACACACTTCCCTCTCAAATTATTTCTGTAGATTTTCATCATAGTACTTTTCAACATTTAATATTTTTCAAATAAATATTTTCCTATACTATTAAATCACTTAAATACCTATTATTTTGCTTATTTTCCTTAGTCTTGATTCTTTAAATTTATTGTCTTTCGTGTTTTATGTCACTTTATGTTCATCCGTCTATATCTGGTATTACTTTACGTATTCTATTAAATTTATATTGCAACTATTATTTTTCTTCATTTAGTATTACATTTTGAATTTGGCTTGTGAATTTTGCTTTTGTGCATTCATTTTACGTGATTTGATTTTGCGATGCGATATTCTTGTATTGTTCTATATACTTCAGTATATTGTAACAAGATTGAAATATTTTATCTGTATAAATACAACAAACTAATTTGATTTATTGTCTGCATTCAATATTATTGTTATTACATATTGTCTACTAATTTGTTTTGTTATATTTTATAATGCATATACTCGCTATTTATACTTTACTTTATTCTCAAATTTTAAATTGTCTTTACATTCTTGATTACTATATATATTTTCCATTGATTTTTATATGTGTCATGTATTTCAAGATACTTACTATACATATAATTTCACCATCCACCAATTACTACATTATTATTTTTATGTATAATTATTTGTGTCAATTGTCCTAATTTGCTACACTACATCATTATTGTTTTTATTTGTACTTCCAACACGTGCATATATTCTACATTATTTGCCTTGGTGTTATAAATAATTTTCATTACTAATAATTAGTACCGTCTATATTTGATATATCCTATACACCTAATTTTGACATTTCATTGTGTAACTTCTTTTACTCCTATTTTTATATCATTGATTTCAAACATAACATCATGCCTTAATAAACACCCAATATCCAAGTATACATGGAAGATTACATTTTTCCATCTCCCGTTTTGGTGCAACCTGATGTCGAGAGGGAAAATATGCAACTAGACATCATTGGAGGCAAACTGCAACTGGGCGTCGGGGAGGCAAAATCTTCAACCGAATGTCCAGAAGGCAAACTGCAATCGGATATCGTAGAAGCAATTATGCAACTTGAGATCGAGATAGGAAAGTCTACAGTTGGATACCAACGAGACGAACCTACACCAGAAGAAAATATTATACTTAGATAATCCCTACCTTGTTTTCTATAATATTCACTTACAACCATTCCACTTTGTACTAGCTTATACTATTTTATAATATTTTGCAACCTAGCATTATATTGTTTATACTGATTTCTATATCCAACTTGTGTATTTACCGTTTAATCTCAACTATCTTGCCGTCTTCCTCACAGTACTTTGTATTTTCATGTGAGTTAGTATTTCGTACCACTTTATCTTATTTTGCTATTTTAAATTTGGTGGCTACTCACCTAACAATTTTATTTATCATACTTTTAATTCATGATTGATTTCTATATGATTAGTTTTTACAATCTTTCAGTTATATGTTTACAACTATGATGTCTTATTTAACTTCTACAAATCATTCATGATTTTCATATCATGCTATCTGTTTCACCCCTAAAATTTTGACGCCTATGTACGTATATAATTTCGTATGCTGGTTTTTCTTCCTCTACTTGACAATTCGAAAGTATTTCGATGTATGCCTTCTGTATCCTTAATCTTCAAATCTTATGTAGTTACCTTACAAATTATTTTTTTTATGATATTAATTTGTTTATAGAATCATTTTATGTTTTCTATACTTTTACGATATTCTTTCTCATATATTTCTCAAACAGCCTTCTTTTGAATTGCTAGTTTTTGTCGTACAGTATCAATTTAGTTTACGACTTTCTACCATATATTACATTGGTGAATTTTGAGTATTGAATCTATTTATAAAATATCCATTGACTATGTTTCTCTTTATTGCATTATTTTCTGAACTATTTCACAATTAATGATTGAGTTTATTTATCATTTTGTGGTTTATTTAATAATATTTTGTTTGAAAACTCCTTTCAATATACACCATCCTTTATTGTCGCATTTATTTTCTTATGCCACTATCTAGATTTTTCTTGTTCTGTTCTCACAAAATTTTGATACTCATAATCTTCTTAAATAGATTTTGTCTTATTCTTCCACATTGCTTACTTTTATGTTATATGTATTTTCTTGATGTTTGTAATTTTCTACTGATATTTTCTTTGGTGTGTACAAAATACAAGCTTTAACCTAGTGAGTTTCAGGGACGGAACTGTTCTGGGGGGGGGGGGGGGGAGTGTAACACCTCGCAAAATTTAAATGACAATTTTGCCATCGGGTGTTACGCGTGTGCATTTTGTACTATTATGGATTATATCCATAACACATTTTGATATGTATTTTGAATTTCGATTATTTATGCAATCCCGTATTCTTAAAATCCCATTTGAGACAACTCAAATGCTAAAATTCAATCTTTGAGTTTTTACGTGCTTTTACGTATTATCGATGCACGTGTCGATTCGGGCTTTCCACCGTTACGTGCAAAGTTTTCGATGGGTTTCAATTATTTAATTTTATAAACATGTTTAAATTCATTTTGTAAATAGAATTCAAATTTTTGGTTTATTTTAATTAAAATAATTTTTATACGTGCAATACACGAGTTTTTCTGTATGTTTGAGTACATTATCAAATATGAATATTAAATATATTCTTATTTTGCATTCCGATTAATTATAAATATTTTTCGGTTGATAAAGTCAATTTTGTATTTTTGAGATTTTATGGGCGACGCACGTGTTTTGGCGCACGTGTCTAAGCGCATTATAAATTTCATGAAATGTGTCTGTCTATTTTATCGTGCATGAAATATATAAATTTTTAAGTTAATTTTATATGTTTATTACATATATAAATAATTGTTTTAAAGGGATTAGTTAAATAATTTATTTTGGGGTGTACACAATGCACGTGCACGTGCACACGTGCGATGTGCACACATCTTTGGGGGGGCGGGCTGTTTATAGAAGAGGGAAAACTGAAATTTTGATTTTTGAAATTAGGAGGGAAAGCAAGTTTAAATCATGGGGTTAGTGGTGTTCATGTGGGAGGTGGTTATTCTAACTACCCTTAATTAAACTATAAAATACCCCCTAAGTCTCTCTCATTCTCTCATCTCTTCTCCTCCCTCTCTCCTGTCATTTCCAAAAAGAGACCAAGCCTCAAACAGCAAAGCCCTTGTCCATTTCTCCACCTAATCACCTATTTCACATGCCTATATACATATACTAATGTATATATGTACATACATAGTATATGTATATGAAAGAAGATGGAAGTTGTTCTTGATATTGCCGAAATGGAATGGAGTTGGAGCCTCACTGTTGGTGACCGAAAGTGATGATAGGAAGTGTGGGTTTGTTTTGTGCACGGATTTCGAGGAGTTCTTCCTGGAGCTTTTGAATGAATTTTCTTCAGGAGCTCTTAATTCTAGGAGTTCATTTGAGTACAAATTCTTCAACTTTAGGTGGGTATTTCTTAAATTCTTTCTAAATTAGGAGTAGAAATTGCATGATAGATAATATATAATTTATCCGTTGAATTTGAATTGGTATGATGAGATTGCATGCAAATTAATGTAGAGCTGAATTGCTAAATTTTGATTAGTGTGGTAAATGCAAATTGCTTATTCTATTCTCTAAGTCGTTATGATTGTTAGTTTGGAATGCTAGAATTAAAGTGATTTGTATGAAATTGATGCATATTGAGACATTGGTTAAAATAATACAAATGTGTAGGAAAGAATTGTTGGTTGCTAATGCGGCAAGGAAGTGCGGTTTTAACCTCAAAATATTCCTCAAAATATTTATTTTTATGAGTATAGAGATTTTATAAAGTAATCCTTGATAAAAGATAACATTCTATCTGGAAAATTAATTGTATATGTTTTTATGCATTTTAAAGGATTTTATTGAAAAATGAGAAACTTGTGAATTGGTGAATAGGTACGATATTGTTTTTCAAAGGAATACATTCTGGAAATGATCTATATTTTTACAGAAGTACAAATCAACTGAAAGGTCGAAAACATATTCAGGATACACTTTAAACTACAACTGGTGCAATCGACAGTTGACCGAGCCAGAGGCAGCAGTCGACTGTCAAGTATTAAAATTTGGTTTTCATCAGCTGAACAGTCGACTGATTCCTTGTCAACAGTCGACTGAACCGACTGTGTTGTTTTTGAAGTTTTGTAGAACAGTCGACTGATTCTTTGTTAACAGTCGACTGAACTGAACTGGTTTTCGTTCTTGAGTTTGAATTTTAGTTTTGACATGTGAAAGTTGATTAAGACTGGTTACGCGAATTTTATGATTATTAATACTTGATTGAGTTTATTTTGAAATGCACATGAAGGTGTGAATGGTGAAATTGATTAAGAGATTGAATTGAATTGTCCTCATGTTATGAGGTTATAAAATAAATGTTTTGAGAAAGAGTTTGTGAATAAAAAAATGGAAATGATTATTCGAGATTGATTATGAAACATTGTTGATCTCTAGAAAGAGATAGTTGTTGGAATCTAGAGCCTAGGCGAGACCCTAGTGACCGGTAGTTTTTATTTATGATTTTGAGAGCTAACCGCTGAGGGTTGAGCGTCTCTTGAGAAGTAGCCAGGTAGGCTGACTGTCTCTGTTGTTTTGATTTAAGTCCGGTAGGGTAAGCTAGCTCTAGATTGTGATGATTTTCTTTTAAACAAACATTGTAAGGATTAGATACATAGTGAAGATGTGATGAAAGTAAGAAAAACATGAGTATGAGGGCCATCAGATTGGCGGTGTGAGAGTGATCCACAGACTGCCTGCTTAATGCGTCATGATATGGCATGGGCACTACTCCAGAATTATCGTCCCGGTGGCGACGCTTGTGGGGTGTTTGGTGACTGCGGGTGGTGCCATTGTTCCATGGCGGAGGCTGAATTGTCCATAGTCTGCCTGCTCGATGCGTCGTGTCAGTGCCTGGGATTCCCCTCCAGACTGCCTGGGAATGGGCTCGTAGATCATAAAACATCTAGGATACTTACAGCAGTTACCGTAGTAGTGTAAGTCATGGCGAGGGATTGAACCCTATAAGATGAAGTACGATTAAGGTCTTGCCCTCGGACCGATGTAGTATGCGATGCATAGAATCCGAACAAGTGCGCATTAGTGTCATGTAATAGAAATAACTGCATTAAGGACTAAGTGCACCGCACAACACGACATCTATAGGATAGTCCCTTGTAGCTCTGTTTGTGATCATGTTTGTGTTTGCTAAAGTATTTAAGAATCGATATACTATTTCCGGCATAGAGAGGATGGCCGTGTATAATATTTCGTCAGTTGTAAGCAACTGACGCGCCCACAGTTTTATATGCAGGATTTGGAATTACATGAAGATATAAAGATGAATGATGCTGTTGATTACTTAAATTTTAAAGTTGTAACATTTTTACATTTATTATTATTGTATTTTATTTATTCCGCTGCGTATTGATGTAAAAGACTCTGATGTAATTACTGTTATAATAAAAGTTTTAAATTCCTTGTAAAATTGTACGAAAGGAGCACAAAGATCCTGTGGAATCTCGAATTCAGTTGTATTTGGAATTTGGGGTGTTACAAAATGTGTCAAGCATCTTTACCCTGCATATAAAACTATGGGCCGTCAGTTCATTTAACTGACGAAATATTATACACAGCTATCCTCTCTATGCCGGAAACAGTATAACGATTCTCAATAGTTAACAAACCACAAACTTGTCACAAACAAAGCTAAAGGAACTATCCTATTGATGTCGTGTTGTGAATGTGCACTTTGTCCTTAATGCAATATTTGTATTATATGATACTAATGCACACTTGTTCAGAGTCTATGCAGCCCATACTACATAGGTCCGAGGTCAAGCCCTTAACCGTTCTTCATCTTGTAGGGTTCAATCCCTCACCATGACTTAATCTACTACTGTAACTACGATAAGTATCCTAGATATTTTCTGACCTACGAACTCATGTCTAGGCACCCTGGAGGGAATCTCAACGCACTGTCACATGACTCATCATGCAGGCATCCTGTGGTAATTCAGCTCCTACCATAGACATGACACCACCCGCAGTCGTCAAACACCCCACGAGCGTCGCCACCGGGACGGTACTCTGGAGCAGTATCCACGCCCTATCATGATGCATCATGGGACATCCTGTGAATACTCTCACGCTGCCAATCCAATGGCCCTCATACTCAATGTTTTTCTCTTACTTTCATCACATCTTCACTATGTATCTAATCCTTAGTTTAATTGAATCATGAATAAAATCAATCCATTAGGAATAACACTCCCACTATACCGGTCTTATTCATTTATTTCACATGACCCAAACCTTGGTCTTTTCATCTCAAGTATCATTTCCACATTTCTTTTATTGCCGGTATAAGGCTTAGCTACACCCTAGTTCTCAATTTTAACTCATAATTACAACAACGAGCTTTTCATACTCATAAGGTCTTTCCATGATTAATCACAATTCACTTTTCATAAGCATCGTATTCATGTATCCACATCTTTCATAACTCATCACATTCGATATTTCAATTCCATACACAATTTATGCGAAAAATAATAAGTTTCAACTAATAGTATTCAATAGTTCATTTATTTCTCGAATCTCTTATTCTCATTTCAATCCGTACTAAAATCACGATTTATAAGTTCTATTAATCACACAAATCAAATATTTCAAAATTCCTCATTACTAATTCTCATTTTAAAACTCTTTTAAAAAATAACTCATTTATTTTTCCTTTAATTCAAAAGACAATTTAATTTTAAAAAAAAGAAGTCATTTCTTGCAAATGACCTCAATTTCTAAATTACGCTTTATCAAAAGCTACATAAATTTTTCTTACAAAGTCCTAATAATTTTTCAGTAATTAATCCATAATTTTTTCAATTTTTATTTATTTTTAAAACTCAAATAATCAAAAATAATCCACAAAAACATTTTTTTAAACTCAAATCCCCAACCGGATTCGAACCCACAACCAGCGGTGAAACAGACAATGCACAAGACCAACGCGCCAAAGCCGTCGAACGCTATAACTAAGGGTTATATTCCCTAAGTATTGACTCTCGGTTGTTTGGATTTCTAACAAAAAATAAAAACCAAGGCACAGTATCGAACCCAAGACCTCCGACTACTGTAGCGACCCAAGGCTCTTCCGACCAGTTGGTCTAAGTGGCCAATTCGTTTAGATAGTAAAATAATTTGGGTTTTAATTCTACTCTCTGTTCATAATTTTAATTCATGAAATCTCAGACAAAATTGTCTCTTTTTCTCCTCTTTTGAAAACAAAATTTTTCAGAATAAAAGTACATTTAATTCTACTGTAACCAGTATTTTTAACTCTTTTAAAACATATATTTAGTCTTAGTTTGTATTTCATAATCACAATTTCGACATTTGAAAACTAAAGCATACTACTTCATAATTAAAGATAGTTTCCCACAAAAATTCACTACATCAATGATCTCTTATAACTATGATGTTTTTAGAATACAAAATCATCGTTCTTAATGAATAAAACTTATATTTTTATCCACTAATTTGCACATGATGCATTCAATCATTTGTTTGTAAAATACATTCTCTTTCATATAATCTAACATTCATATGGCATACAAAATGGAGAATTCTACTACAACAATTTATAATTATTTTCTTAGTAATTCATTCCATCACTTCATCTCTAATATGCCATTCTACTTTAATACTTTCATTAACAAACATGGTTCTAATCTTTTACTAGTTAATTCACACAACTGCATTTAAAACATACTTAGCATGCATACTATCATTGGAAGCAATGAGAACATTCACTTTTACTCATAATTAACAAATCTAGCAACCAAATTAACACACATCTAATAGTTTATCAATTCTCCTCTAATTAGGCAAACATGCATTTCATTTCAACTAGTTGCATTATAATAACAATTCAATTCATTCCTAACATGATTTCTACGTTAGAAGTCATGAGAAACACCCACCTCTTTAAAGAAAAAGCCAATTATAATCTCCTAGAGTCCCCTAGAATGCGAGAGAGTACCTTCTCCTCCTAGATTGCGATGCAAAAGCTCCTTCTCCTTGCTTCCTTGCCAAACCGAGAGCTCCTTGGGGAAAGAATGGGCCGGCCTCCAATGTGGGAACACACACACAACTCACACTCACTCTAATATATTTCTCCTATATAATTTTCTTTCTTTCAATAGTTTCTTAGTGTAGAATACAAATGGGTAGGGTGTATTTATACTAATTCTAGAATGGATTGGAGGGCTAGGATTCATTAGATAGTTAAAAGATGGATGGCTAGGATAGGAGGGGAAGTTGTAGCAACCACCCACACTCACATAACTACCCATGCACACACAGACCCACCCTCCATGACTCCCATGCATACCCGGCCTCAAAATGGTGTGCATTGCACACTACGTGCATGCACGTGCCCCCTAGAACCCCCCTATTTGAAGTTTGTATAATTTTAATTAATCAAATTGTTCACAATTTGTGTCTACATGACAAGTGTGACCATTTAATTGATTAATTAAATTTGTGGGCTTCACAAATAGTGGGCTTAGAGTTGTGGGCCAAAATAATAAAATAATAAATTATTAAATTGGGCTCAAACTAAGAAAATAGTGTTTTAGGGTTTACAAAATAGGCTTTTAGAAAAATAAAGGAAAAGAAAAATAATTGTTCATACTATAAAAATGAAAAAAATAAATAAATAAATATACACATTAAATTTGCACGTGCACAACACGTGAAAATCAACATTTTTATTAAAATAAAAGTTTAGGGTATTACAGATTTCGACGAGAGGGTCCTTCAGGAGCCTCATGTGGCCCTTGAGGGGCGTGTTGGGGATGTTGTTGAGGAAGAGGCCATCCAGGTTGTGGTTGCTGGACGGGTTGAAGGAGAGGTTGTCCAGGTTGCTGGACTTGTTGTGTGGGTTGAGGAGGAACCTCAAGCATGGGAGGAGGAGAAGGTGCGAGAATTTCTTGACGGTTTGAGACCATGGTCTTCCCCTTCTTAGGAGGTATGGCTTGGAACTAGTTGGGTTGATGGAAGAGGACAAGATCACTACTTCTGCTTTTCCACAGACGGTGCCAATCAGTTGCTGCTGATTTTGGGTGTGGGAGAAAACAGATGAATTTGTGAGTTCTTAGGAAAAAAGTAAGAGCAAACCTGTTGACTTGCCTATGTGTTGACTCATTCCTTGCCGCTGCTGCGAACCTGCCTACACAAAGTTCGATACACCGGAATGGATTCCGGCGACGAACCCTCCGACGCTCTTGTCAATAACCAGGAAGAGAAAGAGCTTTAGGTAGGCAAAGATTCATTACCTTGTAACGGTAAGGGGAGGAGGGTATTTATAGTCATCGTAGCGATCCGTTTCGAGATAAGAACAAATCTCTACTTCCCAGTGTGGATGGATTGAAGTGGTTGAAACCACCTTTTTGGGATAAGGACGAATCTAGATTTCTCCATATCCTTCTAAACTGACTCGTAGCGGGTTGGGACCCGTATCCAATAGGACAGATCCGTTTATGGGTTGTTGGGCCTAGAAGAAGAGACCCATTTCTCATTTCGGACCCACTTGTAGGTGAAATTACCGTTTTTCCCCTGTGTGCTTTAAGATCCATGCCCGATTTGAACGGTCCCGATTTAATCCCATTTTTAGCCATATCAAGGAAGTAGGAACATTTATCAGCTCCTAACCATTCCAGTGCATGAGTTGATAAAAACAAGCAATGCACGCAGTCTTACTGTGAAAGGCCAATGGTGATAATGGTAAATATGACAGCAAATCAGTGCCATACGATTTCAGCTCACAGATCTTAAAGCTTATACAGACTGGTTAACAGTAATGAGCCTCCCTAATAGGCCCAGACCTTCTTCAGGCTCACTAATAAGACATGGGCTGTTTCCAAGTCCATCAAAAGCAACTAGGCATACTAAGAGAGACATCTAGCCCCTCAGGACTATATGTCACCTCTTATCCTTAAATAAAGAATAACTGATTCTATCTCTTAAACGAGAGAAATGTACAGAAGATAACAAATTTATATAAATTTTCTAACAGATTCCCAGACCTATTCCCCCTTCCCTCAGTCAGAAGGGAATCAGTATTTTATGCTCTCAAACTCTCTTCCTCTCTCTGGTTCTAACTTGTGCATCAGAGAGTCTGTCGCTGGGCAACCCCGGTGTTTCAGGCTTTTTTGCAGGTCCATCGACTGAGTCAGTAACCGTTAAATCCTGGTCACGAGGCTCTTTCAATGATCCAGATTCAATTTCAGGAGTTCTAACTACTTTTCACGGCAACGATCAAATGTAAGATCTTTAGTAGTTTCTTTCAAAATATAAACTCATTATCTGTTTGCTCCCACACAAAAATAAGTAGCAACAGATTGGTTTCATATGTGGGAAACTACACAAATCTGTGTCACAGATCAGAACTTGCCATAAGAAAACACCAAGTTCTCCTGCCATGACACCAAAGTTAAAAGGGAGAGTAGCAGCATCAACCCGTCAAGCAAACCTACTGTGTTAGCAAGCTCCTTGTGTGGAGGACCCGAATCCTCCTCATCAGTAGTGTTAGCCCCAACAACCTAATCAAGATCATCTCTATGGAGATGCACCGAGAGGCTCCCGACAAGGTCGTCATAAACCACGTTATGAACAACACCCTCTACACGACCATGTCTCAGTCCATACCGCCGCTAGCCACTCAACACCCTCGAGGGGTCCCCCGGGGTCAAGAGACCTCTGCCAAGTCTTCAACTCCAGACAACAGGGGTCCAATCTCCGGATCCACTTGAATGAGAGGCGTACCCGGGGTGAGGCCTCCCATTCAGAACATCATGAGAATAGGTCTAAGCCTTCTTCAGGCTCACTAATAAAACATGGGCTACTTCCAAGCCTATCAAATGTGACTACGCTCACTAGGAGAGATATTGTAACACCCCGCAAAATTGAGTTATGACAAATTTGCCCACGGATGTTACGCACATATATTTTGTACTGTTATGAGTAATATCCGTAACGTATTTTAATATAAATGTCCTATGTATTTTTGTATTTCAATTATTTATACATTTTTTGTCTTCTCAGAATTCATTATTATCCTATTATGAGTCAAATTAAATATTTATTTCAATCTTTGTGTTTTTACGTGTATTGCACGTGCTTTCAATACACCTGACGATTACGTATATTCTACCATTACGTGAAATATTATAAATTTCCTACGGACTCAACTATTTATTTTATAACTTGTTCGAATTTATTTAATAAATTTGAAATTAATTTTTCTCCTATTTTGACTCAAATATATTTTTACACATGCGGTGCACGTATTTTCTATGCACGCGTTGATTATGTTGTTGTATATAGGGGTGGCATTCGGACTAGGCTGGCCTGGGCCCGGCCCAGCTCGTGCAGTTCATGGCCAGGCCCAGCCCACCCAAACTCGGGCTTAACCAGGGCCAGACCTAAGCTACAGTGCGGTCCGGTTTGGTTTGGAAAAAGACGAAAAGTCCGGTAACAGCCCAACCCGCCAGCGGCCCGGCCAGCACCAGCCCGGGATCGGGTTGAACCGGTTCGGGACGGTCCAGGTTGGCCCGCGGGCCGACCATTGCTGTTACCGTTGGGATTTTTTTTCTTTCCGGAATTTGTATTTAATAATTAGGATTTGTAAAATTACCAAAATACCCCCAACGGATTTATACTAGCTAGTTTTTGGGGGTATTTTTTTTGGGAAATTGAAAATTTACATTTTCTATATATACAACCTCATTTTATTCAATTCTCTTCACAAGTTCACTAAACTCTCTCTACTATCTCTCAACTTTCTCAACAAAAATCAACAACAATCAACACCATTCACCTACTCTCTTTCAAGATTCAACAATCAACATCAACCAACAACATAAGCATCAACACTATAAGTTTCTCAACTCTCTCTACCTTCATTCTTCAACAAATATTCTATGCTCATACGGTATTTTCATATTTTTATAATTTTTAGAATTCTAATTGTTTTTGCTATCATTTATTTCTCATAATTATATTGGATTTTCTTGTTCTTCTTGTTCATCTTCTTTTTAGATTTTTTGGTAAATTGGTAAACATACACTAGAATAACAATTTGATAGTTGTTCTTTTATTTGCTTTGTAGAATAATTTTCATAACAAACACTACAATTTATTTTATAGTTTTTCTTTTATTTGCTTTGTAGAATAATTTTCATTACATACACTACAATTAATTTTAAAATATACACTACAATTAATTTTAAAACATATACTACAATTAATTTTCTTAACATACACTACTTTATATGGCATCTAACCGATCACGTGGTAGACATAGTAGCCAAGAGTCCACTAGTAGTCGTCGCATTCCAACCATTCTTCTTCCATATGTAGATAGTGAAGAAACACTTTACAATTATGATACTATTCACGATATTCATGAAACACACACCGAACAAGTAGAAGTAGAAGTAGAAGTAGAAGACATAGAATTACAACCATCGGAACAAGGCATATCTCAATCCTGTAAAACAAGAGGGATCAAATTGGAAGTGCACAGTTTTTTTGACTTTGTCCCTTCAAAAAATGATAAGAATGTAGGATTAAGAATTTGTAAGAAGTGTCAAACACCGTATAAGTTTAAACTAGGATTGGGAACTATTACACTTCAACGACACTTAAGTAAATGTCAACCCGGATTTTCTAAAGACATCCTCACACAAAAAAAATACACCCTAAGACCGGCCAAATAGATAGTCATAGCTACGATCACAATCTCGTTCGTAAAGAAATGGCTAAATTAGTAATTAGAGATGAATTACTTTATTCATTTGGTGAAAGCAGGAATGTAGAGACCTTTACAAAAATCGCATTAAACCCCCATTATAAAAAAATTCCTAGGAATAAGGGTGATTGTAAATTAGTTTACAATGAGGCTAATGATTTTTTTGTAGCAACACTTACGTCACTAAACACTAGAGTTTCTTTGACATCGGATGAATGGGTAGGAGTGAACGACGTTCCAATAATGTGTGTAACATGTCATTGGATAGATTCCGATTGGCTACTTCAAAAGAGGATAATTTCATTCGAATTTGTTAGGTACCCACATAAGGGTGAGATAATTGCCACACACATAATGGAAGCATGTAACAATTTTGGCATTTTTCATAAAGTTTCTGCTATTGCTTTTGATAATGCCTCTAATAATGCTAAGACAATTGCTAGTTTACTAATTACACTTAATCCTTTAGAACCAGAAATTTTTCATGTTAGGTATGCTTGCCATATTTTAAATCTTTGTGTACAAGATGTACTTTAATATAGACACGATAAAATTGAGACAATGAGAAATTGTGTTCATTGTATTACATTGAGTGGTTCAATATATCAAGTTTTTCATGATTTGTGTCTACTTAGGGGAATTGTTTTTAAACGTTTTTCTGAATATGTTAGACATCGTTGGAATTCAACTTTTGATTTATTAAGTGTTATTCTTTACTATCGTTTTAATCTTAGAGAATTTTGTATTGCAATGGGTATGCAAGATTGTATGTTAGATGATGATTTTTTGTTTTTTTTCCAGATAGTTTGTACAAATTTTTAGAACCTCTTAATGATGCTACTTTACAATTTTCAAAAACATATACATCTACATCTAGTGGTATTTTACTTGCAACTGTCACTATGATGAAAACAATTACCTGTAGTACCCCGTATTTTTTAAATACTGTTTTCGAGATTAGGAAATGAATTCAAATAATTTTTGGTGATTTAATAAATATTTATATAAAAATTTATCTTTTTACACGTGCAAAACACGTGCAAAAGTTGTCTTGGGAAGTTCAAAAGGAGAAATTATTTTGGAAAACTAATTATTTATTATTTGAGATTATGTGTGATTTTTCTAGATTTTTCTGATAATTATTGGACTCATTTGCAAATATTTCAAAAAGGAAGGACTTTTGTGCAAAATTACCAAATGGGGTGAAAACTCCAGATTTTCAGATTTTGGGCTGGATATAATGCCTAGGTAACTCAGGAGTAAAGATTTTGCCTTTTGTTTCAACACAGTTGATGTATTTTACAAGTTTTGATAAAAGAGGATCTTTTTGTAAAATTGCTAAATTGAAGGGATGAAAATGCAAAATTGTTTTCTGGGTTTTCTTTACAGTGCCAGCTGATGCTAGTGGAGGATCCTTTTTGATTTTTGAACTCAATTAAATTGGTTTTAACAAATTTCCTAGTATGAGGATCTATTTAAATAAAGGTATATTTAAAAGGAGTATTTTGCAAATGTATTCAAAAACCCTAGAATCTTTAATCCTAGCCTATTTAGGGTGTAGTGCAGCCGTCATCTTGCTGCACAACACAGGGGATTTCTTATTTCTTATTATTTTGGAGTTCTAAAGAGAAGATCTTGGTTTTCTTGCTAAGGAGGGGCTTTTCCTACTTTCTTTCCGTCTTCATTCGATTCTTTCAACAAGGTGAGTGATATAATTATTTTGTTTTGTTCTTTGAATGTTTTATATGGTGTTTCACCTATTAGGAAGCATGCTAGGATTTGGTATGATTATATGTATGATGGATTTGATGAATTGGTGAATTAAAATTTGATCTTTTATGAAACCCTAAATTATTTATAAATAGAATTTGCATGTGAATGATTGGAGGTTGTTAAATAACCTAATATAAATCATGAGTAAGCTATTTCCTTTGGGTTAATGCTGATTTGATTGAGTATGGGAATTGTTATGCTTAAATTGATTAAAGAAGAGATTTTGACTATTTATGAGGTTGGATGAGTGCATCTTGATTGCGGTAATGTTAAATTGGTTTATGTTCATGAGTTAACCTTTGAAAATAATTGTGAATGAGTTTGAGGAATTTTGAGAAGGACTAATGAATTAAAGATCATGTCTTGGGGATTGGAGTTGTGATAACTAGATGTGGATTTAAGGCTTTATGACTAAATTGGAGATTTCGCGATTTTATGAAGTTTTTACTTGAATTTGAATTGCTCAATTATTAAATATCTAATCTGAACATTTTTCTATTCCTAAATTGATGAATTTGTGAATTTTCTTTGGTGCACAAACATGCACAACCCAAACTGCAGCCTATAGGTGCGAAAGTCGACTGGTATATTTCGATAGTCGATTGTCATGATCCTGGCTGTAGTGTTTTCTTGAAGTTTTGAAATTTCGTACGGAACAGTCGACTGATCCATTTTTGCAGTCGATTGACTCTGCTCTGTTTTGACGTTTTCTCGAAGTTTTAGGTTTTTGCTGTGGACAGTCGACCGATGACTTTTACAGTCTACTGGTTCTACTTATAATTATTTTAAATGAAGTTTTGGATTTTCACTCTGGTCAGTCGACCGACGACCTTTTGCAGTCGACTGCTAGTACTTAGAACTATTTTTTCGAAGTGTTGGTCTTTTTTTTTCTCTGGACAGTCGACCGACTCAGGTTTACAGCCGACTGTTACTGATGTGTCTTGAGATATTTTGATGCTATTTTAAAATGATTGATTCTTTAAATGATTTGATCTAAAACTTACTATCCTATACCTTATCTCCTACTGAACATATGCTTTCAAGTTATTTTTAATTAAGTGTTGATAATGGAAGTTTGGTTCAGATATTGGAGTATGAGTCTCTAGAGGGTGTGTGTGACCCTAGTATACCGGCAGTTGAGATATTGTGTTTAGGCCTGTTGAGGCATATTGTTGATCAGTTGTTGAGTTAAGTCCAATACGGTACACCATCTCTAGGAGGTTCAAAATTAAATTAATTAACTTAAAAAGATAAGGACAGGCACTAGTGGTGATATGATGAACAAGAACATGGGTTATGGACCTCAGTATGGCTTGCGGTGTGAGATAATCTCCAGAATTATCCAGGTGTGAGTGAAATAGTCTCCGGAATCACCTGTGTGTGGGATTGATCTCCAGAATTATCAGGGTCGAGGTGACGCTCATGTGGTAATCGTGTAATGAGGTGCCATAGCTTGCGGTGTGGGTATTCTTGAAGATTCCCAGGTGTGAGTGAAATAATCTCCGAAATTATCTGTGGATAAGGTTTGATCTCCGGAATTATCGGGGCATGGGCTAATACTCACAGTTTATCTACATCTCGTAGTACTCATCGTGGTAGGATTAGATGCATGGTGGAAGATTAAACCTTATAAAGTAGAGACGTTAAGGGCTTGCACCGGACCTATGTAGAGTGGAAAGCATAGAATCCGACAAGTACGCATTAGAAAGTCAGCATATAGTATTATGTTTCCTTGATTTGGTTTATGCATATGTTTTGCTGTTTTCTACACTTGACACTTAGTCTAGCTACACTTGATGTTTTTCATGTTTCATTATTATGTCTTAATTCATTTATTCTTGTTTTTATTACATGTTGTTTATGATTCCATGTTTCATGTTTATTTATGTTGCTCTTGTTTTTATGTCACTCATACCGTTATGGCTGACCCCTGTAGTTTTGGGGGGTTAGGGTTATCTCTAGCCTCATGTATTACAGGTGACTACTTATAGCTTGGATTGTGGATGCTTGAGTTTAAGTGATGTGATGGCTTCTGTAATTTGTAAAAGAAATTGTTGTAAGGAAAGAAATTTGTAATTCAAAGTGTTTTGTATTCCGCTGTGCTATGTAAAGATTAATGTAATGAATGTTGGAAAAAAATTTATTGGTATTTGGACTGTGTTTAATATTATAATTGAAATTGATGCTGGAAATTGTGCCACGTATTTCTAAGATATCATATTGAAAATTCGGGACGCTACATTACCGATTTGGTAAATGATGCTTTTATTGGAGAAATAGTTTATGCCGCTTATATTAAAATTTTAAAATATTTTCATCCCCTTCCTATGTTATATTGTGTAGCTAGTGTAATGAATCTCATGATTAAGTTAGATGGCACCAAAAATCTAATTGAGATTTTTTATACTTATGCTCCACACGAAGAAATAATTGATTTTGACCATGTTGTTTTCATTACAAAATTTGAAAATGTTTTGAATAGTTTATATGATAGTTACGATAGAATTTATTCATCTAACACTACACAAACACAAAATGTTAGTTCTTCTTCTTCTTCTTCTTCTTCTATGTTATCAAAGGGGAAGGGTCTTGCCACTAGTAGTGTTTTAAATCTCTTAAAATAAAAAAAAAACAAGAACCAATTCACCAAATGAGTTGAATTGGTATAATGCACAATCTCCCATTGATGTAGTAGTTGTGTTTTCTTTTTGGAAAACTAATGAACATATTTTTAGTATTCTTTCTCGCATGGCTAAAGATTTACTAACGGTACTGGTATTAATCGTTGTATCGGAAAGTGCTTTTTCTCTTGGTGCAGGATTATGAGCCTGAACAGGAATCACTTGACATCAAAGAATTTAGAGATGTTGGTATGCGCCGAAGATTGGATAAAAGCGGAAGAGAGGAATCAAGATTTGCAAGAATCACAAAACAGATCAACCTGTCCCGACGAGTGAAGAACTAGTAGAATGTAATTTGTATAATGTACTGTAAATAATTGGGAAAAAAATTAGGGGGATGAGATTCTATATTTAGGTTAAGAAGAAGTGCACGACAATAGTCCAATGCCTTCTCTTCAAACTAAATAGAAGCCATCTCGATCTCTAATATCAAATAATTTCCTTATTTTGTAATTTTATCTAAATTGAATGAAATTGTATTCATGAACTTGATTTTATTTAACATCATGTAATTTATCAAATCAATTAAAATTTGGTTTTAATTTCTTTTATTTATTAGTCCTTTGCAATTATTATGAAAATATTGAAATTAACATTTAATACTTGATCTTTCATCTTCCTGAAAAAAAAAATACACTAATTAAACCAGCCCGCCCCCCACCCTAGGGGTCGGGGGCCAGGTCCGGGCCAAGATTTTTGCAAAGTGGCCCGGCCCGGACCGGCCCACATATTTGGGGAGCCCGGCCCTTGTTGGCCCGGGACCAGGCAATGCCCGAGCGGTCCCGGTCTGGCCCGACCCGCCCGGCCCGAACGCCACCCCTAGTTGTATACATATATAGAATTAATGAAACTATTTTACATATTTTGTATTTCTATTGTTATAGACATTTTTTGTTTTCTCGAATTTATCTTATATATGAATATTTATTAGCACATGCTTTACATGTGTTTCTTTTCATGCACGTGCAAATTGTGCTATTTTATTACAAAATTGTACACTAAAAATTTCACTAGGCTAATTATACTAAATTTAATATGAGTATTTATTAAATATATGAATTTAAATTGGAATGAAACAATAAAAGTGAAAATAAAATGAGAAAAGTGTACAAAACACGTGCACACGTGCAATGTGCACTCTTTAAAAAATGGCTGCATATAGGAGTGAGTGGGTGTATGATTGGGCATGTGAATAGGTTAATGGAGAGTTAGTTACTTAAACCTCCTCCTAAATACCCATATAAATACCCCCTCACTATTAGCCATATATGAACACAAATAAATCAAACAAACGATAGACTCAAGAGAGGAAACTTGCTTTTTTTTGGCTTTCGGGGTGGGCATGGAGGCTTGCGGGATTTTTCTTTTGGGAGCTTTTACTAGGAGTTCAATTTGCTAGGGAATTCTTCAAATAGGTGGGTGTTTCTCTAACTTTCTAATATAATTTTATTAGTAGAATGCTAGTCATGTGCAAATTTTTAGATGCGTGATAACTTAAATAGATTGAGTATTCATGTTTAGATTATGTGCTGTTTATTAATGGTGTGAATTATGATATGATTGATTTGGGGACATTTTCATAAGTTTCTGTTTTAAGTTTTAGTTACACTTCAGGAAATCATATCTATTAAACTAAATGAAATCTAGAGCAAAAATTTTTATGGGAGCGTCTCGAAGATGTCAGGAACATCTCCTTAAAATTTTATAGTATTTGGATGACATTTACTATTTTAATAAAATCCGAACTTAGGACTGGTTGGCAGTTAGCTAGTTGCTGGAAATTTGTACACATTTCGGAATTTGATCATTTCAGCATCTTAGATGAATTATTTTGAGGAATGGCAAAACTAAGAAGTTGAAGTAGACTTATTAAACTTTCCTTAGTCTAAGAAATCAATTTTTTATAAAGAAAAGAATTTATAATGAATTTTACAAGATTGACCAGTGGCAGTCTGTATAACATTTCGACCCCACTGTGGATTTCGAACAATTCTGGCTTATAGACACAATATTTTGGAGAAACTTATAACTAAAAATTTATATTAGACTTGTATACCTTTAATTAGAGATAATGAATACAAAGTTTCATGAAGTACAAAATTTTCTGTGATTTTCACAAGCAGCATGAGCTACAGTTTTCAAATTTTCAACCTACTGTTTTGCAAATGAATTTAAATGAAGTAATTGATGATGAATTTAGATGTCTTAACTACAACGTTGTAGTAGACACATTCAAGTTTTGTAAGACACTAAGAAATTTGTTTTTTTGAGTATTATTGGAATTTGTATGATTTTTACCATACCATTGGGTTGATGTCTCAAGTTGAGCATTCAATTAGTGGACTATATATATATATATATATATATATATATATATATATATATATATTGTTACCTTGAAAAGAAGTTGATAGAGAGACAGGCTTGGAGTATTGGTTAGTGCATGTGGCTTAGGATCTTTAAGATTGTAGGTTTGAGTCTTGGTGAGCTCGAATTTGGTTGTATTTACTATTTTTGAGTATATTGGAAATACAAATTGATTTTCGGGAAATATTTGATGGTGATTTATACAAACATTTTTGGGTTAATTGCCCCACTTAGATAAGGGATTAGACACATATTTGGTGAATGGATTTAAAGGATTTGAATAGAGATGATTTTAAAGGATATTAGTTTATTGGAGAATTAAGATTTGATTAAATTTGGTATAAATGTTTTGGATTAAACTCAATATTTGAATTAACAATTTTAGTACATATTTGATAATTAGATTTGAGATATTAGAACAGAGATGGTGTTCATTGAATTGAGACTGTTGAAGTCCTATTATAACATTTTGGGAAATTTTTCTAGTTATTTGAGGATGACTAGTTGAATGAAATTTATATTGGTTGAGAAATGTGATGAATAAGAGATGAATTGAGTATATGAATGAATGAAATTTTTATCATACTCCTCATCAGTAGAAAAAATATTTTACCATATAGAATTCGTATAAAACTAGATCTGAAATTTTAAACACATCTGCAGTAAAATAGTCATAACTCGCAACTCATAAATCAAAACTCAGGTCTGTCAGAAAATCTGGAAAGTAGATATAATTCTCTATAATTCATATTCACAAAATATTTTCATATACTGACCTTAATAGTGTCTAAATTACTGAACAAAAACGGAGAACCGGTAAAACCGAAAATATCCTTCATGCACAAAATCAACTAGTTCATATGAAACTCTTCCAAAATATAACCAAACCTGAAATAGGGTATTCTAGATGTCCAAGCAACATGGTATAGGATAATTAGCAAGTCTACAACGAGTTATACTATTATCAACACATCAAACATATGAGATCATACAACAAGTCATGAACAACATGCACGTATACAACAAGAAATGGTCATTCCTAAGTTATTTCATATCGGGGGTGTCATGAGGCAACTACCGGTGGGTCAACTCAATAGAGACAACATATAACATGGGTTTTGCACAAGAATTGTCTCTAGAACACAACTACACTATAGGCTGTATTTAGTACTTGTATTACACAAAGAAAAGAATACAAGTTACTTGTCTTATAGTTGACAATAGGAATGGTACAAAGCAAGAATAACGAGAATGGATTCCCGGGCAACGAACTCAACGAACGAACGATCACGAGCAAGATCACGAACACAATCCAACGAATGGAGATCAAGATTGAGATGATCAAACAAAGATTGGGCAGATTGGCACAGATGAGATTGAAGATCGAGATCAAGATGATGAAGATCAAGAGATCCAACGACTAGATCCAAGAGATCAAGATGATTGGATCAGATCGGACGGCCAGATCAAGACCGATGGAGATCATGATGATCAAGAGGAGATCGACGGCCCACATTCAGTCAAGCTTGGCTCCGACGGTAAGAAGCGACGACGGGATAGGGCTGCCGGCGGGGACTGGCAGCACAACGCAGGGACATGACGGCGGATGGCAATGGAAGGTGCTGCGAGGCAGGGGAGAAGGGAAGGAGGGATGCTGAGGTGGCTATTGGCCCTGCAGTCGGGAGGAACACAGGCCAGGGCACAGTGTAATACCCCAGATCGGGCAGCGAACAGTCGACTGGTTGGATTAGCACTCGACTGGTCTGCACGAATTTGAGAATTTGAGATTGAGATTGAGAAATTTAGTCCCACATGGGAAGTTTGATAGGATAATTTGAGTATAAATACTATTAGCCAATGATCAAGAGTCACCAATTCGGTTAACCACCTTTTGCGAGGTAGCCTGTGGTGGGCAGTTGTACTACATAGTATCTAATTTGTCTTCTGAAAATATTAAAATTGTCTGAGTATTGGGGCGGGGCGTTACAAATGGTATCAGAGCCGACTTTCGACATTGGGTGTAGAAGAGGACGACATTGATCTCCGGGGTTGGGTATATTCTGCGGTATTGAGAGTCACAGGTAGTGATTGATAGTCGGGTATCCGATCTGCGGTGTTGAGAGTGATTGATCTCCTACATCGGCTAGAATGGGCGGTTCTACACTAGATGTATGTCCTGTACTCAGCGAGGATGCTGATTTCTAAGGGGGGGTGTATGTAATACCCCAGATCTACAGCGAACAGTCGACTGGTAGTATTAGCAGTCGACTGGTCTGCGCGGATTTAAGATGGATTTGAGAAGGATTTGAGAAATTTAGTCCCACATGAGAAGTTTGATAGGATAATTTGAGTATAAATACTATTAGCCAATGATCAAAAGTCACCAATCCGGTTAACCACCTTTTGAGAGGCAGCCTGTGGTGGGCAGTTGTACTACATAGTATCTAATTTGTCTTCTAAAAATATTGAAATTGTCTGAGTATTGGGGCGGGGCGTTACACACAGGGCGGCACTGCACTGCATGGGACCAGGGGGAGAGAGCGGCTGATGCAGTCAGGTAGGCACTGCAGTCGTAGTGAGAGGGAGAGGCAGGGGCGAGGGCGCACACCGGAGAGAACAATGCGAGTAGGCGGAGGAGGTGTAAGGCTGGAGACGAGAGACAGAGATGAGTGGGAGGAGGTCGTCGGCGATGGGATCGGCAGCAGCGTCGAGGGGAGCTCGACGTAGGAAGACGACGGCGAAGCAGCACGGCGGCGTAAGGCAGAGGAGGGGAGGCTAGGGCGGCGCGCTGGCTGCGTCACGAGGTAGGAGGGGACGGGGACCAGGGGTGCTGTTGTCGACTATCGTGGTCTCGAGTAAGGAGGCAGGGAGCGACCAGGGGGTTGGTTGGAGGTGGCTTCGCTGACGTCTGGCTGCTGCGTCACCTGGGGCTGTTGGCGACGAGGAGATGGAAAGGAGGAAGATGATGGAACAGGGTTTTAAGGAGGTAGGGGATAATTGAGAAGGCGGCTATAGGGTTAGGGTAACAGGGTAGGTGGTGTATATATACAGGGTAGAGAGTAGTTAGGGTTTAGGTTTATGTAGATGGTATTGGGTTTGGGTGTGAACGTGTAACACTACCCCTGCCCCGAGCTCGAACAATTTTTACAATTTAGAAGACAAATTATTTATAGTATAGTACAACTGTGCAGCATAGGCTGCCTCTCAAAAGGTGGTTAACCGAATTGGTAACTCTTTATCATAGACAATAGTATTTATTAATATAATATTCTTTGTAATCTCCCGATATAGGACAATTCTCAAACTCTTCCCCGTTCTCTCTCCCGACGAAGTGCACAGCAGAAAAGCCCCCAAGGGACCCCACACCACATCACACCTTAAACAAAGAAGACAGCAGCAGCAGCAGCATGTATTCACTCAGGTGGGCCCCGTAGTGGCCACTGGGTGACATCATCCACTAATTTCCCAAACAGCAGCACTCAGTCTGCTGTATTTCAACATGCCCCCCCTTACACATTATTTACCACATTGCCACTCAACTCTTTTTATATATACTATTATATAGTTATTTTAAACTACGGAGTGTTACACACACACCCCTTCAGAAATCAGCATCCTCGCTGAGCACGGGGCATGCACAATCTAGTGTAGGATCTCCTTTCTAGCCGATGTGGAGCATCTTTGAGCATCGCCTCGATCCCGATAATTTCGGAGATCAGTCCCACATCGCAGGAAACAACCTCGATAATTTTGGAGACTATCTCACACAGCAGATCCCGAGGCTTTCATACTCATGTCTGTGCCCCCACTCGGTGTGGAAAATCGGCTCTGATACCATTTGTAACACCCCTGCCCTGAGCTCGGATAATTTATACAATTTAGAAGGCAAATTATTTATAGTATAGTACAACTGCCCACCACAGGCAGCCTCTCAAAAGGTGGTTAACCGAATTGGTGACACTTGATCATAGGCAATAGTATTTATTAATATAATATTTTTTGTAATCTCCCGATATGGGATAATTCTCAAACTCTTCCCCGTTCTCTCTCCTGGCGAAGTGCACAGCGAAAAAGCCCTTAAGGGGCCTCACGCCACATCACACCTCAAACAGAGAAGACAGCGGTTAGCAGCAACATGTATTCACTCGGGTGGGCCGCCTTAGTGGCCACATCACCCACTGGGTGACGTCATCCTCCAATTTCCCAAACAGTAGCACTCAGTCTGTTGTATTTCAACGTGCCCCCCCCCCCCCACGACACACACACACACACAATATTTACCACATTGCCACTCAACTCTTTTTATATATACTATTATATAGTTATTTCAAATTATGGGGTGTTGTAGAACGGGTGTAATGGGTTAGGGGGTTGAGATGGCTAAAAATAGGGTTAAATCGGGACCGTCCAGATCGAGCACGAATCTTGAAGCATAGGGGTAAAAAGGTAATTTCACATACAGATGGATCCAAAACGGGTATTGGGTCTCCTTCTCACAGAACCAACCACCCGCAAATGGATCCACTTCAACTGGGCATGGGGCCCGACCCGATACAAGCCCAGTTCACCAAGAGGAGAATCAGGGCCACTGATTTGACTAAATCAAATCAACAAGCCTGATTGGCTCCCACCAGGGAATCAGGGGCTAATTTCCCAAAACAGAATAGGAGGATTTTCCTCCTGGCTGTTAGGCGGGAAATCAGGCCCCTAACCGTTCCAAAGGCGACTATAAATATCACCCCTCTACCACCATGACCAGGTTAATCACTTTTTCACCACTTAAGCTCTTTCTTAATCTTTTTCTGATTACTGACAAGAGCGTCGGAGGGTGCGTCGCCGGAATCAACCCCGGTGTCTCGCACTTCCTTGCAGGTTGCGGCAGGAGCAAGAAGGCTGAGTCAACTGTTCAGGTTTTTCTCGGACTCACAAATTCTATCTGTTTACCCCCACACCGAAATCAGCGGTAACAGATTGGCGCCGTCTGTGGGAAAAACCACACGAACAGCCTCAGCCCATTCTCCGTCGTCCTATGCAGTCATGCCGCCGAAGAAGGTCAGATCCAGAGGGTCGAACTGTGTGGGCAACCTCACCGACCCGGCGAATGAAATCCCAGTCAATCCTATTCCTCAGTCTGACCTCCCTCCGCCGACCCAGCAGGTCCCACCTCCTCCTCCCAAGCAGCAGCCCAACAATGGTCCGTCCGGTCATAACGGTCGGAAGGAGAAGCAGCCCCTCAATCCGGGCCATGTCTCGGTCCATAATGGGTCCTCGGACTCGATGGCTTCTCATCATCCCGACCTCCGCATCACACTTCTGAACCGCCAGAAGGACGACGACCTCCGAACCCATCTCGACGAGAGGCGGGCCCGAGAGGGAGCCTCCCGCCAGCGTCAAGGTGAGCGGTCCCCACGTCGCCGGGACGGCAGAAGGTCTCCGGACCGCAGAGGCCGAGCGGCGTCCCCCGAGCACCGAAGGAGGAGGTCCCGTTCCCCCGGGGATCGGCGTCATCCGAGGGACCGAGATGTACCTATCAGTCGGGCCGAATTCCTCCAGTTTCAGGAGACCGTTCTGCAGGCTCTCAATCTTCGGCAGAACGTCCAGAATGCTCAGAGGGCTCCGACGCCCCCCAGGGATCCCAGTCCTCGGCGCCGAACCCGGAGCCCTTCCCCGGCTCCCAGCCGCCAGCAGCGGGAACAAAGCCCTCACCGGTCCCAGGACTACCGGTGCCGCAGTCCACGCTCCCCTTCCTATGAAGAGGAGTCCGGGGGGTCATACGATTACCAGCGGAGGGACGACGCCCTCATCCGCCGTCTCCATGAGGTGGAAAGGCGTATCGGCCGCATGGACAGGGAGGAAGAGTCCCGAGCAGGAACCTTCCGTCCCAGCCGACCCCCCTTCTCACGGTCGATCATGGAGGCCCACATACCGAGGAGTTTCAAACCGCCACAGTTTGAAACATACTCAGGGGAATCCGACCCGGTCGATCACGTCGAAAGCTTCAAGACCCTGATGCTGATCGATCAAGCTTCCGACGCAGTGCTCTGCAGGACCTTCCCTGCCACCCTCAGGGGGTCAGCTCGGGAATGGTATTCCAGGCTCGCCCCCTCATCCATCTTCTCATTCGAGCAGTTCGAGACGCTGTTCATAACTTACTTCGTGAGTAGCCGGCGAGCCGAGAAGACAAGTCTTTCCCTACTGAACCTGCGGCAGGAGAGGGAAGAGAAACTGCGGGACTATGTGAAAAGGTTCACCGCAGAGGTCAGGTCTATCGCCTCCTTGGACCAGTCCGTGGCCACCGTGGCGTTCCAGTCGAACGTCCTCAACGCCAACCTCCGATCGTCCCTAGCCAAGAAACCGCCGCATGACTTCGCCGACCTCCTCCTGAGGTGTGAGAAGTACATCTGAGCCGAGGAGGCTGAAGCCCTTCCGAGCTTCGGAGGGCCCTCCGCAGGTTCGAAGAGGAAGGCGACGGGGGAAGAAGGGTCCAAGAAAGCCCAAAAGGACATTGGCGGCCAGCGCCGCCCTCCCCCCAGGTTTGAAAAATTCACTCCCCTCACCACTAATGTCTCTACTATCCTAATGGAGGTGGAGAAGGAGGGAGTCATCCCTCCAGCTCCGAAGATGCACACCCCGGCGAAGAGGAGGAACAAAGATAAGTGGTGTCGTTACCACCGAGACCACGGGAACGACACGAATGACTGCCGGGCTTTGAGAGATGAGATTGAAGCCCTCATTCGGAGGGGGCAGTTGGCCAAGTTCGTGAAGGCTAACGATCGGACAGATCGCAACTCCCCTCCGCCTCGGGGGGCTAACAAGCGCTCCGAGCGGCGCGAAGAGACACCCGAGTTCGAGGAGGAACGGGTTCTGCACTTGATCCACGGAGGCCCCATGGGGGGCTCCTCTAATTCCTCCCGGAAGGCCTTCGTCCGAAAGGTCAACTCGGTCCATAGTGCCCCTCCCCCGAAAGGTCTCGGCGTCCCTGTGTCTTTCTCCGATGCTGACCTCGAAGGGGTCCGAACCCCACACTGCGATGCCCTCGTCATCGACCTCCGCATGGCCAACTTCAAGGTGCAGAGGATTTTGGTGGACAACGGGAGTTCAGTCAATATCCTTTTCCTCTAGGCCTTCCGAGGCCTGCAGCTGTCCCGAGACCGTCTCAAGCCGGCCGGTTACACTCTCCACGGGTTCACGGGGGTCCCGGTAACCGTCGAGGGGGTGATAACCCTAGACGTTACTGCGGGAAGCACCCCTACTACCCGGACCGAGCCGATGGACTTCATGGTCGTCGACGTCCCGGCAGCATATAATGTCATCCTAGGCCGTCCCGGCCTAGCCACCCTGGAGGCCGTCCCCTCGGCATACCATTTGAAAATGAAGTTCCCCACTCGGTCGAGAGTAGGGGAAGTCAGGGGAAGCCAGGAAACAGCCCGGAAGTGCTACATGACTTCCACCGGGGGACCAGTGCTCTCGCTCGAGATGCTGGAAATCCCCGAGCCGAAGGCCCGCCAGACGTCCGAGCCGGCAGACGAATTGGAAGAAGTGCTCTTCTCGGACGAGGATCCGAGCCGGAAATTTCTCATCAGCAAATCCTTGCCGACCGCACTGTGTTCGGACCTGATTAAATGCATCCGGGACAACCGTGACCTGTTTGCATGGTCAGCCGCGGACATGCCCGGCATTTCCGAGGAGCTCCTCGTCCATCGCTTAAGTGTCGAACCAGGGTGCAAACCGGTCCAGCAGAAGAGGCGAAAGTTCGCTCCCGAGCGACAGCAGGCCATCAAGGAGGAGGTTGATAAACTTCTAAAGGCCAAGTTCATACAGGAGGTAAATTATCCTGAGTGGCTGTCGAACGTTGTGATGGTCAAGAAGTCCAATGGCTCGTGGAGGATATGCATTGACTTCACCGACTTGAACAAGGCATGTCCGAAGGATCCCTTCCCGCTCCCGAACATCGACACCCTTATCGACGCCACCTCGGGCCATGAGCTCCTCAGCTTCATGGATGCCTTCTCGGGGTACAATCAAATCCGAATGTTCCCTCCGGACATTCCGAAGACCTCCTTCGTCACCGACCAAGGCCTCTACTGCTACCGGGTAATGCCGTTCGGCCTGAAGAACGCGGGCGCCACCTACCAGCGCCTCGTCAACAAGGTCTTCCAGAGCCATATCGGCCGAAACATGGAGGTGTACGTTGACGACATGCTCGTCAAGAGCATCCGCGGCACCGATCATGTAGCCGACCTCCAGGAGGCCTTCGGCGTGTTGAGGAAGCACATCATGCGGCTGAACCCGAACAAGTGTGCGTTCGGGGTCTCCTCTGGAAAATTCCTCGGCTTCATGGTAAGCCAGCGAGGAATCGAAGCTAATCCCGAGAAGATTAAGGCCATATTAGACATGGCTCCGCCTCGGAACGTCAAGGAGGTGCAAAAGCTCACTGGCCGGCTCGCTGCTATCGGCCGGTTCCTTTCGAAGTCGGGGGAAAAGTGCCTTCCCTTCTTCAAAGCGCTCAGGGGGGCCAAAGGTTTTGAATGGGGCCAACCACAACAGGAATCATTCGACCAGCTGAAGGCCTATTTGGTGAACCCCCCCTGCTCAGTAAACCGGTCCCGGGTGAGACTCTCTTCGTCTACTTGGCTGCCTCCGAGCAGACCTTAAGTGCTGTCTTAGTGAGAGAGGAGGACCGGGCCCAGAGGCCTATCTACTACGTGAGCAAGGTGCTCCGGGACGCCGAGCTCCGCTATCCGAGGATAGAGAAGATAGCCTACGCTCTGGTCATGGCAGCGAGAAAGCTTCGACCATACTTTCAATCCCACTCGGTCGTTGTCCTCACCGACCAACCCCTCAAGCAGATCCTCCACAAGCCTGAGACCTCGGGCCGGCTGATGAAGTGGTCCATTGAACTAAGTCAGCATGACATCTCTTATCAGCCTCGGACGGCAATTAAGGCACAGGCTCTCGCCGACTTCATTGTAGAGTCCACTATCCCCGAGGTCGGCCACATCCCGAATGGGCCCCCCATTTGGACAGTTTTCGTGGACGGATCCTCTTGTAATGAAGGAAGTGGCGCCGGAATCATACTGAACGGCCCTGACAACTTCGTCCTCCAGTACGCCATCCGCATGAACTTCAAAGCCTCGAACAACGAGGCAGAGTACGAAGCACTCATCGCCGGGCTCGGACTCGCCCGAAGTGCTGGAGCCCAACGCCTCCGGATTCACAGTGACTCCCAACTAGTCGCGAACCAGGTCTCGGGCGAATATGAGGCTCGAGACGAGCGAATGGCGAAGTACCTCACCAAGGTTCGGGACCTCCTGAGCCGGTTCGAAGAGGCCACCATCGAACGAGTCCCTCGGGAAGAAAACTCACAGGCTGATGCCCTCTCCAAATTGGCTTCGTCCTCACTTCAAGGTCTCGAACAGACCGTGCTGATCGAAGTCCTCTCTAAGCCGAGCATCGAAGATGAGTCACCCGCCTCGGCGGAGTCGTTGCCAGTCATGCTACAAGACGATTGGATGAAGCCATTAATAGAATTCTTAAGGGATGGAGTTCTGCCTTCGGATCCCAAAGAGGCTCGCCGAGTCAGGACCCGGGCCGAGCGGTTTGTCCTAATCGAGGGTATCATGTACAAACGCTCTTTCTCTCAGATAGACGGCCGACCGTACTTAAGGTGCCTCTCTCCAGATCAAGCCGAATATGCCCTGCGAGAGCTCCACGAAGGCATCGGAGGGGCGCACTCAGGATTTAGGTCCTTGGCCCGAAAAGCTTTGAATTATGGGTATTTCTGGCCGACCCTCCTTCAAGACGCCGAGCGACACGTTCGGCAATGCAGTTCCTGTCAGAGACACTCTAACATCCGACGCCTCCCTCAGGCCAACCTCGCCTCCCTATCAAGTCCCATCCCCTTCGCAATGTGGGGCATGGACTTACTAGGGCCCTTCCCTCCAGCTCCGGGTCAGCTCATGTTCTTGGTCGTAGCCATCGACTACTTCTCGAAGTGGGTCGAGGCCGAGCCCCTCGCCACTATAACCGAAAACAAAGTGGTACAGTTCTTCTGGAAGAGCATCATATGCAGGTTCGGAGTCCCCCGGGTCCTCATAACGGACAACGGGACTCAGTTCACAGGCGCAGCGTTCCGAGCTCTATGCGACGACCTGGCCATTCAGCAGCGCTTCTCGTCCGTCTCCCATCCTCAGTCGAACGGACAGGCAGAAAATGCCAACCGGCAGATCCTCGCAGGTATCAAGAAAAGGCTCGACAAAAGTTCCAAGGGCTTATGGGTCGACCAACTCCCCAACGTCCTATGGAACTACCGCACGAGCAAACGGACCCCCACAGGCGAGTCCCCCTTCAACCTCACCTATGGGTCCGAGGCCGTGATACCTCTTGAGGTCGGAATACCTTCCCCTCGGCTCACAGCCTATGACGAAGCACAGAATGCCAGAGACCTCAGAGCAGAATTGGACTTGATAGACGAGCTGAGGGAAAGGGCATCGATTCGGCAGCAGATCTACCGAAGAAGAGTTGAATTGGCGTACAACAGGAAGGTCCGGCCCGCCAACCTTAAACAGGGAGATTTGGTCTTGAGAAAGCTAGCTATATCCCTCCCCAGTCAGAAGAACAAGCTAGCCCCGAACTGGGAAGGGTCGTACAGGATCACGAAAGTTGTTCGGCCAGGAACATATCGCCTTGAAGACCTGGAGGGCAGAGAGCTTCCGAGGACTTGGAATGCCGACCACCTCCTGAAATACCAAGAAAGCGCTCCAGCGCTGCTCTGAGTAACATGGAGTATCGAGCCATTCCAGTCCTCCGACTTGTAACCCATTTTTCACAAATTGTACTATGTAAAACGGTTCACCGTTAAATATCAATAAAGAAAGCTCTATTATGTTTGTGAATCCGCATGTTTTTCTCCCCTCTTATCACCTGCCTTTTATATTGTGATTTCAACCAATGGTTCGGAGTCCAGGTTCGGCTCGGCCTCATTCCCTCGGTTCGTCTCCGGACGGACCAGAGGTAGACCGCCGTTCCGAACTGCTCCCACAACCGTTGAACTATACCGATGGTTCGGAGTCCAACACTCGGCTCGTCTCCGGACGAATCAGGGGTAGATCGCCGTTCGGAATTGCTCCCACAGCCGTTGAACTATACCGATGGTTCGGAGTCCAACACTCGGCTCGACTTTACCTCCTCGGCTCGTCTCCGGACGAATCAGGGGTAGATCGCCGTTCGGAATTGCTCCCACAACCATTGAACTATACCGATGGTTCGGAGTCCAACACTCGGCTCGACTTTACTTCCTCGGCTCGTCTCCGGACGAATCAGGGGTAGATCGCCGTTCGGAATTGCTCCCACAGCCGTTGAACTATATCGATGGTTCGGAGTCCAACACTCGGCTCGACTTTACTTCCTCGGCTCGTCTCCGGACGAAACAGGGGTAGATCGCCGTTCGGAATTGCTCCCACAACCGTTGAACTATACCAAAGGTCCGGAACCCAACACTTGGCTCCCAGTCACCCCAGACTCACTTCGGGCACATAATCCGAACTCTCCTAACTATTAGCCGAAGCCCGAAGACCCACACCTTCGGTCGGCTACCGAGCAAGTGCCTTCCCGAGCTTGTAAACGGGGAAAACACACTTTCCCCTCAACTTTCGTGCATGATCTCGATCAGACGGCTCAGATCTTGCCACCTGCGCTAAACGACAAGATAACGTTTTCTTGGGGACCGAGCCGCCTCGAGATTCGCGCCTACGTTCGACGGCTCAGATCTCGCCACCTGCTCTAAACGACAAAATAGCACTTTCTTGGGCGCAGAGTCGCCTAGGAATTCGTACCGTACCGTGTCAGAGTCGCTAAACGACAAAATACCGTACTCATGGGGACCCGTTCGGTTAAACAAACACGCTCGGTTCAAAGATCTCGGCACGACCGACACAGTTATAAGCAAAGACAAATATGCAAAGCAATGAAAGGAAATTTTATTAATGGTCGGCGCATAATACAAAACATTCCATTACAAAGTGTTGGCAAACAAAACACACAATGCCCGACCCACTACACTTGTCTCTCATATAGAAACATCCTCACTAGACTGTTCATCCTCCTCGGCTGGCAGCTCCTCTGCGCCCCCCCGGAGCTTCGCCATCACAGCCTGCAAGTGCCGAATCTCCGAGAGCAAGTCATCCCGCTCGGCTATAATCTTCAACTGGTTGTGCCGAATGCATTTGACCCGAAGAGCGTTGCTGAATGCGGTTTGCGAGTCTTCATCCCCTCCTGCGGGGCTCAGCTCGACGATCCTATTCTCCAAGCGTTGGATCTCGGCTTCCCGGAGATCGAGGACGGACGAAAGGTGGGCCCGCTCACTCTCAGCCTGGCGTAACTTCAGATCGGCGCTCCTAGGGCTCAGAACCACCGTCCCAGAAGTGGCCTCGGATTCAGAGTCATCATTCGAACGTTCGGAGTCCGAGCCATGGATCGTCACCACGAGCTGAAAGGAAGGGAAAACGAATAACACAATTTCAATACACTGCCGATGTCTAACACTTGAAAATTTTCCAAAAAGATTCGCATTCAGACATAATAGTGTTACAGACAGCCGAACCGACCCCATAATTAGGTTTTTACAACAACCAACAAAAATGGAAAACGACATGATCAGGGCCTCTTCGGAAGGGGAATGCTTCGGTTTAGGGAAACGCGAGGACGACGAGGCCTGCCCTCTGAGCTCGACCCTAAACCAACGAAGCGCGATCCCCCTTCACTGCTGGTCCTAACAGCGACGCCGACCGAGGCACCGCTCGACGAGATAGCCGCGCTACTCTGAGCATCGGCCGGACTCTGCCTGGTCATAGGCGAGCGCGTCGCAAGTTCGTAAAACGTAATCCCCCTCTCACTCTCCTCGCGAGTGCACGACGTGCTGCGAACATTAGCTCTCTCCGGCATGGGCTTGAGCGATGCGATCTCCTCCTCCAGTTCGATAATTCTATCCCTCAAGACGTCGTCCTTCGCCAACTTCTTCGGTCGAGGGGCCCTCAACGAGCCCGAGGCATTGGCACTATCAGTCGCAAGCCGTCGGTAATGGGTGACCTCAATCCCCCTATCTATTGTGATCCTTCTGAGCTTGTCGATTTCGGCCGATAGCCTCTTGCGCTCGGTTGACGCTTTCTCCAGTTCGGAAGTCAGCTTCTCTCCCTCTGCCGAACGTTCTTTCTCCGCTAACTCCAAGTATTGGACCTCAGCCAAGAGGTCGTCATTCTTCTGCTCGGCGGCAGCGAGCTCTCTACGGAGACTCTCGACTTCGCCTTCGGGACAAGGAGCTGGGGGGTGCTTCCGCAGTTGCCACAGCTCACGACAATACCTCCGCAGAGCTGCCTTCGTCTCCTCCAGCCTGCCGAGCAGGAGGAATCAATTATACCGGCTCTGAAAGAGCTCGCCCTTCGTTTTTGCCAGCTCCTACCGAAGGTATACAACCTCCGTGATCGGACCGAATCTCACCTGAAAAGCAGAGATAAATCCGAGGCCCAACACTTGAAGAAATTTACGCCAAATCAGACACTAAATCCGAGACTCAACACTTGGACAAATTTTGGCCAAACAAAACATTTTTTCATTCAAGATTCAAAGAGAAAGTTCTACAACAGCGGTGGCCAGTCCGTAGTTAGGCTTACAAAAAGAGACAAGATACCAAAAGACAAAAAAGAAAAAAGACAACCGAGTCAGGGGTCGACCTTTTTGTCGTTCAGGTCCGTCGACCCCCCGGCCTTGTCCTCGCCATCGCCCCCGCCTCCGCCTTCGCTCCTGCTCTCCTGCTCAGAGTCGTCCTCCTCTTCGCCCTCGGCCTCGGCCTTCCATGGGTCCTCGACGGTTTCTGTCTCCCCCTCAGGGTCGAGCAACCCCTCGTGGACACCCTCCTCCCCTTCCACGAGGTCGTAAAAGTTGTAGGAGGACGTGTCGAAGCCCGGGTTCTTGGCGGCTACATGTTGCAAGGCTCGACCATAGGCATCCATCATGTTTTGGAGCATGTGCTGCGCGGCCTCCTCCTGCACGGCCTTCTTCACCTTCTTCACCTTCCTGAGGTGTTTGGCCTTCATCCTCTCGGCCCTCTTCCGAGCCTCCTCCGCTTCCGACCGAGCCTTGGCCAGCTCCTCCTTCAGCTCGGCTGCCTCCTTCACCGACGCCTCGAGCTTGGTCGTCGTATCCTTCAGCTCGGCCGCCTCCTTCTCCGAGGCCTCAAGCTTGGCCGCCGTGTCCTTTGACAGCTGAATGGCGTCGGCCAGCTGCTTCTCCAACCCTCCTACTTCGGCAGCCCTCTTCGTCGAGAGAAGCAGCTCGGCATCAAGCTGCTTCGCGACCTTGACGCGCTCCGCCCTCTCCCGCTCCTTCTCCTGCTCCTTGTTCGCCAACTCCTCGATCAGGAAATTGAAGTGGCAGAGGGTCTGAAAGAGAACAACACGTTAAAATCCGAATCCAAGAACTTGGAGAAATTCTAAGGAAGAAATTTGGACGAAGAAGAGCTCGGCCTACTTACCGACATGGTATTCCGGGCAATCTGCATCACGGCGTCCCCTGCCATCCCGGCCTTCAGGGTCGCTCGATCCTTCGGGGTCGGCAGGTGCCTCACCGCCTCCATGCAGATGTTCCCGTCGCCCAAGAAGCCATCGACGTTCATCGGGGATGAAGATCTGCTTATGACGCTCGGTCAAGATCTTCTCCGCATCGGCGGTAAGGGGCAGAACTTAGAGGGACAGCGCATCCTTCACCCCAAACACGCTGCTCGACGAACCGGGAGCATCCGCCTTCGGGGTCGGTGCAGGTGCATCCGAGGCGAGGGGATCAGAGACCACGACCCCCCCCCTGCTCGGGGACCACGACCTTCGTCGGAGATACAAGGACCTCGATCTCCCCCTCCTTGAGGACCGCGACCTTCGGTTGGTCGGCAGCCTTCACAACCGAGGGCTTCTTCGAAGCTCGGCTGTCCTGTGGCGCTGTCGACGGCCTCTTCTTCTTCTCCTGCTCTGCCCTGCCCTTTGCCACCAGAGCCTTGTAATCAAGCTTCATCATCTCTGCAAAAGCCGAATGAAAAAACTTAGAAAAATTTTCATGAACTTTAAACAAAGAGTATAAATACCAGAAGCATACGAGGGTCGATCGGACTGAGACCCCCACGAAACAGATGCTCCTCCGTAATATCTTTCCAGCTTAGCGCTGGCAGGGCGAGGAGCTTCTTCTGGACCTCCTTGTCCTCATCACTCAGCGGCGCCTCTCTCTTGGTCCGCTTGGGCAGACCTTCCTTCGCCCAAACCGTCGGTATCACCCATGGAGTCAGAGCTCGGATGAGGAAGTACTTCTCCTTCCAATGTTTGATCGAGTCTGGGTTCTCGATCAACTTAACTCCCGTCCGAGGAGAAAGAAAAAACCTCTGCTCATCCCACCTCGGCTGGCAAGGTCGGAAGAGACTCCGAAAAAGGAACATAGTCGGCTTGGCGCCGACCTCTTGGCATCGAAGGACGAACGCCACGACGTGCCTTCATGTGTTTGGCATCAGTTGGGCGGGACTCAAACCGTACCAGACCAGGACTTCAACCACGAACGGGTGGAGGGGAAAGCGGAGTCCGGCAATGAGGGAGTCGACCGGAAAGACACATACGTCCGACGAGGACTTTGTGTTGGCTCGGAATCCCGGCCCAGGAAGGAGCAGTACATACTCAAGAGGGATCCGGAAACCCTCTCGGATCAGACGAAGATCGGTCTCGGTAAGAGTCGAGATCCTATGGTCCACCTCGGACAGCTCCCTAGGCTCGTTCTCCTCCACCAGCTTAGCCGTACCTTGAGTGACTCTCTCCAAGGTATCCTCGGCGTAATCCCGGATGCCTCCCACGCTCGACAGGGCGATAGGCTGCCGACCGAACGCCCCCGCTCTCTTCGGTGTTTCCACTATCGTGACCATGGCTTTACCCTTTCGGGACTCCGCCACGACTTCCTCGGGCACTTCAGCCACTTCGCCCTCTTTATCCGGACGAACGACATCCTGCTCGCTCGGCTCCACTACTCCCTTCCCTTTATCCCCTCGGCCAACGGCTTGCTCCGAGGCGGGGGTCTCAGCCGAAATCTTAACCATTTTTCCTAAAAGAGAAGGGAAAGAGACTGACCTTGAAGTGACAGGTGCGGTCGGAAAGTTCGCCGGAAACAAGGAACGCTACTGCGACAGCTAGCAACACCACCAGAGAGCTAAAAACTTCGAAGCAAAGTAAAAACTGAAGAGAGAGAGTAAAAGTGAAAAGTGAGACTTGGTCTAAGGGGGGGTGAAGATTTATAGTAAAAATGGAACGTCCCTTGGACTTCCAAACGAAAGTTTGCGACTTTTGGGCTGCTCTCGAAACGTCGCGAAGGCCCATCACCACTGTCTCCATCACCAAGTCAACTAGCTCGGCTCCAGGGGATCTGAATCCGAGCTACAAGCAATCCGAACATGCCGGCAATAGGGTCCGGTCGGAATCCGAGCAAGTGCCTTCCCGAGCATGTAAACGGAGAAAACTCACTTTCCCCTCAACTTTCGCGCCTGATCTCGATCAGACGGCCCAGATCTCGCCGAGAACACTAAACGACAAGATAGTGTTTTCTTGGGAGCTGCGCCCGTCTCGAGATGCGCGCCATCATCCAACGGCTCAGGGTGCGCCACATCGCTCGGACGATTGAACCCTCGGATGCTCCACCTATGTCTAGAGGAACCAGGAAAAATTTTGATTCAAAGTTTTAAGGCACCGCCCTTGGCGAGCACCCCCCAGGTCCCATGTCTCAGTTGGTATTCCGCCGACCCACGGGCCCCGGTCAAAAACAGATCGGCACTCCCCCCATCTCTAACTCCTCCGGGCTGACATCCATCAGAAGCCATCAGCCCGGAAGGAAGACAGAGATGGGAGGGGGCCCATCAACACTCAGAGATCAGAAGAAGCGCACCATTCCGAGCTAGTTGGTAGCAACTGGAAGGCTCGGCTCGTCAGAGGACTCTGACAACAGTGCCTTCACAGTTGCTAACAACGGGCTCGGATGGTCCGGAAGCCCGAGCCACGACTCATGGTGGAAAAGCGCACCATTCCGAGCTAGTTGGTTGCAACTGGAAGGCTCGGCTTGTCAGAGGACTCTGGAAACAGCGCCTTCACAGTTGCAAACAACGAGCTCAGATGGTCCGGAACAAGGATTCGGACATGGATCATCACCTCTTCCACCAGGATCTCCGCCTACCTTGACACCCACTTCGGAGCAACCAAAGAAGGCCGAAGATCTTGGTGGAAGAACGACCACCCGTCCTTCCGAAGTAACTCATCCCTCGGGTCCGGACTACGGTCGTCACCACTACTGCCACGTTCCCCCCCCCCCCCCCCCCCGCTCCTGACATCCACTTTGGGGCCGTCAGGAACAGAGGGAAAACCAGGCAGAAGAGCAACCACCCCTCCGGACCTCAAGAGAGAAGCTACCCAAGGCAGATACCTCTGAGGTCTGAAACTCTATGTTGATTGCGACTGAAATGACAAAGGGAGTGGAGTACTTATAGCCTGCCTCCAAGAACCAGCCATTATGACCCTCGGAAGCTGAAACGCCGCGTATTAATTAAGGGAGTTATCCTTAATGACATTGGGAAGGCGGAATGCCGCACAAACCCCAAAGCACCATTAATGCCCTTGGAAACAGCATCGTCTCGGCTCAGACCGTGCCACGACGCTCGTCCGGTCGAAACCCCCTCTCTTCGGTCGGAAGCCGAGCAAGTGCCTTCCCGAGCGTGTAAACGGGGAAAACACACTTTCTCCTCAATTTTCGCATCAGATCTCAATCAGACGGCCCGGATCTCGCCGAGAGCACTAAACGACAAGATAGTGTTTTCTTGGGAGCTGCGTCCGTCTCGAGATACGAACCAACATCCAACAGCTCAGATAGCGCCACGTCGCTCGGACGACCGAGGCCACACATCCTCGGTCGGCTACCGAGCAAGTGCCTTCCCGAGCTGGTAAATGGAGAAAAAAGACACCGAGCTACTTAGACCGTTGGATCTCTCAGAAATTCGCGCTCCTAATGATAAACGGCCCAGATTGCACCACGTGCGCTAAAAGACAAGATAGCATTTTCTTGGGAACCGCGCCCGTCTCAAGATGCGCACCAGCATCCGACAGCTCAGATAGTGCCACGTCACTCGGCCTGCCGAACCCCCTTACCTCCGGTCGGCAGCCGAGCAAGCGCCTTTCCGAGCTCGTAAACAGAGAAAAACGCTGCCGAGCGGTGACAGCCATCAGATCTTTCCGAAATTCGTGCTCGTCCATGATCAACGGCTCAGATCGAGCCACGTCATCAGTCGGTATTTAAATCGTTTTTTATCGTTTTATTTATTTAAAAATTGCGAAAAAATTGCTAAAAATTCGGGAAAATTAACTAAAAATTCTGGAAAGTAATTGGAAATTTGGGGGCACATTTTCGAACCCCTGAACGAACAATTATTGCCTAGAATGTACTGTTAAGGGCCCCCGAACGATTAGCGAACACGCCGCAAAATTAAATAAAGGCAAAATTTAAAAAAACAGCACAAAAGTTTGGAGCTGTTTAAAAAAACAGCACAAAAGTTTCACTTTTTAAAAAAACAGCACAAAGTTTAATTTTCAACTAACAGAGTTAGGGAAACGTTAACTGGGTTATACGTGCACTGCACGTACTTACATAAAATGTCCAAAATACCCCCGTATGTGACCAATGGTGTGAAGCCACGTGGCGATGCCATGTGGCATAATTTTTTTATTTTTTTTTCCTTTTTCTTTCTCCTCCGCTTCCTTCTTCTCTTCTTCGTTTTCCTCCGACCCAGTCTTCGCCCAACGACGCTTCCGACCTCGACTCCATCTCCGTCCCTGAGAGCGCCACCGGAGCTCGGCGAGCTCGGCGAGAGGCGACGAGCGGAGCGGGGGCTCGTCAAGGCCACGGTTGAGCTCGTCGAAAGTGATCGCCGTTCGAGCTCGGTAATGGGTTCGAGCTAGCAGTTCTGAAATCAAACAACTGCTAGCTAGGAGGCTAAGTAGCGATAACTTGGAAGTAGATGATGTGTTATTTCGCGAGGATTTGATGAAAAGATCAGATGGGTGGGATGATTTTGGCATTGAGGTACTAGGGCTAGTTTTGGAGATTGAAAGGATGATATTTAAGGATTTGATCGATGAAGTTGTGACTGGTGTGGCTGATTCTGGCATGCAAGACAAACCAAACAGACGCCCAAGGCAGCTGGTTTAACTTGTAGGGAATTAATCTTAATTTTTTTTTAATTTTAAATTTTTTTTATAACTTCTCTCTTAGAAGTGTTTTTGATTAAAGATTGATGAATTTCTTTCTATAGCTTGTACAGAAGTATCCATTTCAGAGTTTGAAATATGTTAGTGAAACCTACATGTTCAAATAAATTTACTGTAATTCCTGTTCCTATTAATAAAGGGATGTTAATTGATTGCTGAACAAGAGCAATTGATGAATATTTTGCGTGCAGGTTGTACAAATGTATCTGTTTTTATCGATATATGTAAGCTTATGTTTAAAAATGTCATTTTCTCTTCGATGTCTGCAAGGATTTCGACGAGTCGAACCCATTACCGAGCTCGAACGGCGATCACTTTCGACGAGCTCCACCGTGGCCTTGACGAGCCCCCGCTCCGCTCGTCGCCTCTCGCCGAGCTCGCCGAGCTCCGGTGGCGCTCTCAGGGACGGAGATGGAGTCGGGGTCGGAAGCGTCGTTGGGTCGAAGACTGGGTTGGAGGAAAACGAAGAAGAGAAGAAGGAAGCGGAGGGGAAAGAAAAAGGAAAATAAAAAAATAAAAAAATTATGCCACGTGGCATCGCCACGTGGCTTCACACCATTGGTCACATACAGGGTATTTTGGACATTTTATGTAAGTACGTGCAGTGCACGTATAACCCAGTTAACGTTTCCCTAACTCTGTTAGTTGAAAAATTAAACTTTGTGCTGTTTTTTTAAAAAGTGAAACTTTTGTGCTGTTTTTTTAAACAGCTCCAAACCTTTGTGCTGTTTTTTTAAATTTTGCCTTAAATAAATAGTTCGAAAAAATAGATAAAAACCCTCAAATACCCGATGTGACCTGAGAACAGCAAGCGGAGTCAAAAAATTACCTCACTACCCCCTTTCTAGATTCAAGATCCCACATTTGGACTCCGATACAACTCCACCAGCCACCAAAACAGTTAGACTACTCCTCAAAGTCTGATCACGCTCAGTCTTTAGGAGTGGGGTGCTCGTGATATGGCTAAAAATAGGGTTAAATCGGGACCGTCCAGATCGAGCACGAATCTTGAAGCATAGGGGTAAAAATGTAATTTCACATACAGATGGATCCAAAACGGGTATTGGGTCTCCTTCTCACAGAACCAACCACCCGCAAATGGATCCACTTCAACTGGGCACGGGTCCTGACCCGATACAAGCCCAGTTCACCAAGAGGTGAATCAGGGCCACTGATTTGACTAAATCAAATCAACAAGCCTGATTGGCTCCCACCAGGGAATCAGGGGCTAATTTCCCAAAACAGAATAGGAGGATTTTCCTCCTGGCTGTTAGGCGGGAAATCAGGCCCCTAACCGTTCCAAAGGCGACTATAAATATAACCCCTCTACCACCATGACCAGGTTAATTACTTTTTCACCACTTAAGCTCTTTCTTAATCTTTTTCTGATTACTGACAAGAGCGTCGGAGGGTGCGTCGCCGGAATCAACCCCGGTGTCTCGCACTTCCTTGCAGGTTGCGGCGGGAGCAAGAAGGCTGAGTCAACTGTTCAGGTTTTTCTCGGACTCACAAATTCTATCTGTTTACCCCCACACCGAAATCAGCGGTAACAGGGGTTGTTATTGGGTTTTGGGTCTTATATTGGGTCTGTGGATTTGGGTTTGTATTTAATAGGTATGGGTTTTGGGTAAAATCCAATAGGGAAAAATAGGGTTTATAAATTCAATAAAACAACCAATAAAATTATGATTTTTGATAAAATGTAATCTGCATTATAATATAGAATGTATTTGAAATAACTACAAATACAATTAGTACACAGAAATGGATTTTTAATAATCAGTCAAAATTAATAATAATAATAATAATAATAATAACAATAACACTAATAACAATAATAATAATAAGAAAAGTAATAATAATAATAAGAAAAATAATAATAATAATAGTAATAATAATAATAATAGAAATCAAAGTAATAATAACAATAATAAGATTTACAAATAAAACTATTGATCGAAAATAGATTTTAATGGAAGATCCAACATTATATTTTGACAAAAGAATTGGAAAACGAAAAAAAATAATTTACAAAAATTTTAAATACAGAAAATACGTATTTGCAAAAACAGGGGTTACATTTATGCATGTTCATGTCTTGTGCATGTTCATGTTGACTAATTTTTGATAATTTTGTGCATTATATAGGTCTAAAATAGAGTACCATTTCTTTCAAGTCATGCTAATCCACCAAGTCAACATGGAAATGAAACTACAGATGAGCATGGAGGCAGTGGAATCAACTATGGTAGAAAAAAGTGTTAGTTTGTAATCGTTATTTTTCTTTTGTGCATAATTCTTTGACTGTTATAGATTGGAACTTATCTGTCTTGTTTATCTATATATGATTTTTTGATTTTGTACTCTTCAACACTTGTACATATATGTAGTTATTGTATTCTTTCATTTTGTGAATGATTAATGGAATTCTTTAATTATTCTACTTGTTTATTGGAGTTTTTCTAGAACTTTTCTATTGTTTATAATGGATTGTTGGATTTGTAGTTGATTATTGGAACGAATTTCAGGGCAATGATTGTGAATTAAATTACATGTGTTTTGGTTTGATGAAATACATGGAAATAGGAAAAGAAAAAAACACTATCATGGCCCATTCAAACAATACTGGGATTGATTGGTTTTATCCCATCATTTTTTTGTGTCTATCCCACCGAATTGAAAAATATTGGGAAAGACTTTATCTTTGCTGGTGTTTCCATAAAATACATAAAAGTTTTGTTATCTTTCTCGCCACGGATTATCCCGTTATTTTTAACGGTGTTTTCAGAAATCTCCGTTATAATAAATGCAAAGAATGTTCGGGAAAAAAAAACAGAGAAAAAAACTGCGTTTCATGGTATTCTAGTAAAAAAATTATGTTTATGAATTTTCCAAATCAGAATCCATTCTCAACTCTCTCACTCCTACTCTCACCCCACAACTTCCACCACAAATGACATATTCCCTACTTAACCACCAAGCATTCATTTCCACTTCTGAAAAGTAACCCCACCAAAGCTCTTCATATATCTATCTCTACTACTATAATGGGAGAAGACCTTTGTCCTTAATCCAACCAGTGCAACGCACGTGTAGGTAAATTTTTTTTTTTACCCTTTTCATTCCTTCCAATTTTTTCCCATGTACACAGCACGTGTATAATACTAGTAACTATTATAATAGAAGAGATAGGGTTGTAAACAAATAAACAATTTTTTATTGTTTTTTTAATGTTAGTCAACACGTGCAGCGCACGTGTTGGTAGGTTTTTTTTTTTTTTTTAATCTTTTTCCTTCTTCTTCCATGTGCATCGCACCTACATGATACTAATATTCTTTTAAGCCATAGCCTCTATCTCTAACTTTACTGTCTCTTATTTAAGCATCTCCTCACCCTTTCCCAAATTTCCCAACACTCTTCCTTCGCTTCTTAATCATGGTCACAATTAGGAGAGGATGGGTAATCTTCATTTCTTTATATTTCCTTATTCTCTTATTATCCTTATTTAAATTTTTAATAATTAATTTTGTTGTGTTTTTTCTCTCCTAGAATTGCGCACGTACTTGTGAACCCGCTAACCCGTGCCACATGTTAGGCTGCCCCGCCGCCCGCCAAGCTTCCTACAACCCTAACGTAAACTACTACAATCCGGGTTACGGGCCTCGCCCGAATAACAACCCAAACCCGCAATCTTTCTGGCGCCGTTTCAATTTCCGTTCCGGTCCTAACCCGGATCAGAATCGGCCTGACGGTACGGTTCGGATCGGAGTAGGTAACGCATCCAATACCGATATCGAAATCGATGTACGTGATAATTTGGTGAGCGGCGGGCGGAGGCGGGTGGACATTGGGTCGGGTAATTATGCTGCCCGATCCAATCTGGGGCAGATATCGGGTAATATGGCCGATGCAGACGATTTGATGATAGGGGTGGATAACTATTCGGGGAGTGGGGACAATAATATTCGGGTGATGAATAACGATCTTCGGGGTGGGTTTGGTCGGGTGCGGGTTGGGAGTGGGAACTATGCGGGAGGAAGTAATCGGATCATTATTGGCGGGAATGGATCCGATAGTGGAGGCAGGTCGGGCCCAATAAGGAATAGCGGGTCCGGTGGGAATAATAGCAGGCCGTGGAGGAGAAGCTGGAGGTTTTGGTTTTAATTTACCCAAGAGGATGTATGTATTTAGCTTTGCTGGTAATGGTTAGTACATATATAAACTAGCAAGTTTCACATGCCATAAATGTTTCAATAGACTTTGAGTTAAACGTCGTAAGTCAATTATAATGCTACAATTATAATTAGCATGTACGATGAATGTCTTAATTTTTAAAAAGATTAGAGTTGAACGGACGATACACTTATGTTTGAAAGGATGTTAAACAAAAAAAAATCTGCACGTACGATGCACGTGTTAATAAATAGAGTTAGAGTTGTACGTGTGGTGTCCAGTTTTGTTTGATGAGAAAATTATGCTTTATTTGAAAAAGTTTGAGTTAAACGGATGACACACGTAATTCCCAAAAAATTTAAATAAAAATTTCGAAAACTTTAATTTGCAAGTATGGTGTATGTGTTAATAAATAAAGATAAATGGAGATGGAGGTGTGCGTACTATGTACGAGTTTGATTGGTGAAAAAAAATATTTAAAAAATGTTTGTTTGTATGAAATGTTTGAATAGTTTGATGTGCACGTGTGATACACGTATTAATTAATGGAGATGAAGGTGTGCGTGTGAAGCACGGTTTTGTTTGGTGACAAAAAAAATAAGAAAAATTTGTTTATTTGTACCCAACTCTCCCATTAACATAGTAGCCTATTAATATAGTAGAGATATATATAGAAGAACAAAAATGAACAACTTGCTGGGTTACTAAATGAGCAATTGATTATATTAGCTAAAATATATAATATTTACCTATAGTGTAATCCTATTGTTATTGTAAAGTACTATATATTTACTGGTGCAGTAAATGTGAACTAGAGATTATAGCATCAGTAGTCGTTTGCTAAATATACATAATATGCATATTTGGTCAAAAACAACACTGTAGTCGTTGGCTAAATATGCATAATATGCATAATTCGCTACAGGAGATTGTCATAAATGAGAGGAAATGAGAAATATGCATATATGAGAGACGGCACTTGAAGTGCCGTAAAAAAAAAATTATTTTTTTAATTGTCGGACGGCACTTGAAGTGCGTCAAGTGCCGTCGCAAAAAAAAAAAATTTTTTTTAATGGTCGGACGGCACTTGAAGTCCCGTCCCACAAAAAAAAATTTAATTTTCTAATATAAAAAACAAAAAAACCCACCTCTCCCTTAGACGGCACTTGAAGTGTCGTCCCACCCTGTAGGGGGTTATTTGCAATTTTTTGTAATTTTTTGTAATTATTTTGTAATTTTTTATAATTTTTTCGTAATTTCTGATTTTTTTGTATTTTTTTATAATTTTTTTATAATTTTTTATTTGCACTTCGAGAACGAATTTTTTTCTCGCATGGCATTTGAATCAACGACTGCAACAAAATATAACTTTGCTATATTCATTTATCTATTTATGCATATTTTGATCCTCAAGTGGATGTTCTTAGAAGTTCCTTTTTTGTTTCTCAATGTGGTTAACAAATACAGATATCAATGTGGTTAACAAATACAGATAGATATCTTTAACCACGTGGGACAGCTGTTATCCAGGCCGTGGAGGAAAAGCTGGGGGTCTTGGTTTTAATTTACCCAAGAGGATGTGTGTACTGAACCTTGCTGGTAATGGTTAGTATATATATAAACTAGTAAGTTTCATGTGCGATATGAACGTTTCAATAAAGACTTTGAGTTAAACGCGGATATACGTAAATCAGTCATAATTAGCATATATAATGAATATCTTAATTTTAAAAAAATTAGAGTTAAACGGACGATACACTTCAGTTTGAAAGGATGTTGAAAAAAAAATTTATTTGCACGTACGATGCACATGTTAATAAATAGTAAGAGCATATGTAATCGTTAGGTGATAAAAAATAACAATGCAGTCGTTGGCCAAATATGCCTAATTTGCATATATTGCTACAGTAGCCAGCTATATATGAGAATCGATATAAGAATTATGCATATATGAAGGACGGAACTCGAAGTCCCATCGCAAAAAAAAAAAAAAAAAAAAAAAAAAAAAAAAAAAAACACAAAACAAAACAAAACTTAATCGTCGGACGACACTTGAAGTACCGTCCCTCAAAAAAAAAGAATTTTTCTAATTATAAAACTAATAAAAAACAACTGAACTAGTAATAAAAAACAACTTGAAGTGCTTTTTGGTTGGAAGGCACTTCATGTGTCGTCTGACCCTTTTTTAATTATTTTTTTTTCTTTTCTCCGATAGAACTCGAAGTTCCGTCCCACTTTTTAAATTGTTTTTTTTTCTCGACTCAATGTGAAGCACCGTCCGTTCTCCGATTTAGATTATTTTAAATTAAAATGGTAAAATATAGCTTTCGACGACTGCAACGAAATGATAAATTGCTATATGCATTTATCCATTTATGCATTTTTTAACTATCACGGCTGTGGATGCTCTAGCATGCATAGTGATATAAATTTGCACAAGCATAGTCATTTTGATTATCTTCAAACTAGTAATCTGCATGTACGATGCACGTCCTCATAAATTTATTATTTATTTTAAAATAAATAGTAGGACGTAATCTGACATCAAACCCCTAGTGGCATTAACTCTTATTTTATATAAGTGACACTTTTGTAAATAATTATTTCGTAAATAAATTTGAAGTTTAAAGGTATTATGGTAATTAACAACACTTGAGTAAATAAATGGTTAATATAACTCTCACTTAAAAATAAATGATTGAGATTAGATGGTTGGATGTCTACAAATTACAGGTTGTCTACAAATTATAACACCAACTCTCACATTATAATATTAGCGATGTTTAACTCTTCCCTCCTATAATCATAAAAGGTATCTCTCACATCCAAAGCAAATAAGAAAATTTTCTTCGCCACCCACATAAGGGTGTCAATCAGGTCGATCGGGCCAAGTCGTGTTGAACCCGTCTGGGCGGATTCGGGTCAGTCGAATGCTTAACCGGGCCAAGCCGAGTTGGGTTCGAATTTAGTATTGTCGACCCGGTCGACCCGCGAACCCTAACGGGTCGAACCCGTTACAGGTCGCACGTTGGCCCAGTTGAGCTTTTTTTTTCAACTCATATATATATATATATATATATATATATATATATGGTAAATTTTAGATAACCCTCCTGAGTTCTATCCCTTTGGCAGAAAACTATACCCCCTTTTTTTGGCATATAACTATACTTAAGTTTGTTCCGTTAGGTAGTAAGCCCTACACCGTTAATTTTGGGCTGTTATCTGGAAAAAGTGGTGACGTGTCACTTTTCCAATGACGAAAATATCCTTATGCAGTTTTTGTAAATACCCTTATGCCATTTTGGGGTGTTTTTTGAAAAAATTGGGAGATTAGGAGGGAGATTTGGGAAAATTTCAGGAAATTTCATAATTTTTATTAATTCCTAAATCATTTATTAAAAATTCCTTTAAATTTATTCAATCCTAAAAAAATTGAACAAATATTCATTCAAAATCCTTCAAAATTGTGAAATTACTTTATAAACAGAGCTCATGATGCTCATAAACATATTAAACAGAGCTCAAGTTGCCTTAAAACAACATAAATAAATGTCATAATGCTCATAAACTATAAACATTGATCAAGATACCTGGGAACAACATAAACAAAGCTTATAATGATCACAAACCATATAAATAGAGCTCAAGATGTCTGAGAACAACATAAACAAAGCTCAAAATGCTCACAAATAACATAAACAACATAAATAGAGCTCAAGATGTCTGGAAACAACATAAACATAGCTTATAATGTTGTAACCCATGTTTCCTGTATTTATACTTTCTGCTGTATTTCATTTTCCTGTACTCTTTTATCAATCCAAGATCTGTATTTTGTCCTAGCTCTAATAAAAATTATTTCTTTTGTTTCGACTCAATTTTGTGCCAACATTTATTGCAATTGCATTGTTCATATCAGCTTTGATTTGCTGTTCTTCATGGAGATTTGGCTGTTTCATCTCATCTATTTCATTTTCCTAATTAAAGTAAATTTTGACCCAATCTCCTTTTGGATCCTATTCAAACCCACTATCCAATAACCCTAAACTTAATAACCCTTTACTATGAAAATCCTAACCTAATTAACCCTAAGCCTAAACCTATCTACTGTTAAACCCCTAATCACCCCTATAGCCGCCAACCCCTTGGCAACTATCTGTCTTCCCCACCTTTCAACTTCACCTCCCCCCTCGTCTTCATCCCCGTTTCCCCATTTCCCCGTCTCCTCGACACCCCCGTCGTCGAGTCACCACCGCCGGTGTTGCAACCATCACCTTCTTCATCCTTGACATTGACGAGCTCGTGAACTCATTAACTTCCTCACTCCCGAACCCATTACCTTCGCCTGTGCACCTCGTCGACACCCTCAACCCAACTCCTCAATCCCCTCCGCTGTCCTCGCAACCACCAAAGAGACCCTCATCGTCGTCAATGTCCAGAACCCCCGCCGTTTGCCTCCTCCATTTTTGGTGCGAAACAGAGCATCGCTCGAGCCGTCGAGTGTCAAAGCCCTCGCCGCTGCCATCGCTTCCCAACCGCAGTGACGTCGTCGTCGCCCACCGTCGTCACCTCGCCATTGCCTTGCACCCTCGCCGTAGTCGCCGAAGACTCCCCCATGCTTTCTCTCTCTGTCGAAGTGAGGAAGGAGATGAATAGTGGTGGTTTTTGGCTGTCTGGTATTTGGGTGTAGGAGATCCGATCGGAGCTGCTGTTTGGTGTCTGGTGTAGGGGGATCCACTGTTGAGGTTGCTGTTTGTGTGCCTTGATTTGCTGTGTGTTGTTTTGCACGTGTCTCGCACGTGCTTGCGTGTGTCCGTGTTCGTGCCTTGCCTCTCGGAATTCTCATCTCGTTATTTGTTCGTGTTCGGATTCATCTTCGTCCCTAAGGCAAGTATCTTCTTGTACAATTTATTATTCTACTACAAGCATTTAATTGAAAATACTGCAAGTAGGTTGTAGTTGTGACTCCCATTTGGCTTATCAGTTGATTATCTCATTCTATGCCTTATCAATTACATGATCTAAGAGTCACAACCTTTTTTTGATATCTATTACACTTTCATTTGCATCACATGTTAATTTAGACCCATATGAATAATAATTATAATACACTTCATGCAAAAAGTGTCTTTATTGGTTTCTTTCCTGTCTTTGCTTACTGTTTCAACCCCGATAACATCAGAACGTGGACTTCAATCCTGAATATGAAACTTAGCCCCAGATGTCTAGTTTACTACCCCTTTGACAGAATTGAATTCCGAGTTACGGTTTGTAAGATATTGCAGTTTTACTGCTGTTGTGTCGGTAATCGTAGATCCATAAAAACTGCTGCATCACTTTGTTTACAATTAATTTAACTATACTACCTGTAAGATAATAATTGAAATTTTTCATGCTGATACTAAACACACTAGAGAACATTCCCTAATTTTCTTGTAATTAATTAATGAAGTTTCAAACCTGTTTCATATGTATAAACTCAGTTTTACAAATTCTGGCTGAACACCAATTCTGTGTAGTTTGCTATCTTGACTCCTGATGCTACAACTTTTATGTATCTTATTTATATACGTTGGAACCGAGTAGGAGTCTAGTTTCTAGACCTTCTGACGGATCCACTTTTGCTATCTTCTAGTAACGGGAATCACAGTTTTGGTGCAGCAACATCATGCTGTACAGAATTGGAATTCTCGTAGTTCTTAGTAATTTTAAATTGTGTTGACTCTCGAAAATGATTTCTAATTGTCTTAAACTTGTTCCATGTTCTTGATAATGTTTACTTGACCTGTTTCACACACTTTCCTGCTCGTTTGATGATAATAATAAATAATAAACCGGGATTAAGGGAAAGACCATAATAGTGGATAATATAGGTAAATATACTCGGAAGGGGGCCCGTGTTTTCCAGTACTTGGTTCATGAACTTGTTGTATCTTGAGTGTATTCATGAGCCCACTACTTGGCTCATGAACTTGTTGTTTCGTCAGAGCATTGATAAACCCACAGTTGGTTCTTAAACTTGTTAGTGCATTCATGAACTTGGTTCGTGAACTTGTTACATTATTTTTGTATTCATGAACCATACTTGCTTGATACTTGATACCAGAGTACACTGCCCTATAAAATCTACCACTAGGCCTAAACGTAACTGTTTGTAAGTAGCAACCATGTGGTAAAAGTATGGATGCATGAAGTGCTACCTAGATAGAATTAAACATTAGACTTAAAAATAACTTGTCACTTGTACACACTTGATACCCTACTTGATGCTTGTTACATGATACTTGTTACATGACACTTGTACATGAAACTTGTTATTTGATGCTTGATACAATTACATGTTCACTTGTCACATGTTCCACCACTAATACTTGTTACCCAATCTTGTTACTTGAGTTGTTTTACTTACTAGTTAGTCTCTAGAACTCCACTACTTGTTGCATCCCTATCATATCATGTTATACATTCTTGATTTTAAATCTTATTTCATATTTATTGCACTTATTTTCATACTCTTGTTTGTACTACTTGCGGCCCTAGCTTGCACTAAGGGCGTTTGTCTTTGTTTTCTCTATTTTCGTTTTTTTATATTTATATATACAGACTTTGGAGATGAGTTGCCTGCTGGAATTGGTGAGCAAACGTTCTAGGCTTCGCTTGGGAAAGTTTTCTTTAATTACTCTGTATTTGAGTGTATTAAATTTGTTGCTACTTAAAACTTGTAACGAGCTTGTAGTCTCGAAGTTTTATCTTTTGATCCAGATCTGAAAATTATTTGGGATATTTATATTTTGTTTCAAATGTTTCTGTTGATTAATAAATTATTCATGCATGCGTGGTTGAGTATATTTTTATTATATTTCTTGTTATGATGCTGAGTTGATCCTACAGCTTATGAATGATAAAAATCATTTGCTGGACTTTGTCACGCACTCGTATTCTGTATTCCTTTTGGGAAGCAGGGTGTGACAAATGCTCATAAACAACATAAACATAGATCAAGATGCCTAGAAACAACATAAACAAAGCTCATAATGCTCACAAACAACATAAATAGATTTCAAGATGCCTGAAAATAACATAAACATAGCTCATAATCCTCACATAATCCCAATGTTCACTCTCTCACCCAAACTCAAAATCCCAATGCTCACAAACAACATAAACATAGCTCAAGTGAAGGAAGAACAAGGGTTGCCTTCATAATCATACCAACAGCAACCATATCACATATCTGCATTCTAAATTATGATTTATCCGGCAAATGTACTATAACATTAAAGCCTAATAGCAACATGACTCTGCATATAGTAGTCAAACCCCAAATCTCATCTGATTTAAACCTCCATTTGCATTTATGTTAAGGTAACCATTTGTCTTTGTATCCAGCTCTACATAAACCCCAAACAGAAACTTAAGTGTTTGAAAATTAAGAAGCTGGGTAGATAAAATCATATTTGTAAAATCAACTTACTCTTTGATGGTCCGCATGGCCAATACAGAGTGTGAAATTTCTTGCCTTAATTACACTATGCTGATTGCCACCTCCTCCAGATGATAGAGTCTTCATAGTTCTTTCTCTATCACTTACTCCCTAGTGCTTATGACCATGTTATACTTGAACATTATGTCCAGTGAATTGGGTGCGGGATACATCCTAAGATTATAAAATAAATATGTATATAATAACAATATGAACTTAAAATCTTTTTTTTCCTTTGGATTCATTTGTTGGTTGGTCAGTGGGTGAATCAAATAAAATCCTACATAATTTAACATCAATAAAAAGGAAAAGAGATGGTTACATATAATAACGTATTTTTTTACCAGTATGAATTTTAAGGACTTGGCATTCAAAAATTATGCCAAAAAATTTGTGATTGCAGAGCATGAATTTTAAGGACCTGACATTCAAAAACTAGTGGGATATCCATTACAAAATCAATACTTTGATAAATCTTTTGTTTATGTTGTCAAATGCTAGTCTAGGAAATACATATAACATGTGATTTGGTGAAGCCTGGGATACTGCTATTGAACCTTTGGGATTCATAAACCTTTTTAGATTATTATGATAGAAAGGAGCATTTTCTAGTGAGCAAGCATAAAACTTGAGTGAAGCAAAAGCAAACCAACCATTTGACAAGCTTATACACGGTAATTCTCAAGTTCCAATTACTTTATTTTCACTAAAGCAGTAAAGCCTGACCATCAAAGACCAGTACTCAAGCCAAAATAATAGGGCCTCACCTATCTTGTCCAGCAACAATTGATGGAGTCAAGCCTGATGCGTACACTGCTATACTATATGCCTAACTATATATCTATATAACATGCAAGAGGTTAATAATCACATCAATATAGACATGTGATAGGAAAGAAAGCACGTTTGTGAATCAAGTGCAGTAATCGAATTCCTTCAGTGAACAACTCTCAAAGACAGTCTTTTGAATAAGAATATTATGTTTATTTTTGGAACCTCGATCAATTTAAGAAGTAGCTCTTTCATGGAATTCAATTCTTGTTAATCATGAACTGTTGTAAATGATACAAGTTTAGGCCCCTGATGGAGATGGCAAGAGTATGTATGGTAAATGTCATGCCCCGCTTCCCAGAAGAGATACGGAATACGGATACGTGACTAAGCCCAACGAATGATTTTCATCATCCATAAGCTGTCAGGATCTTTACAACATTTCACAGGAATAATCAGATTAGGAAGCAAAAGAAAGTCAACCACGCATGCATATATGAATCAAAATATCAACAGGATTTACTTGAAACAAAATATATTAATCTCAAATAAATCATATCTGAACAAGTCAATAATCCTGGGCCATATTGCCCAAATATAAAAAAAAATCCGAGTAACAGATACAATTATTCAAAATAAGCAACAAGAAATAATAATAAAAGTAGTAAGAACTCCAGCAACTAGAATCTTAGATCACCTACTCCATCTGGCAGCTGATCTCTAAAATCTGCAATTTAATAAATTGCAGGAAGAGGAAAAGAAAACAAAATGCCCATCAATACAAGTTACAGGCCGCTTGTAGTGCAGGTACAAGTACATAGGAAAGATAAATGAATAGCATGGACTAGACATGGCAACAAAATATAATAACTAGCATGGAAAGATGAATAAGTGCAAGTGGCATGTATCAAGTGTCAACTGAACAAGTATCATGTACAAGCAGGCAAACAGGTATACAGGTAGCATGTACAGGTAAGCATGTAACAGGTGTCATGTTATGCCAAGTTTTGTATTTATTACTATCTAGGTAGCACTTCATGCGTCCTATCCATATATCACATGGTTGCTACAATCAAACAAGTTACATTTAGGTTTCGTAGTGGATTCTATAGGGCTGTGTACTCAAGTATCAAGTAATCCAAATCATATTAACTAAATCATATACCAAATTTCAAATTATCCAAATGTAATCCAAATCATATCATGTAACCACATGAGGAAAACACGGGCCCCCTTCCGAGTACACTTTCTATATTGTCCACTATTAGATCTTTTCCTTAATCCCGGCTTGTTACTTGATATGGCTAAAAATAGGGTTAAATGGAACCGTTCGAATCGGGCACGAATCTTAAAGTTCAGGGGTAAAATGGTAATTTCACCTATAAACGGGTCTGAAGTGGAAACTGGGTCTTTTGTCAAAGCCCAATAATCCATAAACGGACATGTCTTACTGGGTACGGGTTCCAACCCATAAGAGACTCACTCAAACTGGATAAAGAAGAATTCAGATTCACAATTATCCCTAAGAGGTGGTTCTAACCACTTCTATCCATTCACACCGGAATGTAGAGATATGTTCTTATCTCGAAACTGGCTCCTAAGGTGGCTATAAATATCCCTCTCCCCCCACCATAAGAAGGTAATCAATCTTTTGCAAATTAAAGCTCTTTCTTAATTATTCAGATTACTAACAAGAGTGTCGGAGGGTGCGTCATCGGAATCAACCCCGGTGTCTCGCACTTTTTGCAGGTTAACGGCAAAAGGATCTCGGTCAAACTCCGGTGAAGTCGTTTAGGTTTGGCTATTCACCTTCCTTCGAATCCACAAATCTATCTATTTGCCCCCCCCCACCGATTTCAGCAGCAACAGATTGGCACCGTCTGTGGGAAACTACGAATAGCAGTCCAACCTCTTCCACCAGTCAAGACCGCCTCAGCCATGCCTCCAAGGAAAGTGAGATCCATGGCCTCCAGCCGTAGATCAACTCCCATTCCTCCACCACCACCGGGGGCGCCCCTAACCCGACCAACCAATCCAGCAACAAGGACAGCTTCTCCCTCAACCTGTCCCGCCGTTGCCGCATGGGCAACCTCCACTTCAAAATCCTTAACCCCATCAGGCTCAACTCGAGCCCCAGAATGCTAGCATAGGGACCTTTCATCCTAATCCTCAGAAACAACCTCTTCACCGCGATCATATCTCGGTATATAACCCTTCCACCGACTCCATGGCATCTGATCACCCTCGGCCATCGGAAGACCTCCGCAACATCATAATCAACCGGCAGAATGAGGAAGACCTTCGCCACCATTTGGATGAGAGGCAGGCCCGAGAGGGGGGCTCCCGCCCAGAACGTCCAAAGGATCAATCTCCTTGCCGCCACGACCGAAGAAGGTCCACTTCTCCTAGGAGGCGGAGGGAGCCCCCCCAGTACCATTGAAGGAGGAGCCATTCTCCCACTGGTCGACAGGCCCAAAGGGACCAGAACGGACCCATCACCACAGCAGAATTTCAAGACTTTCAGACGGCAGCCTTGCGGGCCCTCAATGCCCCGCCTAACAACAACAATAACATCCAGAGGGTGCCCACTTTGAGCCAGTTCGGAGCCCTCGCCATAGTTCCCAAAGTCCTCATCAAGCTCCGAGCCACCGCCATCACATCCCCAGTCCTCACCAGTCTCCGAGCTACCGTTCCCGCAGCCCACGTTCCCCTTCGTACGATGATGAGTCCCAAGGCTCACCAAGGTAAGGACAAAGGAAGGACGCTGTCTATCGCCATCTCCACGAGATGGAGAGGTGCCTCGGCCGACTCGATAGGGATGAGGAACTAAGAGGGAGGACCCTTCGTCCAAGCAGGCCTCCATTCTCTCGTACCATCATGGAGGCCCCCGTCCCAGCAAATTTCAAGCCTCCGCAGTTTGAGACATACACTGGGGAATCAGACCCCATGGATCACATCGAGAGTTTCAAAACTCTCATGATGATCCATCAGACCTCTGATGCCCTCCTCTACAAGACATTTTCGGCCACTCTCAAAGGCCCGGCTCGGGAATGGTACTCCCGCCTCACCCCGTCCTCCATCTTCTCTTTCAACCAGCTCGAGGCCCTCTTCATAACTCATTTCGTGAGCAGCCGCCGCTCCGAAAAGATGAGTATTTCACTACTCTTCCTTAGTCAGAAGAAAGGCGAGAAACTGAGGGACTATGTCAAGCGGTTTACCGCAGAGGCCAGGTCCATCTCCTCCCTTAATCATTCGGTCGCCTCGATCGCCTTTCAATCCAATGTCCTCAACGCTTACCTCCGATCGTCCCTGGCTAAGAAGCCCCTGCGAGACTTCTCCGAGCTTCTTCTCCGAAGTGAGAAGTACACCTAGGCGGAGGAAGCTGTGCACCGCCCTACATTCGAGGGGTCGTCTTCTGGAAGTAAGAGGAAGGCTGCTGAAGACGAGGAAACTAAAAAGCTTCAAAAGGACAACGGGGGTCAGCATCGCCCAACTCCCAGGTTTGAGAGATTCACCCTTCTTAACACCAATGTATCAGCCATTCTAATGGAGGTTGAGAAAGAAGGAATTCTCCCTCCTGCCCCAAAGATGAACACTCCTGGGAAGAAGAGGGATAGGGAGAAGTGGTGTCGCTACCATCGGGACCATGGTCACGACACCAACGACTGTCGGGCCCTGAAAAATGAGATCGAAGTCCTCATTCAGAGAGGGCAGCTTGCCAAATTTGTGAAAAAGGACTGGGCTGATCCTCCTCCATCCCCAGGGAGGCTAACAAGTGGCCTGAGAGGTGCGAGGAGACCCCCAACTTTGAGGAAGAGCGCATTCTGCACCTCATCCACGGAGGTCCGATGGGAGGGACTTCCAACACCTGAAAAGCCTTCGTCAGGGAAGTCAACTCGGTGCATAGCCTCCCCCCCCAAAGGTCTTGGACTCCCTATTACTTTCTCGAATGATGATCTGGAGGGTGTCCGAACCCCCCACTGTGATGCATTGGTGATCAACCTCCACATGGCCAACTTCAAGGTAGAGAGGGTCCTAGTGGATAATGGCAGTTCTGTCAACATCCTTTTTTTAGAGGCTTTCCGAGGGCTCCAATTATCGAGGGACAGACTCAAGCCCACCGGTTACACTCTCCATGGATTTACGGGAGTACCAGTGACGATCGAGGGTGTTATAACCCTCAACGTAACCGCTGACAAAGCTCCTACTACCCGAACGGAGCCGATGGACTTCATGGTGATTGACATCCAAGCCGCCTATAATGTGATCCTAGGTCGACCGGCCTAGCTGCTTTAGAATCCGTTCCATCAGCTTACCATCTAAAGATGAAGTTCCCCACCAAAGTCGGCATACGAGAGGTGAGGGGAAGTTAGGAAATGGCCCGCAAATGTTATATGACCTCGACTGGAGGACCCATTCTCTCCCTCGAGGCCCTTAAGATTCCCCAGGGGAACACCCCACCTATGTCGGAGCTGGTAAATGAGCTAGAGGAAGTCATCTTCTCGGAGGAAGATCCAACCCGCAAATTCTTAATCAGCAAAATCATCCCTTCTGCCCTCTGCTCCGACATAGTCCAGTGCATAAAGAGAAACCACGACCTCTTCGCTTGGACAGCAGCCGACATGCCGGGGATCTCCGAAGAGCTCCTCGTCTACCATCTATGTGTCGCTTTGGGGGCCAGACCGGTCCAGTAGAAGAGGCACAAGTTTGCCTCCAAGCGCCAGCAAGCCATAAAGGAGGAGGTGGAGAAGCTCCTCAAAGCCCGGTTCATACAGGAGGTCAACTATCCGGAGTGGCTCTCCAACGTTGTGATGGTCAAAAAGGCAAATGGAAGTTGGAGGATCTGTATCGACTTCACAGATCTAAACAAGGCATGCCCCAAGGATCCATTCTCGCTCCCTAGCATCAACACCTTCATCGACGCCACATCCCGCCATGAACTGCTGAGCTTCATGGACGCATTCTCTAGATACAACCAAATCCGAATGTTCGCCCCAGATATCTCGAAGATATCCTTCATCACGGATCAAGGCCTCTACTGCTATAGGGTGATGCCCTTCAGGCTTAAAAATGCTGGTGCCACCTACCAACGTCTCGTCAATAAGATCTTCAAAAATCAAATCGGGCGGAACATGGAAGTTTACGTCGATGATATGTTGGTGAAGAGCTTCAATGGGTCTGACCATGTTGCCGACCTCCAAGAAGCCAATGAATAAATGTGCATTTGGGGTCTCATCGGGTAAGTTCTTAGGCTAAATGAGAAGCTAAAGGCCATACTCAATTTGGCTCGTCCCTCAAATGTGAAAGAAGTGCAAAAGCTCACCGGGCGCCTCGTGGTTATAAGGCGCTTCCTCTCCAAGTCCGGGAAAAAGCATCTCCCCTTCTTCAAAGCCCTCGGGGGGGCTAAGGGCTTCAAGTGGGGCCAGCAGCAGCAAGAATCATTCGACCAACTCAAAGCCTACTTAGTCAACCCCCTACTCCTCAGCAAACCAACAACCGGAGAGACCCTTTACCTCTACCTCGCCGCCTCCGAATAGACCTTCAGCGCTGTCCTGGTGAGGGAAGAAGACAAGGCACAGAAGCCTATCTATTACGTGAGCAAGGTCCTTAGAGATGCCGAGCTCCGTTATCCGAGGTTGGAGAAGATGGCCTATGCCCTGGTTATGGCGGCCTGAAAGCTTCGTCCCTATTTCCAATACCATTCGGTGGTCGTCTTCACCGACCAACTGCTCAAGCAGGTCCTGTATAAGCCCGAGACCTCTGGACGCCTCATGAAGTGGTCGATCGAGCTGAGTCAACACGATATATCCTATCAGCCTCGGACCACCATCAATGCTCAAGCTCTAGCCGAGTTCATAGTGGAGAGCACGATCCCTGAGTTCAGTCAAGCGGTGAATGGGCCACCCATCTGGACAGTGTATGTGGATGGATCTTCTTGCACCGAAGGGAGCGGAGCAGGAGTTATCCTGGCAGGTCCAAATGACTTCATCCTCCAATACTTCCTCTGCATTAATTTCTAGGCTTCCAACAACGAGGCCGAGTACGAAGCCCTCATAGTGGGCCTGGGCATGGCTCGCAAGGTAGGGGCGAAGCATGCTCGAATGTTCAGTAACTCTCAGCTCGTGATGAATTAGGTCTTGGGTGAATACGAGGCACGAGACGACCATATGACCAAGTACCTAGCCATGGTCAAAAGTCTCATGGCTTCATTCAAGGAAGCACAACTTCAGCGGATCCCTCGAGAGGAGAATGCCCAGACTGATGCCCTCTCGAAACTAGCCTCCTCCTCCCTCCAAGGGATCGAGCAGACCGTCTTGATCGAAGTTCTACTAAGGCCTAGCATCGAAGAAGAAGCCCCTGAGTCAATGGAGTTGCTACCGGTCCAACTTGGAGATAACTGGATGAGGCCTTTAGTTGAGTTCCTCAAAGACGGGAGCCTTCCCCAAGATCCCTAAGAAGCTAGCCAAATCCGAACAAGAGTGGAGCGGTACACCCTCATTGAGGGAATCTTGTACAAATGCTCCTACACCCAAGTAGATGGCCGAACCTACTTGAGGTGTCTCTCTCCAGAAGAAACCCTGTATGCTCTGAAAGAACTCCACGAGGGGATAGGCAGAGCCCATTCGGGATCCAGGTCCCTCGCCCGTAAATTCTTGAATGACGGGTACTTCTAGCCTACCCTCCTTCGGGACGCCGAACAACATGTCCGACAATGCGGCCCATGCCAACAATTCTCCGCTATCCGTCGCCTACCGCAAGCTCAACTCTCTTCCCTCTCAAGTCCAACCCCTTTCGCAATGTGGGGAATGGACCTGCTAGGTGCATTCTCGCCGGCTCCGGGCCAATTCAAGTTCCTAGTCGTGGCGATCGACTATTTTTCCAAGTGGATTGAGGCCGAACCACTAGCAACTATTACTAAGAACAGGGTGCAACAGTTCTTCTGGAAGAACATGATCTGTAGGTTTGGCATACCCCGAGTCTTGGTGACAGACAACGGAACACAATTTGCGGGGGCAACATTCCACTCGTTTTGTGAAGACCTCGGCATTCAGCAGTGGTTCTCCTCTGTCTCCCACCCTCAATCCAATGGCCAAGTAGAGAACGCCAACAGGCAAATCCTCTCGGGCATCAAGAAGAGACTAAGTAAGTCGGCCAAAGGATTGTGGGTAGAGTAGCTTCCTAACGTACTGTGGAACTACCGCACTACAATGAGAACCCCCACAGGGGAGTCGCCCTTCAACCTCACCTACGATTCCGAGGCCGTGATCCCCTTAGAGGTTGGTTTGCCATCCCCCCCGCCTAACTGCATATAATGAAGAGCAGAACGCAAGGAAGCTCCGAGCCAATCTGGACCTTATCGATGAACTCCACGAGAGAGCCTCGATTCACCAAGAGAATTATCGAAGAAGGATCGAGTAATTCTACAACAGAAGTGTCCGCCCTACAGATCTTAAGGAGGGGGACTTAGTCCTCAGATAGCTAGCCATCTAGTTCTCCAGCTAGAGGGGCAAGCTAGCCCTAAATTGGGAAGGACCCTACAAGGTCTCCAAAGTAGTTCGCCTCGGAGCATACCAACTTGAAGACCTGGGAGGCAGGAAGATACCAAGAACATGGAACACCGATCATTTACTGAAGTACCAAGAGGGTGTTTGAACACCTCTCCAAGCAACATCAGTTTTAAGGCTATTCTATTTGTTTTTCCATTGTAATAACGGCTCGCAACCTAGAAGCGGCCGATTAGCAATATTTAATAAAGAGTTTCTTTTGAGTAATATTTCTCTTGTGTTCAGTTTATCTCTATTTAATACCTCAAGTGTATTGATTTAAACGTGAGTTCGGAGTCCAACACGTGGCTCGACACCGCTTCATCTACTTGCTCATAAGCGAGTAAGAAGTGGTTCGCCATTCGGAATTGCTCCTCCAATCGTTGAATCTCTTTTAAATGATGAGTTCGGAATCCAACACTTGGCTCGACTCTGCTTCATCTACTTGCCGAAAAGCGAGTAAGAAGTGGTTCGCCATTCGGAATTGCTCCCACAACCGTTGAATCTTTTTTAAACGACGAGTTTGGAGTCCAACACTTGGCTCGACTCCGCTTCATCTACTTGCTCATAAGCGAGTAAGAAGTGGTTCGCCATTCGGAATTGCTCCCACAACCGTTGAATCTCTTTTAAATGATGAGTTCGTAGTCTAACACTTGGCTCGACTTTCCTTCATCTACTTGCTCATAAGCGAGTAAGAAGTGGTTCGCCATTCAAAATTGCAACTACAACCGTTGAATCTCTTTTAAACGACGAGTTCGGAGTCCAACACTTGGCTCGACTCCGCTTCATCTACTTGCTCATAAGCGAGTAAGAAGTGGTTCGCCATTCGGAATTGCTCCCACAACCATTGAATCTCTTTTAAACGACGAGTTCGGAGTCCAACACTTGGCTCAACTCCGCTTCACCTACTTGCTCATAAGCGAGTAAGAAGTGGTTCGCCATTCGAAATTGCTTTCACAACTGTTGAATCTCTTTTAAACGACAAGTTCGGAGTCCAATACTTGGCTCGACTCCGCTTCATCTACTTGCTCATAAGCGAGTAAGAAGTGGTTCCCCATTCGGAATTGCTCTCACAACCATTGAATCTCTTTTAAACGACGAGTTCGAAGTCCAACACTTGGCTCGACTCCGCTTCATCTACTTGCTCATAAGCGAGTAAGAAGTGGTTCACCATTCGGAATTGCTCCCACATCCGTTGAATCTTTTTTAAACGATGAGTTCAGAGTCCAACACTTGGCTTGACTCCGCTTCATCTACTTGCGCATAAGCGAGTAAGAAGTGGTTCACCATTTGGAACTGCTCCTACAACCGTTGATTATCGAAACTAATACTACTAAAGCACAAATTGACCCTTGCATAAAGTTATTTCTTTATTTCACAAAAGACTAATCAAAGATACAACTCTTATGCTAGGGTACAAGTCTCACACAGGACCAAAAGCTCGTACAACACAAGTCTTGAGACTACAAAATCACCCTACTTAGGATGAGGAAGCTCCTCCGGAGCGACACTCAAGGTCGACGAACAACACATTGCATTATTTCTGTCTCCACTGAAGACTTTACACCAGCAGATTGGGTTGCGCCTTCGGCCCCCAATCTAACCGTAGCGCCGCTTGACGAACCAGTGACCCCACTTTGCGTGTCTCCAAGCCTTCGCACTAAAGACGATGGCTGACGTGCAAACTCATGGAAAGTTCTCCCTAGGGCATACTCCTGCTGAGGATAAGAGACACTCCTAACATTGCTTCCCTCTATCAACCGCCGAAGGCACAAGTTCTCCGCCTCTAACTCAATCACCCACTCTTTAAGTGCTTCATCAGTCACTTTGATCTTGAAATGGGGTAATCAACTCGAACCACCCCCGTGCGGAGCCTCCGAGATGTCTCTCCGAAGTTGCGCTGCCTCCATAGTTTTCTCAAGCATCACATTCTTCACCTCGTTCCTTTTAGCTCTTGTTTTGAATAGAAGACCCTGAAGAGCTACTTGCCTCAGGCCATAGTGATATGCCCCTGAGGGGCATCTCTCCTCCCCTTCGGGGGGGCGCCTCGCAAGCTTGCTCTTCTAATCGCTCCAGCTCGAAGTCTCATTTAGCCAACAACACCCTAACATGATTCAGCTCCGACTCAGCCTTGAAGAGTTTCTCACGAGTTTGAGCAAGACACAACTTAACGATGCCTAGCTGAGAATGGGATGATGATGGTTCGACTAGCTGAAAGAGTTGAAAAAATTGGCTAAGTCCAAAGGGCCAAAGTTGAAAAGCTAAGCCTAGGTGAGTATAGTGCGAGACTCAAAAGTTAGACAATCAATGAATTCAAAATATGTCCAACACTTAGTCAAAATAGAAAGTTTCATTCATACAAAAGTTTGATTGCTACAAAAAAAAAGCGGTGGCCAGTCCGCTATATGGCAATACAAGAAAAGAAGACGACAATATGAGACAACTGAAGTCAAGGGCCCACCTTGAGTGGTAGCTCGGTGACAGGCTCCTCGGTCGTTGCCTCCCTTTCCTCCACCGCTCAGGCTTGGGGGTTGGCCACAGCCTCGTCGCTCCCTTTCTCCACCACCTCTGCCTCGGGGTCGACCACAACATTGTCGCCGCCCTACTCCTCCCCTTCCTTTTCCTCGGCCGCTTGATCGGCTTCGAGGTCCTTGCCATCAACTGGACCCCATAATCCGTATCCCGACCTGTCGAAGCCGGGGACGTGAGCCTTGACATGCTCGAGAGCAGTGGCGTTGGACTTCTCCATATTCGCCATCATGTGCTTCTTCGCCTCAGCCTCTATCTCCGCCCTTGCCGCCTCCATTGCCGCGTCCTTCTCCCTCGTCACGTCCTCCAAGGCCTTCTTCGCCTTTTCCCTCTCCTTGTCTGCCCGAGCCGTCTCTGAAGTGACCTTCTAATTCGCCTGCGCCAGGGCCATCTCAAAGTGTGCAACCTGGGCTGCCAGGGATTCCAAGCGGGGCTGCTCTGCCTCTTACAGCTTCGCGACTCCGCTCTCTCGGCTCGGTCCCTGTCGCATAATAGCTTCAGCTCCTTCTCTTGCTCGGAATATTGCTCAAGGAGGTGGCTGAAGTGGCACATGATCTAAACAAAAGAGGAAAAGAAACGATGAAAACCGAGCAAAAGACTTAGAAATTTTTTGAGTTATCAATGAATTGACTAAGAGACTCACCCATATTGTCGCCCAAGCTATCTTGAGAGCATTGTCGCCCGTCGTCCCTGCCTTTATTGCTGCTCGGTCCTTCGAGGTTGGAAGATGGTGCAAGGCCTACAAGCTCATGGCTGAGTCCCCTAAGAAGCCATCGTGGTTCATCACCCGCCAGTCAGGGATGAAGAGCTTCTTGTGCCCCTCGGTCAGAATTGCTTTGGATTTCTTGGTGAGGGGCGGGGTCTCAAGCGCCAACGCCATCGCGATAAAAAGGCCTTCGGTTGAGGGCTCGGACGGGGTCGGTTGAGGAAGAGCGGTAGCCGAGGCAGATTGCTGAGGAGACTCTTGGACTTCCAACGTATTGGACCCTACTCAAGCCCATTAAGAAGGTTAAACGACAGAATGCTGAAGGGCGGGAACAACCCAGATCTGGCCACATAGCTCGGCAGCCATCGAAGCACCGAGCTACCGAGATGTCCATCCAGAGACGGGCGCTCCCGAGCTACCGGAGCACCGACCTCTGCATTGGAGAAAAAATGCCTCCGAGCTTCTAGGACTGTCAGATCGCCCAGATTTTCGTACAAAAGTTGATGAACGACTCAGATTTTGCCACGTCCACAAAACGACAAAATCACGTTTTCTCGTTATCTGAGCCTCTTGCGCCGTGATTCGCACTGTGATGGACGCCCCAGATATAGCCACATAGCTCGGCAGCCGGCGAAGCGCCGAGCTACCGAGCTACCGAGGAGCCGAGGAGCTGATGTGCCCACTCGGAGAAAGACGTCCCCGAGCTACAACGTCGAGCTACCGAGCTACTATGCCGAGCTACCGGGGCACCGACCTCCGTATTGGGGAAAAAATGCCTCCGAGCCCCTGGGACCGTCAGATTGTCCCGAGATTCGTGCCAAAAGTTTATGGACAGCTCAGATTTTGCCACGCCCACAAAATGACAAAATCACATTTTTTCGTGATTTGAGCCTCGCACATCGTGATTCGAGCCTGATGGACGTCCCAGATCTCGCCATGTAGCTCGGCAGCCCTCAATGCACCGAGCTACCGAACTACCGATCTGCCGAGGTGCCCATTCGGAGAAAGGCACCCCCGAGCTATAGCGCCGAGCTACCGGGGCACTGACCTCTGTATTGCGGAAAAAGCGCCTCCGTGCTACTCCAACCGTCAAATCGCTCAGATAATCGCTCTAGGCACCGATGGACAGCACAGATTTCGCCGCGTCCACAAAACGAAAAAATCACTGTCGACCTACCGATCTGCTGAGGCTCTAAGCTGCCGAGGTGCCCATTCAGAGAAAGGCACCCCCGAGCAACAGTACCGAGCTACGGAGCCACAGGGCCGAGCTACCGGGGCACCGACCTCCTTATTAGGAAAAAAGCGCCTCCGAGCTACTCCAGCTATCAAATCGCTCAGATAATCGCGCCAGGTGCCGATGGATCGCCCAGAATTTGCCGCATCATAAATAGGTATAAAAATATATTTTTTATTTATTAAATTCGAATTATTTATTTAAAAATTTCAAAAAAAAAGATTAAAAATTCAGGAAAATTAATTAAAAATTCTAAAAAATAATTATAATGTCAGGGAAATATTTTAAAAACCCTGAGTAAATAATTATTGCTAAGAATAATTAATTAGCGTCCTAAAAAATGAATCAGCGCTTCGCAAAATTGAATAAATGATCCGAAAAATAATTAAAAAATCGAGGAAAATCACCAAATATCTAGAAGAGCTCAAAGACAATCCTGAGCATGCTACCATCTTAGAAAAGCACCATCCTGCCTTATATAAGATCCGAAACCCCTCATTTGGACTCCGATACAACCCTGCAAGCCATTAAATTAGTAAAACTACTCCTCAAAGGCTGATCAAACTCAACCTTCGGGAGTGGGGGGCTCGTGAAAATAGGGTTAAATCGGAACTGTTCGAATCGGGCACGAATCTTAAAGTTCAGAGGTAAAATGGTAATTTCACCTATAAACGGGTCTGAAGTGAAAACTGGGTCTTTTGTCAAAGCCCAATAATCCATAAACGAACATGTCTTACTGGGTGTGGATTCCAACCCATAAGAAACCCACTCGAACTGGATAAAGAAGAATTCAAATTCACAATTATCCCTAAGAGGTGGTTTTCACCACTTCTATCCATTCACACCAGGAAGTAGAGATATGTTCTTATCTCGAAACTGACTCCTAAGGTGGCTATAAATACTCCTCTCCCACCACCATAAGAAGGTAATCAATCTTTTGCCAATTAAAGCTCTTTCTTAATCATTCATATTACTGACAAGAGCGTCGGAGGGTGCGTCGCCGGAATCAACCCCGGTGTCTCGCACTTTTTGCAGGTTAAAGGCGAAAGGATCTCGGTCAAACTGCAGTGACTTCAGGTTTGGCTATTCACCTTCCCTCGAATCCTCAAATCTATCTGTTTGCGTCCACACCGATTTCAGCGGCAACATTACTATTTATTACAAAACACACATTATCAAGAGATAACGAGAACAAAATCGGGATAGAAATATGATGTATCAAGAGCTTATATGATGCAAGGAACATGTTCTAAATCACAAAATGCAAAAAACAACATGCAAATATTCAAACATAGCAAAATGCCAATTCTGGACAGTAAGATGTTGCTGCACCAAAACTGAGATTTCCGCTACCATAAGAATGCAAATCTGGATCCGTTAGAATATCTAGAAAATAGACTCCCGTCCAAATCCAACAAATAAATATAAGTCATATGGTATTTCACAAAAAACATAACTCAAAATAGGTTTGAATCCAGAAAATGTGTTCAGCCAGAAATCAGAAACTTGTATTCATAAACAGGTAAATGGCATCAGAACTCACTGATTAAATTCACGAAAAATCTAGGGTATTCCCTGGTATGTCTAGTAACAGAAAATGAAGTTTCATAATTTTCCAACATACATAGAATAGTCAAGAAAAATCACAAAGCAGCAAGTTACAAGAGTTTTGTAAATCTGGAATAATAAACACGAAGTACGAAAATGGCAATATATCACAAAATACAAATCGAAGTCCAGATCCGTTGAAAGGGTGTTAAAATAGATACAGTAGTCTACAATTCATATTCACAAAGTTTTTATAGAAAGCAAATAGAATCAGGTAGAAGTTATGTATCTTTACTGAACAGTATGAAAATTCTGCATGTATAGTAACTGTTCACAAGCACAAAAGGGTTTATAAAGTTTAACAATTAAATCCATAAAAATTAGGGGTTAATCCCAATCAAGTCTAGTTGTAACCAGATGAATATTGGATCAAAATACTATCTTTACCATACAGAGTTCATATAAAACTGGATCTGGTATTTTAAACACATCTGCAGTAAAATAGTCATAACTCGGAACTCATAAATCGAAATTGACTTCTATCAGAAAATCTGGAAGGAAGACAGAATTCTATATGATTCATATTCACAAATAATGTTCATATACTGACCATAATAGGGTCTAAAGTACTGAACGGAAATGGGGAATTAACAAAACAGAAAATGTCCTTCATGCATAAAATCAACTAGTTCATATGTAACTCATCCAAAACATAACCCAACATGAAATATGGTATACTAGATATCCAAGCAACATGGTATAGGGTATTTAGCAAATCTACAACAAGTCTACTACACGAAACACAACCAAGCACACGATATCATACGAACAACATGCATGTATACACCAAGAAGTGGTCATCCCTAAGTCATTTTATGTCATGTGTGTAATGAGGCAACTACGGGCGGACAATAGAGACAACATACAACAGGGGTTTCACAAAAGAATTGTCTCTAGAACACAACTACACTACAGGCGGTATTTAGTACTTGTAGTACACAAAGAAAAGAATACAAGTTACTATGACGACGGAAATGACGGAGTGAAAAAGAACAATGGGAACGAATTCCCGAGCACGAACACAAGCGAACAAATCACAAACCATTCAAGAACACACGTTCACAATCACAATCACGAACACAAAGCACAGATCTCGATGATCAAGAGGATGATCAAGATGATGAAGATCAAGAGATCCAATGGCTAGATCCAAGAGATCAATATCAAGATGATCGAATCAGATCCGAAGGAGAATCGGGCGGCTAGGATTCAAATATGATGATAGATGATGATGAAGCTCACAATTGGAATGGCGATCGGACGGCCAGATCAAGACGTGATCATCATGATCACGATGATTAAGAGAGATCGGACAGCCAAGAATCCACTATATCAAGAAGATCAAAATGCACCCAAAGCCAAGCAACGGCAGCCCACAGTAAGACGATGGCGACTGCGTCACTGCAGTTGGCTGACATCGGGTGGAAGCAATGCAGGTGTTGGATGCTGGGGGGCTGCCTGTCGTTGCTGTACTGTTGTGCTGCTATCTGTTGATGTGTGTCTGGAGGGAAGGCATAGCGCAGGGAGGCACTGTACTAGTTGCTAGGCAGCGCGATGCAGAAGATGGATGGGAGAACGACGGGGGTCATTGCTGGTCACCGCGACGCCAGGAGGAGCAAGGCAGGGACGCTACAATGGCTATCGGTGAAGGTCGCGATAACAGCATGACGGCATAGGGGATCTGCGTGCCGCGGTTGCTGTTGAATGCGGAAGAGGAGCAGGGGAGCAGCACCGGAGCGAGTAGGGAGGAGAGGGCGGAGAGCAGGAAGATGCTACCGAGGGGAGAGAGAGGGAGCAGGCAGCTGTGCTGCTGGGGCTGCTGCATCGAGGAAGAACAGGGACGAGGAGGGAAGATGAGGCTAATGGCACAACGGGGTCACGAGGGTGGCGCGAGCTGGTGGAGGGGACCAGGGAGAAGGGGAGAGAGATGAGTGGGAGGGTGAACACAGAAGATGGGTTGAAGAGGTTGAGTAGATGAATAGGGAGAAGCATATGGGTATACATATATAGTGTAGAGAGGGATACGGGGTAGAGAGCGGCTGGGTTAAAACAGGGGAGTAGGGTTAGGGTTAGGTGGCTGAGAGGGTAAATGGGTAAGGTTAGACATTGGGTAACGGGTTTGGGGGGTTTTAATGGGTATTGGGGTGAAAACAGGGTATTGGTTGAAGGGAAGTGGATTATGATCCAATAGGGAAAATAGGATAGGGTTTAGGGTATTAAAATCCAATAGGAAAATTAAAATAACCAATAAAAAATAGGTTTATTTAAAATATATTTTGTACTACAATATGAAAATAATTTGAAATAACTACAAGTAAAATTAGTACATAGAAATAGATTTTCAATAACCAGTCAAAATTAATAATAATAATAACAATAATAATACAAATCAAGGTAATAATAATAATAATAAGATTTGTATTACAATATAAAATCATAGAAAATAGTTACAAATAAAATTATTGATCGAAAAAAGATTTTAATAGAAGATCCAATAATACATTTTAACAAAATAATTTGAAAGCAGAAAACTAGTTTACAAAAATTTGAAATACCGAAAATACACAAAAAATACGTATTTACGAAAACAGGGGTTACAAATCCTACCCACCTTACAACAAAATTTCATCCTCGAAATTTGCTTAGGCGGTACATAGGACAAGGCAAAAACAAAATTAGGGCAACAAAACAGAGAATTAAAGGGGAAAGAACAAAGTAGTGGCAACACTAGAATAAGAAAAAAAATGGATAATAAAGATATCAAATGGAATGCATGAAAGAAAATAAACAGTATCAAAAGGAAAGAAACATACAGGATAACAAAGCAAGAAGGGAGTAGGCAGAACTAGAATCAAATAGAGAAAGGACAGGGAAGAATTGATTCAAATAATGAATGAGTGCATGATGACAAGATGGAATGCAAGAAATAAGTAACCGGTATCAAAAATGAAGAAGAAATAACTCAAGACTTGCATGATAACAAAGTAAAGAGATGAAGAAATAGATAGAGCTGGAATTGATGAAAGGATGGAGAAGGAGGAGATGAACCAAGCAATGAGTCAACGGATGAAGACGAATACAAGGAATGGAAAGAAGTAAACAATACAAAGAAGAAGAAGCAACAAGGGAATCCTGGGACCTGTGGGTGCTGCGTCACTCTGATCGGGGGAGACTCTGCCAATAGCATCCATTAGCTCTTGCGAGATTCTGAACACTTTCTGAGATCCTGGGACTCTACATACACATCTCGGACCAAAAGATGATACTTCCTTTCCTAGTGATGATCCAAGCTGCTGACAAGTCGAAGTAGAACCAGTTATGCCGATCAACGAACCAAGCAGAAAGAAAAGAAAAAGAATAGATGGCATCAAAATCAAAAGAATATGGGTACAAAAGAATGAATTCATACCCAAGAAGAAATCAACAAAGAGGACGGAAGAAACAAGAAATCAAGGGATTGAATAAGAAGAGACCAAAATGAATGGAATAAGACTAGTGTCTAGATCAATGTTGATTATAATTCATTCATGTATGCATGGTCTGTGTACAGTTGAGCCGATTGCAAATCGAGCCAAGCTTGTCTAATATATTAGTCAAACTAATACATTAGCCAAACCTAGGCTCTAATACTACTAAAAACCTTGTCACGCCCTGCTTCCCAAAAAGCGATTTGGAATACGGATACATGACAAAGCCCAGCGAATGATTTTCATTATCCATAAGCTGTCAGGATCTTTACAACATTACACAGGAATAATAAGAGCAGGAAGCAAGAGAAAGTTAACCACGCATGCATATATGAATCAAAATACCAATAGGATTTATTTGAAACAAAATATATTAATCTCAAATAAACCAAATCTGAACAAGTCAATAATCCTGGGTCACATTGCCCAAATACAAAAAAAAAAAATCTGAGTAACAGATACAATTATTCAAAATAAGCAACAAGAAATAATAATAAAAATAGTAAGAACTCCAGCAACTAGAAATTAGATTACCAACTCCATCTGACAGATGATCTCCAAAATCTGCAATTTAATAAATTGTAGAAAGAGTAAAAGAAAACAAAACGCCCGTTAATGCAAGTTACGGGCTGCTTGTAGTGCAGGCACAAGTACATGGGAAAGATAAAAAAAATAGCATGGAATAGACATGGCAACAGAATATAACAACTAGCATGGAAAGATGAATAAGTGCAAGTGGCATGTATCAAGTGTCAAATGAACAAGTATCATGTACAAGCAGGCAAACAGGTATACAGATAGCATGTACAGGTAAGCATGTAACCGGTGTCATGTAATGTCAAGTCGTGTATTTATTACTATCTAGGTAGCACTTCATGCTTCTCATCCATTTACCACATGGTTGCTATAATCAAACAAGTTACATTTGGATTTCGTAATGGATTCTATAGTGCTGTGTACTCACGTATCAAGTAATCCAAATCATATTAACTAAATCATATACCAAATTTCAAATTATCCAAATGTAATCCAAATCATATCATGTAACCATATGAGGGAAATACGGCTCCCTTCCGAGTACACTTTTCTATATTGTCCACTACTAGATCTTTCCCTTAACCCCGACTTGTTACCTTCTATTACAAAATACACATGATCAAGAGATAACGAGAAAAAAATCGGGATAGGAAAAGGATTTATCAAGAGCTTATAAGATTCAAGGAACATGTTCTAAATCACAAAATGCAAAAAATAACATGCAAATATTCAAACATAACAAAATACCAATTCTGGACAGCAAGACGTTGCTGCACCAAAACTGAAATTCCCACTACCACAGGGATGAAAATCTGGATCTGTCAGAATATCTAGAAAATATACTTCCGGCCGAATCTAGCCAATAAATATAAGTCATATGGTATTTCACAAAAACATAACTCAAAATAGGTTTAAATATAGAAAATGTGTTCAGCCAGAAATTAGAAACTTGTATTCATAAACAGGAAAACGGCATCAAAACTCACTGATTAAATCCACAAAAAATAAGGGGTATTCCCTAATATGTCTAGTAACAGAAAATAAAGTTTCATAATTTTCCAACATAAATAGAGTAGTCAAGAAAAATCAGAAAGTAGCAAGTTACAGCAGAAGGAAGGGGAGTCACAACAATTGTTTGTTCGAAGGTTCACCGCTGAGGCGAGGTCGGTCTCCTCCTTCGACCCAGGGGTCGCCTCGGCAGCATTCCAACACAACGTCTGGCATGGCCAGCTGAAGGCCTCCCTAGCGAAGAAGCCTCCGATAGGGGTTGAAAAATACATCCAGGCTGAGGAGGCCCTGAATCCAAAGGACTCAAAAGAAATTCTCGGGAATGGGGAAATGCAAGGCCGACGAGGCCAAGCCAGCAAAGAAAGTCCCAAAATACGGGGGCACCCCGAAAAGGGTCCCCCCGGTCCCTCGCTTCGAGAGATACACTCCGCTGATGCAGAACATATCAACTATCCTCCTAGCAATCGAAGAAAGGGACCTCTTGCAATTCCCCCTTGGCCGACCAACAACAACTGCAAGAAGAAGGATCAGCGGTTCTACTGCCGCTTCCACCGGGACAACGGGCACGACACAGACCATTACCGTGCCCTGAAGGACGAGATCGATGCCCTCATCCAACGAGGGTACCTCCGGGAGTTCAAGCGGGAAGGCGCTCGGGACCAGAGGGATACGAGGAATAGGAGGGCTTCCCCTCCTCCTCGAGCACTCAGACAGCACCTCGAGCGGGACCAAGAGCCCGAAGAACCTAAGGGTCAAGCCATCTTGCATTGCATCCATGGAGGGCCCATGAGAGGGGAGTCCAACACTTCCCGCAAGGCATTCGTCCGAGATGTCAACGCCGTCCAGAGCCCCCTCTCCCCCCAGGTACAGCAACTCCCTGTTTCCTTCTCGGGAGAAGACCTGGAGGGAGTTTGGCTCCCGCATTGTGACGCGCTCATCATCAGCCTTAGTATGGCGAACTTCGAGGTCCGCTGCATCCTCGTTGACAACGGAAGCTCGGTAAACATCATCTTTTTGGAGGCCTTCGAGAACTTGAAGCTCTCCCGAGATAAGCTAAAGCTAGCCAGATACACACTGCACGGATTCTTCGGCATCCCAATGTCAATAGAGGGGATTGTCACCTTAGACATCATAGCTGGTACGACCCCACACCGAAGGACCGAGTCAATGGACTTCATGGTTGTAAATGTCAAGGATGCCTACAATGCCATACTCGGCCGTCTCAGGCTTTGCTCCATTCATGCGGTTCCCTCGGCCTACCACCAGAAGATGAAGTTCCCTACCAACATCAGTATCAGAATTGTCCGAGGAAACCAAGAAGCAGCACGATCATGCTATATGACGGCGATCGGGGGTGGTGTATTTCCCCTCGATGCCGTCGAGCTACAGCCCGAGAGAACCCAGCCAGAGAGCCAGCAGACGAGTTAGAAGATGTCTCGTTCGAGACAGGGGACACGTCAAGGTGTTTCCGAGTGAGCTGCTCCCTCGCTCCCAACCTCAAATCTGCCCTGATCGACTGCATTCGCTGCAATGTCGACCTCTTCGCCTGGAAGCCCTCCGACATACCCAGTATCCCTGAGGATCTCATCATGCACAAACTCAGCGTGATCCCCGATTCAAAGCCGATCGTCCAGAAGCGACGTAAATTTGCCCCGAAGCGACAACAGGCGGTGAATGCGAAAGTGGACAAACTCTTGTCCACCCGTTTCATATAGGAGGTCAGCTACCCCGATTGGCTGGCAAACGTCGTGATGGTCAGAAAGGCGAGCGGGAGCTGGAGGATCTGTATAGATTTTACAGACCTCAACAAGGCGTGCCCCAAAGATCCGTTCCTTCTCCCCAGCATCGACGTCCTTATCGACGCCACATCGGGCCACGAACTCCTTTCTTTCATGGATGCTTTCTCCGGCTATACCCAGATTTGAATGTTCCCTCCTGATATAGCCAAGACGTCCTTCGTTACAGACCAAGGGCTTTATTGCTATCGGGTTATACCCTTTGGGCTGAAGAACGCTGGTGCTATTTATTAGAGGCTCGTTAATCGAGTCTTCAAGGATCAAATTAGACGTAATATGGAGGTGTATGTTGACGACATGCTCGTCAAAAGCAAGCAGGAACAGGATCACGTCGCCGACCTGGAGGAGGCCTTTGGGGTCCTTCAGACCCATAACATGAGACTCAACCCGGCGAAGTGTGCATTCGGCATCTCCTCGAAAAAATTCCTAGGGTTCATCGTCAGCCAGCACGGCATCGAGGCGAACCCCAAAAAAATCCAGGCCATAATAGACATGGCCCCTCCCAGGAATATCAAAGAAGTCTAGAGGCTAACGGGAAAACTGGCGGCCATCGGCGGTTTCCTCTCTAAGTCCGGAGAGAAGTCCCTCCCATCGAATGGGGTACTCAGCAGTAAGAGGCGTTCACCCAATTGAAGGAGTACCTTGACAACCTCCTCTCCTCAGCAAGCCCGAACCAGGTGAGCCCCTCTGGCTTTACCTCTCAGCTTCGGAGAACGTGCTCAGCGCTATCCTCATTCGAGAAGAGGAAGGAGTCCAAAAGCCCCTGTACTATGTGAGCAAAGTTCTGCTCGACGCCGAGACCAGATATTCTAGAATGGAGAAGATAGCATATGCCTTGGTCATGGACGGCTGGAAGCTCTGCCCTTATTTTTAGGCACATTCAATCTAGGTGCTCACGGACCAACCTCTGAAGGCCGTGCTCTATAAACATGAGAGCTCTGGACGACTAGTCAAATGGTTGATCGAGCTAAATCAATACAACAACGACTATCAGCCAAGGACAGCCATCAAAGGACAGGCCCTCGCCGAGTTCATCACAGAATGCACCATCTCTGAGCAACCCGAAAGTAAGGAGGCTGACCAGGCATAGAAATTTTACGTCGATGGTTCCTCCTGTGAAGTAGGGATTGGTGTGGGCATCATTCTGTGGGGTCTCGATGTTTTCCTCCTTCAGTGTTGCCTCTGCCTCAACTTCCCGATATCTAACAACGAGGCGGGGTACGAGGCCGTGATCGCAGGGCTCACCTTGGCCCATCAGGCCGGTGCCAGACAAATCAGGGCCTTTAGGCACCAGACAAATCAGGGCCTTTAGCGACTCTCAGCTCGTTGTCAACCAGATCACCGGAGAGTACGAGGCCCGTGATGATCGGATGATCAAGTATTTGGCCGTGGTCCAACGGTTGTTGTCGTCCTTCGACGAATCGGTCGTCTTGAGGATCCCCAGGGAGCAGAACGCCCAGGCCGATGCTCTGTCAAAGCTGGCTTCCTCTTTCTTCGATGGCCTCGACCGCAGCATCCTAATCGAAGTTCTCCTCAAGCCAAGTACAGACTTCCCCGAGACTCTCAGCATTGAAGACGAAGCTCTTCCTGTTGACTGGACCACTCTTATCAAGAAATTTCTAATCAAGGGAGAGCTCTCCAATGACCGGGCTGAAGCGAGGCGGGTCAGGGTCCGTTCAGAAAGGTTCGCCGTGATTGACGCAACCCTTTTCAAAAGGTCATACAAAACAACAGATGGCAGACCTTACCTTCGCTCCCTGACTTCGGATGAAGCAAAGTACGCCCTCAAGGAGCTGCATGAGGGATCGACGGGTGCCATATGGGAAGCCGCTCGCTCGCACGAAAGGCTTTGAATCACGGGTATTACTGGCCCACGATGTTGCAAGATGCCCTCGCCCTAGTGAAGAAGTGCGGCCCCTGTCAATGGTTCTCCCCTATGAAAAGGGCCCCGCAAGCGAACTTCCGTTCCATGGCCAGTTCGACCCCCTTCACAATGTGGGGAATGGATCTGGTAGGCCCGTTCCCGAAGGCAACGGGCCAGCAAAAATTTCTCATAGTGGCAATCGGCTACTTCACAAAGTGGATCGAGGCTAGAAAAGCTTCCCTTACAAGCTTACGGCTCGACGCTCGGATAGCATCGCGAGCCAGAAAAGCTTCCCTTACAAGCTTACGGCTCGGCGCTCGGATAGCATTGCGAGCCAGAAAAGCTTCTCTTACAGGCTTACGGCTCGGGAGTCGAACAGAATTGCGAGCCAGAAAAGCTTACCTTACAAGCTCACGGATCGGCTCTTGGCTACACCCATACCGCTTTCCTGAGAACAAGTATAGGGGCTCATCGATCCCGAGCAAGGCCGATGCTTTCTTCAAAGCACCTCGACCATTACGCTTGGCGACGACCTTCAGCCATGCCCATTACTGGCTTTCTCCCTGGTGTGGGGGCTCGGCATCTACCCCTAGCACGGTTTGGGTTTCTTCCAGCCCATCAACCTATGCACAAGACGGCAACCGCCAGCTACACTCGTGCCGTCTTCCTGAGAACAAGTGTGGAGGCTCGTCGTCGATCCCAAGTAAGGCCGATGCTTTCTTCAAAGCACCTCGACCATTACACTCGGCGATGATCTTCAGCCACGCCTATTAATGGCTCTCTCCCCGGTGTGGGGGCTCGGCATCTGCCCCTAGCACGGTTTGGGCTTCTTCTAGCCTATCAACCTATGCACAAGGCGATAACCACCAGCTACACTCGTACCGTCTTCTGAGAACAAGTGTGGGGGCTCGTCGTCGATCCCAAGCAAGGCCGAGGCTTTCTTCAAAGCACCTCGACCATTATGCTCGGCAACGATCTTCAGCCATGCCCATTACTGGCTTCCCCCCGGTATGGGGGCTCGGCATCTGCCCCTAGCACGGTTTGGGCTTCTTCCAGCCCATCAACCTATGCACAAGGCGGCAACCGCCAGCTACACCCATACCGTCTTCCTAAGAACAAGTGTGGGGGCTTGTCGTCGATCCTGAGTAAGGCCGTGGCTTTCTTCAAAGCCACTTGACCGATACGCTCGGCAGCGACCTTCAACTGCGACCATTGCTGGCTTTCTCCCCGGTGTGGGGGCTCGGCATCTGCCCCTGGCATGGTTTGGGCTTCTTCAAGCCCGTCAACCCATGCGCACGGAGGCAACTGCCGGCCATGCTCGTGCATCCTTTTAAAGAAAAGTGTAGGGACTCGCCGTCGCCGAGCAAGGCCGTGGCTGTCTTCAAAGCCACTCGACCAATACGCTCGGCGACGACTTTCTGCCACGACTACTTCAGCAAAATTTTCATTAAGGTTTAGGGCACCCACCTTCGGCGAACGCCCCGAGCTTCGATTCGTTATTTGACCCCCCTCTCACCCGCGAGCAACTCGGGGTTTGCAACTTTCCAAAGTTAAAACCTGGAACTATTCGAGGGCGGCAGGGGGGCCACCGAACCAAGGCTCTCTCCGATCCTCCAAGCTTCCGAATCAATTGATCGGCCCACCATTCACCAACGAACAACCCGGGGTCTTACGGCCCTCAAGGCCAAAACCCTGAATTGTTCGAGTGTGATTGGTGCACCATCAATCCGAAGCCCTCAGACCAAAGTTTCAACATCGGGGCGCCCACCTTCAGCAGGCACCCGAGTCATATGGTAGTTAAGCCAACTCCAACTCCTGACAACCAACGTGGGAGGAGAGGGGGGTTATATACCCCCCTCAACAAGTGCAGTTATTGCACCTGGGAAGCCCAAATGGCAGAAGGCGAAACGTCGCCATTAATATTCCTGGGAAGGCAAAACATCGCCATTAATGCCTGAAGGAAGGCAAAATGCCACCAGTTACGCGTCACCGACCTAAGGACACCGGGCGACCTTCTCCCTCGGCGGCGACCCCATGCAAGGCCGAGCCCGGTCACAATCATTAATTAAATTTTCAAGGTTAAAGGAGTCAGAAATTCTTTTTATTGTTACTCATCGTGCGCCGATAACAGCGGCACAAATACAATGGAAGGCTTATAAATCACTCATGCTCGGCTTAAAACTCAAATTCGGTGCCTCCGTCGGTTTTCTTCTCATGCTCGGACAGCCTGACTGGGGAAGGCACCCCCGCCACTGAGCTTCCCGGATCTTCAGGTTGAACCCCCTCCAATAAGAAGGTCGGAGAAGGCCCTATCACCAAATTGCTCGCCTCCTCGATCAAACCGGCGCCTAACACCAGTTTCAGCCTGCGGATCTCCAACTCCTTTTCAACAACGGTCTCACGAAGAAAAGACTCCGAAGCCAACCGCCCACTTGAGGCATCCGAGATCGACCAGTTCGTCTCGATTACCCACCAGTCCCAGTCGGTTATGGCTTTCTTCTGACGAGCGACCTCCAAACCAAGTTCCCTAGACTTGTTCGCAAAATAATTCACTGCGGCCGCCCGGTCCTGAGCCTGCTTTTACTGGCGAGCCAGAGCCGCCTCCATGGCCTCCTTCCCTGCTCGGACCAGGAAATCCTCGGCAGAAACAGGGTCAGCAGCCAAGACCTCGTGCATCTATCAAAAAGATGAGAGAAACAACTAATCACAAAAGAGACTAAAAATTGTGCAAGTCACGAAGCCTCGGCCAAAAAGTATCTTTCATTACTTTCAAAAATTGTGCTACAAAAATGCGGTGGCAAGTCCGCGCGAGGCATATACAATCAAAAAAGAGAGAAAAAGCCAAAGCTATGTTTGAGGGGGGGGGGGGTGGCACCTCTTCGTCAACCTAGTTGCCCTCCATCTCCTCGCCACCAGGAGTCGGCAGAAGGTTCGACTGCCAGTTGAAGTGGAGGTGGTCGACCTTCTGGTTCGGATAGATCCTCTGGAAATGCTCTTTGGCATGGTCGTAGGCCTCGTCCTGTGCCAGGATCAGGGCATCCGCCATGGTAATATCCATCTGCTCCAGTGCCTTCTGCCCCTTCTCCGCTTCGTCCTGAATCTTCTGCTCAGGCGATCCACATCCTTCTTGTGGTGGTCGAAGATCGAGGCCATCTGGGCCTCGTGGACGGCTTCCATGCTCTTAGCCTCCTTCAGCTCGTCCGTCGCCTTGTTCAGTTCGTGGAGATACTTCTCTGCCTTCCTTCTCTCAACGATGATTTCCTTCTCCAAGCACCTCTGATAGTACTGCCCGTGAAGCATCGCCTGTCCAAGAAAGAAAGAGTCAGAAAAATCCTAGAATCCAAACCAAATACAAAGTCTCAAACACTCAGCGAGACCTACACTTGAGACCACCGCATGAAGGCCTGATCAGATGTCTGCACCGCCAGCGCCATCCGATCCCGCTCGGTGGCAATTTTTTTTGACGAGCTTGATGGCCACAGGACCTTCGAGCAAGGAGTCCCCTTGTACAATCGACCAATTGGGAGCGAAGGGCCGTAGCCCCTGTTGCCCCACCATCTGCTCGGCGGTGGGCCGAGTGGGGGGAAACCTCTGCTCCGGGACCTCGATAGTCCTCTTGCTACTAGAACTTCCCCCCACCTCCCGAGACGCCCTCGCGTGTGGGGGTGCTGCTTCTTGGTCCTTTTCGGGGACGGCTCCACGGCTGTCGAGGTCGGTCCCTTACTGGACCCAGTGCCCTGAGCAGCCATCTTCTCCTGCTCTGCCTTCTTCTCCTTCTCCGCCCTCCTTTTGGTGGCATCATCTGTTAAGGCACGCCTATCGTCGACCTGCTGGGACGTCATCTTGCAAAAATGAAAGAAGAGGGGCTAACGTTAACACGAAGGTAGCAAGACAAAAATTTAGAAAGAAAACATACTAGGGTCGGTTGGGCTCAGTCCGGCCCGGGCCAGGTGCATCTCCGTCACTCGAGGCCATGCTATGCTGTGCTCCCCAACAATTTTCTCCACCTTTTTCCACTCCTTCTCCGTCAGATCGCTACGCTTCGGAGGCTTGTGATTCGGCTTAAAGAAATTCTAGGAGGACGGAATCCCCCAAGACTTCTTGCTCTGGACTACGAAATATTTCTCTTTCCACCCTTTGATGGAGTCTGGATGGCCGTGCATCACATTCTTGCGAGGCCTAAGCGAGAAGTAGAAGATCCCCTCTGCATCGCCCAACGAGCTAATCCTTAAGATAGCATGGAAGTACATCAGCATCGGCTTGACTCCCTTCTCCTGGCACTTCAAGATGAAGCAGATCAAGTGCTTCAAAGAGTTGGGGACGTACTGTATCGGGCTTAACTTTGCCCAATTCAAGACCCGCTTGACGAAAGGGTGCACCGGCAGCCTTAGACCCGAGACAAAGGCGTCCTCAGGAAAAATGCAATAACCCGGTGCAAGAAAAGTCACGGGGCGAATACCGAAGCTCAGAATCAGCACTTCGAATTCCCGAGGAATGAAGTAGGCGACCCTCAAAATGTGAAGGTAGTCTGCCTTCAAGACACATTGAACGCCGTCCATCCGGATCTTCACCCGGCTCTCGTCGCCCGGCACAGGAGGAAGAGGATCGACATCTTTAACGTCGTCGGGATACATCCTGATCGATCCCGGATTTTTGAAAGAGACCGGGGGAAATTCAAACCCCGGTCTAGGGGCATATTAGTCCGGAGGAGGGGGGCTATCCGGGAGGCTCAACTCCCTCTTCTTCCTATGAGGGTGGGCCTTCCTCTCAGGAGACGGCGTCGACAAAGGTGGCAGAGGTGGGAGACTACCCTCGACCTCGGCTTCCCCTCCTATTGGGCCTTCGCCTGCACCTTCCCGAGCATCGTCCTCCTCGACGTTCCGATCGGGCTCCCCTCAATTCTCATCAGAGTCTCCCTTATCTTCAAAATCCCCCTCTCCCTCAGAGTCCTGATCCTCCTCGTCATCCTCTTCATCCTCAACGTCCCCCTTTCCCTCGGGGTCATGTTCCTCCTCATCGACATCCTCTTCCTCCTCCTCCTCGCCCTCGTCCACGGGCTCCTTCCCTGGCCTACGAGACCTCAACGGTGACACAACAAAGACCACATCACCCCTACCGTCCGACCCTGGGTCTGACAAAACTTCCTCCTTGACCTTATAGTTGCCCAAATCCCAAGATGTCTCCGGGGACTCTAATCCTTACCAGAATGGCCTGACGAGCTTGCTCGGAGCCGGACTGAGTGCGCGACATTATAAGATCAGAAATACTAACCTGAGATATGGACCATGCAGTCACCGGAAAAAGTTGCTGATGGCAAGTAAGACCCTGTTCTTGAAAATTGAAAAATGCAAGAAGTGAAGGAAAGAAAAGTGGGGAGGGGAAAGATTTATAGCGGAGAAAGTGACTCCTTGATTTTCATAAAAAGATCTGGCCATTGGATATTAATCATCAAGATCTAACGGCTACTAAGATCTAGAGTCGCTTCGATTCTTGCGCACAAGACATCAGCAGTTGGCACAAAATTACCCTAATGGCCCCAGTTCTTTTTCAACAAACCGATTTTTTCGACAAGTCAGAGAGCTCGACGCTCGGATGGCACTGTGGGCCCTAAATTCCTCTTCTATTTCAGAGAAGGGTCGACGCTCGGATGGCATCGCGAGCCCCAAATTCCTCTTCTATTTTACAGAAGGGTCGATGCTCAGATGGCAGAACAAGCCACAAACTCCTCCTCTATTTCACAGAAGGATCTACGCTCGGATGGCAGCGCGAGCCACAAACTCCTCCTCTATTCCACAGAAGGCTCAGAGCTTGGATGGCATCGCGAGCCCCAATATATTCTCCTATTCCAGATGAGGCTCAGAGCTCGGATGGCACCGCGGGCCCAAAATTCCTCTTCTATTTTTACAGAAGGGTGATACATGGATGGCATCGCAAGCCCTAAATTCCGCTTCTATTTTACAGAAGGGTCGACGCTCGGATGGCAGCGCGAGCCACAAACTCCTCCTCTATTTCACAGGAGGCTCGGAGCTCGGATGGCATCGCGATCCCCCTTATCTTCTCCTATTTTAGAGGAGGCTCGGAGCTCGGATGGCACCACGAGCACAAATGTCTTCTCCTATTTCACAGGAGGCTTGGAGCTTGGACGACACCACGAGCCCCAATATCTTCTCCAATGTTGAAAGGAGGCTCAGAGTTCGGATCTCACTGCAAGCCCCAATACCCTCATCTATTTTACAGAGGGTCGGAGCTTGGATCTCACTGCGAGCCCTAATACCCTCCTCTGTTTTACAGAGGGTTCGGCACTCGGATCGCACCGCGAGCCGCAACATCCTCTCTAATTTTGCATAAGGCTCGGAGCTCGGATCTCACTGCGAGCCCTAATATCCTCCTCTATCAACAAGGGGCTCGGTGCTCGAATATCACTGCAAGCCACCGAGACTTCTACACCCAAAGCATTAAATGAAATGAAATCATTACATCCCATCCAATAGCCGCTGCCAAGTTGAGGGGCTCGAACCTCGGATGACTCCGCGAGCCCCCAATACTCTTTCATTCGCAAAAGGCTCGGAGCTCGGACAACAGTGCAAGCCCCAAAAGCCTTCCTTTATTCCCAATAGGTTCGGAGCTCGGATGACAGCACGAACCCCAAAGTCCTCCTCTACTCGCAGGGGGCTCGGAGCTCGGATGACACCGCGAGCCCCAAAAATCCCCCTCTATTCATAAGAGGCTTAGAGCTCGGATGGCACCGCGAGCCCCAAAACCTTCCTCTATCCAACTAGCAAGGGGATCGTCTACCGACCCTCGACACTCGTCTACCGACCATAGACGCTCGGTAAGCCGAGCTCCAACACGACAGACCTTTACGTCCCCTTGCTCTTCCAACTAGCGAGGGGATCGTCTGCCAAACCTCTACACTCGTCTACTGACCCTAGACGATTGGCAAGCTGAGCTCCAACTCGACAGACCTTGATGTCCCCTTGCTCTTCCAACTAGCGAGGGAATCGTCTGCTGACCCTCTACACTCGTCTGCCGACCCTCGGAGCTCGTCCACCGACCCTCGATGCTCGTCTACCGACCCTAGGTGCTCGGCAAGCGTGGCTCCGACTCTTCTGCGCCCAACACCCCGATTGACTCCGATAGGGGATCCCTTTATCCTACCCCCCTGGCCTCTTCTGTAAGGTACAGACCCTATTCCTCGCCGCACACACCACCCTACTCTTCCTACAGAGGAAAAGAACCACCCCTACACGGCTGGGTCACCCGGCCCTCCAGGAGTGGGGGGCTCCTGATATGGGTCCGATGATGTGGCCCCTCCTGGGCCACAGGATCCCCTCATAAAGCGTGCACCGCCGGAACATCCGGGTCTGCCACGTCAGTGCAGAAACTGCCTGGGCCCCTGCCACGTCAGCCTGGAAACTGCCCAGGCCTCCGCCATGTCAACCCTATACCGCCTGGGCTTCTGCCACACCAGGCCCACGAGCAACCGGGTCCAGACCCGGCCCCAAACGGGTTTAGACCCAGTTGGTTTCTCCTATAAATACCAGACCCTCCACCTCCTACCAAGGTAATCAATCTTTTCTCTCCAAAATCCTAGTTACTGTTACTCTCTCTCAGTAGCTCACTAGATCGTCGGAGGGTCTGTCACCGGGACCAACCCCGGTGTTCCAGACCATGTGCAGGTTCACGAGACTCCAGATTCGAGCCTCCAAGATCCGAGCCGAGCCTCTGATCTCCACCTCACTCCTGCCTACTCCCGAGCCTTTCCTCCAGCCGAGGGTCGGGACCACCGTCCGCTCTAGTGGTTCCTGCACCAATACAAATCGAGTAGAACTCACGCCTGGTGCATCCACTCCCCCCAAGAACAAACCGCATCATCTACTAAGACAAGATAATTATACAAAAGCTCCTCAAAAGAGATAAATTTATCCATATCTGTTTCTAAATATAATTTCATAGATGAAGTAGAAGAGTGATTTTGATATACATACATGACGGAGCAGATTTAGAATAAAATAAAATAGGAGACCATTTCATTATAAGGTATGGATTGGAAATAGTGATTGATAGGGAAATGGAATTGATGTACATGAATTAAGTAAATCCCAGTCTTATGATGGAAAGTAAGTAATAGAAACGAAAAGCAAACACAGATTGAAGATTTTGTTTTATTTACTGTGAAAGACCAAAAAATTTAATATTTCTTCCATTGGAACTTTGACTTCTCTCAGTGAAATCCTACATAGTCATCCTCTTTAATTCAGCAGAGTTGTTAAGCAAATGGATTGGATACAGGTAAGGGAACCATGAGCCTTTTAATGAAAAGTTCAAGCTTAGTCGAACACAGTTGGCCCAGGTCAATATATGAACCAACTGAACCTTTTTCCCAATCAATTCAAGTCCTTGTTAAATTAAACTCTTACTACCAAAAGCTTGCAATTGAATGCTACTCTCTAACTAGTACATCTCCAGCAAGCTAATGTACTATAAAAAAATTACGGAATACATGCCTTCTTGATAAAATTGATAATCACTAAGTATACAAAATCATGCATAAACTTGAGTACAAGCTAACCACCAAATCAGATATTTCTTTTCAAAATTATTGAACAATTTATGACTGAATAGTAATTCAGTAGATATCAGAGCAGTACAAGATATTTCATGAAATTAAAACCAATGGCAATTACCTCAATTTGTCGATGTTGCTCTTTGCATGATCGGGATACAGCTTCATTCACAATTTCGCTACACATGAAATAAGATCAATGATTTACGCATATTGATGCAAAAAATGTAAATACAATAAAGTGCTTTCATACCTAGAGTGAAGTTTTTGAAGAAGAGCAGGCAGATATCGTAGTTGTTGATCAAGAACATGGCAAGGCCATGTTTCTGGACCACCCGGTGGCAAAAAATTGTGGTTCCACTGAGAATCACCATTTATCCCATCCACATATTGTTTATCCTCCGGCCTGCCTTGTGGAAAGTTCGTTAACTCCACATCAACTTGAACATCAAGCCAGGACTTTGCCATTGCCCAGCATGCTGACTATAAATGAGAAAACCGAATAAGCTGGCCATAAGACATGGTAAAGAGTGGTATATAAAACAAAGTTGAACAAAATTCAAAATAATGTGGCATAACAAACTCTTAATTGTAATAGAATATAACAACTAAAAAGGGTTAAGATTTTTAAACAGACTCTTCAATATAATAAATTATAACTCAATTAAATGTTGTAAAAATATTATTTCTAGGACATCAAAACACGAATAATGTGACTAAATACAAAAAACAATAATATAACATGTTGTTTACATATGAAAAAAACTCCTAGAACAGCTCCTACTTATCAAGCACAATTAAATTTGTTATTTTGTTGTTTTGTCTATAGTTTTGCTGGAGATTGCAGACCTTCAGTTTAGTAGGGTTTCCTTTTCTTTGTACATACAGCCAAAGATAACTAAGGTGTACACTCTTCGAACAACAACAATATTAGCAATAATATTATATGATCACATTTTATATTATCTCCATTAATAACAAAGAAACAATCAAACAATGCCAGCAAAAGCAGCTAAAACTTGTTTTGTCTCAGATCTCTATCTCATTCCAGGATGCAGTTCTTAACAGTACTAAACTAATGACATAATGGTAAGGCATAGGTTGGGAATTCATTTCAAGACAAGATAGAAATCAAGAAATCATATCACCAAGATCAGATATAAACAGATTTAGATAAGATGGAGCTATGAACTCACCAAGATCCCAAACTTGGAACTTGACGTTGTTATACTGCACCGTCTCCACATTAAACCCAATTGCTGCAAATCACAACCAAACATTAGAAATTAGAGATGAGTAATTCAATCAATCAATCAATACTCACATCTGAAACCTAAGATTTCAAATAATATATGAAACTTACTCGGTATCGTCGAAACTACTTCCCCCATCTGCAACCAATCTACATAATTCCAAAATCAAACACACAATCAATCCCCAAAAAAAATGGAGTGTGAGAGAGAATGAGAGAGAGAGTTGTACATAGAATGGTGGTTTTTCTGGCATTATCGAGGATGAGGACGAGGATCCGGGCCTCCTTGTTGCCGAAGATGGAAGAGAGCATTCGGGTGAAGAGTATCCCCATCGGATTCGATGCGCTTTCGGATATGATCCGCGAGCTACAATAGAAACCCTAGAAATGGAGGATAGATCTCGGAATTGAAGAGGAAGATAACCGAGATTCGTTTAAATTTTAATCGATTAAAAAATAGGTCCAGGTCGAAGAGCGGAGAAGGAGGAGAGTGGCAAGGGTGGTGCGCGCGAGGGATGTGCTCCCGAGGGAGGTGAGGCGGTGAGTGGGGAGGGGAGAGAGAAACGCGATGGGTTTAGAGGGGAGGCGGTGTGTGCTAAGCGGGTATATATAACTGCCGCGATAGGTTATACATATATATATAACGACATTACTGTTTGAGTCTATAGCGGCGTTGTTGCCACACGCCGTTACAGAGAGTGTGTTTTTTATAAAATAAAATTCTCCTATACCTTTAGCGGCGCATTGTAGAAATGCCGGGAAAGATATGCCGCTATAGCCCATGCGGTTTGTAGTGCTTGCAGTGTGAGACTTAGATTAGCTAGTGATGATTTCAACCCTTTTAGGCAAATTAGTAGTACATACAGCATATGGCCTGTTGTGTTAATACCATACAATTTTCCCCCTTGGAAATGCATGAAACAGTCCTCATTTATTTTGTCCATGATAATTCCTGGACCGAAAGGTCTCAGAAATGATATAGATATGTACCTACAACCGTTAATAGATGAACTTCAGAAATTGTGGGAGGGTGTTCCAACCTATGATGCAATGGCTAAAGAAATATTTTCTCTTCGGGTCGCGTTGACTTGGACAATCAATAATTTTCCCGCATATGCAAATTTCTATGGATATAGTACTAAAGGAAGTTATGCATGTCCTAGTTGTGCTGACCAAACTAATTCAAGGTGGTTGTATAATGGCAGTAAGTTTTGCTATATGGGTCATAGGAGATGGTTGCATGACACACATATATTTCGAACAGAGAAAGCGACATTTGATGGTATCGATGAGTGGGGACATGCTCCTGGAGCTTCTTCTGGGTCAGATATTTTGAGGCGAGTAGATGGTCATCAGTTCAAATATGGAAAAGAACCACAAGTCAGGAAAAGGGCAAGAAAAGAGCAAGAGAGGAGCAACATGAGGAGACCGAGCTATGTGACAAAGATGAGTATCACAACATGACGGATTAGGCGCATTGAAGAAGAAAAAAGTATTTTCTTCAAGTTGCCATATTGGGAATTCAACTTATTGCGACATAATTTAGATGTGATGCATATCGGAAAAAATATTGGTGAAAATTGTATAGGAACAGTTATGGGAGATGACTGGAAGACAAAGGACAATCTTAAGAACCGTCTTGATTTGAAGTCAATGGGCATCTGACATGAGTTACACCCAGAGGAATTATTGAACGGGAGAGTACGCCTACATCCTGCAATCTATTCAATGTCAAAATCGGAGTTGGAATTGTTTTACAAAGTTCTGCTAGAACTTAAAGTTTCGGATGGCTATTCTTCTAACATAGGAAGGTGTGTGAACTTTAAGGAGAAGAGGCTTCAGGGTCTAAAGTCACACGACTACCACATCTTAATACAGGATCTCCTTCTTGTGGCCCTAAGGTCTTCAATGTGTGAGCAAATCACTACTGTCCTGAAAGATCTTTGTAGCATATATAAAGGAATTTGCTCAAGAGTGCTTCGTGTTGAAGATATTGACCAATTGGAGCAGCGAGCGGCATTCACACTTAGTAAAATGGAGATGATATTTCCTCCATCTTCTTCACTATAATGATTCACTTGATAATCCACCTTGCTGGTGAAGCCAGAATCGGAGGGTCCTGTTCATTATCGGTGGATGTATCCCATTGAAAGGTAAAGGAATTCATGCATCGTACAAACCTGAATTATCAATAGCTCATTTCTTGTATTCTCATACACCGTTCTAATTCATTAATTTTACATGTTTAGGTACCTTTATCGACTTAAGGGTTATGTTAAACTTGACGTAATTTCGGTATCAGAATCTCCAATTCCTATGTTTATACTAAACCTAATTTTGGTACTAGGATTTGCTATTACTAAGTTTATACTAGACCTAATTATTTGATTGAATACTGGACCTGATTATGATTTCAGGATTTGCTACTTATTTCTGAGAAGAAAACATGATGAACAGTTTTAAAACATTAATAAAAATTGCAGTATAATTAGGTCCACCATAATTGCAATCAATAGAAAGCCGAAATTTGAGTCGTCAGAGAGTGGTGTAGTTCATATTGTGTGTTGAAATATTTGGGATAATTTTGTACCCAGGTAGAAAACTAGATACTAATCATGGTTGTTCACATAGTTGTTTTTGTGAGTCTAATTCCTCACAGAGCAAATATGATTTTAGAGGTTCTGAGCATACATTGGGATATAACATGTTCATTTTTGCAAGAGTAGAGAAGGAACCTATAGAATTTGTGTTTGTAACTACTGGAACAAAATGTCTACATGACCAGTAATATTCTGTATGTATAAAACTACAAGTAATATTTGAATAAAATATATGGATCAATCAAGTAAACGATCTCTACTGCCTACATAATGTTTTGCTGATATAATGTTTTACCTGCATCTGCTTGTCCATGAAGTTAATCTACTTCTATTTGAAGATCATGCATGCCAAATGCATATTTAACACGGTTTTTGTTTTCGGTCCACATATTTTAACAGATTCTATCTTTGAATGTAAGAATTGTCAGGGTGTGGCATATATTTTTCTGTAGTTTTAAGCAACTGACTCATTCTTGGAGTGTTAATGTCAATGACTTGATTTTATCGATTGGATATGTTACTAGGCTTAGAAAGTTATCTTTATGGAGTTAATGTGCTGCTTCCAAATTGTTAGTAATGCATTTATTTATATATGCAACCTATCTTTTTTTATTCTCATTTGGACCCGTAATGAGGATCTATAAAACTAATGTCATTGTTAAGATGGTGGTTTTCCTGCTTTTGTTCCATCACCCTTTTTTTAGAGCTCTAAATAGAGCTCCAGTCACTAAAATTATAAAATTCAGTACTTAAGGTCTTAAAGCACAATACAAAAGAATGAAAAAATACAGATGTCTTACAAACGCACACCATGTGTGTTAAAAGTATCAGTAATTAAGTTTTACACCACCAAAATTGACAAAGAAATACTGGAGAGGGAAGTGTGACACTAATAAGCATCAGAAGCAAGGATTCTGGAAGTTGATTCAGCAAAAGAGAAGGGCTTGCAGATCGCACTCCATCTGCAACAAAATAAACTCTCGCAGCAGCAAGTTGATAGCAGTAGCCTCATTGGACAATAATAATCACACCTGCAAACAAGATTTAAATAATAGTAAGCACGAAAATTCAAGTATTAAGCACCTGATGAATAAGTGAGGACACCACATTGCTAACTGCATCTAACTTCAAAGGGATTTTCTTTCATTTCACACCAAGAACGTTTAATTACTACATTAGTAATATATATAGTTTTTGTCAATATGTTGGGCATCCTTACTAGCCGACTATGGCTTAGTACAGTAACTTTTATTATGTTGATGTTAATTTCATCGTGAGTTAGTTATGTTACCTGGGATGTCCTTCAATTCACCTAAGGGAGAATGAGTTCTTTGCTGCCTAATAGATCCTCATGCTGAGCTTACTAACATATACCGTTGATTAGGTACATCAACAATGTTGAGGATACTAATTTATATGTTGCGATATTTATTGGATTGTTGCGATATTTATTAATTTTGTTTTGTTTTGTTTTTTCAAACAGAGCGGCCCTATCAACCCATCAAATGTGAGTCGTGCAGATCAAGGAAATTCAACTGATGAGAATTGAAGCGACTCGAGGGATATGATGTAGTGGTCGGCCAAGTCTACATTGTGTGTTGTCGTATTTGTTGTTGTGTAAACTACTGTTATATTTGAATATTATGAACATTCTGAACTATGTGGTGATTTTGGATAATTAATGGAATGTATAGAAATTTATTATTCTTAATTCTTGTGTTTGGTTGTGAATTGCATTAATATGCCTGAAATTGGTTGAATTATTTGTGAATTGGTTTACCGGTGATTGAAATGATATTGTGAATTGAATTGTACTGTATTTTTTGCTTTTTTGAAAAATAATTTATACAGGGCTGGAAAAAAATTAAAAGAACATACACCGGCATTTCATAAAACGCCGGTCTATCTCAGTGATCAATTGAAAATCACGATAGAGCGGCGTTTTATAAACGCCGGTGTAAGCGTCAGCGGAAATGGCAATAACATACACCGGCGTTTATAAAACGCCGGTGTATATAAATATTTATTTGGAAACTTGGATAGAGCGGCCGTTATTAAACACCGGAGAAGATATTAGTGGGAAAAGAGGTCATTTCGAAATACATATACAATGGCGTTTTATGAACGCCAGTGTATATTAGGCTAATACCGGTATTTTGTAAAATCACCGGTGTATACCACGTTTATTCCGCGATGCTCGATTCGGCGATATTTGCACCGGCATTTTCGTAAATGCATGTACATTATACTACGGCATTTAAAAATGCCGGTGAATTGGAGAAAAAATGCCGGAAAAGGTGGTGCCTGTTGTAGTGGAGACTCCATGAACAACTTTAGCTTACATAATAATCAACCTAAAAAAGACCTTATGTTAGTATCTCATCCTCAGTTCCTGGTTCACTCCATTCTCTTTCATCACAACCACTTACTTTGTAAGCTCAATCAATAAACACTATCCACCAAACATAAAAGAAAATAAAACAAATAACATAAGGAATTGATACCCAATTCTGAATTGCAAAACTAGCACATGATTCAAAAAAAGAGAATGAAGAAAAAACCTACCTCATAATTACAAAAAGAGAATGGGGAAAGCAGCAGTTGGGAGCGACCACACCTCGTCGAGTTCGCACTTAGAGTTTTGAAGCACGTTCATGAATTGCAATTCAGAAGAGAGAGTGAGAAAACCCTAGATTTTGGGGATTAGGGTTTAGAGAGAGGGAAAGATGCTTACTTCCATATGACGGGGATGAAGGTGGGGTTTTTCGGAAGATTCGAATTTGGAGCGAAGAGCGGCACCGTCGATTTTGGGGATTAGGGTTTTTTGGCCGACAGTGAGGATTGGAAGAGGAGGAAGGTGGGTTTCGAAGAGGGAAAAAGGTTTGTTATTTTTAATTTTCTAATTTTATAGGTTAACACAGTCACCAGGGTTATTTTGGGCTTTTCATACTAAAGTTAAAGACGCCAATACGCCATAGACTCCTAACAGAAAACAATGTTCGGTAGGGTTTTCTGCCAAAAAAAAGCTAGGTATGGTTTTCAGCCAAAGGGTAAAACTCGGTAGGGTTATCTAAAATTTACCCATGTATATACATACATACATACATATATATATATATATATATATATATATATATATATATATATATATATACATGGGTAAATTTTAGATAACATATATATACATGGGTAAATTTTAGATAGCCCTACCGAGTTTTACCCTTTGGCTGAAAACCTAGGGAAGTCTTTCGTTGTGCCCCACCTATGGTGCACACGGCGTGTGCACTCGGCCTTCCCACCTTCGTATCGACGATTCGCACCGTTCACATTGATCTACACATCTAAATTAGTCTAAATATGTAAAATCAAATAATTTGAAATTTGTTTGCCCATCCATTGAAGTGTTACAAAATTGTATGGCTTAAAATTATTATTTTTTATACTTACATGATGGATGGGCAAATAAATTTCAAATGATTTGATGTTACATATTTAGACTAATTTAAATGTATATATCAATGTGAACGGTTCGGATCGTCGATACGAAGGTGGGAAGGCCGAGTGCACATGAGTGCACACGGAGGGGTGGTGCACAACGGAAGATTTTCCTATATATATATATATATAAATAATTATAATAGTCAAAGAGTGAAATAAAATTGGTTATATTATTCATTTCAACTTCTATGATTTTTTTACAAATTTTTTACATACAATTTGCTAGCTGGATGTTGTTGGTCTTCAATTTGCTATTGTTGTTGTTGTTCTTCGGGCGAGTTGCTTCCACTTATTGACGTGCCAACCCTGATTCCTTGTGTCCTCTCTTTAGCCATCAAATCTTTCGTGCACACGAACATCTCCAACGATTGAGGCTTCAAGCGATTCCTGTAATCTATTAGAACCCTGCCACTTGTAAAAAATGCACTTTCTGAAGCAACTGTAGAGACATGAGAAGTTAGTAGATCTTTAGCCATATGTTTAAGAATATGATAAACATGTTCATATTCTCTCCACCATTGTAGCACTTCTTAGCATTAAAACTTTTACTATCTTGTTGATTATACCAATGTAATTCATTCGGTTGATTAGTCATAGGTTTTTTTGATTGAATTTGAGTAAGTAAATTAAAAGTGGCACCGTCTAATTTACTCTTACCTTTACCTCTAGAAGTAGAAGAAGAAAAAGTAACTATAGTAGTTGTACTACTAGATGCAAAAGTTTAATCATAATAATCATACAAGTTATTCAATGTCGATTCAAAACTTGCTAAAAATTCATCGCAATAAATTTCAGATTCATTTTCAAGTAAAATGAAGTACATTTCAATCAAACTCCTCGTACTCGCTAATTTAATACGGAGATCCATAATTGTAGTAATACAATACAACATTGGAGAACTAAAATACTTCAAAAATTTAGTGTATGCGGGTTTAACAATATGACCAATGTAAATGTCATCAATTATTTCTTGAAAAGTTTGCATCATAGTAATTTGTGAAATTAAAATACTACTAGAAGTAAAATCATAAGATTTTGAAAATTTCAAAGTTGCAGTTTTAAAAGGTTCCAAAAACCGTAACAAAGAATCAGCATAATACCATGATTGTTCATTCATTTGAAAATTTTTCATATTTTTTACAAGATAAAAATCATTTATACAAGCTTTATATTGACTAACAATATTTGATAATCAATAACAGTTTTGCTCTCTAGAAATTCTAGAGAGAGAATGTAACCCCTGTTTTTCATTTTATGTATTTTGTGGTGTATTTTTCATTTTTGTGTATTTTTATCTCTATTGTATTTTTTCGGATCCGTATATTAGATTATTTTTAATATATATTCTTTTTCTTTCATTTTTGAGCTCCTTGTGTCGTTTGTTCGTCGTTTTGTTGGTTTTCACCATTTTGGGTTCTTTTTCTCATTTTTTTGGCCTCGTTCATTGTTATTTTATTTTTTGGTGTAGTGATGAATTTTGGTGGTGTTTTCCCAAACTTATGATTTTTGACCCCTAATGTGATTTTTAGGCGCCGTAGAATTCATTATAAATTATATTCCTATTTGAAATCTACCCAATACCCATTACCCATTTGTATACCTATTACTACCCACTAATACCCACCACCCATTAACCCACATTACATCCCATATATATATCCCATAATCCCCAAAACCCTAACCCTAAACCTAATTACTCTCTCTCCCTCTCCTTATTAATCACATTTGGCCTCTCCCCCTTTCCATCTACTCCTGGCCTGCATATTTTCCCCCCGAACTGAGCCTCCTCTCCCATCTACAACCGGCCACCACTAGTCTCCATAACTCCATACTTTCACCATCCATACAAAACGCTACAAACCCTACTCATGCCTTGTTGGCCGGCTACCACAAACACCACCATCAACATCAAAAGCATCACAAAATCTTCTCCTTGTGGTTCTTCAAGTTGGTTTTCTCCACTTTATTCATTGCATCCAGAGGAGTTCGTTCGTAGGAGTTTTTGTTCGTGGGTTTGCTTGGAATCACGCTTGGAGTGGTTCTTGTTCGTGGGTTCTCTTCTCTTCGCATTGGATCGTTCGTCGTCTCCATAACAAGGCAAGTAACTTGTACTACAATTCATTAGGTTGATACAAGTCAAAAAGTTCACATATAGTGTAGTTGGGTCTAGAGACAATAAAAAATTGTATTGTTCTTGATGGGTTTTATCTCTATTGTGATAAATTGGCCATAGATGACTTATGACACCAAGCTTGATAGGATAATGACCTAGGTTATGTCCAAAACTTGATTTTGATGCATGTATGTGATTATTGCATGAATTGTGTTTGATTGAATGTCCATATAAAAATAATAGGTGTGGACATGTTAGAAACCCTAAATCAAGATGTTTAGATATTTGGTAGGTTGTATTTCAAGTTTGGTTGAGTTTGGATCAATATTCATGAAGTTATGATGTTTTTGGTTAGAGGTGTGAAAACTGTATTTGCGGCATATTCTGTTTTGATTGCTGTTTTCGTCCATACTTCAGTCTGAATCTTAATTCCAAAATAAAAGATGAAAACTAGATAATTTTGTCTATTTTCAAACCCCACTGGTTTTACTTGTTTTGGAGTTCGTATGACTGATTTATGATGGTTTTGGTACAGACGTGTCGATAGATTCCAGATTCTGTTTTGAGTCAATTTTGTTAACAAATTATTTTCAAGAACTATTCTATACATAATATCTTGATTTAATATTTTGGTCAGTATTTCCTTATGACATTAGGGACTACCTAGATTTTTGATGAATTTTAAAGACAAGTTTTGTGTGGTGTTACATATTCTTTTCTAAAATCTACTTATGCTGTAAATTGCGCGCAGTTCAGTAAAGAATCCTGTTTTCACTATAATTCCTTATACTGTATGAAAATTCTTTGTTAAATATGAAAGTTAGTAAAATCTATCTATTTTCATGTCGTTTTTACGGAATTGGATTTCAATTCACTGATTGCGAGATATTCTAGTTTTCGTACAGCAGTGTTGAGAATTCCAGATTCGTGGAACTATGTTTTTGTGTTGCTTCTTATTTTTGATAACTGATCTATACCTACTAGAATATTATGAAACTTGTTATTTTGAGTCTATACCTATAGGGGAATACCCCAGATTTTTCGTGGATTTATTTGATGAGTTTTCATGCTATTTTCACGCTTTTGAAGTTGATCCCCTGTTTTCTGGCTGAACCTAAATTCTGTATTCGAATCAGTTTTGAGCTGAGATGTTGTGAACTAGTATATGCCTTAATTATACTCGTTGGATTCGTGTGGCTGTTTAGTTTCCAGATCCTTCGACGGATCCATGTTTGCTTTTCTGTAGAGATCAGAATCCCTATTTTAGTACTGATTGGTCTTGCTATCCTGATTATAAACATACACTGTTTTGCTTGATTGTGTGAATGTATATTACCTATGCATGATTATTCGTTTCCCTGAACCTAAACCTGATTATAATATGTTAGTTTGACATTATTTCGTATCACTCATGCCTGTTGATTGACCATAATAATAAAAGTAACTAAGCCGGGGTTTAAGAGAAGATCTAGTAGTGAAAAATATAGAAATGTGTACTTGGAAGAGGACTAGTGTCCTGCCTGCCTATTACGTGTGACTACATTATGCAAAATCCTGTTTACCTGTACCTGACTGCACTACTTTCCTTAGGAAGGTGTACTCGGAAGAGAACCACTAGGTTCTACCTGTTCCTGTTTCCTGTACCTAAGTACACAGCCCTATGGACTCCACTATGAAATCTTACTAAGCGAAACTGTTTGTTGCAGCAAGCATGTGATAAAAGTTGGGGCACATGAAGTGCTGCCTAGATAGTAAATAACAAGATTAGACTTGACATAACCTGATACATGATACCTGTATACCTGATTATCCTGATTATCCTGTTACATGATTACTTGTTACCTGTTTACCTGATTACCTGATACTTGATACATATTTACCTGTTGACCATGTTTACCTGTTTACCTGTTGACTTGACACTTGGCATATGTTACCTATACCTGTTAGTATACTATGTTGTTAGTTAGTTTTCCCATGTGCTTGTATCCTACATTATTTGTGACCCGTGACTTGCAATTGATGGGTACTTGTTTTCTTCTTTTCCCTTTTTCCTGCAAATTTACTTAATTGGAGATCAGGAGGGTCAGCTGCCTGAAGGTATTGGAGAGATGATGTTTTAAATGATGGAGACTTGCTTTATTATTATTATTTTCTTGTTGCTTGAACTGGAATAAAAATGTATTTGGTTTGTTTGGATATTATTTGTATTTGGGCGATGTGACCCAGGATATTTGTTTTTCTCCAGACTCTGATTTATTTGAAATATTGTATTTGGTTTGAAGTAAATTCCTGTTGGTAATTTGTTGCAAGTATTCATGAATGGTTGTGCCTTTTTACTTCCGACTCTGATTATTCCTGTGATGTATTGCAAAGATTCTTGAAACAGCTTATGGATGATGAAAATCATTCGTTGGGCTTTTGTTACGTACTCGTATTTCGTATTTTTGGGAAGCAGGGCTTAACAGAGAAACTCTCCTAAAAAAGAAACCCGAAAAAACAAACTCTAGTTCTCAATGCTAGGGAACGATGGCTAGGGTTCGTCCATCTCTGCCAAACCCATCGCTGCATCACCTTCCCTCTCATCCTCTCCACCTCGTCTCCTTCAGTCACCCTCCTCTCGCCAAATCAGCTCCTTCATCAGCCAATGCGGTGACAACTAGCATCCCATGGCCCCACCATCGCCATCACCTCTTTTGCTGTGCCCAGCTCTGCCTCTATCATTAGCGGCGATGAAGACCCAGATCGAACACAACATCGTTCTCCATCCCCGCCATCAGATCCAGAGCGCCTTCGTTGCGGTGGCTGCTTCTAATCTGGCTCAATCCCTCATACACTCTACCACCCCTATGTCACTGTCGATCCAGCTCTGCCTCGTCGTTGATCCACCGCGCTGGTCGAGTTCCACACCGAGGAGTTGGAGATGCCGACGAACTACACTTTCTGATCATCAGGGGGCTCTATTGTTTAAGCGGAGACAGCAGTTCACTAATCGGATTGGGTTCAAATTGTGGGTGAGATTGTGGTTGAGTATGTGAGAGAGGTGATTAGTTTGTGCTCTTCATTGGGGTATGTTTCGGTTTGAGTTCTGTTTGTGTGTGGGAGAGTGACTATGGGTGAGAGGGAGAGTGTTAGAAGGAGGAGTTGACAGGGCTTGACCTTTTACTTTCTGCTAGTAATTTTTTTTCCTATTTGTAGTTTGTACATTCACCCAGTACTCTGGGTTTTGTTTCGTTAATGTCTAATCAATGTAACGGGTGGCCATATTCCACCTTCCCCTTTAATTTTTTTTTTAATAAATCATAAGTAGAGTTCCATCAGTGTTTAACATCCTTTGAATTTTTTTTAAATGTACACCCTACACCATTCTTTGAATTGTTGAAGCATAGGGCCACTTAAAGCAATAAAATGTACATTATTTCTAATGTTATGCACAAATAGTTCGGCTATTTTTAATGCATCTTGAACACATAAATTTAAATATGACATGCACATCTAACGTAAAAATTTCTAAACATGGAAGAGCTAATTATGTTTTTAATGTACTAATTGAAGCCTTCTGTTAGATGCATTATCAAAACGAATACATTTTTTTTTATCACGAATATGAAAGATATCACAAACTTCTAAAATACGATGTGCAATTACTAAACCACTATGGGGATATGGAAAAGCTGCAAGTGATATCATCATAATTTGAATCATCCAATCACTATCTGTAGCGCCCCGAATTTTCAATATAATATCTCAGAAATACGTGGCACAATTTCCAGCATCAACCTCAATGTAATAGTTAACAAAGCCAAAATATAGATAAAATTTTCAACTTTTATTACAACATTTCTTTACAAAGTATAGCGAAAAACAAACACCTTGAATTACAATTTCTTTCTTTTACAACACATTCTTTTACAATTTACATAAGCCAAATTATCCTTTTACCACATGCATCTGAATACCAAGCTATATGTACCTACCTGTAAAACAAGAGGCTAGAGATAACCCTAACTCCCAAAACTACAGGGCTCAGCCATAACGATGTGAGTGACATCAAAAGAAATACAACATGAATAAAACATGAAATAAAGTTATAAACAACACATACCAACAGTGATAACGAATGGAAAATGAAAAGTCAATAAATAAGGCATGAAAACATCAAGTGAAACTAGACTAAGTGTAAAGTGTAGGAAAACAGAAAAACAACATGCATAAAATCAAGTCAAGAAAACACCAATGCAACATGATGACTCTCTAATGCATACTTGTCGGATTCTATGCATTCCATACTACATAGGTATGGTTCAAGCCCTTATCGTTCTCCATTTTATAGGGTTAGATTCCTCGTTATGTAACTAATCCTACCACGATGACTACAATGAGAAGTGGACATGTTGCAAGTATTGGTTCTCGCCCTTGGAATACTGGAGACTAATCCCACTCCGCGGATCATTCTGTGGCCCTTATATCCATCGTCCTGGAATACTGGAGATTATCTCACTCCGTAGGTCATCTTGGAACCCTCATTGCACAAACATCCAATGAGCGTCGCTCTCGTCCTTGGAATACTGGCGATCAATCTCACTCACGTTGAATCATTCTGTGACATATTTCAGTCATCGTCCTAGAATGCTGGGGATTATCTCACTCCTTGGATCATCCTGGAGTCCATAACTCAAGTTTGTACTCATTTCATCATATCACCATCTAGTATCTGTCCTTATATTTATTAAGTTAATTAATTAATTATGAATCTCTTAGAGTTGGTGTATCCTACCGAACTTAATTCAACTGATCACAACAAAGCCACAACTGGCCAAACCACAAAATCTCAACTGCCGATGTATTAGGGTCCTACTCACCTTCTAGAGACTCACAACTCAACCATCAACACCAAAACTTTCATCAAAACACAATTCATTATCAATACTCCAATATTAAGAAAACTTCTTACCAACAAATCCAAATTCATTTAATATACTCATGAATTCCAGAATTGAAGTATTAAATCCATTAAATAACTGAGAATCATATTTTGAAGTCATAGAAGACCACAAAACATGAAATTCTTCAAAAACCATATATAGTTCACTTTATAAAGTCATTGCAATACAATTTAAATTATATTATAATAAAAATATAACTCTCTGTAAAATACTGTAATCTGTGGCAAAAACATTATCTAAAATAGTAGATCCATAATCCATAATATCGAAGAAACAATCATTCAAGAAAAACGAAGAAAACTCAAAAAAAATTGCCAGAAAAATGCACAGTTGACTATCAAGACAATGCAAAAAAGTGACGGTTGACTGTCATATTAAAATTCCAAAAATAAAGAGTTGACAGTCGACTGTCATCTTTAGTGCAAATGAGAAGCGGTTGTAACCCCTGTTTTCCATAGTCTGTATTTTTTTGGGTGTTTTTTTTTTTGTATTTTTCTCATTGTTTCTCTTTTGGAACGTGTATTGGATCTTCATTTTCAATATATATTCATCTATTTAATTTTTGGCTTTATTTGATCTTCTTGATTTGATTGTCTCCTATTGTTTCATCCCTATTAGATCGAGCTATTATTTTTTATCCTCTTTATTTTTATCTATTCATGTCCTATTTTATTTATTCGCCTTGTTTCCCATCTCTTTTGGATCACCCTATATTCTATTAAACCCTATAACTCTATTCCTTTGGATCCTCTCTTGATATGGCTAAAAATGGGGGTTAAATCGAAACCCCAAGACGGTCGCAAATCTCAAAGTCCCAGGAGCAAGATGGTAATCTCGCCTGCAGACGGGTCTGAATTGGGAACCGGGTCCCTCCTTCTGGACCTGCTAACCAATGAATGGATCCAACCAGTTGAGAGTGGGTCTCAACCCGTTAGGGACCAGTTCAACAGGATTGGAGGAAATCCTGGTTCACCCTGATTTGGAGGAGGTGGTTATAACCACCCGTATCCTGCCACACCGGGAAGTAGGGATTCTCCCTGATCCTGAAGGAGATCCCGTTGGCAGCTATAAAATGCCCCTGATCTCCCACGGTATAAGGTGATCACATTTTGCACACCCGAGCTTTTTTCCTGTCTTTTTTGTGTATTGACTTGATCGTCGGAGGGTTCGTCGCCGGGATCCATCCCGGTGTCTCGAACGTTTGTGCAGGTCGCAAGGGAGCACAAAGGAGCCAGCCAGTTTCCAAGGAAGAAGAAGGGGTAGAACTTTGTGAGTTCCTTAGGAACCTACAAATCTCATCTGCTGCCCCCACACCCGAATTTAGCGACAACAGATTGGCGCCGTCTGTGGGAACTTCACTCAACAAACAATCTCCTCTTCCTCCTTCAGCCCACTCCTGGCCATGCCTCCCAAAAAGAGACCCACGAACTCCAACCGAAGGACAACTTCCTTTCACCCTCCTCCTCCTCCTCCTCCATAGGGGGATCTCCCTCCTCCCAACCAGCCGACCCAACAGCTCGATCCTCGGGCTCCGCACTCCGTCCAACAGCCTTCGGGACCCCAGACTGTAGTGGGGGAACCCTCCCGACAGAGTCATCACAAACAACCTGTCCATCAGGTTCGGGTCTCCATCCATAATGCCGACACTGACTCTTTGGCGTCCTATACTCCCCCCACTCCGAAGGACCTACGGAACGTGATCAACAATCGGTAGACCTAGCACGGACCCGATTTCCGTACTCACCTGGAGGAAAGGCAGGCCCAAGGGTCGAATCCTCGCCACGAGCAGGCCAGGGACCATTCACCAACTCGGTCAAACCGACGGAGGTCCAACTCCCCCCGTAGGTGAAGAGAGTCGCCCCATCGTTGCCCAAGACGGAGCCGTTCCCCGGCGGGTCGCCAGGTGCCGCGGGACCATCACGAGCAGGAGGCCCCCGTCACAAGGGTGGAATTTCAGCAATTTCAAGAGGCGATCCTCCGGGCTCTCGCTGCCCCTAACAATGCCCGTAGGGCCCCCAGTCCTCGACCGCCTCCTCGCCATCCTTGCCAATCTCGCAGTGCTCGGCCGGCTCCTTGCCATCCCCACCAATCCCATAGTCCTCGGCCGGCTCCTCACCATCCTTACCGATCCATAAGTCCAAGACAGGCTGCGAGCCATCGCTGCCCCTCTCCCGATCATCATCGCCGCTCTCACAGTCCGCGACCTACCCCAAGTCACCCTCGTCTCTTGGTCAGTCCACCTTCTACTCTGAGCTATCACCGGTGTAGCCCCAGTCCTCCTCGTTATGAGAGCGAGTCTCGGGGCTCGGCTAGACAGGACCAGAGGGAGGACTCGGTCTATCGCCGTCTCCATGAGATGGAGAGACGCCTCGGCCAGCTGGACCAAGATGAGGGACGACTGGCAAGGGACCTTCGTCTGAGCATGCCCCCATTCTGCTGTGCCATTATGGAGGCTTGAGTTCCCGAAAACTTTAAGCCTCCCCACTTCGAGACCTATAATGGGGAGACGGACCCCGCAGATCACATCGAGAGTTTCAAAACTCTTATGATGATCTACCATACTTCCGACTCCCTCCTCTGCAAGACTTGCCCGGCCATACTCAAGGGGCCGGCTCGGGAATGGTACTTGTGCCTGGCACCGGCATCTATTTTCTCCTTCGATCAGTTCGAAGCTCTTTTCCTCATGCATTTTGTGAGTAGTCGGCGCGCCGAGAAGATGAGCGACACACTATTGTTCCTCAGTCAAAAGAAGGGTGAACCACTGAGGGATTATGTCTAACGGTTTACGGCCGAGGCTAGGTCCATTGCTTCTATGGAACCCTCGGTCGCCACCCTCGCCTTCCAGTCCAACGTCCTTAATGCTGACCTCAGGGCGTACCTCACCAAGAAGCCCTCTCGGAACTTCTCAGTGCTCTTGCTTTGGAGCGAGAAGTACATTCGAGCGGAAGAAGCCGTCTGCCGCCCTACCTTCGAGGCCTTTTATTTCAGAAACAAGCGGAAAGGTGCAGAAGAGGAAGGAGCTAAGAAGCTCCAGAAGGACAGCGAGGGTCAGTGGCACCCCCCCTCCTCGGTTTGAGAAATTCACTCTGCTTAACGCAAGTGTGTCTACCATCCTCATGGAGATAGGGAACGAGGGTCTTCTATTGCCTCCCCCAAGGATGAACACCCCGGCGAAGAAGAGAGACCAGAGTAAGTGGTGTCGTTTCCATCGGGACCACGGGCACGATACTGATGAATGTCAGGCCTTAAAGGATGAAATCGAGGCCCTCATCCAGCGAGGACAACTCAACCGGTTCGTAAAGAGGGACTGAGCCGATCTGCCCCCACCACCTCGGGGAGCTAACAGGCGAAACGAGCAGCACACGAAGACTCCGGAGGCCAAGGTGGAAGGCATCTTGCACTTGATTCACGGAGGCCCAATGGGGGGAGATTCCAACTCCTCCCGAAAAGCCTTCGTAAGGGAGGTTAACTCCGTACAGAACCATCCTCCTCCAAAGGGCCTCGGGGTCCCGGTGACGTTCTCCAACAGGGACTTGGAGGGCGTCCGTACGCCTCACTGTGATGCCCTCGTTATCAATCTTCGTATGGAGAACTTTGAAGTTCATCGCATCTTAGTCGATAACGGCAGCTCCGTTAACATACTCTTCTTGGAAGCCTTCAGAGGCCTTCTGCTGTCCAGGGACCGGCTCAAGCCTGTGGGCTACACCCTCCACAGGTTCACAGGGGTCCTGATTACAGTCGAGGGAATGATAACCCTCGATGTAATGGCTGGAAAGGCCCGACAACTCGTACGGAGCATATGGACTTCATGGTGGTTGACGGAAAGGCCGCCTACAATGTTATCCTAGGTAGACCTGGCTTGGCCGCGCTTCAGGCCATCCCTTCAGCCTACCATATGAAGATGAAGTTCCCTACTCCTTCTGGAGTGGGAGAAGTGAGGGCTAAGCCAGGAGGCGGCGCGGAAGTGCTACATGACCTCGGTGGGGGGGGTCCAGTTCTCTCATTGGAAGCACTCGAACTTCCTCAGTAGGGTGGCCAAACCATCTCCGAGCCCGTCGACGAGTTGGAGGAAGTGGCCTTCTCCAAGTAGGACACCACTAAGACGTTCTGCGTAAGCAGAACTCTCACCCCCTCATTAAAACAAGACATCTCCCGGTGTATACGAGAGAATCGTGACCTCTTCGCGTGCACTGCAGCGGACATGCCTGGGATCTCGGAAGAGCTCTCGATGCACCATCTAAGCGTCACCCATGGGGTCAAACCTGTCCAGCAGAAGAGGCAAAAGTTTGCCCCCGAGAGGCAACAGGCGATCAAGGAGGAGGTTGAGAAACTCCTTAATGCCCGCTTTATTCAGGAGGTTAACTACCCTGAGTGGCTCTCCAACGTGGTAATGGTCAAGAAGGCCAATAGAAGTTGGCGGATATGCATTGACTTCACAGATCTCAACAAGGCATGCCCGAAGGATCCCTTCCCTCTTCCAAGCATCGATGCCCTCATTGATGCGACCTCCGGGCACGAGCTTCTCAATTTCATGGATGCCTTCTCGGGATAGAACCAAATCAGGATGTTCCTACCGGACATCCCGAAGACCTCGTTCGTGATGGACCAAGGCCTCTACTGCTATCGCGTTATGCCCTTCGGGTTGAAAAACACTGGGGCTACCTACCAACACCTGGTGAACAAGGTCTTCCGAGACCAGATTGGCCGAAACATGGAGGTCTACGTCGACGACATGTTGGTCAAGAGCACTCGAGGGCAGGAGCACACCCTCGAACTTTAAGAAGCTTTCGAGGTGCTCAGGAGGCATAATATGAGACTAAACCCAAACAAGTGTGCGTTCGACATCTCATAGGGCAAATTTCGTCGGGTTTATGGTCAGCCAAAGAGGCATAGAGGCCAACCCCGAGAAAATCCAAGCCATTCTCAAAATGGCTCCCCCCTCCAATGTCAAAGAGGTGCAAAGGCTTACTGGGCGCCTCGCGGTCGTCGGGAGATTTCTCTCCAAGTCCAGGGAGAAGTGCCTCCCCATCTTCAAAGCCCTCAGAGGGGCTAAAGGCTTCAAGTGAGGGCCGCATCAGCAAGATTCCTTTGACAGGCTCAAAGAATACTTATCCAACCCCCCTCTCCTGAGTAAGCCAGCACCCGGAGAAGCCTTTTACCTCTACCTCACAGTCTCGGACCAAACGCTCAGTGCGGTCCTCATGAGGGAAGAGGATAAGGCACAAAAGCCCATTTACTACGTGAGTAAGGTGCTCCGCGATGCCGAACTCCGTTATCCGAAACTGGAAAAGATGGCACTCGCCTTGGTCATGGCAGCCCGTAAGCTTTGCCCTTACTTCCAATCTCACTCGGTGGTCGTCCTTACCGACCAACCACTGAAGCAGGTTCTTCACAAGCCGAAAACGTCTGGGCGGCTCATGAAATGGTCTATCGAGCTAAGTCAACACGATATCAGCTATCATCCCTAGACGGCTATAAAAGCCCAAGCTCTGGTCGAGTTCATCGTAGAAAATACCATCCCCGACTCATGCGAGTTGCCGACCGACCCCTCCGTTTGGACCGTCTGTGGACGGGTCCTCCTGCACCGATGGAAACGCGGCCGGCATCATTCTGACCGGCCCCGATGCCTTCATCCGTCAGTATTCCCTTTGCCTCAACTTTCTGGCATCGAACAATGAGGCAGCGTATGAAGTCCTAATTGCGAGACTCTGCTTGGCTCGCAAGGCGGGTGCCGAATAGGTAAGGGTCTTTAGTGACTCCCAGTTAGTGGTCAATCAAGTGACCGGGGAGTACGAGGCGAGAGATGACCAAATGGCCAGATACTTAGCAAAAGTAAGGGAGCTTCTCACTCTCTTCAGAGATGTTCAACTCCAGTGGGTTCTCCGGGAGGAAAATGCGCAAGCAGATGCCCTCTCTAAGCTCACCTCCTCGTCCCTCCAAGGTTTAGAGCAAACTGTCCTAATAGAAGTTCTTCTCAAACCTAGTATCGACGGAGATGGCTCGGAGCCAATGGAAGCCTACCCCCTGACACTTGGGGAAAACTGGATGAAGCCCCTACTCGAGTATCTCCGAGACGGTGTCCTCCCCGAAGATCCGAAAGAAGCAAGGAGGATCAGGACACAGGCAGAGCGGTACACACTCCTAGATGGGGTCATGTACAAACACTCCTACACCCAAGTCGATGGGAGGCCCTATCTAAGGTGTCTCCCTCCGGAAGAGGCGCTTTACACTTTAAGGGAAGCCCATGATGATCTATGTGGTGCACACTTGGAGGCAAGATCACTTGCTCGGAAGCTTTTGAACTACGGATACTTTTGGCCTACACTATTAAGTGACTCTGAGGAGTATGTCCTCCAGTGCAACTCCTGCCAAAAGTTCACCCTAATTCGTCACTTGCCTCAAGCACAACTTGCCTCCCTGGCAAGTCCGATCCCTTTCGCAATGCGGGGGATGGATTTGCTCGGACCTTTTTCTCTGGTACCAGGTCAGCTGAAGTTCTTGGTGGTAGCAATAGACTACTTCTCCAAATGGATAGAAGCCGAGCCTCTCTCAACGATCACCGAGAACAGGGTCCAGAAGTTCTTCTGGAAGAACATTGTCTGTCGGTTCGAGGTACCTCGCATCCTCATAACCGACAACGGGACCCAATTTACAGGAGCTGTATTCCATGACTTCTGCACTGATCTTGGGATCCAACAGCATTTCTCCTCAGTAGCGCACCCGCAATCTAATGGCCAGGTGGAGAACACGAACCGTCAAATCCTCTCAGGTTTGAAGAAGAGGCTCGACAAGTCCACCAAGGGGCAATGGGTCGAACAACTCCCTAATGTGCTTTGGTGCTATCGCACCACAAAAGAACTCCAACGGGTGAATCCCCTTTCAACCTCACATACGGATCAGAGGCTCTTATCCCTTTGGAGGTGGGTCTACCTTCACCTCGTCTCATAGCTTACAACGAGGCACAGAACGTGAACTAGCTTCGCAACTGCCTTGACCTCATCGACGAGATCCGCGAGAAAGCCACAATCCACTAAGAGATCTACTGTCGTAGGTACACTCAAGCCTACAAAAAGAGAGTACGGCCGACCAACATAAAGGAAGGGGACTTAGCACTGAGAAAATTGTCAATTTTGGACCCAAGCAAGAGAGGCAAGTTGGCACCCAACTGGGAAGGACCATACAAGGTCTCCAGAGTTATACACCCGGGCGCGTATCAACTTGAAGACCCGGGGGGTAAGAAGATGCCAAGGACTTGGAACGCCGAGCATTTGATGAAGTACCGAGAGGGTGTCTAAATGCTGCTCCAAGCTACTTCCCAGGATTGCAAAAATCTTACTTGTATCTTCCTTTTTATCGAAATGTAAAAGGCGGTATGCAACATAGAAGCGGCCGCCCAGTTGTTTTCAATAAAAGAGAAATTTCCCCCTTACAACTTATCCATCTTTTGTGTAAATTCTTTATTTTTGTGTAGTCCAACTCTACTCACAAAAAAATGATACGACGAAGTTTGGAGTCCAACACTTGGCTCGACTCCGCTTCTACTACTCGCTCATAAGCGAGTAAGAAGTGGTTTGCCATTCGGAATTGCTCCAACAACCGTTGACTCTATCTTAAACGATGAAGTTCAGAGTCCAACACTTGGCTCGACTCCACTTCTACTACTCGCTCATAAGCGAGTAAGAAGTGGTCCGCCATTCGGAATTGCTCCCACAACTGTTGACTCTATCTTAAACAACGAAGTTCGGAGTCCAACACTTGTCTCGACTCTGCTTCTATTACTTACTCATAAGCGAGTAAGAAGTGGTTTGCCATTCGGAATTGCTCCTACAACCGTTGACTCTTTCATAAATGATGAAGTTCGGAGTCTAACACTTGGCTCGACTCCGCTTCTACTACTCGCTCATAAGCAAGTAAGAAGTGGTTCGCCATTCGGAATTGCTCCTACAACCATCGACAACCATAGATGTTAACAAAACACACAAGTGCAAATAAGAAAACAAGTTTCATTTCTATAAAGCCTGAGGGACAACTCAGATTACAAGACCAACTACTCATCTCTACAACAAGTTACAAAATTTGAGAAGCCAAAATTACAAGACCACTTCAACGCCTTCTAGGTAGTAGGATACTCCTCTTCAGTGACAAACGGGGATGGCGAACATTCTTTCGCTGCGACCCTGCACTCGTTGAGGTCCCCAAGCCGGCGAGCCTAGTGGTGTCCCTGAGCGTTGCTCCGGGTGAGGCTTCGCTTGACGAACCAGCAACTCTGCTTTGAGCATCCCCAAGATGCCCTAGGATGGGAGGCGAACGTGATGCCAACTCGTAAAACGATCGCCCCTGTGAGTACTCGTCTCGAGGGCATGATGTGGTCCTAACGTTGCTCCTCTTTGCAAAAACGTCGTAGTCGGTGAACCTCCATCTCTAGCTCAACGATCCGCTCCCTCAGCGAATCGTCCGTTATCTTAACCTGTAGGCGAGGAATTCTGCTCGCACTACCCACACGAGGAGCTTCAATGATAGTTCGCCCAAGCTGCGCCGTCTCAAGCTCTTCTCCAGTACCACGTTCTTCAGACCATCTCTCTCCACCATGACGTCGAATAGGGTCTGCCGAAGTGACTCCACCTGCCCTTCAGGAGGGGCCTCTCAAGCTCGTCTCTTTAGTTGCTTCAACTCGGAGATGCGCTTCCCCAGCGATAGCTTGAGATGTTCCAGCACCAACTCGCTCTTGAGAAAACACTCTCGACTGCGATAAAGGGCTAACTTCATCGCTCCTAAGTCGGCTCGAAGACGAGAGGACTTAGCAGCTTCAGTGTTCGGAGATGCTTCGACCAGATGCAACTCCGCGGTCTGAAATGCAAGAACGCAATAACGCTGAGATCGAGCAATACTTAGCTAGATTTCAAAGCGAGTTGTTCTTAACACTTAGCTAAATTTCAAAGCGAGTTGTTTTTAACACTTAGCTAGATTTCAAAGCGAGTTGTTCTCAACACTTAGCTAGATTTCAAAGCAAGTTGTTCTTAACACTTAGCTAGATTTCAAAGCAGGTTGTTCTCAACACGTAGAAAAGTTTCAAAAGCCAATTATTGTAAATGTGGGCCAAAATCTCAAAGGAGCCTCTTTTCATTAAAGTCCAAAAATTACAAAAGAAAGTGGTGGCCAGTCCGCTATTAGGCGTTAGTACAAAAAGACCCTAGAAAAAAAAATACTGCTAAAACACAAGAGAAACTCTAGGGGAGTTGAGTGTCCACCTCGGCGGATGGATCCACAAGCACTAAGGCACCTCTGCCGCCTTCAGCTCCCCCTGTCGCCAGTGCCATAGCTAATGGCGTCTCAGTTACTACGTCTTCGTCACCGGCGACCTCCTCCTCTCCTTCATCCTCTTCTTCTCCTTCGGCGACTGTCTTTGACTCGTCAGGGAATAAGAAGTATCCCGAGCAGTCGAAGCCAGGGATACGCTCGCCAACATCCTTCAGTGCCTTGGCGTAGGCCTTGCGCATGTTCTGCTCGAGGTAGCCGATCGCCTCCTTCTCTGCCACCGCCTTGGCCTCCTTCACCGCCGTGAACATCGTGAACGCGGCCTTCTCACGCTCGGATGCCCACTGTCAAGCCATCTCCTCCTTCTCCGCGACGGCAGAGTCCTTCGCCTTCGCCAATGCTTCCACCAACAGCCGCATGTCGGTGGTTTGCGTTTCGATCTTGAGTGCGGCCGCCTCTAGCTCCTTCTTGGCCTTCAAACGCTCCAACCTCTCCCGATCTTGAAGAGCTTTTAGCTCTTTCTCCTACTCCGCCACTCACATTAGCAAGTGGCTGAAATGACAGATCGCTTGTAAACAAAAGAAAAGCAGCGGTTTAAAAGTATAACAGAAAGAAAGGGATAGAGGTCGTGTGAGAAGTCAAGACTTACCGTCATCTGTGCTTTGGCGATCTCCAATGCCGAGTCGCCTACGGTCCCATGCTCCATCGCCGCCTTGTCTTTGGGCGTAGCAAGACTACGAACGGCATCCCTGCAACTCGTTGAGTCGTCGAGAAACCCATCGTGCCTAAGAACCTGCCAATCCGGCACGAAGATCTTCTTTAGCTGGTCCATCAGGATCTCCTCGGCCACCGCTGTACGAGGTGGGGCTGACAAGGCAAGAGTGGCCGAACAGTCGAGCTCCTTCGCTGACGGAGCAACGAAAGAAGGAGCAAGCTCCAAGTCGACAATGGGGGCGGTGGCGCTTTCAACTCAAGCAGCCTTCGATATAGTTGGGCGAGCTACGACACACTTCCTCTTCTTCTCCTCATCGCGCTTTACGCTCAGTACCGATCGCCTGTTCATGATATCATCGAAGTCCATGGCGGCAGATCCTGCGAACAAAAAAGATAGAAAAAAAAGAGAAAAGAGAGAGATAGGGCTAAGGCCTCCCCCAAAGAGACTCTCCTCAGTGATCTCCCTCCAATGCAGGGTCGGCCGATCCAAAAGGATGCCGACAATCTTGTCCTCCTCCGAACTCAAAGATGGCTCCGACTTCGCCCTCTTCGGCACATCCTCTCTCTATACCGTAGGAATGTCCCACAGCTTCTCACCCCGAACAAGGAAGTATTTGTCCTGCCAACACTTCACGGAGTCAGGGTTGTCGACCATCTTCACGCCCTTCCGAACAGTGAGGTAGAAACAGTACTCCGTCCTCGCCTTCTAATGGATCTTATACAAGTGGCAAGCACGTTCATGTTCGGTTCGATCCCGGCCACCTGACAGTGGAGGACGAACCCCATGACATGCCTCCAAATGTTCGGCATCAGTTGAATAGGGTAGACCCCGTACCATTGAAGCACTCCCCTTACGAAAGGGTGCAGAGGAAGACGAAGCCCCGTAAAGAAAGCGTCGTATGGGAAAATGCAAGTGTCGGAGGGGTAAGAAGAGCAAGACCTGACCCCTGGCCCCGGGACGATGAGTTCGAACTCTGGAGGGATCATGAAGCACATCCGAACCATTCGCAGATTGGACTCCTTCAGGATGCTAACGATTTTGTTCGCCTCCGTGCGTTCCCTCGGATTGTTCTCCTCGTAAAATTGGGCCAGACCGTGCTCTGCTCGCCTCAAATCCTCGGAACTATACTGCCTGGTCCCTCCAAGAGTGGATACGACGATCAAATGCCTGTCGAACGCTCCCATCCACCGATCCCTCTCGACAATCGTTTCCACCACTGTCGAAGAGAGAGCCGCCTCACCACCTCTGCCTATGGTGCCAACATCCTCTCCTACTTCCGGAAAGGATAGAACGATCATGGCCTTCCCTTTGTCGACTGAAGAAGGAGTCGACCGGAGGGTTAATCTAACTCGCTCGAGGAGGAGGCTTCTTCACCGGAAGATACCCTAGACATCTCTTTAAATTAAAATAAGTTACCTGGGAAGTGACAACCATGGTCGGAATGCTCGTCAAAGATCGGAAAGAACGCCTCAAGCTCTGTGAAGAGAAGAAAACTTCGGTGAAGAAAAAGTGAGAAAGTGAAGTAAGAATGAAAGGGGGCAGAGACTTATAGGAAAACTCGGTGGGCATGTGCCGCACAACTTGACCGGCCCAACAAGTGCGGAAGTCTAAGTGATTAAGTATATGAAACGCCAAAAAATGCGCTGACCAGTCAACGCTCTTTGAGCTCGCCGTACTGCTTGCCAGTTTCGACAGGACGCTTGCCAAGCTCGCCGTTAAATCTGAGCAGATGTGTTTCCGAGCTGAAAACACCAAAAAATGTGTTGACCAGTCAATGCTTTTTGGGCTCGCCGTTCCGCTCGCCAGACTCGACAGGACGCTTGCCAGGCTCGCTGTCAAATCCGAGCAGACGCATTTTCGAGCTGAAAACACCAAAAAATGTGTTGACTAGTCAATGCTCTTTCGGCTCGTCGTTCCGCTCGCCAAACTCGACAGGACGCTCGCCATCAAATCCGAGGAGACGTGTTTCCAAGCTGAAAACACCAAAAATATCGTTGACCACTCAACGCTTTTTCAACTCGCCGTTGAGCTCGCCAAGCTCGATGGGACGTTCGCCATGCTCACCGTAAAATCCAAGCAGATGTGATTCTGAGCTGAAAACACCAAAAATTTCGTTGATCAGTCAACGCTTTTTCAGCTCACCATTGCGCTCACCAAGCTCGACGAGACGTTTGCCATGCACGCTGTAAAATCCGAACAGACATGTTTCCGAGCTGAAAACACCAAAAATGTCATTGACCAGTCAACGCCTTTTCACTGTTCACCAAACTCCACATAACGGTCGCCGCATTCGACATGCCGTTCGACGCGTTCGCCTGATCGTGCGCCCAGATCGCGAGAACCCCTTTTTCTCCTGGCCGTTCGATCGCCCAGAAATCCTCGCCGGTGTGCGATCAACGGCTCTGATTTGGCCACGTCATAAATACGGTGATTAATTCCTTTTTCTATTTTATTAATTCGGATTATTTATTTAAAAATTGCAAAAAATGATTAAAAATTCTGAAAAATTAATTAAAAATTCTGGAAAATAGTTATAGATTCGGGGGAGCATTTTTGAGCCCTAGGTTAAATAATTATTGTCCAAAACGATTAATTAAGGCTTCCGGAAAGTGAGTCGTTACTTTGCAAAATTAAATAAATGGTTCGAACGAATGATATAAATCGGAAAAAAACCACCAAAGACCCGGAGCACCTAAAAGCCACTTTGAGCATGCTACCAGCTTGGGAAAACACTATCACCCCTCAGACGAGATTTGAGCACCCATTGAAAACTCTGATAAAGCCCTAAACGCCATTGAAAAAACAGAACTACTCCCATAAGGCTGTAATACACAGCCTTTGGGAGTGGGGGGGCTCGTGATATGGCAAAAAATAGGGGTTAAATCGGAACCATTCAAGACGGTCGTAAATCTCAAAGCCCCAGGGGCAAGATGGTAATCTCCCCTGCAGACGGGTCCGAATTGAGAACCGGGTCCCTCCTCTTGGACCCGCTAACCAATGAACGGATCCAACTAGTTGAGAGTGGGTCTCAAACCGTTAGGGGCCAGTTCAACAGAATTGGAGGAAATCCAGGTTCCCCCTGATTTGGAGGAGGTGGTTATAACCACCCGTATCCTGCCACATCGGAATGTAGGGATTCTCCCTGATCCTGAAGGAGATCCCGTTAGCGGTTATAAATCCCCCATGATCTCCCACGGTAGAAGGTGATCACATTTTGCACACTCGAGGTTTTTTCCTCTCTTTTTCTGTGTATTCACTTGATCATCGGAGGGTTCGTCGCCGGGATCCATCCCGGTGTCTCGAACGTTTGTGCAGGTCGTAAGGGAGCACAAAGGAGCCAGCCAGTTTCCAAGGAAGAAGAAGGGGTAGATCTTTGTGAGTTCCTCAAGAACCTACAAATCTAATTTGCTGCCCCCACACCCAAATTCAGCGGCAACATCTCATATACCCGTTAACACTAAACCCCAATACCCATTAGACACCCCAAAAACCCTTATACCCTGTTTTAAATACCCTACTAAACCCATCTACACCCGTTTACCATCTCCTACCAACCCATTATCACCCCACCTGCTACCGTCAGCACCTAACCCTAACCCTAATATTTAACCCATCTTCTAAACCCTATATATATACAATCTGTGCCTACCCCCCTACCTTCATCCATACCCTACCTCCTTCTTCCCTCTGGCACCCCTCACCTCACTCCCGAAGCCCTCGCCTGCAGATACCCTCCTCTTTCCCTTCTCCTCCCACTCATCTCTTTCCCTGCATCCCCCGTCTGCGGCACCACCTCGACGACACCACTAGACCCCGGCTCCCCTTGGCTTTCCCCCTTTGCGCCTCCAGCAGCCACGCAGCCCTAGCGATGCCGGCGAATGCACTGCCACCACAGTCCCCTGTCGGCTTTCCCCCTGTAGAGTCATGCTCCTCCGACACCGTGACAACCCCAGCCGACAGCGAGCTCTACCTCCGCTGCCTCTCTTGGTGTGTGGGTGTGTGACCTCGTTCCTTGTGTTTGTAGTTACTCGTTCCTTGTGTTCGTGTGTGGCTCGTGATCCGTTCGTTGTGTTCGTTGAGTTCGTGCACAGAATCCGTTCCCGTTATTCTTGTTCTTGCACCATTTCTGTCATCGGCTATAAGACAAGTAACTATATTCTTTTCTTTGTGTAATACAAGTACTAAATACTGCCTGTAGTGTAGTTGTGTTCTAAATACATTCTTGTGTGAAACCCCTATTATATGTTGTCTCTATTGTGTTGACCCGTCCGTAGTTACCTCATTACACACATGACATTAAATAACTTAGGGATGACAAAATCTTGTTGTATACATGCATGTTGTTCGTATGATATCGTGTGCTTGGTTGTTTTAGTTGTAGTAAACTTGTTGTAGACTTGCTAAATACCATGTACCATGCTTTTTGGAAATCTAATATATCATATTTCATGTTTGGTTATGATTGGATGAGTTTCATACAATCTATGTTGATTTTATGCATAAAGAATAATTCTGTATTTGTTGTACCCTATTTTTATCAGAATTTTAAACCCTATTAAGGTCAGTAAATAAAAATTATTTATGAATATGAATTATAGAGAATTATGTCTACTTTTCAGATTTTCTAACAGATCTCAGTTTCGATTTATGAGTTGCAAGTTATGACTATTTTACTACAGATGTGTTTAAAATTCCAGATTCTGTTTTATATGAATTCTGTATGGTAATTTATTTCCTACTGATATTAAAGATAATATTTTGAACCAATATTTTGCTGAGTACAACTAGACCTGATTAGGATTAACCCCTAATTTTTGTGGATTTAATTGATAATTTTTATACACTATTCTATGCTTACAAACAATTACTATACATGCAGAATTTATGCTGTTCCGTAAAGAAACATAATTTCGACCTGATTCTATTTGCTTTCTATAAAAACTTTGTGAATATGAATTATATCCTACTGTATCTATTTTATCACCCTTTTGATGGGTCTAGATTTCTATTTATTATTTGTGAGATATTGTTATTTTAGTACTGCTGTGTTTATGATTCCAGATTTACAAAACTTTTATACACTATTCTATGCTTACAAACAACTACTATACATATAGAATTTTCATGCTGTTCCGTAAAGAAACATAATTTCGACCTGATTCCATTTGCTTTCTATAAAAACTTTGTGAATATGAATTATATCCTACTGTATCTATTTTATCACACTTTTGACGGGTCTAGATTTCTATTTATTATTTGTGAGATATTGCTGTTTTAGTACTGCCGTGTTTATGATTCTAGATTTACAAAACAACTGTGTCTTGCTGTTTTCTGATTTTACTTGACTATTCTATCTATGTTGGAGAATTATGAAACTTTATTTTCTGTTACTAAACATACTAGAGAATACCCCATATTTTTGTGGATTTAATCAGTAAGTTTTCATGCATTTTCCTGTTCTTGAATACAAACTCCTGATTTCTGGCTGAACACGTTTTTTGGATTCAAGTTTGTTTTGAGAGTTATTTTTGTGAAATACCAAATGACTTATATATATTTGCTGGATTCGGCCGGGAGTTTATTTTCCAGATTTTTTGACGGATCTAGGTTTGCACATTTGTAGCAACGGAAAATCCAGATTTAGTGCAGTACTGTCTTACTGTCCTGAACTAGAAATTTTGTTGTCCTACTCTTTTATGTGCTGTCTTTCACCTATACATGTTTATCTTTCAATCTGAACCTGTTACTTGTTCATGCCATATTATCTTTCTCTGTTTGTGACATGTATATGCATGTTTAATAATAATAACAAATAATCAAGCTGGGGCTAAAGGAAAGACCTTAGTAGTGGACAATATAGGTATGTGTAGGGCCTGTGTTTTCCATTACTTATTGCCATGTTTCATGATTACATAATCCATGCCTGTTATTATATATTGCCATATTTCATGATTACATGTTTCATGCCTGTTATCACTATCTGATTATATGATACCATGATTCGTAATGATTCATGCCTATTATTATTATATGTTGTCATGTTTCATGATTACATGCTTCATGCATGTTATTACTATCTGTTGCCATGTTTCATGACCACATGATTCATACTTGTTCCTGCTACCGCGATTTCACGACTACGTGATTCGTGCCTGTTACCTGTTACACGATGTCTGAGTACACAGCTCTATAGAAACCCACCACTAGGCCTAAACGAAATTTGCATGTAAGTAGCAACTATGTGGTAAAAATTTGGGACGCATGAGGTGCTACCTAGATAGTAATAAATACAAGACTTGACATAACATAATACCTGTTACATAATTACTTGTTACATGATACCGGTACATGCTACTTGACACATGTTCACCTGTTCATCTGTTACCTGTTTGCCTGCTTACATGATACTTGATACCTGATACATCTTACCTGTACCCTATTAGTACATTTTATTACCTGATTCTGTTCATGATTCATGCTAGTTGTTCTATTTTGTTATCATATCTATCCCATGCTATTTGTTTCCTGTACTTGTGCCTGCACTCCAGGCGGCCCATAACTTGCATTGACGGGCATTTTGTTTTCTTTTTCCTCTTCCTGCAATTTGCTAAATTGCAGATTATGGAGATCAACTGCCAGATGGAGTAGGTGATCTGAGATTTTAGATGCTGGAGTTTTGCTATTATTATTATAATTATTTTATGTTGCTTATTTGAATAATGTATCTGTTACTTGGATGACTTTGTATTGGGCAATGTGACCCATGATTATTGACTTGTTCAGATCTTGTTTATTTAGAATTTATTAAGTTTTATTTCAAGTAAATTCCTGTTGGTATACTGATTCAGTTATGCATGCGTGGTTGACTTCTCTTGCTTCCTACTCTGATATTTCTGTGAAATGTTGTAAAGATCCTGGCAGCTTATGGATGATGAAAATCATTTGCTAGGGTTAGTCACGTATCCGTATTCTGCATCTCTTTTTGGGAAGCGGGGCGTGACAGTAGTCGACTGTCATAAGCGAAAATTCACAGATTTAATATTCGTGCACATTTTTACTGATACTTCTATAATTCTTGCAAAATCATAAATTTGTAAAAACAAAGATCTTGAGATGATCAAATACAACTTGTATAACATACTGGAGTTTATAAAACAAATCAAAATCACATCAAAATCATAAAAGAGTAACTTTTGACAATTTCTTCAAAATAGTAAAGTATATATATATGTATATGTCTATATAGGTGTTCTAGCATCAGTTATAGCATCAAAATCTCATCAAATAGGAGTAGTACAATGTTCAAAAAAATTTCAGCACCAAAACAACTCAGATCCAATCGAAAACATCAAAAATACAAAAAACCCACTTTTCGGTCTGCATACAAATAGACCCGAACTAATCCTTACTTCATCATTCAATACTTGATCCTTTTTTAGTTCAAAAACCCCTCTTGGACTTATCAAATGCATGCACACTTACTAACATCGAATTACCCATGAATATATGCGAATACAACAAGTATTTAATCAAGTTCTTCTTCATCAAAACCCAAAACAGAGCATATGTATATACATACACAGTGAAAAGTTCATCTTTAATCCCTTTTTAAAATAATCATCATGCAAACTCAATTTTTGTAATCAAATCAGTAAGAATATAATGCAAAATAACATACCCATGATTTCTATTAGGTTCTTAACAATCTCAAGTCATCTATATAGAATTTTAATCATCAATTACTTAGTTTCATGAACAGATTCAATTTTTGTTCATCCATCAATCAATAATTTATTATATCATTATACAATCCCTATCATGCTTTCTAATAGACAAATAATCACATACAACATGCTTAGAACAGTAAGAAATCAAACATATGTCACTTACCTTTTTGAAGAATCAACCGAAGTAATAAAAAGAATAACAGAAGTCCTTCCTTTCGCAAGAAAACAAAGATCCTCGTTTCGAAACTCCAAGAAATCAATAATAAAGAAAACCCTTTGTGTATTGCAGTAAATAGATGGCTGCGCTCTCATTAATAGGCCGGCAATATGGTTATAAGGGCTTTGAATAGGTTTTGTAAAATATCTCTTTTGAATATATCTTTATATATATAAATTATTATACTTAGAAATTAGATTAACCACTTAGATTTAAGTTAAAAAAATCAAAAATAACTACCCTAGACCCGGCCGGCACTGTTTGTAAACCCAGAAAACGAAATTTGCACTTTTTGCCTCTAAGTGGCAATTTTGCAAAAAGACTATTCTTTAAGAAAATTTGCAAAATAAACCAAATATATTAAAATAAAAAGTGAACCTTTTACCTTTGAGTTGACTAAGCATCATGCTCAGCCCATAAATTCAAAAATTCTGGAGTTTTTACTCAAAGTGGTAATTTTGCACAAAAGCCCATCTTTTTGTGATATTTGTAAATATTTCAAATAAATATCAGGAAGATGCAGAAAATTCACAAATAATATCCACTAATAAATATTAGGTTTACCCAAAATAATTTCTGACTTTGCACATCCCAAGAAAATATTTGCACATGTTTTGAACGTGTAAAAAGATAAATTTCCGAAAAATATTTATTAAATCACAAAAAATCATTTTAATTCATATATTAATCTCAAAACATTATTTAAAAATCTAGGCTGTTACACTATCGATCCAATGACAAGTTATGTCCATCATTGAAATATCGTTACAACCTTTCCAACAATCGGAAGTTAACGATACTCTACAAGTTAAACTATACAAAGTGTAATTAAACCATCACTTATTTCATTGTAAAGTTTAAAACAATCGGATTTGAGTGTATTTCCATGAATTTTTCTAAAATATGAATTTAGTGTATTTTGGTTAAATTCCTCTATGTTCCTACTCTCCGAAAAGGAAAAAGGTAATTCCTCCTTAATAACTAGACATGTAATTTTCCGTCAAACATTTTCGAGATAATATGGATGGCTATCTACATGTTCGGCCTTAGGGTGGATTTTTTGTTGGCCGGGTTTATTTTCTAATAGATCCTTGTGTACATTTTGTATATGTCATTTAATTATACCCGTTTCCTCACTCTTCCTCCATTTGTAATTCTTAAAATAAATTTTACAAACCTTATGTCCTACACCCCCGGATTATCCCCTTCAAGGATATAATCATACTATTTGTGCCAATCACTTATTTCCCCTAGTTTTTTTACTACTAGTGGGTTCGGTTTATTGTATTTGTGTGTCAACATTAAGCATTTCTTCTTCTATTTCGTGTGTAAGGATATCATGAGTTCCTACCATATGATTCGGTGTAAATTCGGTTTCTATTTGTGAGACTATTGGGGGCCGACATGAAGAATCGGTGGTATCTTATCCACTTTGGCTACGGCCGCTACCTCGTGATCTAGACATGGTAATAGTGTATGTGGAAAAAAAACCGATTTCTAAAAATTAAAAAAAAAAGAAAAAAAAAAGAAAAAGAAAAAAAACCGATTTCTAGTGTTTTATTAGTGTATGTGAAATAATACAAAATTATCTAGGTGGTTAGGTATATATTAAAAAAGAAACTAAAAAAAAGAGGGTTGAGAGAGAGAAAAGCGATAAACCAACAAATAAATATGATACAAAAAGTTCGAACTACAATAAAATCAAGACAATAGGAGAGTTGTGAAATTTTAATACCGTACTTCACGGATAATCATATATAGAAATGAGAGAGAAAATAATAGTAGAAGTAGACGTAGTCTATTGAGAAATATAGTAGACGTAATCACATAGTCCGGTAGTCGTAGAAAGAGAGAGAGATAGCTTTTTTGTTGGAGGAGTTGAAGTAGACGTAGTTGAGAGTTGAATCAAACAGAATTCGATACGATCAAAAATTTTCACTTCTTTGTTGAAAAAAATTGATTGAACTGAGATTGAATTACGTAGTAGTAGTAGAGAGAGTAAGAGACTAAGATGTGAAAAAATTAGATTGAATTAATGGGTGTTTTATTGGGAAAAAACCCCCGAAAAAAATCTAAAAATAAAAATAAAAAAATAAACACCCTAATGGCTCTCTGTTTGCCCAGTGCCAGACAAGCACGAGCATGTCGAATGTCGCGGGTCGAATGTTCGACCCACGCGGGTCGACCGTTTGACCTGCAGGTCGAACGGGTCTCAAACCTCAGTTCGATGTGCGGGTTGCGTGCAGGTTTGACCAAGTCAATAGGTTCGCTGGTCGGGTCGAGCGGGATAGAGCTTCGATATTGGAGACCCGGTCGAACCGTTACGCTAAACGAGTTCAACCCGGACCCGATAGGTCGGGTTGGAGTTGGTGGATCGCAGGCGGATTGCGGGTCAACCCGACCCGGTTGCCATTGTAACACCTCGCAAAATTGAGTTATGACAATTTTGTCCATGCGTGTTATGCACATGCATTTTGTACTGTTACGAGTAATATCTGTAACGTATTTTAATATAAATGTCCTATGTATTTCTGCATTTTAATTATTTATACATTTTTCATTTTCTCAAAATTCATTTTTATTCTATTCTTAGCCAACTTAAACATTTATTTTAATCTATGTGTTTTTACGTGCATTGCACATGCTTTCAATACACATATCTATTACGTATGTTTTACCGTTACGTGAAATATCCGTAATATTATTAATATACATGTTCTACGTATTTTATATTTTGGCTATTTTTTGTTCTCTCAAATTTATTTTGTATTCATATGTGCGTTTGTAGTGCACATGTTAGTTCTTAAAATTTTCTTGAATCATGAAATTTTTTTCTTCTTTTCTAGTCACAATTGTATGATTTATTGTAATTAAAACCCACTAGGCCTAAATCCAATTTTGTAGCCAACTAAAACTAATTACAAATTTAAAGCCCATGATTATTTTTGTGTGCACTTAAATGTACATTAAAATATAGTTGTTGGTACACTTTGTCAGGTGTAGCACATGCATCAAACTTAATAAATGTAACACCCTAAAATTTTAAATAATATTTTGGAATTTATAAATGAATTTAAATGAATTTTTGTGATTTAATAAATATTTTTCTGAAGTTTATCCTTTTGCACGTGCAAAACACGTGCAAATATTTTTCTTGGGAAACACAAAATTAAAAAATTTATTTGGAAAATCTAATCTTTATTACTAGAAAATAATTCTAATTTTTCTTGATATTTAGGAATATTATATGGCTTATTTGCAAATACTAAAAAATGAAGGACTTTTGTGCAAAATTGCCACTTTGAGTAAAAATCCAGATTTTAGTTTTCTGGGCTGTGCATATTAGTAGGCCAAATTAGAAGAGTGTGGGGATTTAATTTTATTTCATTTTAAATCAATTTGATTAACTAAAAATTGGAAGAATCTATATATGTAAATAAATAAATTTCTTGAGGAATATTTATGTAAACTTTGAGAAACACTAAAAACCAAATCCCGACCTATATTAATGGCATAAGCTGCTATTCTCTCTTGTGAAAACCAAAATCTATTTTCTCATTATTTTCATAGAGTTTAAAGCTTGGATCTTGGATTTTTGCAAGGAGAAGGAAGGGGCTTTTCTTTACTATTACTTTTGTGTTTCAACTAAGTCTTCTTGAGGTGGGTGATGCTTTCTTACATCTTGTTTGTTATATGATTGTAAATTGTTTAAGTATAATGCATGATTAGAAGTTGTATGATTATGAAATATGATGTGTGAATATAGATTCTAAATAAATAGATAACTAATCACCATCTTTCATGAAGAATTATGAAGTTATGAGAAATTTTCCATGCTTAAATAGTGGATGTATGAGATGCACGAAGATCTAAACTTTCTTATGCCATGCTTGAATAATCATGTTTGAATTGAATGTGTCTGAGATTTGTAGAATTGTCATCTAATTAGTATAGATCTAAATATTGCTCGTGTGAGAATTTATTGAATCGTGGATGTATATCAGGTATATATATATATATATATATATATAAGATGCAAATTGAATAGTAATGTGTTACATGCACATGGATGAACAAAGAACCATTAGTTGTTGTTTATCTAATGTACTTGTTGTTTTGGGATATTAGTCGAGGAGTTTTGTTGTTTTGGAATGAAATTGAATGTGAGATGAAGGAACTTGATGTTGAGTTCGATTGATTGAGGTGTTTTGACCATCGAATGTGTATTTCAAGATAAAATCTCTATTTTAAACATGTTTAAGTTTTATATTCTGTATGAGAAGAGATCTTGGCTATGTTTCGATGATTTTCGAGTATTTATATGAAAAAGTTTCTTTAAAATCTTTTTATGCAAGTTATGACTTCAAAGTTGAGATTTTGTGAAATTTATGAGGATTTGATTTGATGCATGAATTAAAATGTTTTGGCTAAGGATGTACTCGTGTTGTTACAGATATTTCGCAATTGAAATCATGTATTCGAAGTTTTAAACATATACCAGTTTTTTGAGAAATCTGCAAATCCAAGAGGCTGCGGCAAGACTGCATGCCAGTCGACTGCAGCGTGTCTGTCAGTCGACTATAGTTCTTTTGAATGTGCAGTAGCAGTTGACTGTCACGACAGGCTGTCGCCATTTGGTTACTAGCAGTCGACTGCAGTATTTCCTACTGTGACTACCAGTCAACTGTCATGGTTTGAATTGGAGTTTTCTTTGAGTGGTGTCGGACGACCGCAACTTTTACAACTATGTATGTCAGTCCACCGTCATGCCCTGTTTCTGCTGCAAACTTTTCTATTTCTTGAGCGATTGTTTCTTCGTATTTGCAAATGATAATTTCTCTGTTTTCAAATTTATTTAGTTCAAATTACACCACTTTCAGAGAGTGTGAATTCTTACGTTTTGATTGAGTTTAAGTTCTATTTTTGTGGTTTTGGAAAGTGTACATCTCATGATTTTCAAAGGTATTATATTTGATTTTTCCTATGTTGTTTTAAGAATATAAGATCTCAGTTTTGTTCGCACTTCGTTTTAGTTTTGAAAAATTATACAGTTGTACTTTGGATGTATTTGATTTTATTGACTATTGGCTTTGAGGGAAGCCTCGTTATGAGTTGGATTATTTGGATTTATGAGATACCAAGAAATATTGAGTTGATGTTTTGAGTTTTGAGACTCTAGAGGTTGAGTGGGACCCTAACATGCCGGTGGTTGAGACGTCGTGGATATTTGGCCAGTGGGGCCTTATTGTTGAGTTAGTTGAATTAAGTCCGGCAGGGTACACCAACTCTAGGGCGATTGTGACTTAACTAATAATAATAAACCTAAGGACGGACACTAGTTGGAGTTGTGATGAAATAAGAGCAAACATGGGTAGGGGGCCTCATATGACTGGACGGTGGAAGATAGTCTCAGGAATTACTGGACGGGGTGTGATCACAGACGGTGTGGGATGAATCTTCAGGATTACCAGGGGTCGGGGCGACGCTCATGGGTTATTTTTGTGATGAGGTACCATTGGCGGACGGTGTGGGTTTCAATTTTCGAAATTATCGAGGGTGTGAGGGTGTGTACCCAATATCATGGACGATGGGAAAGTTGACACTACAAAACAGACTCGATTTACCGGCATTTTTTTACGTCTTTGCCGACTTTTTTTACGCCGGTGAAACCTTCACCGGCGTTTATAATAGCGCCGGTCCAAATGCCACCGAAGCGAGCGTCGCGGAAAGGTAGGGGTCTACACTGGCGGTTTTACTGGACGCCGGTAAATATTACAACTACACCGGCGGTCAGAGAACGAAGTGTATGGGGGTCTCTGAGTGCCGTTCTTTTACCCCCAATATACATTTACCGGCGGCCATAAACCGCCGGTATTTATCCATTCACCGGCATTTATAGAAACGCCGGTGTAGAGTGAAAGTATACCGGCAGTCGTACACCGCCGGTGTATATGCATTTATGAGTGCCCGGTTTTCCCCACTTACAAGCACCGGCGTGACCAAAAAACGCCGGTGTAGTTAGGTTCATCGGCGTTTGATAAAATGCCGGTGTTCCTTGGTGTCGTTACAGCTAGCGGCATACACCGGCGTGTTGGGAACGCCTCTCTATCGCACACTGCAACTAATTCATTAGATAGACCGGCGTTTTATAAAACGCCGGTCTATCTATGCCCGTTTGTTTTTCATACTCCGATTTTTCGTTCGATTTCAATTCACAGTTTCATTTACAAAACCTGTAAACTAATTCACAACTGATTCAACCAATTTCGTTGCATATTAATGCGCAAATCACAACCAAACACAAGAATAATTAAAGATAATAAAGTTTCACACGTATCATATCAACGTCCAAATTTACCACAAAATTAACAGTGTCATAATTAACAAATTAATATAGTGACGAACACCCCAAATATCCCAACAAACTAGTCTGACAAATATCCCAAATATCCCAAATTAACAGTCTGACATAACTCTCATTAAAAAAAACAGTCTGACATAACAACAGCAAGGAGGACATAAGAACAACAACCATACAGCAAGGAGGACATAAGAACAGCAAGGAGGACCACAGATTCATACCCCTCGAGTAGCTTCAGTTCTGATCATCAGAATTTCCTTCATCTGGGCGACTGCTCTGTGAAAAAAAAACAATAGTTTAATTCAACAGTAGACCACAATACAGAATATACTTATTTTTTGAACTTGCAAAAAGATCTACCTGTATCTTAAATTATAAGATCAAAGTGCCAATTACAAATGGAATTGTTAATGATATATAGAGAGATAAAATAATTACATTGCAATGCTAAAAATCTAGTACTTAATTTTGTTTTAAAATATATCTAAAACAACAAAACAAATGAAAATTCAGTATCTAACTTGAAACCTTTATATTCTCCTTTGATTGGGAATATCCACTATCTAAAACAGTAAAACAAATGAAAATTCAGTATCTAAGCATGTCTTTCATGGATTGTTCAGACAATCCATGAAACTGTCATCGGGGAAGGAAACCAAATATAAGAAAAATAAGAAAAATAAGATAGGGCTCATATCAAGTGTATTTTTAGGGAACTGTCATCGTGGAAGGAAACCAAATATAGAAGCCAGAAATGGAAACAGAAAGAAGAATGGTAGAGACTTTGGATACACCAGGCTAACATAGCGGCATTTTCCTCATCTCTCTCTCATCCCTTGTTTCCCTTCAGCACACGAACACAAAGAGACATCAGCAACAACAGCAAGAGCGACAAGAACAACAATAATAATAAATTATTATGAATAAGATGTCTCTATATGGGTTTCCAGATCTCCACTCGAGCCCTCTCTTTCTAATCACAGCCCAATTAAGAACATAGACAACAGCCACTAAACAATCCAATCACAGCCCAATCAAAATTTGCCATCCTGGGTCTTAAATCTTCAGATGCATGAATTAAGCTTTTTTAACAGTAAAAGAAAAATGATAACATAGCGGCATCTAAGCATATATGTTTCTCTATTAATTCTTCATCCCAACTAAATCATTGATGTTTGTGGCTCCAAAAGAAACCCCCACAAGGTTTGTTCAGCCCAATTGTTGTACATATCCGGAGGATTTTGGCATATGTACCTATAGCATCCTCAGTTCACAGTGAACCCATTTTGGTCAAAAAAACATGCCAAGATGACAATCAGATGCATGAAATAAGCTTCATTAACAGTAAAAGAAGATGAGGATGCTAGCAGCATACTTAGTTTGGAAGTGAACCCATTTTTTGTTAAAAATCATGCCAAAGAGGCAATCAGCTTAATTAACAGTATCTGAAAATGAAAATATCCATTATCTGAGCATATATGTTGCTCTACTAATTCTTTAGCCCAACTAAATCTAAAACCCAATTGTTGTACATATCCGGAGGATTTTGGCATACAGCTATAGCATCCTCAGTTCACATTGAACCCATTTTGGTCAAAAAAAGCATGCCAAGATGACAATCAGATGCATGAAATAAGCTTCATTAACAGTAAAATAAGATGAGGATGCTAGCTGCATACTTAGTTTGGAAGTGAACCCATTTTTGTTAAAAAATCATGCCAAAGATGGCAATCAGCTTCATTAACAGTATCTGAAAATGAAAATTTCCATTATCTGAGCATATATGTTGCTCTACTAATTCTTTAGCCCAACTAAATCTAAAACCCAATTGTTGTACATATCCGGAGGATTTTGGCATACGTACCTATAGCATGCTCAGTTCACAGTGAACCCTTTTTGGTCAAAAAAACATGCCAAGATGACAATCAGATGCATGAAATAAGCTTCATTAACAGTAAAAGAAAATGAGGATGCTAGCAGCATACTTAGTTTGGAAGTGAACCCATTTTTTGTTAAAAAATCATGCCAAAGATGGCAATCAGCTTCATTAACAGTATCTGAAAATGAAAATTTCCATTATCTGAGGATATATGTTGCTCTACTAATTCTTTAGCCCAACTAAATCTAAAACCCAATTGTTGTACATATCCCGAGGATTTTGGCCTACGTACCTATAGCATCCTCAGTTCACAGTGAACCCATTTTGGTCAAAAAAGTATGCCAAGATGACAATCAGATGCATGAAATAAGCTTCATTAACAGTAAAAGAAGATGAGGATGCTAGCAGCATACTTAGTTTGGAAGTGAACCCATTTTTTGTTAAAAAATCATGCCAAAGATGGCAATCAGCTTCATTAACAGTATCTGAAAATGAAAATATCCATTATCTGAGCATATATGTTGCTCTACTAATTCTTTAGCCCAACTAAATCTAAAACCCAATTGTTGTACATATCCGGAGGATTTTGGCATACTGCTATAGCATCCTCAGTTCACAGTGAACCCATTTTTGTCAAAAAAAGCATGCCAAGATGACAATCAGATGCATGAAATAAGCTTCATTAACAGTAAAATAAGATGAGGATGCTAGCTGCATACTTAGTTTGGAAGTGAACCCATTTTTGTTAAAAAATCATGCCAAAGATGGCAATCAGCTTCATTAACAGTATCTGAAAATGAAAATTTCCATTATCTGAGCATATATGTTGCTCTACTAATTCTTTAGCCCAACTAAATCTAAAACCGAATTATTGTACATATCCGGAGAATTTTGGCATACGTACCTATAGCATCCTCAGTTCACAGTGAACCCATTTTGTGCAAAAAAACATGCCAAGATAACAATCAGATGCATGAAATAAGCTTCATTAACAGTAAAAGAAGATGAGGATGCTAGCAGCATACTTAGTTTGGAAGTGAACCCATTTTTTGTTAAAAAATCATGCCAAAGATGACAATCAGCTTCATTAACAGTATCTGAAAATGAAAATTTCCATTATCTGAGCATATATGTTGCTCTACTTATTCTTTAGCCCAACTAAATCTAAAACCCAATTATTGTACATATCCGGAGGATTTTGGCATACGTACCTATAGCATCCTCAGTTCACAGTGAACCCATTTTGGTCAAAAAAAACATGCCAAGATAACAATCAGATGCATGAAATAAGCTTCATTAACAGTAAAAGAAGATGAGGATGCTAGCAGCATACTTAGTTTGGAAGTGAACCCATTTTTTGTTAAAAATCATGCCAAAGATGGCAATCAGCTTCATTAACAGTATCTGAAAATGAAAATATCCATTATCTGAGCATATATGTTGCTCTACTAATTCTTTAGCCCAATTAAATCTAAAACCCAATTGTTGTACATATACGGAGGATTTTGGCATACTGCTATAGCATCCTCAGTTCACAGTGAACCCATTTTTGTCAAAAAAAGCATGCCAAGATGACAATCAGATGCATGAAATAAGCTTCATTAACAGTAAAATAAGATGAGGATGCTAGCTGCATACTTAGTTTGGAAGTGAACCCATTTTTGTTAAAAAATCATGCCAAAGATGGCAATCAGCTTCATTAACAGTATCTGAAAATGAAAATTTCCATTATCTGAGCATATATGTTGCTCTACTAATTCTTTAGCCCAACTAAATCTAAAACCCAATTATTGTACATATCCGGAGGATTTTGGCATACGTACCTATAGCATCCTCAGTTCACAGTGAACCCATTTTGGTCAAAAAAACATGCCAAGATAACAATCAGATGCATGAAATAAGCTTCATTAACAGTAAAAGAAGATGAGGATGCTAGCAGCATACTTAGTTTGGAAGTGAACCCATTTTTTGTTAAAAATCATGCCAAAGATGGCAATCAGCTTCATTAACAGTATCTGAAAATGAAAATTTCCATTATCTGAGCATATATGTTGCTCTACTTATTCTTTAGCCCAACTAAATCTAAAACCCAATTATTGTACATATCCGGAGGATTTTGGCATACGTACCTATAGCATCCTCAGTTCACAGTGAACCCATTTTGGTCAAAAAAACATGCCAAGATGACAATCAGATGCATGAAATAAGCTTCATTAACAGTAAAAGAAGATGAGGATGCTAGCAGCATACTTAGTTTGGAAGTGAACCCATTTTTTGTTAAAAAATCATGCCAAAGATGCCAATCAGCTTCATTAACTGTATCTGAAAATGAAAATTTTCATTATCTGAGCATATATGTTGCTCTACTAATTCTTTAGCCCAATTAAATCTAAAACCCAATTGTTGTACATATCCGGAGGATTTTGGCATACGTACCTATAGCATCCTCAGTTCATAGTGAACCCTTTTTGGTCAAAAAAACATGCCAAGATGACAATCAGATGCATGAAATAAGCTTCATTAACAGTCAAAGAAAATGAGGATGCTAGCAGCATACTTAGTTTGGAAGTGAACCCATTTTTTGTTAAAAAATCATGCCAAAGATGGCAATCAGCTTCATTAACAGTATCTGAAAATGAAAATTTCCATTATCTGAGGATATATGTTGCTCTACTAATTCTTTAGCCCAACTAAATCTAAAACCCAATTGTTGTACATATCCCGAGGATTTTGGCATACGTACCTATAGCATCCTCAGTTCACAGTGAACCCATTTTGGTCAAAAAAACATGCCAAGATGACAATCAGATGCATGAAATAAGCTTCATTAACAGTAAAAGAAGATGAGGATGCTAGCAGCATACTTAGTTTGGAAGTGAACCCATTTTTTGTTAAAAATCATGCCAAAGATGGCAATCAGCTTCATTAACAGTATCTGAAAATGAAAATTTCCATTATCTGAGCATATATGTTGCTCTACTAATTCTTTAGCCCAACTAAATCTAAAACCCAATTGTTGTACATATCCGGAGGATTTTGGCATACGTACGTATAGCATCCTCAGTTCACAGTGAACCCATTTTGGTCAAAAAAACAAGCCAAGATGACAATCAGATGCATGAAATAAGCTTCATTAACAGTAAAAGAAGATGAGGATGCTAGCAGCATACTTAGTTTGGAAGTGAACCCATTTTTTGTTAAAAAATCATGCCAAAGATGGCAATCAGCTTCATTAACTGTATCTGAAAATGAAAATTTTCATTATCTGAGCATATATGTGTTAGGGTTATATACTGAAAGCATCACTTTTGTATTAACTTTATTTCCTTATTTTTTTGAATGAGAATCATATGGGCATATATTTGCATATTGTGTTTATTATAATATTAATGCAAGTATCTGATATTCTATAAGGTTGATAATATGGTGTGAGGTGACACACAGAAGATCATATTATCAGTTCCCTATGGAATATAAATAGTTCACAACCTAGACGGACTTGGATAATCCATTGGAAAGGTTGTAGTGTAATCTGGTATTAGTCTATCTTGGCTATAGGTTTACACTAGTACACTTTGTGTGTATTGAACAGGACCACTTGAGCTTGTTCTCTTTGTACTGACTACAAAAGAGAACAAACACCTCTGTTATTATGGATGCTTATGCTCTTAATCCAGATATAATAACAGACATGTATATGCAGTGTGTATTACTTTGACTCATAAAAGAGTGAGATTCATTATGGATCAACAACCTCTATGAATTGGGTAATAGCATTGTATGTGTGATGGGCTGTTGATTGTAAAAGGAATCCATGTCCCGATACGTCGGGTTGATGATGTCCCCTTAAGGAGCTCATAAGGATTGTCATGTAAACCCTGCAGGTGGATCATATCCGACATGACAAATAAAGTTGAGTGGTACTACTTAAGGATAAAAGATGTTGATCAATATAGTTGTTAGTAACTTAATTTGATCGACGGACATTCGATATCTTAACATGGGGAGCTCAACGAGCATATAATAAAAGGAGCCCATAAATATAATTTGGGATTAGGAAGGTAGTGCAACAATAGCTCCTTAGTGGACCGAGCTATTGTTAATGGGCCTGGATTGTGTGTTCGGGCTGAACACGGGATACCCAGATTCGTTAGGAGACCTAACCCTAATTTCTCCTCATGGTCCCTGCCGTAGCCTTATATATATCCTCTATTCTCTGGCCGTCATAATTATCATCAGAGGTAAGAAGTTTTCTCTAAATTTGTGATTCACGTAAGGAGAGAAAGAGAGGTCAGCCAAGGAGAAGAAAGGTTGGTAGACCGTCGCCCACACGACGTCCAACCCCAGGAAGGAATACGTGCAGAAGATCTTGGGATCGCAGACGGCTCGAAGTTGCTAGAAACTATCGTCTTCTTCTCATCGCAGGTATAATTCGTGAACCCTAGATTCCGCTATAAAGGGTTAGATCACGTATTAAATCTGTTAAACTTTTATGATCAATACGCACACCAATCTGTGTTCCTGGGATTCATCGCAGTTCCATCAATATGTTGCTCTACTAGTTCAGTGAACCCATTTTGGTCAAAAAAATGTGCCAAGAAGACAATCAGATGCATGAAATAAGCTTCTTTAACAGTAAAAGAAAATAAAAATTTCCAGCATATAATCATTTATGTTTCTCTATTAATTCTTCATTGATGTTTGTGGCTCCAAAACAAATTTTGATTGGGCTTTGAATGGAGATTGTAGTCATAGATCAATTCTTCATTGAAGAAAAATACGAATAGGGCTCATATCAAGTGTAGTTTTAAGGAATTGTCATCGTGGAAGGAAACCAAATATAGAAGCCAGAAAGAGGAATGGTAGAGAATGAGGATACACCAGGCTAACATAGCGGCATTTTCCTCATCTCTCTCTCATCCCTTCTTTCCCTTCAGCACACGAACACATAGAGACATCAACAACAATAGCAAGAGCGACAAGAACAACAATAATAATAAATTATTATGAACAAGATGTCTCTATATGGGTTTCCAGATCTCCACTCAAACTCGTCTCTTTCTAATCACAGCCCAATTAAGAACAATTGTTCACAGTCACTAAACAAGCCAATCATAGTTTGCCCTCAAAATTTGTGATCCTGGATCTAAAAACATACATAATTCCCAAAATCTGTACAAGAATTGGGAAGAACAAACCTTGTGCAGGTTTCTTTTGGAGCCAGAAACATGAATGATTTAGTTGGGCTGAAGAATTAGTAGAGAAACATATATGCTCAGATAATGGAAATTTTCATTTTCAGATACTGTTAAAGAAGCTGATTTCATGCATCTGATTGCCATCTTTGGCATGATTTTTTAACCAAAATGGGTTCACTTCCAAACTAAGTATGCTACTAGCATACCAAAATCCTCCAAATCAGTACAACAACACGGCTGAACAAACCTTGTTTGCAGGTCATACAATGTCATCTAAGCATGTTATGTGCCAAAGTGGGGGTTGGTCATACAATGCATGAACGACACGTAATAGTTGTTTGTGAGTATGCAATAGGGTGCAGCTATGAACAGGGCTCATATCAAGTGTAGTATTACGGACTGTCATCGTGGAAGGAAACCAATTTAATATAGAAGCCATATATGGAGCCAGAAAAAGGAATGGTAGAGAATGAGGATACACCAGGCTAACATAGCGGCATTTTCCTCAACTCTCTCTCATCCCTTCATTCTCTTCAACACACGCACACAAAGAGACATCAGCAACAACAGCAAGAGGGGGTTGGTCCAACAATAAGTATAGATTATAATAAATGAGATGTCTCTATTTGGGTTTCCAGGTCTCCACTCCAGCCCTTTCTTTCTAATCACAGCCCACTTAAGAAACATAGACGAAATGCTTATAGACGACAGCCACAATGCAGACTCACAAACACTAATACGTGTCTTTCATGCATTCAAGACCATAATCTCTTTAAAAATACCAATTTAAAGACTTACCGAGGGTGGGACTTGGGATTGCTGCCCTATTAAATGGGCCATTTGTTCTTGTAGGAGTGCAACTTGTGCCTTTAATGAAGTCATCTCCTCGTCCCGATTGGCACTTGAACTAGATTCACTCCGTCTGAATAGCTGCGAGGGGGTTGGTCCTAGCCCCATACCACAGACACGTCCATGCCTCTCCTTTCCCCTAACCTCTGTCAAGGCAACTCTCTGCCGCTGTAGGGTCAGAATCCGAAGCGGAAGAGATTTCATCATACCTTCTCCGAGCGTTAGTCTGTAAAAGGACATAACAATCAGAGTTAAAAGCAGATGAGATTTTGGACTACTCATTAGATATTAGTTCACAAATTACCAGAATCCGTGGTACCTCAGGGCTCGCATACGACCCATCCTTCGATTTGTGGGTGGCATCGAAAAAGTCAATGTCGCCAAACTCCATAGGACCCCCCAAATCTTCTTCTTATATATTAGTAAGATGAAATGGTTATAAACAAATAACTGTAAGTAAAAAATGTTCAATACGATTGCGCCTACCAATTCTTCCCGAACCAGAGCAAAGCTCTGTGTACCAGCGGTGTGCAACACTAGCTGCTTTGACCGACTGGCAACACCCACCTCCGCCCTTTTCTGTACATGCCATAATGAAGTTAGCAGAAAAATTCATTAGAGTAGCCATACAACCACATACTCATTAGATTTTTGTGCCTTTAATGTAAATACCTGACCGATCGCCGAACTCCAGTAGTTCACAAGGAATTGCCAATCTGAAGGCTCCACATTTTCTGGAACATCCCTTGTATTCTCCGCCTCTGAAAGGTCTTTGTCAAAATACCTCGCCTTCAAGTCACTCTTGTAGTCCCTCCACTTTTTGGAGAGTGACTTTTCAACCCAAGGCGTAAGGGAGTCGGCGAACGAGAAGTATTGCTGCAAAATTTATTACCCATCACAAAAAATACATATTTCAATAATATATTTGCGCCTACCAATTATTTATTTTAGATGGGAAATACCTTGATTGTCGTAATTGCAGTGGCCTTTGTCGTGGTTGGCACATTCGGCCAACTCTCGTATGACAAAGGAACTATCCGTGGGTTCCTTGCTATAACCCCAATAAAGGAAGAAAATTTGCTGGCGTTATCGCCAACCGGTTGCCCGACACTGTTTACCTCCACCACAATCCTTTCGTCATTCTTAAGTCTCCAAATATTCGTCATCTTAGTTCGCCCACGATGTTTTTTGACAGTGGTCTGCGTGCTACCCTCACCCTCATATGTTTGACTGCCACTATTATGTAGTAGCTGCTCATCCCCATGGCTATCGTTGCCATAATTTATATTTATCCTCTTTCCTCGTCTCGGCATGTTGTACCTGTCAAGGATTCAATAACTTCCTTAGAGATGCAAATTTAATTAATAACATGTTTATAATAACTATCATAAAATTTGTACTTTAGTAGGATTAACAAACCAACATAATTATAAAAAAATTAAAAAAATGAGATTCGTAACAAATTAAATTACAATGATAGTTTGGTTCAAATGACACTAAGCATAGTTTAATGTAAATAACACCAAGCAGTAGAAAATAGAAAGATAATTAAACCGGTGTATTAAATTCACATTCAACATGTTCGGAATTACAGACATAATATTACAACAAGATTTAAGACACGAAAATTACAGACATATAATACTGAGATTGAAAATCAAGTAAACTACAATACGACATCTTCCAATACATCGCCCTCTTCTCCATCCTTGTGGAGCCAAGTCCCGCAAATTTCACTGTCGGTTGTGTTTACATCAAACATAGGAAACTCAGAAGCAATGTAACTGTTCATGACTTCACCGTCTTCATCTTCTGAAGTATCGCCCAGTTGGAATACATCTCTTGGTTGCATAGCGAGAGCCACATACGATTTTGGCAGGGTTGGATCTTCAATGTAGAACACTTGTTGCACTTGGGATGGAAACACAAATGGCTCATGGCTAATGTGTGTACCGATGTGAATCAATTTTGAGAAGTTTACAACTGTGAAGCCAAACTTATCATTGTTGTTAGCAAAATTCCTATCAAACTCAGCCCAATTCCCACGAAATAAGACAATACGGAAATGACCAAAATAATTCAACTCAATGATATCCGTGAGCACTCCATAGTTGTCGAGATCTCTATCTACAGGCCTCTGTCCGATGTGGAAGCATAACTTCTAGTCTTAGACGTCACTACCATTCCACTATTTTGAGACTTCAAATTACATTCACGATCCTTAGTACGAAATCTAAAACCATTGAATATGTATCCTCCGTATCTTTTGACCATCTTATAGGGACCTTTGGCAAGTACTTGTATTTCAGATGACACACCTTCAGGACCCAAAGAATGTACCTATTAATTTTGCGCAAATCGTATCAGCACCATAGAAAATGTAGATATAATGAAGATTAACTTGCATAACTGTAATTCACCTACATGAGATTCAAACCACTTATGAAATTTTTCATTCATCAACTTGTTTTGTTCACGTGGTGGTAGTCTTCTTGGTCAAGCTCTTCGTTTGATGTCCCTGACAAATTCGCTAAAAAACAAGCAATTGAAATAAGGAATAACAAAAGTAAGTTAATATCGTACTCTGCGGTTTTCACTATATTCGATTTAAATTCAAAAGCAACTTACTTTCGAAATGGTTCCACTGATGCATGGTGGTCTAGCACATATCGATGTGTCTGTTCCCACGTTAAGTTATCAAGCTCAAATGCATCAACTTTACCAACAGTAGTGCCAGCAGTATCAAAAAGATATTGAGCACCATCAAGGTTGGAAATGTCTGGATTTCTATGTGGTCTACTCAAAGATGTATCTACACCCGACAAATACCTGGAAAAAAAATGTGAACACTCCTCTGATAGATATCCCTGAGCTATTGACCCTTCAGGATATGCTCAATTTTTAACATAACCCTTTAGCCGGTATAGGTACCTGAACATGTACAATTAATGAATTATAGCGGATTAGGGGATTAAAAGAAATGAGCTTTTGAAAATTCAATTTTGTAAGATGAATGAATTCTTTTACCTCTCAATGGGGTACATCCACCGATAGTGAACAGGACCGCCGATTCTGGCTTCACCAGCAAGGTGGATTATCAAGTGAATCATTATAGTGAAGAACGATGGAGGAAATATCATCTCCATTTTACTAAGTGTCAATGCCGCCTGCTGCTCCAATTTGTCCAGATCTTCAACACGAAGCATTCTTGAGCAAATACCTTTATATATGCTACAAAGATCTTTCAGGACAGTAGTGACTTGCTCACACATTGAAGACCTTAGGGCCACAGGAAGGAGATCCTGCATTAGGATGTGGTAGTCGTGTGACTTTAGACCCTGAAACCCCTTCTCTTTAAAGTTGACACATCTTGCCATGTTAGAAGAATAGCCATCAGGGACTTTAAGTTCCAGTAGTACTTTGCAAAACAATTCCAACTCCGATTTTGACATTGAATAGATTGCAGGAGGTAGGAGTACTTTCCCGTTCGGTAATTCTTCTGGGTGCAACTCATGTCGGATGCCCATTGACTTCAAATCAAGTCGGCTCTTGAGATTGTCCTTTGTCTTCCGGTCATCTCCCATAACTGTTCCTATACAATTTTCACCAATAATTTTTCCGATATGCATCACATCTAAATTATGTCGCAATAAGTTGAATTCCCAATACGACAACTTGAAGAAAATACTCTTCTTCTTCCATGCACCTAAACTCGTCATGTTTTGATCCTCATCTTCGCCACATAGATCGGTCTCCTCACCTTGCTTCGGCCTTGCCCTTTTCTTGCCCTTTGTCTTGACTTCTGGTTCTTTTCCATATTTGAATTGATGACCATCTACCCGCCTCAAAATATCTGAACCAGAAGAAGATCCAGGAGCATGTTCCCACTCGTCGGTACCATCAAATGTCGCTGTCTCTGCCCGAAATATATGTGTGTCAGGCAACCATCTCCTATGGCCCATATAGCAAAACTTTCTGCCATTGTACAACCACCTTGAACTAGTTTGGTCAGCACAACATGGACATGCATAACGTCCTTTAGTACTATATCCAGATAAATTTGCATATGCTGGAAAATCATTGATTGTCCAAGACAACACGGTCCGAAAAGAAAATGTTTCTTTAGCCACAGCATCATAGGTTGGAACACCCACCCACAATTTCTGAAGTTTATCTATTAACGGTTGTAGGTACACATCTATATCATTTCCAGGACCTTTCGGTCCAGGAACTATCATGGACAAAATAAATGAGGACTGCTTCATGCATTTCCAAGGCGGCAAATTGTACGGTATTAACACAACCGGCCATATGCTGTATGTACTACTCATTTGCCTGAAAGGGTTGAAACCATCACTAGATAGTCCAAGTCTCACATTCCGAGGATCTTCCCCAAAATCAGGATATCTTTCATCAAATTTTTTCCAAGATTGAGAATCAGCAGGATGTCTAAGAATCTCATCATTAGTGCGACCTTCAGCATGCCATTTCATATCAGAAGAAGTTTTTGTAGACATAAACAACCTTTGTAGCCTAGGAATCTGAGGAAAGTAACGCAGTATTTTGGCAGGCTTATTTTTCCTACTTCGCTTAGTAGATCCACTGGCTCCCTCGTCTTGATTTGGTCTTTCTATCCATTTCGAAGAACCACACACTTCGCAATTCTCCAGACTTTCCTTACCACTCATGAAAAGCATACAGTCATTTGGACATGCTGCTATCTTCTCATACCCTAGATCAAAAGAACTTAGGAATTTTTTGATTTTATAGGCTGAGTTTGAAATACAGATTTCAGAAAATGGTTCATTCAATAATTCAAGTAGCATAGTGAAGGACTTAGCAGACCACCTGTTTAAATATTTAATCTGAAATAGTCTGACAATGAATGAAAATTTAGAGAATTTGGTGCAATCGCGGTACAACGGAGTACTAGCATCTTCAAGTAACTTAGCAAAGGATTCTTGCTGCTTATTATTTTCAGGGGCGGGGCCAGGCATTTTCTCGTCCACCCCACCACCAATGTGTGATGTTTCTGTTGGCTCATTGTGAACTTGGGTTGTTGGGTTATTGGTGTGGAAAGGAACATTATGAATCCCCATGGCATCTTGCAACAAAGCATTCATCTCATCGGAAATGCTTAAGTCGTCGTTCACTAAGGGCTCATCTTCATTTTCTAATACAACCGGACGAACAGGAGCTGACGTATGATCCTCTCCATGGCAAAACCACCTTGTGTACCCTTGAAGAAAACCGTTGACAACTAAGTGTGTATGTACTACGTCACATGTCCTCAAATTATAATTTGTACACCGGAGGCATGGACAAAGGTTGGGATCACGGGAATGTCGTTTGGCAAAGATAATAAAATCTTTAATACCATCACGATACTCCTTGGATAATCGTGGTTTACTAATCCAACTTCTATCCATTATAACAATAGCACACAATCTGAAATTAAAATTTGATATATTAAATAGTAATAACAGTAAAAGACATTTTGTATATTAAATTTCACCTTTTTGAAAACCATCCCTAGCTGCAAATAAATAAACGATATAATCTTTAACTGTAAAATAAAGAAATTGTGGTTCCAAAAAATGTACAAAAAAAAAATTAAATCTTAACACAATCTACTCTATTCACATAACCCTAAACTACCTTTTGTGGAAATTATCACAACCACCTTAGTGGTATTTTATCGCACACCCTGTGTTCGAGTGTAATATCAATTCGACTATAGTCTTCCCTGTATTTGGCTTTCCATTCAAGGAGATGATGATGGTAAAGGGTATTTGCTGAGGAAGAGGAATCGGACGAATAATGAGCGCGTCGTGCTGTAACTACGGTAACAAGAAGATCTGATGACTCATGAACTATTCTGTTCATGTTTACTAATAATCACTTACTTATCTCATAATAATAATAATAATAATAATAATAATAATAATAATAATAATAATAATACTAAACAAAAGAAACTAATATGGCTACTAATATGTTTTTCTAAAATAATTCTTCATCCCAACTAAATCATTGATGTTTGTAGCGCCAAAAGAAACCTGCACAAGGTTTGTTCAGCCCAATTCTTGTACAGATTTGGAGGATTTTGGTAAAAAACATGCCAAGATGCCAATCAGATGCATGAAATCAGCTTCTTTAACAGTAAAAGAAAAATGATAATTTCCAGTATGTAAGCATATATTTTTCACAGTGAACCCATTATTGTACATATCCGGAGGATTTTGGCATACAGCTATAGCATCCTCAGTTCACAGTGAACCCATTTTGGTCAAAAAAACATGCCAAGATGACAATCAGATCCATGAAATAAGCTTCATTAACAGTAAAAGAAGATGAGGATGCTAGCAGCATACTTAGTTTGGAAGTGAACCCATTTTTTGTTAAAAAATCATGCCAAAGATGGCAATCAGCTTCATTAACAGTATCTGAAAATGAAAATATCCATTATCTGAGGATATATGTTGCTCTACTAATTCTTTAGCCCAACTAAATCTAAAACCCAATTGTTGTACATATCCAGAGGATTTTGGCATACGTACCTATAGCATCCTCAGTTCACAGTGAACCCATTTTGGTCAAAAAAACATGCCAAGATAACAATCAGATGCATGAAATAAGCTTCATTAACAGTAAAAGAAGATGAGGATGCTAGCAGCATATTTAGTTTGGAAGTTAACCCATTTTTTGTTAAAAAATCATGCCAAAGATGGCAATCAGCTTCATTAACAGTATCTGAAAATGAAAATTTCCATTATCTGAGCATATATGTTGCTCTACTAATTCTTTAGCCCAACTAAATCTAAAACCCAATTGTTGTACATATCCAGAGGATTTTGGCATACAGCTATAGCAACCTCAATTCACAGTGAACCCATTTTGGTCAAAAAACATGCCAAGATGACAATCAGATGCATGAAATAAGCTTCATTAACAGTAAAATAAGATGAGGATGCTAGCTGCATACTTAGTTTGGAAGTGAACCCATTTTTTGTTAAAAAATCATGCCAAAGATGGCAATCAGCTTTATTAACAGTATCTGAAAATGAAAATATCCATTATCTGAGCATATATGTTGCTCTACTAATTCTTTAGCCCAACTAAATCTAAAACCCAATTGTTGTACATATCTGGAGGATTTTGGCATACAGCTATAGCATCCTCAGTTCACAGTGAACCCATTTTGGTTAAAAAAACATGCCAAGATGACAATCAGATGCATGAAATCAGCTTCTTTAACAGTAAAAGAAAATGAAAATTTCCAGTATCTAAGCATATATTTTTCTATTAATTCTTCATCCCAACTAAACCATTCATGTTTGTGGATCCAAAAGAAACAAGCACAAGGTGCGTTCGACCCAATTCTTGTACCCATTTTGGAGGATTTTGGTATACAGCTAGCATCCTTAGTTCACAGTTAACCCATTTTGGTTAAAAAAACATGCTAAGATGACAATCAGATGCATGATTCCAGCATCTTTGATGATGCTAAGTTTGAAAAATAAGGGAAATCAAGATGCATAATCTGAAAAAACATGCTAAGTTTGAAAAACAAGGAAAATCAAGAGATGATACAGAAGAGAGAGAGAGAGAGAGAGAGAGAGAGAGAGAGCGGGGTGACGAGCGCGGGGGCGTAGGAGATAGAGAGAGAGGGGGGCGATGCGGTGGTTTCCGATCGCCAATTCACCTCCAAATAGAGAGAGGGAAGAGGGAAATCGAAAATGACGAAGGGAAGAAGGGACGTTGACGAAAGGTCGAAGGCTGTCGAAGAAGACGAAGCGGCGGAGGCAAACGCGCGGGAAGTAGAGCGAAGAAGGAGGGAAAACGAAGGCGGCCCCCTTTTTTTTGGGGTTTGGGAAAATGGCGAGTGAAATATTAGGGTTCGAGGGATTTATCTCAGCTTATTCACCGGCATTTCAATTAGACACGCCGATGAATGTATCGGTATATTCATCGGCATTTCTTATTAAAACGCCGGTGAATAATACACCTCACCGGCGTTTTTAAATAAAACGCCAGTGAATACACAGATTGCTCGGCAGTTTAAAGCGACCGCCAGTGTATAACCTTTCCATCTGGCACCCCATTCCTATTCGCTCCCTACCCCGGCGCTACTGGCAAAACGCCGGGGAATATACGCCGGTAAATCGAGTCTCCTTTGTAGTGTGATTCTCAGGGATTACCGGGGCATGGCACTAGATACTCACAGAATACTCTAAATCTTAAAGTAGTCACCGTAACAGGATTAGTTGCATAATGAGTGATTAAAACCTATAAAGTGGAGAACGATAAGAGCTTGCACCGGACCTATGTAGAATGTGATGCACAGAATTCGACAAGTGTGTATTAGAAATCATCATAGGCATTTGTGGTTTTCTATGCGTGCTTATTTTCTGTTTTCTTACACTTGACACTTAGCCTACCTTCACTTGATGTTTTATGCTTCATTTATTGTTGTTTTATGATCCATCTATTATTGCCATGTGGTTCATGTACTATTATTATCATTGTCATGTATTAATTATTATTGTTTGTGATTGCGAGGCTGGAAAGTATCACTGATGTCAGTTGTATTTAACTGACGTGCCCACTTTTCATTCAGATTTTGCAGGTTCACAGTTATGGGTAGAGATGAATTAAGAAAGAACTTAGAGTTAACAGAAAATTGTAATTCATCATTTTGTAATGAAATGTTATCTAAAGTATTTTGAATTCCGCTGTGTTGTAAATAGTTGATGTAATAATTTTTTTTAATTTTTCCTGTGTTTTGTACTATGTTTTTAATTGTAATTGAAGTTGATGCTAGAAATTGTGAGACTTATTTCTAATTTTATTTATTGAAAATTCGGGGCGCTACAGAGTTGGTATCAGAGCAAGCTTCAATGGTAATGTTAAACATCGTATAGGGAATGAACCTTGGTGTGGACACTAGAGCAAGAGTACCTAGGTGTGGACATTAGACTGTGAGTATTAAAACATGAAACTAAAACAAATGAAATGGTTTGGGTATGAATAGACTTCTGAAGTGGGCGTGGTATGGATGTGATTTATGTTGTGTTACTCTAACTTTTCCATGTGTTGTGCAGCATTCAGTGAAATGGCAGGACCTAGGACTAGGAATGGTGGGAATGATGAAGGGGCTGAAGGTTCCCACGGGACCAGACTTGATCTGGAGACGGAGATTGCCAGGGTGTATCAGACTCTGAACGCATTTATGGTAGCAAGCGCGACTCAAAATCATGGGGCAGGGCATGTACCTATTAATGCAGACCCGATCAAACATGTGGAGTCTTTCAAGCGGATGAAGCTACCAGTCTTTGAAGGGCAACCAAATACCAATGAAGCTGATTACTGGATCAGGCAGATGGAGATGGACTTTGAGGTTTTGGAAACCCCCATTCCAGCAAGGTGAAATTGGATACAATGCAGTTGGAAAAGGACACTGGTGTTTGGTGGTAGTCAGTGAAGAGGACTTTTGGTGACGAGCAGGTGACTTGAGAAGTTTTTCTTGGAGAGTTCAGGGATCACTATTTCCCCTTGGACATTTAGGAGAAGAAGGCGATGGAGTTTCTGAACCTGCAGCAGGGTATATGACCGTGCGTGAGTATAAGACTAAGTTCACGCAGCTGTCTAGGTATGCACCGGAGTTGGTTGTTAATGAAGCAAAGAAGGCCAGGAAATTTGAGCAGGGCTTAAGGCCGAATCTAAGGTCCCGAATGATACCTTTAGGGATCAGAAGGTTCGACAAACTTGTCAGGTGGATAGCCATGACCAAGGAGGACATGGATCAGTTCCAGAAGAAGCAAGAAACTTGGAACAAGAACAAAAGGCCAGTAGAAGCAAATTAGAGTGGGAAGAGGTTTTTAGAGAAGAACAGATTTGGTAGACTCGGGCAGAAACCAACCACAATTCAAGGAGTGACTTGCTATAACTGTGGAGAGGTGGGTCACTACAAGGCAGATTGTACCAAGCCAGCATGGAGTTTGACTTGTTTCCTATGTGGGCGAGAGGGTCATACCAAGCCTTTTTGTCTGCAGCTTAAGAAGGGTGGTGCAAATGGGGGCAAATTTCAAAGACAAGGACGAGTGTTCACATTGACTGGGGAGGATGTAGGTAACTCAAAAGATGTAATCCAGGGTATGCAAGAATTTTGAATTCATTTGTTGAATGTATTAAATAAGACTTTGCTTAAGAATAAAATAGAGTTTTGAGTATCATTCTTCTTCTAACAGGATATGTTTTGATTAATGGAATAAAAGCAAAGGTTTTATTTGATACTGGTTCTTCGCATACATTTGTGTCGCCTAATTTTGCTAAAGTTTCAGTTGTGGAACCTATGGTTTTTTCGGGAAGAGTCTTGTCAGTGGCAACACCATCAGGAGAGGAATTAATTGCCAATCGATATTACGAGGGTTGTGATATCGAGATTGGTGGAAGGCTCATTGAACTGCAAGTTTTGGGGTTAGATGTGATTTTGGGCATTTATTGGATGGCAATTTATGATGCTACAATTGAATGCAAGAACAAATAAGTTATAGTGAAGGCACCGGGAGGACCCGTAATAACTTTCCAATAGAAGAAGGGGAACTCGAAGGTGATTGCAGTTATATCGTAGTTAATGATTCCAGAAGGGGTCAAGGAGATTCCAGTCGTCAGAGATTAGGTTTTGCATTAATGTTCATTCGGGTAGTGCTCCAATGTCTAGGGCTTCATACAAGATGGAACCTGTAGAGCAGGATGAGGTAAAGAAGCGAGTTGAGGAATTGTTAAGTAAGGGGTTCATCAGGCCGAGTGCTTCGCCATGGGGTGCACCAGTATTGCTAGCAAAGAAGAAGAATGGGTCAATGAGGATGTACATTGACAATTGGGAATTGAACAAGGTGACCATTCAGTTAAAGTATCCGCTTCCATGGATTGATGATCTATTTGATAGGCTTCAGGGAGCAGCAGTGTTTTCGAAGATTGATCTGCAGTCAGGATATCATCAGTTCTGAGTTAAGGAGGAAGATGTTTGTAAAACAACTTTCAAAACTCGGCATGGGCTTTATGAGTTTTTGGTGATGCTATTTGGGGTCACGAATGCGCTAACAGTGTTTATGGATATGATGAATTGGCTTTTGCGGCTGTTCATTGATTCCTTCGTGGTGGTATTCATTGATGATATTTTGGGTTATTCGAAGTTAGAGGATGAGCATGCTGAGCACTTAGCAGAGGTGTTGAAGAAGTTGCAGGAGCATGACTTGTATACCAAGCTATCTAAGTGTGAATTTTGGATGTCGGAGGTGGCTTTCCTTGGTTATATCCTTTCCAAGGAGGGAGTGGCCACTGATCCTCAGAAGATTGAGGCAGTAAAGAGTTGGCCTAGAACAACGACTATGAAGGAGGTTAAGAGTTTCTTGTGTTTTACTGGGTACTACAGGCAATTCATTCAGGGCTATGCCCAGATTGTAATTTGGTTAACAGGTTTGACTTGAAAGGATGTGAACTTCACTTGGACTGATAAGTTTGAGGTGAGTTTTCTGGAATTGAAGGAGAAGTTGACGACATCACCTATTCTAGCTTTGCCACATGCTGGGAAGGAGTATGATGTCTACAGTGATGCGTTGCTCAGAGGTTTGGGTTGCGTCTTGATGCAAGAGGGGAAGGTTATTGCTTATGGTTCGAGATAGTTGCGTCCTTTTGTGAAGAAATATCCAACACACGATTTGGAGCTTGCAGCTATCATCTTTGCCTTGAAGCAATGGAGGCACTATGTATAGGGAGAAAAGGTCAATATGTATACTGATCACAAGAGCTTCAAGTATATTTATCAGCAGAAGGATTTGAATCTTCAGCAAAGAAGGTTGTTGGAGGTGTTAGAAGACATTCCTCCTAAGATCAAGTATCATCTGGGCAAGGCGAATGTAGTGGCTGATGGGCATAGTCGGAAGAGCAGCCTGTAATGATTGATCAACGCTCAAAAGGAGTTGGCAGTAGAGTTAGATCAAGCAGGTATCGAGATTGTTTTGCAAGGATTGGGAGCTTCGTTGGCACAGTTGAGGCTTCATCCTACATTGAGGGAACAGATTTTGGAGGGCCAGAAGTCAGATTCAGCGATCCAGAAGATGTTGCAGTAGATTTCTGATGGCAAGTTATCGGAATTCCGTGTCCAAGATGGGGTTCTATGGATGGGTGAAGGGTTGTGTGTGCCGAAGAATGCAGATTTGAGGGAGAGCATCTTACAGGAAGCACATAGTACCTTATTGTCAGTACATCATGGAAGTACGAAGATGTACAAGGACGTTAAGCTGCACTTTTGGAGGCCAGGAATGAAGAGGGATGTAGCAAACTTTGTGGCGAGGTATTTGACTTGTCAGCAAGTCAAGGCAGAAAATCAGAAACCTGGAGGCTTGTTGCAGCCGTTGCCTATACCAGAATGGAAGTGGGAAAATATCAGTATGGATTTCATCACTGGTTTACCTAGGATTCCGAAGGGCAATGACTCGATTTGGGTCACTGTGGACCGTTTGACAAAGTTAGCTCATTTCTTGCCTATGAAGATTCTATGGTCTTTGGAGAAGGTGGTGGAGTTGTACATTGATGAGATTGTGAGACATCATGGGGTTTCCTTGTCTATTGTTTCTAACAAGGATGCAAGATTCACATCGAGATTTTGTAGGAGCTTGCGAGCAGCTTTGGGTACCAGGACTGACTTCAGTACTGCTTGTAAATTCTTAATTTTGATGACTACAACACGATAAACATATGTTCTATTTAACATGTCTCTTGCAGTGTGTACCTAAACCTTTTTAGGTGCAAGATCATGCTACAAGATAAGTGTCACTCAAAGCTTCAAAACATCTTCAAAGTGATCAGATCAAGAACAAAAGAGTGTCTATGTAAATTGATGTACAAAATTGTAATCTTTGATATGTTTGCTTAGAAATCTTGTAATAGCCTTGATGCACACATACACACATCCCCTAGGAATAAACTTAAGTTTATTAAAAATCAAAAATATCAAATTCAAGCTTGTATGAGTTCAGCTGTCAAGTACCAGTCGACTTACATTGCTAAGCAGTCGACTGTTCAAGTACGAAATAGTCTGAACTTACTCAAGTTCTGACTAGTCGACTCCTTTGGCAACCCAGTCGACTATTCGAGCAGCTTTGATAGTTTATCTGAGTATATAAATTTGATTTTTGAATTCAAATCTTTTCTGCCATTTAATTGTAGTTGGTTAACTGTTTTCCAACGACTCTGGAGTGTTTACTCTATAAATAAAGTCCAGATTTAACTTGGAAAAGGTTACCTATTGCATTCAACAAATCTTTGTTTTTGTTCAAGTTTGTGAAAAGGAACTCAACATTTTTAAAGAGCTCACATTCTCTTAGACTGGGTTCTCTAATCTCAGTCTTGTATAACAATGATTAAGTTCAAGACTGTGATTAGAAGTTGACCTATAGCCTCAATACAAAAAGCACATTAAAAAATCAAGGCTTTAGGTGTTGTAATTTTCGATTTCTTTGTTGTTTACTCTCGGTTTGTGAGAGTGGTCCTCTCGGTTGGAGAGAAGGGCTCTTGGTGTAGAGTCAATGTTCACTCTAGGTTGTAGAGTGGGGTTTTGCTCTCTCTAGTGGTGAGAGAGGTCTACGGGTTTGGCATAGTTGTTGCCAAAGGTCATAGGGTATTCTTGTAATTCTTTTTAAGAATAGTGAAAAATCTCAAGTGGGTTTCTTGGAGACTGGACGTAGGTCAGGAGGACCGAACCAGGATATATCGCTGTGTTAGCATTGCTGATTCTCTGTCATTTGATCTTTCTAACTTGTAAATTTAATTTTGCTACATTTTATTTCTGTCCGTGTCTGATCTGTCGACTGGTAGTCTTATTAAGTCGACTTACAGACTCGTTGTTCTTCAAGTTGATTAAGTCTCTTTTTTATATGTCGATTCAGTTGACTGGTCTTTTGTCCCAGTCGACTTAACAGGTGTTTCAAGTTGAATATTTTAAAATAATTTTTAATAACACGATTACCCCCCCCCCCCCCTTCAAGTGTTATCTACCTTGCATACAGGATCCAACACTTGGTCTCTCAGAGCCTGGTTAATCGCAATGGCATCTACTTCTTATTCAAATGCAAATCAATACCACGAAGGTCAATCTACACAAAGGGCACCTCTCTTTCATGGAACAAACTACAACTACTGGAAATGTAGAATGAAGATTTACTTACAATCCATCAACTATGAGATCTGAAACATGACCGAGACGGAGTATACATTTCCTACTCTTCCGTATGCTCAATGGAATGACGATATGATGACTAATACCATGAACAATGCAAAGGCGATGAATGCCCTCTTTTGTGCACTTACCAAAGAAGAATTCAACAGTGTGTCAACCGCAACAACGGCATACCAAATATGGCATGCACTTCAGATAACACATGAAGGCACAAATAAGGTCAAGGAATCTAAAATTTCTATTCTTGTTCATAGGTTCGAGATGTTTCGAATGAAGGAGAATGAAAGCTTATCGGAGATGATAACAAGATTTACCGACATCACAAACTCCCTTGTGGCTCTTGGCAAAATATATACTCAAGCGGAAATGGTAAGAAAGGTTCTTCGTGCTCTTACCCCCGAATGGGAAAAGAAGACTACTGCAATTGAAGAAGCCAATGATTTAACATAACTTTCGCTTGAAAATCTTTTTGGAAATCTAATGACTTATGAAGTACAATTGGAGGAGCGCAAGAAGGAGTTAGAACTGCAATAAGCTAAGAAGAAAACTCTTGCTTTAAAGGTTGTTTCTGAATCAGAAGATGATGAAGATGATGAAGAAGAAATGGCTATGTTCACAAGGAAATTCAAAAAATTTCTTCGCAAAGGTAAATCTAATTCAAGATTAAAGGATACTAATGAACCTCCTACTTGTTTCAAATGCAATAAGATAGGTCACATGAAGAAGGATTGTCCATTGGAGAATACAATGTTTAAAGGCAAAGTCTCAAACTTCAAGAAGGACAAATTTACCAAAACCCAGTACATGAAGAACAAGAAAGCCTACCAAGCAACGTGGGATGATAATGATTCATCTTCGGAAGAAGAAAATGAGGAATCTAATGAAGTTGCAAAAGTGTGCTTCATGGCAAATCAAAGCGATGTAAGTGATAGTGTAGATTCTAGTGATTTGTTATAAGCCTTTAATGAATTTTTTCAAGAATTAAAAAAAGAGAAAATAAAAGGTAAGAATCTAGCGAAAGTTAATCAAACTCTTTCTCAAGAAAACCTTGATTTACAAGTTGAAGTCAGGTTTTTAACTTCTCGTATTTCCAACTTGGATATAGATCTTATATCTCTAAAATAAATAATGAAGAGATATCTAAGAATATATCTAAGTTCAATAAGGAAAAAAGATAATTTAAATGAAGTTCTTCAAAATCAAGTTCAGTCTAAGAAAAGATTTGGACTTGGTTTTCAAAAAATTATTTAAAAAGGTCATTCTTCTAAAAACACTAGTAATAACAAACCTTATTCTGCTTCTAGTGTAAAGAATAAGTTGTATGATTTCTTTGAAAAGCCAAAAAATTCTTGTTAATCATGAAAATTGAAAGTTTTCCGAAAAGACCAATCGACTGGCCCCTCACATAAGTCACCTATCTAGAAGGATGCAGTCTTATTCGAAAAGACAACAACCTCATATAAGTCAACTAGCTTCACCTCCTAGTCGACTGAAGTCACAACACAGTTGACTGAAGGGTAAAAATAAGTCGACTGGACAGTGTAAAAATATTTGGGTTCCAGTTAATCTGTGTCTAAATGAAAGGATTTCTTACATAAATTGCTTTGTAAATAATGTTTGTAATTCTGTTAATTTTAAACCTGCATATGGGGGTAAATCAAACTCACTTTGGGTTTGGTTTCCCAAGCACTAATCTTTCATGGACCCAATGAAAAGGGTACCATATTCACAAATAATATTTTGTAGGTACCTAAAAGGAAGAAATGGATACTTGACAGTGGATGCTCTAAATACATGACTGGCCATGCAAACTTGCTATCTTCCATTTAAGATATAGATGGAGGAACTGTTACTTTCGGTGACAATAACAAAGAAAAAGTCATCGGAATAGGCATGGTTGGTAAGAATACTACTCCTATTATTGAAGATGTACTCTTAGTTAGTGGTTTAAAGCATAATCTGTTAAGCATTAGTCAATTATGTGATAAGGGTTATAAGATAGTGTTTGAAAAATATGCATGCTTGATTTATGACACTTCTTTGCAAAAAGTGATTTTTCCAGGTATTAGAAAAAATAGCATATATGAACTTTGTTTAAAAATAAATGAGTTTTCGGATGATTTTTGCTTAGTTGCCTGGAAGAACGATTCTTGGCTTTGGCATAAAAGATTTGGACATGTAAACATGAAAATATCGCTAAAATATCTAAGAATAACCTAGTTAAAGGACTACCAAAATTATATTTTAAGAAAGATAAAATGTGTGATGCATGTCACCTAGGAAAACAAGTAAAATCCACTTTTAAAACAAAGAAAATGATTTCTACTAGTAGGCATCTCGAATTGATCCATATGGATTTATTTGGTCCTACTGGAGTCACTTCCTTAAATAAAAGTAGATATGTATGTGTTTTAGTCGATGATTATTCAATGTTTACATGGTTATTTTTTTAAGACATAAAAATCAAGCTTTTGAAGAATTTGCAAATTTCTGCAAACGTGTTTAACATAAAAAATCTCTAAACATAGTTACTATTAGAAGTGGTCATGGTGGAGAATTTTAGAATGAAATATTTTCAGAATATTGCAACAAGAATGGTATAACACATACTTTTGCATTTTCTAGAGCTTCACTACAAAATGGCATGGTTGAAAGAAAGAATAGGGCTTTGCAAGAATGTGCACGTACCATGCTTGCTGAAAGTAATTTGACTAAATACTTCTAGGCTGAAGCTGTTTCTACAACATGTTATATCTTAAATAGAATAATAATTATGCCAAAGTTAAAGAAGACTTGTTTTGAGTTGTTTTTTGAACGTATTTCTAAAGTCTCTAACTCTAAAGTGTTTGGTTGGAAGTGTTTCATATTAAACACAAAAGGTAACTTACATAAATTTGATGCTAGATCTAATGAATTCATTGGATATTCAAATAGGAATAAGGCTTATAGAATTTTCAATAAGTCATCATAGACTATTGAAGAATCTATGCATGTCTCATTTGATGAATCTTTACCTTCATCTGGTGTTATTCAAGATGATGAAATTGTATCTTCACCACTATATAGCATTATTAAATCACTTGAGCAAATTACTCTAGATAGGTCGACTGATGGGGTTCATAAGTCGATTGATGTATTGAATCAGTCAGCTGATTGGTTCATTAAGACGACTGATCCTGTTGAGATAACTCCAACTTTACCAAAGCAATTTGTTGAAGTTCGAGATCATCCTCATGACTTAGTTATTGGTGACATCTCACACCACATTCAAACACGATCACACTTTAATATGATTTGTCATGCTGCTTTTTTATCGGATTTTGAACCTAAAAACATTCAAGAAGCCTGTGAGAATGAATTTTGGTTGAATGTTATGCAAGATGAACTTAACCAATTTGTAAGGAATGATGTATGGGATTTAGTTCCACAACCCCTTGATCATACTATTATTGGTACCAAATGAGTATTTAAAAATAAGTTAGAAGAATCATGACAAGTTGTTAGGAACAAGGCTAGACTAGTTGCCCAAGGATATAACCAAGAAGAAGGTATTGATTTTGATGAAACCTATGCTCCTGTTGCTAAACTAGAATCAACTAGAATTTTGTTATCTTTTGTATGTTTTATGAATTTCACACTTTTCCAAATGGATGTTAAAAGTGCTTTCTTAAACGGTTTTATTAAGGAGGATGTTTATATTAAGCAACCACCAGGTTTCGAACATGAACAATTCCTTAGCTATGTCTTTAAATTGAAAAAGACTTTATATGGTCTTAAACAAGCACTTCGTGCCTGGTATGACCGTCTAAAAACTTTTCTTTTAAAAATAGGGTTTGAAATTGGTAAAGTAGATACTACATTGTTTATTAGGAAAATAAATTCAGACATATTAATCATACAAATCTATGCAGATGACATAATTTTTGGATCAACTAACAGTAATCTATGTCAAGAGTTTGCTAATACCATGCAAAATGAGTTTGAGATGAGTCACATGGGTGAACTCAATTACTTCCTTGAACTTCAAATAAAAAAATTTTAAAATGGCATATTTATTAATCAAAAAAAATATGCTAAGGAGTTACTCAAACGATTTGGCATGCATGGAACAAGTAGTAAGCCCACACCTATGGCTACTACTACTACACTTAACAAAGATGAATTAGGTAAGAGTGTCGATCAAAACTCTATCGAGGTATTTTTGACTCACTCTTATATATAACTGCTAGTAGACCCGATATTATGTTTAGCGTATGTTTGTGTGCTAGATATCAGTCTGATCCAAAAGAATCTCACTTAAAAGCAGTGAAACAAATTTTAAGATATATTAAAGGCACGTCTGAATATGGTTTATTTTATCCTCGCACCAATAATTCTCAGTTACTGCCTTATAGTGATGCTGATTTTGCTGGAAGTAAAACTGACCGCAAAAGTACTAGTAAAACCTGTCAATTTTTGGGACATTCCCTAGTATCTTGGTGTAATAAAAAGCAAAATTTTGCATCTCTATCTACCACAGAAGCTGAATACATTGCTGCAAGTTTGGCTTGTGCTAAAATCTTATGGATGAAACACCCTTTTAGAATATGGTATTTTTTTCTTCAAAACCTTCTATAATGTGTGACAATACCAGTGCCATTAATCATTCTAAAAATCCGATTCAACATTCACATACGAAACATATTGATATTCGATATCATTTTCTACGTGACCATGTTTTAAAATGAGATATTTTATTGGAGTTTATTTCCACTGATACACAAATAGTGGATATTTTTACCAATCCGTTGAAAGAAGACATTTTTATATCATGTTATTTCTTAAAAATATACATATCTTAAGTATTTTCTTTCTTGAAATTTTTGAATGAACAGTCGACTGTTTTGCTTTTCAGTCGACTAAAGATGCTTTATAACTTATACATTCTTTTTAAAACTATGTTTATTTTTTCAACTTATTTTGTTCTCGCCTTAGTCGACTTCCCTCGTGACCAATCGACTGTCGCGACTGTGTTCAATTTTTTTTTTTTAAATCTAAATTGTCACTTGTTTGGGGTTTCTTTTGTTCTTCTTAGACCCGACCCGCTCTACTTTTCTTATCCATTTGATCTCCACCATCAATCTATCCTATCTTTTAATCTTTACCCTTAATTTTTTAACCTATCTAGTAAGAACCCTAGTTCCAATTCACCTTTTTCTTTTACTCTTCCTCTTCTTGACAGACCAAACGCCTGCAGAGATTGGAGCTCGCTGATTTGGATCACTGATTGGAGTTCGCAATTTAGTGCCTGCTTCCTTATTCAAAGATTCTTAGATTTGGTCCTTATCTTCTCTCTTTGCTGTTGGGTAACGTTTTTTTCTTATCTTTTTAGGTTTTTAGGTTGTTCTTTATCTTCATGTCGAAATCCGAGAGATTTAGGTCTTCTGCCCCTGTTGAAGATGAACATACTCATCCTAATTATCTTCAATATTTGAGGAATCTAAACCTACTTGAAAAATATTTTGCCATTTGCCAATTGGTTATTTTTCCTGGTAGGTTTATTAATTTTCCTAATTTAGAGAAATATCCAATTACTCCTCTATTTCAACAGTGTGGATTTTTTGATCTTTTATCTCTCGTAAATCAACCCCATTACTACCTGCAACTTATTTATTTGTTTTATGCTAATATGAAAGTTGCTAGTAATGATATGGTGATGAGATAAAAATCACTACCTCTATTAAAAATGTGTCTATGAAATTGAGTGTTAGGAAATTCGGACAGATTCTAAAAATTCCTTTTGATGGGTTGGATTTAGGAGAACTTGAACTTGATGATCCCTCCATTTTGTCAAAAATATTTCTTCCCCAATATTTTCTTCAAGGTCCTCCTATGACCAATAAGAACATAACCCCGCTTGTGAAGCTTGTTGCACGAATTTTATCGTATAATATTATCCGTAAAACAGGGAGCTACGATATATTTTCGCACAAATTACAAGCAGCTATTTGTGCTATTTTTGGGAATATTCATATCAACTGGAGTCAAGTTATCTTTAGTCGTCTCTGCAAAGCTCACACCTCTTTCTTACCTTATGGAGATATTCTCACTCATATCTTTAGCCACTTCAAGGTAGATTTAGATAAGGAGTCTAGTGTTGTGTCTCGATTTGAAACTTTTGATCGGGCCATTCTTTGCCCGTATGAAATTGCTCCATACTTCTCCTCATTCACCTACCCATAATGCTTCACCTATACCTTTGGCTACTTCCATTCCACCTCGTTCTTCAGCATCTAGTTCGTCCTCCATTCCACCTAGGGCAAGCTTTTCTCATCTTGAATGTCTCTATTCATCTGTCAACTACATTATGGACCGTCAGTATCTCATTCTGGGTCGTCAGGATTATCTAGAGGCTAGTCTTGCCAACCTCACTCAGTTGTTTGTTCGGACATTTCCTCAGCCTACTTCTGCCCCTGATAGTGACGAAGACGAAGATTGATGTTGCATGTCTTGTATTTTGCGTTACTTTTCTATTTTTTTATTTTTTATTTTTTAAGACTTTATCTTTGACTTTGGATTATGACTTTAGGTTCTTTATATTGTATGACTTTTGGATGCTTATGTATGACTTTATATTCTCTCTTTGGATTGCCCCGGGTTACTTTCTATTTTTTGTTCATGCCAAAGGGGGAGAATAGTTGGATTTGTGCATATTTAATCTTATTTTTGTGTGCATGTTCTATCTTATTTAGGGGAAGCAAATTTAGTTGTACTTTTTGCATATCTATGTGTGTTATGTTCAGAAGAAACATGTTGCTTAAAGTTACTACTCTATATTGTTTAATTATTGTGTTGTCATCATCAAAAAGGGGAGAATGTAGATTCTTGATTTTGATGACTACAACACGATTCACTTATGTTCTATTAACATGTCTCTTGTAGTGTGTACCCAAAGCATGCAGGATGAAGCTACAAGACAAGTGTCACTAAAAGCTTCAAAAGATCTTCAAAGTGATCAGATCAAGAACAAAAGAGTGTCTATGTAAAAAATTGTAATCTTTGATATGTTTGCTTAGAAATCTTGTAATAGCCTTGATGCACACACACACACATCCCTTAGGACTAAAATAAAGTTTATTAAAAATCAAAAATGTCAAATTCAAGCTTGTATGAGTTCTGCTGTCAAGTACCAGTCGACTTACATTGCTCAGCAATCGACTGTTTAAGTACGAAACAATCTAAACTTACTCAAGCTCTGACCAGTCGACTCCTTTGGCAACCTAGTCGACTGTTCAAGCAGCTTTGACAGTTTTTCTGAGTATTTAAATTTGATTTTTGAATTCAAATCTTTTCTAGCCGTTTGATGGCAGTTGGTTAACTGTTTTCCAACAACTCTGGAGTGTCTACTCTATAAATAAAATCCAGATTTCACTAGGAAAAGGCTACCTATTGCATTCAATAAGTCTTTGTTTTTGTTCAAGTGTTTGTGAAAAAGAACTCACATTCTCTTAGACTTGTTCTCTAATCTCAGTCTTGTATAACAAGGATTAAGTTGAAGACTGCGATTAGAAGTTGACCTATAGCCTCAATGCAAAAAGCACATTCAAAAATCAAGGCTTTAGGTGTTGTAATTTTCGATTTCTTTGTTGTTCACTCTAGGATTGTGAGAATGGTCCTCTCGGTTAGAGAGAAAGGCTCTTGGTGTAGAGCCAGTGTTCACTCTTGGGTTGTGAGAGTGGTCCTCTCGGGTTGTAAAGTGGGGTTTTGTTCTCTCTAGTGGTGAGAGAGGTAGGTATACAGGTTTTGCATAGTTATTGCCAAAGGTCATAAGGTATTCTTGTAATTCTTTTCAAGAATAGTGAAAAATCTCAAGTGGGTTGCTTGGGGACTGGACGTCGGTCAGGAGGACCAAACCAGGAAATATCACTGTGTTAGCATTGCCGATTCTCTGTCGTTTGATCTTTCTAACTTGTAAATTTAATTTTGCTGCATTTTATTTCTGTCTGTGTCTGATCAGTCGACTGGTAGTCCTATTAAGTCGACTTACAGACTCATTGTTCTTCAAGTTGATTAAGTCTCTTTTTTATCTGTCGATTTAGACGACTGGTCTTTTGTCCCAGTCGACTTAACAGGGTTTCAAGTTGAATATTTTTAATAATTTTTTATAACACTATTCAACCCCCTGCCTCTAGTGTTATCTGTCTTGCATACAGGATCCAACACTACTTTTCATCCGCAGACCGATGGTCAAACAGAAAGGGTGAGTCGGGTATTGGAGGATATGCTGAGGTCAACTTTGGTGGTAGTTGGGAGAGATACTTGGCATTGGTTGAGTTTGCTTATAACAACAGTTACCATGCAAGTATCGGTATGGCACCTTATGAAGCGTTGTACGGGAGGAAGTGCAGAACACTCGGTTGTTGGTATGATGTTGGGGAGAGGCAGATGTTTGGGCCAGAGATTGTGCAGCAAATATCGGAGAAGATCGAACAGATTCGGAAGAGGTTGGTCGAGGCTCAGAGTCGGCAGAAGAGTTATGCAGATATTCGGTGGAGAGACCTGGAGTTTGAGGGAGATGCAGTATTTCTCAAGCTGTCTCCGATGAAAGGAGTAATTAGATTTGGGAGATGTGGAAAGTTGGCACCAAAGTACATTGGGTTGTACAGGATTTTGAGGCTGATTGGTAAGATTGTGTATAAGTTGGAATTGCCCGAAGAATTGACACAATTGCATGATGTGTTCCATGTGTCAATGTTGAGGAAGTATGTGGCAGATCAGAGTCACTAGTTGATGGAAGTGCCCGAGGGGTTGCAGCTGAACTTGAGTTATAAGGAACAACCAGTGGAGATTGTTGACCATTGAGAGAAGGTGTTGAGAATAAAGTTATACCTATGGTCAACGTATTATGTAGGAACTAGTTGTTCGAGGAATCCACTTGGGAGCCGGAGGATCGCATAAAGAAGGGCTTTCCCGAACTTTTATGTAATTTTCTTCATTTGCTTGTAATTATTTTTGTCCCTATTAGCGGTAGTTCTGAGGACAGAACTATTCTAAGGAGGGATTAATATAACACCTCAGAATTTTAAATAATACTTTGGAAATTATAAATGAATTAGAATGGATTTTTGTGATTTAATAAACACTTTTCTGAAGTTTATCCTTTTGCACGTGCAAAACACGTGCAAATAGATTTCTTGGGAAACACAAAGTCAGAAAATTTATTTTGGAAAATCTAATCTTTATTAGTAGAAAATATATATTTTTTTTTTGGATTTTTATGAATATTTCATGGCTTATTTGCAAAGACTAAAAGATAAAGGATTTTTGTGCAAAATTGCCACTTTGAGTAAAAACTCCTGATTTTGGTTTTCTGGGATGTGCATATTAGTCGGCCCAATCAGGAGAGTTAGGGGATTTAATTTTATTTTATTTTAAATCAATCTGATTAACTAATAATTGGAACAATCCATGCGTAAATGAATAAATTTCTTGAGGAGTATTTTTGTAAACTTTGAGAAACCCTAAAAACCATGTCCTCAGCACCCTCTTGCCCCCCGGATCTTCAATTTGGTAAGCTCCTCGGTGAACAATTTTGGAGATCTTATGTTGTAGTACCCCGTATTTTTAAATATAATTTTGAAGATTTATAAATGAATTAAAATGATTTTTTGGTGATTTAATAAATATTTTTCTAAAGATTAATCTTTTTACACGTGCAAAACACATACAAATATTTTCTTGAAAAGTTCAAAAGCCAAAATTTATTTTGTGGAAAATCATTATTTATTATTTGAGATTATTTGTGTTTTTGCAGATTTTTCTGATATTTATTAGACCTATTTGCAAATATTACAAAAAGAAGGGTCTTTTTGCAAAATTGTCATTTTGAGGGATGAAAGTGTAAAATTGTTTTTCTGGACTTTTTAATCAATGCCGGCTGGAAATGAATGGTTTATTTTGTTTTTAAATCTCAATTTAATTGGTTTTATCAAGTTTCCAAGTATAGGGATCTATTTATGCAAAGTTATATTTTAAAGGGATTATTTTGCAAATGTGTTTACAAATCCTAATTCTCCTATTCCGGCTATTTAAAAGAAGTGGAGTGCAGCCGTCTTTCGCTGTACAACACAAGTTTTTTTTATTTTCTTGGAGATTCAAAGAGGAGATCTTCGATTCTTTGCAAAGGAGGGATTATTCGTCTTGCTTTGTTATATTCATTTGATCTCTCCAACGAGGTGAGTGACTTATTTTGTTTTATTTTGTTTTGTGCATGTTGTAAGTTGTTTTGTTTTTTTCTTTGAATGTTGTATGTGGTGTTTCATCTAGTAGAAAGCATGCTACGGTTTTTGATATGAAACATGTGGTGGATTGAATAAATGGATGAGTTAAAAATTGGATCTTCTGAGAAGAACCCTAGTTATTTGTGAGTAGAATTTACATGTGGATGATTTTAGATTGTAGAACCTAATATAAATTGTGAGTAGGCTATTCTTTTGGATTAGTGCTGATTTGATTGAGTATGGCGAAAGTAATGCATTAATTGATTAAAGACGAGATTTATGGGACTATTGGTGAGTTAGATGAAAGCAACTTGGCCATGTTAATGATAAATTTGTTTATGAATCAACTATTGAGAATAGTTGGGATTTAGTTTGAGAAATTTTGAGAATGAGTTATGGATTAAAAGACCATGTCGTGAGGATTTGAGTTGTGATGACCAAGTTGGGGATTGATACATTTTTTGATTAAATTTGGGGATTTATGATTTTGTGAAAGATTTACTTGAATTTGGATTTTATGACCCAGTTGGAATTTTGTGATGACCAAGTTTGTAATTTTGTTTGGTTTGTTGTTTTTTCCTTTTTTTTGTTTTCCAAAACCTCAAAACCCGTTTGGTTAAGTTATTTTTTGATAACAGTTTTCACAAAACTCCACTTCACCTATTTTCTGTTTTTTCACATCCTCTTTCTAAATCTATTTATATATATATATATATATATATATATATATATATATATATATATATATATTATTATTATTATATCTATATTTATAATATATTATTGTTACATATATTACTACTATTATTATTATTATTATTATTATTATTATTATTATTATTATTATAATATATTATTATAATTATTATATGTTATTATATATATGTATATAATTAAATATGTTTATTACAATAAATTACTTTATATTATTATATAATATAAAATTATTATAATACACTATTATTTTATATAATTATTAATATTATATATATTATTATTATATATTTTATTATTTTATTTATTCTTTTTTATATATACTATTATTATATTATATTATTATTATATATATTATTATTTTATATATACTATTTTATATATACCATTATTATATTATATTATTATTATATATATATATTATTATATATATTATTATTATTATATATTACTATTACATATTATTACATATATTAATATATAATATATTACTATTATATATTATTATATATATTATTATATAATATACTATAATTATAATATATTGTTATATATATATGTTTACAATATATTATTGTTACATATATTATTATTATTTTTATAATAATAATTGTTATTATATATATGTTATATTATTATTATATATATTATATAATTATATATATATATATACACTATTATAATTATAATGTATATTTTTTTTTTCATATATACTATGTTATATATACGATTATAATAATCTATTATTATTATAATATATATTATTATTATTATATATTACTATTATATATTATTCTATAATTTATTATATAATTTATTATTATTGTAATAAATTGTTTAATACATAATTATAATAGATTATTATTGCATATATATTATTATAATTAATATATGTTATTATATATATGTATGTAATTAAATATGATTATTATAATAAATTATTTCATATTATTATATAATATAAAATTATCATAATATATTATTCTTTTATATATACTATTTTATACTATTTTATATGTACTATTATTACATTATATTATTATTATAATTTATATTATTTATATATATATTATTATTATTGTATATTATTATTACATATTATTATATATATTAATATATAATATATTACTATTATATATTATTATATTTATTATTATATAATATATTATTATTATAAAATACTGTTATATATATATTTATAATATATTATTGTTACATATACATTATTATTATTATTATTATTATTATTATTATTATTATTACTATATATATATATATATAATATTATTATATATATATATATATATATATATTGTTACCGCTGATTTCGGTGTGGGGGTAAACAGATAGAATTTGTAAGTCCGAGAAAAACCTGAACAGTTGACTCAGCCTTCTTGATCCCGCCGCGACCTGCAAGGAAGTGCGAGACACCGGGGTTGATTCCGGCGACGCACCCTCCGACGCTCTTGTCAGTAATCAGAAAAAGATTAAGAAAGAGCTTAAATGGTGAAGAAGTGATTAACCTGGTCTTGGTGGTAGAGGGGTTGTATTTATAGTTGCCTTTGGAACGGTTAGGATCCTGATTTCCTGCCTAACAGCCAGGAGGAAAATCCTCCTATTCTGTTTTGGGAAATTAGGCCCTGATTCCCTGGTGAGAGCCAATCAGGCTTATTGATTTGATTCAGTCAAATCAGTGGCCTTGATTCTCCTCATGGTGAACCGGGCTTGTATCGGGTCGGGACCCGTGCCCAGTTGAAGTGGATCTATTCGTGGGTGGTTGGTTCTGTGAGAAGGAGGCCCAATACCCGTTTTGGATCCATCTGTATGTGAAATTACCTTTTTACCCCCGTGCTTCAAGATTCGTGCTCGATCTGGACGGTCCCGATTTAACCCCATTTTTAGCCATATCACGAGCCCCCCACTCCTAAAGACTGAGTGTGATCAGACTTTGAGGAGTAGTCTAGCTGTTTTAGTGGCTAGTGGAGTTGTATCGGAGTCCAAATGTAAGATTTTGAATCTAGAAAGGGGGTAGTGAGGTAACTTTTGACGCCGCTGGCTGTTCTCTAGTCACATTGGGTATTTAAGGGTTTTTATCTATTTTTTCGGACTATTTATTTAATTTTGCGACGTGTTCACTAATCGTTCGGGGGCCTTTAACGGCACATCCTGGGTAATAATTGTTCGTTTAGGGGTTCAAAAATGTCCCCCCAAATTTCCAATTATTTTCCAGAATTTTTAGTTAATTTTCTCGAATTTTTAGCAATTTTTTCACAATTTCTAAATAAATAAAACGATTTAAATAAATAAAAAACGATTTAAATACCGATTGATGACGTGGCTCGATCTGAGCCGTTGATCATGGACGAGCGCGAATTTCGGAAAGATCTGATGGCTGTTACCGCTCGGCAGTGTTTTTCTCCGTTTACGAGCTCGGAAAGGCGCTTGCTCGGCTGCCGACCGGAGGTAGGGGGTTCGGCAGGCCGAGCGACGTGGCGCTATCTGAGCTGTCGGATGCTGGTACGCATCTCGAGACGGACGCGGTTCCCAAGAAAACGCTATCTTGTCTTTTAGCGCACGTGGCGCAATCTGGGCCGTTCATCATTGGGATTGCGAATTTCTGAGAGATCCAACGGTTTAAGTAGCTCGGTGTCTTTTTTCTCCATTTACCAGCTCGGGAAGGCACTTGCTCGGAAGCCGACCGAGGGAGCGTGGCTTCAGTCGTCCGAGCGACGTGGCGCTATCTGAGCTGTTGGATATTGGCACGCATCTCGAGACGGGCGCAGCTCCCAAGAAAACATTATCTTGTCGTTTAGTGCTCTTGGCGAGATCTGTGCCGTCTGATCGAGATCAGGCGCGAAAGTTGAGGGAAAAGTGAGTTTTCCCCGTTTACACGCTCGGGAAGGCACTTGCTCGGCGACCGACCGAGGGCCTGTGGTTTTTGGCAATCTGAGATGGCTCTGTTCCCAATGGTATTAATGGTGCTTCGGGACTTGCGCGGCGTTTCGCCTTCCCAATGTCATTAAGGATAACTCCCTTAATTAATGCGCGGCATTTCAACTTCCGAGGGTCATAATGGCTGGTTCTTGGAGGCAGGCTATAAGTACCCCACTCCCTTTGTCATTTCAATCACCATCAGCATAGAGTCTCACACCTCGGAGGTATCTGCCCTGGGTAGCTTCTCCTTTGAGGTCCGGGGGGGTGGTTGCTCTTCTGCCTGGTTTTCCCACTGTTCCTGACGGCCCCAAAGTGGATGTCAGGAGCGGGGGGGGGGGGGGGAACGAGGCAGTAGTGGCAACGACCGTAGCCCGGACCCGAGGGATGAGTTGTTTCAGAAGGACGGGTGGTCGCCCTGTTGTCTTGTTCTTCTCCCGTTCCTCACTGCTCCGAAGGGGATGTCGGGAGCGGGAGGGAATAAGGCAGTAGTGGCGACGATCATAGTCCGGACCCGAGGTGTGGGACACTTCGGAAGGACGGGTGGTCGTTCTTCCACCAAGATCTTCTGCTTTCTTTGGTCGCTCCGAAGTGGGTGTCTAGGTAGGCGGAGATCTTGGTGGAAGAGGTGATGATCCATGTCCGATGCCGATTTCCGGACCATCCGAGTCCGTTTGTTGCAACTGTGAAGGCGCTGTTGCCAGAGTCCTCTGACAAGCCGAGCCTTCCAGTTGCAACCAACTAGCTCGGAATGGTGCGCTTCTCCACCATGAGTCGTGGCTCGGGCTTCCGGACCGTCCGAGCCCGTTGTTAGCAACTGTGAAGGCGCTGTTGTCAGAGTCCTCTGACGAGCCGAGCCTTCCAGTTGCTACCAACTAGCTCGGAATGGTGCGTTTCTCCTGATCTCTGAGTGTTGATGGGCCCCCACCCATCTCTGTCTTCCTTCCGGGCTGATGGCTTCTGATGGATGTCAGCCCGGAGGAGTTAGAGATGGGGGGAGTGCCGATCTGTTTTTGACTGGGGCCCGTGGGTCGGCGGAATATCGGCTGAGGCACGGGACCCGGGGGGTGCTCGCCGAGGGCGGTGCCTTAAAACTTTGAATCAAAATTTTCCTGGTTCCTTTAGACATAGGTGGGGCATCCGAGGGTTCAATCGTCCGAGCGACGTGGCGCACCCTGAGCCGTTGGATGATGGCGCGCATCCCGAGACGGGCGCAGCTCCCAAGAAAGCACTATCTTGTCGTTTAGTGCTCTCGGCGAGATCTGGGCCGTCTGATCGAGATCAGACGCGAAAGTTGAGGGGAAAGTGAGTTTTCCCCGTTTACACGCTCGGGAAGGCACTTGCTCGGATTCCGACCGGACCCTATTGCCGGCATGTTCGGATTGCTTGTAGCTCGGATTCAGATTCCCTGGAGCCGAGCCAGTTGACTTGGTGACGGAGATAGTGGTGATGGGCCTTCGCGACGTTTCGAGAGCAGCCCAAAAGTCGCAAACTTTTGTTTGGAAGTCCAAGGGACGTCCCATTTTTACTATAAATCTTCACCCCCCCTTAGACCAAGTCTCACTTTTCACTTTTACTCTCTCTCTTCAGTTTTTACTTTGCTTCGAAGTTTTTAGCTCTCTGGTGGCGTTGCTAGCTGTCGCGGTAGCGTTCCTAGTTTCCGGCGAGCTTTCCGACCGCACCTGTCACTTCAAGGTCAGTCTCTTTCCCTTCTCTTTTAGGAAAAATGGTTAAGATTTCGGCTGAGACCCCCGCCTCGGAGCAAGCCGTTGGCCGAGGGGATAGAGGGAAGGGAGTAGTGGAGCCGAGCGAGCGAGACATCGTTCGTCCGGATAAAGAGGGTGAAGTGGCTGAAGTGCCCGAGGAAGTCGAGGCGGAGTCCCGAAAGGGTAAAGCCGTGATCACGATAGTGGAAACACCGAAGAGAGCGGGGGCGTTTGGTCGGCAGCCCATCGCCGTGTCGAGCGTGGGAGGCGTCCGGGATTACGCCGAGGATACCTTGGAGAGAGTCACTCAAGGTACGACTAAGCTGGTTTAGGAGAACGAGCCTAGGGAGCTGTCCGAGGTTGACCATAGGATCTCGACTCTTACCGAGACCGATCTTCGTCTGATCCGAGAGGGTTTCCGGATCCCGCTTGAGTATGTACTGCTCCTTCCTGGGCCGGGATTCCGAGCCAACACAAAGTCCTTGTCGGACGTATGTGTCTTTCCGGTCGACTCCCTCATTGCCGGACTCCGCTTTCCCCTCCACCCGTTCGTGGTTGAGGTTTTGGTCTGGTACAATTTGAGTCCTGCCCAACTGATGCCGAACACATGGAGGCACGTCGTGGCGTTCGTCCTTCGATGCCAAGAGGTCGGCGCCAAGCCGACTATGTTCCTCTTCCGGAGTCTCTTCCGACCCTGCCAGCCGAGGCGGGACGAGCAGAGGTTTTTCCTTTCTCCTCGGACGGGAGTTAAGTTGATCGAGAACCCGGACTCGATCAAACATTGGAAGGAGAAGTACTTCCTCGTCCGAGCTCTGACGCCATGGGTGATACCGACGGTTTGGGCGAAGGAAGGTCTGCCCAAGCGGACCAAGAGAAAGGTGCCGCTGAGTGATGAGGACAAGGAGGTCTAGAAGAAGCTCCTCGCCCTGCCAATGCTAAGCTGGAAAGATATCACGGAGGAGCATCTGTTCCGTGGGGGTCTCAGTCCGATCGACCCTCGTATGCTTCTGGTATTTATACTCTTTGTTTAAAGTTCATGAAAATTTTTCTAAGTTTTTTCATTCGGCTTTTGTAGAGATGATGAAGCTTGATTACAAGGCTCTGGTGGCAAAGGGCAGGGCAGAGCAGGAGAAGAAGAAGAGGCCGTCGGCAGCGCCTCAGGACAGCCGGGCTTCGAAGAAGCCCTCGGTTGTGAAGGCTGCCGACCAACCGAAGGTCGCGGTCCTCAAGGAGGGGGAGATCGAGGTCCTTGTCTCTCCGACGAAGGTTGTGGTCCCCAAGCAGGGGGGGTCGTGGTCTCCGATCCCCTCGCCTCGGATGCACCTGCACCGACCCCGGAGGCGGGTGCTCCCTGTTCGTCGAGCAGCGTGTTCGGGGTGAAGGATGCGCTATCCCTCCCAGTTCCGCCCCTTACCGCCGATGTGGAGAAGATCTTGACCGAGCGTCATAAGCAGATCTTCGTCCCCGACTGGCAGGTGTTGAACGTCGATGGCTTTTTAGGCGACGGGAACATCTGCATGGAGGCAGTGAGGCACCTGCCGACCCCGAAGGATCGAGCGACCCTGAAGGCCGGGATGGCAGGGGACGCCGTGATGCAGATTGCCCGGAATACCATGTCGGTAAGTAGGCCGAGCTCTTCTTCGTCCACATTTCTTCCTTGGAATTTCTCTAAGTTCTTGGGTTCGGATTTTAACGTGTTGTTCTCTTTCAGACCCTCTGCCACTTCAATTTCCTGGTCGAGGAGTTGGCGAACAAGGAGCAGGAGAAGGAGCGGGAGAGGGCGGAGCGCGTCAAGGTCGCGAAGCAGCTTGATGACGAGCTGCTTCTCTCGACGAAGAGAGCTGCCGAAGTAGGAGGGTTCGAGAAGCAGCTGGCCGACGCCATTCAGCTGTCAAAGGACACGGCGGCCAAGCTTGAGGCCTCGGAGAAGGAGGTGGCCGAGCTGAAGGATACGACAGCCAAGCTCGAGGCGTCGGTAAAGGAGGCAGCAGGGCTGAAGGAGGAGCTGGCCAAGGCTCGGTCGGAAGCGGAGGATGCTCGGAAGAGGGCCGAGAAGATCAAGGCCAAACACCTCAGGAAGGTGAAGAAGGTGAAGAAGGCCGTGCAGGAGGAGGCCGCGCTGCACATGCTCCAGAACATGGTGGATGCCTATGGCCGGGCCCTGCAACATGTGGTCGCCAAGAACCCGGGCTTCGACACGTCCTCCTACAACTTTTACGACCTCGTGGAAGGGGAGGAGGGTGTCCCCGAGGGGTTGCTCGACCCCGAGGGGGAGACGGAACCCGTCGAGGACCCATGGAAGGCCGAGGCCGAGGAGGAAGAGGAGGACGACTCCGAGGAGGAGAGCAGGAGCGAAGGCGGAGGCGGGGGCGATGGCGAGGACAAGGCCGAGGGGTCGACGGACCCGAACGACAAAAAGGTCGACCCCTGACTCGGTTGTCTTTTTTCTTTTTTGTCTTTTTTTTTGTAAGCCTAACTGCGGACTGGCCACCGCTGTTGTAGAACTTTCTCTTTGAATCTTGAATGAAAAAATGTTTTGTTTGGCCAAAATTTGTCCAAGTGTTGAGTCTCGGACTTAGTGTCTGATTTGGCGTAAATTTCTTCAAGTGTTGGGCCTCAAATTTATCTCTGCTTTTCAGGTGAGATTCGGCCCGATCACGGAGGTTGTATACCTTCGGAAGGAGCTGGCAAAAACGAAGGACGAGCTCTTTCAGAGCCGGTATAATCGATTTCTCCTGCTCGGCAGGCTGGAGGAGACGAAGGCAGCTCTGCGGAGGTATTGTCGCGAGCTGTGGCAACTACGGAAGCACCCCCCAGCTCCTTGTCCCGAAGGCGAAGTCGAGAGTCTCCGTAGAGAGCTTGCTGCCGCCAAGCAGAAGAATGACGACCTCTTGGCTGAGGTCCAATACTTGGAGTTAGCGGAGAAAGAACGTTCGGCGGAGAGAGAGAAGCTGACTTCCGAACTGGAGAAAGCGTCAACTGAGCGCAAGAGGCTATCAGCCGAAATCGACAGGCTCAGAAGGATCACAATATATAGGGGGATTGAGGTCACCCATTATCGACGGCTTGCGGCTGATAGTGCCAATGCCTCGGGCTCGTTGAGGGCCCCTCGACCGAAGAAGTTGGCGAAGGACGACGTCTTGAGGGATAGAATTATCGAACTGGAGGAGGAGATCGCGTCGCTCAAGCCCGTGTCGGAGAGAGCTAATGTCCGCAGCACGTCGTGCACTCGTGAGGAGAGCGAGAGGGGGATTACGTTTTACGAACTTGCGACGCGCTCTCCTATGACCAGGCGGAGTCCGACCGATGCTCAAAGTAGCGCGGCTGTCTCGTCGAGCGGTGCCTCGGTCGGCGTCGCTGTTAGGACCAGCAGTGAAGGGGGATCGCGCTTCGTTGGTTTAGGGTCGAGCTCGGAGGGCAGGCCTCGTCGTCCTCGCGTTTCCCTAAACCGAAGCATTCCCCTTCCGAAGAGGCCCTGATCATGTCGTTTTCCATTTTTGTTGGTTGTTGTAAAAACCTAATTATGGGGTCGGTTCGGCTGTCTGTAACACTATCGTGTCTGAATGCGAATCTTTTTTGGAAAATTTTCAAGTGTTAGACATCGGCAGTATATTGAAATTGTGTTATTCGTTTTCCCTTCCTTTCAGCTCGTGGAGACGATCCATGGCTCGGACTCTGAACGTCCGAATGATGACTCCGAATCCGAGGCCACTTCTGGGACGGTGGTTTTGAGCCCTAGGAGCGCCGATCTGAAGTTACGCCGGGCTGAGAGTGAACGGGCCCATCTTTCGTCCGTCCTCGGTCTTCGGGAAGCCGAGATCCAACGCTTGGAGAATAGGATCGTCGAGCTGAGCCCCACAGGAGGGGATGAAGACTCGCAAACCGCATTCAGCAACGCTCTTCGGGTCCAATGCATTCGGCACAACCAGTTGAAGATTATTGCCGAGCGGGATGACTTGCTTTCGGAGATTTGGCACTTGCAGGCTGTGATGGCGAAGCTCCGGGGGGACGCAGAGGAGCAGCCAGCCGAGGAGGACGAACAGTCTAGTGAGGATGTTTCTATATGAGATAGCAAGTGTAGTGGGTCGGGCGTTGTGTGTTTTGTTTGCCAACACTTTGTAATGGAATGTTTTGTATTATGCGCCGACCATTAATAAAATTCCCCTTCATTGCCTTGCATATTTGTCTTTACTTATAACTGTGTCGGTCATGCCGAGATCTTTGAACCGAGCGTGTTTGTTTAACCGAACGGGTCCCCACGAGTACGGTATTTTGTCGTTTAGCAGCTCTGGCACGGTACGGTACGAATTCCTTGGCGGCTCTGCGCCCAAGAAAGTGTTATTTTGTCGTTTAGAGCAGGTGGCGAGATCTGAGCCGTCGAACGTAGGTGCGGATCTCGAGGCAGCTCAGTCCCCAAGAAAACGTTATCTTGTCGTTTAGCACAGGTGGCAAGATCTGAGCCGTCTGATCGAGATCATGCACGAAAGTTGAGGGGAAAGTGTGTTTTCCCCGTTTACACGCTCGGGAAGGCACTTTCTCGGGAGCTGACCGAAGGTGTGGGTCTTCGGGCTTCGGCAAATAGTTAGGAGAGTTCGGATATGTGTTCTGGACCTTGGGTAGAGTTCAACGGTTGTGGGAGCAATTCCGAACGGCGATCTACCCCTGATTCGTCCGGAGACGAACCGAGGAGGTAATGTCGAGCCGAGTGTTGGACTCCGAACCATCGGTACAGTTCAACGGCTGTGGGAGCAATTCCGAACGGCGATCTACCCCTGATTCGTCCGGAGACGAACCGAAAAGGTAAAGTCGAGCCGAGTGTTGGACTCCGAACCATCGGTATAGTTCAACGGCTGTGGGAGCAATTCCGAACGGCGATCTACCCCTGATTCGTCCGGAGACGAACTGAGGAGGTAAAGTCGAGCCGAGTGTTGGACTCCGAACCATCGGTATAGTTCAACGGCTGTGGGAGCAGTTCGGAACGACGGTCTACCTCTGGTCCGTCCGGAGACGAACTGAGGGGATGAGGCCGAGCCGAACGTGGACTCCGAACCATTGGTTGAAATCACAATATAAAAGGGCAGGTGATAAGAGGGGAGAAAAACATGCGGATTCACAAACATAATGGAGCTTTCTTTATTGATATTTAACGGTGAACCATTTTACATAGTACAATTTGTGAAAAATGGGTTACAAGTTAGAGGATTGGAATGGCTCGATACTCCATGTTACTCAGAGCGGCGTCGGAGCGCTTTCTTGGTATTTCAGGAGGTGGTCGGCATTCCAAGTCCTCGGAAGCTCTCTGCCGTCCAGGTCTTCAAGGCGATATGTTCCTGGCCGAACAACTTTCGTGATCCTGTACGGCCCTTCCCAGTTCGGGGCTAGCTTGTTCTTCTGACCGGGGAGGGATATAGCTAGCTTTCTCCTGACCAAATCTCCTTGTTTAAGGTTGGCGGGCCGGACCTTCCTGTTGTACGCCAATTCAACTCTTCTTCGGTAGATCTGCTGCCGAATCGATGCCCTTTCCCTCAGCTCGTCTATCAAGTCCAATTCTGCTCTGAGGTCTCTGGCATTCTGCGCTTCGTCATAGGCTGTGAGTCGAGGGGAAGGTATTCCGACCTCAAGAGGTATCACGGCCTTGGACCCATAGGTGAGGTTGAAGGGGGACTCGCCTGTTGGGGTCCGTTTGCTCGTGCGGTAGTTCCATAGGACGTTGGGGAGTTGGTCGACCCATAAGCCCTTGGAACTTTTGTCGAGCCTTTTCTTGATACCTGCGAGGATCTGCCGGTTGGCATTTTCTGCCTGTCCGTTCGACTGAGGATGGGAGACGGACGAGAAGCGCTGCTGAATGGCCAGGTCGTCGCATAGAGCTCGGAACGCTGCGCCTGTGAACTGAGTCCCGTTGTCCGTTACGAGGACCCGGGGGACTCCGAACCTGCATATGATGCTTTTCCAGAAGAACTGTCCCACTTTGTTCTCGGTTATAGTGGCGAGGGGCTCGGCCTCTACCCACTTCGAGAAGTAGTCGATGGCTACGACCAAGAACCTGAGCTGACCCGGAGCCGAAGGGAAGGGCCCTAGTAAGTCCATGCCCCACATTGCGAAGGGGATGGGACTTGATAGGGAGGCGAGGTTGGCCTGAGGGAGGTGTCGGATGTTAGAGTGTCTCTGACAGGAACTGCATTGCCGAACGTGTCGCTCGGCGTCTTGAAGTAGGGTCGGCCAGAAATACCCATAATTCAAAGCTTTTCGGGCCAAGGACCTAAATCCCGAGTGCGCCCCTCCGATGCCTTCGTGGAGCTCGCGCAGGGCATATTCGGCTTGATCCGGAGAGAGGCACCTTAAGTACGGTCGGCCGTCTATCTGAAAGAAAGAGCGTTTGTACAGGATACCCTCGACTAGGACAAACCGCTCGGCCCGGGTCCTGACTCGGCGAGCCTCTTTGGGATCCGAAGGCAGAACTCCATCCCTTATGAATTCTATCAATGGCTTCATCCAATCGTCTTGTAGCATGACTGGCAAAGACTCCGCCGAGGCGGGCGACTCATCTTCGATGCTCGGCTTGGAGAGGACTTCGATCAGCACGGTCTGTTCGAGACCTTGAAGTGAGGACGAAGCCAATTTGGAGAGGGCATCAGCCTGTGAGTTTTCTTCCCGAGGGACTCGTTCGATGGTGGCCTCTTCGAACCGGCTCAGGAGGTCCCGGACCTTGGCGAGGTACTTCGCCATTCGCTCGTCTCGGGCCTCATATTCGCCCGAGACCTGGTTCACGACTAGTTGGGAGTCACTGTGAATCCGAAGGCGTTGGGCTCCAGCACTTCGGGCGAGCCCGAGCCCGGCGATGAGGGCTTCGTACTCTGCCTCGTTGTTCGAGGCCTTGAAGTTCATGCGGATGGCGTACTGGAGGACGAAGTTGTCAGGGCCGTTCAGTATGATTCCGGCACCGCTTCCTTCATTACAAGAGGATCCGTCCACAAAAACTGTCCAAATGGGGGGCCCATTCGGGACGTGGCCGACCTCGGGGATAGTGGATTCTACGATGAAGTCGGCGAGAGCTTGTGCCTTAATTGTCGTCCGAGGCTGATAAGAGATGTCATGCTGACTTAGCTCAATGGACCACTTCATCAGCCGGCCCGAGGTCTCAGGCTTGTGGAGGATCTGCTTGAGGGGTTGAAAGTATGGCCGAAGTTTTCTCGCCGCCATGACCAGAGCGTAGGCTATCTTCTCTATCCTCGGATAGCGGAGCTCGGCGTCCCGGAGCACCTTGCTCACGTAGTAGATAGGCCTCTGGGCTCGGTCCTCCTCTCTCACTAAGACAGCACTTAAGGTCTGCTCGGAGGCAGCCAAGTAGACGAAGAGAGTCTCGCCCGGGACCAGTTTACTGAGCAGGGGGGGTTCACCAAATAGGCCTTCAGCTGGTCGAATGATTCTTGTTGTGGTTGGCCCCATTCAAAACCTTTGGCCCCCCGGAGCGCTTTGAAGAAGGGAAGGCACTTTTCCCCCGACTTCGAAAGGAACCGGCCGATAGCAGCGAGCCGGCCAGTGAGCTTTTGCACCTCCTTGACGTTCCGAGGCGGAGCCATGTCTAATATGGCCTTAATCTTTTCAGGATTAGCTTCGATTCCTCGCTGGCTTACCATGAAGCCGAGGAATTTTCCCGAGGAGACACCGAACGCACACTTGTTCGGGTTCAGCTGCATGCTGTGCTTCCTCAATATGCCGAAGGCCTCCTGGAGGTCGGCTACATGATCGGTGTCGCGGATGCTCTTGACGAGCATGTCGTCAACGTACACCTCCATGTTTCGGCCGATCTGGTTCTGGAAGACCTTGTTGACGAGGCGCTGGTAGGTGGCGCCCGCGTTCTTCAGGCCGAACGGCATTACCCAGTAGCAGTAGAGGCCTTGGTCGGTGACGAAGGAAGTCTTCGGAATGTCCGGAGGGAACATTCGGATTTGATTGTACCCCGAGAAGGCATCCATGAAGCTGAGAAGCTCATGGCCCGAGGTGGCGTCGATAAGGGTGTCGATGTTCGGGAGCGGGAAGGGATCCTTCGGACACGCCTTGTTCAGGTCGGTGAAGTCAATGCATATCCTCCACGAGCCATTGGACTTCTTGACCATTACAACGTTCGGCAGCCACTCGGGATAATTTACCTCCTGTATGAACTTGGCCTTTAGAAGTTTATCAACCTCCTCCTTGATGGCCTGCTGTCGCTCGGGAGCGAATTTTCGCCTCTTCTGCTGGACCGGTTTGCACCCCGGTTCGACGCTTAAGCGATAGATGAGGAGCTCCTCAGAAATGCCGGGCATGTCCGCGGCTGACCATGCAAACAGGTCACGGTTGTCCCGGATGCATTTAATCAGGTCCGAACACAGTGCGGTCGGCAAGGATTTGCTAATGAGAAATTTCCGGCTCGGATCCTCGTCCGAGAAAAGCACTTCTTCCAATTCGTCCGCCGGTTCGGACGTCTGGCGGGCCTTCGGCTCGGAGATCTCCAGTGTCTCGAGCGAGAGCACTGGTCCCCCGGTGGAAGTCATGTAGCACTTCCAGGCTGTTTCCTGGCTTCCCTTGACTTCCCCTACTCCCGACCGAGTGGGGAACTTCATTTTCAAATGGTATGCCGAGGGGACAGCCTCCAGGGCGGCTAGGTCGGGGCAGCCTAGGATGACATTATATGCTGCTGGGACGTCGACGACCATGAAGTCCATCGGCTCGGTCCGAGTAGTAGGGGTGCTTCCCGCAGTAACGTCTAGGGTTATCACCCCCTCGACGGTTACCGGGACCCCCGTGAACCCGTGGAGAGTGTAACCGGCCGGCTTGAGACGGTCTCGGGACAGCTGCAGGCCTCGGAAGGCCGAGAGGAAAAGGATATTGACCGAACTCCCGTTGTCCACCAAAATCCTCTGTACCTTGAAGTTGGCCGTGCGGAGGTCGATGACGAGGGCATCGCAGTGGGGGGTTCGGACCCCTTCGAGGTCGGCATCGGAGAAAGACACAGGGACGCCGAGACATTTCGGGGGAGGGGCACTATGGACCGAGTTGACCTCTCGGACGAAGGCCTTCCGGGAGGAATTAGAGGAGCCCCCCATGGGGCCTCCGTGGATCAAGTGCAGAACCCGTTCCTCCTCGAACTCGGGTGTCTCTTCACGCCGCTCGGAGCGCTTGTTAGCCCCCCGAGGCGGAGGGGAGTTGCGATCTGTCCGATCGTTAGCCTTCACGAACTTGGCCAACTGCCCCCTCCGAATGAGGGCTTCAATCTCATCTCTCAAAGCTCGGCAGTCATTCGTGTCATGCCCGTGGTCTCGGTGGTAACGACACCACTTATCTTTGTTCCTCCTCTTCGCCGGGGTGTGCATCCTTGGAGCTGGAGGGATGACTCCCTCCTTCTCCACCTCCATTAGGATAGTAGAGACATTAGTGGTGAGGGGAGTGAACTTTTCGAACCTCGGGGGAGGGCGGCGCTGGCCGCCGATGTCCTTTTGAGCTTTCTTGGACCCCTCTTCCCCCGTCGCCTTCCTCTTCGACCCTGCGGAGGGCCCCCCAAAGCTTGGAAGGGCTTCGGCCTCCTCTGCTCGGATGTACTTCTTGCACCTCAGGAGGAGGTCAGCGAAGTCATGCGGGGGCTTCTTGGCCAGGGATGATCGGAGGTTGGCGTTAAGGACGTTCGACTGGAACGCCACGGTGGCCACGGACTGGTCTAAGGAGGCAATAGACCTGACCTCTGCGGTGAATCTCTTCACATAATCCCGCAGCTTCTCTTCCCTTTCCTGCCGCAGGTTCAGTAGGGAGAGACTTGTCTTCTCGGCTCGCCGGCTACTCACGAAGTGAGTTATGAACAGCATCTCGAACTGCTCGAATGAGAAGATGGATGAGGGGGCGAGCCTGGAATACCATTCCCGAGCCGACCCCCTGAGTGTGGCAGGGAAGGTCCTGCAGAGCACCGCGTCGGAAGCTTGATGGATCGGCATCAGGGTCTTGAAGCTTTCAACGTGATCGACCGGGTCGGATTCCCCTGAGTATGTTTCAAACTGTGGCGGTTTGAAACTCCTCGGTATGTGGGCCTCCATGATCGACCGTGAGAAGGGGGGTCGGCTGGGACGGAAAGTTCCTGCTCGGGACTCTTCCTCCCTGTCCATGCGGCCGATACGCCTTTCCACCTCATGGAGACGGCAGATGAGGGTGTCGTCCCTCCGCTGGTAACCGTATGACCCCCCGGACTCCTCTTCATAGGAAGTGGAGCATGGACTGCGGCGCCGGTAGTCCTGGGACCGGCGAGGGCTTTGTTCCCGCTGCTGGCGGCTGGGAGCCGGGGAAGGGCTCCGCGTTCGGCGCTGCGGACTGGGATCCCTGGGGGGCGTCGGAGCCCTCTGAGCATTCTGGACGTTCTGCCGAAGATTGAGAGCTTGCAGAACGGTCTCCTGAAACTGGAGGAATTCGGCTCGACTGATAGGTACATCTCGGTCCCTCGGATGACGCCGATCCCCGGGGGAACGGGACCTCCTCCTTCGGCGCTCGGGGGACGCTGCTCGGCCTCTACGGTCCGGAGACCTTCTGCCGTCCCGGCGACGTGGTGACCGCTCACCTTGACGCTGGCGGGAGGCTCCCTCTCGGGCCCGCCTCTCGTCGAGATGGGTTCGGAGGTCGTCGTCCTTGTGGCGGTTCAGAAGTGTGATGCGGAGGTCGGGATGATGAGAAGCCATCGAGTCAGAGGAGCCATTATGGAACGAGACAAGGCCCGGATTGAGGGGCTGCTTCTCCTTCCGACCGTTATGACCGGACGGACCATTGTCGGGCTGCTGCTTGGGATGAGGAGGTGGGACCTGCTGGGTCGGCGGAGGGAGGTCGGACTGAGAAATGGGATTGACTGGGGCTTCATTCGCCGGGTCGGCGAGGTTGCCCACACGGTTCGACCCTCTGGATCTGACCTTCTTCAGCGGCATGACTGCAGAGGACGACGGAGAACGGGCTGAGGCTGTTTGTGTGGCTTTTTCCCATAGACGGCGCCAATCTGTTACCGCTGATTTCGGTGTGGGGGTAAACAGATAGAATTTGTAAGTCCGAGAAAAACCTGAACAGTTGACTCAGCCTTCTTGATCCCGCCGCGACCTGCAAGGAAGTGCGAGACACCGGGGTTGATTCCGACGACGCACCCTCTGTCGCTCTTGTCAGTAATCAGAAAAAGATTAAGAAAGAGCTTAAATGGTGAAGAAGTGATTAACCTGGTCTTGGTGGTAGAGGGGTTGTATTTATAGTCGCCTTTGGAACGGTTAGGATCCTGATTTCCTGCCTAACAGCCAGGAGGAAAATCCTCCTATTCTGTTTTGGGAAATTAGGCCCTGATTCCCTGGTGAGAGCCAATCAGGCTTATTGATTTGATTCAGTCAAATCAGTGGCCTTGATTCTCCTCATGGTGAACCGGGCTTGTATCGGGTCGGGACCCGTGCCCAGTTGAAGTGGATCTATTCGCGGGTGGTTGGTTCTGTGAGAAGGAGGCCTAATACCCGTTTTGGATCCATCTGCATGTGAAATTACCTTTTTACCCCCGTGCTTCAAGATTCGTGCTCGATCTGGACGGTCCCGATTTAACCCCATTTTTAGCCATATCATATATATATATATATATATATATATATATATATATATATATATATATATATATATATATATATATATATATATATATATATATATATATATATATATAATAATATATAAAATAATATATAATAGTAATATATAATAATAATATATATTATTATAATAATAGATTATATGAAAAAATATATATATAGTATATATGAAAAAATAATATATATTATAATAAAAGTGTGTATATATATATATATTATATATAAACATAAATATATATATACACTTTTATTATAATATATATTATTTTTTCATATATACTATTTTATATATACTATTATAATAATCTATTATTATAATAATATATATTATTATTATATAATACTATTATATATTATTATGTATATTATTATATAATTTATTATTATTGTAATAAATTGTTTAATATACAATTATAATAGATTATTATTAATATATATTATTATAATAATTATATGTTATTATATATATGTATATATAATTAAATTTGCTTATTATAATAAATTATATCATAATATTATATAATATACAATTATTATAATATATTTTTATTTTATATATACTATTTTATATATACTATTTTTTCATATATACTATTTTATATACACTATTATAATAATCTATTATTATAATATATATCACCATTATTATAATATATTATTATTATTATTATATATTACTATTGTATATTATTATATATATTATTATATATATTATTATTATTATAATAAGTTGTTTAATATATAATTTGTATATATTATTATTACATATATATTATTATAATTATTATTTATTATTATATATATGTATATTATTAAATATGTTTATTATAATAAAATATTTTATATTATTATATATGAGTATGTATGTATATGTCAGAGTATATATACTGTATACAGTATATACATACAACCAAACCTATACATACATTATACTCTTATTTTCAAAAAACTGTTTTCATAAAAAATTATTACTAAACAGCTTTTACACTCTCATTTTCAGAAAACTGTTTTCAGAAAACTCTTTTCAGAAACTGTTTTCAGAAAATTGTTTTCATAACAACAAACCAAACGCAACCTAAGTTTGATATCTGAATATTTTGTTATTTTAGTTTATGGATTGGTGAAGTTTTCCTTGGTGCACGAACATGCACGAACGTTTTCATGAATACAGTATTTTTGTTGTTTTAGAAGAGATTTAGTTTTTATGTGTTTTTGAAGGATTCTACTATATCTCAACTTATTTTGGTACTGATAAGGTTTGGAATATAAAACAAAGTTATTTTGATGTATGACTTATTCTTAAAAACTCAAATTTTGATATATGCACACATTCAGGTTTTATTTTAAAGAAATTCATCAAAATGTTATTTTATCAATTCAAGCGGTTTGATTGGTTTTTATGGATCTTTGTATATCCTATAAGTTGTATTTGATCATATCAGAAATATACTTTTTTATAGATTTTGTTTTTATAAAGTAAATCTTCGTATTAGTTGAATTATGCACAACCCAAACTGCAGTCGGTAGGCGAGGCAGTCGAGTGGGATGCTTTCGACAGTAGACCGTCGCTACCTGGCTGTTGTGTTTTTCTCGTTTTTCTTGAAATCTCGTGCGGAACAGTCGACTAAACCATTTCTCTAGTCGACTGTCTCTGCTCTGTTTTTGATATTTTCTCAAAGTGTTGGATTTTCGCTCTGGACAGTCGAATGGTGACTATTAGCAGTCGACTGCTACTACTTAGAATTTATTTTCTTAAAAATGTTGGATTTTCGCTCTGGACAGTCGACCGGCTCTAGTTTGCAGCCAACTGTTACTGATATTTCTTGATTTTTCCAGATGTTCTCTAAATGATTGATTCTTCAAAAGTTTTTGGATCTATAACTTACTATTCTAAATATTATTCTTTCTATAGAACATATGTTTTCAAGATATTTTATTGTTGAATTTGGATTCTGGAATTTTATAATGATTTGGGTTTTGTTGATTGGAGAGGTTTCTCCTTATAATCGTTTTGATGATGGATTTGTGAATTTTGGTCTTGTTGAGATCTCTAGGAGTTGAGTGGGAGTCCTGTGAACCGGCAAGTTGAGATTGTTGAGTTAGACCTGGGGGTCTTGGTTTAGTTATTTTTGAGTATTTAAGTCCGGCAGGATACACTAAATCTAGAGATGGAGATTTTTGCGGTTTAATAATAATCAACATAAGGACAGGCACTAGTGGGGATGTGATGGAACTTGGGAAACGTAAGTATAGGCTCATGGTTTTGTTAGTCCAACGGATGCGTTCCAGGACTGTTTGTTGTTATGTCTCGAGAGGACATTTGTGTGATCGCGTGTCGAGGGTCTGCAGGCCTATTCATGGAGCATGCAGGGTGCATTCGCATGTCAAGGGTCGGCAGGCCTATTCACGGAATGTACCTAGTGTATCTGCACGTCGAGGACCTTGCAAGCCTATTCGTGGGGTACACGGGTCTGGGAGATGAATCTCCGGTTGTTTTTGAGCAATCTTACATGATGCTTGTGCATTAAGGGCTGTGGTGCCTATTCGCAGAGTATTCTGAATTTTGTTTTCCATCTCCGTAGTAGGATTAGTTGCATAACGAGGGGTTATCCCTATAAAGTGGAGATTGTTAAGAGCTTGCACCGGACCTATGTACAATGGAATGCATAGAATCCGACAAGTACGCATTAAAGAGTCGGCATATAGAACTGTCTTTTTCTTGACTTGGCTTTATGCTTGTGTTTTCTTGTTTTTCCTACACTTGACACTTAGTCTAGATTCACTTGATGTTTTCATGTTTTACTATTTACTAACTTATATTCCTTGATGTTTTCATGCTTTACTTATTTGTTATTTCTCATTCCTTTATTCTTGCTGATGATACATGTTGTGGATGACTCTATGCTTTATGATTTATTTATGTTGTTTTGTTTTTATGTCACTCACACTGTTATGACTGACCCCTTTAGTTTTGGGGGTTAGGGATCATCTCTAGCCTCATATTTTACATGTTATTGTTGCTTAGAGCTTGGGGGTTGGATGCTTGAGATAAATTGATAAAATAGAGTTTTTGTGTAAATTTTGTAAAAGGAGTGTTGTAAAAAGAAAGTTTGTAATTCAAGGTGTTTTGTATTTCCGCTGTGTTTTGTAAATGTTTATTGTAATAAAAGTTTGAAATAAAAATTATCTGTGTTTTTGGCTATGTGTACTATTGCAATTGAAGTTGATGCTGGGAATTGTGCCACGTATTTCTAAGATATCATATTAGGAATTCAGGACGCTACATATATGGTCCTTCCCAATTGGGTGCCAATTTTCCTTTCTTACTGGGGAAAGAAATAGACAGCATCCTAAGCACCAGATCACCTTCTTAGAGATTAGTAGGGTGGACTCTCCTGTTGTAGGATTGCTCAATCCTGCGCCGATAGATTTCTTACCGAATGGAGTATCTCTCATGGATTCATCGATGAGGTCCATGTTGCTGCGAAGTTGGTTTGTGTTTTGCTCTTCGTTTTAAGCAATCAAGCGGGGGGACGGTAGACCCACCTCCAAAGGGATAATGGCCTAGGATCCGTAAGTGAGGTTGAAGGGTGATTCTCCCGTGGGGGTCCTCTTCGTAGTACAATAGCTCCAAAGCACATTGGGGAGCTTCTCTACCCATAACCCCTTAGCCGACTTGCTCAGTCTCTTTTTCAGGCCAGAGAGAATTTGCTGATTGGCGTTATCTGCCTGACCGTTGGACTGGGGGTGGGAGATTGAGGAGAATCGTTGTTGAATACCCAGGTCTGTGCAAAAGGTGCGGAAGGCTGCCCCCGTAAACTGAGTTCCATTGTCCGTTATTAAGATCCGGGCACGCCGAATCTATAGACAACATTTTTTTACTAGAAGAAGTGCTGCACTCTATTCTCCGTGATCTTTGCTAGGGGCTCAGCCTCGATCCACTTAGAGAAATAGTCGATCGCCACAACAAGGAACTTTAGCTGGCCGAGTGCTGGAGGGAATGACCCGAGCAAGTCCATGCCCCACATTGCAAAATGGACTGGGCTGGATAGAGAGGAAAGCTGAGCCTGCGGTATGAATTTTTTTGGCAAGGGCCGCATTGACAAACGTGTTGTTCGGCATCGCGAAGGAGAGTAGGCCAGAAATATCCATAGTTCAAGATTTTGCAGGTGAGGGACCTTGCTCCCAAGTGAGCTCTACATATCCCTTCATGCACTTCCTTCAAAGTATACTGGGCTTCGTCGGGAGAGAAACCCCTCAAGTAGGGACTGCCGTCTACTTGGGTGTAGGAGCGTTTGTACAAGACTCCCCCGATGAGGGTATACCGCTCGGCTCTGGTTTGGATCTTTCGGGCTTCTTTTGATTCTAAGGGAGGGTCCCATCTCTGAGGAACTCGAGCAGAGGCCTCATCCAATTCTCCCCGAGTTGTAGGGGCAGCGTCTCCGTTGGCTCGGGGTCTTCTTCCTCGATGCTGGGCTTCAGTAGAACTTCTATTAAGACAGTTTGTTTGAGCCCTTGGAGGGAGGAGGAGGCTAGCTTTGAGAGGGTATCCGCCTGTGCATTCTCTTCTCGGGGGAGCCGCTGGAGTTGTGCAACCTCAAAAGAGGCCATCAGGTCTTTGACCTTGGCCAAGTACTTGGCCATGCGACCGTCTCATGCTTCGTATTCCGCTGATACCTGGTTCACCACCAGCTGCGAGTCGCTAAATATTTTGACATGCTTTTCCCCCGCCTTGCGAGCCATGCACAGGCCTGCAATAAGGGCTTCATACTCGGCCTCTGTAACACCCTAGAATTGATTTATGAGATTTTGTGATTTTTACGTGTTGTGCACGTATGATTTTATTTGTATAATTTCTCGTATGAAATATTTTTATATCGTAATTGTTCTCTTTATTTTTTTATAATTATTCTCTTTAAAATCCTAATTTAAATATAGGCCTAATTGTCCTTTTTAAGCCCAATATATTTATTAATTATTTAATTATTTTGAGTCCATGGTTAGTTTGGCCCATTAGTGAGCTCATTTACTCTAATTTTTTTTTGAAATGGTCTAACTTGTATTGTAGACCCATTTCATGGAAAATTAAATTTGTCACATGAAGAAATTTATAAATAGGGACACTAGGTGGCACGTGCAAGCACTAGGGTGTGCATTGCACACTTTTCCTCATAGGCCGGATTGTATTCTTCATCCAAGGAGGAGGCCGGCATTTTCAAGGACCAAGAAGAGGGAGGCTCGGGTTGCTTGCATCACTATAAGGAGAGGCACAACTTGGTGGTTGATCTTGGAGGAGAAGGCCTTGTTCATTCGTTGTAGGAGATTCTCTAGAAGTTCTTTGGATTTTTCTCTCCATATAAGGTGGGTGTTTCTCATGCTTCTAAAGCTAGATACCATGCTAGGAATGTTTTGATAGAATTGTTAATGAAAACTGAAGTGAAATTGGCCTATGGTTGCTTATGTATAGAGATGAATTGGTAATTTAGAAGATGTGTGTTGAAGTGATTGCTACTTGAAAAATTATGAGTAAAATGCTAGAAGATATCATGTTTTGCCATGGTAGATATTAAAGAACCATGCTGTGGGAAGAAAATCTAAATATATGAGACAAAATTGAATGCTTCAAGTGAAATTGATTTGGTTAATTGTGAGTGATCTCATTGTAGCAAGAAAGGAAATTTTTGATGTTCTAAGTTAATGTGATGGATTAATAAATGAAAATAAAGGGAATGAAATATTTTTGTAAAAATTTATATTTCAAAATGTGTGCAACTATGATTTGTTCCAATGTCGAAATTATGGACATAGAACATAAAATAAGATAAAAAATTCATGTTTTATTAGTAAATAATGATTATAAAATACTGGTTTGCTGTAATCTTATACATTTTAAAATCTGGAGATTTTTGACTCAAAAAAAGAAGAAAAAGAACTAAAAATATTTTTGGAATTTGAAAAACCTAGTAGCATCAGTCGACTGCTCTGAGTATTTGTTTTTGAGTTCAAATCTTTGTGGAACAGTCGACCAGTTATATTGAAACAGTCGACCGTCCTGATTATTTGTTTTCAAGTTCAAACCCTTGCGGATCAGTCGACCGACTACACTGTGACAGTCGACTACCCTGAGCATTAATTTTCGAGTTGTAAATCCTCACAGAACAGCCGACTGTCCATGTCCTAACAGTCGACTACCCTGAAGTTTCAACTAATATCTGGATTTTCGTGAAAGAACTTTCTATAACCTGTGGCCCAGTATGAATAAGAATTTGAGACTATTTTTGGCAAGCAAGAACTTATTATTTTTATTAGTTCAAATTATCCTTGAATAAAGAAAAATACATACCTTGTTTAAAAGAGTTTTGAAATGAGTTTTGGCAATGAGAGTGTAAATTTTTGATAAAATGACAGTACGGTAATTTCATGGTGATTGAATGAGCTATGAATGTGACAAGTTAGAAAAACGAATTCTTTTGTTTATGCATGAGTTTGTACATGAAAGTGAAATTGATTGTTATGATGAATTATGAAAGATTTTATGAGCATGAATATAAATGCTATGAACATGAAAGGAAAATTAATGTTAATCATGAAAAAGACTTTATGACTGTGAAAACTCGATTTTGTGATTGTGAATTGAAATTGAGAACTAGAGTGTAGTTAAGCCTTATACCGGCATTGAAAAGAGATATGTTGAAATAAAATTTGAGATGAAAAGACCAAGATTGGGTCATGTCGAGTAGATGATTAAGACAGACCGGTATAGTGGAAAGGTTAACTCTAGAGAATTGATTTTTGTTCATGATTCAAATAACTAAGGATTAGATACATAGTGAAGAGGTGATGAAAATAAGAGAAAAACACGAGTATGAGGGCCTCAGAGCTACGGTGTGAAAGTATTCACAGGTTGTCTTCACGATGCATCGTGACATGAGGTGGATATGTCTCTAGGAGTCCGTACCGCAGGCGACACTCGTGGGGTGTTTGGTGACTACGGGTGGTGTCATGTCCCATGACGGAGGCTGAATTGTCCATAGGTTCTTCCCGATACATCGTGACATGACATGAGATTCTCCTCCAGGTTGTCTGGATATGAGCTCATAACTCATAGAATATCTAGGATACTTATCGTAGTTACAGTAGTAGTTTAAGACATGATGAGGGATTGAACCCTACAAGATGAAGAACGGTTAAGGGCTTGCCCTCAGACCTATGTAGTATGGGATGCATAGAATCTGAACAAGTGCGCATTAGTGTCATCTAATATAAATAACTGCATTAAGGACTAAGCGCACCGCACGACACGACATCTATAGGATAGTCCCTTGTAGTTCTGTTTGTGATCAAGTATGTGGTTTGTTTAAGCATTTGAGAATCGTTATACTTGTTTCGGCAGAGAGAGGATAGCCGTGTATAACATTTCGTCGGTTGTAAGTAACTGACGCGTCCACAGTTTTTATGCAGGATAAGGTGATTAACAAGACTAAAGAATGTATGCAGATTAAAAAAAATGATCCAAGCATTGTACATTTCAATTCATGTATTTGTTGTAAAATTGCTTCCGTTGTAAATATGTAATGTAAGTATAAACTCTGATGTAATAAAAAGTTTTTATTTCCTTGTAAAATTATACGAAAGAAGTATAAAGATCCTGTGGTACTTCGAATTCAGTCTGTTTTGGAATTCGGAGTGTTACAGCCTTGTTGTTGGACGCCTTGAAGTTGATGCGAAGTGAGTATTAGAGTATGAAATCATCTGGGCCCACCAGGATGACTCCTGCTCTGCTTCCATCGGCACACGAGGATCCATCCACATACACCATCCAGAAGGGGGGTTCCTCTCTTGCTCTGCTGGCATCGGGAATTGTACTCTCCACTATAAACTTTACTAGGGCTTCGGCCTTGATAGAGGTTCGAGGCTGATAGCGATATCATGCTGGCTTAGCTCGATGGAGCACTTCATAAGGCGCTCGGAGGTCACGGGCTTGTGGAGGACTTGTTTAAGCGACTAGTCGGTAAGGATGACCACCGAGTGAAACTGGAAGTAGGGGCGGTGGTTTCGGGCCGCCATGACCTAGGCATATGTCATCTTCTCTACCTTCAGGTAACGGAGTTCTGCGTCCCTAAAGACTTTACTCACGTAGTAGATGGGCCTCTGCATCTTGTCTTCTTCTCTCACTAAAACTGTGCTGAGGGTCTGCTCCGAAGCGGTGAGCTATAGGTAGAGGACTTCCCCAGGCCTTGGCTTGCTCAAGAGTGGGGGGTTGACTAAGTAGGCCTTGATCTGGTCAAAAGGACTCTTGTTGCTACTGCCCCCACTCAAAGCCTTTAGCCCCCCTGAGGGCCTTGAAGAACGGAAGGCATTTTCCCCCGGATTTTGAGAGGAAACACCCTATGACCGCAAGGCGCCTGGTGAGTCTCTGCACATCTTTAACACTGGAGGGGGGAGCCATGTTGAGTATGACCTGGATCTTCTCGGGGTTGGCCTCTTTGCCCCTTTGGCTGACCATGAATCCCAAGAACTTGCCGGATGAGACTCCGAACGTACACTTGTTTGGGTTCAATCTCATATTGTGTCTCATCAACACGTTAAAAGCTTCCTGGAGGTCGGAGACATGATCTGATCTGTTGACGCTCTTCACCAACATGTCTTCTACATAGACTTCCATGTTCCACATCCCGAATTCCAAATAAGACTTCAAAGTTCCACAGGATCTTAACACTTCTCTTCGTACAATTTTACATGGAATTAAAAAACCTTTATTACATCAGAGTTACATTTTAACAGCAGAAGCAAATTACAACAATTACAAGAATGAAATAAATAACACTTGAATAATTCTTTAAGCATCAATTCCTCCTTAGTCTTTTTCATTCACTTTATCCTGCATAGAAACTGTGGGCACGTCAGTTCATTCAATTGATGCTAGGATATAATACATTAATTTCTCTTACTTAGAAAGCACACACTTGTCACAAAACAAAGCTACGGGGACTATCTTATTGATGTCGCGTGTGAATGTGCACTTAGTCCTTGATGCAATTATTTATGTTACATGACAATAATGCGCACTTGTTCAGATTCTATGCATCCCATACTACATAGGTCCGAGGGCAAGCCCTTAATTGTTCTTCATCTTGTAGGGTTCAATCCCTCGCCATGACTTAAACTACTACAGTAACTACTGTAAGTATCCTAGATATTCTATGAGTTACGAGCCCATGTCCAGACAGCCTGGAGGGGAATCCCACATCGTGACATGACGCATCATTCAGAGCTGGTGGACAATTCAGCCTCCGTCATGGAATGATGGCACCACCCGTAGTCACCAAACACCCCACAAGCATCGCCACCGGGACGATAATTCCGGAGTAGTGTTCACGCCATGACATGATGACAAGTAGGCAACCTCTGAATCACTCTGACACCACCAATCCGATGTTCCTCATACTGGTGTTTTTCTCTTACTTTCATCACATCTTCACTATGTATCTAATCCATAATTATTTGAACCATGAATAAAATCAACATTCTAGAGTTAGCACCTCCTCTATACCGGTCTTAACCATCAATCAACACAACAACCCAAACTTGGTCTTTCATTTCAATATTTCATCTCAAAAGAATTTATTCAAATGCCGGTATGAGGTCTTAGCCACACTCTAGTCTTTAATCTCATTTCATGTTCATAAAAATTAAGTATTCACACTCATGAGTTTATCCTCATAATTCATCATGATTTCCATTTCATTTTCATGCACAAATTTCATATGTAAAGTGACAAATTTATTTTTTAAACTTTACCATATTCATGATAGATTTTCACAATTCTCTTTTATTTTCATAACAACATTCTTCACTCACAAATTTCTTTATCCCAAAAATTTACCATGGCCCAACTCATTAAAGTCTCTAAACGAAGAGTACTACTTTTCTTTAATTACTCAAAAACACTTTTTAACAAAATATATCAAGTTCCCTACTAAAGTGGCCTTGATTCTCATTATAGTGGGTCAAAAGACTTAAAAAAAATTCTCATGAAGTCCAGTTATTTTCAGAATATTTCTAGTATTTTTTTCTTTTTTTTTAAACGTTTAAAACCTTTAAAAAATTGAATTATAAAAAAACAAAACTCAAAAAATATTTGGCCTCAGCCAGTTTCGAACCAAGCCCAACGGACCCCTCACGTGAACAGTAACGCAACTAAATCGCACCCACTAACCAAAGTGGCCAAAGTGTCTAACTGCTAAAGGGAGAGGCTAAAGTATAAATGAGTTGGCCTCTCGGTTTTGGGAAAAGTCAGATTAAAAAAAAAAGAAGTCTCTGCTGAGACTCGAACCCAAGCACAACAGGCCGCCGAGCTACAGTAACATTATTGTGGCGCACCCCCTAGCCAGTAAGGCCACAGTGACTAACTGATATGAGAGTGGGTTGAGTTAAATGTAATTCGACTCTCTGTTTATTAATAATCCTTCATATTTTAAAAGCTCTTAAATTCGTTTCTCTTCTAAATAAATTCACAAAACTTTCCACAATACTGATTTTATATATTTGTAACAAAATAGTATTTTAAAAATATTATTTTGACATTAACCCATGAATTTTCCTTTTACTTTGTGTTCTAGGTCTATAATTTCTACATTTCAATTTATCATGCTCTCTACCAATTTTTGTATTACAATTGTCATGAAAATATTGTCTCTTGCTTTTTCCTCTTTTATTCCCACAATACTCTATAACATGGTCTCATTCATCATACTAGTGTCACAATGAATTTAATAAGCACAATTTTAATTATTTCATTTACTAACCATTCACAAGCATATTCTACAACTGGCATGGTTCCAAATTTACATTTCCATCGCAACAAGACAATTCTACTACAATAACCATAATTTATAGCAATTAACATATAATTCATCAAGCATTCATTTTTATTTATCTAATTAGTTCCTTTTTAGAGCCAACACATGGTTATCTTATTAGTTTCTTTAGCATTTCATCAGTCACAACCCTAGCATGATGTCTATTTTAGAAGTAAAGAAATCACCCACCTATTTGGAGAAAAACAAATATAAAGCTCCTAGAAATCTCCTTGAACATACGAACGGTCCTTCTCCTCCTAGATTTTGCCACCACGAGAGTCTTCTCCTCCTTGTGCAAATGAACCCGAGCTCCCCTCTCCTCCTTGATGAATGGTCGGCCTCCACTTGGGAAGGAACACACACAAAAGCTCTCAATCTTTTTCTCACAAAAAGGCCCTCAATCTTTTTACTCACTCTTGTTTCTTTTCTTTCTTTCTTTCAGTTTTTATTTATGTACTACATGAAGAGAACTAGGGGGTATTTATACTTATTTTTGAGTAAAAGGGAGGGCTAGGATTGATCTAGATGGTTAAAGATAAAGGGCTAGGATGTATTAGGGAGTTGTAGCAACCACCCATGAACACAAAACTACCACTCCACTACACCAACTCACCACTTCCCTTCTCTCCATTTCCGGCCAACCTCTTATGCACACAAGGCACATGCTAGTGCAATGCACGTGTCTCCCATAGTAGCCCTAGTTACTAGTTGTACATGATTTAATTAATTAAATGTCTACAAAATTAGTCTACACTCATGATAATTAAGAGAGAAATAAACTAGTGGGCTCAAATCTAGTGAGCTAAAAGTCTGTAGGCTATTAAAAAAAGTAATTAATTAATTAGGGTGGACTAGAGTTAGACAATTAGGCCTACAGTTTAAATAGGCTTTTAAAAAAATAGAGAGGGAAGGATTAAAAAATACTTGTTCATGTTATGAAAAGAAATAGTTTTCTAGGGAAAATGCATATGAATTTGTACGTGCAAAACACGTAAAAATCAATAAACTCTTATAATTCCATTATAATTAAAAGTTCAGGATGTTACAACTCTCCCTTCTTAGAATAGTTCTATCCCCGGAACTACGCTTAAAGAGTGAGAAAAACATAACACAACAAGAAGAAAAGAAAGGAAAAGAACAGAAGATACAAATCAAACAAAGAGCTCAAGATGATCCTTTATCATCCTCTCCTCAGATTCCAAAGTAGCCTCTTCAACCAACTGGTTTTGCCAGACTACTTTGACCATCGGTATCATCTTGTTCCACAAGACTTTCTCCCGATGGTCCACAATCTCAACCGGAAGCTCAATGTAACTCAGATCCAACTGCAAACCCTCCGGCACTTCGGGCAAATGGTGACTTGGATCTGGAATGTAACCTCTCAGCATAGACATATGGATGACATTGTGCACCAGAGACAACTCTTCCGGTAACTCCAACTGGTAAGCAGTTTTCCCAATCTGCTTAAATATCTTGTACGAGCCTATGAACCTTGGGCCTAACTTCCCACCTCTGCTAAAGTGAATCACACCTTTGCTAAGTGATACCTTCAGGAAGACAAAGTCACCAACCTCGAACTCAAGGTCCCTCCTCAGGTTGTCTGCATAGCTCTTCTGCCTACTCTGAGCATCCACCAACCTCTTCCTGATTAGATCAATCTTTTCATAGGTCTGCTGCACAATCTCAGGCCCAAACATCTGCCGCTCCTCCACTTCAAACCAGCAGACAGGTGTTCTGCACTTCCTGCCATACAGTTCTTCGTACGGTACCATCCCGATACTAGCCTGAAAACTATTGTTATAGGCAAACTCCACCAGAGCTAGATGTCTTTCCCAACTGCCTCCAAAATATAGCACACAACACCGAAGCATATCCTCAAGAACTCGATTGACTCTCTCAGTCTGCCCATCGGTCTGAGGATGGAAAGCAGTGCTAAAATCCGTCTTGGTACCCAAAGCTGTCTGAAGAATCCTCCAGAAATGCAAAGTAAACTGTGCATCTCAATCAGACACAATGGATAACGAAACACCATGAAGCCTGACGATCTCTCTAACATACAGCTCGGCCAACTTGTCCATAGACAAAGTGAGTTTCATTGCCAAGAAGTAATCAGACTTGGTTAGTCGATCGACTATAACCTAAATCGCATTATTGCCGTTTGAACTCTTAGGCAAATCTGTGATGAAATCCATGCAGATGTTATCCCACTTCCACTCCGAAATAGGTAATGGTTGCAGTAAACCTCCAGGTTTCTGATTCTCAGCCTTCACCTGCTGACAAATCTCACACCTCGCCATAAACTCAGCCACATCCCGCTTCAAACCTGACCACCAGAAATGTTGCCTGATGTCATTATACATCTTGGTACTCCCAGGATGTACAGACAAAAGGGTAGCATGTGCCTCCTGAAGAATACTCTCCCTTAATTCAGCTTGATCCAGAACACACAGCCTCTCTCTAAACCACACCACTCAATCCTGGAACTGAAACTCTGACAACCTGCCAGCACCAACATCCTCCTTCATCTTCTGAATTTCTGCATCTTCCTTCTGACCTACTATAATCCTCTCGTTCAGCATAGGCTGAAGCCTCAACTAAGACAAAGATGATCCTAATCCTTGCAAAACAACTTCAATACCAGCCTGATCCAACTCCTCTACAAGATGCCTCTGAGTTATAATCAAACAAGCTAGACTGCTCTTATAGCTAAGTACATTAGCAACAACCTTAGCCTTCCCAGGATGACACTTAATCTTAGGACGAATGTCCTCATGTACTTCCAGCCATCTTCGTTGCCTATGATTCAGGTCCTTCTACTGATAGATGTACTTCAAGCTTTTGTGGTCCATGTAAATGTTCAGTTTCTCACCGTACACGTAATATCTCCATTATTTGAAGGCAAAGATAATTGCAGCCAACTCCAGATCATGAGTCAGATAATTCTTCTCATGCAGTCTTAGTTGCCTGGACCCATAAGCGATCACTTTCCCTTCTTGCATTAAGGCACAACCAAGCCCACGATGTGAAGCATCATTGTAGAGATCATAATGAACACCTGCTCTAGGCTAAGCTAAAATGGGAGCAGTAGTCAGCTTCTCTTTCAACTCCTGAAAGCTTACCTTGCACTGCTCGGTCCACTTGAAGTTCACATTCTTCTTTGTCAGACCGGTGAGCGGCACGGCTATCTGAGCATAGCCTTGAATAAACCTCCTGTAGTATCTAGTTAGCCAAAGAAAACTATTAATTTTCTTCACTGTAGTAGGCCTTGCCCAATCCTTCACCACCTCTATCTTCTGCGGGTTAGTTGCCACTCCCTCCTTAGAAAGGATGTGACCTAGGAATGCCACTTCCGACTTGAGAAATCGCACTTGGATAACTTGGCATACAACTCATGCTCCTGAAGCTTCTTCGGAACCGCATACAAATGGTCAATGTGCTCCTCCTCCGACTTGGAGTACACGAGAATATTGTCGATAAAAACCACGATGAAAGAATCAATAAACGGCCTCCGAACTCTGTTCATCATGTCCATAAAGATTGCAGGTGCATTCGTCACTCCAAATGGCATAACTAAGAATTCGTAATGCCCATGTCGAATTCTGAACGTAGTCTTATGCACATCTTCAGTCTTCACTCGAACCTAATGGTATCCTGATCGAAGATCTATTTTGGAGAAAACAGCTGCTTCTTGTAGACGATCGAATAGGTCATCAATTCGGGGAATTGGACATTTGTTCTAAACAGTGACCTTATTTAGCTTTCGGTAATCGATGCACATCCTCATCGAACCATCCTTCTTCTTTACCAATAGCACTGGCACTCCCCAGGGTGATGCACTCGGTTGAATAAAGCCTTTCTCCAACAATTCCTTAATCTGCCATTTGATCTCATCCTGCTCCACAGGTGCCATCCTATAAGGTGTCATGGAAATGCGTGCACTCCCTGGCTGAACAGTGATGCTGAACTCTACATCACGATGTGGGGGTAACCCGGGCAAATCTTCCAAGAACACAGTCGGGTAATTCCAAACCACTGGAATTTGCTGCACCTCTACAGGAACATCCTTCTTGCTAATAGCTGCAACCAAAACTGAACATCTCTTCTTCCCCTAGAAAGTGACTTCAGGACCCCCTGAAGCCTTCACTGTTACTTCCTTGGTCTTACACTCGATGTTTGTACTGTACACCGACATCCAATCAATGCCAATGATAACATCGACCCCCCAGGACGTTCAGCTCGATCAGATCAATCCCGAAAATCCTGTCTCCAATCACGATCTCGCAGTCCGATCAGTGGTTAAAGTCTCCCATGATGGAGTAGAAACTGCTAAGACCTTGCCTGGAAAGACCTTCGGTTCAACTCCCAAGACTTTAGCAAATTTAGGAGATACAAAAGTATGAGAGGATCCAGTATCGAACAAAACAACAGCTTTCTTTCCATTTAAATAAAGTTCTCCTGTTACATAACATACACTCGTTACATAACAGTTTACAAAATAAAGTAGGGAAAAGAGAACAACAGAAAAACACTTCTAAACATCTGTCCTCGTACCAGTGATGACGTGATCCACTTCATCAGCATCAGCCTCAGTCAATGCAAATACTCGCCCCTGCTGGTATGGCTTATTCCCAACTTGATGCATTGGCCCATTACAAACGACATCTCGCAACTTTGGGCAGTGAGATCGGTAATGACCTGTCTCCCCACAATTGAAACAAGTCACCACATGAGGTCTCACATAACCATTTCCGGGTCTCCCAGCCATATTGACAGCATTCGCCCCAGTAGGTCTGAACCTTTGAATCGGCGACTGCTCTCTGACGTTCCCAGAAACTGTGGGCCTCTTTCCAACATGCTAATTGATCCTCCGGTTCTGAGCGGCATGAAACTGCTCCATATCTTCCTCCATAACTGCAACTCGCTTGACCAACTTTTCAAACCTCTTGATACTAAGGGGTATCATCTTAGATCTCAGACTTGGCCTTAATCTGTGCTCAAACTTCCGAGCTTTCTTCGCCTTGTCCATCACAAGTTCGAGCGTATACCTCAAAAGCTGAGTAAACCTTGTCTCATACTCTCTAACCGACATACCGCTCTGCTGCAGCGCTAGGAATTTCATAGCCTTCTTCTCTTGGACATCAGATGGAAAATAGTGACTACGAAACTCCTCCAAGAATTCCTCCCAGCCAAGAACAACATTTCCTGTCGTTCGCTTCATGGACTGTCACCAAACAGCTGCGTCCTTCTCGAACTGCAGTGCAGCCAACTTCACCTTGCTGGCTTTCGGAGTTTCCAAGACTTCAAAGATAGTCTCGACCTGCCTGATCCAATTGTCAGCCGCAACTGGGTCTGACTTCATGAGTTTCATCATCTTGAATGATTCCATGAGTTTGATTGCCTCAGGTACTGGATTTGCAGGCATTCTCCCCTGGTTCTGATTCATGGCAACGACGTTGAGGGTCTGATAGACTCTCACGAACTCCGTTTCCAGATCAAGCCCTTCTCCGCTTCTAGCTCTTCTTCCAACCATATTCTGATGCAAAAGATCCGTTAAATCTGAAGTAGAAAACATGAATTTAAATCAACTCTCCATTTCATTGAATTCAAACTTTGTACATTCAAATTTAAAACATTTTCTGACATCAAATGAAAACAGTAAGAAGATGCAACATTCTAGTTCCTACGGTTCATCTTGGCTTCTCGAAGCTCTTCCCGTAGTTCTGCCACTTCTTCCTTCAGTGCATGGTACGTGTTCTTTCTCTTCTCGAGATCCCAAATACGATGACTAAAAGTTGCAATATTTTCCTTGCACTTCGCACACTAGGCCTGTAGTAGCTTTGCTCTCTCCATCTGAGTCTCTACCTGCCTCTAAAGAGACACAATGAGACTGCTCGGAACTGGCTCTTCCTCATCGGAGGAATCATCAGATGAATCTGGAGGTGGAGTGATCTCTAGGGACTCAGGCCATTCCTCCTCAAATTCCTCAGGATGTTCTTCGTTAGAATTAGCTTGTTCGGGGTAGTAGTCCTCTTCAATTATGTGCCAATCATCATCGCCTGCTAGGTCGAAGTTGATATCACTATAAATGGGGTTAAATCGAAACCATTCAAATTGGGCACGAATCTTAAAGTTACAGGGGCAAGATGGTAATTTTACCTGTAGACAGGTCCGAAATGGGAGCCGGGTCTTTCCTCTTGGACCCTAAAACCCGTGAATGGATATGTTTAATGGAGAACAGGCCACAACCCGTTAAGGACCAGTTCAACAGGATAGGAGGAAATCCTGGCCCGTCCTTATCCTAAGAAGGTGGTTCTAACCACCTCTATCCAGCCACACTGGGAAGTAGAAATTCGTTCTTATCCTAAAACAGATCCCCACGGTGACTATAAATACCCCCTACCTCTTATCGTTACAAGGTGATCACTCTTTGTCTACCTAAAGCTCTTTTCCTTTTCTTTTCTGAGTATTGACAAGAGCGTCGGAGGGTTCATCGCTGGGATCCATCCCGGTGTTTTGAACGTTTGTGCAGGTCCGCGGGAGCACCAAGGAGTCAACCTATCAACGAGGGAAGAGGTCAGATTTGACTTATTCGAGTTCTTGCAAATCTACAGGTTCATCTGATTGCCCCCACACCGAAATCAGCGGCAACAGATTGGCACCGTCTGTGGAAACACTCAAATAGCTATCCGACCTTCCTCCTTCAACCAAAGCTACTCCTAGCAATGTCTCCCAAGAGGAAGTCCGCGCACTCCAACCGTAGAACAACATCTTCGCATCCTCCTCCTCCTCCTCCTCCGGAGGATCTCCTTCTGCCGGTCCAACCAGCACTACAGCTCGATCAGCAGATTCCTCAATCTATTTTGCTTCCGCTAGGGCCCCAATTGATTGTGGGGGTGCCCTCCCGGTGAAGCTGCCAGAAGCAACCTATGCATCAAGTTCGGGTTTCCATCCACAATGCCTCCACAGATTCTATGGCCTCTGATAGCCTTCCAACAGCGAAGGATCTGTGGGATGTGCTCAACAACTGGTAGAACGAGCCCGGGCCCGACCTTCGGATTTATCTAGACGAGAGGCAGACCGGCAAGGCGAACCCTCACCGGGAGCACCCGAGGAATTGGTCATCCCACAGAACAGACTACAGAAGGTCAAACCCTCCTCGGAGGCAGAGAGAGTCACCCCAGCATCGCCCAAGGTGAAGTCGCTCCCCGGCTGGCCGTCCTGCAGCTCGAGCCCATCGGGAGCAGGGACTCCTGTTATGAGGGCAAATTTCAACAATTCCAGGATGCCGTCCTTCGGGTGCTTAATGCTGCCCCCAACAACGGCCATAGGGCTCCCAGCCCTCAGCCAACTCCTCGTCATCATCGCCGCTCCCTCAGTCCTCAGTTGGCTCCGAGCTATTGCCGTCGTTCCCCAAGTCCTAGGCCGACTCTAAACCATCGCCGCCCCTCTCCCATTCCGACCAACTCAAAGCTACCGTCGTAGCCCCAGTCTTCTTCGACACGAAGATGAGTCTCAAGGTTCAGCAAGGCAGGACCAAAGGGAGGACTCCATCTACCGCTGTGTCCACGAGATGGAGAGGTGCCTCGGCCAGCTCGACCGAGATGAAGAACAATGGGCGAGGAACCTCTGTCCGAGCAGGCCCCTATTCTCTCGCACTATCATGGAGGCTCCTGTCCCAGACAACTTAAAGCTTCCACACTTCGAGTCTTACACCGGGGGGTCGGACCCTGCAGATCACATTGAGAGTTTCAAAACTCTCATGATGATCCATCATGCTTCCGATGCCCTCCTCTGTAAGACCTTCCCGACCACCCTCAAAGGTCCTTCTCGGGAGTGGTATTCGAGGCTCGCTCCAGCCTTTATTTTCTCCTTCGATCAGTTCAAAGGCCTCTTCCTCACCCATTTCATGAGCAGCCGCCGCTCTGAGAAGACTAGCATCTCTCTACTCTTCCTCAGCCAAAGGAAGGGAAAACGGCTGAGGGATTATGTCAAGCGATTCACTGCAGAGGCCCGGTCTATTGCTTCCTTGGATCAGTCAGTGGCTTTGGCCGCATTCCAATCCAATGTCATCAACCCTGATCTCAGGGTGTCCTTGGCTAAGAAGCCTCCTCGGGACTTCTCTGAGCTCCTTCTCAGGAACGAGAAGTATATTCGAGCTAAAGAGGCTCTCAATCGCCCCACTCTGGAGGGGACGTCTTCCGGGAACAAACGGAAGGCTGCTGAAGAAGGAGCTAAGAAGCTCCAAAAAGACAATGGGGGTCAGCATCGTCCTCTCCCTCGTTTTGAGAAATTCACTCTGGTCAATGCGAGTGTATTTGCCATCCTGATGGAGATTGGGAATGAGAGTCTCCTACCGCCTCCCCCTAAGATGAATACTCCCAAAAAGAGGAGAAACCGAGATAAGTGGTGTTGTTTCCACCGGGACCATGGGCATGATACAGACGAATGTTGGGCGCTAAAGGATGAGATTGAAGCCCTAATCCAGAGAGGGAAGCTCGCTATCTTCGTGAGGAGGGACAGGACTGAATAGCCCCCACCCCCCAGGGGGGCTAACCGACGAGCGGAGCAACAAGTGGAGACTCAGGAGGATGAAGCGGTGGCCATCCTAAACCTGATACATGGAGGCCCAATGGGGGGAGATTCTAACTCCTCCCAAAAAGCCTTTGTTCGAGAAGTGAACGCTGTCCAGAGCCATCCTCCTCCGAAGGGCCTTGGGGTCCTTGTTACGTTCTCCGATAGAGACCTAGAGGGCATCCGCATGCCTCATTGCGACACCCTCGTTATCAATCTCCGAATGGCCAACTTCAACGTCCACCGGGTCTTGGTGGATAATGGCAGCTCGGTAAATATCCTTTTCTTGGAGGCCTTCAAAGGCCTCCAGCTGTCGAGCGATCGGCTCAATCCCACAGGCTACACTCTTCATAGGTTCACTGGGGTCCCAGTGACGATCGATGGAGTTATAACCCTCGACATTACTGCTGGAAAGGCCCCGGTAACTCGCACAGAGCCGATGAACTTCATGGTGGTGGACGTCAAGGCTGCCTATAATGTTATCCTGGGTCAACCAGGTTTGGCAGCACTCCAAGCTATCCCTTCGGCCTACCACATGAAGATGAAGTTCTCCACCCCCTCAGGAGTGGGGGAAGTGAGAGGAAACCAAGAAGCGGCTCGGAAGTGCTAAATGACCTCGATGGGAGGCTCAGTTCTCTCCGTGGAAGCCCTCGAACTTCCACAGGAAGGTAGTCAAACTATCTCCGAGCCAGTGGACGAACTGGAGGAAGTGGCCTTCTCCGAAGAAGACACCACTAAGATGTTCCGCATCAGTAAGGGTTTTTCCCTCTCCATTAAGCAGGATATCTCCCAGTGCATATGGGAGAACCGCAACCTTTTTGCTTGGACCGCGGTGGATATGCTCCGGATCTCGGAGGAGCTCTTAATGCACCACCTAAGCGTCACCCCTGTGGTCAAGCCCGTCCAACAGAAGCGGCAAAAATTCGATCTTAAGCGCCAACAGGCGATCAAGGATGAAGTTGAGAAGCTCCTGAATGCTCGATTCATCCAGAAGGTGAACTATCCTGAGTGGCTGTCCAATGTGGTGATGGTCAAGAAAGCCAACGGGAGTTAGAGGATATGCATCGATTTTACCGACCTCAATAGGGCATGCCCAAAGGATCCATTCCCCCTCCCGAGCATCGATGCTCTGATCGATGCGACCTTGGGCCATGAGCTACTCAGTTTTATGGATGCTTTCTCGGGGTACAACCAGATCCAGATGTTCCCCCCGGACATCCCGAAGACCTCATTCGTGACTGATCAGGGCCTGTACTACTACCGAGTCATGCCGTTCAGTTTGAAGAGCACTGGTGTAACCTACCAGCACCTAGTCAACATGGTCTTCCGAGACCAGATTGGCCAAAATATGAAAGCCTACGTTGACGACATATTGGTCAAGAGAATCCAGTGGCAGGAGCATGTCCTCGACCTTCAGGAGGACTTCGGAGTACTGAGGAGGCACAACATGAGGCTGAATCCGAATAAGTGTGCGTTCGCAGTCTCATCCGACAAGTTCTTAGGGTTCATGGTCAGCCAGAGGGGCATTGAGGCCTACCTCGCGAAGATCCATGCCATACTCAAGATGGCTCCACCCTCCAGCATCAAAGACATCTAGAGGCTCACCAGGTGCCTTGCGGCAATTGGGTGCTTCCTCTCCAAATCCACAGAAAAGTGCCTCCCGTTCTTCAAGGCCCTCAGGGGGTTAAAGGCTTTGAATGGGGGCATGTGCAATAAGAGTCCTTCGACCAGATTGAAGCATACTTAGCCAACCCCCTACTCTTGAGCAAGGCAAGGCCCGGGGAGGTCCTCTACCTATACCTCGCTGCTTCAGAGCAGACCCTCAGCGCAGTCTTGGTGAGAGAAGAAGACAGGGCGCAGAGGCCCATCTATTATGTCAGTAAGGTCCTCCGGGATGCCGAGCTCTGCTACCCGAAGCTGGAGAATATGGCCCTTGCCTTAGTCATGTCAGCGAGGAAACTCCGCTCGTACTTTCAGTCTCATTCGGTGGTCATTCTTACCGACCAACTGCTGAAGCAGGTGCTCCACAAGCCTGAAATGTCGAGCCGCTTGATGAAGTGGTCCATAGAGCTTTGCTAGCATGACATCAGCTACCAACCAAGAACCGCCATCAAGGCGCAAGCCCTGGCAACATTGTGGAGAGCACTATCCCGACCCCTGCGAGTCGGCTGCTGAACAATGCGGCTCCTACCAATGCGGCTCCTACCAAAGATTTGCCCTAATCTGTCGCCTGCCTCAAGCCCAACTCTTCTCCCTATCAAGTCCAATTCCTTTCGCCATGTGGGGGATGGACTTACTCGGACCGTTTCCTCCAGTGCCAGGCCAATTGAAGTTCCTGGTTGTGGCGATAGACTACTTCTCCAAGTGGATCGAGGCTGAACACCTAGCAACCATCACAGAGAATAAGGTTCAAAAGTTCTTTTGGAAGATCATTGTTTGTTGGTTCGGCGTGCCTCTTGTTCTCATGATCGACAATGGTACCCAGTTCTCAGGGGTGACTTTCTGTGAATTTTGTACCGACCTCGGTATCCAGCAGAGGTTCTCTTTAATATCCCACCTGCAATCCAATGGCCAAGCGGAGAATGACAACCACCAAATCCGCTTCGGCCTAAAGAAGAGGCTCGACAAGACAACCAAGGGGTTATGGGTCGATCAACTCTCCAATGTTCTATGGACCTACCGAACCACGAAGAGAACCCCAACAAGAGAGTCTCCCTTCAACCTCCCATATGGCACCGAAGCCATCATCCCACTGGAGTTCGGCCTGCCCTCGACACGCCTAATTTCCTACAGAGAAGAGCAAAATGCGAGCCAACTCTGCAATAGTTTGGATCTCATTGACGAAGTCCGAGAAAGAGCTTCTACTCGGCAAGAAAACTACCGCTGTAGGAGAATGCAATCTTACAATAAGAAGGTCCACCCCGCTAATCTCAAAGAGGGGGACCTAGTACTCCGGAAGCTGTCGATCTCCATCCCGAGCAAAAAGGGCAAGTTAGCACCCAATTGTTGATAATCTCTAAACGACATGCTCGGAGTCCAACACTTGGTTCGATTCTGCTTCAAATACTTGCCTCTAAGCGAGTATGAAGAGGATCACCATTCGGAATTGCTCCTACAGGTGTTGATAATCTCTAAACGACACGCTCGGAGTCCAACACTTGGTTCGACTCTGCTTCAAATACTTGCTTCTAAGCGAGTACGAACCGGATCACTATTCGAAATTGCTCCTACAGCTGTTGATAATCTCTAAACGACATGCTCGGAGTCCAACACTTGGTCCGACTCTGCTTCAAATACTTGCTTCTAAGAGAGTATTTGAAGCAGACCACCATTCGGAATTGCTCCTACAGCAGTTGATAATCTCTAAACGACACGCTCAGAGTCCAACACATGGTCTGACTCCGCTTTAAATACTTGCTTCTAAGCGAGTATTTGAAGCGGACCACCATTCGGAACTACTCCCACAGCAGTCGACATTATCTAAACGAAGATCTCATGGACTTCGGCATCCCTCACCGAGCGTTCTTGCCACTGACGTATAAGTGTGAGAAAAAACATCTCTCTTGGACTTTGGCAACCCTTGCCCAGAGTTCTTGCCACCGACATCCAAACGTAAGAAAAAATATCTCTCTTGGAATTCGGCAACCCTCGCCGAGCATTCTTGCCATCGGCGTCCAAACGTGAGAAAAATATCTCTCTTGGACTTCGACAACCCTCACCGAGCGTTCTTGCTACAGATGTCCAAACGTGATAAAAACATCTATCTTGGACTTCGGTAACCCCTGCCGAGCATTCTTGTTACCGACATCCAAATGTGAGAAAAACAACTCTCTTGGACTTCGGCAACCCCCACCGAGCATTCTTGCTCAATTATTCGGGCCGAACCTTCTTATCCCATGACAATCGGCATGCTTGCAAACAATAACAAAACACACAAGTTCGGAATATGAGTTCACTATTCCATTAGAATTTGAGATACAAGTCTAGCTACAGACCAACGACTCAACTTTACATCAAGGTGCAATTCATTGAAAGCAAAAGTTTACAAAATTACGAGGTGCCACCTAACCCCTCCTAGGGAGCGGGATACTTCTCTTAAGTGATAAACAATGTCGGTGAACACTGTGTTGCTGAGGCCTTACTCCTACCGAGGTCTCCAGACCAGCAAGCTGAGTTGCATTGTTGGCACGGGAAAGTCTGAGTGTCGCCCTAACGGACGCTCCGCTCAAAGAACCAGCTACTCGGCTCTGTGCATCACCGGGATGACCCATGACGGGGGGCGAGCGTGCTGCCAACTCGTGGAACGACCTCCCCATGGTGCACCCACCTCGGTGACAATATGTGCTACTGACGTTGATCCCTTCCGAAAGCCATCACAGCTGGTGGATCTCGACCTCTAACTCTACGACCCGTGCCTTCAGCGACTCATCTATCACGTTAACCTTCAGTCGTGGCATTCAACTCGAGCTACCCGCACGAGAGGCTTCGGTGATTATCCTCCGAAATTTTACATCCTCGAAGCCCTTCTCAAGTACCACATTCTTCAGCCCGTCTCTCTCAGCCCCAACCTAGAACAGGGACTCACAAAGTAATTTTAATCGCAACCCCTAACTAACCGCCATTGAGGGGCACGTCTCTTCCCATTCGGGGGGCACTTCGCGAGCCTTCTCCTTCAGCCACTTCAGCTCAGACGTTCGACATGCCAACGTCAACTTGAGATAGTTCAACTCTGATTCGGTTTTGAAAAACCTCTCTCGAATCTGGACAATGCTCAACTTCGTGATCCCGAGCCCATTCTGGAGGTGTGACATTTTGGCAACGGCAGATGCTTCGACAAACTGAGATGCTTCGACAATCTGAAAGAGCCAAGTCAAAAGTGCTAAGTTCAAACAGAGCACTAAGTTCAGACAAAGCCACTACAAAACTCGAGAGCAAACCAAACAAACCACAATGGACACTTAACCGAAAACCTCAAAAATTTTTCATTTCATCGAAACTCAAAAAGATACAAGCGGTGGCCAGTCTGCGGTTAGGCAATGCATTGCTTATCGAAAATTTAAGTTACAAGTCAAGGCCTCTTTGCCGTGGCCGCCGGTCGCTGCAGGATCCGACCCCTCAGGCGCGGCAACAATCGCCAGGGGCGTAACCTCCGAGTCAGGCTCTATCTCGGTGCCCTCGCCCTCCGCTTCCTCGTTGTCGTCCCCTTCCTTACCTTCATCTGACGCTTCGTCAAATCACGGGACGTGGTCGAGGAAGAGGCGCCACCCGGAGAAGTCCACCTCGGGGTAGCTCTCCTTCACCTACTCGATAGCGTGGGCCTAGGCCTTCGCCATGTTGACCGCGAGGAAGCCTTGAGCCCTCTCCATGGTCACAACCTCGGCCTTTTTTACAGTGACAGCCTTGGCAGCCTCAACGGCCTCCTCCTTTTCCTCTACCGTCGACTCCTTCTGTCAGAGCAGGACAACGACGTCGGCCTCCAATTTCGCGACGAGGCCGTCGAGGTACTCCAGCCTCATCACCTTCCCGTCCGCCTCGGCCCTCAATTTTTCGAGCTCGTTGGCTATCCAAGCTTTCAGTGCTCGAGCTCTGTCCGTCTCTGCCTTCAGCTCCTTCTCAAGTTCGGTCATCTTCTCCATTAGATGGCCAAAGTGGCAGGTTATCTATGAGAAGAAAATAAAGCAACATGAAAACCAAGAAAGTTCTAGGTATAAAACTGGCAAGACTACACTACTTACCGATACTGCTGCACGCATGATCTCAAAGGCATCGTCCCCCACACTGCCGGCATCCATGGTAGCGCGATCCTTCGGTGTTGCGAGATGCCGGACGGCCTGCATGCTCGACATCGAGTCGCCGAGGAACCCATCGAGCTTTTGGACATGCTAGTCTGGGATGAAAGTCTTTTTGTGTTCCTCTGTCAGGAACACTTCGGCCTCGGCTGTCAGTGGAGCCGCCTCCATCGCTAGAGCAGCTGCTAGTGGAAACTCACCTGCCTCCACCGAGGCCAAAGGGGCTGTCAGGATCGCCGTTCTCTGGACCACTGTGGCCGACGCCGATGCTTCCTCGACCACTGTGGCGATAGTCTTGGGCCTCAGAGAGGTCACCTTTGTGACGACCCTCTTCCTCTTCATCGGAGCCTTACTGCCAAGAGCTCCGCGCTTAGCCATCATGGTGTCGAAGTCCATGTTCTCTGCACAAGAAGCGGTGATTAAACGCAAGTAAAAACCAAACATAAAAAAAAACTTAAGGGGTAAACTGCATACTGGGGTTTACTCGGCTGAGCCCCCAACTGAAGAGCACCTCCTCGGTCAAGTCCCTCCAGTCAAGCTTCGTTCGGTCAAGGAGAACCCGAACCAAGTCTTCTTCGTACGGGTAAAGCACCAGAACATCCTTCGCCATCTTTGACACCTCTTCGACCCAGTCAGTCGGGATGCACCAGGTCTCTCGACTCCGGATGATGAAATACTTGTCTCATCAATGCTTTATCAAGGCGCGATAGCTAATGAGCCGAGCTCCATGCCTCGGAGCCAGGTAGAACCTAAAATTCGATTTATGCTGCTGGGGAAGTTGGTATAGCCCCCTCAGATCGTCGGAAGTTGGTAGAATCTCGCCTGAAGCTCCCGCTGGTGAAAACTAGTCGTCTGAGTAAAAACTTAAGAAATGAACAAATGAGGTGTGGGGGTGAAGTTTTATATAGGCTGTACACAAATCAAGACTAACGGACCTAAAAAACTTAAAAGCCAGGCCCATTTACCACAAAACGACAAGAAACTCAACCGCCCTTTTACTGGTCAATGGTCAAACGGCCAGCGCTCCACGTGCAAATAAATCTCTTTCGGACTTCGGCAAACCTTGCTGAGCGTTCTTGCCACCGACATCCAAACGTGAGAAAAAATCTCTCTTGGACTTCGGAAACCATCGCCGAGCATTGTTGCCACCGACGTCCAAACGTGAGAAAATCATCTTTCTTGGACTTCGACAACCCTCGTCGAGCGTTCTTGCCACCGACGTCCAAACGTGAGAAAAAATCTCTTTTGGACTTCGGCAACCTGATGTGAATATTTGTAAGTGTACAAAATCACAACAAGTAGTATAGTTTCAGTGAATAGAGTGTCGAACTCACAGGGACTAATTATTTTATTGAGTACCGATATTACTAGATGAATCACTATTTGGATAATCGAAATTTATAAATGACTAAACAACTAAGTTAAATTAATCTAATTAAAGCTAACTAAATTAGTGAAGTGGGAGAAGGCTGTGAAATTGTGAAATTCTTGTAATTTGTTAATGGCAAAATTAGTTCTAGGGCTTTTGACTTCACCTAGTTTATCACACACACAAATTATAACTCCTTATGAATAAAAATATTATCTTTCCAAATTGTAGACCAAAATCCCAAAAATATTTACTACTCTATCCACGCAGTATAAGAATTATTCTTAACTAATTATTTTCCTTAGTTCATCAAATTATTAATTGAAAATTTATGGGTTTCTTAACGGTCACGTTCTCCTATAACGGTGTTTAATTTTTATTTCCCACAACTCACCAGTTTGGTCTCTTCATGATTTAAAAGATCATACAAATGTCTATCCACCAATTGTACGCATTATAATAAAAAACAATACACAACCATGGAAAAATAGAATAATAATACAGAATTAAAATTTGTGTTCTTAAAAACTAGGCTACATCTTAGCCATAGAAAAATAAATTTAGTTCATATTCAATTTGCAACTAACAAAAATTGTTTGGGATTGCATCAAAAAAATATAGAGAAGAAGAGATACAAAAAGAATAAAATAATGCAAACCGAACTCCTAGAACCGAGTCCAAGCCGTTCTCTCTCTTCTGTCTCAAAAACTGCACCACACAACCGAACGATGCGTCGCCGCGTCAGCCAGGTCAACGCCAGCAGTCTCTTCACCCGCTGTCTGCATCGCCTCGGAAGCTGTGAACACGTCGCTGTCACAACATGCCGTCACGTCAGCGCGTCAGTCGCCCAGGCTCACGTCGCAGGCGTCGCTGTCAGTCCCTGGCGTGCCTCGTACCACGTGAGCAGGAACCAGCCCTTCTGCCACGTCACGCTGTCACCTCGTCACGTCGATGCCACGTGCAGAAGGAAACCACTGCTGCTTCCGCTCCCTCTCTCTCTTTTTTTTGTTTCGCGAGCCCACCTGTCACGTGGGACCCTCTCTTGCGTGTCATCTAGGAGCGCAAAGCCGCTGCACTTCGTCTCCCTCTCTCTTAATTTTTTTTTTATTTGTTTGTTATGAATGTAGCCGTCACCTCTTAATTCTCTTTGTGCGTGCCTTCATATGTATTTATAGACAACCGGGTAGAAGAATTAGGGTTTTCTCTTTACAGAAAAGTCCCTCCTTTTTCATTTTTTTCCTTCCTTCTTTAACCTGATTTTTATTTCTTTCTACTTTTTCTTTTCTTTCCTTTTCTTGCAAACACGTGCTGCATACACAAAAATATTACTAGAAATTAGAGTTTTTTAAAATAAAATAAATTTAATTAGTTTAAAATAAATTAAACTAACTAAAAATCATATTAGCTTATCTAAACCTTTTTAAAATTATTTATCGCACTTTTAGCTCAATTAGCAAATTAAGATTCAACGAAACAATAAAAATTAATAAATCAATAGTTTTGCTTTGTTTGTTGATTTATACCAAAAATCTTCACTTTTTGCATCAAAAATCTTATTTCTTCAAAAATAATTAATTAATTGAAATCTTATAAAAGTAAGATGAATTATAAACAATATAAACGAAAACAAGCAATTTTAATGGGTAAATGAGTACAAATATTTGTATAAAAATTAGACACATCAAATACCCCCAAACTTAAGATTTTGCTTGTCCTCAAGCAAAAAAGTTAAATCATGAATAAGGGAATAATAATCAATAATAACTCAACTCATCATACTAAGAGATCTCATCATGCAAGCATTAAAATTGCAATTAACAATATAAACAATAACAAATAAAGTAAAATCAAGAATACCCACTTTCTCCAGTGCAATTATCTATTCATAATTCCAAATCCAATCATATTTGTCATGCAATTAATGTAACAATAGTATGTAACAACTCAATTTTTGATTATCCCTTCTCATTATTACAAACCGAGTAGCAAACTAGAGTTTTTTCTTCTTTTTTTTCTTTTTTTTTTGTCTCTTCTCTAAGTTATCGCTTGCCTTTTAATGCGAATGCAAAATATTTGTGATGAATTCACCCTGTTACTCAACAAGTCACAAACTTAGAGTGCTTTGCATACTCATATTTCAAGTTGTCATTTGACGTAAAAGTAAATATGGGTGATGAATACCCCTAGTTACTAAGCAACTCAAAACATTGGAGTAGATTGACTTTATTCATAACTATTATATATATATATATATATATATATATATATGTATATATATATACTAGGTTTGCCCATTGACACGTGCCTACGGCACATCTTCGGAACGGTGCACCTTGTTTGATTATATAAAATAGTTTTGGAGGTCCAGCAAATTAATTGAAGTAGCAAACATAGAGCAAAAAACATATTATAGGATTTTTTTGATTTTTTTTTGAATTATTTTAAAGTTTTTAAAATTTTAAATTTTTTTAGTTTTTTAATTTTTTAATTTTTTAAAATTTTTTAATTTTTAATTTTTTGAATAGAAGAGGTAGAGAGAGAGAGAGAAAAAAATATATAGGAGTTGGTTTAGGTGGGAGATTTGAATTTGTGTTTTGGGGGGAAAATATGTTTTGTAAGATTAGATCTAGGCCTTTGATTTTTGGGGATTGAAAGAGAGCCACTTCATAGCTTTTTTGTGTTTTATTATATATATATATATATATATATATATATATATATATATATTTATTTATTTATTTATTTATTTATTTATTTATTTTTATTTTTTTTTCTTTTCTTCTCATTATTACTCTATTTACTTAAACTCTGCTTAGGACTCGATCAAAGGGGATAATCACAAGAAAAAACATCACATTTCTCTTTTATGTATAATAGCATGACTCACACAATTTTGTACGGAATTGTGAAACTCAATAATTCTAAAGTAAATAAGTATGCTTACTCTTGCTTTATAAGCAATTGTCTATCCCAATTTTTTTTTCAAAGCTTATCACAATAAAGAACTCAAAAGTGTAAAGGTAAGCCTAATTGAAATCCATTTGTTTTGTTTTTCTTTTTTTAAAAAATAAATAATAAATTTTTAAACATTCCCACCAAACTTGAATATCACATTGTCCTCAATGGGTAAGGAAAAAGAAAAACAAAAATAATGCAAAAAGTTCAGAATTTCTCCCCTGATTCGTCTTGAAATTTCTGCACGCACGACGTTCAGTATTTTGGCGATATCTAAAGCTGTAGGTGTCACGTCCCGCTTCCCAAAAATACGGAATACGAGCACGTAACAAAAGCCCAGCGAATGATTATTATCATCCTTAAGCTGTTTCAAGAAATCTTTACAACATGTCACAGTAAAATCAGAGTCGGAAGCCAGAAAAATCAACCACATGCACATATGAACCAAATACCAACAAGAATACTTGAAATAAAATGTATTAATCTCAAATAGTCATGATCTGAAATAACACAAATAATCTTGGGTCACATCGCCCAAATACAAGAAATAATACAAGTCTCAAAATACACTTATTGTCCAAAATAATCAACAAGAATAGTAATAGCAAAATTTCGCCTCTAGCCCTTCATCTTGCCAATACCTTTAGGAACCTGTCCTCCAAAATCTGCAATTCACATAATGCAGGAAAAAGGAAAAGTGAAAACACAGTACCCGTCAATGGCAAGTCCGGGTCACAAAATAGAATAGGATACAAGCACATGGACACTATCTAACCACAGGATATACTAACAGGTAAGGGTAACATATGTCAAATGTAAAGTCAACAGGTAACAGGTAACATGTATGATTATCAGGTATCCAGGTAATCAGGTAAATATGTATCACGTATCAGAAAACAGGTAACAGGAATATCAGGTGCAGGTAACAGGTATACAGGTAACAGGTAATCATGTAGCAGGTAATCATGTAACAGTCAACAGGATAATCATGATATATAAGGTAATATCAGGTAATAGGTATACAGATAACAGGTAATCATGTATTAATATCTTGTATTATTACTATCTAGGTAACACTTCATGTGCCATCCTTTTATCACATGGTTCTTACAGTCAATGCAGTTTTGCTTTAGATTTCATAGTGGACCATAGAAGGCAGTATACTCAGGTACAGTAAAACAGGTTCATGAAGCAAAACAGGTACACGAATCATCCGATTCATGCAGCAACAGGTTCATGAAGCAACAGGTACACGACCAACAGGTACGTGCAGCAACAGGTAACAGGTACATGAATCAAAGTCCATGCAGCAACAGGTAACAGGTACACGACCCAAAGGTACGTGCAGCAAAATGGGAAACACGGGCCCCCTTCCGAGTACACGTTTCTGAACTATCCACTATTCAATCTTTTCCTTAAACCCCGGCTTAGTTACTTTTATTATTAAGATCATCAACAGGCATGAGAGTGTACTAAATAATGTCAAACTAACAGGTTGTAATCAGGTTTAGACTCAGGGAATTAGATCAGCAAGTATAGGTACCAAACATTCACAAATACGAGCAAAATGGTATATGTTTATAAACAGGACAGCAAGACCAGTCTGTACATAATCAGTGATCCAAAGATCACAGGCATGCAAATCATGATCCGTCGAATGATCTGGAATTTAGACATCCACACGCTTCTAACGGTTATAATAAAGATATACACTAGTTCACAACATCACGGCTTAAAACACATTCCAACACAGTTTTCAAGTACAGCCAGAAAACAGGGGAATAACTTAAACCACATGAAAACAGCATACAAAGTTATTAATTAAACTCACGAAAATTCTGGGGTAATCCCCTATAAGTATAGTCTCAAAATACAGATTTTCATATTTTTCCAGAAATTATAGATATGTTTTCAAAAATAGAAAGTAACACATAACACAGTTTTGATGGATCTGGAATTCTTCAACACCGCTGTACAAAATCATGCATATCTTGCATACAGCGCATCAAAATCCACTTCCGCCAAAACGGGATGAAAGTATACACAATTACCCAACTTTCATATCTCACATAAAATATTCATACAGTAATTAGAAATAAGGTGAACACGGCATTCAACATACAATCACACGCAGTTTACAGCGAAAGCGATCTATAGAAAAGGATGTAAGGAATTACTCAAAACTCATCTTTTAATTACCACAAAAATCAGAGAACTACCTAACATCATGGTGAAACACTGGACAAAATCTTGTGGCATGAAATTATGTCTAACTTGGATCTTGAAAATAAATTGGCCACAAAAACTACCCCGAACTGATTCTGGAAACTACCGGCATACAGTTACTAAAATACTCATAACTAATCCATACGAACTCCAAACAGGGTGAAATCAGTGGGATTAGAAATTAGATTCAATTCTCTACAAATTACTCAGAAATAGCCATGTTGAGATTCGGACTCTAATTCAGGTAAAAACAGCAATCAATCCAGTTCAAATCCAAATTTCCAGATTTCTCAACCAAACTTCAAAACATCATAACTTCCTCAAAAATCATCAAAACTCTTCCAAATTCAAAACGCTGTATACCCATTGTCCAAATATTATAATAGAGGGTAACTAACATGTCAAAATCTAATATTTCTCACATGGGCGTTCAAACAAACACCGGGTAAACAATATGTCACATAGGCGATCAAAATCGCGTTTGGGTGAATCCTAAGGCACAAACCTATCAAACTTCATGTCCTAAGTCGTCTATGGCCTGTTTTGAACAATAGAGACGAAATCCACAATTAAAAACATGATCTTTGTCCGTCTCTAGTCTCAACCTATCCTATGTGTGAACTTTCTACTTGTATCAATATAAGAAATTTAAGTACAAGTTACTTGCCTTTTTGTGATGACGAACGCGACGAATCCAAGCCTTTCAAAGAAAACCCACGAGCAAAATGCTTTCTAACGCGATTTCGAGCGAAACCCACGAACCGAATCTTGCCTACGATCGTCTTCTTGATGCACGGACTCAAACGGACGCTACCCACTACTCCAAATCAGCGAAGAGGGAAGAGAGGGGCTGTTTTTGAAGATGGTGGTGCTGGTTTGGGGTGTTCGGCCACAAAGAGGGAGTTTTTTGGGTTGTAGGGTTGTAGTAGGAGTATGGAGAAGGGCTTGTAGTAGAGTATAGCAATGGAGGGCTCGGTTTGGGAGGCAAGGAGGGGTCGGCCTGGGGCTAGGGAAGTGCAGGTCGGGATGGAGAAGAGATGGAGAGAGGGAGCCGGCTTGATTAGGAGAAGGAAAAAGATTAGGGTTAGGGATTTATTTAGTATTAGGGGTATAAATAGGAGATCAAATGTGGGTTAATGGGTAGTGGATATCAATAGGATTAATTAGGTATACAATTGGGTAATGGGTATTGGGTGGATTTCAAATGGAGATACAAAATGCAATGAATCCTATAGCTCCTAAAAATCTCCTTAAGGGCCAAAAATCTCAAATTGGCCAAAACACTTCTAAAAATTCATCATAACCCAAAAATAATTAACAATTATGAATGAGATCAAGAAAATGCGAAAAAGAATTCAAAATGGCGAAAAACGGACGATCGGCGCACAAACAGCACACGGAGGTCAAAAAATGCAAGCAAAATAATATAAAATAAAAATAATCCAATAAGAAAATTAATACAATAATTAATAAATATAATTTATGAAATAATCTAATTTTAACAATAAAAATAATTTGCGAAAATTTTAAATACAGAAAATATCGAAAAATATCTTTCTGGGAAAACAGGGGTTACAGTAGGTGTCCAAATGGGCTGATTTTTTGTTTGCTGGAAAGCGAAGACGATAGGCTACAATCGCTCTTTGAATCAGTTTTCTAGATTCTGACTCCATACTGCTCAAAAACAGCCATCAATGAAGGCGTACAAAACAGCTCCGCCCGGCGACTTCATAATTTTGCAATCCTACAAGATAAAATAAAAAATTAAAATAAAATAAACTAAAAGACAAATCAAATCTAAATGAAATAAAAGAAAACATGGGTTGCCTCCCAAGAAGTACTAAGTTTTAAGTCTTCAGCCAGACATGGGGGTGAGATGATTATGTGACGCCAAGATCCAACAACATTAAAATATCCTTTCTAATTCTTCTTTTCAGGTGTGGATCAGGTTCAAGCTCTAGTTTGAGGCGTTTCCTTCTTGATGATGACGTCTTTGATTCTCCCACCTCTTTGAACTTTTGCTGAAAAATGAATAAATAGAGGATGCAGCATCCAAATACATAATACATTCTAAAAATTTTTCTTTCTGAGTTTCAAGACTTGCTGAACTTATTGGACATATTTTGATTGGTGATTTTTCAAATTTAGCCTTATGTTTCTCGCCCACAATTAAATCAGTTTCACTTACTTCAAAAGATGACTATTCTTCAGGAGGAAACTTTATGGAATTAAAAATATCATACATTACTTGCTCATGCTAAATTTGTTCCTCCACAACTTGTTCAATCTCACTTTGCTTTTCAACCACATTATGTTCGCCATTTTCTTCTTGTGGTTGCTCAATTGTCCTCCCACTGCATAGTGTTATTATCTTGACATCTTCCGTAGGGTTGACAACTGTGTTGCTTGGTAATGTTCCTGCAATTTTTTCACTAAGAGTAATTGAAATTTGACTAATTTGTACCTCAAGATTATGAATGGAAGCCAAATTTGAATTTGTAACATTTTGGATTGCCAAATCTGTCTTTTGTATGTATTGTTCTGTCCTTTGCATGTAGTGCATAAATATGTCTTCAAGTGTCGGCTTCTTTTCTTGCTGTAGAAAGTTTTGAGGTGGTATAACTGTTCCTTGATTGTTGTTCCATGGAAAATTGGGGGTGTTTCTCCATCCTGAATTGTATGTGTTTGTATAATGATTGTTTTGCATTTAAAAGTTTGACACAAAATTTTCATGTTTGGCATTTGATGACGCAAAAGGATTCCCCACTTGGCAATTTGAACTTGAATGATTTCTTGCACAAAGATCACAAATCATATTAGATTGAATAACATTAAAATTCATATTTTCTACTTGTTTAGATAAAATATCATTTTTTGCATTTAAAGTAGAAAAATGATTAAGTTCAAAAGCTCCAGCCACTTTTCTTGACATTGTTCTCTCTGAAGACCACTAGTAATTATTTGATGCCATCTCCTCTAAAAGATCATAGGCTTCATTGTATGTTTTTCTCATAAGTGCACCACCAGCTGCTGCGTCAACCATAGACCGATGTGTAACTCCCAAACCATTATAGAATATTTGAATTTGCAGCCATTTCGGTAGTTCATGATGAGGACACTTTCTTAATAACTCTTTGTACCTTTCCCAAGCATCATACAAAGACTCAGTCTCAAATTGAATAAATGTGACAATATCATTCCTTAGTTTTGGTGTCTTTGCTAGCAAAAAATACTTAGTTTGAAATTTTTGTGCAAGTCCCTCCCAAGTAGTAATACTACCGGGTGGTATTTAATGTAGCCAAGCCTTCGCCTTATCTCATAGTGAAAAAGAAAAGAGTCTCAATCTGATTGCATAATCTGATACTCCGTTGTACTTGAAAGTGTCACAAATTTCTAGAAAGTTTAAAATGTGAGCATAAGGATCCTCGTGCGGTAGTCCCCAAAATTGAATAGTCTGTTCAATCAATAGAATAATCACTGGTTTAATCTCAAAATCGGTAGCTTCAATAACTGGCCTCTTTACGCTTGATATTGTTCCATGAATTGAAGGCATAGCATAGTCTCTCAAAGGCCTGTTTTCATCGTTCCCCATGATAATGTACGTATATGTCCTGAAATATAAGTATTGAAAAAAAAATAGAAAAACTAAAATAAAAAAAAATAAATAAATGAAAGTAAAAGTAAGTCAAAAGAAAATATAGAGGTAAAATAATAATAAAATAAAAATAAATACAAAAAATCCAAACTAGTAATAATCTAGCAATTTTCAATATCAACAAAAGAATAACTAGTCCCCGGCAATGGCGTCAAAAACTTGATGTGAATATTTGCAAGTGTACAAAATCGCAACAAGTAGTATAGTTTTAGTGAATAGAGTGTCGAACCCACAGGGACTAATTATTTTATTGAGTACCGATATTACTAGATGAATCACTATTTGGATAATCAAAATTTATAAATGATTAAACAACTAAGTTAAATTAATCTAATTAAAGCTAACTAAATTAATGAAGAGGGAGACGGCTGTGAAACTGTGAAATTCTTGTAATTTGTTAAAGGCAAAATTAGTTCTAGGACTTTTGACTTCACCTAGTTTATCACACACACAAATTATAACTCCTTATGAATAAAAATATTATCTTTCCAAGTTGTAGACCAAAATCCTAAAAATATTTACTACTCTATCCATGCAGTATAAGAATTATTCTCAACTAATTATTTGCCTTAGTTCATCAAATTATTAATTGAAAATTTATGGGTTTCTTAATGGTCACGTTCTCCTATAACGGTGTTTAATTTTTATTTCCCACAACTCACCAGTTTGGTCTCTTCATGATTTAAAAGATCATACAAATGTCTATCCACCAATTGTATGCATTATAATAAAAAACAATACACAACATTGGAAAAATAGAAAAATAATACGGAATTAAAATTTGTGTTCTTAAAAACTAGGCTACATCTTAGCCGTAGAAAAATAAATTTAGTTCATATTCAATTTGCAACTAACAAAAATTGTTTGGGATTGCATCAAAAAAATATAGAGAAGAAGAGATACAAAAAGTATAAAATAATGCAAACCGAACTCCTAGAACCAAGTCCAAGCCGTTCTCTCTCTTCTGTCTCAAAAACTGCGCCACAAAACTGAACGATGCGTCGCCGCGTCAGCCAGGTCAACGCCAGCAGTCTCTTCACCCGCTGTCTGCATCGCCTCGGAAGCCGTGAGCACGTCGCTGTCATTGCACGCCGTCACGTTGCAGGCGTCGCTATTAGTCCCTGGCGCACCTCGTACCTCGTGCACAGGAACCAGCCCTTCTGCCACGTCACGCTGTCACCTCGTCACGTCGATGGCACGTGCAGAAGGAAACCACTGCTGCTTTCACTCTTTTTTTTTCGCGAGCCCACCTGTCACGTGGGACCCTCTCTTGCGTGTCGTCTAGGAGCGCAGAGCCGCTGCACTTTGTCCCTCTCTCTTTTAATTTTTTTTTTCTATTTATTTGTTTGTTATGAATGTAGCTGTCACCTCTTAATTCTCTTTGTGCATGCCTTCATAATACTTTACAGACAACCTGGTAGAAGAATTAGGGTTTGCACTTTGCAGAAAAGTCCTTCCTTATCCATTTTTTTCCTTCCATCTTTAACAAGATTTTTATTTCTTTCTCCTTTTTCTTTTCTTTCCTTTTCTTGCAAACACGTGCTGCATACATAAAAATAATACCAGAAATTAGGGTTTTCAAAAATAAAATAAAATAAATTAGTTTAAAATAAATTAAACTAACTAAAAATCATATTAACTCATCTAAACCCTTTTAAAATTATTTATCGCACTTTTAGCTCAATTAGCAAATTAAAATTCAACAAAACAATAAAAATTAATAAATCAATAGTTTTGCTTTGTTTGTTGATTTATACAAAAAATCTTCACTTTTTGCATCAAAAATCTTCACATTTTGCATCAAAAATCTTATTTCTTCAAAAATAATTAATTAATTAAAATCTTAAAAAAATAAGATGAATTATAAACAATGTAAACGAAAACAAGGAATTTTAATGGGTAAATGAGTACAAATATTTGTATAAAAATTAGACACATCACAACTCTCACCGAGCGTTCTTGCCACCGACGTCCAAACGTGAGAAAATCAACTCTCTTGGACTTCGGCAAATCTCGCAGAGCATTCTTGCCACCGACGTCCAAACAAGAGAAAATCATCTCTTGGACTTCGGCAAACCTAACCGAGCGTTCTTGCCACCGACGTCCAAACACGAGAAAATCATCTCTTTTGGACTTCAGCTAACCTCGCCGAGCGTTCTTGCCACCGACGTACAAACATGAGAAAATCATCTGTCTTGGACTTCGGCAAACCTCGCCGAGTGTTCTTGCCACCGACGTCCAAACGTGAGAAAATCACCTCTCCTGGATTTCGGCAAACCTCGCCGAGCGTTCTTGCCACCGACATCCAAACGTGAGAAAAATTCTCTCTTGGACTTCGGCAAACCTCGCCGAGCGTTCTTGCCACCGACGTCCAAACGAAAGATAATTATCTCTCTTGGACTTCGGCAACCCTCGCCGAACGTTCTTTCCACGGACATCCAAATGTGAGAAAATCTTCTCTCTTGGACTTTGGCAAACCTCGCCGAGTGTTCTTGCCCCCGATGTCCAAACGCGAGAAAATCATCTCTTGGACTTCGGCAAACCTCGCCGAGCGTTCTTGCCACCGACGTCCAAACGTGAGAAAAAATCAGTCTTGGACTTCGGCAAACCTCACCGAGCGTTCTTGCCACTGATGACCAAAAGTGAGAAAATCATCTCTCTTGGACTTCGGCAACCCTCACCGAGCGTTCTTGCCACCGACGTCCAAACGTGAGAAAAAATCCCTCTTGTACTTCGGCAACCCTTGCCGAGCGTTCTTGCCACTGACGTCCAAACATGAGAAAATCATCTCTCTTGGACTTCGGCAAACCTCGTCGAGCGTTCTTGCCGCCGACGTCCAAACGCAAGAAAATCATCTCTTGGACTTCGGCAAACCTCGCCGAGCGTTCTTTCCACCGACGTCCAAGCAAGAGAAAATCATCTCTTGGACTTCGGCAAACCACGCCGAGCGTTCTTGCCACCGACATCGAAATGCGAGAAAAAATCTCTCTTGGACTTCGGCTAACCTCGCCGAGCATTCTTGCCACCGACGTCCAAATGTGAGAAAATCATCTCTCTTGGACTTCGGCAAACCTCGCCGAGCATTCTTGCCACTGACGTCCAAACATGAGAAAATTATCTGTCTTGGACTTCGGCAACCCTGGCCGAGTGTTCTTGCCACCGACATCCAAACGTGAGAAAATCATCTGTCTTGGACTTCGGCAACCCTCACCGAGTGTTCTTGCCACCGACATCCAAACTGGAGAAAATCATTTCTCTTGGACTTCGGCAAACCTCGCCGAGCATTCTAGCCACCGACGTCCAAACGCAGGAAAATCATCTCTTTTGGACTTCGGCAACCCTCGCCGAGCATTCTTGCCAGCGACATCCAAACGTGAGAAAATCATCGATCTTGGACTTCGGTAAACCTCGCCGAGCGTTCTTGCTACCGACGTCCAAATGCGAGAAAATCATTTCTTGGACTTCGGCAAACTTCGTTGAGCGTTCTTGCCACTGACATCCAAAAGTGAGAAAAAATCTATCCTGGACTTCGGCAAACCTCACCGAGCGTTCTTTCCACCGACGTCCAAACGCGAGAAAATCATCTCTCTTGGACTTCAGCAACCCTCGCCGAGCGTTCTTGCCACGGACATCCAAACGTGAGAAAATCATCTCTCTTAGACTTCGGCAAACTTCGCCGAGCATTCTTGCCACCGACGTCCAAACATGAGAAAAAATCTCTCCTGGACTTCGGCAACCCTCGCTAAGCGTTCTTACCACCGAAGTCCAAACATGAGAAAATCATCTCTCTTGGACTTCGGCAACCTTCACTGAGCATTCCTGCTACTGAAGTCCAAACGTGAGAAAAAATCTCTCCTGGACTTCGGCAACCCTCGCCGAACCCCTTCGACACGTGTCGCCATCTCGAAGCATCACTAGACCTCGGCAAAGTATGTCGAACCCCCTCGACCTCGGTCTCCACCCTGACACGTGTCAGCCAACCGAGGTGTCTGAAGGGGGTCGGCAACCATTGCCGAGCGTTCTTGCCACCGACCTCCAAACGAAAGAAAGAACGCCTTGGAACCACATGAGCTGTCAGATCACTTCAAAAGTTTGCGCGGCAATCTGATCAACGTCTCATATTCATCCACGTCATCGAGTACTGATCCACCATTCGATCATCCAGATTTTCTCTCCTAGGGCTGATGGACGATCCAAATCGTGCGACATCATAAATAGGTGATTAAAATGATTTTTTTAATTATTAATTCGAATTATTTAATTAAAATTTATGAAAAAATAATTAAAAATTTAGGAAAATTAATTAAAAATTTTTAAAATTAATTATAAATTTGGGGAAATATTTTTGAGCCCCTGGGTAAATAATTCTTGGTTAGAATAATTAATTAGTGCTCCCGAAAAATAAATCATCACCTCGCAAAATTGAATAAATGATCCGAAAAATAATTAAAAAATTGAGAAAAATCACCAAAAATCCAGAAGAGTCCAGAAGCAATCTTAGGCATGCTACCAGCTCGGAAAAGCACCGCTACTCATCAAACAAGATTCGAACCCCTTTTTAGAACTTCGATAAAGCCATATACGCCATTAAGCAACAAAACTACTCTTCAAAGGTTGTAATGCACAGTCTCTGGGAGTGGGGGGCTCATGATATGACTATAAATGGGGTTAAATTGGAACCGTTCAAATTGGGCACGAATCTTAATGTTACAGGGGCAAGATGGTAATTTCACCTACAGACAAGTCAGAAATGAGAGCGGGGTCTTTCCCCTTGGACCCTATAACCCGTGAACGGATCTGTTCAATGGAGAACGGGTCATAACCCGTTAAGGACCAGTTCAACAGGATAGGAGGAAATCCTGGCTTGTCTTTATCCTGAGGAGGTGATTCTAACCACCTCTATCTAGTTGCACCGGGAAGTAGGGATTCGTTCTTATCCTGAAACAGATCCCCACGGCGACTATAAATACTCCTACCTCTTACCATTACAAGGTGATCACTCTTTGTCTACCTAAAGCTCTTTTCCTTTCCTTTTCTGAGTATTGACAAGAGCGTCAGAGGGTTCGTCGTCGGAATCCATCCTGGTGTTTCGAACGTTTGTGCAGGTCCGCGGGAGCACCAAGGAGTCAGCCTATCAATGAGGGAAGAGATTAGATTTGCCGTATTCGAGTTCTTGCAAATCTACAAGTTCATCTGATTGCCCCCACACAGAAATCAGCGGCAACAAAAGTGGTTCGCCATCTTGGGGAAAGGAGAAGAAGTAGTATAAATTATAGAGAAATACAAATGTAAGTGACTTACATTTAAATCTCTATACTCAGCACATACTCTAGTGTCCACTCTAGGGTGTCGTTCCTTATAAATTTGTACTACTTGGAAGTGTGGCTCTGACACCACTCTGTAACACCCCGAATTCAAGACTGAATTTGAAGTTCCACAGGATCTTTACACTTCTCTTCGTATAATTTTACAAGAAATTAAAAAACTTTTATTACATCAGAGTTACATTTTAACAGCGGAAGCAAATTACAACAATTACAAGAATGGAATAAACAACACTTGAATAATTCTTTAAGCATCAATTCCTCCTCAGTCTTTTTTATTTACTTTATCCTGCATAGAAACTGTGGGCACGTCAGTTCATTCAACTGACACTAGGATATAATACATCAATTTCTCTTACTTAGAAAGCACACACTTGTCACAAAACAAAGCTACGGGGACTATCCTATTGATGTCGTGTGTGAATGTGCACTTAGTCCTTGATGCAATTATTTATGTTACATGACACTAATGCGCACTTGTTCAGATTCTATGCATCTCATACTACATAGGTCCAAGGGCAACCCTTTAATTGTTCTTCATCTTGTAGGGTTCAATCCCTCGCCATGACTTAAACTACTACAGTAACTACGGTAAGTATCCTAGATCTTCTATGAGTTACGAGCCCATGTCCAGACAGCCGGAGGGGAATCCCACTCATGACATGATGCATCATGTAGAGCCTATGGATAATTCAGCCTTCGTCATGGAACGATGACACCACCCGTAGTCACCAAATACCCAACAAGCGTCGCCACTGGGACGATAATTCCAAAGTAGAGTTCACACCATGACATGACGCATCAAGCAGGCAACCTGTAAATCACTCTCACACCGCCAATCCGATGGCCCTCATACTCGTGTTTTTCTCTTACTTTCATCACATCTTCACTATGTATCTAATCCTCAATTATTTGAATCATGAATAAAATCAACATTCTAGAGTTAGCACCTCCTCTATACCGGTCTTAACCATCAATCAATATAACAACTCAAACTTGGTCTTTCATTTTAATATTTCATCTCAAAAGAATTTATTCAAATGCGGGTATGAGGTCTTAGCCACACTCTAGTCTTTAATCTCATTCCATGTTCATAAAAATTGAGTATTCACACTCATGAGTTTATCCTCATAATTCATCATGATTTCCATTTCATTTTCATGCACAAATTTCATATGTAAAGTGACAAATTTATTTTTCAAACTTTACCATATTCATGTGTCACGCCCTGCTTCCCAAAAGAGAATACAGAATATGGATACGCGACAAAAGCCCAGCAAATGATTTTTATCATCCATAAGTTTTTCAAGAATCTTTACAACATTCACAAGAAGTATCAGAGTCGGAAGCAAAATCATCAACCAACATGCACATATGAACCAAATACCAACAAGAATACTCGAAATAAAATATATTAATCTCAAATAGTTATGATCTAAATAAATGAAATAATTCTGGGTCACATTGCCCAAATACAAGAATAAATCCAAGTACATGAATACAATTATTGTTTAAGATCTAGTACTAATACTTCATGTCACTGATACCATCAGGAACCTGTTCTTCAAAATTTGCAATTTAACAATTGCAGGGAAGAGGAAAAGAGAAAACAAGTAACCGTCAATTACAAGTTATGGGCCATTTATAATGTAGGATACAAATATATGGGGAAGCTAACTAGCAACATGGTATAAGCATGATGATAATGAAAAACAACTAGCATGGTAAGGTGAACAAGTGTAAATGGCATGAATCAAGTGTCAAGTAATCAAGTATCATGTAAACATGCATTAGGTGTTAAGTATCATTTAATCATGTATCAAGTGTCAAGTTTCAAGTCTCAAGTATCATGTAGTTAAGTATCAAGCAAGCATGTATCATGTTCAAGTATCATGTCCAAGTATCATGTTCAAGTCTTATGGTGATTTCTATCTAGGTAGCACTTCATGCAGTCCACCTTACATGGTTGCTACAATAAACAGTTTTACTTTAGATTTTATAGAGGACCATAGAGGGCAGTGTACTCAGCAACAAGTCAAGTAACAAGTATCCAACACAAGTCACGTAATCGTGAACAAGTGGCAGTAAGTCTCAAGCAAGAGTCATGTAGTCATGATTACGTAGCAACAAGTAGTACCAAGTACGAGTCACGTAATTGTGAACACATGGCAAAAAGTATCAAGCATGAATCATGTAGTCATGAGACATGGCAACAAGTAGTAACAAGCATGAATCGTCACGAATCATGGCAACATATTCATATAGTAATAACAAGCATGAATCATGTAATCATGAAATATGGAAACAAGTAATATCAAGCATGAATCATGTAATTATGAGACATGGCAACAAGTAATGGGAAACACGGGCTTCCTTCCGAGTACACGTTTCTAAATTATCCACTATTCGATCTTTCCCTTAAAACCCCGGCTTGGTCATTTATTATTATAATCAGGCATACATGTATGTGCCTCAAAACAAAACAAGGATATTACGATATAAACATGTATCAGGTTTAGGGTGCAAGATAAACAAGTATAGGTGCAAGATAACACATAACAGGGTAAACAACTAGTTTTTCTAATTCAGGACAGCAAGACAGTAATTGTACTAAAATAGTGATTTCCGCTACTACAAAGATCCAAATCTAGATCCATCGAATGATCTGCAAAATATACTTCCATACAAATCCATCGAATATAAATAAGTCATATAGTATTTCACAAAATCACAACTCAAAACTGATTTGAATCCAGAAAATACGTTCAGTAAGAAATTAGTAAAACGAATTCTCAATCAGAAAAATGGCATTAAAACTCCTCAAATAAATCTAGAAAAAATCTGGGGTAATCTCCTACATGTCTAGTATCAAAATATAAAGTTTCATAATATTCCGGTAAAATTAGTTTAGTCATCAAAAATAAGAAAACATCAAGAAACGATACTTTTGAAAATATGGAATTCCCAACACTGCTGTACGAAAACTGAAATATGTCGCAAGCCGTGAAACAAAATCCAAATCCGCCAAAGAGAGATGAAAATAGACAAAATAATTTAACTTTCTTATTTTACAAATATTTTTCATACAGTAAAAGGAATCAGGGTGAAAATACGATTTTTTACAGAACAGCGAGCAAAATACAGCAAGTATAACTTTCATAAATAAGCATGAAACGGCGTATAAAACTCATCAATAAAATTTACCAAAATTCTGGGTAATCCCTAGATATGTATAGAAAAATTGACCAAAGTCTCAGATCAAAATAATATGTGTAGCACAAGTATCAAATTAATTTAGTTATCAAAATCAATAAGAACGAAATCTGGAATTTATCTACACCTCTGCAGTAAAACAGTCATAACTCACACATACAAAAATGAAATCAAGCAAGGTCAAAGGGTTTAGAAAATATCCAAAATTCTCTAAAACTCATGTTTTATACCGAAATTAACTTACTGACTTCAAGACAGTCCAAAACAGAAAACAAAACAGATCAGCAACAAAATACAGATTTTTTCCTTTAACGACAACTCAACATATATCATAAAAAACTTGTTCCAAACACAACCAAACATGAAATCGGATCTATCAAGTGTCCAAACATCATGAATTAGGATATCTAGCATGTCCACACCAAGTATATCACATGGGTTTCAACAAAATCACGAATTCTTACAAAAGTCCCACATACATGATCAAATCAAGAATGGGTAAAACCTAAGTTATTTCATATCAAATTTTATGTCGTGAGTCATCTATGGTCAAATAGCACTATAGAGACAAAACCTATCAAGAATAACACAAACAAGAGTCGTCTCTAGATCCAACTACACTATAGGTTGTATTTTTGACTTGTATCAAACAAAGGAATTGGAGTACAAGTTACTTGCCTGAGAGATGACGAATCCAACGGAGCAAAGAAAAAGAATAACAGTAACATATTCCCGGGCATGAACACAAAATCACGAACAAGTGAACATGAACAAGATCACGAATCCAAAGAACAAATAACCCAGGAACACAATCGGGTGGCTGAGATCATGAGATCAAGAGATCAAGGCGATCGGATCAGATCGGACAGTCAGATTTCCCTGATAAAGATAATGATGAAGATCAAGATCGATCGATCGAACTGTTGCGATCAAAGGACATTGATGATCATCATGATCTTTATGATCAAAGAAGATTCAACGGCCAAGAATCAAATATCTTGATGATGATGATGATCAAAGATCCAATCGGACGGCCAAGATTCAAAAGATCCAAACTCCAAGATGATCAAGTTGATCGGACGGCTCTGGCTCATTTGATCAAAACCCAAAATCAAAACAGAGCAAATGGGAAAAACTTACGACTATAGAGTTGCTGTGCTGCCGGCATTGGGAGGCAAGGAGAGTGTCTTGGCTACAGTCGACGCCAACCCTGGCTAGCGTGTGACACACATGAGGAGGGCGGCATAGGGAGAAGCACCGAAGGCACTGGCTGCAGCGCGATCGACTGGCGTTTCGAGTGCAATTGTCATTGTAGTAAGGAGCGCCAGGGGAGCGTCGTCGCGGGGTTGCATTGCAACGAGGAGAGGGGATAGGGATGGAGAGGAGGAGGCTTAGGGGTAAGGCGGTGCAGCGGCGGGTGTGTGAAGGCTGGGGGAGCACAGGGCTGAGGGGAAGTCGTGGCGGCAGTGGTGCGCGGTGCTAGAGAGGAGGTGCACACTGAAGGAAAGGACGGGAGATGGCGAGGAGCGGGGGTCTGAGATCGGGAGAACGGAAGAGGAGAAGGAGGTGGCTATGCTTGGGCGCAGAGAAGGTGAAACGGCAGGGTGAATAGGGTAGCGGGGAAATATATGGGTTTATATAGGAGTAGGGTTGGTTGAGAGATGGGTTTGGTAATATCGGGTTTGGGTTGGGGCTGATAACGGATTTTAGGGTAATTTATAGGGTGATAACCGGGCAGGGTTTGAGGATGTACTAACGGGTATTGGGTTTATTTATTGGGTTTTGGGTATTTTAGATGGGTTAATGGGTTAGATTGGTTATAGTATTAGGTGTTTAAAATTAAATAGGAAAATTAAATAACAAATAAAAATATTGTTTACAAAAAAATGTAATTTGCATTACAAAATAGTATTTATTTAAAATAGATACAATATAATTAGCACATAGAAATGGATTTTCAATAACCTACCAAAATTCTTAATAATAATAACAATAATAACAGTAATAATAACAAGAGAAATAATAACAAAACTAGGAATTGTATTTCAATATAAAATCATAGAAAATAGTTACAATTTAAAATTATTGATCGAAAACAGATTTTAAAATAGAAGATCCAAAAAAAAAAAAAACATTTTGACAAAAGAATTTGAAAACCGGAAAAATAATTTGCAAAAATTTTTAAAATACAGAAATTACACAAACATGCATTTTTGGGAAAACAGGGGTTACATCATGATAGATTTTCACAATTCTCTTTTATTTTCATAATAACATTCTTCACTCACAAATATCATTGCTCATTAAAGTCTCTAAAAGAAGAGTACTACTTTTCTTTAATTACTCAAAAACTCTTTTTAACAAAATATATCAAGTTCCCTACTAAATTGGCGTTGATTCTCATTATAGTGGGTCAAAAGACTTATAAAAATTTCTCATGAAGTCTAGTTATTTTCAGAATATTTCTAGTATTTTTTTTCTTAATTTTTCAAACATTTAAAACCTTTAAAAAATCGAATTATAAAAAAAAACAAAACTCAAAAAATATTTGGCCTCAGGCGGTTTCGAGCTAGGCCCAATGGACCCCCCACGTGAACAGTGATGCAAATAAACCGCACCCACTAACCAAAGTGGCCAAAGTGTCTAACTGCTAAAGGGAGAGGCTAAAGTCTAAATGAGTTGGGCTCTCGAGTTTTGGGAAAAGTCAGATTTTAAAAAAAGAAGTCTCTGCCGAGACTCGAACCCAAGCACAACAGGCCACCGAGCTACAGTAACGTTACTGTGGCGCACCCCCTAGCTAGTAAGGCCACAGTGACTAACTGGTATGAGAGTGGGTTGAGTCAAGTGTAATTCAACTCTCAGTTTATTAATAATTCTTCATATTTCAAAAGCTCTTAAATTCGTTTCTCTTCTAAATAAATTCACAAAACTTTTCACAATACTGATTTTATATATTTTTAACAAAACAGTATTTTCAAAATATTATTTTGACATTAACCCATGAATTTTCCTTTTACTTTGCGTTCTAGGTCTATAATTTGAACATTTCAATTTATCATGCTCTCTACCAATTTTTGTATTACAATTGTCATGAAAATATTGTCTCTTGCTTTTTCCTCTTTTATTCCCACAAAACTTTATAACATGGTCTCATTCATCATACTAGTGTCACAATGAATTTAAAAAGCACAATTTCAATTATTTCATTTACTAACTATTCACAAGCATATTCTACAACTAGCATGGTTCCAAATTTATATTTTCATAGCAACAAGACAATTCTACTACAATAACCATATATTATAGCAATTAACATACAATTCATCAAGCATTCATTTTTATTTATCTAATTAGTTCCTTTTTAGAGCCAACACATGGTTATCTTATTAGTTTCTTTAGCAATTTCATCAATCAAAACCCTAGCATGAAGTCAATTTTAGAAGTAGAGAAATCACCCATCTATTTGGAGAAAAACAAATATAAAGCTCCCAGAAATCTCCTTGAACTCACAAACGGTCCTTCTCCTCCTAGATTGTGCCACCACGAGAGCCTTCTCCTCCTTGTGCAAATAAACCCGAGCTCCCTTCCTCCTTGATGAATGGCCGGCCTCTACTTGAGAAGGAACACACACAAAAGCTCTAATCTTTTTCTCACAAAAAGGCTCTCAATCTTTTTACTCACTCTTGTTTCTTTCTTTCTTTCTCTTTCAATTTTTATCAATGTACTACATGAAGAGAACTAGGGGGGTATTTATACTTATTTTTGAGTGAAATGGAGGGCTAGGATTGATTTAGATGGTTAAAGGTAAAGGGCTACGATGCATTAGGGAGTTGTAGTAACCACCCATGAACACAAAACTACCACTCCACTACACCAACTCACCACTTCCCTTCTTTCCATTTCCGGCCAACCCCTTATGCACACAAGGCACTTTCTAATGCAATGCATGTGTCTCCCATAGTACCTCTAGTTACTAGTTGTATATGATTTAATTAATTAATTTTCTACAAAATTAGTCTACACTACAAGTCATGATAATTAAAAGAGAAATAAACTAGTGGGCTAAAATCTAGTGGGCTAAAAGTTTATGGGCTATTAAAAAAAATAATTAATTAATTAGGGTGGGATAGAATTAGACAATGAGGCCTCGAGTTTAAATAGGCTTTTAAAAAAATAAAAAGGGAAGGATTAAAAAAATACTTGTTCATGTTATGAAAAGAAATAGTTTTCTAAGGAAAATGCATATGAATTTGTACATGCAAAACACGTAAAAATCAATAAACTCTTATAATTCAATTATAATTAAAAGTTCAGGATGCTACACCGCCCAATCTGCTCCTTGAAGATCTTGTTAACAAGGCATTGGTAGGTGGCACCAGCATTCTTAAGCTCAAAAGGCATGACCCGGTAGCAATACAGGCCCTGATCGGTGACAAAGGAGGTCTTTGGAATGTCGGGAGGGAACATTCTTATCTGATTATACCCAGAGAATGCATACATGAAGCTCAAGAGTTTATGGCCCGAGGTTGCATCAATCAGGGCATCGATGCTCAGGAGTGGGAATGGGTATCCGGGGTAGTCTTTAATTAGATTCGTGAAGTCAAAGCAGATCCTCCAGCTTCCATTGGCTTTCTTGACCATCACTACATTGGATAGCCACTCCGGATAGTTTACCTCCTGTGTGAACTGAGCTCTAAGGAGTTTCTCAACCTCCTTCTTGATAGCTTGCTAACGCTCGAGAGCAAATTTGCACCGCTTTTGCTGAACTGGTTTGGCCCCCGAAGCGACACTAAGGTGATGCATGAGGAGCTCTTCGGAGATTCCCATCATGTCAGTAGCAGTCCAGACAAAGAGGTCTCGATTTCCCCTTACGCACTGGATAAAGTCGGAGCGAACGGGAGGGGGAAGGACTTTGCTAATCTGAAATTTGTGGTTCAGGCCTCCTTCTAAAAAGGCCACCTCTTCCAGCTCATCAACCAGCTCCGATATAGGTGGGCTACCCCTTTGAGGGAGTTCAAGAGCTTCGAGGGAAAGGACAGGTCCTCCTACCGAGGTCATGTAGTGGGCTGCCTCCTGGCTTCCTCTGACTTCTCCCATGCCCGCTGTGGTGGGAAATTTCATCTTCATGTGGTAAGCCAAGGGTATGGCTTGTAGAGCAGCTAGGCTTGGTCTGTCCAGGATGACGTTGTAGGCGGCTTTCACATCCACCACCATGAAGTCCATCGGCTCGGTTCGGATGGTGGGAGTTTTGCCAGCAGTTACGTCGAGAGTTATGACACTCTCAATTGTCACTGGCACTCCCGTGAACCCGTGCAGTGTGTAGCTGGCTAGCTGGAGCCGATCTCTGGATAGCTTGAGCCCCTGGAAGGCCTCAAGGAAGTGAATGTTGACCGAACTGCCGTTGTCTACTAGGATCTGGCGCACATCAAAGTTGGCCATGTGGAGGTTTATTACCAACGCGTCACAATGGGGGGTTCGAATGCCCTTTTGATCTCTATCTGAAAAAGTAACCAGGACCCCTAGGCCCCTGGGGGGAGGATGGTTCTGCACGAAATTTACTTTCCGAACGAAGGCTTTTCGTGCGGAGTTGGAATCTCCCCCCATTGGGCCTCCGTGGATGAGATGCAGGACGACCTCTAGTTCGGAGTCTGGGGTCTCCACGTGCCGTTCGGGTCGCTTATTAGCCCCCCGAGGGGCAGAGGAGGATCTGCCCTGTCCTTCCTCACGAACCTGGAGAGCTGCCTTCTGTTAATGAGAGCCTCGATCTCATCTTTCAGGGCCCGACAGTCATTCGTGTCGTGGTCGTAGTCCCTGTGGAAGCTGCACGACTTGTCCCGGTTCCTCTTCTTCCCCGGGGTGTTCATCTTTGAAGGGGGCGGAAGAAGTCCCTCTTTCCCAACCTCCATCAGGATGGCTGAGACACTCGTGTTGAGTGGAGTGAACTTCTTGAAGTGGGGAGGAGGGCGACGCTGGCCTCCGTTGTCCTTCTTGAGCTTCTTAGCTCCTTCTTCAGCGCTCTTTCGTTTGTTCCTGGAGGATGATCCTTCGAAAGCAGGGAGGGAGAGAGCTTCTTCCGTTCGGATGTATTTCTCACTCCTAAGCAGGAGTTCTGAGAAATCCTGAGGGGGTTTCTTGGCGAGGGATGCTCGGAGGCTATCGTTAGCGATAATGGATTGGAAGGCGATGGAGGCAACGAACTGGTCCAGGGAGGCGATGGATCTGGCCTCAACGGTAAAATGTTTGACATAGTCTCTCAGCCGCTCGCCATTCCTTTGGTGAAGCAATAGTAGGGAGGTACTCATTTTTTCTGCTCGGTGACTGCTCACGAAGTGAGTCAGGAAGAGACCTTCGAGCTAATCGAAGGAGAAGATGGAGACCGGGGCTAGACGAGAGTACCATTCCCTTGCAGTCCCCTTCAGAGTGAACGGAAAAGTTTGCAGAGGAGGGTGTATAACGCCTGATGTATCATCATGAGAGTTTTAAAACTCTGGATGTGGTCAGCGGGGTTGGAATCCCCATCGTTTGATTCAAAATGAGGAAGATTGAAGTTATCTGGGACCGGTGCCTCCATTATATTCTGAGAGAATGGCGGTCTGCTGGGGCTGAAATTCGTCGCCCGTTGCTCCTCCTCTCTGTCCAATCGGCCAAGGCATCACTCCATCTTATGGAGATTGCGGTAGACCGAATCTTCCCTCCTGTCATACCTTGCTGAGGCCTGAGATTTGTCCTCGCGTGGAAGGGGGCTAGGAGTGCGCCTATTGTCCTGGCCAGGTTGAGGACTGGGCGCCCGCTAGCCGTGGTCAGGGACAACATTGAGGGCCCTCAGGACTGCCTCTTGGAATTGCTGGAACTCTGCTATTGTGATAGGGCCTCCTGCTATCGGTGGTCCAGAGGGGCGGGTCGGCCGACTGGAGAGCGGCTTCTCCTTTGACGACGCTGGGGCGACTCCTTCCGCTTCCTGAGAGAGTTGGATCTTCTGCGATCTAGTCTGCCGGGTGACCGGGCTCTAGGGGATCGGATCGTTGGGCCCCTTTGATGTTCTCAGTGGGGTATCCCGTCATGGGTCCGCCTCTCGTCTAAGCGGGTCCAGTGGTCTTCTCCATACTGCCTGTTGATGATGATGTTCCAGAGATCCTTTTGCATAGGGGTATTGTGCAAGGCCATGGAGTCTGACGAGGGGTTGTGTATTGATACATGGTCGCGGTGAGGAGGTTGTTGTAATACCCCGCAAAATTGAAAATGACAGTTTTGCCCTTTGTGTGTTACACACGTATATTTTGTACCGTTACTAGTAATATTTGTAACGTGTTTTCATTACGTATTGTGATTTCTGACTATCTATGCATTCTCCGTATATCTTATCAAATTTAAATCAACTAAAATACTAAATTTCAATCTCTCCATTTTTACGTGCTTTTTACGTGTTTTTGATGCACGTATCGATTATGTGTTTCCACTAATACGTGTAATATTTTCTATATGTTTAAAGTATTTATTTTAGGTATTCAAATCTATTTTTATAAACGGAAATTTATTTTCCCTTATTTTGATTAAAACATTATTATACGTGTAATCTACATACGTAGCAATTATATCGTGGAATATATAAAATTAATAAATATATTTTCTTATATTGTATTTTTTATTATCCATAACATTTTTCCATTGATAATGTCGAATTTCGTATTTTTGATATTTTACGTGCGACGCACGTGTTTGTTTCGATATGCATATTTGGGCGTATTCTTTCTCGAAATGAATTTCATAAAATGTGTGCGCATTTATTTTATTTGTGCATGAAGCATTATAATTTTTAATTAAACTAAATTTTACGTACATATTATGTATATATATAATGTTTTAATTAATTAGTGAAGTGTGTGCTCGTGCATGCACGTACTAATTTTTCCATCTTTATTTTTCTTACTCTCTTTTACTATTTTAGCATGCATAGTCTGTTATTTAGTATTTCTTTAAACCTATGGATCTAAAATTAGATTCTAGCCCACTAGACTAACTAATTAAATTAATTAAAAAGCAAGCCCACACGACAAGCTCATTAATTAAATCTATTTTTTTAGTTGTGCATGGACTCACACATGACATGTAATAAGTTTTAATACACATATTAGAATTATAGGAATTGTATTTAATTTTGTGTGGGTGTGTGTGCACTAGTGCACAACACGTGCACGTGCTTGTGGAGAGAAAGAGAATGGCCGGTTTTGGGAAGTGAAGGGTGGGGGCTAGAGAGGTGAAGAGTTGGAGGAGTTAGGAAAGTGAAGAGTTGAGTAGTTATTAGGTGGATGAAATTTGCATTTTAGCCCTTCACTTTGTCCTATAAATACACCCTTATTTTCTTATCTTTTCACACAAAAAATAAATCAAATTAGATAGAGGAAAAAGAAAGAGAGTTAGAGTGTTCTTGTTGCATTAGAGGCTTTGGAGTGCTCTTGCTAGGAGGAGAAGGACTAGGTGGTGCTTGTTGGAGTTAGGAGATGTGTCTCATCTTCTTTGTTACAAATTCTTCATAAGAGGCGGGTGATCTTATACTTTCTAAATGTAGAAAATGCATGCTAGTAATGTTAAATGAGTAGTATAAAAAATTTGATGTGATTATGTAGAACAAATCCATGCTATATTGTTGTGCCATGAATTGAAAAAAATTTGTTGTGATTAAGAAACTAATTATCATCATGTTAGTTAGAAATGAGAAAATGGAACAATGAGTATTGCCATGAACAAATATGCATGTTAATTTACAAATGTCGAAATATAAAATTGTAGGAAAATTGTTGAGACTTCTCTTGTAATTAAAATGTATTTTTGTGAAGTTAGATTGGTACACATAAATTCATTTAATTGGTTGTAAGAGATAAACAAATTGCTATTTTGATTAAATTGAAGAAATACAATTCTTGTTCATTAAAAAGATGAAATAACTTGAAATATAGACGCATTGTCTAAAATATTAGTTTGGAAATTTGTGAATTACTGATTTCAAGTAAACTCAGTCTAGATGAACTAATTACTGTCTAATGAAAGATTAGATCAAATAAAGAAAATCGAGTTTTGTGAAGAAAATTGAATAGCAGTAAGATTAAACAAAAGCATATTAGTATAATTCGATGTCAGTAATCACACATGGACTTCTTGGTTAGTCGGTGCACCATAAGTCACTGTGCTTGTAGGAGGTCTTGGGTTTGAAACTTGTTGAACCCATTTTATTTTCGTTCTCGATTAAATTAAATCCAAACCAAAGAGTTAGTATATGGAGTTTTCGTTCTGGCTTTATAGCACCAAGTCCACTTGGACTTAGTGGTTCTCGGTGGTGGCTTTGGGCGGTACTATTGGTGCGGTTGGGCTTGGGTTCGAAACCTGATGGCCACATTTTGATTTTTTTGTGTTTTTTAATATTTTAATGGGTTTTAAATGCAATTAAAATTTGGGGAAAATTTATAATATTTCTTTAAAAAGATTTAGAATTTATTAAAATTGGTTTCATAATTTTTTTTATGTATATTTTGAGAAATTAAAAGAGGAATTGAGATAGAAAATGAGTTGATGACTTTAAAATTATTTCTTTAAGAGTGTGATATTTATTCTTTTATAAGAAGAGTAAAATATTGTTATGTGAATTGATTTCTCTTAAAGAGATTATACACTCATTTGGGTTAAAAAATATTTGATGTAGATTGAGATATTTTATGAGCTTAAATTGCTAATGAGACTTAAAGTGGATGAATCTATGTTCATGAAAAGAAATATTGTTTTTTTTTTAAATTGTAATAAATAAATGAATCATGAGTAATGCTAAAATAAGACATTTGTCAAATTGTGAATAAGTTGAATATAAGAATACATTGATTTTAATACATGATTATTGAAGGGTATGAGTACCCATGGAATCTTGTACATGACAGGTTGTGATCTAGAGTTTAGTGAGACCTCGGGTACTGGCATTGTTGAATTAAAAGATCTGAATTATATTTTTGAGATATGGCCATGGAACCTTCTCGGCATTTATGATTAAGTTCGGTATGGGGTAAAATTAACTGTAGGTATGATAATTTATTCATATCTTGAACTTAAAAATTAGGCACTAAGAGAAGATGTAATAAACTTGAGAAAACGTAAGTAGGGCACTCTATATAGTTGGGCGATGTATTTCGGGACTATAGACCCAGTCGAGCGGTGTACTCCAGGACTGAGATTTCTTCGATGGAGACGAGTTTTTATTTTAAATCCGGGACTATGCATAGTCGGATGGATAGTTTGTCGTACTCCAGTGTATATAGGTATACCGGGGCTAGAGGAGCACATGCGAGATGTTCGCACGACGAGGAGTCTGTATAACTGTAATACCCTGATTTTCAAATACATGAAAGATTATTTATTTTTATATATGTTATGCTTGTGTAGCATGTTGACTAATATTTCTCAACATGATGAATTAAGTGTATTGTTTTCTATAAAATATTTTCTTAAAGCCCAATGTTAATTTGCTTATTTTCTTTTTAAAAATATTTTGGCCCAAATGGATTTAAGCCCATAAATCTAACTTCTTATTATTTTCCTACCACTTGTATGTGTAGAATTTTTCTTTTTATTTATCCGGGTACTTGGTGTACAAATCATGTAGTGTGATTTGTGTGTACACGTGCACTCAATGTACACGTGCTTTGAGCACCCTCTTTGTGGCCGGTTTGTGAGTAAGGTAGTGGGTTAGGTCATGGGTGGTTACTCTTGAGGTGTGGGTAGTTTCTCAACTCCCGAATGAATCCTAGTTCTTGATCTCCAACTCCCTAGTGCATCCTAACCCTCCATCTCACTCTATTTTGTGTATAAATACCCCCTCCTATTCTCTATTTCTTTTACACTAGATTCATATTATAAGAGAGGTATTTGTGAGAGTTGTGTGGGAGCTTTTCTGTGGAGGCCGAGTAGCATCTGAAGGTTCGGTGTGGAGCAAAGGAGCGAGGTCTAAGGAACAAGGAGGCGTTCACCACATTGAGGACTTTGCTGGATTTCGATTATTTCTTCATATAAGGTGGGTGTTTCTCAGGACTTCTAATGTAGGAAATATACTATGATAGTTATGATTGCTACCATATTGTGAAATGTGAATTCAATGTAGTAGAATTGCCATGAACATGCTGCTGTTAATAAGACGAGTTGTGTCGGTACAGTCGACTGTCGTGTAGATAAGTCGACTGGTACTAGACCATTAAATTGTGATGTGGTGATAAACTGTATGCAAATAAACAAATGGTATGATTACTGAGTTGTAATTTCCCTATGACACATATGATGGAGGGAAGGTAAATGGATGAAAAGAACTAGCGATGATTTAACAAATTAAGAACTGTCGGAGCAGTCGACTGACACTGTGTTCAGCCGACTGGTGCTTCAATTTGATTCTGATTATTTGGAAATTCCATGTAATGAGATGTTCTATTATGATGACCCAGTATGATGACTTGAGATTTATATCTTCATTTTCGTAAGAAAGTTATGAGCAGTATGAATTCATGTTTAAAGTATTTTCTTCAAAGAAAGGAGTATTTTAGTAACTTGAAATTCCATGTTTACGATGTTCCTAAACAATCAGAGACTCTGTGTTTATGAAACATGAATATAAGTGTATTGTAAATTGATATCATGATGCAAGAACATATAAAAGCCATTAGATAATCCCTTAATTTGAATTATGGAATTGATCAGTCGACTTAATACGTGTAGCCAGTCGACTGAGCTGGACTTAGAATTGTGCTGTTGAGAATCCCAGAACAGACGACTGATGGATGAACAGTCGACTGTCATGCGGATGACACTGTGAACATGAAAAGTTGCAGGACAGCCGACTGACTGTGTGCAGCAGTCGACTATCCCGAGTATTTATGATGAATCTGTATTTGACTGTATGAGTCGACTGGTGTTCTTCCAAGTCGACTGTACAGAGTGAACTTTGATATGTATGAATTTCATTTTAATTGCTGTTGGAAATTGTGAACTTTATGATCGAATTCTATGAACTCTTTTATGGCTGTGTGGATTATGTAAAATGAATCATAAATGAGAATTGAGAATTAAATGAATATGAAAGGCTAAGATCATGATAAGAAAGTCTGTGAGACTCAAATTGAATTATGAGCTGAAGTGCTCAATTGGAAGTTGTGAATTGTAAATTGAAACCGAGAGTAGCTAAGTCTCCCCCGGCAGTGAAATGAATGAAATGAAATGAGAATTGAAAGACCAAGGTTGGTCATGTATTGAAATGAAATGATAAGTCCGGTTTGGTGGAGAGGCTAACTCTAAAGCTTGATTTATATTCATGATTCTAATATTTAGTGCATAGTGAAGAGATGATGAAGGTGAGAGAAAAACATGAGTATGAGAACTAGGGTTTACAGTGCGGGTGTGTGAACCGCAGAATGCATGCTTGATGCGTCAACACATGGCGCGGGCACAACTCAGTGATGATCGGACTTTAGTCACGCTTGTGGGATGTTTTGGTGACTGCAAGAGGATTGTGTTCAGGGAGGAGGCTGAATTGTCGCAGAATGCATGCTTGATGAGTCAAGACATGGCACGAAATTCTACTTCAGGGGCCAGGATACATGCTTGTACTCATAGAATCATCTAAGATACTCACTGAAATTACAGAAGTAGAGTAAGTCATGGCGAGGGATTGAACCCTATAAAAATGAAGAACGATTAAGAGGCTTGCCCTCGAACCTATGTAGTATGGGATGCATAGAATTCGAACAAGTGCGCATTAGTGTCATGTAAAATTAAATAAATTGCATTAAGGATTAAGTGCACAATCACGACACGACATCTTTAAGAGTTCCCTTTTATTTACATGCTTATATTGAACAAGTTTGTGATTTGTAAGAAATGAGATTCGTTATACTGTTTCTGGCATAGAGAGGATGGCCATGTATAATTATCGTCGGTTGAATAAACTGACGTACCCACAGCTTGTATGCAGGTAAAATGCATGTTAAAGAGAAATGGATGCATAAAGATTTTTACCATATTGTTGTACATTCATGTAAATATTGTTTATTTTGCTTCCGCTGTGTAAATGTAAATGTAATATGATGTAAACTCTGATGTATGATGAAAAGTTTGAATTTCCTTGTAAAATTGTACTCAAAGAAAGTGAAAAGATCCTGTAGAACATCTCGAATTCAGTGATTTGGGATTCGGGGCGTTACAGAGTGGTATCAGAGCCACGCTTTCCTACACTTTCACACTTGTACAAATTTATAAGGAACGACACCCTAGATGTGGACATTAGAGTGTGTGTTTGAGTCTGGAGATTTAAATGTAAGTGACTTACATTTGTGTTGCTCTAAGATTTATGCTTCTTCCTCTCTATTCTAAGATGGCTGATCACTTCGACCCTGCTGGAGGCGACGACTGGCATATTATTGAGGAAGAGTACTGTAACCCCTGTTTTTCACTTTTGGTATTTTTTAGGGTATTTTTCATTTTTGTGAATTATTATTTTTCTATTGTATTTTTCGGAACAATAAATTTAATTATTTTTATTCTATAATATTTTTCTGGCAGTTTTGACCTTCTTTTGTTGATTGTGCGCCGTTTGGCCGTTTTTCGACATTTCGAGCTCTTTTTCTCTATTTCTTGATCTCGTTCATGTATAAATGTTATTTTAGGGTCATGGTGAATTTTTAGGAGAGTTTTGACCAATTTGAGATTTTTGGCCTTAAGGAGATTTTTAGGAGCTATAGGATTCATTGTATTTTGTATCTCCATTTGAAATCTACCCAATATCCATTACCCAATTGTATACCCATTGTTTCCTACTGATATCCACTACCCATTAACCCACATTTGATCTCATATATATACCCCTAATACTAAATAATCCCTAACCCTAATCTATTTCTTCCCTCTCCTATTGTGTGCCGGCTACCTCTTTCCCCAAACCATCCCGGCCTGCCTTCCAAAACCCTAGGCCGGCCTTCCCTTGCCTTCTTCTTGCATAGCCGACCACCCATATCTCCCCTCTCCGCTATTTTATACAACTCCGCTTCAAAAACTCGTCTCTCCTCTCCTTCTTGTGTTCGGCCAACACCCAAGGTAGCACCCAACCATCCCAAAACAGCACCTCAACATTCCCCCTCGCTGTTTTGAGTTGTGGGCATCTTCCACTTCGGTTCGTGTGTCAAAGGGATCAACCGTTGGCGCATTTTGTTCGTGGGTTTCGCTCGAAATGGCGCTAGAAGGCATCTTGCTCGTGGATTCTCTTTGAAAGGCTTTGATTTGTCGCGTTCGTCGTCACATAAAGGCAAGTAACTTGTACTTAAATTTCTTAGGTTGATACAAGTAGAAAGTTCACACATAGAATAGGTTGAGACTAGAGACGGATAAAGATCATGTTTTAATTATGGGTTTCGTCTCTAAGGTTCCAAAACAGGCCAAGGACGAATTAGGACATGAAGTTGATAGGTTTATGCCTTAGGATTCACCCAAACGCGACGGTTATCGCGTATGTGACATATTGTATACCTGATGCATGTTTGAACACCTATATGAGAAATATTGGATTTTGACAGGTTAGAAACCCTTAGATGTGATATTTAGACAACGGGTAGACAGTGTTTTGAATTTGGAAGAGTTTGGATGATTTTTGAGGAATTTATGATGTTTTGAAACTTAATTGAGAAATCTGGAAATTTGGATTGAACTGGATTGATTGCAGTTTTTACCTAGATTAAAGTCCGAATATCAACATGACTATTTCTGAGAAATTTGTAGAGAATTGAATCTAATTTCTAATCCCACTGATTTCACCCTGTTTGGAGTTCGTATGGAATAGTTTTGATTATTTTAGTAACTGTATGCCGGTAGTTCCCAGATTCATTTCAGGGTAGATTTTATCACCAATTTATTTTCAAGATCTAAGTTAGACATAATTTCATGCTACAAGATTTTGTCCAGTGTTCCAATATGATGTTAGGTAGTTCCCTGATTTTTGTGATAATTAAAAGATGAGTTTTGAGTGGTTTCCTATATCCTTTTCTATAGATCGCTTTTGCTGTAAACTGCATGTGATTGTATGTTGAATGCCGTGTTTATCTTATTTCTAATTACTGTATGAATATTTTATGTGAGATATGAAAGTTGGGTAATTGTGTATACTTTCATCCTGTTTTGGCGGAAGTGGATTTTGATGCGCTGTGTGCAAGATATGCATGATTTTGTACAGCGGTGTTGAAGAATTTCAGATCCATCAAAACTGTGTTATGTGTTACTTTCTATTTTTGAAAACATATCTATACTTTCTGGAAAAATATGAAAATCTATATTTTGAGACTATACATATAGGGGATTGCCCCAGAATTTTCGTGGATTTAATTAATGACTTTGTATGCTGTTTTCATGTGGTTTAAGTTATTCCCCTGTTTTCTGACTGTACATGCAAACTGTGTTGAATTGTGTTTTGAGTCGAGATGTTGTGAAATAACATATGGATTTATTATAACCGTTAGAAGCGTGTGGATGTCTAGTTTCCAGATCCTTCGACGGATCATTATTTTCATCCCTGTAGATCTTTGGATCACTGTTTATGTACAGACTGGTCTTGCTGTCCTGTTTATAGACATACACCATTTTGCTCGTATTTGTGAATGTTTGGTATCTATACTTACTGATCTGATGCCCTAAACCTAAACCTGACCATATGATGTTAGTTTGAAACCTTTAGATCACATTCATGTCTGTTTAATAACCATAACGAAAGTAATCAAGCCGGGGTATGAGAAAGATCTAGTAGTGGGAAAGCATAGAAATGTGTACTTAGAAGGGGGCCCGTGTTTCCCATATAATTATCTGTCTGTTTCTGACCCTGTCTACATTGCTTCTTATGTAAGAAGGTGTAGAGTAGAAGAGAACCACTAGGTTCTATCTGTCTGTTCTGATATCTGTCTGACCCTGAGTACACGGCCCTATAATATCCCCTACGAAATCTAAAGTGAAACTGTTTTGTTGTAGCAACCATGTAGTATAAACTGGGATGCATGTCGTGCTACCTAGATAGTAATCACACAAGACTTACATTAATCTGAAATCTGAGATCTGATTATATTTCTGAAGTCTGAATCTGAATCTGATATATGGAAATCTGAATCTGAATCTGAATACCTATTATATGAAACCTGTTATCTGATTTACCTGACATATCTGAATATCTGTTTACCTGACATATCTGTTATATGACACTTGACACTTAATATCTGAGACATCTGCTAGGATACTATGTTAGTTGAGTTTACCATACCATATTAGGTCTGTTTCTGATGATTAGTTAGATCTGTTTAGTTTTTCCCATGTGCTTGTATCCTATTCTATTTGTGACCCGGACTTGCCATTGACGGGTACAGTGTTTTCTTCTTTTCCTTTTTCCTGCATTCGATGATTGCAGATTATGGTGGACAGATTCAAGAAGGTTCTGGTGGTTCGCAGTATTAGATGCTGATATTATTATTTCTGTTTCCTGTTATAACATTATTCTGTATTCCTGAGACTTGATTCATTTCTGTATTTGAGACACGTGTATTATTTATTTTGTTTTGGGCGATGTGACCCAGAATATTGTTTACCAGACTCTGTTTTATTTGAGAACAAGATATTTGATTTCAATTAATTCCTGTTGGTGAAATTTTCTCGATGTTGCATGTTGGTTCCACTCTTTGCTTCCGACTGCGATATTTTGACTCTGATATATGTTGACTCTGATATACTGCCTGAGATATGTTGTAAGATTTTTGAAACAGCTTAAGGATGATAATAATCATTCGCTGGGCTTTTGTTACGTGCCGTATTCCGTATTTTTGGGAAGCGGGGCGTGACAAGTACCATCCTGCACAGGCTGATTCTGAGGACGAGTATCACCCTGGGCAAGCAGATTCTGATGATGAGGAGTGGCCCGAATCTCGAGAGATCACCCCACCTCTAGATTCATCTGACGATTCTTCTTCCGATGAAGAAGAGGGACCATCTCTGAGTGGCACTGTGGCTTCTCTTCAGAGGCAAGTGGAGACCTTGAAGGATAGAGTTGGAGCTTTGGAGGCTCAGCTGGCACAGCGGAAGGCTGATTTCTCTGTTCTCAGTCACCGAGTGTGGGAACTTGAGAAGAGAAAGAACCTGACGGATGTTCTGAAAGATGAAGTGGATGAACTGCGGGATGAGCTTCGAGCAGCGAAGAGGACCCGTAGGGAGTAGATTGTCTTAGTTCCTACTATCTTCCATTCTGATGTCGAAAATGTTTTTAATTCGAATGTATAAACTTTGGAATTCAATGAAATGCAAGTTGGTTTAAATTCTTGTCTTATACTTCGAATTTGATGGATCTTTTGCATCAGAATATGTCGAGAAGAGGAGCTAGGAATGGGGGAGGTTTGGATCTGGAGACCGAGCTTGCTAGGGTCTACCAGACACTGAATGCAGTGGCTGCGAACCAAGCTAGGGGGCCGATGAATCCAGTACCTGAGGCAATTAAGCTAGTGGAATTGTTCAAGACAATGAAACCACCAGTGTTCGAGGGAAAGTCAGACCCAGATGCGGCTGACAACTGGATCCGTCAAGTGGAGACAATCTTTGAGGTGTTAGAGACAACGGAGGGCAGCAAGGTCAAGTTGGCGACTTTGCAGTTGGAGAAGGATGCGGCTGTTTGGTGGCAGTCGATGAAGAGGACCATGGGAGGTTTGTTGCTTGGCTGGGAGGAATTTCTGGAAGAATTCCGCAGTCACTATTTTCCCTCCGACGTCCAGGAGAAGAAGGCCATGGAGTTTCTGTCACTTCAGCAAGGCAGCATGTCAGTAAGGGAGTATGAGACTAAGTTTACTCAGCTCTCCAGGTATGCTCCAGAACTGGTGATGGATGAGGCGAAGAAGGCTCGCAAGTTTGAGCATGGTCTGAGGCCGAGCTTGAGATCCCGTATGATACCTCTTGGTATCAGGCGATTTGACAAGCTGGTCAAGAGGGCGGCAGCGACGGAGGCGGATATGGAGCAGTTCCATGTTGTTCAGCACCAGAGGAACAACTGGCAGTCCGGGAAGAGACCTGCGCAATCGGGGAGTTTCAAGGGGCAACCATCTGCACAGAGGTTCAAACCGACAGGGGCGAACGCTATCAGTGTAGCTGGAAGACCTGGAAACGATGTGGGGAGACCTTCTGCAGTCACTTGCTTTAACTGTGGTGAAGTGGGACATTACTAATCTCGATGTCTCAAACCACGGGCTGGCAATCACAATGTGCCAATACAGCAGACTGGGAAGAGGCCGTACCAGTCAGGGCGAGTATTTGCTTTGACAGAAGCTGATGCTGAGGAAGCGGATCAGGTCATCTCTGGTACGAGGGCTGATGTTTAGTGTGGTTTTGTCATTTCTCCTTCCCGTTTATATTGTGAAACTGTTATGTAATGGTATGTATTATGTAACAGGAGAACTCTATCTTAATGGAAAGAAAGCTGTTGTATTGTTCGATACTGGATCCTCTCATACTTTTGTGTCCCCTAGATTTGCTAAAGTGTTGGGAGTTGAACCGAAGATTTTTCCAGGCAAGATCTTAGCAGTAGCTACTCCATCAGGGAAAACTTTGACCACTGATCGGTATTACGCTGATTGCGAGATTGTGATTGGAGATCGAATCTTTGGCATTGATCTGATCGAGCTGACTATCTTGGGAGTCGATGTTATCATTGGCATTGATTGGATGTCGGTGTACAGTGCAAGCATCGAGTGTAAGACCAAGACCGTAACAGTGAAGGCTCCAGGTGGACCTGAAGTCACTTTCCAAGGGAAGTTGAAGTGTTCTAAGCTGGTGGCAACTATCCGCAAGGAAGAGACTCCTGTGGAATTGCAAGAGATTCCTGTGGTTCGGGACTATCCGACTGTGTTCTTGGAAGATTTTCCTGGGTTACCTCCGCATCGTGATGTAGAGCTCAGCATCACTGTTCAACCGGAAAGTGCACCCATTTCTAAGGCACCGTATAGGATGGCTCCAGTGGAACAGGATGAGGTGAAACGGCAGATTGAGGAACTGTTGGGAAAAGGCTTTATTCAACCTAGTGCGTCACCTTGGAGAGCACCAGTGCTTTTGGTAAAAAAGAAGGATGGATCGATGAGGATGTGTATCGATTACCGAGAGCTGAATAAGGTCACTGTTCAGAATAAGTATCCTATTCCTCGAATTGATGATTTGTTCGATCGTCTACAAGGAGCAGCTGTATTCTCCAAAATAGATCTTCGATCAGGATATCACCAAGTTCGAGTGAAAGCTGAAGATGTGCACAAAACTGCATTTAGAACTCGGTATGGGCATTACGAATTCTTAGTTATGCCATTTGGAGTGACAAATGCACCCGCAATCTTCATGGATTTGATGAACAGAGTTTTGAGGCCGTTCATTGATTCTTTCGTCGTGGTGTTTATCGACGACATTCTCGTGTACTCCAAGTCTGAGGAGGAGCACACTGAGCATCTGGCAGCAGTTTTGCAGAAGTTGAAAGAGCAGAGGTTGTATGCCAAGTTATCCAAGTGCGATTTCTGGAAATCTGAAGTGGCATTCCTAGGTCACATCCTTTCTAAGGAGGGAGTGGCAACTGACCCTCAAAAGATAGAGGCAATGAGAGATTGGGCTAGGCCTACTACAGTGAAAGAAGTCAGAAGTTTTCTTGGGATGACTGGATACTATAGGAGATTCATTCAAGGTTACGCTCAGATAGCTGTACCGCTTACTGGACTGACCAAGAAGAATGTGAGCTTCAAGTGGACTGAGCAATGTGAGGCGAGTTTTCAGGAGTTGAAAGATAGACTGACTACTGCACCTATTTTGGCTTTGCCTAGAGCAGGTGTTGAGTATGATGTTTATAGCGATGCTTCACATCGGGGGCTTGGTTGTGTCTTAATGCAAGAAGGAAGAGTAATCGCTTATGGGTCTAGGCAACTACGACCGCATGAGAAAAATTACCCGACTCATGACCTGGAGTTGGCTGCGATTATCTTTGCCCTGAAGCAATGGAGGCACTATGTGTACGGTGAGAAGTTGAACATGTACACAGACCACAAGAGGTTGAAGTATATATATCAGCAGAGGGATCTCAATCTGAGGCAGCAGAGATGGTTGGAAGTGCTCGAGGATATGCGACCTGAGATCAAGTATCATCCTGGAAAGGCTAATGTTGTTGCTGATGCACTTAGTCGCAAGAGCAGTTTGGCCAGTTTGATTACAACTCAGAGGCATCTGATTGAGGAGTTGGACCGAGCAGGTATTGAGGTTGTCTTGCAAGGATTGGGAGCATCTTTATCTCAGTTGAGGCTTCAGCCTACTTTGAATGCTAGGATCATTGCAAGTCAGGAGGTTGATGCTGATATCTTGGAGATGAAGGAGCAGGTTGGTGCTGGCAGGTTGCCCGGATTTCAAATCAGGGATGGAGTGCTGTGGTTCGGAGATAGGCTGTGTGTTCCAAATCAGGCGGACCTGAAAGGGAGTATTCTTCAGGAGGTGCACGCTACTCTTTTGTCGGTACATCCTGGGAGTACTAAGATGTACAAAGACATCAAACAGCATTTCTAGTGGTCAGGTTTGAAGCGGGATGTGGCTGAATTTGTTGCGAAGTGTGAGGTTTGTCAGCAAGTCAAAGCCAAAAGTCAGAGACCCGGAGGTCTATTACAACCGTTACCTATTCCGGAATGGAAGTGGGATAACATCAGTATGGATTTCATCACGGGATTGCCTAAGAGTTCTAAAGGCAATGATGCGATTTGGGTTATAGTCGATCGACTGACCAAGTCCGCTCACTTTTTGGCGATGAAACTCACTGCTTCGATAGACAAGTTAGCTGAGATGTATGTTGGTGAGATTGTCCGACTTCATGGCGTTCCCTCAACTATTATGTCTGATCGAGATGCGCGGTTTACTTCACATTTCTGGAGGAGTCTTCAGGCAGCTTTGGGTACCAAGACAGATTTCAGCACTGCTTTCATCCGCAAACCGATGGGCAGACCGAGAGAGTCAATCGTATTCTTGAGGATATGCTTCGGTGTTGTATACTAGACTTCGGAGGCAGTTGGAAAAGGCATTTACCTTTGGTAGAGTTTGCCTACAACAACAGTTTTCAGGCTAGCATCGGGATGGCACCGTACGAAGCTTTGTATGGCAGGAAGTGCAGGACTCCTGTTTGTTGGTATGAAGTTGGGGAGCGTCAGTTATTTGGTCCTGAGCTTGTACAGCAAACTTCTGAGAAGATTGATCTGATCAGGAAGAGGTTGATGGAAGCTCAGAGCAGGCAGAAAAGTTATGCAGACAACCGGAGAAGGGACCTTGAGTTTGAGGTTGGTGACTTCGTCTTTCTGAAGGTATCACCCAGTAAAGGTGTGGTTCGATTTGGCAAGGGCGGGAAGTTAGCCCCGAGGTTTATAGGCCCATATAAGATATTGAAAAGGATCGGGAAAACTGCTTACCGGCTTGAATTACCGGAAGAGTTGTCTCAGGTGCACAATGTCTTCCATGTGTCTATGCTGCGAGGTTATATTCCAGATCCGAGTCATCATTTGCCTGAAGTACCCGAAGGTTTGCAGTTAGACCTGAATTACATCGAGACTCCTGTCGAGATTGTTGACCGTAGAGAGAAAGTCTTGAGGAATAAGACGATACCGATGGTCAAGGTAGTCTGGAGAAACCACTTGGTCGAAGAGGCTACTTGGGAATCTGAGGAGAGGATGTTGAAGGACTATCCTGAGCTTTTTGCTTGATTGTATCTTTGTATCTTTTGTTTTGTGTTGTGTTGTATTTTTTATTTGTTGTCTCGCTCTTGGCTGTAGTTCCGGGGACGGAACTATTCTAAGAAGGGAGTGATGTAATACCCTGATTTTCAAATACATGAAAGATTATTTATTTTTATATATGTTATGCTTGTGTAGCATGTTGACTAATATTTCTCAACATGATGAATTAAGTGTATTGTTTTCTATAAAATATTTTCTTAAAGCCCAATGTTAATTTGCTTATTTTCTTTTTAAAAATATTTTGGCCCAAATGGATTTAAGCCCATAAATCTAACTTCTTATTATTTTCCTACCACTTGTATGTGTAGCATTTTTCTTTTTATTTATCCGAGTACTTGGTGTACAAATCATGTAATGTGATTTGTGTGTACACGTGCACTCAATGTACACGTGCTTTGAGCACCCTCTTTGTGGCCGGTTTGTGAGTAGGGTAGTGGGTTAGGTCATGGGTGGTTACTCTTGAGGTGTGGGTAGTTTCTCAACTCCCGAATGAATCCTAGCTCTTGATCTCCAACTCCCTAGTGCATCTTAACCCTCCATCTCACTCTATTTTGTGTATAAATACCCCCTCCTATTCTCTATTTCTTTTACACTAGATTCATATTATAAGAGAGGTATTTGTGAGAGTTGTGTGGGAGCTTTTCTGTGGAGGCCGAGTAGCATCTGAAGGTTCGGTGTGGAGCAAAGGAGCGAGGTCTAAGGAACAAGGAGGCGTTCACCACATTGAGGACTTTGCTGGATTTCGATTATTTCTTCATATAAGGTGGGTGTTTCTCAGGACTTCTAATGTAGGAAATATACTATGATAGTTATGATTGCTACCATATTGTGAAATGTGAATTCAATGTAGTAGAATTGCCATGAACATGCTGCTGTTAATAAGACGAGTTGTGTCGGTACAGTCGACTGTCGTGTAAATAAGTCGACTGGTACGAGACCATTAAATTGTGATGTGGTGATAAACTGTATGAAAATAAACAAATGGTATGATTACTGAGTTGTAATTTTCCTATGACACATATGATGGAGGGAAGGTAAATGGATGAAAAGAACTAGCGATGATTTAACAAATTAAGAACTGTCGGAGCATTCGACTGACACTGTGTTCAGCCGACTGGTGCTTCAATTTGATTCTGATTATTTGGAAATTCCATGTAATGAGATGTTCTATTATGATGACCCAGTATGATGACTTGAGATTTATATCTTCATTTTCGTAAGAAAGTTATGAGCAGTATGAATGCATGTTTAAAGTATTTTCTTCAAAGAAATGAGTATTTTAGTAACTTGAAATTCCATGTTTACGATGTTCCTGAACAATCAGAGACTCTGTGTTTATGAAACATGAATATAAGTGTATTGTAAATTGATATCATGATGCAAGAACATATAAAAGCCATTAGATAATCCCTTAATTTGAATTATGGAATTGATCAGTCGACTTAATGCGTGTAGCCAGTCGACTGAGCTGGACTTAGAATTGTGCTGTTGAGAATCCCAGAACAGACGACTGATGGATGAACAGTCGACTGTCATGCGGATGACACTATGAACATGAAAAGTTGCGGGACAGCCGACTGACTGTGTGCAGCAGTCGACTATCCCGAGTATTTATGATGAATCTGTATTTGACTGTATGAGTTGACTGGTGTTCTTCCAAGTCGACTGTACAGAGTGAACTTTGATATGTATGAATTTCATTTTAATTGTTGTTGGAAATTGTGAACTTTATGATCGAATTCTATGAACTCTTTTATGGCTGTGTGGATTATGTAAAATGAATCATAAATGAGAATTGAGAATTAAATGAATATGAAAGGCTAAGATCATGATAAGAAAGTCTGTGAGACTCAAATTGAATTATGAGCTGAAGTGCTCAATTGGAAGTTGTGAATTATAAATTGAAACCGAGAGTAGCTAAGTCTCCCCCGGCAGTGAAATGAATGAAATGAAATGAGAATTGAAAGACCAAGGTTGGTCATGTATTGAAATGAAATGATAAGTCCGGTTTGGTGGAGAGGCTAACTCTAGAGCTTGATTTATATTCATGATTCTAATATTTAGTGCATAGTGAAGAGGTGATGAAGGTGAGAGAAAAACATGAGTATGAGAACTAGGGTTTACAGTGCGGGTGTGTGAGCCGCAGAATGCATGCTTGATGCGTCAGGACATGGCGCGGGCACAACTCAGTGATGATCGGACTTTAGTCACGCTTGTGGGATGTTTTGGTGACTGCAAGAGGATTGTGTTCAGGGAGGAGGCTGAATTGTCGCAGAATGCATGCTTGATGAGTCAAGACATGGCGCGAAATTCTACTCCAGGGGCCAGGATACATGCTTGTACTCATAGAATCATCTAAGATACTCACTGAAATTACAGAAGTAGAGTAAGTCATGGCGAGGGATTGAACCCTACAAAAATAAAGAACGATTAATAGGCTTGCCCTCGAACCTATGTAGTATGGGATGCATAGAATTCGAACAAGTGCGCATTAGTGTCATGTAAAATTAAATAAATTGCATTAAGGATTAAGTGCACAATCACGACACGACATCTTTAAGAGTTCCCTTTTATTTACATGCTTATATTGAACAAGTTTGTGATTTGTAAGAAATGAGATTCGTTATACTGTTTCTGGCATAGAGAGGATGGCCATGTATAATTATCGTCGGTTGAATAAACTGACGTACCCACAGCTTGTATGCAGGTAAAATGCATGTTAAAGAGAAATGGATGCATAAAGATTTTTACCATATTGTTGTACATTCATGTAAATATTGTTTATTTTGCTTCTGCTGTGTAAATGTAAATGTAATATGATGTAAACTCTGATGTATGATGAAAAGTTTGAATTTCCTTGTAAAATTGTACTCAAAGAAAGTGAAAAGATCCTGTAGAACATCTCGAATTCAGTGATTTGGGATTCAGGGCGTTACAATAACAGTCGGGCAGTATACTCTGGGACTGAGATCCGTACTTGTGGAAGGTCTAAACCTTGCTTTTATTACTGGGTAGTTGTCATGGCGAGGCATCTAACCCTTTAATGTGGAGTACATAGGTGCTTGCCCTCGGACCTATGTAGTATGGGATACATAGAATCTGAACAAGTATGCATTAGTGTCATCCAAGTATAAAATATTTGCATTAGGCATTAAGGCATGACATACACTTATATGTTTAGTGTAATCACATTTAACACTTCATTTACATTCAAGTTGTGGTTTGTTAAAATATTAAGATCGTTATATTTTTGGCATAGAGAGGATGGCCGTGTGTAACATTTTCGTCAGTTGTAAGTAACTGACGTGCCCACAGTTTTATATGCAGGAGTTGGATTTTCATGAAGATATAATTGATATGTTGCTGTTGATTTATTTAAATGTTAAAGATATTGCAATTGTATAATTATTCATTATTATACTTCATTTTATCTTCCGCTGTGTAAATGAATGTAAAGAACTCTGATGTATTATAAAAGTTCAAATTTTCTTGTAAAATTATACGAAGTGAAGTGTAAAGATCCTGTGGAACTTCGAATTCGGTCTTATTTTGAATTCGGGGCGTTACAGTTGTACTAGCCGACTTCGGCTCGAGGGTCCTGCGGGAGCCTCTTGTGGCCCTTGAGGAGCCTACTGGGACTGTTGTTGTTGAGGAAGAGGCCGTCAAGGCTATGGTTGCTGGATGGGTTAAAGGAGAGGCTGTCCAGGTTGCTGGACTTGCTGAGTGGGTTGAGGGGAACCTCATGGACTAGAGGAGGAGAAAGCTCGGGAGTTTCCCTATGGTTAGAGACCGTTGTCTTCCCCTTCTTGGGAGGCATGGCTTGGAACTAGTTTGGCTGATAAGAGGGGACTGGATCGCTGCATCTGTTTCCCACAGACGGCGTCAATCTGTTGTTGCTGATTTCAGGTGTGGGAGCGAACAGATGAATTTGTGAGCTCTTTGAGGAAAATAGTAAAATGAACATATTGAATCCGCCTATGTGTTGAGTCATTCCTTGCCACTGCCACGAACCTGCACAAAGTTTGATACACCGGGATGGATCCCCGCGACAAATCCCCCGACATTCTTGTCAATAATCAGGAAGATTAAGAAAGAGTTTTAGGTAGGCAAAGATTCATTACCTTGTCACGGTGGGGGGAGAGGAGTATTTATAGCCGCCTTAGGGATCTGTTTCGAGATAAGGTCAAATCTCTACTTCCCGGTGTTAATGGATAAAAAGTAGTTAAAATCGCCTCTTAGGGATAATAATGGATTTGGATTCCTCCATATCCTTCTGAATTTGTTTGTAACGAGTTGGGACCCATATCAACAGGGAAGATCCATTCATGGGTTGTTGGGCTCTGAAAAAGAGACCTAGTTTTTATTTCGGACTCGTTTGTAGGTGAAATTACCGTTTTACCCCTGAGAGCTTTAAGATTCGTGCCGTTTGAACGGTCCCGATTTAGTCTTATTTTTAGCCATATCAACAAGCATATCCTAACTCTCAACCACGGCCGAGCATGAAATGCCTGCATTGTCGACCTTGATGATACCTCCCTCCAAGGTTATGGTCCTAGTGTAGCACGTGTTGGAACTAATTTTTGCAGTTTTTCGGGCCGGATTCCGGCAGGCTTCGGCCACTGACGGTGCCGGAAAATGAGTGGATTGCGATCCTCTCGACGAGTACTATTCCGTAGTGTACTCACTTGCCAAAAACAAATTCCGTATGAATGAGAAATGCTGGTCCAAAGTTGGGTACTTGAAATGTACTAACTAGGCAACTTGGAAAAAATGGATAGTCCCATATCGAAAGTTGGGAAAGATTTTTTCTAGTATATATACTAGAAAACTGGACTAAAGGGCGTGGCTCGGGGGTTACCACTAACGTGTAGTGGAGAGAGGATAGCCAAAATGACAAACACCCATGCGCGCGCGCGCGCGGGCCGGCCTGGCCCCGGCTCCGACCTCGGCTTCGGCTTCGGCTTCGGCTCGGTTTGGTCTGGTCTGGTCTGGTCTGGCTTAAATTTTTTTTTGCCCAGACAAAATTTTTTCCCTACTGAACTGATAAGGCTTTTCAGATTACGTAACTGGTACCATTACTCTGTAACAGCAGAGTAATGGCTCACCAGTTATGAATCTGAAAAGTCTCCATTACTCTGCTGTCACAGAGTAATGGGCCTATGAAGTGTCTCCAGTCCAGTCTCCATCTTCTATATAAAAGACACAAAATCCAGACAGAGTCTGATATTGAGTCAGTATTTTATTCTTCTTCTTCTTCTTCACCTCTGTGTCAACTGAGAGTACATCACAGACAGCAGTTCGCTGAAGCTCTGAAGCAAGGGTGCTGCTCTGCAGAGAAGGTACAGTTGTATCCTGAGAAGCAATTCGCCAGCCACCATCACACTACGGGGCGAATTCTGCTTTAAGGAGAGAGATTCTCAGTCTCGACTCTGTGCAAAATCTTCCATTTACTGTTTTATTTTCTGTATTTCAGTTCTTCGCAATTGCTGTTGGGAATTTTTCTTATTTATAAAATCAGGTTCTAACAATCTTAAAGCATAATTTTTTCCTCACTGATTCTAACAGTTTTGTGAAGTTTATTTATAGGTGGTGTTATCAATTCGGAAAAAACTCCTGACAATTTCTGTTTCAAACTATTTTAGATAAGAACATGGAGAACACACAAACTGATATTGCCAGTGGGCTTATCAGTACCGAAACATCGGTGACCCAAAATGTGACTGCACAATCGGTTGCGGCACATTCGATCATTCTGCCCACGCACATAACCGTGGGAGAAAAACTGGAGAAGTTCAATGGAACTGGATTCAAGAAGTGGCAAGGGAAAATACAGTTCTACCTGACCACATTGAAGCTGGACAGATTCCTCACTGAATCTGCCCCGATGCTGGTGCCAATGGATGCACACTCCGTTGCTGCAGTTGATGCGTGGACTCAGGGCGACTACCTCTGCAGGAACTACATCCTTTATGGCTTGGTAGACCCCCTGTACAACGTCTACTGTTCTTCAAGACGTCCAGACTCCTGTGGGGGTTCTTGGAAAAGAAGTACAAAACAGAAGACGTCGGGTCCAAGAAGTTTGTAGTCGGAAAATTTTTGGACTACAAGATGATTGACTCCAAAACTGTTGTGAGTCAAGTCCAAGAATTGCAGGTTATAATGCACGATATTGCTGCAGAGAACATGACGCTGTGCGAACCATTTAAGGTTGCAGCGTTCATAAAAAAACTTCCACCTGGATGGAAAGACTTCAAGAACTACCTCAAACACAAGCGAAAGGAGATGTCTCTTGAAGACCTAATTGTCAGGTTGCGGATCGAAGAGGAGAATCGCAAGACTGACAGGTCCTATGGAAATCAGTCCATAGAAAAGGCCAACGTGGTGGAGCACGAACAGAAGGGCAAGAAGAGAAAGTTTCTGCCACAGGCCTTAAACAAAAAACCTCTTGCAAAGAGGTTTGCTGGGAAATGCCACAAGTGTGGTAAGCTGGGGCACAAAATTTCTGAGTGCTGTAGCAAGGACAGTAATCGTTCAGGAACAGGACATGTAAAAGAGAATGAAAAATCCCACGCACACATAGCTGAGAACTTGTCCACCGGTCTCTCTGACCTGGACCTCTGTGCTGTAGTATCAGAGGTAAATCTTGTGGGGAGCAATCCTCGTGAATGGTGGTACGATACTGGGGCCACCAAGCATATCTGCTCGGACAAGGAAATGTTCACTTCATACCAAAAGTGCAACAAAGATGAACAGCTATTCATGGAAAACTCTTCCACCTCCAAAATTGAAGGAACGGGGAAGATAATGTTGAAAATGACTTCAGGTAAAGAACTAACACTCACAAATGTGCTGCATGTTCTAGACATTAGAAAGAACTTGATATCAGGTTCTTTGCTAAGCTAAAATGAGTTTAAGGTTGTTCTTGTTTCTGATAATTTTGTAATGTCTAAGAATGGGGTATACTTAGGTAAAGTATATGTAAAGGTTGGACTGTTCAAGTTTAATGTAATGGCAGTCATCCCTAAAACTATTGTTCTTGCTGTTCCCAATGTTAATGAAATAGCTCCTATTGCCTATATTGTTGAGTCTTCCTCTGTTTGGCATGAAAGACTAGGCCATATTAATGTCAATTATATGCGTAAATTAATTAACATGAATTTGCTACCAAAATTTAAGGTAGATAACTCCGAAAAATGTGAAGTTTGCACAGAGGCCAAACTCACTAAAACTCCATCACGTTATGTAGAAAGAAACACAAAAACTCTAGATCTAATTTACACGGATCTGTGTGATTTAAAATATGTGCAGACCAGTGGTGGCAAAAAGTACTTTGTGACTTTCATAGACGATTGCACAAAATTCTGTTATGTATATTTGTTACATAGCAAAAATGAGGATTTGGATAAATTCAAAAAATATAAACTTGAGGTTGAGAATCAACTTGGCAAAACGATTAAAATCATTAGAAGTGATAGAGGAGGAGAATATCATGCACCATTTAACATGTTCTGCTCAGAACATGGAATAGTTCATCAGACAACTGCTCCTTACTCACCCCAATCAAACGATACTGTCGAGCGCAAGAACCGAACTCTAACGGAGATGATGAATGCCTTGTTGTTGAATTCTGGCTTACCCCAAAATATGTGGGGGGAAGCGTTGCTGACTGCCAACTACATTCTCAATAAAATACCTCACAAGAAAACCGGCAAGACACCATATGAACTGTGAAAAGGTAACTTACCTTCGTATAAATACCTCAAAGTGTGGGGGTGTCTCGCAAAAGTGGCAGTACCTAACCCAAAACAGATCACCATCGAACCTAAGACGATTGATTGCATATTCATAGGCTATGCACACAATAGTAGTGCATATCGGTTCTTGGTATACAAATCAGATATACCAGATATCCATGTAAATACAGAAATCAAGGAATGCTTCCTTCTTTGAACACATGTTTCCGTACAAGGATACTACGTACCCCAAATGTACACATGAACAAGGGAATGCAAGCACTTCAGTTGATGAACCAGAACATGATACTGATGAGCCTAGACAAAGTAAATGGACTAGAACATCAAAATCATTTGGTCCTGACTTTGTGACGGCCTTTCTGTTAGAGAATGAGTCCAGAACTTTCAAGAAAACCATGTCTATGCCTGATGCTCCTATGTCGAAGGAAGCAATCAAAAGTGAAATAGACTCCATTATGCAAAACCATACATGGGAGTTAGTCGATCTGTCTTCTGGATGTAAAGCTCTAGGATGCAAATGGATTTTCAAACAAAAATTGAAACCAGATGGTTCAATAGATAAGCATAAGGTAAGACTTGTGGTATAAGGATTTAGGCAAAAGGAAGGCCTAGATTTCTTTGATACATATTCTCCAGTTACAAGAATAACATCTATAAGAATGTTGATAGCTATTGCAGTTCTACGTAACCTGGAAATACATCAAATAGATGTTAAAACTGCATTTCTAAATGGGGACTTAGAAAAAAATATACATGAAACAACCTGAGGGTTACGTAGTTCCTAGACAGGAAAACAAGGTGTGCAGGCTTTTAAAATCTCTGTACAGCCTGAAACAAGCTCCAAAGCAGTGGCATGCAAAATTTGACAATGTTATGATGTCAAATGGTTTCAAAATAAAAGAATGTGATAAGTGTATCTACATCAAAGATACTCCAAATGGATACATTCTGGTCTGTCTGTACGTAGACGACATGCTCATTATTGAAAGCAATAACGACATTATCAAACAAACTAAGAGCATGCTTAGTAGCAAGTTTGACATGAAAGATTTGGGAGTTGCAGATGTCATACTAGGAATCAAAATTTACAGGACATCTAAGAGAATTACTTTGTCCCAAGCTCATTATGCTGAGAAAGTACTTGAAAGATTCAAGAATTACTCCAATGAGACAGCAAAAAGTCCCGTCGATCCCAGTCTTCACTTGTTCAAAAACACAGGCGAAAGCATATCACAACTAGAATATGCACGTGTAATCGGTAGTCTGATGTACCTAACAAATTGTACAAGATCGGACCTAGCACATTCGGCAAATGTATTGAGCTGATACACGAGTAATCCAGGACGAAGTCACTATAAAGGAATAACTAGAGTATTGAATTACTTGCGACATACTCAGAGTTATGCGCTGCATTACACCAGATATCCAGCAGTACTAGAAGGCTACAGTGATGCCAACTGGATATCGGACTTCAAGAACTCAAAATCCACTAGTGGATATGTCTTCACACTTGGTGGTGCAGCTGTGTCATAGAAATCCTCTAAACAAAGTTATTGGCCAGATCCACCATGGAATCTGAGTTTATTGCTTTAGACAAAGCGGCAGAGAAAGCAGAATGACTTCAAAACTTTTTAGAGCATATTCCTATGTGGGAAAAACCAGTGCTGGCTTTATGTGTACACTGTGACAGCCAATCGGCTATAGCACGGGCACTAATTTGTATGTATAATGGTAAGTCTCGTCATATCAGAAGGCGACACAAAACTATTAGACAACTGCTCTCAAATAGAGTAATCTCTATAGAATATATAAAATCAGCCGACAACCTAGCGGATCCATTTACTAAAGGTCTGTCGCGAGAGCAGGTTGTGAGATCATCAAGAGGAATGGGTTTAAAGCCTATGACGAAAGAGGATACTTGATGGAAACCCTGCCTAGGAATTGGAGATCTCAAGATCTAGGTTCAAAGGGACAACTAAATCATGTTGAATCGATGGGAGCACTGGGAGATTAAAATCTCATACCCACTCTTAGGATGATAAAACAATGCTGCCTGCAAACAGTTAGAATAAGCTTGGCTTTTAATGATTCTCATAGCTTTGAAATAAAAGTGGGGTATAGCAGGATACTCTTTATGGGCAATTACCTTGTGAGTGTGAAATGGGGCCGTTTCTAAGAGAATGAAGAGAGGCTACATTCTCCAAGTTCACTCACGATTAACCAGGGATGTTCAAGGCCAAAATGAACACAACAAGAGAACTTAGTTCTGTGAGGAGATGAAACTGTGTGATAGATATTGTCTAGGTTCACATGAAAGCCCGGGTAGTTCAAGACATCATGATCACTACCTGGTCAAGTGAATCCAATAGCTAATTACTAAGGATGATTCAAAGTTGAAAAATTACTACCATTCCTGATGCAGTGACTTTCCGATTGTACTCTCAGAGTTTTTCTGTCATATTTTTTGTTTTTCTGTCGTGTCTGGATTACATGGTATGGTAATTTCCATTCATGTGGGGGATTGTTGGAACTAATTTTTGCAGTTTTTCGGGCCTGATTCCGGTAGGCTCCGGCCACCGGCGGCGCCGGAAAATGAGTGGATTGCGATCCTCTCGACGAGTACTATTTCGTAGTGTACTCACTTGCCAAAAACGAATTCCCTATGAATGAGAAATGTTGGTCCAAAATTGGGTACTTGAAATGTACTAACTTGGCAACTTGGAGAAAATGGATAGTCCCATATCGGAAATTGGGAAAGATTTTTTCTAGTATATATACTAGAAAACTGGACTAAAGGGTGTGACCCGGGGGTTACCACTAACGTGTAGTGGAGAGAGGACTTAGCCAAAATAACAAACACACACGTGCGCGCGCATCCGGCCAGGCCCGGCCCGGCACCGGCTTCGGCTTCGGCTGGTCTGGTCTGGCTTAAATTTTTTTTTTGCCCAAACAAATTTTTTTCCCTACTGAACTGATAAGACTTTTCAGATTCAGTAACTGGTACCATTACTCTGTAACAACAGAGTAATGGTTCACCAGTTATGAATCTGAAGAGTCTCCATTACTCTGCTGTTACAGAGTAATGGGCCTATGAAGAGTCTCCAGTCCAGTCTCCATCTTCTATATAAAAGACACAAAATCCAGACCGAGTCTGATATTGAGTCAGTATTTTTATTCTTTTTATTCTTCTTCACCTCTGTGTCAACTGAGAGTATATCACAGACAGCAGTTCGCTGAAGCTCTGAAGCAAAGGTGCTGCTCTTCAGAGAAGGTACAGTTGTATCCTGGGAAGCAATTCGCTAGCCATCGTCACACTACGGGGCGAATTCTGCTTTGAGGAGAGAGATTCTCAGTCTCAACTCTGTGCAAAGTCTTCCGTTTACTGTTTTATTTTCTGTATTTCAGTTCTTCGCAATTGCTGTTGGGAATTTTTCATATTTATAAAATCGGGTTCTAACAGCATGCACTCCTGTCGTGGTACTTGTACTGGTTTTTGGTTTTTCCACTCCCGAATGAGGACAGTCTATCTTGCATGACCAACGCTGTTCCCTCCACCTCTTTGTGATCAGTGAGGATGGTGGTGGTGACCAGACGGTTTTCCCTTAGGTTAAGTGTCTTTTGTAGGTTAAGGGTCGCTTAGGTTAAGGGTCTCTTGTTGTTGGTGTTGCATTTTTGTCCTCTTGTAGTTGGTGTTGCAACAGGTTTGGTTACAATTGTTTTCTGAATTTGGAGTGGTGCCTCGGTAAAGATCTGGACGCGACTGATGGACTGGTGCCGCTTGTTACTCCTACTGTGACGCTCTCTTTGTTAGTCATTTCCACCTATAAAGACAACAAATTGTAGACGATAAATAAAAGAAACAAAGAAATCTGGACAATAAATTAGGAGAGCAACTGAAGAAAATCATACTGTCATCATAATAAAAAATGTTAATAAAATATCTTTGTACTGACAATATTCACAAAAACCATTTTACTATACAAGGGGTTCCAGATAATTGTTGAAGTGTGACTAACAGGACCAGTCCAGTCATTTTTCTAATTACTATAGTTATCATAAATGATTTCATAAATTTATTATCCTATATATTCTTTCTTTTTCTTAATAGTGCTTTGTGCCGTGTTAAACTACCTGTGGTTAGTTCATAACTAGATTCAGTACTACACTTTGAAGAATGGGTAGAGTTTTTTTTCTTCTTCTTTTTTTTTATATTTAGAAAACACACTTAAATATTCCGAAATTCTACTTATCTTCAAATGTCGGACCGCACCTCGGTTGTCCGCCTCCACCTGGCTCTTGAAGCTCACCTTCTGCCTCACCATTGTTGCCGAATTGCCCCGCGATGACCTCAACCAACCAACCATCTTCACCACCCCTTCACCTTCCACCTCAGATTCCCTTCTCCATTTTCCCTCCATCTTCCATTCTTCTTCACCCTCACAGCCTCAACAGCGGCCTCTTGTACTCTAGCTGTCCCCCCGCCACCTGAAGATATTTGTAGAATGATAATTGGTAAAATACAGACTAGTAAAGACTACCAAAAATATAATTAGTGATAAATCAATAGGTAAATATGGTTAAGGCCCTTGTTAGGTGCTGTTTATATTGTCCTTGTTAGTTATGCAGTTAGATGATAGATATTAGTTTAATCTCATATCGAAAAATGTATTGGTTTATTGTTTCATTCTCTTCTGTATATATAAAATATTGTACTCAGTTATAATCAATCTAATAATATAATAAACTATTCTTTCCTATCCTTAAATCTAATATGGTATAAGAGCCTATCTATATAATAAAACACAAAGAAAGCTATCAAGTGGCTCCCCTTCAATCTCCCCAAAATCAAAGGTCCAGATCTAACATCACAAAACACATTTTTCTTCTAAAAGTTTCCCCCCAAAGCACAAATTCATATTCCCACCAAAACAACTCATTTATTTATTTAATTATCCCTCTCTCTCTCTCTCTCTCTCTCTCTTTCTCTCTCTCTCTCTCTCTCTCTCTCTCTCTCTCTATATATATATATATATGAACTTTTATACCCCAATTTATAATTATTTTTGACCATATACTAATGGAAATATTGACTTTTATTTACAACTAATTATTGTCATACTATTCAAACTTCAGCTACATAATTGTTCATTTACTGTTTACAAGACTTTTCATATGTTGTATCGTTCTGAAGACGTGCCGTAGGCACGTGGCCACGGGCAAATCTAGTACTCCTATAAGGCATGTAATATTTTTCTCCTCGTCATCGAGGTGGAGTGGTTCCTGCACAACTTCGGCAACAACACCCAGCGCTGCGGTGACAACACCATCAACACAACAACAACAACAACAACTCCTTCCTCATCCTTCCTCCGAACACCTTTACATTACCAACTCCTTCATCGGCAAACATCCCAAATCCCAACACCTCTACATCATCGGCAACTCATTGGCTGCATCAACATATCCCAAACCCATCATCACCTTCAATCCATCATCCTTCAAAAACCGTCATCACCTTAAATCTCGACCACCCACACAACCAACACCTCTCCATCTTCATCATCATCCTCCTGATGCTATGCTCCAGCTTAGATCCCGACGCCCAACTTTGTAACACCCCGCAAAATTGAAAATGATAATTTTGTCCTTATGTGTTACGCACGTATATTTTTATACCGTTACTGGTAATATTTGTAACGTGCTTTCATTACGTATTATGATTTCTGACTATTTATGCATTCTCTGTATATTTTATCCTATTTAAATCAATTAAAATATTAAATTTCAATCTCTGCATTTTTGCGTGCTTTTTACGTGTTTTTGATGCACGTATCGATTATGTGTTTCCACCGCTACGTGTAATATTTTCTATATTTTTTAATTATTTATTTTAGGTATTCAAATCTATTTTTATAAACGAAAATTCATTTTTCCTTATTTTGATTAAAATATTATTATACGTATAATGCAGGTGTTTTCTACGTACGGAGCAATTACGTCGTGGAATATATAAAATTAATAAATATATTTTTTATATTGTATTTTTTATTATTTTTAACATTTTTCGTTGATAAAGTCGAAGTTCGTATTTTGGTATTTTTACGTGCGACGCACGTGCTTTCGGCAAACGTATTGTGGACGTGTTCATTTTCAAAAATAAATTCTGAAATGTGTGTCTATTTTATTTGTGTATGAAGAATTATAATTTTTAAATTAAAAAAATTTTATATGCATCTTATATACCATATACATGTGTTTTAATTTAAATAAAAATATTTAATTGAAGGAAGTGTGTGCAAGTGCATCGCACGTGCTAATATTTTTCCATCTTTATTTTTCTTACTCTCATTTACTATTTTAGCATGCTTAAGTCTTTTATTTAGCATTTTATTTAAACCCATGGACCTAAGAATAGATTCTAGCTCACTAGACTAATTAATTAATTAATTAAAGAAAGCCCACAAGACAAGCCTATTAATTAAATCCCATTTTTGGTTTTGCATGGACTCACACATGACATGCAACAACTTTTAATACACATTTTAGAATTATAAGAATTGTATTTAATTTTGTATGTGTGTGTGCACTAGTGCACGTGCTCGTCTTTAGAGGAGAGAGAGTGGGCTGGTTTGAAAATGATAGGCCAGATGGGAGTTAGAATGATGAGGGGATGGGAGTTAGGGAAAGTGAAGAGATAGAGTTAGTGGGTAGTTATTAGGTGGGGAAAATTTTGCACTTTAGCCATTCTTTTATCCCATAAATACACCCTTGTTCTCTTCTCATTTCACACCAAACTAAACCAAATTAGAGAGGAAAAAGAAAGAGAGTTAGAGTGTTCTACCCACACCTAAATCTGATAACCCTAGCCGCCAATATCTGCAACAACCACTAGCCAAACCCTATCTCCCCACCCTTCTACAGCTGCCTACTCCTACACCGTCCAAACCTCTCACTAAATCCTAGCAGCCCACCTCTTTCCAATCCTTTCAAATCCAACTATTTATATTCTACCCGACCCGAATACCTAATATCCGAATCCCGACCCGGACCCACACCCAAACCCTAACATGTTCTTTGTTTCAAAAAAAGAAAAAGAAAAAAAACTCTTTCTTGCATGTTCTTAAAGCTTCTACAATTGTCCCGATCCCGAGAAATTTGGGTACTTCGTCAAAAAACTCACACTAGTTGATCGATCGTGAGTTTGAAAGTGGAAGATATCGACACCATCCTAGTTCATGTCGCCCTCATCCCACCTTCCGTCGTGCCCACCAACTTCCGCATCCAGATCTGAATACAAACTCACACTGATTAATCCATCACGAGTTTTAGAGGGGTTGATCTCAACATCATTCCAGATCCTGATGTTCATCCCGTCCGCGGAGGTCATCTCCAAATACTACCACTACTACTTCTACATCTCAGTTCGAGGGTACGATCCCAACATGCACCACTACCGTGCGCCACTAGTACATCTTCTATTTCTCAGTTTGGGGGTGAGATCCTAACATGCGTCAATACCGTGTGTCACTACTACGTCTACTACTATGTCCCTACCCCACCACGTGCCATCCCTGCCACATGAATACCGTCAATATACCGAACTCATATTGCTTGAACCAACTTGAGTTTGAGAGGAGGTGTTAAATGATAGATATTAGTTTAGTCTCATATCGAATAATGTATTGGTTTAGTGTTTTTTTCTCTCCTATATATAAGAGATATTGTACTTAGTTATAATCAATCCAATAATATAATAAACTATTCTTTCTTATCCTTAAATCAAACATATGTACTCTCAAAGGGGTCAGTTGATTTAAAAAGTCAAGAGGCCAAACAAAACCACATAACCACAATATCATATTAATCCTAAATCATGGAGATTATGCTACATCAGCTAATGGATAAATGGAGAAAGATATTTAGTGCACGAAACATAATCCTAGTGGGAGAAGTAATGTAACTTGCTGCCTCTTTAACCCACAACCCATCTCATGCTACTCCCCATCCACCATCAACCCCACAAATGGCATTATATCCATGTTGTAACTTGGCATGTCAAATGCATCGATCGTTGCTAATGGTTCCCACAACAACGGGTTAGCGTGAAAGGGAATTAAGAACAACGGGGGGGGGGGGGGTTGTTGTAGATTAGCAACAACCGGTCACAATGAACCCAAGCACACAAAACACACAATTTGTCCCTGTTTGGACGAACCTAATCCGAGGGATAAATAACCAGGATATTATTCAACTAGAGAATATACAAGAGTTACAATCACTCTCACCAAGAATCTACCTATCTCTCAAGTCTTAATAGAAGATACTCTGCTATTTACAATGAAAAACTCTTAGATGAAGTACTACATCTCAGTAAAGGTTATTACAATAATATATAAAGATCTAGAGAAACCCTAGGTTATAGCCATGATCCAACACTATCCAATATACCCTGAAAAGATAGTTACACAAAAAAGAGTTGTACAATCTAACTTGGAGAGGAAGTTGGACTACAATAAATCACCAAGATTTGGCCTGTTGTTATTGCGCCACTGTCGGTCGACTACTAATATAGCATTTGACTTTCAACTCCATCTCAGTCATCCTGCACAGAACATCAACTCTTCTGTATTTCCACCTTCACTTCGATTCTTTTCTCGCTTCATTATCATCTCTTCACATCGAACCTAGTATGCAAGACATAAACCCAACAATCACCACATTGGGTTGCATACTTATACTTCCACACCTTTGAGATTAATTGCCTCTAGACTCTGCCCTTTCGCCTCTTGCAAATAACACGATTCAGTGGCTACTTCTGCTAGTTTAATTTACCTCCACCTATTATTTCTCCAATTGTATGCTCTCTCAAGGGCATACCTTAGTAGGCGTCAACACAAAGGTGCCACCCTCCGCACGAACTCCCCTACACCGAGGCATCCTCCGCTTCCTAATGATATTCAAACATCTTAATCTTGCTTCGATGATTCTAGTGGAGTCGAACTAGATAATGTTTTAGGAACACTTAACTTAGAAATACTTGGCCAAGATTTTGTTTCCACAAAGCTCGTAAAGGTTGTGCTAAATACCCCTCGTTTCCTTCATCACCTTACAAAGACCTTCCCAAACTGATAGAATTCTACCTCCAGCTGTGTACTTACAACCCTATGCTTCTAGAGTTCTTAAGGATATTAGGTTTTGTTTCAATAAGGAATATGGATGTCCTTATCCAATGTGAACCCATTTTTATCTGGCATATCCTACTTAACTGTTCCCTTACCCACTACGTCACAAATCTCATTAGTCTTCATTCTCACACTAGAGCTGTTGTAAACCTGTAAGTAGAAAACATTTACCTCTTGGAATAAATATGAGAAGAACTACCCGAATTAAGAAACCAGCCAGAATCCATATTTATAGAACCCGAAATAAGAAGACAGTCCAAGTTATCACCTGATTCAGCGGCATTGAATATGTTGGCACCCTTCTGATTCAACCACTTTCTACAATCCCTCTGCAATGGTGGCAACGGATCACACACTTAGGTGCGGACCACACCCTTACGTGCACTATCCCTTCTAATTAAAGATCCATCTACCGCCAAGCAATCTACAAAAGTAGACACTGAATTCTGAGTACCCTTTATAACACAAGCTACCAAAAGTTTATCTTTGACAAATTTCCTATGTAGCATGGTGGTTATCAAATGCTCGTACGAATCTGGTAGTGAATATATCAATTTGAAAGCTTTATCCTCTTTGTATAGATCATCTACATTTATTTCCCTTAATTCAAATGACACGTTATTGAATTCCACCATATGATCTTGAAGAGCGGTACCTTCCTTCTTTGAGAAATGAAACAGTTTTCTCTTCCAATACATCTGATCCAGTAACGAAAATCACGAGTAGTCAATTTTGATTCTTGCCCACAGACTCGTCCCGCTTTTCTCCTCAAGGAAGTTGCACTTGACTTCATCCGACAATAATAGTCGGATTAAACTCAAGGCTTTTAAACAAATCTCATCCTACTTCTCATGCTTTATGTCAGATGGCTTCTATTTATCTCCTTCTGGGGAAAGATGCAAGCCATTTTAAACTAATACGTCTTCATGTCCACATTCAAGAGATTAAAGTTTATTTTACTATCAAACTGTTTGATATTTGGGAAACTCTAATATGCCATCTACATAACAAACAACCAAGCAAGTATACAAAACCAAGCACAAACAGAACACAATTTTGTCCCAATTCAGAAGAACCTAATCCAAGGGAGAAATAACCAGAATATTATTCAACTAGAGAAGATACAAGAATTACAATCATGCTCACCAAAAACCTATATATTTCTTATTTCTCATTAGACAATACTCTGCTGTTTAGAATAAAAAACTCGCAAATGAAGTTCTACCTCTCAATGGAGGTCATTACAATAATGTATGGTGATCTGGAGAAACCTTAGGTTGTAGTCTTGATCCAACATTGTCTAATATACCCGATGAGAAGGGCACATGATAGGAGTCGTATGATCTAACTTGGAGTGGAAGTAGAGCTCCCAAGATCGGGCTCATCTATTGTTGTTGCACAGCTGTCGACTGCTCCCAAGAGCAGTCGAATGTCAAAGAAGTCGAGGCTGCCCCTTGCTGACTGTAGTACTACCAACTCCATCTCAATTAGCTTGCACATAACAGCAACTCTTACATTTCTCCATCTTTGCTTCGAACCACTTCTTGTTTCACCGTCTTCTCTTCACATAAAACCTAGTATGCAAAAAATAAACCCAACAGACCGACCCTAGATATATTACTGCCAACGGAATGTGGCTACGTACGAACTGCCATCAACAATGGAAAAATAAGCTAGAATCTGTCAGTGTTTTCATTGCCAATCATACTTAGAACAGACCCATTGAGTGTCCCAGAACTCGTCTCGGTCGTGCTATGACAAGAAAACCTCAATCAATGTTGTGTACTTATTTTTAGGAATGCAAATAACACCACTGTTGCCCCTGTTTTCAATTCTGAACTTGTAGCCATTAGTGGGCCTGATTTCCCACAAAATAGGGATGATCAAATCCACAAACTCTTTCCCTAAATAAGCCCTCTTTTCAAAATAAATCACAGAGGGAGCTTTTCACCTAAATGATTACACACCTGTTTTTTTTTCTTTGCCACGTCGAACTAAACAGCAATTAAAAACTGTGGTCGTAGCCTAGATGAAGCAGTAAATAGAAGCTGCGACTGCCATTCATTTTTTTATTTTGTTGCCGCTATTGGTAATTGCGGTCACAGTTCGTTTAGTTCATTATCAAAGCCGCAGTTACTAACAATGGCAACAAAATAATAATTATAAATATTGGTCACTGTATGTGACCGCGGCTTCGTTACAAGGGGCCAAAGTTAGGAAATGCAGCTCTGTCTTTACGTAGGCTGCAATTTGGAGTTGCGACTGTGCAAGCCAAGGCTAGAGACAGAAAGATAGAGAGACTAGACTTATATGTGAAAAATTATAAAGAGTAGCTATCGTTACAAAAGGGTCGCAGTTGGGCCCCACACCTTAAACCCAGTTAAAGACTCAGGCTCCCACAATCTCCACCCACCATCATCTCCATCACCTCCACATTTAACTCATCAATCCAAAATTTGAAAACCCTAAATCACAAATTCCCCTCATCCATCATCTCCACCAACATCTCCTCCATCTGCTCCTCCATCATCCCTAACTTTGCCTCCCTATCTTACATTCCGAAAACCCTAAATTATCAAATTCTCCTCATCCATCTCTTCAATCATCTCCTCCATCATCTTCGCCAATATCTCCGCCATCAAAGTTCCAAATTTTTATTAAGTCATTCCTAAAACCCTAAATTAGACTTTTTGATCTCTTTATTAAAAATCGTTTATTTATTCAATATGATGAAATGCCTACTTGTTGTGCTGGTTTGAATATAGGATATTGAAATTTAAGTTAAGGTGTATGGGAGGTTTTAAAAGCTTGCTTCATAAGAATTCTTAGAGTATGTTTAATACTTGAAATTTGGTAAAAATGCACGTCATGATTGTTAAGTTTGTTATTCGATAATGACTTGCATATTGGTTTTTTATTTATGTATAGGTATGGATTTCAAATTACCTATATGGTTCTATTTTGGGAGATAAATTTTTCGGGATCCAAAGCTAGGAGCATGTTATAGATGGGTTGAAATAGTTTGAGTTCCTCGTGATATTACAAAATAAGGACTAGTAGTCAAGATCTATGAAATTACAAAATGGGACAGAGGTGAATGGAGTATTAAAATCCTAACTCGTTATTTAGCTGGAAAATGAGAATCAAATATTTCATGGCGGTGCCCATAGATGATGAACAAGTTCTTATTGCAATGATTGCAAGGACACTAGATGCAAACTTTAATTAGACTGCATTGGATTCTTAATGGTCGTTCAGATGTTATTAATAGTTCAAGCTTAGTATGTGAAATGTCGACCCGTGAATTGAGTCTCAATTCAGTTCTTGAATCACATGGAAGATTGATGCATCCACGTGAAGACTTGTTCACAGTTCGAATACAACCAAATTACATAGATGATGAGTTTTCATATCCTTCTAGATTGATATGCAATCTTGTTGATAACAATGAGTTATTGGAAGACAAGGAAGTCAAGAAGATGAAGAAGATGAGAATGCATTAGACAATGTTAATGATGTTGAATACTCAAGATGATGCATTTCCCTTAACTAAATTTATGAGTGCACCCATACCAGAGTTTGAATTGATTGACTGGGTTAACAATGCAAAGGCACATAAATTTGCATTAGAATCATGTACCGAGGTCGATGGAGATGAATTATACATTGGGTAAAATTTATGGAAGGAGAATTTGATGTACCTTTGCATGTGGTAAAGATGTTCTGCATAAAGAAACACTGAGAATTTATCATAGTAAAATGGACGAAAGTATATATGCCATGAAATGTAAAATGGCACCAAAGGTCCGTACAGAAGAGGAAAGGGTTAAAAATTCGTAGATGAGCCAGGTTGTAAGTGGAGACTTTATGCATCAATTCCAAAAAGGAACACATTTTCATGGTCAAAAAATTGCAAGGGCCACATACATGTCTCAATCTCACAATGAATCTAGACCATACTAAAGTTGATTTCTAAGCTTATCTCAAGTTTGATTCTGAATGTTGTGAAGGCACAATTAGGAATAACACCAAATGCCATAAATGAGATGGTTAAACTTGTATGCAATTATCAATTTTTGTACAAGACTGCTTTGCTTGCAAAACTTAATGCTATTAAGAGATTATTTGGAGGGTTTGAGGAAGCATAAAGCATCAAATCCAAGGACTGTTGCCCATTGGGATAAAGTTTTGGTCGGTCCTGGCAAAGAAACATTCAAAACAGTATTTTGGGCATTTGGGCCTTCTATTAAAGGATTTAAATATGTAGGCCTGTTATTAGAGTTGATAGAACTTTTTTATATGGAAAGTACACAAGTTGTTTATTAATAGTTGTTCCTCCTGACGCAAATGATTTGTCATTCCATTTGCTTTGGTAATAGTAGTTGAAGAAAGTATAGTTAGATGGACATGGCTCATGAATTGTATTCTATATTTTTCACTGATCACCAAGGATTATGTGATATTTTTTTATCACAATCCGAGTATTTGTCTGTGATGGACAGGCCAGACAGAGCATGAAATGAGCTTCATGCATATCATCAGTTTTGTATGTGACATTTTTCTACAAAATTTTTCAGCCAATTTGGTGACACGAGTTTGAGGAATAAGCTTTAGGCAGTTGCATGCAAAATCAACTGAAAAAGTTTGAAAAAAAATTGGAAGAGCAGAGAAAGTAAACATTGAGGTTGTCAATTGGTTCGAAGAGAAATCAATAGAGAAGTAGGCACTTTCTACAGATGGAAGTTGTCGATATGGCATGATGACCACAAATTTATAAAAAAAAAATTATTTTCGTTTTGAATGGTGTTGTAGTTTTGTAATTGTGGAGATGATATTTTATTGCCTAAATTCTTATTTTACTGAACGTCATCAGTTGGCAGAAAGCTTATAGGTAGAAGGCAAATTTAGGCTCCGAGAGTTGAAGCATTTCTCGATAATGCGTGAGAAAGAAAATATGCATAAGACTATAATGTTTCCTCATAATCTCGCCATATTTCAAGTTAAACAATATCTTAGAGTAGTTGTTGGGCAACGTTAGGGGTGGCATTCGGGTTGACCAGGCCAGGTTGGGTCGGACCCACACGGGTTGCAGCCAAGTTAGGCAGGTGCAGGTCGGGTCGCGGGCTTAATCGGACTGGGCTGGGCCGGATTCAAAATCCAAAATTTGATCCAGTCGCTTAAAGCTGAAATCCAATGTATAACTGTATAAGAGTGAAAAAATGCATATATTATTCATTTCAACTACTATAAATTTTTTACAAGTATTTACATACAAATACAACTAATAGAAACTCATAAAGAACATACAATATTTCTTGATTTACAATTTTATATTTATATGTTTGAGCGAATAATCAGAATCTAGAGTTTGAGATAACATAGAGTTAGATTGAAGAGAGGCATTGGACTATTTTCGTGCTCCTCTACTTAACCTAAACCTAGGATCTCTTCGCCCTAAATTCTTTAATCTTTTTGTTGGACTTCAGGCGAGTTGCTTCCTTTCTTCTGCCTTCATCCCATCTTTCGTGTACACGAGCATCTCCAACGAATCCGGCTTTAAGCAATTCCTGTAATCGGTTAGACCTCTACCATTCGTAGAAAAATCACTTTCTGAAGCAACTGTGGAGACAAGAGGAGTTAGTAGATCTCTAGCCATATGTGAAAGAATAGTACAAAGATTTTCATGTTCTTTCCACCTTTGTAGCACTTCATTCTTAGTACTAAAACTCTCACTATCTTGTTGATTATATCAATTTAATTCATTAGGTGCATTAGTCCTATATTTTTTTGATTGAATACGTGCAAGTAAATTAGTAGTGGCATCTTCTAATGTACTCTTACCCATACCTCTAGAAGTACAAGAAGAAGTAACTATACTAGTTGTACTACTAGATGCAAAAGTTCTATCATAATAATCATACAAGTTATTCAATGTCGATTCAAAGCTAGCTTAAAATTTATTACAATCAAGTTCAGAATCATCTCCAAGTAAAGTAAAAAATATTTCAATCAAACTTTTAATACCCACTAATTTAATACGAGGATCCATAACAGTAGCAATACAATACAACATAGGAGGAGGATTAAAATACTTCAAAAAAATTTTATTAGTGGGATCAATATAGCTAATGTATTCGTCCGAAATTATTTTTTGAAAAGTTTGCATCGTAGTAATAATTAAAATAAAAATACTACTAGAAGTAGAATCTTTATATGTAGAAACTGCACAGTTGCGATTTTAAAAGGTTCCATAAATTGTAATCTAGATTTGGCAAATACCATGGAGAGTCATTAGAAAAATTTTCATGTTTTTTGCAGGAAAAAAATCGTTTATAATATCTTTATATGGAGTAACAACATTTAGTAAATCGAAAGTAGAGTTTCATCGGTGTTTAACATCTTTAAGAAATTTTCTAAAATGTATTCCCCTGGCTTTACACAATCCTTTAAATTCTTGAAGCATGGAACCACTCAAAGCAATAAAATGTACGCAATTTCTAATTGCAATTATATATGAATCGGTTACTTTCAATGCATCTTTTACACATAAATTTAAAATATGAAAAAGACGCATGAGAAAACCCTAGCCATCATTGAAACTATAAGAAAGAGAGAGAGAGAGAGAGAGAGATCGTGAAGGACATTCCCTTCCTGTAGCTAGCACCGCGACATGAGGGAGAGCTTGATTTGTTCCATTCATGTGGATACAGTAGAGGTACTGCAACCTTTGTAGTGCTCTGATAGACATATTGTGGAGACACCAAATATATCTTTAAGGTATAACTCCTAAACACAATCTATGGTTTTCGCATGGATCCATAGCTAGGTTTTGATATTTTGTGATTGATTTTTCCACTGTATATTTCATCTGTGATTACCCTCGAAACCTAACAGCAACGACATAGGTGGATTATGTATTCTCATTCTACTTTGCATTAGTACATTATACTTTGAATTTGTTCATTTTGGCATATATTGTGTAAGCTGAATTTATATTAAGTATCCCTAGAAATATGGCCTCTCATTTACATTTTTTAAAGGTCAATTTGCATCAAACATTTAAGATACAACCTCCTGCATATCTTCGACTTATAGAACACACCCACATTTAATTCAACACATATTAATAATTCACTTAATCTCAACACACATTGAGATTTTAATTTATATTCACCACATTTTAAAAATTTTCATCATTATTAAATTATAGATATGTTGTCTCTGAAGTGCATTGCCCATTTTTATATGTCATCTACCAGTTTATTTGTCAAATGATGTTGTTATTGTACATGGCATGTAGGGTCATACCGCAGTAATGCCACCACAAACGCGTGGTGTACCACCCCCGGGTCGTACTAAAGAGTCTTGGGTAAGAAGTATGCATTTGATGTTTAAAGAACATGTTCATTTTTCATACATTTCACATACTTTCGATATATGTAGAATGTTTCAACTTCTTATTCCATTGATGTTAGGCCTTCTCACTCCTCGAATGATGGAGTTGGTTGAGGATGAGACTTTCGACCAGAGGGGGTCAAGGATGATGGAATCACCTACAAATGTAAGAGTATGTAATAGTTATTGATGTGTATGTTATTTTGAATATGTATATAAAGTGTTTTAGCTAATATCCTAAGTTGCTTGTTCTTGTAGGTTGCTGTTGATCCACTTCACAATTCTATTAATACTGCTGGTCCATCCCAATCATCTACTGTTGGTTAATCAACTCATTCTTCATGTATTGCACCAAGAGGCCCTGGTCCACCAGACCCTACACTTATGAAATTCCAACAATCATAGATCTCAAGCTGTATGGAATCCTGTAACTAAGGAGTTGACTTTTCGCAACATTCAACCTTGAAGATGCACCCACGTACATATGGGTTATTGGTCGATGCTAGACGTTTTGGAGTTGGGTTAATGGGGCATATGAAGCTTGACCGTGTTTTACTTACAGCTCTCTAGGTGTTGACCAGAAACTCATACATTTCATCCACCTGTATGAGAAATGACGGTCACACTCTAGGATATTGGTATAATATCAGGATTACCTATTGATGGGAAAGCCATTACTATAAGTGTAGGGTTTGATAGGGAGCAATCAGTTAGAGATTTTCTTGGTATGGAGCCAGGTGAGACAACTTTTGTTGGAACCTCCATTAGACTTTCCCAATTGAAGTGAAAGTTTGAGAACCTCTTGAACGATATTTTACATCAATTTAATGTTGAATGTAATACAAGGGCTGATATTTTGACATTATTTGGTGTTATCATTCCAACTCATTGGGTGATACCATTCCACTTATGTCTCTACCATTAGTCGCTGACATCAAGAAGGCTGGCCAATACAGTTAGGGTAGTGCAGTATTAGACTCTCTATATTGGAGTTTGTGTGGTGAAGCTTTGAGTATAATGCAGATGACATGGCCATTATCTCTTACAGGTGTAGAGTTGGGAGCATCTGCATGTGGGTCAACCATGCATAAGTAAGCAATCTATTGGTTGGATTGAAGATGCTGATCATAAGATCATGTTGGCTCCTATTAGTATGTATTGGGTTGGTGCACACAGTGGAAAGATAACCCACGTGGGGTGTTGACTTATGATAGAGATGAGTTTGATATGTTCTGGGAGGAATTTGTGAAATGGGAGCCTTATACAAGTGAGAGACCAGAGTGAGTGCCACCTTTTTGTACAGCGAGTAAAGAGTTATGGTTGACAAGATTACCACTTATCAACTTTGGTGTGGTAGATCATTATTATCTTGACCGAGTTTTTCGACAATTTGGATTTCAACAAAGCATTCTGGTTGCTCAAGCATATGACAATGCATTACATAGTATCATAGGGCAAGGTCAATTACCTGATCATGATTGGGAAAAATTTCATCATTACCATATTAGGTAGTTGAATGAGCACATATTCGATACTATAATTACACGAATTTTTACATATGATAGATTCATGCACGATGCATATATATCATGGTATCAGAGGACTACACAATTGTTTATTCTTCCTCCTCTTACTAAGTCAGTCGGGGTCCAACTGCTAATTCTGAGAAGAGATATTTAACTAGCTCTTGGGCATTCAACTATGCAACACATGTTTCAACCGAAAGTATGAACATCACAAAAATTTGTAAGAAATAATACTTCTTTGCTAAGTTCATATATTTATCTTTATATTTTTATCATTTGAATAATATTCAGAAGTTTGTACTACAATATATGATACATTCTATTTTGTTCCAGATTGATAAAACATAGAAGATTGCATGGAAATGCGTTCATGCCTCATCAAGTAATGTGTTTGATGTCGTCAAGGAATTAGCATGGAAAATTCATGACCCTTTAAGTGTACAACTTGAGGAGGTTGGCGAGGCTGCCAAACCAAAGGCTATCTTAACAGCTCCAATTCATCACAATGAAAAATGTGGGATGTCTTATAGGACCAGGTCGCAAGCACATGAACCCGAATTACAGGGTGATCAACCGTTGCAACAGCAAGAGGAGTAAGTAAATGAAGAGCATATTACCCTGTTATAGCTTACACGAGTGTCGCAACATGCTCAAAGGAAGAAGAAGAGGAAAAATCCTAAGACTCGATTTTATGTACCCGGGAGTTAATTTTGATGTATATATGTCTGTTTTGATAACATCTTAGCTAATACTTGTTGAACTTCTGCAATATTCATCTTCTTCTTGTTGTTCTGGCTGGATGGATGATATACAGTGTTTCTCAGTTAATGTATCGGTGCTTTTTGTGAATAGATGATATCAGTGCTTTTTGTGAATGGGAGTTGAGGTTTTGATATTATGTAATGGGATGCTTTTTTGTTGATGGATGATCTAGTAATTTGTGTGAATGAAAGTTGAGATTTTGATATTATGTATGTGAGCTATATTTAATTGTAGAAGTTAATGAGTAGAGATTGCATTCTCATTTATCACTCTTAAATGCGGGTTCAGTGGATGGAAGCTGCGACCACTCTTTACAATATTCATCCTGAGAGTTTACTCTCTATGTCTCCAGCCTTGGATTGCACAGTCGCAACTCCCAATTGCAGCTTCACTACATTCTAAGTCTCGACTCCGAACTACGACCTCTCTTTACAATATTCAACTAGTGAGTCTACTCTCTCTATCTGTCTATCTCTAGCCTTGGTTTGCATAGTTGCAACCTTAAAATTGCAGCCTACATAAAGACAGAGTTGCAGTTCCCAACTGCGACTCCTTTGTATCGAAGCCGTAGTCACAGAGTATGGACAATCTTTATAATTTTTATTTTGTTTTCGCTTGTGGTAATTGCGGAGTCGATAATGAACTAAATAAATTGTCGCTGCAGTTACCAATAGTGGCAAAAAAAAAATGAATGGCAGCCACAGATTCTATATGCAACTTCATCTAGGGTATGGCCACAGTTTCTAAGTGCGGTTTAGTCTGACATGGCAAAAAATAGACCAGAGATTTATTTTGAAAAGGGGCGTATTTAAGGGGAAAAATCCAAATCCACTGGCTTGCAGTACATCACTTTGACAGTTTGCAGTGCAGCATGGCTGAAACTATGAGAGACCCACCGTGGTAAAAGTGAAGGTGACTTTCATAGTGAAGACTCTAGTATAGACAGAATTTGAATTTTCAAGCATAATGGTCACAATGCTGCCCATATCGAGATACAGCAGGGCAGCATTGTACCGTTGGATGTCGTTCTGAACCATCTAAAAGGTTTCGGGGGCCTTAGTGTGAGGAGTGGGGGTACACGCCATTAATTCGGATAGCTACAATGTGATGCTGCTAAGCACTAGAGGCAGAGAGTTCGAGGAGCATGCATGTCCACGGGCTAGGACAGTCTAGAGGGTGAGTGTAGTTGACAGAGGCAAGCGAGCGGCTGATAGTGTGTGCGGAGTCGTGTTGGAGGGCGAGGATGGAGAATTTTGGTTTTTCGGCGGTGTGGAGAGGAGGATGTAACGCCCCGAATTCCAAATACATGTAATTCGTAGCACAACAGGTTTTGTTACTTCTATTCGTACAAAAATTACAATGAACTTAAAACTTTTTATTTACAACATGTTCTTTACAACAACACAGCGGAAATAAATCAGTACAACACAACACATGATAATGGAAGCTCTTTCAATCTAGTACCAACCCATCATAGTGACTTTGAGTCAATGCTGAAATCCAATCCTGCAATTAGGAAACTGTCGGCACGTTTGTTGTATACAACTGACGCAATGATATAATACAGCAATTCTTTAACTTTAGCAATCACACACTTGAATGCAAACCAGAAAAGTGACTATCCTAGTTGTGTCAGTGTAGGATATGACTTAATGCCTAATGTAGACATTACACTACGATGACACTAATGCATACTTGTTCGGATTCTATGGATCCCATACTACATAGGTCCGAGGGCAAGCCCTTATCGGACTCCTTATTATAGGGTTCAATCCCTCACCACACAACCTACCACTATGACTACTACGATACTTAGACTTTGCAAGAATTTGTTCTCGCCCCAGAATACTGGAGATCAATCCCACTCTGCGGATCATTCTATGGCCTATTTCATCCATCATTCCGGAATACTGGGGAATGTCTCACTCCGCGAGTCGTCCTGGAACCCTCATTGCACAGATACCCCGTGAGTGTCGCTCTCGTCTCGGAATACTGGTGATGAATCCCACTCTGCGGGTCATCCTAGGGCCTATTTCATCCCTCTTCTCAGAATACTGGGTATTATCTCACTCTGTGAGTCATCTTAGAGTCCATAACTCACGTTTGCTCTTAATTCATCATATCTCCAACTAGTGTCTAACCTTAAGTTTAAATTACAGTTATTAAGACCTAGAGTTTAGCTTTGCTCACCAGACTTAAACCAAAACAATGAGAATACTAGCCCACACTAGCTACTTCTCAAAGAGAAAGTTAACCCACACTGGTTACTTTTCAAATTCTATTTATCACAACTGCCGGTATTCTGGGTCCCGCTCACTTTAGAACAAACAACCATCTCAAAAAAGATCACATAGGTTACATCTAACCTCATCATAAACATCTCATTCATTATTAATCATTCTTCTTTATCTATTCTCTTTATGTTTATTAATAATCACGAATTAACTAACTTCCTATAGCTGCATTCAATAACACTTGATGAGTTAAAACCCTCTAAACATCACATGATTAATGCCATGCCCCACTTCCCAAAAATACGAAATATGAGTACATGACATTGGCCCAGCGAAAGACTAACGTCACCCATAAGCTATTTATCCGATTAACTCAACAATATAATCAATACAGAATAATTGTGCAGGGAATAATAATAATATCATAAACAATAATACTTGAAAAAAAGCAATATATATAATATCCAAGTACAATAATCCAACGTCTGGAAATAAATAGCAATATTCGGGTCCAAAGTTCACAATATAATGTAATAACAATAGTTTAATAATTAAGTCTTCGGGACAAAGCAATAGTTATTTATTAAGCGGCGATGCAGTCAATTCTTTCACCAAAGTTGTTCTCCCAATCCATCATGCAATTCTCTATCAACACCTATAAACACTTCATCTAAAAAGAGGAGAAAAATTGTCCTTAGAGCAAGTCATGGACAACAAGTAGAGAAAGCAAAGAACAATGGAATTACTGTATAACAATAATTTCAATGGATCAATAGAGATCAATAACATGGCACAATAATCAATAATCAATATCATGGTAATTGATACAATCGCTATAAATAATGATACAATATTCGGTAACGGTAATCAATGATCAGTAATGGTAACACTTAGCCAATATTCGATATCAATAGGAACAATGATGAACAATATGCAATATCGATGTGGTGTGATCCTTAAGTCTATTAGTCATTTTAATCCTACTAATGTAGCACTTCATGCGTCTCATCTATTTACCATATGGTTGCTACATGCAAACAAGTTACATTTAGACTTAGTGGTGGGCTCTATAGTTCATGTACTCGGCACGATAACAATGTTCCATCCATAACAATATTTATCAATAAGATGCTACAAGATCACAAGATCACACGATCACAAGAACAAAAGATCACAAGATAACGGTACAGGGAACCACATGCCCCTCATCCAAGTACAGCCCTATATTGTCCACTACAAGAGTCAACCCTTAAACTCCGGCTTGTTAATTATTTTATCAATGCAACAATAAATTATGCAATTCGGGATATGAGATGAACAATAGTATCAATAGGAGAATAATAGGGTGGTAGCACGAAATAGGACAATTAAAATGATGACAATAAGAAACTAGGATCATGGAATGCAACATACATACATTAATTCATGCAATAGTGTAATATAGGAATAATTAAACTATTAAAAATTGAAAAGTGAAATTCTGGATAGAAAGAGTAGTCTATACAAAAATACGTTTTTCCGCTGTTTTAGAACTCGAAAATTGAATCTGTCAGAATTTCTAGAAATTAGACATCCACATGGTTCCAATGCATATTTAAAGTTCAAATTCTGACAACAGTAGCTAGATCAAACACATTATTCTTTACAGAATTTATGACCAGGCAGAATTCGGACATTATGTTATTTTATTTTTAGAATCAGCAAAAACTAGAAATGAAATTCATTAAAAATATTTTCTACACTCCTAATCATGTTAAGCAACAATTTGAAAATTTTCAGAGTAAAATTGTATCATTTGATCAGCCTTTTTACCGTCTAAACATGGAACGTACAATAATCTGAGAATGTGGAATTAAAACACAGCTATAGTAAAACGGGCATAACTTTTGTTACAAAACTCGGAATTCAAAAGTTCAAGATGTTTTGTAAACTAGAAAGATACGGCAGTCAATATATAGCTATATTAATATTCAGAAAGAAATTTTATTTTAAGATCGTTTACTGGTTCAAAAATAGCAGTAAATATACAGGTCAGCAAGCAACATACAGGTTTTAGGGTATTTTTCTTGAAATAAACTAATTTAAACATGATGGGTATCAATTCTATATAATCAACACGACATGTGTCAAAACATGATAAATAAAATTACAACACGCTCATACATCAATTTATTATCAATCAATCATCAATCGATCGAACAACATATAACTTATCAATTGTCTCTACAATAATTTATTTGTGTGACGATTATATGAACACCCTATTATCAATTCTATACGCACTCATGAAAGATCCAAACTTTAGAGTCAAAAGTGGCACGATGTCAAGAATATTGGGGTTAGCTCGTGTAAACCCTCAATAGACCCAACAAAGAGATGAACAATGGATAATACGAAAACAAAGAGATCTACTTGCAAAAGTTTCAACAAACCTTTAATTTGATAAAATTAATAATTCAAGAGGACGGTAACTTGCCTGTTAGATAGTAAAAACGAATATCAAGAATAACGGGATAAGGATCCCGAAGCAACAAACCCAAGAACTAGCAAAAACACATACAAAACCCATGCATAAAGAGACAACAACAGCAATGGTCAAAAGTAAGAGAAAGAGACAGCAGCGACAGAGCAAGAGAGAGAGAGCATGACCAAGGGGCAGTGGCGTCACTGGCCGACGTCGACGTTGTGGTGGCGAGGGCAGACGGCGTCAGGCGACATCGACGAGGTGGGTCATCGATTTGGGGGTTCGCTGATAGGTTTCTGGCGTCAAGAGCAAAAGAAGAGGAGTGGTTCGGCCTAGTTGTGGTGGCGGCTGAGTAGTGCGTCACGGGAGTAGGGTGGTGACGGGGTATGGTCACCGGAGCACGGGGGCGGCCAGAGTTGACCAGAGAAGATGACGGAATAGGGTTGGGGATATTTGGCGGGAAAAGTGGATGGGGAGAGAGAAACAGAGAGGAGAGAGAATAGATGGCTAGGTTTCAAAATCGTTCAATTTTTTAGGGTTTGAAGTAGAGTTGTATTTATAAGGTACAATTGTGGTACTGGGTTGGTGAATTAGGGTCCAATAATAACGAATTTGGGTCAAGAACAATTGGAACGGGTTCAATAAGTCCAAATCAATAAGGTTCAAATAAAAATACCCACAATTAATAAAAGAAAATAGGTTCAACAAGAAAAGCTCAATAAAGAACGGAAATTTTTCATAAACAGTTTTAATCAAAAGAAAATAATCAAGAAAGAACAATAGGGTATTTACAATATACATACATATGTATATATATACATTAAATCGGATAGTGAAATGCATATAAAGTTGAGCATATTCGGGCTTAAAACATAATAATTATGTAACCGTTGTTTTTCATTTTATGTATTTTGGAGTGTATTTTTCATTTTTGTGTATTTTTATCTCTCTTGTATTTTCTGGACCGTATATTAGAATTATTTTCAATATATATTCATTTTATTTCATTTTGAGCTCCTTGTGTTGTTTGTTCGTTGTTTTGGTTCGTTTTTGCCATTTTGGTTTCTTTTCTTCATTTTTGGCCTTATTAGCTTCATTATATTTTTCCATGGTGATGTGATGGTATTTTGGTGGTGATTTTCCAAACCTATGATATTTGATCCCTAATTAGAATTTTCAGGAGTCATAGAATTCACTATAAATTGTATTCCTATTTGAAATCTACCCAATACCCATCACCCATTTGTATACCTATTACTACATACTATTACCCACAACCCATTAGCCCACATTAATCTCCTATATAAATATCCCTAACACCTTAAACCCTAACCCTAATCTCTATTATATCTCTCTCCCTCTCCAAACAATCCCGGCCTCCCCAAATCCTTGCTCCCAACCTGCACCTTTCCCTGACCGACAGCCCCCTTTTAGCCACCCAACCGACCACCCTCCTACTCCACATCTCCGACCACCATCAACCCTACAACCGGCCACCATCAAAACCCATACAAATCCCTACACCTCCTTGCTAGCCGGCACCCAACAAGCACCAAAACACCATCAATGGTCATCCATCTCTTCTTTTGGTGTTACTTCAAGTGGGTATTCTCCACTTTGTTCGTTGCATCGAGGGTTTTGTTCGTAAGGAGTTTTTTTTGTGGGTTTGCTTGGATTCGCATTTGGAGAGGATTCATTCGTGGGTTTTGCTCCTAGGGTAATTTGCATCGCGTTCATCTCCATAACAAGGCAAGTAACTTGTACTACAATTCATTAGGTTGATACAAGTCAAAAAGTTCACATCTAGTGTAGTTGGGTCTAGAGACAACCAAAATTTGTGTTTCCTTGATGGGTTTTGTCTCTATTGTGTTAATTTGGCTATAGATGACTTATAAATCCAATTTGGATAGGAGATAAACTAGGTTTTGCCCAAAACTTGATTTTGATGCATGTATGTGATTATTTGCATGAATTGTGTTTGATTGAATGCCCATGTGAAAATAATAGGTGTGGACATGTTAGTAACCCTAAATCATGATGTTTAGATATTTGATAGGTTGTATTTCAAGTTTGAAGGTGTTTGGATCAATATTGTGAAAGTTATGATGTTCTTGATTAGAGGTGTGAAATCTGTATTTGCTGCATGTTCTATTTTGATTGCTGTTTTCGTCCATACTACAGTCCGAATCTTAATTCCAAAATAAAAGATGAATTTTAGATAATTTTGTCTATTTTCAAACCCCACTAATTTTACTTGATTTGGATTTCTTATGACTGAGTTATGTGTGTTTTGGTACAGACGTGTCGAACAATTCCAGATTCTGTTTTGGATTAATTTTGTTAACAAACTATTTTCAAGAACTATTCTATACATAATATCTTGACCCAATATTTTGCTTGGTGTTTCCTTATGATGTTAGGGACTATCCAGATTTTTGATGAATTTTAAAGATAAGTTTTATGTGGTGTTTCATATTCTTTTCTAAAATCTCCTTATGCTATAATTTGCGCGCTGTTCAGTAAAGAACTCTGTTTTCACTATAATTCCTTATACTGTATGAAAATTCTTTGTGAAATATGAAAGTTATTAAAATCCATCTATTTTCATGTCCTTTTGGCAGAATTAGATTTCGATTCACTGATTGCGAGATATCCTAGTTTTCGTGCAGCAGTGTTGAGAATTTCAAATTCGTCAAACTATGTTTTCGTGTTGCTTCTTATTTTTGATGGCTGGTCTATACTTACTGAAATATTATGAAACTTGTTATTTTGAGTCTATACCTATTCCCCCAAATTTTTCGTGGAATTATTTGATTTGTTTTCATGTTGTTTTCATGCTTTTGAAGTTGTTCCACTGTTTTCTGGATGAACATAAATTCTGTTTTCAAATCAGTTTTGAGATGAGTTGTTGTGAACTAGTATGTGACTTTATAATACTCATTGGATTCGTGTGGATATCTAGTTTCCAGATCCTTCGACGAATCTTGGTTTGCATTTCTGTAGAGTCCAGAATTATTATTTTAGTACTGATTGGTCTTGTTGTCCTGATTATGAACATACACCATTTTGCTCGTTTATGAGACTCTATATTAGCTATACATGCTGATTTGATTTCCTGAACCTAAATCTAATTATATCATATTAGTTTGACACTATTTCGCACACATTCATGTCTGTTTGTTAACCATAATGAATGTAACCAAGTCGGGGTTTAAGGAAAAGATCTAGTAGTGGGAAAGCCTAGAAATGTGTACTTAGAAGGGGGCCAGTGTTTCCCATATGTTGAGATCATTTTATATGATCGTCTGTTGAGATCACTTACGTGATCGTCTGTTGAGATCATTTTATATGATCGTCTGTTGAGATCACTTACGTGATCGTCTGTTTGAGATCATTTTACATGATCGTCTGTTTGAGATCACTTATGTGATCGTCTGTTTGAGATTATTTTACATGATCGTCTGTTATCTGTCTGAACCCTGAGTACACGGCCCTATATGATCCCCTACGAAATCTATAAATGAAGCTGTTGTGTTATAGAAACTATGTAGGTGGGCTGCATGAAGTGCTACCTAGATAGTAATCACACAAGACTTACATAAATCTGAATCTGTTATCTGATTATCTGATTACCTGATTATCTGTTATCTGTTTGACACTACCATGTGACACATTACTTGACACTATCTGAATAATCTGTCTGCATAATATCTGACACTTGACACTTTACACTTGACATGTGTTTGTATACCATGTTAGATGATTCTGCCATACCATGCTATGTCTGTTTCTACTATTAATTAGATTTGTTAGTTTTCTCCATGTGCTTGTATCCTACATTATTTGTGACCTGCGACTTGCAATCTGACGGGTACTTGTTTTCTTCTTTTCTCCTTTTCCTGCAAATTACTAATTGCAGATCAGGTTGGTCAGCTGCTTGATGGTAATGGCGAAAGGATATATTAAGTTGGAAATTTCTGCATTATTATTATTATTAGTTGTGCTTGAACAAAGAATAAGTTGTATTTGGTTTATTTGGATATTATTTGTATTTGGGCGATGTGACCCAAAATATTATTTTTCTCCCGACTCTGATTTATTTTAGAATATTGTATTTGGTTTCAAGTAAATTTCTGTTGGTGTTTTCTTTCAATATTGCATGTTGGTTCCACATTTTGCTTCCGACTCTGATAAATTCTGTGATGTGTTGCAAAGATTCTGAAACAGCTTAAGGATGATAATAATCATTCGCTGGGCTTTTGTTACATATCCGTGTTCCGTATTCCTTTTTGGGAAGCGGGGCGTGACAAATAATAATAATAATAATAATAATAATAATAATAATAATAATAATAATTCTAATAATAATGATAAAATAATAATACCGATAACAATAATAAGAACAACAATAATAACCAATATTAATACCAATGCCAATAAGAATAACAATAATAATAATAATCATATGCATCAAAGTAGTATTTGAGTTTAACAATTTATTAAAATCCAAAAACTAAGAATATGAATAGTCGATCAATTAAGGATAGAAAACAAGTTCAAATATACCATTATTCAAAATGAATAAAATCTCGATTAGAAAACACTTTAATACAAGATCCGAAATGAATCTAGCACAAAATAAATTTATAAAAAATCAAATTATAGAAAATATACGAAAAATACTAATTATCGGGAATGGGGGTTATAATCTACCCACCTTACAATAAAATTTCGTCCTCGAAATTTGCTCAGGCGATAAATAGGACAAAGCAAAAGCAAACTTGTCAAATAACAAAACAGAGAATAAAGGAAAAGAGAAAATTGTGGGTAACAAAACAGGAAATTCAAAGGAAAAGTCAAAATGGTGGCAATACCAGAATAAGAGAGAACATGGATAAGAATGAAGTTATCTAGAATGATGGTAAATAAAAATTCAATGGACGAAGACAAATGCAAATGTATGAATAAGGGAGTAAACAATGCAAGAAAGAGAGACAACAAGAGAATCCTGAGACCTGTGGGTCGTGGGCCCACCACGCTTCCGCTGTGCAACTCTGATGGTGGAGCTCCAAGCTGTAGATATGTCGCTGAAGATCAAGCGATGCCGATCGACGGACCAAGCTGGAATAAAAAGAACAGATGACACTGGAATTAAGCGAATATGGGTATGAAAAGAATGAAATCATACCCAATAAGGACCCAATGAATGGAAGGGACAAAAGACAACAAAGAAATAAAGGAACTGAATGCGAAGGGATCAAAGAAGAATCAAACAAGGCTAGTTTCCAGATCATAAGTTGGATATCAATTATTCATGTGATCACTGTATTGCACATACTGTTGAGTCAAACGGATAAAATTCCAAATCTGATTAATATATCAATCAAAGCCAAACTCCATTTCGTTAGTCATGTTTGATTGATATATTTTCCAAACTCAGGATCTGATACCACTAAAAACCTAGTCACGCCCCGTTTCCCAAAAAAAAGAATACGTGTACATGACATTGGCCTAGCGAATGACTAACATCACCCATAAACTGTTTATCTGATTAACTCAACAATATAATCGATACAGAACAATTGCGCAAGCAATAATAATAATTTCATGAACAATAATACTTGAAAAGAAGCAATATATATAATATCCAAGTACAATAATCCAGCGTCTGGAAACAAATGGCAATATTCGGATCAAAAGCCCACAATACAATGAAATAATAATATTTCAATAATTAAGTCTTCTGGACAAAGCAATAGTTATTTATTAAGCGGCGATGTAATCAATTCTTTCACCAATATTGTTCTCCTAATCCATCAGTTGATTCTCCATCAATACCTGTAAACTCTTCATCTAAAAAGAGGAGAAAAACTGTTCTTAGAGCAAGTCATGGACAGCAAGTAGAGAGAGCAGAGAATAATGGAATAACGGTATAATAATGATTTCAATGGATCAATAGGAATCAATAACATGGCATGATAATCAATAATCAATATTACGGTAATCGATACAACGACTATAAACATTGATGCAATATTCGGTAATGGTAATCAATGATTAATAACGATAAAACATAGCCAATATTCGATATCAATAGGAACAATGATGAATAATATATAATATCGATGTAGTGATCCTTAAGTCTATTAATCACTTTAATCCTAACTAATGTAGCACTTCATGCATTCCATCTATTTACCACATGGTTGCTACATACAAACAAGTTACGTTTAGACTTAGTGGTGGGCTCTATAGTTCATGTACTTGGCACGATAACAACGTTCCATCCATAACGGTAATTTATCAATAAGATGATATAAAATCACAAGAACACAAGAACACAAGATTAAAAAACAACGGTATAGGGAACCACAGCCCCCTCATCCGAGTGCAGTCCTTATATTGTCCACTACTAGAGTCAATCCTTAAACTGTTAATTATTTATCAATGCAACAATAAATTATGCAATTCGGGACATGAGATGAACAATAGTATCAGTAGGAGAACAATATGGTGGTAACACGAAATAGGACAATTAGGATGATAACAATAAGACACTAGGATCATGCAATGCAACATACATATATTAATTCATGCAATAGTGTGATATAGGAATAATTAAACTATTAAAAATTGAAAAGTGAAATTCTGGACAGCAAGAGTAGTCTGTACAAAAATACAGTTTTCCGCTGTTTCAGAACTCGAAAATTGAATCCGTCAGAAGTTCTAGAAATTAAACTTTCATACGGTTCCAACGCATATTTAAAGTTCAAATTCCGACAACAGTAGCTAGGTCAAACACATTGTTCTTTACAGAATTCATGTTCAGGCAGAATTCCGATATTATGTTATTTTATTTTTAGAATCAGCAAAAACTCGAAATTAAATTCATTAAAATATTTTCTACACTCCTAAACATATTAAGAAAAAAAATTGAAAACTTTCAGAGTAAAATTGTATCATTGGATCAGCCTTTTTATTATTTAAATATGGAACATACAATAATCTGACAATGTGGAATTAAAAACACAGCTATAGTAAAATGGGCATAACTTTTGCTACAAAACTCGGAATTCAAAAATTCAAGATGTTCTATAAACTAGATAGATAAGGCTACAATACATATTCAGAAATAATTTTATTTTAAGATCGTTTACTGGTTCAAAAACATCAGTCAATATACAGGTCAGCAAGCAATATACAGGTTTTAGAGAATTTTTCTTGAAATAAATTAATTTAAATATGGTGGGTATCAATTCTACTAGTTGATAAACTATATAATCAGCATGACGAGTGTCAAAACATGATAAATAAAATTAGAACACGCTCATACATCAATTTATTATCAATCAATTATCAATTGATCAAACAACAAACAACCTATCAATTGTCTCTACAATAATTTATTTGTGTGATGATTATATGAACACCCTATTATCAATTCTATACGCACTCATGAAAGAACCAAACTTTAGAGTCAAAAGTGGCACGATGTCAAGAATATTGGGGTTAGCTCGTGTAAACCCTCAATAGACCCAACGAAGAGATGAACAATGGATAATACGATAATAAAGAGATCTACTTGCAAGAGTTTCAAAAAAACTTGAATTTGATACAATTAATAATTCAAGAGGACGGTGACTTGCCTGTTAGATGGTGAAAACGAATACCAAGAATAACAGGATAAGGATCTCGAAGCAACAAACCCAAAAACTAGCAAAAACACGTACAAAACCCGTGCACAAAGAGACAACAACAACAATTGTCAAAAGTAAGAGAGAGAGACATCATCGACAGAGCAAGAATGAGAGAGAGCACGTGTAATACCCTGATTTTTCAATTAATGAAAAATTATTTTTTGCACGTAGTGTGCACGTGCAATATTTTGGTTGAATTAAATCTTATAATTATTTTCATTGTGATGGGTATAAATATTTAGATATGTGTTTTCAAATTATTTTATACAAAAGCCTTTTCTTTAAATAAATAGAAAGCCTTATTTTAAAGCCTTTTTCTTAAAGCCCAAAATGTAATTTATTTATTTTATTTTAAAATAATTATTTTGGCCCATAAACTAAAGCCCATGGACTATATTTTTACACAACTTGTCATGTAGAATACAATTTAAAAGATTATTTTATTTTATACAAAATTTAATACACAAATTTTGGGCCTAGTTGCATGCACGTGTACTACACGTACACGTGCAAAAGGCATGCCTTCCTTGTGGCCGGTTGTGGACATTTTTGGAGGGAATTCAAAAGTTTAATGGTGATCATGGTGGTGGTTATTTAGATGTGGGTAGTTATTGTAACTCCTACTCTCATCCTAGCCTTCCATCCTACAACCAACCAACTAATCCTAGCCCTCCATTCTAGTTGATTTTTAGTATAAATACCCCCTCCCATGGCTAGTTATTTTGTGCTTAATATTTCCTTCCAAATCTATAGTCTAATAGTATTATCTAGTAGTAGTTGTGAGTTAAAAAGATTGAGTTGTGAGGGGGATTGTGCTTGCATTTTTCAAAGGAGGAGAGGCCGGCTAGTCCAAGAATAGGAGCTTTTCGGTGGTGCTTTTGGAGCTTGTGTGCGCGCGTCTAGGAGGAGGTGCATTCATTTGCAAAGGACTTTGTTGCTATTGTGTTTGTTTCTCTCCATACAAGGTGGGTTTAATTTTTCCTTATTTCTAATTAGGAATGATGCTAGTATGATATTGAGACAATGATGCATGAAAAATACTAATAAGAATGCATTTTTAATTGAAAAGTTAGTCTATAAATTGATTGGAATGATTATGAATAACTTGTATGTGGTTTTATTATTAAAATTGAGTTGTGGGTAAAATGTTCCATATTCTTAAAGTAGAAATTGCATGCTAGTTTAATCAGAAATTTATAGTATGAAATTGATTAAGAAAGAGCACACTTTAATTGGAACAGAATGACTTTCTTGAATGATTGAGATGTGAACATGCAAATTGATAAGTGGTTGTATATATTGTGATGTACATGATTTGACTAGAAGCATAGATTGATTAATGAAACCACATTTGTTACTATCAAAGAACTACACACAAAGTTAGTAGTTTGAGTTTTACCATTTTTATGTGTTAAATAGACCCCTTGTGTTGATATGGGGTGAATAAATTCAAATATGAAGTTGTATGTAGATAAATGATTAAAATTAGTGGATTAATGTGAAATGTATTGACAAAAAGATTAGAATACTATGAGGCAAAGGAATATCAAAAAGAGGACAATAGTGGTGTTAGAATGTATAATTTGAATTAATGGTCTGAAAATATGTTTTTATTATTACAAAAATTATTTTTGCTCACACTGATACATAAATTATGTGAGGGAGAATTAATCTGGAGTTATCCAGTATTTTTTATGAAAGCAAAGTGAAACAAAGATTAGTTGAACATCGAAACGTTGTAATAACAGAGAGAGTTGTCTTAAATTACTTTCGAGTTGTACCTATGACAACCTGAGCCTATAGCTCGAGTGGTCGGGATGCCTTTGGTTGCTACAGTAACGTGCGGGTGTCCTTGGGGGTCGCGGGTTCGAATACTACTGGCACCAAACTTTTTGCATTTTGAAAAAATAAAAAAAAGAACAGGCCGAGAGCTCTTATGGCTCTCTGCTGCTCTTTATGTCGACTGGCGCAAACGGCCCAGTGGCCTAGGCCTTCGGCTGTGTCCTTGGGGTCCCGGGTTCGAATCCTACCCTCGGCAAGAATGAAGAAATTATTTTTTTGGGGTTTTTACTTGTCAAAAAATTATGAAAAAAAAATGGTTATTCTTCTAAAAATGTAGGGGACTTTATAAAAATAATTTGGAGATTATTTGAATGAAATAAACCATTATTTGTGTATAAAAGGCATAAATAGAACTATGGTTCTAGATTATATACTTGTGAAAAATTATAACTTATAAGAATAAGTGAAATGAAGTGCTAGAAGATGATTTGGCAAAAAGAAACTTTGTGGTGTGACATAATGCAATTTATTCTCACTTGAGAATAATGTGGAAAAATATGAAGTATGAATATTCATTAGTGATGTGAATTTCAAATGTGAAATTATTAATTGATAAAGTGCATGAGTTCATGTATGATTATGGATTAATGAATGAATTAGAGATCATGTTAATGAAAAGGAAATCCGTTGGTTATGAATATGAATTTTTTGAGTTATAAGTGCTCAATGTGGAAATTGTGAATTGGAATTGAAATGAAAGAGTAGCTAAGTCTCCCCCGGCAAATTGGAAAGAAAATGAAATGAAGTATTGAAATGAAAGACCAAGGTTGGTCACGTTTGTATAAATGAATAAGTCCGGTTTAGTGGAGAGGCTAACTCTAGAACTTTGATTTTTATTCATGATTCTTTAAAAACTAAGGACTAGTACATAGTGAAGATGTGATGAAAGTAAGAGAAAAACATTGAGTATGAGGGCCATTGGATAGCGGCGAGAGCGTATCCCAGGAATTCCCATGATGAGTCTGGGTGAGGATACTGCTCCAGAGTATCGTGCCGGTGGTGACGCTCGTGGGATGTTTGAAGACTACGGGTGGTGTCATGTCTATGGTGAGAGCTGAATTACAACAGGATGTCTGCATGATGAGTCATGTCAGCGATGGGATTCCCTCCAGAGTGCCTAGACATGAGTTCGTAGGTCAGAAAGCATCTAGGATACTTACCGTAATTACAGTAGTAGATTAAGTCATAACGAGGGATTGAACCCTACAAAGATGAAGAATGATTAAGGGCTTGCCCTCGGACCTATGTAGTATGGGATGCATAGACTCCGAACAAGTGTGCATTAGTGTCATGTAACATAAATAACTGCATTAAGGACTAAGTGCACAATCACAACACGACATCAATAGGGTAGTCCCTTTAGTTGTAATGTGACAAGTTTGTGTTTGCTAAATATGAAAAATTAAGTTATACTATTTCCGGCATAGAGAGGATGGCCGTGTATAATGATCGTCGGTTGAATAAACTGACGTACCCACAGTCTTATATGCAGGTAAATGACATGTTAAAGATTAAAGAGGAATGGATGCTTAAAGATTATACCATGTTGTTGTACATTTATTTAATTGTTATAAATTTTACTTCCGCTGTGCAAAATGTAAAGTGTAATATTGATGTAAACTCTGATGTAAAGTGAAAAGTTTAAATTTCCTTGTAAAATTGTACTAAAGGAAGCGAAAAGATCCTGTAGAACATCTCGAATTCAGTGTATTTGGAATTCGGGGCGTTACAGCACGGCCAAGGGGCAGCGGCATCACTAGCCGACGTCGACACTGCGGTGGCGAGGGCAGACAGCATCGGGGCGGCGTCGACGAGGTGGGTCGTCGATTACGGTGTTCACGATGGGTTTCTGGCATCGAGAGCGGAAGAGGAGGAAGGGTTCGGCCTGGCTGTGGTGTCAGCTGAGTAAGGCGTCGACGGGAGTAGGGTGGTGATGGGGTATGGTCTCCGGAGCACGGGGGTGGCCGGAGCTAGCCGGGTAAGACGATAGAATAAGGTTAGGGTGATTTGGCAGTAAAAGTGGACAGGAGAGAGAATATATGCTATGTTTCAAAATTGTGTAATTTTTTAGGGATTGCAGTAAAGTTGTATTTATAAGGTACAATTAGTGTATTGGGTTGGTGAATTGGGGTCCAATAATAGAGGATTTGGGTCAATAACAATTGTAATTGGATTTTAGAGTTCAATAAGAGATAGATCCAAATCAATAGGGTTCAAATAAAAATACCCGCAATTAATATAGGAAAATAGGTTCAACAAGAAAAGCTTAATCAAGAAGAACGGAAATTTTTTATGAACAAATTTAATCAAAAAAAAGTTAATCAATGAAGAACAATAGGGTATTTAAATATACATACATATGTATATATATACATTAAATCGAATTGTGAAATGCATATAAAATTGAGCATGTTCGGGATTAAAACAAAATAATAATAATAATAATGCTAATAATAATGATAAAAATAATAATACCGATAAAAATAATAACAACAACAATAATAACAAATATTAATACCAATAACAATAAGAATAACAATAATAATAATAATAATGATATGCATCAAAGTAGGATTTGAGTTTAACAATTTATTAAAATCCGAAAATTAATAATATGAATAGTCGATCAATTAGGGATAGAAAACAACTTCAATATACCATTATTCGAAATGAACAAAATCTCGATTAGAAAACACTTTAATACAAGATCCGAAATGAATCTAGCACAAAATAAATTTATAAAAAAAATCAAATTATAGAAAAATATGAAAAATACTAATTATCGGGAATGGGGGTTACAATTAATTTCCCAAGCTCATCCTTTAATTACTTCTTAATTCTTCATAAGTTACATCTTACTAAGATTCTAATTTTTAAATCTAATTTTATATGTTGTAAAAATTTTAGGACAACTACACAAAAATCATCAACCCAATGGTATTGAAAAAATCATATAAATTTCAATACTAATCCAAAAATAGATTTATTAATTTTATAGGAATCATGAATGAGTATAATAAAACTTTGTATTTAATATCATATAAAGTCATCCTCAATTATTTCGTCTAAATTCATTTGCAAAACAGTAGGTTTAAAAATCCAAAAACTGCAGCTCATGCTACTTATAAAAATCTTAGAAAATTCTATTCTTCACGAAACTTTGTGTTCTTTAGTTCAAATTAAAGGAATACAAGTCTAATATAACTTTTTAGTTATAAGTTTTTCTAAAATATTGTGTCTATAACTCTGAATTCTTCAAAATCTACAGTAAGGTCGAAATGTTATACCGTAGTTAAAATATTGCCACTTATTCAATCTTGTAAAATTCGTTATAAATCCAGTTCTTCATAGAAAATTGATTTCTTAGACTCTAAAGAAAGGTTAAAGAGTCTACTTCATATTCTTAGTTTTGACTTTTCTCAAAATACTGTATCTAAGTTGCCGAAATGATCAAATTCTGAAATGTATTCAAATTTTCAGCAACTAGGCAACTACTAACCAGTCTTAAGTTTGGATTTTATTAAAATAGTAAATGACATCCAAATATTATGAAATTTTATGAAAACCTTCTTGAGATATAAAAGATGTTCCTATAAAAATTTTAGCTTTAAATTCCATATATTTCAATAGTTATGTTTTTTTAAAAGGGCAACTAGAACTCAAAACAGAACATTATAAAAATGTCCCCAAATTAAACATATCATAGTTTCACACATTCAATCAACAACAAATAATCTAAACATGAATGTTCAATCTATATAAGTTATCATTTATCTAACAATTCACACATGTCAAGCATTCTACTAATAAAACAATATTAGAAAGCTGAAGAAACACCCACCTGAAATATAGAATTCCTAGTAGTAGAAATCCTAGAAAATAATGCTCTAAAGCTCCAAGCCCCCTAAAAAAATAATGGCCGGCTTCTTCCGAGCACATCCCACAAGCTTTTCTCCCTCTTTCTCTCTTTTATTTTTGTTTTGAGTTGTGTTGTTCAAGACAAAAGTATGGACTATTTATAGAAAAATTGTATAGTCAAAATAGTTTCCCACTTCCCAAAATAGCTCCCCAGTTCTCACTAACTCACACCACTCTCCCTCATTCTCAACCATGGTAAGAAACTCGTGCACGTGCATCAAATGTGTGCGCACACCCTTTCATACAAATCTTTATTTATTAGTTTTTATTAAGTTAAGTGTACCTATTACATATGGCAAGTGTACCAATCTAACTAGATTTTAAAATGTAAATTTAAGTGTATAAATAATCATGGGCTTTACATTTGTAATTAATTTTTTTTAGTGTGCTACAAAAAATGATTTAGGCCTAATGAATTTTAATTAAAAAAATAAATCACACAATTGAGACTAGAAAATGAGAAGAAAATTTCTCATGACTCAAGAAAAAAATTTGGAACAAAAATATGCATAAAATTTTACGTGCATCAAAAACACAAAGATTAAAATAAATGTTTGAGTTTGCTAAAAATAGGATTAAAATGAATTTTGAGATAACAAAAAATATATAATATTCGAAATACAAAATACATATGATATTTATATTAAAATACGTTACGGATATTATCCGAATAGTATAAAATATAGGTGCGTAACACTCGTGGATAAAATTGTCATAACTCAATTTTGTGGGATATTACAGAGGAAGAGTGAGGTCTAGGTGTTCGCTGGGAGCGGTGGTTGTCGAAGATGTTGTCGAATGGATGAGGAGGGATAAGAAGATGAGTAGGAAGAAGAGATGCATTATTGTGTTGGGTGGAAGGTTTGATGTCAGCTTGTACGGATACTGAGGTTTAAATCTATTGAGGGGCTTTAGGAATTAAATAAGGGGGCTTCTGTAATGTACTCCACTTTATTACTATGTGAACGGTGGGAAGTGATGTTGAATTTGGAGTGTGTAATACAAGGATTAAGGATTGAAGAGCAGGAGATTTCGTGGTGATTTCTTGCAGGTGTTTTTAGGGATATACGGGCTTATGATGATTGATTTATTATGGTGAAGGTGTCCAAGTTGTTTATCTGGAACACAAAGTTTTAACAGGTAGTTAATCTGATTGTCAGTTTTCATGTACATCAGCTGGTTTTCATTCCCTCAATCTGTATAGAATGTAATGACATGCACTCAATAGTGTTGGATCCTGTAGGCAAGACAAATAACACTAGAGAGGGGGAGGGGAGGTGAATAGTGTTGTATAAAAATTAATTAAAAACTAGAACTTTTCGTACTGTTAAGTCGACTGAAAATAGATATACAGTCGACTGTTGCGTCAGATAAGAAGAGTGTTTTACTGAAAAGTTACAAGTCTGAGCAGTCGACTTATAGCGGAAAACCAGTCAACTTACAAGACAAGTTTTTGAAATAAAACTCAGAGAAATTGAAATTGCAAGTTGAGAGAATACAACCATAGAGAGACAATCACAGCCAAACACAACGATGTATCCTGGTTCGATCCCCCCGATCTACATCCAGTCCTCAAGCAACCCACTTGAGATTTTTCATTATTCTGGAAAATTTACAAGAATACTCTACGATCTTTGACAATAATAATGTCAAATCCGTAGACCTCTTTCACCACTAGAGAGAGCAAATCCACTCTACACCCTAGAGTGAAACCGACTCTAAAACCAAGAGTCCTACTCTCCAACCGAGATAACCACTCTCACAACCCGAGAGTAAAAATAACAACAAAAGTTGAGTTTACAACAACCTATAGCCTTGTATGTGATAGTGATTTTGTATAGTGGCTATTAGGTCAACTTCTGAATTCAGTCTAAAACGAAATCAATGTTATATTCGACTAAAATTCAGAGAACCAAGTCTTAGAGAGTTCGTATGCTTTTGAAATACCTATGTTTATTGAAAACAAAAGATTTGAAAGTTAAAGAATGCTTGGAACCTTTTCCAAATGATTCATATACTCTATATGTAGAGTAAGAATCAAGGAATGTTGTAAAACATTTCCATAAACCGTAATAAAATGGATATAAAAGATTAGAATTTGAAAAACAAGTTTTAAATTCAGAAAACTGTCGAATTGGCTTGAATAGTCGACTGGGTGGCCATAATGAGTCGATTAGTCAGAGCTTGTATGAGTTCAGGTAGTTTCGTACTGTGACAGTCGACTGGTTCCAAGGAGCGGTCGACTGGTACTCATACAGCTGAACTTATTCAAACTTGTTTTGACATTTTGATTTTGTAAAACACTCAAATTATTTAAAGTATGTGTGAGTGTGTGTGTGATATGGCTATTACAAGTTTCTAAGACTCAAAGAAATAAAAATACAATATTACAAGACACTTTGTTTAAATATTTGAAGCACTTTGAATCTTGTCTTAAACTAGAGTCTTTGTCTTGAGCTTGAGCCTTTGTCTTGATGTCTTAAAGCTTAATCAATTACTCTTGAATACTTCATCAGATTGTGTTGCCATTGTGTATTTCACCATGGTATTGACTTGGATACACTCTGCAAGAGATATGTGGTAGAACAACTTTGTATTGTGTTGTAGTCATAAAAAACAAGAATCAACATTCTCCCCCATTTTTGATGATTACAACACAATAACTTATAATAATAACAATATACATAGGAAGATGTCACACATAATTTAAAGATATAAAAATGTGAAATAAGCTCCCCCTAAATAATGTACAATATGCACACAATTGTGAAAAAAATAACAATTTATATATAACATGCACAAAAACAACGCAAAACCATGAAACCACAAAACCATATTTTTCTCCCCCCCTTTGTCATCAACAAAAACCTAAGGAGGAAGGATACATCATAAAGAACAAAATCAACATTGCATAACCATAACACAGTTATACAAAAGAAATCAAGTACATTGTTGCAGATTACAAATAGAAGGTAGAAAAATAACAAACATAAAACATAAAAGATCCATCAATAGGTAAAAGTAAGATAGAGAGATGCCTCAATTAAGTGACGAATCAGAATCAGAAAAACCAAACTAATGTCGCGATAGTCGGCTAGTTTTGATATTAGTCGACTTAGTCAAGAGAAAATTAAACCAAACGACACATCAGACTGGTTACTGAAACAGTCGACTGTCCAGAACACAAAATTCAGCCAAAATATGGACAACGAAAATACTATAAGTTGACTGAAAAAGACCTTTAAGTCGACTTAAACAAAATAAAATTTCAAGAAATGTCATGAAAACTGTAAATTTCTAGTTCTCTTCTAAAGTTGATAAAAGTGTATTCCTTAAGTGGGTTGGTAAATATATCTGCATATTGTTTATCAGTAGAAATAAAAATCAAAAGTTATATCTGTAACGCCCCGAATTCCAAATACACTGAATTCGAGATGTTCTACAGGATCTTTTTGCTTTCTTTAGTACAATTTTACAAGGAAATTTAAACTTTTCACTTTACATCAGAGTTTACATCAATATTATACTTTTCATTTGCACAGCGGAAGTAAAATTTACAACAATTAAATAAATGTACAACAACATGGTATAATCTTTAAGCATCCATTCCTCTTTAATCTCTAACATGCCATTTACCTGCATATAAGACTGTGGGTACGTCAGTTTATTCAACCGACGATCATTATACACGGCCATCCTCTCTATGCCGGAAATAGTATAACTTAATTTTCCATATTTAGCAAACACAAACTTGTCACATTACAACTAAAGGGACTACCCTATTGATGTCGTGTTGTGATTGTGCACTTAGTCCTGAATGCAGTTATTTATGTTACATGACACTAATGCGCACTTGTTCGGAGTCTATGCATCCCATACTATATAGGTCCGAGGGCAAGCCCTTAATTGTTCTTCATCTTTGTAGGGTTCAATCCCTCGTTATGACTTAATCTAATACTATAATTACGGTAAGTATCCTAGATGCTTTCTGACCTACGAACTCATGTCTAGGCACTCTGGAGGGAATCCCATCGCTGACATGACTCATCATGCAGACATCCTGTGGTAATTCAGCTTTCACCATAGACATGACACCACCCGTAGTCTTCAAACATCCCACGAGCGTCGCCACCGGGACGGTACTCTGGAGCAGTATCCTCACCCAGACTCATCATGGGAATTCCTGGGATACGCTCTCGCTGCTATCCAATGGCCCTCATACTCAATGTTTTTCTCTTACTTTCATCACATCTTCACTATGTACTAGTCCTTAGTTTTAAAGAATCATGAATAAAAATCAAAGTTCTAGAGTTAGCCTCTCCACTAAACCGGACTTATTCATTTATACAAACGTGACCAACCTTGGTCTTTCATTTCAATAATTCATTTCATTTTCTTTCCAATTTGTCGGGGGAGACTTAGCTACTCTTTCATTTCAATTCCAATTCACAATTTCCACATTGAGTACTTATAAACTCATAAAATTCATATTCATAACCAACGGATTTCTTTTTCATTACATGATATCTAATTCATTCATTAATCCATAATCATACATGAACTCATGCACTTTATCAATTAATAATTTCACATTTGAAATTCACATCACTAATGAATATTCATACTTCATATTTTTCCACATTATTCTCAAGTGAGAATAAATTGCATTATGTCACACCACAAAGTTTCTTTTTGCCAAATCATCTCCTAGCACTTCATTTCACTTATTCTTATAAGTTATAATTTTTCACAAGTATATAATCTAGAACCATAGTTCTATTTATGCTTTTTATTCACAAACCATAGTATATCTCTTTCAAATAATGCCCAAATCATTTTTATAAAGTCCCCTATATTTTTAGGAGAATAACCATATTTTTTCCATAATTTTTTGACAAGTAAAAACCCCAAAAAATAATTTCTTCATTCTTGCCGAGGGTAGGATTCGAACCCGGCACCCCAAGGACACAGCCGAAGGCCTAGGCCACTGGGCCGTTTACGCCAGTCGACATAAAGAGCAGCAGAGAGCCATAAGAGCTCTCGGCCTGTTCTTTTTTTTTATGTTTTCAAAACGCAAAAAGTTTGGTGCCAGTAGTATTCAAACCCGCGACCCCCAAGGACACCCGCACGTTACTGTAGCAACCAAAGGCATCCCGACCACTCAAGCTATAGGCTCGGGTTGTCATAGGTACAACTCGAAAGTAATTTAAGACAACTCTCTCTGTTATTACAACGTTTCGATGTTCAACTAATCTTTGTTTCACTTTTCTTTCATAAAAAAATACTGTATAACTCCAGATTAATTCTCCCTCACATAATTTATATATCAGTGTGAGCAAAATAATTTTTGTAATAATAAAAACATATTTTCAAACCATTAATTCAAATTATACATTCTAACACCACTGTTGTCCTCTTTTTGATATTTCTTTGCCTCATAGTATTCTAATCTTTTTTGTTAATACATTTCACATTAATCCACTGATTTTAATCATTTATGTACATCCAACTCATATTTGAATTTATTCACCCCATATCAACACAAGGGGTCTATTTAACACATAAAAATGGAAAAACTCAAACTACTAACTTTGTGTGTAGTTCTTTGATAGTAACAAATGTGGTTTCATTAATCAATCTATGCTTCTTGTCAAATCATGTACATCACAATATATATAACCACTTATCACTTTGCATGTTCACATCTCAATCATTCAAGAAAGTCATTCTTTTCCAATTAAAGTGTGTTCTTTCTTAATCAATTTCATGCTTCAAATTTCTAATTAACCTAGCATGCAAATTTTACTTTAAGAATAGGGAAAATTTTACCCACAACTCAATTTTAATAAATAAAGCCACGTACAAGTTATTCATAATCATTCCAATCAATTTATAGACTAACTTTCCCATTAAAATGTATTCTTATTAATATTTTTCATGCATCATTTCTCAATATAATACTAGCATCATTTCTCATTAGAAATAAGAAAAATCAAACCCACCTTGTATGGAGAAAAACAAACACAATAGCAACAAAGTCCTTTGCAAATGAATGCACCTCCTCCTAGATGAATGCGCGCACAAGCTCCACAAGCACCAACCGAGCTCCTCTCCTTGGACTAGCCGGCCTCTCCTCCTTGGAAAAACGCAAGCACAATCCCCCTCACAACTCACTCTTTTTTAACTCACAACTACTACTAGATAATACTATTAGACTATAGATTTGGAAGGTAATATTAAGCACAAAATAACTAGCCATGGTAGGGGGTATTTATACTAAAAATCAGCTAGAATGGAGGGCTAGGATTAGTTGGTTGGTTGTAGGATGGAAGGCTAGGATGAGAGTAGGAGTTACAATAACTACCCACATCCAAATAATCACCACCATGATCACCATTAAAATTTTCATTTCCCTCCAAAAGCTCACAACCGGCCCAAGCATTTGTGCACTTTGCACGTGTACGTGTAGTGCACGTGCATGCAACTAGGACCAAAATTGTACATTAAATTTTGTATAAAAATAAAATAATCTTTTAAATTGTATTCTACATGACAAGTTGTGTAAAAATATAGTTCATGGGCTTTAGTTTATGGGCCAAAATGGTTATTTTAAAATAAAATAAATAAATTACATTTTGGGCTTTTAAGAAAAGGATTTAAAATAAGGCTTTCTATTTATTTAAAGAAAAGACTTTTGTAGAAAATAATTTGAAAACACATATCTAAATATTTATACCCATCACAATGAAAATAATTATAAGATTTAATTCAACCAAAATATTGCACGTGCACACTACGTGCAAAATAAATAATTTTTCATTAATTGAAAAATCAGGGTATTACAATATCTCCCTTTAAAACATGATCACGTAGAAAATGATGTCGAATATCAATATGTTTTGTACGTGAGTGTTGAACCGAATTTTTAGATAGATTAATAGCACTGGTATTATCACACATTATCGCAAGTTTTGAAAATAAAATACCATAATCTAATAAAGTTTGTTTCATCCACAAAATTTGGGCACAAGCCAAACTTGCAGCAATATATTTAGCTTCTGTAGTAGATTGGATACCGAATTTTGCTTTTTACTGCACCAAGATACTAGTGAATGTCCCAAAAAGTGACAAGTTCCACTAGTACTTTTACGATCAGTTTTACTACCAGTAAAATCAGCGTCACTATACGACAAAAGTTGAAAATTATCGGTGCGTGGATAAAACAAATCATATTTAGACGTGCCTTTAATGTATCTTAAAATACGTTTCACAGCTTTTAAGTGAGATTCTTTGGGATTCGACTGATATCTAGCACACAAATATACACTAAACATAATATTTGGTCTACTAGAAGTTATATATAATAGTGAGCCAATCATATCTCGATAGTATTTTTGATCGACACTCTTACCTAAATCATTTTTGTCAAGTGTAGTAGTAGTAGCCATAGGTGTGGTCTTACTACTAGTGCTATCCATGCCAAACTGTTTGAGTAATTCTTTAACATATTTTCCTTAATTAATAAATATGTCATTTTTTAACTGCTTTATTTGTAGTCCAATAAAATAATTGAGTTCACTCATGTGACTCATCTCAAACTCATTTTTCATGGTTTTAGCAAACTCCTGACAGAGATTACTATTAGTAGATACAAAAATTATGTCATCTACATATATTTGTATGATTAGAATATCTGTCTCTATTTTCCTAATAAACAAGGTAGTATCCACTTTACCTATCTTAAAACCAATTTCTAAGAGAAAAGTTTTTAACCGATCATACCAAGTACAAGGTGCTTGTTTAAGACCATATAAAGCCTTTTTCAATTTGAAAACGTGGTTTGGAAATTGTTCATGTTCGAAACTGGGTGGTTGCTTAACATAAACATCTTCCTTAATAAATCCATTCAAGAAAGCACTTTTAACATCCATTTGGAAAAGTGTAAAATTTATAAAAGCATGCAAAAGTTAATAAGATACTAATTGATTCTAGTCTAGCAACAGGAGCATATGTTTCATCAAAATCAATTCCTTCTTCTTGATTATATCATTCAGCAACTAATATTGCCTTGTTCCTAACGACTTGTCCTGATTCATCTAACTTATTCTTAAATACCCATTTGGTACCAATTATAGTATGATCACGAGGTCGCGGAACTGGATCCCATACATCATTTCTTATAAATTGGTTAAGTCCATCTTGCATGGCATTCATCCAAAATTCCTTCTCGCAAGCTTCTTGTATATTCTTCGGTTCAAAATCCGTATAAGAAATCATGTTAACATGCGATATTGTTTGAATACCATGTGAAATGTAACCAATTATTAAGTCATGGGAATAATCTCTAACTTGAACAAACGCTTTAGGTAAAGTTTGAGTCATCACAACAGGATCAATCGACTTAACAAGTCCATCAGCCGACTGTTTCACATCAGTCGACTTCAGATCCTTATCAGTCGACTTGTCTAGGTTAGTTTGCTCTAGTGATTTAATAACGTTATTTAAAGGTGATGATTCAATTTTATCATCTTTAATAATAGTAGATGAAGGCAAATGAAACATGCATAGATTCTTCAATAGTCAAAGTTCACTTATCAAAAATTCTATATGCCTTACTCCTATTTGAGTATCCAATGAAGATACCTTCATTAGATCTAGCATCAAATTTTTCTAAATTATCTTTAGTGTTTAATATGAAACAACATCCAAATACTTTAAAATATGATACTTTAGGAATTCTTTCATAGAATAGTTCATAACAAGTTTTCTTAAGCTTACGCCTAATCAATATTCTATTTAAAAACATGTTGTAGAAACAGCTTCAGTCCAAAAGTACTTAGGCAAATTTCTTTCAACAAGCATAGTACGTGCACACTCTTGCAATTTTCTATTCTTTCTTTCGACCACTCCATTTTGTGGTGAAGCTCTAGGAAATGCAAATGAATGTATTATACCATTCTTGTTGCAATATTTTGAAAACATTTCATTCTCAAATTCTTCACCATGATCACTTCTAATAGTGACTATGGTTACAGATTTTTGATTTTGAATTCGTTTGCAGAAATTTGTAAATTCTTCAAAGGCATCATATTTATGTTTTAAAAAGAAAACCCATGTAAATCTTGAAAAATCATCAACTAAAACAAATATATATCTACTTTTATTTAAAGAAGCGACTCTAGTAGGACCAAATAAATCCATATGGATTAATTCGAGAGGCCTACTAGTAGAGATCAATTTTTTTGTCTTAAAAGTAGATTTGACTAGTTTTCCTAGTTGACATGTATCACATAACTTATCTTTCTTAAAAGATAGTCTTGGCAGTCCTTTAACTATATTGTATTTAGACAATTTAGCAATATTTTTCATATTTACATAGCCAAATCTCTTATGCCAAAGCCAAGAATTATTGTTAGAAGCTACTAAGCAAAAATCATTAGAAAACTCATTTGTTTTTAAGCATAACTCGTAAATGTTGTTTTTCCTAAAACCTTGAAAAATAACATTTTGCATAGATGAATCATATATTAAACATGCATCTTTTTCAAAAGCAATTTTATATCCCTTATCACAAAATTGGCTAATACTTAACAGATTATGCTTTAATCCACTAACTAGAAATACTTCTTCTATACTAGGGATAGTGTTCTTACCGATCATGCCTATTCCAATAATCTTCTCTTTCTTGTTGTCACCGAATATGACTGTTCCTCCATCTATCTCTTGTATGGAAGAAAGAAGATTAGCATGACCAGTCATATGCTTCGAGCATCCGCTGTCAAGTATCCAACATTTTCTTTTAGGTACTTATAAAATAATCATTGTGAATATGGTACCCTTTTCATTGGGTCCGAAAGGGATTAGTTTTTGAAAAACCAAACCCAAAGTGAGTTTGAATTACCACCAAAAGCAGGAATATAATTTATAGAATTACATACATTAAGAACATAAGAATTTATATAAGTAATTCTATCGTTTAGACTCAAGTTGACTAGAAACCAAACGTTTTTAGTCTGTCCAGTCGACTTTATTGTACCTTTAAGTCGACTGTTATGAGAAGTCAGTCGACTGGGAGGTAAAATAGGTTGACTTATTTGGGGTTTTTGTCCCTTTGAATAAGACTCCAAACCTCTAGATAGACGACTGACATTAGGGTTCAGTCGACTGTTCTGAACTACAGAATTACTATTTTCATGAAAAACATTAGTTTTTGGTTTCTCAAAAAACTCATATAATTTGTTCCTCACACTGGATATAGAATCAGTCTTGTTACTACTAGTATCCATAAAAGAATGATGTTTTTCAAGAGTCTTTTGAAAATCAAGTCCAGATCTTTTATTAGATTGAACTTAATTTTGGAGAACTTCAATTAAATTCTCCTTTCCTTTGTTAAATTTAGATACATTCTTGGATATTTCTTCATAATTTTTCTTAGGAGATACAAGATCTACATCCAAATTTGAAAGTCGAGAATTTAAAGATTTGACTTCAACATTTAAGTCAAGATTTTCTTGAGAAAGTATTTGATTGACTTTCTCTAAATTTTTAACTCTAATTTTCTCATTAAGTTCTTGAAAAACTTCATTGAAAGCATCTAATAAGTCATTTGAATCAAAGTTTTCACTTACATCATTTTGTGTAGCCATGAAACATACGTTCGCTACTTCGTTTGACTCCTCATTCTCTTCTTCCGATGAAGAGTCGCTATCATCCCAAGTTGCTTGATATACCTTCTTGTTCTTCATATACTTGTTCTTCGTGTACTTGTCCTTCTTGAAGTTGGGAGCCTTCCCTTTTGATTTCGCATTTTCTAATGGGCAATCGTTCTTCATATGGGAGCCTTCCCTGCTTGCGAGTACGCCTTTCTAAGGGCCACAAAAGAGTTTGTAATGTCCGTGAACCGTGTTATCATGTCTGACACATTCTCGTTCTCCTTCATACGGAACATCTCGAACCTGTGAACAAGAACAGATATTTTAGATTCTTTAACCTTATTAGTACCTTCATGAGTTACCTTTTTAGTACCTTCAAAAAATAAATCACACAATTGAGACTAGAAAATGAGAAGAAAATTTTTCATGACTCAAGAAAAAAGTTTCGAACAAAAATATGCATAAAATTTTACTTGCAATGCATGTGAAAACACAAAGATTAAAATAAATGTTTGAGTTTGCTAAAAATAGAATAAAAATAACTTTTGAGATAACATAAAATATATAATATTCGAAATACAAAATACATATGATATTTATATTAAAATAAGTTACAAATATTATCCGCAATAGTGCAAAATATATGTGTGTAACACCCATGAATAAAATTGTCATAACTTAATTTTGCGGGGTATTACAGAGGAAGGGTGAGGTCTAGGTGTTCGCTGGGAGTGGTGGTTGTCGAAAATGTTGTCGATTGGATGAGAAGGGATAAGAAGATGAGTAGGAAGAAGAGATGCATTAGTGTGTTGGGTGGAAGGTTTGATGTCAGATTTTACGGATACTGAGGTTTAAATATATTGAGGGGCTTTAGAGCATTTGTAGTCGTTTGCCATATACCCAAAATATGGAAAAAATCAAAAAAAAAGTCGCTGTAGTAGTCTGCCAAATACACAAATTTTGGGTGTCGCATGAACAGGAGCATGCCAAATATGGAAGACGGTTTGGCAAAAGCAAAACTATAGCCGGACAAAAGATAATCTTTCGTCAGAAACGTGGGACGAAAGATAAAACATCGTCGTATCAATTTCGTATATGACAAAATCGACATACGGAGGATAATATGCGGTCCGATTAATTAAATTTTAAAATTAAAAAAAATTGACGGACGGTACATTATGTACCGTCCCAAACAAATTTCGCAAAATGCCAAATTGCCTAGGACGGAAGATAATCTTCCGTCCAAGGCATTGGCAGCTTAAATTTTTTTTTTGTCCTTTTGTGGATTGAGTTAACTGTTTTGATTTTTTTTAAAATTTTTTTGTCCTTTTTCCTCACTTCAATGCATTCATATATATATTTATATATTTTTCGATTTAAATTTCTGAGACGAAAGATAATCTCAATCAAATTTTGGCTTTCGACGACTATAGCGTAAATCCATTTTTCCCATTTCCATTTGCCAAATAGCCAAAATATGGCATCAAATGACTACAGATGCTCTAAGGAATTAAATAAGGAGACTTCTGTAATGTACTCCACTGTATTACTATGTGAACTGTGGGAAGTGATGATGAATTTGGAGTGTGTAATACAAGGATTATGGATTGAAGAGCAGGAGATTTCGTGGTGATTTCTTGCAAGTGTTTTTAGAGATATATGGGCTTAGGATGATTGATTTATTATGGTGAAGGTGTCCAAGTTGTTTATCTAGAACACAAAGTTTAAACAGGTAGTTAATCTGATTCTCAGTTTTCATGTACATCAGCTGGTTTTCATTCCCTCAATCTGTATAGAATGTAATGACATGCACTCAATAGTGCTAGATCTTGTAGGTAAGGCAAATAACACGAGAGAGGGGGGGGGGGGGGGTGAATAGTGTTATATAAAAATTAACTAAAAACTTGAACTTTTCGTACTGTTAAGTCAACTGAAAATAGATATACAGTCGACAGTTGCATCAGATAAGAAGAGTATTTTATTGAAAAGTTACAAGTCTGATCAGTCGACTTATAGCAGAAAACCAGTCGACTTACAAGACAAGTTTTTGAAATAAAACTTAGACAAATTGAAATTGCAAATTGAGATAATACAACCACAGAGAGACAATCACAGCCAAATACAACGATGTATCCTGGTTCGATCCTCCCAACCTACATCCAGTCCCCAAGCAACCCACTTGAGATTTTTCATTATTCTTGAAAAAGTACAAGAATACTCTACAGCCTTTAACAACAATAATGCCAAATCTGTAGACCTCTTTCACCACTAGAGAGATCAAACCCACTCTACACCCTAGAGTGAAATCAACTCTAAAACTAAGAGTCCTACTCTCCAACCGAGATGACCACTCTCACAACCCGAGAGTGAAAATAACAACAAAAATTGAGTTTACAAAATTCTATAGCCTTGTATGTGATAGTGCTTTTATATAGTGGCTATTATGTCAACTTCTGAATTTATTCTAAAATAAAATCAATGTTATATTAGACTGAAATTCAGAGAACCAAGTCTTAGAGAGTTTGTATGCTTTTGAAACACTTGTTCTTATTGAAAACAAAAGATTTGAAAGTTAAAGAATGCTTGGAACCTTTTCCAAATGATTCATATACTCTATATATAGAGTAAGAATAAAGGAACGTTGTAAAACAGTTCCATAAACTGTAATAAAACGGATATAAAAGATTTGAATTTGAAAAACAAGTTTTAAATTCAGAAAACTGTCGAAACGGCTTGAACAGTCGACTGAGTTGCCATAATGAGTCGACTGGCTAGAGCTTGTATGAGTTCAGCTAGTTTCGTACTATGACAGTCGACTGGTTTTAAGGAGCGATCGACTGGTACTCATACAGCTGAACTTATTCAAGCTTGTTTTGACATTTTGATTTTGTAAAACACTAAGTTTATTTAAAGTATGCGTGAGTGTGTGTGTGACAAGGATATTACAAGTTTCTAAGACTCAAAGAATTAAAAATACAATATTACACGACACTTTCTTTAAATATTTGAAGCACTTTGAATCTTGTCTTGAACTTTAGTCTTTGTCTTGTGCTTGAGCCTTTGTCTTGATGTCTTGAAGCTTGATCAATTACTTTGAAAGCTTCATCAGATTGTGTTTCCTTTGTGTATTTCACCATGGTATTGACTTTGATACACTCTGCAAGAGATATGTGGTAGGACAACTTTGTATTGTGTTGTAGTCATCAAAAACAAGAATCAACAAATAGTAGAACAAATTATGGGGTGTTGCTGCTTTTTTCGATATAGTAGCAACCAGTTGATGTGGATTCTTTGGAGGAACAATCAAGAACTTGATCTTTTTACTTTCAACAGTGTCAACTGCCTTTAACTGTGATTGACTTGACGATCTGACTTGTTTGTGCCATAGAATTCGATTCAAGTGTGACGATTGCCTCCACTGACCTGCAAGAAGTCCAAAATACCGGGGTTGATCCTGGCGACAGGCCCTCTGATGCTTAAGTTAGAAATCAAGAAGACTTAAAAAGTGCTTTTGTAGAAAAAATACTGATTACATGTTTCTGCTGGAGGTAATACTCGCTTTTGGTTAGTTTCAAGATAATGATTTATCTCTAATTTACAGTCTTTTGGATTCAATCAGTTATCCTTTTTTTATGAAGAGATAAGAGTGGTTGGGGGGGTGTTTAAACTTCCTTCACGATAAGAGATATGGTTTTTGAACCACTTATTATGGATAATCATGGATTTAAATCATATTTAAACAACTTGGACTCATTCTCATTGGGCTGGTAGGACAAACCAGTATGCCAAATCCATTTTTGGATGGTTGGGCTTGAAAGAGGCCCAATTTCCATTCATGGTCCCATTTATAGGTAAAATTATTGTTTTACCCGTGAGCACTTTATGATTCGTGCCCGATTTGAATGTCGCAATTTGGTTCTATTTTTACCCATATCACAATTCCTCCACTCCTGAAGACTGAGTTTCACAGTCTTTGAGTAGTAGTTTGCCCACTTTTAAGTGTGTACAGAACTTATGAAGTTGTTGGGGAGGTTTAGATCATCCTCGAGGTGTAACGGTCTTATTCTGGATTTACAAAATACCCAAAATAAATCATAGAATATTTTGAATTTTTTGTAAGTTTTACAGATTTTTCTGAACTTTTTCCAATTTTTACTTATATTTAAATTTTTTATTCAATTTTTGCGTATTAGGGGGTATTCTATTTTTGCGAGGTTTAATAATTAATTATAAAATTTTTCAATTAATTATTTTGCATTAATAATTATTTTCCAGAATTTCAAAAATATTTTTCGAAATAAATATTTATTTTTAGAATTTTTAAATATTTTTTTTCGATTTTAAAATTATTTTTTCAGAATTTTCAAATAATTTATTCAATTTAATAATTAAATAAAGAAATTAATAATTAGCACACGACGTGGTGAGATCTGGGGCGTCAATTGTGACTAACTCGAAAATCAGGAAGATCGCGCGGTGGCGAGGCATTGACCGGTCACTGCAAAGTGCCCCTTTTCAGCTCGGGGGCAAATAGGCATGTTTGCTCAGCTCGTCGCGCCGAACAATGGGGATGGTTCGGCTAAGCGACACGTGGCATTTATCGTTGGTCGTTGACCATTGACCAATCAACGTTGTTTTGCGCCTATTTCGATCAAGGGCACGTTTGTTCGGCACACGACACCGAACATTCTGCTGTGCTACATGTGTTCCTGTTAACCGTTGACTATTGACCGGTAATTGGTTTATGGTGACCTTTTGATTGGGGGCGCTTTTGTTCGGTGCAAGCCACCGAATGCTGGAGATGGCTTGGCTGCGCGACACATGTCCCTGTTGACCGTTGACCGTAGACCATAGACCAATCAACGGTTTTTGGTGGTTTTTCGATCAGAGGCACGTTTATTCGTCGCAAACCACTGAACGCTGTAGATGGCTTAGCTGCGCGACATGTGTCCCCATTGACCATTGATCAGTCAATAGTTTTTTTGTATTTTTTCGATTGGGGCAACGTTTGTTCGGCACGAGCCATCGAACGTTGTTGGTGGTTCGACTGCGCTACACGTGTCCCTATTGACCATTGACTATTGACCATTGACCAGTCAACGATTTCTTGGTATTTTTTTATCGGAGGCACGCTTGTTCGGCACAAGCCACTGTACGCTGTAGGTGGTTTGGCTATGCGATATGTGTCCCTATTGACCATTGACCGTTGACTAGCCAACGATATTTTGTGTTTTTTTATCGGGAGCACGTTTGTTCGGCGCACGATGCCAAACGCTCAAGGTGGATCGGCTGCATGACACGTGTCGTTGTTGACCGTTGACCGTTGACCAGTCAATGGTCTTTGGTGTTTTTTCGATCGGTGGCACATTTATTCAGCGCACGACACCGAACGCTGGAGGTGGTTTAGCTGTGGGGTACGTGTCACCATTGAACAGTTAACGGTTTTTATCGTTCAACCTTCCTAACTGTTGGACTTCTTTTGTCATTTTGCCTTCGCGACCGTTATGCTTCTTGGGCTTTCCCAACAATCGGGGCCCCATGAGCTTGGAGAGCCCAAGCGTTGCCCCTCATTCACTATAAAACCTCAACCCCCCATCTCTCTTCCCTCATTCTCTCATTTTCCTTCTTAAAAAAATTTCTTCTCCGGCAGACTAGTCAGTCGTTGCGGCAGGGCATTGCTTTTTTCGGCGAACTTTCCGATTGTATTTGTTGGATCGCGGGTTCTAGGATTTGACCGTTCGGGGTACTCTCTGTATGATCCCGTTCCCGACGATGATGAGGAAGAGCACGAGGGAGAGGAGGAGCAGGAGGATGTGCAGGAGTAGATCGTTGTAGCATATCCCCTGTCCGCTACTGTAGTTGCTCCAGGGGCAGTTGAGGGAAGCGATCGCGAGTCTACTCCCCTCATGGATCAATCGACCGAGATGGACCATTAACTTCTCTTTTAGCTTGTTGGTTTATTTTGATTTTTGCTCTTATATTGATGCCTAATAGCGGACTGGCCACCGCTTATTGTATCTTTACATTGCAATAAATTTCTTCTAGTCATTCACATCTTTTGTGATATTTGAACTTCTTGAATTTTTGTGTATCCTGTGACTTTGGTTATTTCCATTTGAATGATCTATCATTCTTTTTGCCTGCAGTTTGTTGTGCACAACGCACACGCTCCTTATGACAGCGAGGTTGCCCACCTTCGTACCAAACTCCACTTGACAGAGTTGGTACTTGCTCATTCACGGGAGAGGCTTTCAAGAGCTGAAGCAGAGATCGATCATATGAGAAGAGTGTTTTCCCGAAGTGATATAGAAATGAGACATAACGATGAGATCCTATGAGAGGTGCCTCCAGTCGGTGTAGAAGATCACCTCTCAAGGCTCAAAGTCCTTCACCGCTCTTTGCTCGCGGCTACCACCGAAAGAGATGAGTTGAAGAACGTAGTGTTTGAGAGGAGTTAGAAGTGGCTCATTTTAGGAGAACAATCCTCGAATAATCTGTAGGAACCTGGTACAAGTTGTTCGACATACGCTAGCGTGCCTCGTTTGATTTAAAATGAGGGATGATTCTCTCAAAGAGAGGCTTGTTGAACAAGAGGTGGAAATTCATCGGTTAAAATGACTTCTTGAAGGTAGTAATATTAGGAGCACTTCTGGTTTGCGTGAAGAGCACGCTTAGGGGAGATCATTTCATGAGCTGGCCCTATGATTGCCTGGAGTTTCACTAAATTTGGGAGCATAGTGTTCGGTTCGTTTAGCGGGGCGTCAGTTTGAGGGGGGCAAGAGCAGTGGGTCCCCAAGGTACGACCCAACATGCAGTCGTGGATATCTCCTCAAACGATTCGAGAGAACAAAATAGTGCTAGGGTGTCTACTGGAAGCCGTAGACCGCGTGTCTCTCAAGAGGAGCATTCCTTCTACCAAGAAAGAGTTAGGATGGTGCTGAATGAGATTTTGTAACATATAGAGGCTCGCCTGTCAATAAAGCTTGTAACAAAGTTCTGCTTTTTAAAAAAATATTTCCATAAGTGTTTTGAGCAAATATAGCTATGAGTTGTGTTTGTTTTGGTTGTGTTTGTTTAAGGAGCATTCGAACGGCGAGCCAAACTTTGTGTACATGTTTTGGGGCAAGTTTCTAAAGCGGCTCAACGAGCCGCGAGTGTAATCCGAACAATAGTGACAACGAGTTTTGGGAGCACTCGAATGGCGAACCAAACCCCACACACTTGCTCGGAGGCATGTGGCTAGGCTGTTCTACGAACCACGAATGGATGCTGCATCTGTCCGATTGTTTCAGGAGCTTGGAAGCATGTGTCTAGGCGGTTCTATGAACAATGAATGGACTCTGCACTCGCCTAGGGTTAGGCACTCATACAACGAGATATACCCCACACACTTATTCGGGGGAAAACATGATCATGCGACTTTATGGATCCTGGACGAATCTCGCAATCGTCCGTTAGAGTGCTTGGCGAATGGATGATGTTTGCTTCAGCACGTACCATGTGTCTATCTTAGTACTCCCTCAGTTTGAACTATTCAAGGAAATGCAAAAAAGAAAAAAAAAACCAATGTTATTGAAAAGATTCAAACTTAAGCGGTTGCTTCAATGCAAGACTTTATTACATGTTGTGACCTTTATAATCATCGCAATTTATTACATGTTTGATGCTAACTACTAAGCGAGGGTGTTAAGCACTCTCTTTATGCTTCATGAGGTGCTCGCCATTCCAAGTTCTGGATATCCTCCCCCCTCCCCCCCAAAGTCTTCAAGGTTGCAGGCCCCTGGGCGGACTACTTGTGAGAATTTATATAGTCCTTCCCAATAAGGGGCGAGTTTCCCTTTCTTTCGGGGGTTCAATATCTCAAGCTTTCGGAGGACCATGTCTCCTTCCTGAATGCTGGTTGGGTGCACATTCTTAGTAAAAAATCTTTTTTACCCTCTGTTGGTAGATATTTTTTCGAAGGGTAGACTACTCTTGAACTTTCACGATGATGTCAAGATTGGCTCGAATATCATTAGAGTATTTCTCTTCATTGAACGAGAGGAGATGAGGAGAAGGTATTTCTACTTCTAGAGGAATTAGAGCTTCTGTGCCAAACTGTAGGTTGAACGGGGATTTTCACCGGGGGATTCTCCCGTAGGGATTCTCTTTGTGGTTCTATAGGACCAAAGCACACTTAGGAGTTCTTCAACTCATTGCCCCTTAGGGGCTTCACCAAGTATCCTCTTAAGGCCATCCCAGATTTGCCGATTTGCGTTCTTGGCTTCACCATTGGTCTAGGGGTGTGATATCGAAGAGAAACATTGCTCAATACTTAGATTGGTGCAAAATTTGCGGAACCCCTTATCAGCGAATTGAGTCCCATTATCAGTGACTAAGGTGGGGGGGGGATCCTGAATCAGCAAACCACATTCTTCCAGAAGAATTGTTGGACTCTTTGCTTAGTGATTGTTAAAAATTGTTCTGCCTCTATCCACTTTGCAAAGTAATCAATAATGATCATTAAGATGGTTCGTTGTCTGGTGGCAAGGGAAAGGGCCTGAGAAGATCAATTCCTCACATCGCCAATGGAATGGGGCTTGACATGAAACTAACGTTGGCTTGGGGGATTCGCTTGATAGAGGAGTGTTTTCTGACAGGGGATGCATTGGTGGACATAGGCTTGAGTATCTACAAGGAGAGTGGGCCAGTAGTAACCATGATTGAGTACCTTCCGTGCAAGGGATCTTGTGCCAAGATGGCTACCACCTATCCCTTCATGAACTTCTTTAAGTGTGTAGTTGGCTTCATTAGGGGAGAGGCACTGAAGTTATAGTCAACCATCAACTTCAGTATAGGAGCTCTTATAGAGGACCCCTTCTACAAGTATGTACCTTTGAGCCCTTACCCGAATCTTTCTCGATTCATTGGTATCCGCAGGGAGGTTCCCTTTATTGAGGAAGTCGACTAAGGGTTTCATCCAAGAATCTTCGGGGTGCTCGAGGGACTATATGCATGAGCTCCAGTGTCTCTTCTTTAATGCTTGGTCTGAGTAGGACTTCAACTAGCACAGTGTGGTCGAGTCCATCAAACGATGAGGATGCGAGCTTGGAGAGGGCATCTACTTGCCCATTTTCTTCTCGCAGAATGGGAGTGACTTCGACATCTTTGAAGGTGGACATGATCTTCTTTACATACATTAAGTACCTGACCATATGGTCATCCCTTGCATCGTATTCTTCTCGGATCTGGTTCACCACAAATTGGGAGTCACTGAATACAACGTCTCTTTGCGCCCTGGCCTTTTTTGTGAAAAGGAGGTCGACAATTAGGGCTTCATACTCGGCTTCATTGTTAGAAGATGGAAAACTAGGGCATAGAGAGTATTACAGTATGAACTCATCAGGACCAATCAAGATAACCCCAGCTCTGCTCCCTTCGAGGAAAGAGGACCCGTCCATGTACATGCTCCACAGTGGAGGTTGTCTCCTTCCTGGGGAGGTTCGGAGATTGTGCTCTCGATAATGAATTCGGCTAAAGCTTGGGCCTTAATTGCAGTTCTGGGGCGGTAGGTGATTCATGTTGGCTTAACTCAATGACCACTTCATTAGTCTCCCTGAGCTTTTAGGTTTGTGGAGGACTTGCTTGAGTGGTTTATCGGTGATGACCCATATGGAATGTCCTTGAAATTATGGTTTGAGCTTTCGGGCGGTCGTCACTAGGGTTTAGGCCATCTTCTCCATCTTCAAGTACCAGAGTTCAGCATCATAGGGCACCTTACTTACATAGTAGATCGGCTTCTGCAGCCGATCTTCTTCTCTCACCAATACAGCAGTAGGGGTTTGATCCGAGGCGGCCAAGTAGAGGCAGAGGGTTTCTCCATGCGTAGGCTTACTTAAGATGGGAGGATGGGTAAGGTGTTCTATGAGACTTTTGAATGCTGCTTGCTCCCCCCCTCGAAATTCTTTGCTCCCCAGAGAGATTTAATGATAGGGAGGCATTTTTCTCTCGACTTAGATAGGAAGGGTCCAATGGCGGCGAGGCAGCCTGTAAGCTTCTGAACTTCTTTAAACATGGTTGGAGGAGACATGTCGAGGATGACTTTGATCTTCTCAGGATTGGCTTTTGTTGCTGCTGATTTTGGTGTGGGAGAAAGCAGATGAATTTGTGGATTCTTTTGGAAACAATAAAGACAAACCTGTTGATTTTCACCGTTATTTTACTGGTTTCTTGCTGCTGCTGTCATTGATCTGCAAAAAGTTTGATTCACTGGGATGGATCCCGGCGACGAACCCTCTGAAGCTCTTGTTAGTAATCTGAAAGATTATGAAAGAGCTTTATGTGGAAAAAGATTGATTACCTCGTTATGGTCGGGGGAGAGGGGTATTTATAGTCGCCTTAAGAGAAAGTTTAGAGATAATTATTTATCTCTATGTCCCGGCGTTTCTGGATAAGATGTATAGGGTTTAGACTCGTTTCGTGATAAGAGAGGCTGTTTAAACTGCCTCTTAAAGATAATCACGAATTTGAATCACTCCTTAAAAATTTGAATTGGTTTGTAGCGGGTCGTTACCCATACCCAATAGGACAGATCCGTTTGGGTTATTGAGATTTGAAGAAAGACCCAGTTCCCATTTTGGACCTGTTTGTAGGTAAAGTTACCGTTTTACCCCTGAGAGCTTTAAGATTCTTGCCCAATTTGAACGGTTTCGATTTAATCTTATTTTTAGCCATATCACGAGCCCCTTCTAACCCTTGTTTTTGCAAATACGTATTTGCTGTGTATTATTTGAGTTTGGGTTCTTTATAAAAAATTTTGTTTTCTTAAATTCATTTTTTTGTTTCAAATTTATTATTGTATCTCCTGTTAAAATCAATTTCTTTTCATTAATTGTATTTATTGTTATTTTCAAATGATTTTTATATTGTAATACAAACCCTATTAATGTTGTTCTTATTATTATTGTTATCAGTATTATTATTATTAATGTTATTTTGCATATTGTTTATAGAATTTTTGGAAGCCTATAGTTCTTAATCTATATTGTATTTTTATTAGAGTCTGGATTTTATGTATACCATTTTATTTAATTAAATAATATGTAATATCACTTTGCTCCTTATTTTATTTTGGTTTGATGCAAATACAGTCTTTATCTTTTTGTGAGGTCCTACATTCTATTGTGTTTAGTAATGTTTGAGTATTAATTTAATGCATACAAATTGATTATTTGTATTACCATATTATTATTGATCTATTTATTCATTTATTTTTCTAAAACTCCAAACCCATTTTCTTATTGGATTTTTAAACCCACTAATACCCAATAACCCTAAAACCCCTACAACCTGAAACCTGTTTACCCCCAACCCATTACCTCCTTATTAACCCTAATATCCTATATATATATACCCACTGTTTACTCAACCCTATTATATTAAAACCCTAGTCGCCTGTTCATTCCCCCCATCTCCTATTCATCTTCCCCGCAATACCCTCCCCGCCTGCTCCCCTCATCGTCGAACCCCCCGCATTTCCCTCATCCTCCTCCTCTGATCGTCCTCCATCCCTATTCCCCACCTTTGAAATTGCCTTGCACCCTTGACCACAGCCACCTCAGCGCTGCACTCCACTTGCACCCCGACGCCACAACAGCCCGTCCCCCTGTGAACCTTTGACTGCAGCATCGCCTTACAGCTGACGCACCCCCTGCCTTCTCCCGACATCAGACAGCAGCTGCAACGTGCCTATCTCCCATCTAACGACAGCAGCATCAGCACTACCGTCGTCCTCCATGGTTGTCGTCGCTGCCCCTGTTCACCGTCAACGTTCTCCCGCCGAGTGCCGCCATCGACCACTATCCTCCAGTGCAACCCTTTGCCGTTGCGATTGATCAAAGAGGTTCTTGATCGTTTGAATGCAGGTCGTCTAATCTGATATGATCATCTTGATCATCTCTCACGATCTTGGCCGTCAATCACATTGGTGATCTTGATCATCACATCGTGATCATCATCATCCAACCCTAGATCAGAGCCGCCTGATCTGATCTGATCTTGATCTTTTGATCTACTTCGTCATCATCATCACATCTTGATCATCGAGATCCGTGTTGTTGTGTTCGTTGCCCAGGATCCATTCCCGTTATTCTTTCCGTCAGATTCATCGTCTCTCAGGCAAGTAACTTGTATAATTCCTGTTTGCAAATACAAGTACTAAATACCGCCTGTAGTGTAGTTGCTTCAAGATCTATTCCCATGAAATTCCTTGTCTGATCTTGTTTCTAGTTGTCGACCCATCCGTAGTAGTCTCGTACTCACATGACATGAAATAAGTTGGATCTAATAAATTCTTGATGTATACATGCATGTTGTTCGTGATTTATAAGGTGTTGTATGATCTTGTATGCTGGATGTGTTAGGAGTAGTATAACTTGTTGTAGACCTGTTAAACACTCCATACCATGTTGCTCGGACATCTAGTATACCATATTTTGCATTTCGTTATGATTTGGATGAGTTTCATATGATCTAGTTGATTTTATGCATGAAGAATATTTCTGACTTTTCTGTTACCCTATTTTGTTTAGTATTTTAGGCCCTATTAAGGTCAGTATATGAAAATTATTTGTGAATATGAATTATAGATAATTCTGTTTACTTTCCAGAATTTATGACAGATCTCAATTTTGACTTGTGAGTTGCAAGTTATGACTATTTTACTACAGAGGTGTAGAAAATTACAGATTTGGTTTTATGTGAATTCTGGAGAGTAACTTATTTTTATACTGATGTTAAAGATAATATTTTGATCCAATATTTTGCTGAGTACAACTAGACTTGATTGGAATTAACCCCTATTTTTTGTGGATTTAATTAACGACTTTTAGAAACTATTCTATGCTTGCAAACAACTACCATACTTGTAGAATTTTCATGCTATTCAGTAAAGAACCTTAATTTCAACCTGATTGTATTTGCTGTTTATAAAAACTTTGTTAATATGAAATGTATCTTACTGTATCTATTTTATCACGCTTTTGACAGATCAGGATTTCGACTTATATTTTGTAATCTATTGCTGTTTTAGTACTTCTGTTCAGTGTACAATTATTTTGATTCAAATCTCTGGTCAGTGTTTCTTTATTAAGTTAGGGATTACCCAGAATTTTGTGAATTTTATTGATGAGTTTTATGTGTTATTTCATGCTCGTTTATGAAATCTATACTTGCTGTATTTTGCTCGCTGTTCTGTAAAGAACCTTATTTTCACTACGATTCCTTTTACTGTATGAAAAATATTTGTGAAATATGAAAGTTATTATATTTTATCTATTTTCACATCCGTTTGGCGGAATTGGATTTCGTTTAACTGGTTGCGAGATATCACAGTTTTCGTACAGCAGTATTGGGAATTCCAGATTTGTCAAACTATGTTTTCATGATGCTTTCTTATTTTTGATGAATAATCTAATCTCACTGGAAATTATAAAACTTTATATTTAGATACTGGATGTATATGGGAATACCCCGAATTTTTTCGGGAATTTATTATGATGTTTTTATGTTGTTTTCCTGTTCTGGAATTCGTTTTCCTGATTTTTGGCTGAACCTAATTTCTGTAAAAAATCTGTTTTGAGTTATGATTTTTTGAAATACTATATGGCTTATTTATACTCGCTGGATTTTTATGGGAGTCTATTTTTTAGATCCTTCGACAGATCCAGAATTGGATGTTTGTAGCACTGAAAATCACTGTTTTAGTACAACACTGTCTTGCTGTCCTGAACTTGAGATTTGTGATTTTAGTTCCTTTATGAGTTATCTTGTACCTGTACATGTTTATGTTGCAACTTGACCTCATTACATGATCATGACATGATATACTTGATATGTTTTGCACACCTACAAGTTTGTTTGACTTAATAATAAAATAACCAAGTCGGGGTTAAGGGAAAGATCTAGTAGTGGATAGTGCAGAAACGTGTACTCAAAAAAACCTAGTGGTTATTGGAGCTTGTTTACATGTGGAGCTTGACACAATATACATGACACGTACACACATGACACTGGGTCTTGTTTGGGATTTGGAGCTTGTTTACATGATACATGATTACATGATACTTGGAGCTTGTCCCTGAGTACACTGCCCTGCATGGTCTCCTACAAAATCTAAAGCGAAACTGTTTGTTGTAGCAACCACGTAGTAAAACCCGGAATGCATGAAGTGCTATCTTGATAGTAATAACTACGAGACTTAGACTTGATATTTGAACATGATACATGCTTACTTGACATTTGAACATGATACATGCCTACTTAACACTTAACTACATGATACGTGAGATTTGATACTTGATACATGCTACATGATTACATGATTCTTGATACTGGTTACTTGATGCATTACACTTGTTTACTTGACACTCGACACATGCTACTATACTTGCTCATTTTGCCATGCTATGATTTATATCCTGTTATCATGATTATACCATGTTAGGTTGTTACTTAGATTTGCCTATCTCATGTACTTGTATCCTACATTATAAGTGGCCCGTAACTTGCAATTGACGGATACTTGTTTTTCTTCATCCTTCTCCTGCAAATTTACTAATTGCAGATCAGGATGGTCGGCTGCCAGATGGTATTGGCGAGATGATGTATTAGTGCTGGATTTTCTGCTTTATTGTTATTATTACTTGTTGGTTGAACTTGAATAAGATGTACCTGATTACTTGGATTTTATCTTGTATTTGGGCGATGTGACCCAGAATATTTGACTTGTTCAGAATTTGATTATTTAGAGAATGTTGTATTTGGTTTCAAGTAATTTCTGTTGGTATCTTGTTCAAATTATGCATGCCTGGTTGTATCTTTTGCTTCCGACTCTGATTATCCTGTGAAATATTGTAAAGTTTCCTGAACAGCTGATGGATGATGAAAATCATTCGCTGGGCTTTTGTCTCGTATCCGTATTGCGTATTGTTTTTGGGAAGCGGGGCGTGAAAGGGGTTTTTAGTGGTATCAGAGCACCAGGTTTGACTAATGTATTAGTTACCTAATATATTAGACAAGCTTGGCTCAAAGTGGGATCTGCTCAATATTTCACCAACCATGCATACATAAATGAATTTATACTAACTCTGATTCTGGATGCTAATTGTTTTTTGTTTGTACAGACTATGGCTCGCAGAGGTTCTATTTCTCAGTCGCAAGTTGATCCGATTGGGGCTATCAGGACTTCGCTTGAGCGGCTGATTAACCAGTAGCAAAACCACAATGATCTTGTGATGGCTGCTCTTGAAGCTGCCTGGGTTCGGCCTCCTGTTGTGCCTGTGCAGGAAAATCTTCTGCCTCGTCCCGGGACCGTTACAGATTTTATGAGGCTGCATTCTGACCATTTTTTCGGCACTGAGACGCCTTTGGAGGTTGAACAGTGGTTTATCCAGACTGAGCACTTGTTGTTAGCCGCTCGTGTTGCCAAGGCTAATTAGGTGGACGTTGTTTCCATCCAGCTAGTGGATCTGACTCATATCTGGTGGATGGTCGAGTCTGAGGGACTTGAGAGGCCTATTGCTTGGGCTACTTTCACTTGGGGATTCTTGGAGAAGTTCTTCCTCAGTAGTACTCGAGTTGAGATGGAACAGCAATTCCTGGCCTTAAAATAGGTTAAGTCATTATTCCATTTTGGATTTGTTACATAATTGTTCATGCAATGTTGTAACAGGGACTTTCTTGCAACAGGGTTCCAGGTCAGTGGATGAGTACGCAGCTGAGTTTACTAGACTTAGCTTTTTCACTGTCGTTCTTGTGGCAACCGAAGAGGATAGGGCTCGTAGATTCACAAATGGGCTTAAACAGGATATCAAGAGGCATCTTGTCTCTCTTCACTGGCGTACCTACACTGAAGCTCTTGAGGCAGCCCGAGCTCAGGAGCAAGCTTGTGGTGGCTCATCTTCTTCTCAGCAGACTGTTCTTGCTGCTGTTGCTAGGCCTTCTGGTGGGCCTATTCAGAGGCCTGTTTCCACCCACCCAGTTAGAACAACTCCTTACTCTTCTGCTGGTTCCTAGAGGGATAGTTTTTGTGACTTTTACCGGCTTGCCGGGCATGAACGCAAGGACTGTAGGCGGCCCAATCACTGCTGTTTTGCTTGTGGTGCTCCTGACCACACTTTGCTGGATTGTCCACAGCAGTGGGTGACTCTTCCAGTCCGTGGTCCTGTCCAGCCGGCATTCCAGCTCGTGGTCCAGTTAGGCTACCGTTTCCTCCCCAGTATCAGATTTTCGGTCAGAGGATTGTTGTTCCGAGGAGAGGTCAGACTTTCAACTTGACTGCTACAGATGCTGAGACAGCTGAAGGAGTTGTGGCAGGTATCATCCTTGTTTGCTCTTTTCCTGCCTATGTTCTTTTTTATTCTGCGGCAAGCCATTTTTTGTCTCCTCTCGATTTGTCGCTCGTCATCAGTTAGAATGTAGAAACATGTCAGAAGCTTGGAACATTGTGACAGGTGGTGGAGTTGTCATATGTTCCCGTGAGTGTAGGTAATGTCCGGTCGTTGTTGGGTACGCAGATTTCAAAGCCAACCTGATTATAGTTAGAAATTCAGGATTCGACATTATTCTTGGTATGGATTGGTTGGGTGAAGCTCATGCCATTATTGATTGCCGTGCCAAGAAAGTTATCTTCAGAATTCCATATCGAGCAGAAATTATGTTCCATGCCGGGGATTCTTTCCTTGGCTGAGCAAAGACTGCAAATGAACAAGTGGATTATGTGTTGGAATTGCACTCAGGCTGTGAGGCTGCACCTCTAGTAGTTCAGAATTTCTTGGATGTCTTTCCAGATGAGTTGCCTGGCTTACCCCTTGATAGGAAAGTGGAATTCAGTATTGATGTTCAGCCTAGAACAATGCCGATATCGAAGAGTCCCTACAGGATGGCACCAGTTGAGCTAGCAAAGCTTAAGATGCAGATTCAGTAGTTGCTTGATTTGTGTTTCATCAGACCTAGTATTTCGCCTTGGGGTGCTCCGGTCCTTTTTGTCGACAAGAAGGATGGTAGTCGTCGACTGTGCACGGATTACCGAGAACTGAACAGAGTTACTGTGAAGAATCGGTATCCGTTGCCCAAGATCGATGATTTGTTTGATCAGTTGTGTGGGGCTGCTATTTTCTCGAAGTTAGATCTTCATTCTGGGTATCACCAAGTCAAGGTGAAGGCTACAGATATACAGAAGACTGCTTTCAGGACTAGATACGGGCACTATGAGTATCTTGTGATGCGGTTCAGGGTCACGAACGCACCAGCTGTATTCATGACTCTTATGAAACGGGTTTTCTCTCAGTTCTTGGATAGATTTTTGGTGGTCTTCATTGATGATATTTTGGTGTATTCTCAGAATCGGGAAGATCATGCTAAGCATCTTAGAGTGGTTCTGCAGACTTTGAGAGAGAATCAGCTATATGGGAAACTTAGCAAGTGCGAGTTTTGCCTCGACAGGGTTTCTTTCTTGGGGCACATTATTTCTGGCAATGGTGTTACTGTGGATCCTGCCAAGGTTAAGGATGTGAAGGATTGACCTATTCCCATGTCAGTTTCAGAAGTCAGGAGTTTTCTCGGTTTGGCTGGCTATTATCAGAAGTTCGTCCAAAATTTTTCGAAGATAGCAGGAACATTGACTAAATTGACTAGGAAGGATCAGAAGTTTTGTTGATCTGATGAGGCAATGAGGCTTTTGTTGAGTTGAAAAATAGATTGACGTAAGCGCCTGTGTTGACTATTCTCGATGGTTCAGGCGAATTTGTAATTCACTTTGATGCTTCTGGTAAGGGTCTTGGAGCAGTTCTTATGCAGAAGGGCCGAGTCGTTGTGTATGCATCGAGGCAGTTGAGGCCACATGAGAAGAACTATCTTACTCATGACTTGGAGTTAGCGGCAGTGATTTATGCTTTGACGCTGTGGAGACATTATTTACTTGGAGACCGCGTGGAGATCTTTACAGACTACAAAAGTCTCAAGTACGTCTTCACCCAGAAGAAGTTAAACATGAGGCAAGGCATTGGTTGGAGCTTATGGCCGATTATGACATCAGTTTGCAATAAAATCCTGGTAAAGTAAACTTGGTGCCAGATGGTTTGAGCAGGAGACCAGCAGTTATGTTTCTTATTCATCAGAAGTTTTCTCATTTGTTTGAGTAGTTTTGTTTTGTCTTTTGGTTATTTTGGGGTTACCCTACGTATCTTCTTTTGAATTTTGAGAACGAAACTCCTTGTTAGGTGGGTAGGATTGTAACTCCTGTTTTTTATTTTGTGTATTTTTGGAGTGTATTTTTCATTTGGGTGTATTTTCTCTCTTGTATTGTTTTTCTGAACCGTATATTGGATTGTTTTCAATATATATTCGTTTTATTTCATTTTGAGCTCTTCGTGTGTGACTGGTTGTCTTTTCGGTTTCGTTCTTCATTATTTTGTTCCTACTTCATTTTTGGGCTCGCTCTCTTTATTTTATCTTTTTATTTTGGGTGGTTATTGTGGTGGTGATTTGGTTGTCCTATTTATCCCCAAGCCTATTTGATATCCGATGCATTGTATCCTATTTTGAAGCCCAATTAAACAAATCCTATTACTACTCCTAATTACCCACAACCCAAATACCCATTACCCAACTTGTATTTCCCAACCCTAATCTCCATATATATATATATATATATATATATATATATATATATATATATATATATATATATATTCTCTAATCCCCCTAACACAAACCCTATTCCTAGTCTCTCTCCCTCTCAATCCCGGCCACCCTCTCTCTCTCCCTCTCCTTGTGTGCAAACGCGACAGCAACGCCAACCCGGCCACAACCCAGGCCGCCGTCCCCTTTCCTGGCCTTCCATCCTCCCGACAACACCCCACACCCGAGCCCCATCTCCCACAACCCCAGCCTTCATCCACCCTACTTCCGACCACTTCACCACACAAAATCCATTGACTCTTTTCTTGGTGTTCTCTCGTGACCGCAAGCCACCATTGTCGTCATCTCTCTCGTCTTGTGGAGTTTTTTTAGTGTGGAGATTCTCGCTCGAGTTGCTTGGATTCGTTGATTCGTGGATTTTCGTTCGTGGATTTTGCTCCTACTCTTGATTTGCATCGTTCTTCATCTTCGATTAAGGCAAATAACTTGAACTCCAATTCATTTATTTGATACAAGTCAAAAATACCACCTATAGTGTAGTTGGGTCTAGAGACGACTCTTGTTTGTCATATGCTTGATGGGTCATGTCTCTATTGTGAAAATTTGACCATAAATGACTCACGACACAATATGGACATGAATTAACTTAGGATTTACCCATTCTTGATTTTGATCATGTATGTGAGACTTTTGTGAGAATTTGTAATTTGGTTGAGACCCATGTGATATATTTAGTGTAGACATGCAAGATACCCTAATTTATGATGTTTGGACACTTGGTAGACTCAAATTCATGTTTGATTGTGTTTTGAACAAGTTTTGTATGATATATGTTGAGTTGTGGAAAAAAGGAAAAGTCTGTATTTTGTCGCTGATCTATTTTGTTTGCTGTTTTGAACTGTTTTAAAGTCAGTATCTTAATTTTGGTATAAAACATGAGTTTTAGATAATTTCGTCTATTTTCAAACCCCTTTGACCTTGCTTGATTTCGTTTTCGTATGACTGAGTTATGACCGTTTTACGGCAGAGGTGTATCTTTTCCAGATTCTGTTTTTCGGTAATTTTGATGACAAAACATTTTAAAGAACTATACTACATATATTATTTTGATTCAAAACTCTGGTCAGTGTTTCTTTATCAAGTTAGGGATTACCCAGAATTTTGGTGAATTATATTGATGAGTTTTATGTGTTATTTCATGCTCGTTTATGAAATCTATACTTGTTGTATTTTGCTCGCTGTTCTGTAAAGAACCTTATTTTTACTACGATTCCTTTTACTGTATGAAAAATGTTTGTGAAATATGAAAGTTAGTATATTTTATGTTTTCACATCCCTTTGGCGGAATTGGATTTCGTTTCACTGGTTGCGAGATATCTTAGTTTTCGTACAGCAGTGTTGGGAATTCCAGATTTGCCAAACTATGTTTTCTTGAAGCTTTCTTATTTTTGATGAATGATCTAATCTCACTGGAAAATTCTGAAACTTTATATTTAGATACTGGATGTATAGGGGAATACCCCAAATTTTTCCGGGAATTTATTATGATGTTTTCATGTTGTTTTCCTGTTCTTGAATTCGTTTTCCTGATTTCTGGCTTAACCTAATTTCTGTAAAAAAATCTGTTTTGAGTTATGATTTTTTAAAATACTTTGTGGCTTATTTATACTCTCTAGATTCGTGTGGGAGTCTATTTTCCAGATCCTTCGATGGATCCAGATCTGGATGTTTGTAGCACTGGGAATCATTGTTTTAGTACAACACTGTCTTACTGTCCTGAACTTGAGATTTGTAATTTTAGTTCCTTTATGAGTTATCTTGTACCTGTACATATTTATCTTGCAACTTGAACTCGTTACATGATCATGACATGATATATTTGATATGTTTTGTACAACTACAAGCTTGTTTGACTTAATAATAAAATAACTAAGCCGGGGTTAAGGGAAAGATCTAGTAGTGGATAGTGCAGAAACGTGTACTCGGAAGAACCTAGTGGTTATTGGAGCTTGTTTACATTTGGAGCTTGATACGATATACATGACACGTACAAACATGACACTAGAGCTTGTTTGGATTTTGGAGCTTATTTACATGATACATGATTACATGATACTTGGAGCTTGTCCCTGAGTACACTGCCCGGTATTGTCCCCTACAAAATCTAAAGTGAAACTGTTTATTGTAGCAACCATGTAGTAAAACCCGGTATGCATGAAGTGCTACTTAGATAGTAATAACTACAAAACTTAGACTTGACACTTGAACATGATACATGATTACTTGACACTTGAACATGATACATGCTTACTTGACATTTGACTACATGATACATGAGATTTGATACTTGATACATGCTACATGATTACATGATTCTTGATACTGGTTACTTGATGCATTACACTTGTTTACTTGACACTCGACACATGCTATTATACTTGCTTATTTTGCCATGCTATGATTTATATCTTGTTATCATGATTATACCATGCTAGGTTGTTACTTAGATTTACCTATCCCATGTACTTGCATCCTACATTATAAGTGGCCCGTAACTTGCAATTGACGGCTACATGTTTTTCTTCTTCCTTCTCCTGCAAATTTACTAATTGCAGATCAGGATGGTCGGCTGCCAGATGATATTAGCGAGATGATGTACTAGTGCTGGATTTTCTGCCTTATTATTGTTATTATTACTTGTTGCTTGAACTTGAATAAGATGTACCTGATTACTTGGATATTATCTTGTATTTGGGCGATGTGACCCAGAATATTTGACTTGTTCAGAATTTGATTGTTTGAGATTATTGTATTTGGTTTCAAGTAATTTCTGTTGGTATCGTGTTCAACTTATGCATGTCTAGTTGTATCTTTTACTTCCGACTCTGATTATCTTGTGAAATATTGTAAAGATTTCTGAACAGCTTATGGATGATGAAAACCATTCGCTAGGTTTTTGTCTCGTATCCGTATTCCGTATTCTTTTTGGGAAGCGGGGCATGACACTTTCGCAAGAGAATTTCAACTGTTGTGGGAGCACTTTTGAATGGTGAGCTACTTCGCGTTTTCTTGTTCGCAAGTAGCTAAAGTAGCTTCGAACCAAGTGTTGGACTCTGAACTTTTTTGTAAGAGAGTTTCAACAGTTGTAGGAGCAATTTCAAATGGTAAGCTACTTCGTACTTAGTTGTTCGCAAGTAGCTAAAGTAGCATCGAACCAAGTGTTGGACTCCGAACTTGTTCTTAAGAGAGTTTCAACAGTTATAGGAGCAATTTCGAATGGTAAGCTACTACGTACTTGCTTATTTGCAAGTAGCTAAAGTAGTATCGAACCAAGTGTTGGACTCCGAACTTGTTGTTAAGAGAGTTTCAACAGTTGCGGGAGCAATTTCGAATGGTGAGCTACTTCGTACTTGCTTGTTCGCGAGTAGCTAAAGTAGCATCAAATTAAGTGTTGGACTCCAAACTTGTTCTTAAGAGAGTTTCAACAGTTGTGGGTGCAATTTCGAATGGAGAGCTACTTTGTACTTGCTTGTTCGCAAGTAGCTAAACTAGCATAGAACCAAGTGTTTAACTCCAAACTTGTTGTTAAGAGAGTTTCAACAGTTGTGGGAGCAATTTCAAACGGTGAGCTACTTCGTACTTGCTTGTTTGCAAGTAGTTAAAGTAGCATTGATCCAGGTGTTGGACTCCGAACTTGTTGTTAAGAGAGTTTCAATAGTTGTGGGAGCAATTTTGAATGGTGAGCTACTTCGTACTTCCTTGTTTACAAGTAGCTAAAGTAGCATCGAACCAAGTATTGGACTCCGAACTTGTTGTTAAGAGAGTTTCAATAATTGTGGGAGCAATTTCGAATGGTGAGCTACTTTGTACTTGCTTATTTCCATGTAGCTAAAGTGGCTTCAAACCAAGTGTTGGACTCCGAACTTATTGTTAAGAGAGTTTTTATATACCTCGGGGTAAGACAACCAGAACATTTAGAAAATGGGTTTTCTAAGAAAGTAAACTGTTTTTATTAAAGATGACTAAGTGTTACCCCTGTTTTTCACTTTTGGTATTTTTGAGGGTATTTTTCATTTTTGTGAATTATTATTTTCTATTGTATTTTTCGGAACAATAAAATTAATTATCTTTATTCTATAATATTTTTCTGCCAGTTTTGACCTCCTTTTGTTGATTGTGCGCCGTTTGGCCGTTTTTCGACATTTTGAGCTCTTTTTCTCAATTTCTTGATCCCGTTCATGTATAAATATTATTTTAGGGTCATGGTGGATTTTTAGGAGAGTTTTGACCAATTTGAGATTTTTTGGCCTTAAGGAGATTTTTAGGAGCTATAGGATTCATTGTATTTTGTATCTCCATTTGAAATCTACCCAATATCCATTACCCAATTGTATAACTATTGTTTCCTATTGATATCCACTACCCATTAACCCACATTTGATCTCCTATATATACCCCTAATACTAATTAATCCCTAACCCTAATATTTTTCTCTCTCCCTCTCCTATTCCAAACCGGCCTCCACTTGAATCCATCCCGGCCTGCCTTCTTCAACCCTAGGCCGACATCCCCTTGATCTCTCTTGCCTTGGCCGATCACCCATACCTTCCCTCTCCATCTTTCTATACTACTTCGCCTCGATTCTACCTCGTCTCTCCTTCTTCTTGTGGCCGGCAAGCACCAAACCAGCACCACCCTCCACAAAACAGCACCTTTACACCTCTCTTCGCTGATTTGACAAGTGGGCATCTCCCACTTTGGTTCGTGTGTCAAGAGATCAACCGTTGGCGCGTTTTGTTCGTGGGTTTCGCTCGAAATCGCGTTAGAAGGCGTCTTGCTCGTGGGTTTTCTTTGAAAGGCTTGGATTCGTCGCGTTCGTCATCATAAAAAGGCAAGTAACTTGTACTTAAATTTCTTAGGTTGATACAAGTAGAAAGTTCACACATAGGATAATTTGAGACTAGAGACGGACAAAGATCATGTTTTTAATTGTGGGTTTCGTCTCTATTGTTCAAAACAGGCCATAGACGACTTAGGACATGGAGTTGATAGGTTTGTGCCTTAGGATTCACCCAAACGCGATTTGATCGCGTATGCGACATATTGTGTACCCGATGTATGTTGAACACCCATATGAGAAATACTAGATCTTGACATGTTAGATACCCTCCATTAGGACATTTGGACAATGGGTAGACAGTTTTTTGAATTTGGAAGAGTTTGGATGATTTTTGAGGAAGTTATGACGTTTTGAAGTTTAGTTGAGAAATCTGGAAATTTGGATTGAACTGGATTGATTGTTGTTTTTACCTGAATTAGAGTCCGAATCTCAACATGGCTATTTCTGAGTAATTTGTAGAGAATTGAATCTAATTTCTAATCCCACTAGTTTCACCCTGTTTGGAGTTCGTATGGATTAGTTACGATTATTTTGGTAACTGTATGCCGGTAGTTCCAGAATCAGTTCGGCGTAGTTTTTGTGGACAATTTATTTTCAAGATCCAAGTTATACTTAATTTCATGCCACAAGATCTTGTCCAGTGTTTCACCATGATGTTAGGTAGTTCTCTGATTTTTATGGTAATTAAAAGATGAGTTTTGAGTGATGCCTTACATCCTTTTCTATAGATCGCTTTTGCTGTTAGCTGTGTGTGATTGTATGTTGAATGCCGTATTCATCTTATTTCTAATTACTGTATGAATATTTTATGTGAGATATGAAAGTTGGGTAATTGTGTATACTTTCACCCTGTTTTGGCGGAAGTGGATTTTGATGCGCTGTTTGCAAGATATGAATGATTTTGTACAGCAGTGTTGAAGAATTCCAGATCCATCAAAACTGTGTTATGTGTTATTTTCTATTTTTGAAAATATATCTATACTTTCTGGAAAAATATGAAAATTTATATTTTGAGACTATACTTATAGGGGATTACTCCAGAATTTTCGTGGATTTAATTAATGAGTTTGTTTGCTGTTTTCATGTGGTTTAAGTTATTCCCCTGTTTTCTGGCTGTACATGAAAATTGTGTTGAATTGTGTTTTGAGTCGAGATGTTGTGAAATAGCATATGGATTTATTATACCCGTTAGAAGCGTGTGGAAGTCTAGTTTCCAGATCCTTTGACGGATTATGATTTGCATGCTTGTAGATCTTTGGATCACTGTTTTTGTACAGACTGGTCTTGCTGTCCTGTTTATAAACATATACCATTTTGCTCGTATTTGTGAATGTTTGGTACCTATACTTACTGATCTAATTCCCTGAGTCTAAACCTGATTATAACCTGTTAGTTTGACATTATTTAGTACACGCTCATGTCTTTTGATGATCTTAAAAATAAAAGTAACTAAGCCGGGGTCTATGGGAAAGATCTAATAGTGGATAGTTCAAAAACGTGTACTCGGAAGGGGGCCCATGTTTCCCATTTTGATGCATGATACCTTTGGGTTCATGTACCTGTTACCTGTTGCTGCACGTACCTTTTGGTCGTGTACCTGTTACCTGTTGATGCACGTACCTGTTGGTCGTGTACCTGTTGATTCATGAACCTGTTGATGCATGAATCGGATGATTCGTGTACCTGTTTTGATTCATGAACCTGTTACCTGTTTTCCTGTACCTGAGTATACTGCCCTCTATGGTCCACTATGAAATCTGAAACGAAACTGCATTGACTGTAACAACCATGTGATAAAAAGATGGGACATGAAGTGTTACCTAGATAGTAATAATACAAGATATTAATACATGATTACCTGTTACCTGTATACCTGTTACCTGTACATGATATATCCTGTTACCTGTACTTGATATATATATCCTGTTACCTATTTTCCTGATACTTGATACAGATTTACCTGATTACCTGAATACCTGATACTTATACATGTTACCTGTTTAACTGTTGACATATGTTTACCTATACCTGTTAGTATATCCTGTGATTAGATAGTGTCCATGTGCTTGTATCCTATTCTATTTGTGACCCGGACTTGCCATTGACGGGTACTGTGTTTTCTTCTTTTCCTTTTTCCTGCATTCGATGATTGCAGATTACGGTGGACAGATTCAAGAAGGTACTGGTGGTTCGCAGTATTAGTTGCTGATTATTATTTCTGTTAGAACTTTATTCTGTATTCGTGAACTTGATTATTCCTGTACTTGAGACTTGAGTATTATTTGTATTTGGGCGATGTGACCCAGAATATTTGTTCCAGACTCTGTTTTTATTTGAGAACAAGATATTTGGTTTCAATTAATTCCTGTTGGTAAAATTATCTCAATGATGCATGTTGGTTCCACTCTTTGCTTCCGACTGTGATATCTATATCGACTGTGATATATGTTGACTCTGATATACTGCCTGTGATATATATTGTAAGATTTCTGAAACAGCTTAAGGATGATTGTATTCATTCACTGGGCTTGTGTTACGTGCCCGTATTCTGTATTTTTGGGAAGCGGGGCATGACACTAAGTGGCTGCTTCTGAGTTACAAGCCATTATTACATTAGAAAAATCAACTAAACAAGAACAAAAACAAACTTAGGAATGCTCTAGGATTAGAAGTTGCATGGAGCAGTGTTCAAACACCCTCTTGGTACTTCATCAAGTGTTCCGCATTCCATATTCTTGGCACTCTCTTACCCTCCGGGTCTTCAAGTTGATAAGCACCACGGCGGACAACTTTAGAGATGCTATACGGCCCTTCCCAATTAAGTGATAGCTTGCCTTTCTTGCTTGGAAAAGAAATTGATAGCTTTCTATGAACAAAATATCCTTCTTTGAGATTAGTAGGGCGGACTTCTTGTTGTAGGACTGCTCAATCGTACGACGAAAAATCTCCTGACGGATGTAGGATCCTTCTCGTAACTCATTGATGAGGTCCAGGTTGCCACGAAGCTGGTTCGAATTTTGCTCTTCATTATAGGCGATCAAGCAGGGCGAAGGTAGGCCAACTTCGAGTGGGATTACTGCTTCGGAGTCATAAGTGAGGTAGAAGGGAGATTCTCTTGTGGGGGTCCTCTTAGTAGTGTGATAGCTCAAGAGTATATTGAGGAGCTGCTCGACTCATAATCCCTTAGAAGACTTGTCAAGTCTCTTTTTTAGGTCGGAGAGAGTTTGCCGATTGGAGTTCTCTGCTTGACCTTTGGATTGTAGGTGGGATATCGAGGAGAATCGTTGCTGGATACTTAGCTCCGTACAAAAATTGCGAAAGGCTGCCCAAGTAAATTGGGTCCCATTGTCCGTTACCAAGATTCGAGGTACCTCGAATCGGCAGACAATGTTCTTCCGAAAGGAATGCTGGACTCTGTTCTCAGTGACCGTCATTACAGGCTCGGCTTCGATCCATTTGGAGATGTAGTCGATTGCAACGACAAGGAACTTCTGCTGGCCCGGCACTGGAGGGAATGGCCTGAGCAAGTCCATTCCCCACATTGCAGAATGGGTTGGACTGGATAAGGAGGATAGCTGGGCTTGTAGTAAGCGGCGGATTGTTGAGAACTTTTGGGAGAGAGCGCATTGGCGAACGTGTTGTTCGGCGTCGCTGAAGAGTGTGGACCAGAAGTATGCATAATTTAAGATTTTGCGGGCGAGGGACCTTTCTCCCAAATGAGCACCGCATATCACTTCATGGGTCCCAAACTGAGGGAGAGGCATCTCAAGTAGGGACTGCCATCCACTTGAGTGTAAGACCGTTTGTCATGACCCCTTCGATGAGCATATATCGCTTGGCTCTAGTTCTGATTCTTCTAGCCTCTTTAGGGTCTGTAAGGAGGACTTCATCTTTGAGAAACTCGAGCAAGGGCCTCATCCAATGCTCCCCAAGTGCTAGGGACAACGTATCCATCAGTTCGGGACCTTCTTCCTCGATGCTAGGTCTCAAGAGGACCTCTATCCAGACGGTCTGTTCTAACCCCTAGAGGGAAGAAGCGACCAGCTTCAACAAGGCATCTTCCTTTGCATTCTCCTCTCGGGGGATTCGCTGGAGCTGTGCATCTTTAAAAGAGGCCAGCAGCCCTTTGACCTTGGCCAGAGATTTGGCCATATGACCGTTTCTTGCCTCATACTCCCCCGATACCTGGTCACTACCAGTTGTGAGTCACTAAATATTTTAACGCAGTGGGCCCCATCCTTGCTTGCCATACACAAACCGGCTATGAGAGCCTTATATTTAGTCTCGTTGTTTGATGCCCGAAAATTAATGTGGAGTGAGTATTGAAGAATGAAGTCATCGAGGCCAGTTAAGATGACCCCAGCCCCATTCCCATCAGCCCATGAGGACCCATCAACATAGATGATCCAGATCGGCGGTTCCTCTATTGCCTTTCTGTGGTCGGGGATAGTGCTTTCTAGTATAAATTTTGCCATGGCTTGTGCCATGATAGCGCTTCAGGACTGATGGTTGATATCATGTTAACTCAACTCTATAGACCACTTCATAAGGCACCCCGAAGTTTCGGGCTTGTAGAGAACTTGCTTGAGTGGCTGGTCAGTAAGAACGACCCCCGAGTGGGACTGGAAGTAGGGCGAAGCTTTCGAGCTGCCATGACTAACGCATAGGCCATCTTTTCTACATTTGGATAGCGGAGCTCGGCATCCCCAAGGACCTTACTCACGTAGTAGATTGGCTTTTGCATCTTATCCTCTTCTCTTACCAGGACGGCGCTGAGAGTCTGTTTTGAGGTAGCGAGATATATAGAGAGGACTTCCCCAGGCTTTGGCTTGTTCAAGAGTGGGGGGTGGACTAGATAGGCCTTGAGTTGATCGAAAGACTCCTGCTGCTTTTTCCCCCACTCAAAGCCTTTCGCCACTCTAAGGGCCTTGAAGAACGAGATACATTTTTCTCCTTACTAAGATAGAAAACGCCATATGGCTATGAGGCTTCCTGTAAGTCTCTATACGTCTTTAACACTGGAGGGGGGAGCCATGTTGATTACGACCTGGATCTTTTCTGGGTTGGCTTCTATGCCTCTCTGGCTAACCATGAACCCAAGGAATTTGCCGGATGAGATGCCGAGTGCGCACTTGTTCGGGTTTAGTCTCATGTTGTGTCTCCTCAACACAATCAAAGGCTTCCTGAAGACCGGAGACATGATCCAATTTGCTGATGCTTTTTACCAACATGTCATCTACGTAGACCTCCATGTTCCAGCCGATCTGTTCTTTGAAGACCTTATTAACAAGGTGTTGATAAGTGGCACCAGCATTCTTTATCCCGAAGGGCATGACCCGATAGTAATATAGGCCCTGGTAGGTTACAAAGGAGGTCTTCAGAATATCGGGAGGGAACATCCTAATCTGGTTGTACCCAGAAATGTAATACCCCACAAAATAGCATATACCAATTTCTATTTTGCATCATAAACCGTGCACAGTTGAGAATTGCATGTGATTATATATTTTTCTAATAATTTTTAGTTTTAATTAGAAAATTCAGATATATTAGTTATTCTGAACCCGATGAGGTATATTCGGAATATCTTCTCAATTAAACTATGTGTGTTGTCCCGATAGTTTTTACAAGACAATCTTCATTATTTTTTACAAAAATATATTTTTATAAATTCAAAATATCTTATTTTTAAGTAAATAGATAAATATTTGTATATACATTGATTGGATCGTATTGGATAAATTATGATATGTGATTTATAATTGTTTTGAATATGAATATGCCCGTGTATATTCTATAAATGTTAGAATATATTTTTCTATGGAAATCAAAATATTAATTTGAGTTGTAATTAATCATGCATTGTTCTTCATTAGGGTTAGGGTTGTTAAACCTAAGGTTAGGGCTACTTGACCTAACCTAGGGTTAGGAAACCCTAGCCATCATGATGATCATGAGTGAAATCTTGATGAGATCCTATGGCCACAAGATTGTTGTCACGCCCCGCATCCCAAAAATACGGAATACTAGTACATGACATTGGTCCCGCGAATGACTAATGTCACCCATAAGTTGTTCATCTGATCAACTCAATAATATAATCACTACAGAATAATTGCACAGGAAATAATAATAATCTCATGAATAATAATACTTTGAATAAACAATATGAAATATCCAAGTACAATAATCCAATGTCTGGAAACAAATAAAAGCAATATTTGGGTCAAAAGCTCACAATACAGTGAAATAACAATAGTTCAATAATTAAATCTCCATGACAAAGCAATAATTTATTTATTAAGTAGCGATGCAATTAATTTCTTCACCAATGTTGTTCTTCCACTCCATCTACACCTGTAAACACTTCATCTAAAAAGAGGAGATAAATTGTCCTTAGAGCAAGTCTTAGACAGCAAGTAGAGAAAGCAGAGAACAATAGAATAACAGTATAACAATGAATGAATGGATCAATAGAAATCAATAACATGGCACGATAATCAATAATCAATATCACGGTAATCGATGCAATGACTATAAATAGTGATTCAATATTCGGTAACAATAATCAATGATCAATATCAATAACACTTAGCCAATATTCGGTTTCAATAGAACAATGATGAACAATATGAAATGTCAGTGTGATGCAATTCTTAAGTCTATTAATCAGTTTAATCCTAATTAATGCATGTACTAATGCGTCACATATGTTCCATACCACAGGTTCGATGCATACATACAATTTCGTTTAAACTCAAGTGGAAGATTCTATAGAGCATGTACACGGCACGATAATGGTATTTGCAGCATTGATGCACACTGGTTGGCTCAATAATAATAAACAATACACTATCAATTGAGATACTGTGTCAGTTATCCAACAATAAACCGATAACAATAACAATAGCCAACACACAATATTTTGAGAAACAAGACCCACACTTCAGTGTACATTCACTATATCATCAACTATTCCAGTCCATCCCTTAAATCTCGGCTTATTAATCATTTTATTAATGTAACAATACAATATGCAAATATGAGATATAAGATGAACGATGGTAACAATAGGGAAACAATAGGATGGTAACATGGAATAGGAAAATTAGAATGCTGACAATAACTCTTTCGGATCATGCAATGCAACATACACAATTTGATTCATGCAATGCTATGATATAGGAATAATTAATCTATTAAGTACTGAAAAGTGAGATTCTGGACAGCAATAGCAGTCTGTACAAAAATACAGTTTTCCGATGTTTCGGAACTTGAAAACTGATTGCATTAGAAGCTCTAGAAACTAGACTTCCACACGGTTCCAACGCATATTTAAAATTCAAAATCCGACAACAGTAGCTAGGTCAAACACATAATTCTTTACAGATTATAGGTTCAGGCAGAAATTCGACATCATGTTATTTTGATTTTAGAAACAGCAAAAACTAGATATAAAATTCATTAAAAATATTTTTTGGACTCCTAAACATGAGTTCGAACAATCTGGAAAATTTCAGAGCAAGATCTTATCATTTGATCAACCTATTTACTATTTGAACATGGAACGTACAATAATCTGAAAATCTGGAATTAAAAACACAGCTGTAGTAAAACGGGCATAACTTTGCTACAAAGCTCGGAATTCAAAAATTCAAGATGTTTTGAAAACTAGAAAGATAAGTCTACAATTCATATTCAGAAAGTAATTTGTTTTAAGATCATTTACTGGTTCAAAAACAGCAGTCAACATATAGGCCAGCAAGCAAGATACATGTTTTAGGTATTTTTAATGAAATAATTTAATTAGACATGATGGATATCAATTCTATTAGTCAGTAAAATTCATAATCAGCATGACGGGTAATAAAACATGACGAATAAAAGTAAAATCACATACATACACTAATTTAACATCAATCAAACAACAATCGATCAATCAAACTTACAACCTAGCAATGGTTTCTACAATCAATTCATTGTGTCATGACTATATGTGTAACCCTATTATCAGTTCTACATGAAGGCATGAAGGATTCAATCTTTGGAGTCAAAAGTGGCACGATATCAAGAATATTGGGGTTAGCTCGTGTAAACCCTCAATAGACCCAACGAAGATAATCAATACAATGATACGATAACGAATATGATCTACTTGCAAGAATTTCAATAAAACTTGAATTCGATACAATTAACAATTCAAGAGGATAGTGACTTGCCTTATAACCACTGAAAACGAATACCAAGAATAATGGGATAAGGATCCCGAAGCAATGAACTCACGAACTAGCACAATAGCACGTACAAAAGAGCCAACAGCAACACAGACTCAAAGAGACAGCAACAGCCACGTCAGCAATGGCAGGGCGATGGACAGCCAAGGGGAGCGACGTCAATGGTGAGGTCAATGAGCGGCGATGCAACTGGGGCAACGTTGGTGGCCGGTGATCATAATAGGGACGGCGGCGCTTGGTTGCGCTGCTGTCGAGCAAAACAAAGGAGGAGGTCAGGACAGGGGGGTTTGGGGGGTGCTCTGGCATCGTGGAGAGGCAGCGCCGACGAGGGGAGGTGGCGACGGGGAAGAGGTCACCCGAGGGTGGCCGGGGAAGACGGCCGGGGAAGGAGCAGGAAGTGGGTTTCGGTGGTTTTGCAGGAAATCACAGGGAGAAAGAGAACGAGAGGAGAGAGGAAAGAGAATAAGTGGCTAGGGCTTCAAAATTGTGCAACATTTAGGGTTTGCAGAAGAGTTGTATGTATAGGGTACAATTAGGGTATTGGGTTAGTGGTTTAGGATCGAATAATAGTGGTTTTAGGTTAAGAACAATAGAAATTGGGTTTTAAGGTTCAAATAAGAGATAGATCTAAATCAATAGGGTTCAAATAAAATATCCACAATTTAATAAAATAACATCCACAAGATAGATAACCCAATAAAAGAGAAAATAGTTCGTGAACAAAAATTCCAATCCAATTAAATAAATAAATAACACAATTGAAATAATATAAATTGGACTTAAAAATAAATTGGAACACGCCAAGAAAATCAGATCGGGTATAATGATAAAATAATTAGAAAGATGAATTTTTAATTAGATATTCAAGAAATAACAATTAATAATTATGATTATAATAATAATAATAATAAAATTATATAATGAAGTGGTATTTGGGTTTAACCATTTTATTAAAATAATCCAATAATAATAATAAACTTAATTTTCGGAGTCAAATATAAATATCCAATCAACAAGATATAGAAAATAAGATCAAAACACACCGTTATTCGAAATGAATAAATTTTCAATTACAAAATGCTTAAATAAAAATCCAAAATGAATTTAGCACAAAATAACTTTATAAAAATCAAATTATAGCAAATACACAGAAAACACTTATTGTCGGGAATGGGGGTTATAGTTGTGCATCAAATTTCATCGGTGGGTCTTCTTCAACTTTTGTATTTTATACTTATAAATTTCTACCATGCAAACAACTTAGAATTTGATTATAAAATTTTGGTGTCATGTTCTAGGATGAGTTTAGAGTATCCCCTATTTTTATCATATTTTTCTGGGTTTGTTTAGTAGCACAAACAACCACTTCAATTTCGGACAACATACAGTAGAGAAACTGTTATTCTTGTGAAAACTTGGTGTCTTTCCAACAATCATAACTCAGAAATGGTAGGATATTTTAAGTTAAATGTTTTATTAGATGCTCTTGTATGTGTCTAAAACTATAGTTTCAAATTTCGTATTTTTTTGAGATCGTTTGATACCTCAAAAAATTTTGAGTTTCCAACTAGTCTGGAAATCAGAACTGAGTCTGCCCTGTTTTAAGATTGAAGTTAATCACTTCATAACTACTTTTGTGTGCATGATATTATAATAAAACTTTTTCGGTAGTTTTTAGTATGAGTCTAAATCATGATTCCAAAATTTTAGAATTGTTAGACAACATTTGTTGGAGTTTCAAAAATAAATTGTATAAAGAAGTGGAGACCCTGTCTGAAAAACAGAAGGAAATTTTGTGCTAAGTTTGAAGAGCCATAACTCTCTGTGTATTATGAATCTGGAAGCAATTTTTGGATAAGTTGGAATGGTATATGTCTAGTTACATAATCTCAATTTTCATAAGCTTTGGACTTATGATTGATTTGTTAGGGCATTTTAACTAGACTGTGTTCAGTCTCTAGCTCAGATTCCATGGTCTGTGAATTTGTGTAAATCTTGGAATTATGTGTTAAGAATTTGGAAGAATGATCAACTAGAGATTTGTAATAGAGACACCTAACTTTCCAAAACATCTGGAATCATGCAATTCCAGTTTGTGTAGCAAAAGTTAAGATTTTTGTTTTTAGATTGGGGCAGAACAAGTCTAAATTGAAGAACTAGATTTTTGTAAGGGAAACTCATTTCCTCTGTGTATACTTATAGAAATTGGAGTTTTAGAAGACTTTAATGGATGAATCTGACGATGTGGTCAACTAGAAAGTTGTAGTAGACACTCCCACCTTTTCATAGAATCCAGAATCGAGTAATTCCATCAAGTAAACAAGTTTTTATGTTGATGGTAAGATGCAGCAAGTGTATGAAGAAATGCACAACTGAGAATATATAGGGAATGTATAGCTTCTAGATGGCTGAAATTGAAGGAGTGGTTAACTAGAGACTTATAGTATAGAGTCTTAGCTTTCCAGAATGGGTAATATCATGCAATTCCAAGTTTTATTTTGAAGGATACGAAGTTTGTAAGTTCAACAACCTGGTGTCTTGGTCGATTTCAAGTATGTGATAAATGAGGAAACTTGAGTTCTATAAGGAAATTGAGGGAGTTGTCAACCAGCGAATTGCAGTAGAGTTTCCTACCCTTCTAGAAAACCTAATTTTGTTGGATTCCGTTGAGTGTAGCGTCAATCATGTAATCTTCTACATGCTACAGGATTTATGACTAAAGGTGATATAAGTTTTAAAATGTTTGATGATTATCCCTATTAAGCACTACATTTGGGACTTATATGAGATTCTTGTGCTCAGTACTCATGGTGGATATGTGAGTAAGTTAGGAAAATATCTATGGTCGGTTTGTTGTAATTTTGGTCCCCAGAGCTAGTATAGTTTGGGGCTAGTATAGGGTTGTTGATACCCTAGGACTATCGACAGTATTCTAATTGAATTTCTTCTGCCTCGATAACTGGATAGTCATCCATCGTGTACCGACAAACTCTTACCCAATGGGTAATCAATCTCGAACCAGAATACTGGTTGCAATCCGAGTCGGAGGTGGTGGCGAACGATGGAGATTAGGTTGTCGATGTTTGATTGACCTTATCAGGTCAGATCCATTATTGACCTAGATATTACTGAAATTAATTATGATTGGTACCTTGATGTCCTGAGTTTATCAACGGTCGGGTGTTGGTGTTTGCGTATATTTACCTTAATCTATGGATTTTATGTATCCTTGGGCGCCAATGAACTACTCGCTGAGGGTCACGGGTTGGCGGTATGGTCAAAGATTTATGAAGGTGTTGGCAATCGATGAATGATTGATTCACCATGTTTATTTTACTATTTTAGCAGACCAGTCAGGCTCGACCATCATTTCCAAACACTGTGCATGCTTTGAATATACAACATCTTTCGGTAACACCATTAATTAATTATTTCCTTTCTGCTTGATGGTCGAGTTGGTGTTAGAGGTGATTCCCTATAATTCGACTTGTCCTAAAAAGCTAGCACTAGGCGGTGATAACCAGGGTTGTCTCTTCCTGTCATTAGGGATACGTGCTGCGGTGCGTATCTTGCATTGTTGATTCCTGAAGTGTCGTGGCAAGAACGGGATGTTCCCTTGTTCTATGTTGGTAGACACGAACGGAACATAGGGGCTACGGTCTCATGGATCTTCGGCGCAATGGGTATGCTACGGTGTATTTGTAAGTTCGTCACGACTTTTGAGAGATGTCTAGTACGAAAATTATTAGTGACAAATGGGGTAGCACCCCAAAATTTTATCTCCTTAATCATGTGTACTTATCAGGAACAGAAAGTGTACAATAGTAGAATGCATTGCATGGCAGGGGTTCAAAACCGTGGAACTAGAGAAGACGGCCTGATCTGGAACGTATATAGTATGGGATGCATGCGTATGCAGAGTCTTGCTAACATTAGACTAAGTGCATCTGTTTTCTGTACATTGTGTACTATGCATTAGACTTCAGTTCATTGACATACACTGGCACTAGGAAATTGGGATGTATGTTTCTGGTTTCATTCAAGGACTGATTATGACTACTAATTGGAGATCATTATTTTCTTATCAGCATTGCGTCAGTATATGTACTAACGTGCCCACTTAATTAGGTGCTGGAAACTAGATCGGGAATGCAAGCATCCAAGTGGAGAAGCAATGTACTTACCTACCATACGAGCAGGTGCAGAAATATTAGAGTCACAACAGAAGGCTCAAGCCGAGGGATAAGTCTCAGGAAAGCAGATTGATCACTCAGTGGAGTTTCGGCAGTGATCAGCTGATTACCATTCTGGAAGACAGCTGATAACTTTACAAGTGGAGTCTATATACATTTGTAATAAATTGTAATGAGTTAATGTAATTTGTATTCCTTGTTCAAGAACTAGACAATGGTTGTAATTTATGATGTAATAATTTTATTTCGTAATAAAAGGTTTTTTAAATTTCCGTATTATTACTGTGTTGAGACGCAATTGAAGACAAAGATTATGGTTGTGTCACGGATGTCCAGTAACGGGAATCCGGGGCGTTATAGTTGGTATCAGAGCTGACTTCAAATTGTAATCTAACACAGTAGGAAATTAAAACTTAAAATGCCATTTAGAGGCAGGTTTATGTTCAGATAGTTCGAGTAATCGATATATATCTGTGATTCCTTTCTAACCAGAACTAAACTTGTTTATGTTTTGTAGGATGGTGTTCGAAGATATTTTCATCAATGATGGGTCAGTAGCAACCGATGAGCCAATTCTTACAAATGAACTGATGAAAGTGGAGGAAGAAATGAGGGAGGAGCTACAACAGGCCAGTAAAGAAGAGAACTCACCTCCATCATCACTAGACCCAACCACGGAACAGCAGATGACAACCATCTTATATCGGATGAGGAAGCTGAAGAAGCGTAGGGACAAGGCAATCTGCCAGGCCAAACAGCAGATCAACACAGACCAGACATAGATTGCACCCTAAAAGAAGAACGAGAGAAACTTCAATCCAATATGACATGCTTACAGGATCGTTGGTGGGAACTCCAGGAAACAACCAAGCCAAGAACCGCTGAGAAGACCATCAAGCCAAGGAGAGTTGGGAAAAGAACCAAATGCTGTAAGGGAAAATGCTCCAAGAAGGAAATTACAATCAAGAAATGTTACAACTGTGGGAATCAAAAGCTGAAGAAGACCAACGCCAATACAGTAGCATGCTTTCTTTGTGGTGAGCAGGGACATTATAAGTCACAATATCCAAAGAATAAGGTTACATGTTTCAACTGCAGAAAGATGGGGCATATCAAGCCAAATTGCCCACAACTACAAGAAGGATGCTTGGCAAACAAGTAGAAGAACATCAGTAACAGGGTTTAGTAATATGTGAATTGACTATGTTTTGGTACATTTTGGAAGTCGAAGTGTGGTATAATCTACCTTGTATTATGAATGTTCATCTCAGTTATGAATGATATTATATTTTTGGAAAACTTTTCGATGTACTACTTCCTGGATAAATGACTTTTCCTTATAATTGTGATACAACTGGATGTTAGAAAGACAAGTTTGCAACTAAAATATCTAGGAGATAACCTGCAGCCAGACGTCAAGGAGAAGGTCTGTAACCTGATATTAGTCTAACAAGTCTGCTGCCGAACAACAAATGAGGGTAAGTCACTGCACAAGAGTTTAGGAAGGACAATAAAGCTGCTCGAATGATTCAATATGAGACCAGAATTCATGATGTACCAGTGGTGGCACCGGAAGAAATCAGCAGAAACCAGGCACCATCTCCAGGAGTAGATTATACCGAGACTCAAGGAAGGATCAGCCAACAACCAACTCAATCATTTTCCAAAAGTGGCAGAGTTTTCCAAGATTAGCTTGTGATAAAGCAGCCGCCAGGAGCACGCCAAGGAAGAAATCTCTCCCAGACAGGGGACGACCAAGCCAAACCTCCGGCAAAATAATCAAAGAAAATGCTAAAGGACTGAAGCAGCAATTCATGACCTCGACCTTTCTAAGGAAGGAGTGGCCACTGACCAGCGAAAGTCATAATCAAGGAGTGAATCAGCATCACTTGTGGACAAAGACAAGCAAAATAATGCGGCCGTTGTCAACTTCAGAGCAGAAATAGGAGGGTGTCAGCATCAACTTCATGATGGATTTGTCCAGAAGACTGAAGAACAATAATTCAATTTGCTAGAAGACCAGTTTGTCAAGAATATCACTCAAGGAACTAGTGATGGTTCAGGAAAATGTCTCATGAACCATTGGGGATTTTGTTTTGTTTTTCCTTTCTACTAGCGCCGTTCTGGGGACATAAAAATTCTAAGGAGGGAGTAATGTAATACCCCTCAAAATAGCATATTGCTATTTCGCATCATAATCTGTGCGCAGTTGAGAATTGCATGTGATTATATATTTTTCTAATAATTATTAGCTTTAATTTATAAATTCAGATATATTAGTTATTCTCAACCCGATGAGGTATATTTGGGATATCTTTTCAATTAAACTATGTGTGTTGTCCCGATTGTTTTGACAAGACAATTTTTGGGAAAATAATAATTTTTAAAAACATATATTTTTATAAATTCAAAATATAGTATTTTTAAGTAAATAGATAAATATCTATATATACATTGATTGGATTGTATTGGATAAATTATGATGTGTGATTTATAATTGTTTTGAATATGAATATACCCGTGTATATTCTATAAATGTTAGAATATATTTTTCTATGGAAATCAAAATATTAATTTGAGTTGTAATTAATCATGCATTGTTCTTCATTAAGGTTAGGGTTGTTAAACCTAAGGTTAGGGCTACTTGACCTAACCTAGGGTTAGGAAACCCTAGCCATCATGATGATCATGAGTGAAATCTTGATGAAATCCTTTGGCCACAATTATGCCATGAAGAGTTCTTCATGAAAGGATTAGAGAAAGCTTGAAGGTTCTAGAGTATATGTGTTGGCATCCATCCTCACCCTCCACTCCATTCACCCACCCACACTCCATCCTAACCCTACACCTCATCACACCACCCACCCTCCTACCCACATGAGCCGGCCATATAAACCCCCCCCCCCCCCCATCCCATCTCATTCTATTTTTTCAAAGCTCCCTTTCCTTCTTCTTCAATCCTCCTTCACTTCGTTCTTCATTTTTCTAGTTCAAAAAATAATATATGTGTAAGAAAGAAAGTGAGAAGAAAATATAAGAGTGTAAGAAAGAGAGAGCTTCACTTGTTTTTGTAAGTTTACTTAGGTGCTATGGAGGAGGAGCCACAAGTTTGTGCATCAAATTTCATAGGTGGGTGTTCTTCAACTTTTGTATGTTATACTTAGAAATTTCTACCATGCAAACAACTTAAAATTTGATTATGAAATTTTTGTGACATGTTCTAGGATGAATTTAGAGTATCCTCTTTTTTTATAATATTTATATGGGTTTGTTTAGTAGCCCAAACAACCACTTCAATTTCGGACAGCATATAGTAGAGAAACTGCTGTTCTTGTGAAAACATGATGTCTTTCCAAAAATCATAACTCTAAGATTTTAGGGTATTTTAAGTTAAAATGTTTACTGGTTGCTCTTGTATGTGTCTACAACCATAGTTTTAAATTTAGTATTTTTCCGAGATTGTTTGATACCTCAAAAAATTATGAGTTTGCAACTGGTCTAGAAATTAGAACTGAGTCTGCCCTGTTTTAAGATTGTTGTTCATCACTTCATAACTACTTTTGTGTGCATGATATTGTAATGAAAATTTTTAATTAATTTGTAGTATGAGTCTACATCATGATTCAAAAATTTTAGAACTATTAGACAACATTTGATGGAGTCTCAAAAATAAATTGTATAAAGAGGTGGAAACCTTGTCTGAAAAACAGAAGGAAATTTTGTGCTGTGTTTGAAGATCCATAACTCTCTGTGTATTATGAATCTAGATGCAACTTTTGGACACGATGGAATGGTATATGTCTAGTTACAGAATCTCAAATTTCATAATCTTTGGACTTATGATTGATTTGTTAGGGATTTTTAACTAGACTGTATTCAACCTCTAGCTCAGATTGCATGGTGTGTGAATTTGTGTAAATCTGGAATTATGTGTTAAGAATTGGAAGAATGATCAACTAGAGATTTGTGGTAGAGAGTTATAGCTTTCCAAAATATCTGAAATCATGCAATTCCAGTTTGTGTAGCAAGAGTTATGATTTATTTTTAGATTGGGGTAGAACCAGTCTAAATTGAAGAACTTGACTTTTGTAAGGGAAACTCATTTCCTGTGTGTATATTGATAGAAATTGGAGTTTTAGAAGACTTAAATGGATGAATCTGAGGATGTGTTCAACTAGGAAGTTGTAGTAAACACTCTCACCTTCCCATAGAATCCAAAATCGAGTAATTCCGTTAAGTAAATAAGTTTTTATGTTGATGGAAAGATGCAGCAAGTGTACGAAGAAATGCACAGATGAGAATATATAGGGAATGTATAGCTTCTAGATGGCTGAAATTGCAGGAGTGGTTAACTAGAGACTTGTACAATAGAGTCTTAGCTTTTCAGAATGGGTGATATCATGCATATTCCAAGTTGTATTTTGAAGGATACGAAGTGTGCAAGTTCAGCAACCTGCTGTCTTGGTCAATTTCAAGCTTGTGTTAAATCAGGGAAGTTGAGTTCAATGAGGAAATTGAGGGAGTTGTCAACCAGGGAATTGTAGTAGAGTTTCCTACCCTTGTAGAAAACCTAATTTTGTTGGATTCCGTTGAGTGTAGAATCAATCATGGAATTTTTTACATGTTCTTTTACATGCTACAGGATTTGTGACTAAGGTTATATAAGTTTTTAAATGTTGGATGATTATCCCTATTAGTCACTTCATTTGAGACTTATATGAGATTGTTGTGATTAGTACTCATGGTAGATACGTGAGTAAGTTAGAATAATATCTGTGGTCTGTTTGTTGTAATTGTGGTGCCCAAAGCTAGTATAGTTTAGGGCTAGTATAGGGTTATTGATACCCTAGGACTATCGACATTATTGTAATTGAATTTCTACTGCCTCGATAACTGGATTGTCATCCATCGTGTACCGGCAAACTCTTACCCAATGGGTAATCAATCTCGGACTGGGATACTGGATGCAATCCAAGTCAGAGGTGGTGGAGAACGATGGAGATCGAGTCGTCGATGTTTGATTGACCTTATCAGGTCAGATCCATTACTGACTTAGATATTACTGAAATTAATTATGATTCGTACCTTGATGTCCTAAGTCTGTCAATGGTCCGGTGTTGGTGTTCGCATATATTTACCTTCATCTACGAATTTTATGCATCCTTGGGCACCGCTGAACTACACGCTGAGGGTCACGGGCCGGGGGTATGGTCAAAGATTTATGAAGGTGTTGGCAATCGATGAATGATTGATTCACCGTGTTTATTTTACTATTTTGACAGACTAGTCAGGCTCGACCATCAATTCCAAACACTGTGCATGTTTTGAATATACATCTTTCGGCAGTGATAAGCTGATTACCATTCTAGAAGACAACTGATAGCTTTATAAGTGGAGTCTACAAACATTTGTAATAAGTTGTAATGAGTTAATGTGATTTGTATTCCTTGTTCAAGAACCAAACAATGGTTGTAATTTATGATGTAATAATTTTATTTAGCAATAAAAGGTTTTTTTAATTTCCGTATAATTACTGTGTTGAGACGCATTTGAAGGCAAAGATTTTGGTTGTGTCACGGATGTCTGATAACAGGGATCCGGGGCATTACAAGAAAAGACATCCATGAAACTTAAGAGTTCGTGGCCGGAGGTTGCATCAATTAGAGCATCAATGCTCAAGAGCGGGAATGGGTCCTTCAGACAAGCTTTGTTTAGATCTGTGAAATCAATGCAAATTCTCCAGCTCCTGTTAGCCTTTTTGACCATCACAACATTGGACAATCATTTGGGATAGTTGACCTCCTGTATGAACCGGGCATTCAAAAGTTTCTCTACTTCTTCCTTGATTGCCTGATGGCATTCTGGAGCGAACTTTCATCGCTTTTGCTGGACAGGTTTGGCCCCGGAGCAATACTAAGGTGATTCATGAGAAATTCTTCAGAGATTCCAGGCATGTCGGTCGTGGTCTAGGCGAATAGATCACGATTTTTCCTTATATATTGGATAATGTCGATTTGGACGGGAGGGGGAAGGACCTTACTAACTTGGAATGTCCTGGTCGGATCTCCTTCTGTGAAGGCTATTTCTTCAAACTCGTCGACTGGATCTGAGATGGCTAGGCTACCCCCCTGTAGGAGCTCGAGGGCTTCAAGGGAGAGGACCAGCCCTCCTACTGAAGTCATGTAACATTTGCGAGCCTCTCCTGGCTCCCTCTCACTTCCCCCATCCTGCTGTGGTGGGGAACTTCATCTTCATGTGGTAGGCTGAAGGTACAGCCTAGAGAGCAGCTAGGCCGAGTTGGCCAAGAATGACATTGTAAACGGCCTTCACATCCACCACCATAAAATCCATCTGCTCGGTTTTAGTGATCGGGGTTTTTCCAGCAGTTACGCCGAGAGTTATCACTCCCTCGACCGTCACTAGCACCCCAGAGAACCTGTGGAGAGTGTAGTCGGCGGGCTTGATCGGTCTCTAGACAACTTGAGACCTTGGAAGGCTTCTAGAATAAGGATATTAACTGAACTGCCGTTATCAACCAGGACTCGGCGTACATTGAAATTGGCCATATGGAGGTTTATTTCTAGAGCATCACAATGAGGCGTTCAGAACCCTTCCAAATCCTTGTCTGAAAAGGTAACAGGGACCCTAAGGCCCTTGGGGGAGGATGGTTCTGCACGGATTTCACCTCTCTGACGAAGGCTTTTAAGGAGGAGTTCGAATCTCCCCCCAATTGGGCATCCGTGAATGAGATGTAGGAAAGCTTCTGCTTTGGAATCCGGGGTCTCAACATGCCGCTCAGTTGGCTTATTAGCCCCTCTGGGAGGCAGAGGAGGATCTACCCTGTCCTTCCTTACGAACCTAGAAAGTTGCCCCCTCTGAATGAGACCTTCAATCTCGTCTTTGAGGGTAGACAATCATCCGTGTCGTGGTCGTGATCCCTATGGAAGCGACACCATTTGTCTCTGTTTCTCTTCTTACCTGGTGTATTCATCTTCGGCGGTGGGATGAGCCGTTCTTTCCCGACCTCCATCAGGATGGCTGAAACACTAGCGTTGAGAGGAGTAAACTTCTCAAAACGGAGAGGAGGGCAACGCTGGCCACCATTGTCTTTCTGGAGCTTCTTAGCTCCTTCATCTTCAGCTCCCTCCCATTTGTTCCCGGACATGGGCTCTTTCTGCTCAGGTGGGTGGAGGGCCTCTTTGCCCTTATGTATTTCTTGCTCCTCTGCAGGATTTCGGGGAAGTCAAGAGGTGGCTTCTTACCGAGGGATGCCTTCAAGTCAGCATGGTTGATGTTGTGCCAGAAAGCAGCAGAGGCTACCGACTGGTCTAGGGAGGCAATTGACCGGGCTTCGGAAATGAAACGCTTGACATAGTCTCTTAATCGCTCGCCCTTCCTTTGATTGAGTGCCAACAAGGATGCGCTTGTCTTTTCGGTACGATGGCTACCTACAAAATGGGTAAGGAAGAGCCCTTCGAACGGATCGAAGGATAAGATGGAGGCTGGGGCGAGTCAGGAATACCACTCCCTCGCCGGCCCCTTCAATGTGGCCGGGAAGGTTTTGCAGAGAAGCGCATCTGAACCTGGTGGATCATTATGAGACTTTTAAAACTCTCGATGTGGTCAGCTGGGTCTGACTCCTCATTGTATGACTCAAAGTGAAGGGGCTTGAAGTTTTCCAAAACTGGGGCTTGCATGATGGTCCGGAAGAAAGGAGGCCTGCTCGGGCAGAAATTTCTTGTCCGTTGTTCCCCTTCTCTGTCCAGTCTACCAAGGTGCCTCCATCTCATGGAAACGGTGGTAGACCAAGTCTTCCCTCCGGTCATATCTCGCTGATCTCCGGGACTCATCCTCATGTAGAAGAGGACTAGGAGTGCAATGGTGATAGCTTGGGGCAGGATGAGGAATGAGTGCCCGTTGATCGTGATTAGGAGCATCATTGAGGGCCTGCAGAATGACTTCTTCAAATTCCTAGAATTCTGCCTTCGTAGCAGGTGCCTCCCGATCTCGGTGATCCTTTGGGACGGATCGACCGGTCGGGGTGCAGCTCCTCCTCTGACGGTGCTGGGGTGACTCACTCCACCTCCTGGGAGAGTTCGATCTTCTGTGGTCGGGCCTACGGGGGGATCGGGCTCTAGGAGACCGAATCACAGGACCCCTTTGGTGTTCACGGTGGGGGATCCGTCATAGGTCCGCCTCTCATCCAAGCGGTTCCGAAGGTCTATCCCATGCTGCCGATTAATAATAACGTGCCGGAGATTTGGCACTGGAGAACTGTGAGAGGCCATGGAATCAGATGAGTGGTTATGTACTGAGACATGGTCATGAAGAGGAGTTTGCCTTTGATGACTTTACCAGGAGGGCCCCGGAGCAGCCCTTTGAGGTCCTTGAGGGGCCTGCTGGGGATAAGGTTGCTGAGAAAGAGGCTGTCCAGGCTGCGGTTGCTGGACTTGCTGGACGGGTTGAGGGAGGACCTCATGAAGTGGAGGAGGAGAAGGAGCGGGAGTTGCTCTGCGGTTGGAGACCGTTGCATTCCCCTTTTTTGGAGGCATAGCTTGAAACTACTTTTGCTGGTGAAGGCTGGATTGTTTTTTCTATTTCCCACAAACGGTGCCAATCTGTTGCTGCTGATTTTGGTGTGGGAGCAAACAGATGAATTTGTGGATTCTTTTGGAAATAATAAAGATAAACCTGTTGATTTTCACCGGCATTTGACTGGTTTCTTGCTGCTGCCGCCGTTGACCTACAAAAAGTTCGATACACCGGGATGGACGGGCGACGAACCCTCCGACGCACATGTCAGTAATCAGGAAGGTTATGAAAGAGCTTTATGTGGAAAAAGATTGATTACCTCGTTATGGTTGGGGGAGATGGATATTTATAGTTGCCTTAAGAGACAGTTTAGAGATAATCATTTATCTCTATGTCTCGGTGTTTCTGAATAAGATGTATAGGGTTTAAACTCGTTTCGTGATAAGAGAAGCTGTTTAAACTACCTTTTAGAGATAATTACGAATTTGAATCACTCCTTAAATATCTGAATTGGTTTGTAGCAGGTCGTTACCCGTACCCAATAGGACAGATCCATTTTTTGGGTTATTGGGCTTTGAAGAAAGACCCAGTTCCCATTTCGGACCTATTTATAGGTAAAATTATCGTTTTACTCCTGAGAGCTTTAAGATTCGTGCCCGATTTGAACGGTTCCGATTTAATCCTATTTTAGCCATATCAGCTTCAATTCTTCTTTGACTCACCAAAAATCCCAAGAACTTCCCCGAGGCAACCCCAAAGGCACACTTCGAGGGGATCAGCCTCATGTTGTTGATCCGGAATGCATTGAATGCTTCTTAAAGGCCGGTTACATGGTCTTCTTTCTTAAGGCTCTTCACGAGCATATCATCCATGTAAATTAAGTTGTTTCAGCCATCTATTCTTTAAAGACTTGGTTCAACAAACGTAGATATGTAGTCCCAGCATTCTTCAGCCTGAATGGCATAACTCGGTTGCAAACAGTCCCTGATTGGTGATGAAGGACGTCTTTGGAATGTCTGGCGGGAACTTTTGGATCTGATTATATCCCAAAAATGTGTCCGTAAAGCTTAATAACTCATAGCTTGAGGTGGCATCTATCAAGGCGTCTATGCTCGGCAGAGGGAAGGGATCCTTCGGGTATGCTTTGTTGAGGTCGGTGAAGTCTATGCAGATTCTCCACTTGCCATTGGCCTTCTTGACCATTACGAAGTTTGCTAGCTACTCGGGATAACAAACTACTTCGATGAATTGGGCTATTAGGAGCTTCTCAACATCTTCTTTGATGGCTTGTTACCTTTCAGGCAAAAATTTTCGGTGTTTCTGCTGGATAGACTTGGCTTCCGGATTCACACTTTTCTTGATGAGCTAGAGGCTCCCCCTATCAGTCCTCCATGGATAGAATGAAATATCTCCATCTGCCACAATTCGTAGGACTTAGTTGGCCTCTCCACTCGCTTATTGGATCCCCTTGGAGGAGGATGTTCGGAGTCATTTATTTGGACAAATTTAGCAAGGTATCCTCGTCAGAGCAACGCCTCTACCTCAACCTTAAGGGCTTAGTGTAGCGCCCCGGATCCTCGTTACCGAACATCCGTGAAACTCACCAGAATCTTTGCCTTCAAATGCATCTCAACACAGTAATAACACGGAAATTTAAAAGCTTTTTATTGCCAAATAAAGTCATTACATCATTGATTACAACCAATGTCTTGTTCTTGACAAGAATACAAATTACATAAACTTAGTACATCTTATTACAACATACATCACTCCTTTGTAAAGTTAACAACTTCTCTCTCTCGGAACAGCAGTCGACGGCTCTGCCGAAGCTCTACAGAACGGTCAATCTGCTTCCCTGGGACTTGCTCCTCGGCTTGAGTCTTCTGCTGCGCGACTCTGATGTCTCTTGCACCTGCTCGAGAGGTAGAACCGATACCTAAAAGGTGGGGAACGTCAGTACTTCGACTGACGCAATAATGATAATAACAGCGATCCTCCAAACTGGCAATCACAGACCATCTTGAATGGAAAGAGAAACGTGCATCCTAAATTATGTAGTACTCGTGTATGCCATGATCTAACAACTAAATACACCAATCACAAGCCTATTCTAAAGCAAGCAAGACTCGGAAATCTGGATCCGCAGGCATCCCATACTACATGCGTTCCAGACCCAAGCATAGCCTGATCTAATGCGCAAAATAAGAATGCACACGATGCACCTACTCTAATGCAGTTCAGTTGGGAATGTATGCATCCCATACTACATACATTCCCAAAATCAACTTCGATGAAAACGTATGCATCTCATACTACATACTTTCCAAGGAGTTCGCCTCTCCTGATTGTAGGGTTCAATACATCGCCAAGAATCCTACTCTTGTACTCAACCAGTTCCCAATAGGTTGTCCGTCGCCCAATGAGGTTGCAGCTGGTCGGTCTAGTCCGCTATTGTAGTGTCTAAGTGGTGGTCATAGCCGCCACTTGGTACCCACGTACAGACCTCCTCAGAAAGCTGCGTTGAATCCAGTCGTCCGACCGTATGATTCCCCATGTCCACCCCTTACCCAGGCTATGGACTGATGCATGCGTGTTCACCCCTGATCGGGTTATGAACTTATATATATACCAAAAACACAAAACCCCCACGCATAGGGACGTGAGCACCTCGGGAGGTCAAATCCTCCTAGCCTCCCGTACCTTAATCCGGCAAAGCTTTGGAAATTAACAGATCGAGATACGAGCCGAGGACTCAGTCATGAGTGCCGAAAATGTATCCCTATGACTGGAAGGTACAACACCGACTATGGTTTACAATGACTAATGCAATTTCCCAAACCATTTAATATGTCATTCTAACCCAGCCTTACACTAATCACTCTGAGTAAAGGTAAGATTGCTTCCACACTTGCCTATCAACCTCTGGCCCTGGCGATACCAGTCCGGTTCGCCACTTTCCCGGCTTGGAATTATCCAGCATTGTCGCCTACATTCGCCGTTACCCCGGATGTCAATGTATGTTCATCCCTGACCCGGGCTATGAACTTGTCTCAATGGCACACTGGAATTTCCTACGCTGCGGCGGAAGTTTATAATGTAGGATTGACAGGTGCAGGATATCCCTTACCCTAGTGACTAACTCGAGTCACACACCCATTATGAGAGTAAACAACCTCAACAACAGATATCAACCATTCCTAGACAAGAGTTATCAACTCTGATAGTATACAAGGAAAATGTCTTCACAATACCTAGTCAACACTCCAGACTAAACGACCTACGGGATTTCTGCACGAATCTTAAAATGGTCATAACTTACTCGATACAACTCCGATTGGAGTGCACGAGCCCATTCCGAAAAGGTAAGATCCTAGGCTACAACTTTTTAGTTTATCTTAAACTCAAATTCAATCATCTTGATCCCCAAAATAGCCTCTCAAGCCTCAGCCTGTGTAGGTCCTGTACACGGGCTGCACCTTACCGGTAGCACAAAATGTTACTCACTCATTAGAATGTCAAAAACCCAAGTTCCATAGAAAGGTGTGGGTGTCCTCAATAACTCTCTAGTTGGTCATGAGTCCAAATTATACCCATAAATCACACTAACACACACATCTCTCACAATTGTACCAAGTCAAACACTAGATCTTTCTAAATCAGAGCACTCAGATCCATTCTTCGTTTCTGTCCAGTATTACAAAATTCACAGTAAATCAACCCTTTAATGAAAAGGCCTCAAATGGGTCTTGTTGGAAAGATCTAGATGTCTGCTACAAATCTCTAATGAATCAGGTTCTCAAATTGTGATCTTAATGAGCCTCAAATGTCCTATCTCTACAGGGTATCAAAAATGGCTGGAACCAGCATAGCACATGCTAATAAAACCATATTAAAATCCGTACTCATCCAAATGACACCAGATTTATAGTGACGAAACTAGAGATCATAGTGAACAATAAGAAAAAGATTTCATGTCAAAACTCCAAGTGTACAGTGAGTTCTCTCTATTTCAATTAAGCACAGAAAGTCATCATGTTCTTCTGTTTAACTCTAGTTAATGATTAAAGATCAATTTTTCTCAAGCCTGTAAATTCATCCAAACATTTTACTGATTTTTGTATAGAATATAGATGCATGTAGGAATAAAGGGTAAATATTTCAGTTCAAGAACATGCTCCAATAAATTAGGAAAATTCCAAAAACATCAGTCATCCTGTTAACCAATTGCTGATTCTGCCTTGCGACACAGTTCTACCATTCGATTTTATTAAAATATCAAACCTCCTCAGACAAATCCGAAATAAATCATGAACTATCTGCACATATATATAAACAATCCCTAAAATTTTCATGGCCAAATTTCTTCTAGTTTGCTCCCGAATAAATCATGAACTATCTGCACATATCAGGAACAAGTTTTCTAGTTTCAGTTCTGATTTCATCTTTCAACTTCTTACATAATCATCCTAGCACTTCCTATCATACATGCATGCAAGAAAATCAATTAAGAGACATAAAAGAAGGTTTAGAGTAACTCCCCACCCCTGGTTGCTGTAGAGGAATTGATCTCCTTGAGCTACTTCCCTTGAGAATCCTTCCTTGAGACCTTCTTCTTCACTTTCTCTTCTTCTTTCCTTTTTTTTTCTCTTAGAGGAGTTCTGAAATTTCCAGAGCAAGGAGGTGGGAAAGAGTGGAGAAATGAAGGAGAAGAGAGGGGGGATATGGGCTGGTTTTGGGCTAGCGGGGTAGGCTAGGTTAGTAGGGTGGTTTTGATCAAAACCATGGCTTCTAGCCACAAGTTTTGTGGTTGGTGTGTTGGCTGCCCAATTTAAGTTTAAATTGGTTCTTTTGAATGCGAGACGAGAGGTTTATCGAGCGTACGCAATATATACCCACTGTAGTATCATACAGTGTTATTTTTGCATAGGCGTCATACCGAAAACTAGTGTTTAAACTTGTATCGGTCCTCCTCGTTCTCGTGCATCTTTTAGAATGCAATCTTCCTACGAACCGCCCCGCAAACGTCGACCCACTCCAACACTCATATACTCAGACAAAACATTGCAATCACATGCACGCATACAGACAATATATATATATATATATATATATATATATATATATATATATATATATATATATATATATATATATATATATAGAAGTGTCGTATAATCCGAGGTATTACATTACTACCTCCTTAGAATCGTTCTATCCCAGAACGATGCTAGGAGCACAAATAGCAGACAATCATCAACGATCAGAAGATACATTTCTGGACCATCACCAATTCCTCGAGGAACACCCTTGAAACTTACTCTTAAAGTGCTCAATTCCAGCTCCCAAGCCTCAAGTGCTCAACGCACTCTTCCATCCTAGAGACCAATCTCACCATGTGGATCATTTTGGAGCTTGTCGCATCCCGTATCCACCGTACTGGGGATGAATCACCTTGGGGTGTGCTGCTCTCTTCCTGGACTACTGGAGATCAATCCCTCTTCATCAAACTTTCTGGGGTCTATTGCGTCCAGCGTTCCGAAAATACTGGAGAATATCTTGCTCTACGGATTATTCTGGAGCCCTCACCACATGAACTCTTCATGAGTTTTGCTTTCGTCCCGAACTACTGGAGATCGTTCCCTCTTCACAGAGCTCTCTGGGCTTATTTCGTCCCTCGACTGGAATGCTGGGGAATATCTCTCTTCATGGATCTTCTGGAGCCCCCTATTTATCCTTGAACTTCTTCGTGGGTACTGCTCTCATCCTCGGAATACTGGAGATCAATTCCTACTTCACAGATCATTCTGGGATATATGTCCTACCTCATCCGGAATACTGAGGAATCTCTCGCTCCTTGGATCGTTCTGGAGTCAACGTCCCATATTCCTAATTGTGTATGCTGCTCTCGTCCTTGGAATACTGGAGACCAATTCCTACTCCTCAGATCATTCTGGGGCATATTTCATCCCTCGTCTGGAATACTTCGGAATCTCTCACTCCGTGGATCATTCTAGAGTCAACGTCATACATGACTTTCCCGTGAGTATCGGTCTCATCCTCGGAATAAAGGAGACCAATTCCTACTCCACAGATCATTCTGGGCATATTTCATCCCTCGTCTGGATTACTGAGGAATCTCTCACTCCGTGGATCGTTCTGGAGCCAACGTCATTATACGAATTTCCCGTGAGTATTGCTCTCGTCCCGAAATATTGGAGATCATTCCCACTCCACAGAATACTCTGGGGCCTATTTCATCCATCGTCTGGAATGCTGGGGAACATCTCACTCCGAGGATCATGCTGGAGCCTTTCTACTCGCGATCGTTCTCGCTTCATCGTATCTCCTTTCTAGCACCTAAGTTAAGTTCTCAGAATATCATCTAGCTGTCGGTTGCACTACTAGAGGGTCGGTGACCACTCCTTAGTTAGAAGAAAACGAGGCTTACCAAGGAGAACGCAAAAATTCAGTTTTATGCCTTATCCAAAACACTTAAAATAAATAAGCACAAGACACGAGATGACAAAATGCCCAAGAAAACCTTCATGCTTTATAAAAAGTCATAATATCTTGCTACATAACATAGTACAAGCTTGCCATTCATGGGTGGCAAGAAATGCAGCTAACAAAATATATTATTATTCTAGACCATGCACCACTTCACACTTCCTTCCAGCTAAGCTGAACTTCGTCCCTGACGAACAGGCTTCTTCCCTTTATCGACCACCTTCGGTAACTGGTTATTGGGGTTCCCTTACAGTTGTGTACAATTCGATTTCTTGTGCCCTGCTTCTCCGTCGTTATAACAGGTGCTTGTCTGGGTTCTTTTTTGAGCATTAACTCTTGAAATGACCTTGTCACTTACAAAAGTAACACACCACCATCCGACTAGGCTCCTTAAGCTTTTTGGACTCGGGAGTTGAATTCTGCTTGTCATGGTCGGGGGTGAGACTAGCCTTCTTCCTCTTTTCCTTTGCCTCGACCTTGCCTTGACTCTGTCTCATGTCCATTTCGATTACCGCAGCTCACCTTACTAGCTTGTCGAATCGGTGAATGCCTAACGGAACCATCATCGACCTCAATCCAGGCCTAAGCCCTTGCTTAAACCTCTGGGCTTTCTTTGCTTCCTCCTGGACCATCTTTGGTGCATACCGTGACAGCTGAGAAAACTTTGTCTCATATTCCCTGACAGACATATTTCCCTGCTTCAAATTGTTGAACTCCATTGCCTTTTCTTCTTGCACATCCGTGGGAAAATAGTGTTGTCGGAATTCCTCAAGGAAATCTTTCAAAGTGATATGGCCTCCTCCAAGACCACGCTTCACGGACTGCCACCAAACTCTGGCATCCTTCTCCAGCAAAATTATGGCCAAACGAACCTTGCTGTCCTCTGGAGCACTAGTACCTCAAACACCATCTCCACCTGACGTATCATGTCAGCAGCAGCCATGGGGTCGGCCTGTCCTTCAAAAACTGACAGTTTCATACTCTTAAACAATTCCACCATCTTTATTGGGTCGGCTGGGGCAGCAACTCCTGGTGTTCCCTGTGGCGGCACCGGGTTTCTGCTAGCTTCTACCCATGCTCCTATCATCTGGTATACGCAGGTAAACTCTGCTTCAATATTGAAGTTTGTGCCATTGGTCCTACTGCCTTCGCCTTCAGCCATTCTGCGGTGAATGTTTCTGATTCTTCTGGACACCCTTCAACGGAAAAAAAAAACACACAGGGTTAGTTCGGGATGTAGGGAAGATCACCACATAAGTAGGAAAGTGGACAATCAAGATTTTGACCTTCCTTCAATCCAAACTAGACCCAGCTATTTGGCATTTTAAATCAAATTTCCTACTGTGTTAGCCTGCAATTTGAAGTCGGCTCTGATACCACTTCTGTAGCGCCCCGGATCTCCATTACCGGACATCCGTGATACTCACCAGAATCTTTGCCTTCAAATGCATCCCAACACAGTAAAAACAAAAAAATTTAAAAAAAATTTATTGCCAAATAAAGTCATTACATCGTTGATTACAACCAATATCTTGTTCTTGACAAGAATACAAATTACATAACTTAGTACATCTTATTACAACATACATCACTCCTTTGTAAAGTTAACAACTTCTCTCTCTCGAAATGGCAGTCGACGGCTCACTGCCGAAGCTCTCCTGAACGGTTAATCTCCTTCCCTCGGACTTACTCCTTGGCTTGAGTCTTCTGCTGCACGACTCTAATGTCTCTTGCACCTGCTCGAGAGGTAGAACCGGTACCTAAAAGGTAGGAAATGTCAGTACTTCGACTGATGCAATACTGATAATAACAGCGATTCTCCAAACTGGCAATCACAAACCATCTTGAATGGAAAGAGAAACATGCATCCTAAATTATGTAGTGCTCGTGTATGCCATGATCTACAACTAAATGCACCAATCACAAGCCTATTCTAAAGTAAGCAAGACTCGAAAATATGGATCCGCATGCATCCCATACTACATGCTTTCCAGACCCAAGCATAGCCTGATCTAATGTGCAACATAAGAATGCACACGATGCACATACTCTAATGCAATTCAATTGGGAACGTATGCATCCCACACTACATACTTTTCCAAAATCAACTTCGATGGAAATGTATGCATCCCATACTATATACTTTCCAAGGAGTTCGCCTCTCCTGATTGTAGGGTTCAATCCCTCGCCATGCATTCTACTCTTGTACTCAACCAGTTCCCAATAGATTGTCCGTCGCCCAATAAGGATGTAGCTGGTCGGTCTAGTTTCGCCACTGCAGTATCGAAGTGGTGGTCGTAGCCGCCACTTGGTATCCGCATACGGACCTCCTCAGAAAGCTGCGTTGAATCCGGTCTCCCGACCGTATGTTTTCCCATGTCCACCCCTTACCTGGGCTATGGACTGATGCATGTGTGTTCACCCCTGATCAGGTTATGAACTTATATATATACCAAAAACACAAAACCCCCGCGCATAGGGATGTGAGCACCTCGGGAGGTCAAATCCTTCTAGCCTCCAGTACCTTACTCCGGCAAAACTTTCGGAATTAACAGATCGAGATACGAGCCGAGGACTCAGTCATGAGTGCCGAAAACGTATCCCTACGACTGGAAGGTACAACACCGACTATGGTTTAGTAGGACTAATGCAATTTCCCAAACCCCTTAATATGTCATTCTAACTCCAGCCTTATTCTAATCACTTTGGGTAAAGGTAAGATTGCTTCCACACTTGTCTATCGATCTCTAGCCCTGGCGATACCGGTATGGTTCGCCACTTCCCCACTTGGAATTGTCCAGCATTGCCGCCTACATTCGTCGTTACCCCGACTTTGAATGTATGTTCACCCCTGACCCGGGCTATGAACTTGTCTCAATGGCACGGCTCGAATGTCTTATGCTTCGGTAGAAGTTTATAACGTAGGGTTGACAGGTGCAGGGTATCCCTTACCCTAGTGACTAACTCGAATCACACACCTATTATGGGAGTCAACAACCTCAACAACTGATATCAACCATCCCTAGACAAGAGTTATCAACTCTGATAGTACACAAGGAAAATGTCCTCACAATACCTAGTCAACACTCCAGACAACGCGACCTACGGGGTTTCTGTCCGAATCTTAAAATGGTCATAACTTCTTCGATACAACTCCGATTGGAGTGTAAGAGCCCAATCCAAAATGGTAATATCCTAGGCTACAACTTTATAGTCGATCATAAACTCAAATTTAATCATCTTGATCCCCAAAATAGCCTCTCAAGCCTCAGCCTGTGTACTTCCTGTACACGAGCTGCACCTTACCGGTAGCACAAAATGTTACTCACTCATCAGAATGTCACAAACCCAAGTTCCATAGAAAGGTGTGGGTGTCCTCAATAACTCTCTAGTTGGTCATGAGTCCAAATTATACCCATAGATCAACCTAATACACACATCTCTCACAATTGTACCAAGTCACACACTAGGTCTTTCTAAATCAGAGCACTCAGATCCATTCTTGGTCTCTATCTAGTATTACAAAAATTACAGTAAATCAACCCTTTACTAGAAATGCCTAAAATTGGTCTTGTTGGAAAGATCAAGATGTATACTACAAATCTCTAATGAATCAGGTTCTCGAATTGTGCTCTTAATGAGCCTCAATTGTCCAATCTCTACAGGGTATCAAAAATGGCTGAAACCAGCATAGCACATGCTAATAAAATCATATTAAATTCCGTACTCATCCCAAATGACACCAAACTTACAGTGATTAAACTAGAGATCATATTGAACAATAAGCAAAAGATTTCATGTCAAAACTCCAAGTATATAGTGAGTTCTCTCTATTTCAATTAAGCACGAAAAGTCATCAAGTTCTTCAGTTCAACTCCAACTACTGATTAAAGATCAATTTTTCTCAAGCCTGTAAATTCATCCAAACATTTTACTGATTTTTTTATAGAAGCTAGATGCATGTAGGAATAAAGGGTAAATATTTTAGATTAAGAACATGCTCCAATAAATTAGAAAAATTCCAACAACATCAGTCATCCTATTAACCAATTGCTGATTCTGTCTTACGACACAGTTCTACCATTCGATTTTATTAAAATATCAAACCTCCTCAGAAAAATCCGAAATAAATCAGGAACTATATAAACATATATATAAACAATAATTGAAAATTTCATGGCCTAATGTTTTGTAGTTTTCTCTCGGAAAAATCTACAAAATAGCATTCTGAACCGGTTTTCTAGTTTCAGTTCTGATTTCATCTTTCAACTTCTTAGATAATCATCCTAGCACTTCCTATCATACATGCATGCAAGAAAATCAATTAAGAGACATAAAGGAAGATTTAGAGTAACTCCCCACCCTTGGTTGATGTAGAGGAATTGATCTCCTTGAGCTACTTCCCTTGAGAATCCTTCCTTGAGACCATCTTCTTCACTTTCTCTTCTTCTTTCTTTTTTTTTTTCTTCGAGGAGTTCTGAAATTTCCAGAGCAAGGAGGTGGGAAAGAGTGGAGAAATGGAGAAGAGAGGGGGGATATGGGCCGGTTTTGGGCTAGGAGGGTAGGCTAGGTTAGTAGGGTGGTTTTGATTAAAACCATGGCTTCTAGCCACTAGTTTTGTGGTTGGTGTGTTGGCTGTCCAATTTATGTTTAAATGGGTTCTTTTGAATGCGAGACGAGAGGTTTATCACCGTACGCAATATATACCCCCTGTAGTATCATACAGTATTATATTTGCATAGACGTCATACCGAAAACTAGTGTTTATACTAGTATCGGTCCTTCTCGTTCTCGTGCATCTTTTAGAATGAAATCTTCCTACGAACTGCCCCGCAAACATGGACCCACTCCAACACTTATATACTCAAACAAAACATTGCGATCACATGCAGGCATACAGACAATATATATATAAGTGTCGTATAATCCGGGGTATTACACTTAGCAATCATCTGTAAGGTGACCATGATCTTTGTGGAAGGCACACAACTTGGTTTTATCTCGTCGGCTCGAGGCATTCATCTTGGGGGGAGGTCGAAGGATCCCATCCTTTTCAACCTCCATAAGGATGGCGGATATTTTTCCATTTAGTGTGGTGTACTTCTCAAAATGAGTTATGGGAGGTGGGCATCGCTGACCCGTGGCATCCTTCTGGGATTTTCGGGCGTCATCTTTGTTAGTGCCTTTCTGTTTGTTCCCGAACAAAGGCACCTTCTGCTCTTGGGGGTGGATTGATGCTTCGACTCGGATATACTTCTCGACTCTTTGAAGGAGGTCAGAGAAGTCCCGAGGAGGTCTCTTGACAGGGGAAGCTTTGAGTTCATCGTGTTTGACTTTATATTTGAATGCGGCCTGACCACTGCGGAATAGAGTGAGGAGATTGATTTGGACTTAGCTGTGAAGCATTGGACATAGCTCTTGAGGGACTCCCCATAACTTTTCTTGATATCTAACAAGGAAGCACTGGTCTTCTCCAACTTATGACTGGTGATGAAGTGTGTGAGGAATAGCTTCTCAAGCTGATCGAAAGGAAAATATGGAACCCAAAGAAAGGCGAGAAAAACATTCTTGTGCAGAGCCCTTCAAGGTGACTGGGAAAGTATTACACAAGAGGGATTCAGATGCTTGGTGGATCATCATGAAAGGTTTAAAACTCTCGATGTGGTATACTGGGTCAGTCTCCCCATTATATGGCTCAAACGTCGGGACAATGAAGTTAATAGGGATAGGAGCCTCAATAACCTTCTTGGAGAATAGAGGTCTAATGGGACGGTATCTTCCCTCGTGTTTTACTTCTTCCTTCATCAGTGATGCTAGGCAGTTTTCCATCTTTTGGAGATGCCGGAGGATGGAATCCTCCGGCTGATCGGACCTGGTGGACCCGTGGAACTCTTCATGTCGCAGAGGAGTAAAGCGGTGAGCACTGAGTTGCCTGGTCTTTGGAGGAATTATACTGAGGTCCTGAAGGATTTCATCTTTGAACACTTGGAGCTCGGCTTTAGTGACGGGCACTTCCCTATCTCTTCCCGTCATCGGGGTTGTCCTGCTGGTTGGAGTTGGATGTCTCACCTCAAGAGGGGGAGTTCTTCTGCGGTCCCTTGGGGAATGGCGATCCCTTCGCCATCGAGGAAAGGGGGATCTCCTTCGTCTTGTGGGATAGGTAGTTCTTTCATGCCCCCATGGAGAGGGAGCTCTCCTGGATTTTTGTCTCCGAGGAGAAGGGCTTCTCCTGCTCCTCCGTTTTCCGAATGGGAGGCTTCTTCACGAGCTCTCCTCTCATTGAAATGGGTTTGGAGATCAGACCCTTACGGCGACTGACGATGACCTGTCGAAGTTCGGGTTGTAGTTGAGGAAGTGAGGAAGGGGTAGAGGTGTAAACTGATCCTCTGTTTTTTACAAAGGGCCTTGTGGATGGTACGGGATGACTCCGACAAGAGCCCCCCGGCGCAGCATCTCCGGGTGGAGGCTGTAACTGTTAAAGGAGGGGCTCCTCTTGCTTAGGTTGCATTTGTTGAAAGGAGGGAGGAATTTCTTCAAGAGGAGGAGGTGGAGAAAGAGGGTTGGCTCGTCGGCTTGAGGTCGCCGCCTTCCCTTTCCCTTTAGGAGGCATATTGGAAACTTGTTTTCTCCGGTGAAATTTGGTTGGATTTTCTTTGCTGTTCCCACAGACAATGCCAATATGTTGCTGATTTTTTTGGTATAGGAGCAACCAGTTTATATGGATTCTTTGGAGGAACAATCAAGAACATGACCTTTTTACTTTCAAACGTGTCGACTGCCCTTGACTGCGATTGACTTGACGATCTGACTCATTTGCACCGTAGGATTCGATTCGTGTGGTGAACATCACCTCCACTGGTCTACAAGAAGTCTGAAAAATCGGGGTTGATCCCGACAACAGAACCTCAGACGTTCAAGTCAGAAAACAAAAAGACTTTAAAAGAGTTGTTGTGGAGAAAATGCTAATTACCATCTTCTGGTGGAGGTCGGGGAATATTTATAGTCGCTTTTGTCGAGTTTCAAGATAATGATTTATTTCTAATTCCCGGTATTTTTTTATTGAATAGGTTATCTCTTCTTAATGAATCGATAAGAGTGGTTGAGGGAGTTTTTAAACTTCCTTCTGGATAAGAGATATAGTTTTTGAACCACTTCTTATAGATAATCATGGGTTTAAATCATATTTAAACAACATAGACCCATTCTCATTAGGCTGGTAGGACAACCCAGTAAGATAGATCTGTTTTTTTATTGTTTGATTTGAAAGAGGCCAAATTTTCATTCATGGTCCCGTTTACAGGTTAAATTACCATTTTACCTTGAAAGCTTTATGATTCGGGCCCGATTTGAATGATGCCGATTTGGTTCTATTTTTACCCATATCACGGGGTGTCTGTTCTTGTAGCTATTTGAAAACAATTAACATATATATATATATATTTGTAGCTATTTGAAGACAATTAACACACACACATATATATATTAATTGTCTTCAAATAGCTAAAAATGTATATTCAATTGCAAAAAATGTATAGATTATTGAATTTTTTTGCACTCATATGTGAGTGAACAAAAATCAAGTTTCGCTACAATTGCAAAACATATATAGATTGTGCATTTTTTAGCACTCACATGTGCCTGACCAAAAATCGGGTTTCGCTTAAAGACGAGGTTACTCATGAATAACTTGCCTAAAAAATTATCTGTGTTGAGAGCTGGGTTTCCAAAGGAAAGACGAAAACAGAATCTAGAGTTGGAATGTAACTATATCAACATTTGTTTGTTATATGGCTTTACATGTGTATTAGAGCATCCACAATGGCATTTCTCAAATTCTATTATATGGCAGCTACCATAATAGTAATGGAGGACGATCGTGCAGTGGTCGTTTGTTAAATTTTTCTCATTTAGTTATCGGACTGTATATGTTGTATCGTCTACTTGCGTGTCAAAACTAAAAGATAGAGACGGGATAACATTTCCTGTCCCTCTCTTTTTTATTATAAAAAAATACGGGATGGTATATGTTATACCGTCTCATTTTTTTTTTTAAATAAGTGAGAGACGGGATAACATTCCCCGTCTCTTAAAATAAAAAAATACAAAAAAATACAAAAAAGCATGATTGGGAACCAAAAAATACAAAAAAAAAAAAAAAAAAAAAACTCCTTGGACGGGATATGTTCTCCCGTCCGATGTCAGACGAGAAAACATATCCCGTCTGAGGAGTTTCTTAAAAAAAATTACATTTAAAATTGATTTAGGGAAGGACGGTATATGATATACCGTCCGACCCTTATTTAAAAAAAAAAAAAAAAAAAAAAAAAAAAAAAAAAAAAATTGGACGGTATATGTTATACCGTCTGATTGTATTAAAATATATTAAAATCGGAAGGACGGTATATGTTATACCGTCCTTCATAATTTGAGAATGTCTATTTCGTTTCTCATATATGAGAAACAGATATAGCGAGTTTGTCATAAATTGGCAAAATAGAAAATCACTGCAGAGCATCATTTGCTATAAAATGACAATTTGCCAATTTTAAAAAACCACTGTGTGTGGATGCTCTTACACAACTATTTTCTATTTCGTTTTTCTTAATGAAGTTTGATTTGAACTTAATACATTTCAACGTTAAATTGGAATTTTATGAATATATAAAATCATGTAAAAGTATGCGCTACTCATCTAGTGTGTATTAATAACAAGGATTCTGATTAACTTCTATTTTGAAGTTAAATAGCACCATAGAAGAGAACTTTTTTCAATGAATTCAAATTTTGTTCTCTTTGTTATAAGAAAAACACAGAGTTCAATCATGATTAAAGTTGTTGCTAACAAATTAACAGATATGACATATTCTTATGATCGACAAAGGATAAAATTAATTTTATATATCAGTCTTATTAAAAGAATATAAGAAAAAGAGAAAAGTTTCTTCGCCTGTAATTGAATAGGAGCTTCCTTCACTTTTTGAAGTAATGTGCTCCCCTCGGCATAAATTTGTAATGAGGAATGTCCTTGATCACCAAGAACACGGTCCATTCAACTCCTTTGGACTGTAAGTGGCAATATTCTTGGTTATCAACTAAAAAACGAAGTGGCAAACTGGCAATAGCTAATTGATTGGGAGTTCTAAAAAGACATTATAGAGATGGTACACTTGTTGCTCCACACGCTCCTTGTAGGCTTGTAGCCAATTAAGAGAACGGTAACACAAGCAATGCTTATACTGTTTTACACATTTAATTCTTTTAATTTCAATATAAATGAGACTTAGAGCTTCTGTAGTCTTGGCTATTTAGCCAAATTTTGCAAAAAAATGGTTTGGAATGTCCTGCAGTCGTTGGCTATTTAGCCATTTTTTGCACTTTTTTGAACAGCATTTGGCAGTCGATTTAGCTGAATGGAAAATATAGCCCGACGATACATTATTTTTCATTTGAAGTCAGACGATGTATAATTTACCGTCTGTTAATTTATTTTTAATTAAAAATTAAACAGACGGTAAATTATACAGCGTAGCTTAAATTAGTAAAAATGAATTTAACGGGACGGGACATTATAAATCGTCTGAATTTAAAAAAATAATAATAATAATACAGGACGGTGGATAATATCCCATCCGTTACAATTCAAAAAAAAAAAAAAATGTGCCGGACAGTGTATAATCTAACGTCCAACCCATTAATTTTTTTTTTAAACCACACACTTGGCAAATGACTTGGTAAATGAGTGAACGGTGTATAATTTAACGTCCAACCCATTTTATTGTCCTTTTTGATGGAATTTTATATACACTTAAGAGTATGCATAAAACAATAATAACAACCTAAAATATGTTTCTGTGAATCTAGATCTTAATTATGTTGCAAAAGTGCTTTAATATAAAATCCTAAATTATGAAACTATAGATCTTTGCTAAATCAAAAAAAGAAGAACATTAAAAGCGGAAGCACTAACCTGAAGCCATTGATGGAGATTGCGCAGAGGGTTTGGATCTTTCTATATGATACGCACTTTTATAAGAGGTCGTCTCTCTATTCTTCTGTTGATGAGATTACAGTTGGAATAAGAAAATGCGTATATATAGGGGACCATAACCCTAATTGATAATTATTGATTTTCAATTTTGCCCATCACAAAATAAGAAATTTACTTTACGGTCTCTACACGTGTTATATCACACTTCAAATTATATACTTTTAACTCATTGCTTTATCTTGATTAGATCACTTTAATTTGGGTTAGACTTTAGAATAGCAATTATACATTTAGTCACATATGTGAGCCCACATAGTTTATTTTCCAACAACTTTAACCTTTTTTTTATTTTTATTTTTTCATTTCCAAATCCACAACCCATTTCATTGTCCTTTTAACCTTTTTTTTATTTTTATTTTTTCATTTCCAAATCCAAGGACAGTGTATAATTCACCGTTTGAGAAGTTCGCTGCGAAATTATTATTGGGACGATACAATATATGTCGTCCGTCCAAATAAATTAATCAAAAGCCAAAATTTGGCTTAAACGACTACAGAGAAACCTGGTTGGTTATCTATTTATTATAAGCCAAATATGAAAATTTTGGCAAAAATGATGCTCTTACAAAGGACACTTAACTTACGAAACTTGGATCAACATAGGTAGGGCGAAGAGTTCAATGTAGATCTACTCATTAATGTTTGGGTGCTACAGTGCAATAGTTCAATGTAGATCGCTCCCGCCCGTAGATCTGTCCATCCCTATATCTCTAATATTATAATGGGACAAGGTCTTAGTGTCATTTATCATTTTATCATTCTACCAACATGTGCAACGCACGCACATAACTAATATAATGGAGGGTTTCAGTTCAAATCCTGCACACGTCAGAGTTTTTATTTTTATTTTTTGAAATGATTAAAACGTGCATCGTACGTGTATATTCATTTAATTTGATGACTTTATTTTTTTTAGATATGCGATACATTATACTAATGCTAGATAAGGATGTTCATGGTCACCTCAAATTTTCTATACATCTTCCGATCCGAGCAGTCAGAATTTCACTTTTGTTGTTTCTTTACTTTCTCATTAATTTATGATGAAAGTACGAAAGAATTGGACACCGTTGGACACCGTTGGACACCGTTCATCAACAATAAACTGGTTTTCAAGACCACTGTTTACTAAATAATTCACTTGTTCATTTGCTGACTTCGGCTGCAGCTTCTCCTAAGTTCTTGGGTACGGGGGATAACTATTCTATCACTTTGTGCTATTTGTATTTGTTTCCTCTTGTAACTTCCTTATTAGTTTAATCTAATGATTAGATTCAGAGATATAAAATAATATTTTATTGGATTAATTATAACTGAACAATATCTCCTATATATAGGACAAAAACAAAGATTAAACTAACATATAATATGATATGGGACTATACTAAAGTCATATAATATCTAATATCTAACACTCCATTTCAAATTCACGGTGGATTGAACAGTATGAGTTTGCTCAACAAATATCGAAATCTCTGGACAGTGTGAGATTCAGTGAAGAAGTCTACTATCTGCTATGAAGAGCTCACAGAATGAAGAGAAATGATCCATGCTTCAAAACGCTCACAGATATAGTGTCAATCAATCTCTATATGCTTCGTCCGCTGTTGAAAGACCGGGTTGCTTGCAATATGCAAAGCACTCCGGTTATCGCAGTAAAGCGGAGTAGCTCTTGTAAGAGTGACGCTCATATCTAATTATAGGCACCGAACATAAACAATCTCTCTAGTGGTACCTGCTATCACTCTATACTCAGCTGCTGTGGAAGAACATGTGACAACTGCATGTTTCTTCTTTCACCATGAGATCAGCGAATTACCGAGAAATAAACAGAACATGTGCTAAACCGTCTGGTAATGTGGTCCTCTGCCCAATCTGAATCAGAATATACACTAAGCTCTACTGTAGATGTAGAAGACATGAATAATGACCGATTGATAGTTTTCCGAAGATATCTGAGATTCCGAAGAAGAGTACTGCAGTGAACTGATCGAGGAGATGAAACAACTTGCTGACAATATGTAACGACCCTAATTTTTGATGAATACGTTTTATAAACAAACTAAATTCTACTAGTTATAAAATTATTTTCTTTTTGATTAAAGGAATTATTTTTTTTACTAATAACCTCAAATTATTCATATATATATATATATATATATATATATATATATATATATGCATAAGTGTGTTTTTGAGTTTGGGCTTGAGAGGCCCAATGTAACAAACAAAACAACACACAAACAAAAGAGAAAAAAAATGAGAGAGCCCAAGTGTGTGGTTGGCCAAGATTGCGAGGGAAAAAGAGAGAGCTAGGGTTAGGGTTTTTGAACTCAATTTGACTCATGATACGTCTTTCACCACTCCTACACTCCACCACCCTCTTTAACCAATGCATGATAAAATGCTCCCCTATTTTCCCATGCTCAAATCTGGCCAACACACCCCCTCCACCTTCCTTTCTTTTGTTTTTTAAACCCCTCCCACTTCTACTTCTCATTTTCATCTCCTACAACTTCCACACTCAAGAGAACGAGAAAAAGAAAGAGAGTAAGAGAGACTTGCTACAGATTTGGAGTAATAAGAAGAAGAGAAGCCAAGGAGAAGGAGTCAAGGAGCCAGGAAGGCAAGGAACTAGGAGCAAGAAGGCAAATCTTGAAGCTAGGAGCTTGTAGGATCTCTTTTCCATCAAAACTCATCAAGGTGGGGTGATTACAATCTCTTTGTTTATTTTTGCTTGTTAAATAGTAATTGTAGTGACTGAAAAATTACATGCATACTCTAGAATGAACCCTAATAACACGTTTTGTGTAAAAAAATCCAAAATAGAAAATCCTGTTAAAAAGCTAAAATTTTGCTGTCAGTCCGTAGCTCATAACTTAAACACTACTAGTTGGATTAATTTGAAATTTTTATATAATGTTATTTCATGTGTCTTGCACCTTCAGTAATTTTTCTAGATTTTTATGATTTTTTCTGCTATTAAAATAAAATGCAAACTTTCATGCTGGTCATAAGAAAAAGAAACACTTTTGTTGTTACTGTTGTGAGAAGAATGATGTGTATCTTTCTGCATGCTTATGGGAATAATCTGAAATTTTAGTATGTCAATGTTAAAAGTATCTAAGGCCTATGTTTCAAACATCATGAGATTTGGACCACTGTAGCTATGTTAATAAAGTCATGCAAACTCAGCTAGTTATTTTAGTAAATAGAACTGTTGCTGTTATTGCTATATTTTTTATGCTATTCAATGAGACATAATTAAAAACCTACTTCGTACAATCACCTGATTTTTGGAAGTGTTGTAACATCATGTGTCAGGAGCTAGAATCTAAATTTACAAAGAGTTCGGACACCGTTTACTATTTTAAATGGATTTTATCCCATGACTGTATAAATATGATGTGCTGTTCTAAGAATCTATATGCTTGTTAAAGATGGAACCATAAGAGCTTGTAAACGACCTTATCTGAAGAAATTTGAAACTAGTAAGTTGTAGTAGACACATATACCTTTCTGGAATGACTGAGAAATTATGATTTGGATAAGTTTACGATTTTATATGATTTTTGCAAGTGACGACAGAAACATAATGAATCTTAGAGCTCACTGTTTTGCACCATGTTCATGGAAATAAGTTTGAACTTGTACTTTGTTAGCTTAGATTTGTTGTTTGAGGTCACAAATCATGTTATAGATGTGGACATGAGTTAGGAATTAAATGTTCTAAAGTTGCTTGCTAAGAGTAGTTCATAGTTACTTGTAGACCCCAATATAGATAACGTTGTTCACTGTTTTGAAGTGAAATTTGTATTGGATGTTAGGGTATTGTTGTTGACCACTTTGGGATGAAATTCATGTCCAAAGTGTGTGTATACTTGCTTTCTACCTTGAGTAGAAGCATGGGAGAGTTCGACCACGATTATTTAAAGAAACGGGATCGGGAGCGACTCCGTTTTAGCATAAACGCCAAATGTGTACTTGCTGTTTGGAATTATAAATTGTCAATTTTAGGTCTCTTAGAGCATCCACAGTGGTTTGCTAAATACTCAAAATTTAGAAATCCATTTAGAAAACCTACGTGCAGTGGTTTGCTAAAAACTCAAAAGTTAGAATAGGAATGTACAGTAAGTTGCTAAAGTTAGAAGCCTGGATAGAAGATTGCTAAATATAGAAGACGGATGATGATGCTCCGTTTATGGCCTTGGACGGATGATGATCATCCGTTCTTTATTTTAAGTGATTTTAAAAAAAAAAAAAAATCTGAACTGAGCAAACGGATGATGTTCATCCGTGTGGCTCAATTTCTGATTTTTTTTTTTAGTTCTCATTGATTTTTTTATAATATAAAACTCAAAAAAAAATTCAAAAAAAAAGCCCAAACCATCCAAACGGATGATGATCATCCGTTTGGAATGGTTTGACTTTTTTGTTGACTTTTTTTTTTAAAAAAAAAATCACCGTTAAGTATTATAATGAGTTAAAAAAAAAAAAAAAAACTAAAAACGGATGAACATCATCCGTCTACTCTAATTTTAGGATTTTGACCACTGCAGCGAACTACTCCGATTGCTATTGCTAAATGCTAATTTTAGAAATGAGAATAGCAAACGACTGTGGATGCTCTTAGAACCCCTATTTGGGTATTCATGGGTTAGAACTTACTCCTAGTATAGTGTACCTTGTTGGGATACATCGGTTGAGTATTGAGACTCTAGGATTAAGTCTTATTGACAAACCTAGACGGGTAGAATAGGAATCGTGTCGCATCGAACACGTTGGAGGAGATGACTCTTACGCCGACGCACTCGCCATGCATGGATGGATTCCATGGTTGTGTTTTAGAGCTACCACTTGTCGATAATCGTGGAGCGTGAAGGTTAGTGGGAGCTATGTGTTGGTCGGGCTGAGGTTGCGATCGAACTCCAAGCGTAGATGACGGTTGTGGCGATCGACGGAGTCGGTTCGTCGTTGGTTCATGCCAACTGTAGGCCGAGGCTATAGTACCCTGTATTTTAAATATAATTTTAAATATTTATAAATGAATTAAAATGATTTTCTGGAGATTTAATAAATATTTTTCTAAAGATTTATCTTTTTACACGTGCAAAACCCGTACAAATATTTTTGGTGTAAATATCCAATTTTATATTTTTAATAAATTCTCCTACTTATAATGGAGTATATTCTAAATTTTGGGATTTTTCTGAATAAAGAAACTATTTTTTATAAATATCTCGAAAGAGAGGGGCTTTCATGTAAAAAAATCGTTTGGACCTCAAATAAATAATAAAAATTCATTTTTACTGACTTTTGAGCTTTTCATGGTCATCATTGAAATTTAAATATATTTAAATTTTATTTAGAGTTGATTTTGTAAAGATTTAAACAAATATGGTGTTTTTGCAAATATGGAATTTATGTTGGATCTTGTGCAAATATTTTCCTGAAAAGTAAAAGTCAGATATTTTAATTGGAAAATATAGTATGTATTATTAGATATTATTTCTAAATTTTCTGGATTTTAACGAATAATTTATGATGTATTTGCAAATATTACAAAAAGAAGGACTTTTGTGCAAAATTGCCACCCTGAGTGCAAATCCGAATTTTTCTTATTGTTGGGCTGTGCTGGATTGCTGGAAAACTCAGTAGTAAAAGGATTTGATTTGGTTTTAATTTATTAACTTATTTTAACTACTTTATAAAGAAAGGTTTATATATGTAAAGTAATAATTTGTTAAAGGATTATTTCGCAAATGTGTTTCAAAACCCTAATTCCTCTATTCCGGGTATTTAAAGGAGGTGAAGTGCAACCGACTTTCAATACATAACACAAGGTTTATTATTTTTTATTTTTCTTGGAGATTGAAAGAGAAGATCTTGGATTTCGCAAAGAAGGGTTTTGCTTATTCGATTGGATTTCTTCATTTGAGGTGAGTGATATAATTGTTTTGTTGTTTTGTTTTATGTATGTGAGTGACTTGTTTGTTTTCTTTTGATTTGTGTATATTGTATGCGAATGATATGAATGTTTTATTGATCTTGGATGTCGAATTTCATCCATTAGAAAGCATGCTAGGGTTGGGTATGAATATGTATGTTGGATGGATGATAAAATTGGATCTTTTGTGAACCCTAGTTATTGTGAGTAGAATTTACATGTGGATTATTTTAGGTTGTTGGAGAACCTAATATAAATTGTGAGTAGGCTATTTCTTTTAGATTATTACTGATTTGATTGAGTATGATGGATGTTATGCATTAATTGATTTAAAGATGAGATTTTTGGACTATTGGTGGGTTGGAAAAACACAACTTGGCCATGTTGATGACAAATTTGTTTTGTTCATGAGTCAACTATTGAGATTAGTTGAGATTGAGTTTGAAAAATTTTGAGAATGAATAATGGTTTAAAAGACCATGTTTTGAGAATTTGAGTTATGATGACTAAAATTAGGGATTGATACATTTTGATTAAATTTGGGGATTTGTGATTTTGTGAAAGATACTGTTCGAATTTGGATTTCTCAAATATTAAGTTTTAAATCTGAATATTTGTTATTTTAGCTTATGGATTTGTGAAGTTATTTTGGTGCACAAGTATGCACAAACGTTTTTCCTAGATATCGTCTTTTTGTTGTTTAAGAAGAAATTGAGTTTTATGCGTTTTCGAAGGATTTTACTATATCTCAACTTATTTTGGTATTGATATGTTTTGGAATATAAAACAAGGTTATTTTGATGTATGATTGATTCTTAAAAACTCTAATTTTGATATATGCACACATTCATATTTTTAATCTGAAGAAGTTCATCAAAAAGCTATTTTATCAATTCAAGTGGTTTTTGATTGGTTTTTATGGATCTTTATATATCCTATAAGTTGTATTTGATCATATCAGAAATATACTTTTTATAGATTTCGTTTTCGTAAAGTAAATCTTCGTATCTGTTGAATTATGCACAACCCAAATAGCAGTCTGTAGGTGAGGCAGTCGACTGGTATGTTTCGACAGTCGACCGTCGCTACCTGGCTGCTGTGTTTTTCTGTTTTTCTTGAAATCAAGTGCGGAACAGTCGACTGAAGCATTTCTCCAATCGACTGTCTCTGCTCCATTTTGGTATTTTCTCGAAGTGTTGATTTTCACTCTGGACAGTCGACTGGTGACTATTAGCAGTCGACTGCTACTACTTAGTATTTATTTTCTTAAAACGTTGGATTTTCCCTCTGGACAGTCGACTGATGCCTTTTACAGTCGACTGATACTGATACTTTCTTGAGTTATTCTGAGGTTCTTTAAACGATTGATTGTTTAAATATTTTCGGATCTGTAACTTACTATTCTAAATATTATTGTTTCTACAGAACATATGTTTTCAAGATATTTTATTGTTGGATTTGGATTCGGGAATTTTATAAAGTTTTGGATTTTGTTGATTGGAGAGGTTTCTCCCTTTGATCATTTTGACGATGGATTAGTGAGTTTTGGTGTTGTTGAGATCTATAGAAGTTGAGTGGGAGTCCTGGTACCGGCAGTTGAGATTTGTTGAGTTAGACCTAGGGGGTCTTGGTTTAGTTATTGTTGAGTATTTAAGTCCGGCAGGATACACTAACTCTAGAGATGGAGATTTTGTGTTTTAATAATAATCAACTTAAGGACAGGCACTAGTGGGGATGTGATGGAACTTGAGAAACGTAAGTATAGGCTCATAGTTTTGTTAGTCCAACGGATGCATTCCAGGACTGTTTGTTGTATTATGTCTCGAGAGGAAATTTATGTGTTCGCGTGTCGAAGGTCTGCAAGCCTATTCACGGAGCATGCAGGGTGCATTCGCATGTCGAGGGTCGGCATGCCTATTCACGGAATGTACCTGGTGTATTTGCACGTCGAGGGCCTTGCAAGCCTATTCGTGGGGTACACGGGTTTGGTAGATGATTCTCCGATTGTTATTTTTGAGCTATCTTACATGATGCTTGCGCGTCGAGGGTTGTGGTGCCTATTCACAGAGTATTCTGGATTTTGTTTCCCATCACCGTAGTAGGATTAGTTGCATAACTAGGGGCTATCCCTATAAAGTGGAGATCGTTAAGGACTTGCACCGGTTCTATGTACTGTGGAATGCATAGAATCCGACAAGTATGCATTAGAGAGTCAGCATATAGAGATTGTGTTTTCTTGACTTAGTTTTATGCTTGTGTTTTTCTGTTTTTCCTACACTTGGCACTTAGTCTAGAATCACTTGATGTTTTTATGAATTACTATTTGCTATCTTATATTCCTTGATGTTTTCATGCTTCACTTATTTGTTATTTTTCATTTCATTTTTTCTTTCTGATGATACATGTTGTGGATGACTCAGTGTTTTATGATTAATTATGTTGCTTTGTTTTATGTCACTTACACCTTTATGGCTGACCTCTTTAGTTTTGGGGGTTAGGGATCATCTCTAGCCTCATATTTTACAGGTTGTTGTTACTAAGAGCTTGTGGTTTGGATGCTTGAGATAAATTGATGTAATAGAGCTTTTGTGTAAAATTTGTAAAAGAAGTGTTATAGAAAGAAAGTTTGTAATTCAAGGTATTTTGTATTTCCCTGTATTTGTAAATGATTGTTGTAATAAAAGTTTGAAATAAAAATTATCTGTGTTTTTGGCTATGTGTACTATTACATTGAAGTTGATGCTGGGAATTGTGCCACGTATTTTCTAAGATATTATATTAGAAATTCGGGGCGCTACAGAGATTGGTATCAGAGCATGCTTCAATAGTAATAGTAGACATATTATGAAAAACCAACCTAGGTGTGGATAGTAGAGCGTGGGTACCTAGGTGTGGACATTAGAGTGTGAGTATCACATAGAGTTAGAACATGATGTTTGGTTTGGGGTATGGTTGAGGTTTTGCTATAGGGAATTGATGTGAAGGTGAATTTTGTTTTGATGTTCTAACTATACCCTCATTTTGCAGTATTCAGTAGAATGACAGGACCCAGAACTAGGAATGGTAGTAACAATGGTGATGAAGCTGGAAGTTCCCAAGGAACAGGTGTTGATCTCGAGGCCGAATTTGCCAGGGTGTATCAGACTTTGAATGCACTGATGGCAGATAATTTGGCGTAGACTCAGAATCAGAATCAGAATCATGGAGCTGGACCAGGATTGGTTAATGCCGATCCCGTCAAGCAGATTGAGTCATTCAAGAGGATGAGGCCACCCATGTTTGAGGGGCAGTCTGATCCAAATGGGACTGATGATTGGATTAGACGGATGGAGACAATCTTCGAGGTCTCGGAAACTCCGGCAGCCAATAAGGTGAAGTTGGCCACTATGCAGTTGGAAAAGGATGGTGGTGTTTGGTGGCAATCGGTGAAGAGGACTTTGGGGGACCAGCAGATGACTTGGGAGGCTTTTCTGGAAGAGTTCAGAGAGCGTTCCTTTCCTTTAGATATTCAGGAGAGGAAAGCGACAGAATTCTTGAATCTACAGCAGGGTAGCATGACCGTGCGAGAGTATGAGACCAAGTTCGCTCAGCTGTCGAGGTATGCACTAGAGTTGATAGTTGACGAGGCGAAGAAGGCCGAGAAGTTTGAGCAGGGCTTGAGGCCAAACTTGAGGTCGAGTATGATTCCGTTAGGCATAAGGAGGTTCAACAAGCTGGTCAGGAGAGCAGCTATGACAGAGGAAGACATGGATCAGTTCCAGAAGAAGCAGGAGACCTAGAACCAGAACAAGAGGCCAGCAGATGGTCAAAGTGGGAAAGAATTCCCAGCGAAGCAGGGCAAGTTCGGTGGGCCTGCAGTTCAAGGTGTGACTTGTTTCAACTGTGGAGAGACAGGTGATTATCAGGTAGCATGCACCAAGCCTCGGAAGGTGCAGGTTTGTTATCATTGTGGTCGTGAAGGGCATATCAGACCGAACTGTCCGCAGCTGAAGAAAGATGGTGCAGGGGAAGGCAAGGTTCTGAGGCAGGGGCGAGTGTTCGCATTGACTGAGGAGGATGCGGGTTACTCAGGGATGTGATCCGGGGTGTACAAGAACATTGAATTTATTCATTTTGTATTAAGTAAAACTTTTATTTTGAGGAATAATTGGAGATTGAGTACCATTCTTCATGTAACAGGGATTGTTTTGGGATAATGGAATAAAAACAAAAGTTTTATTTGAAACTGTTTTCTTGCATACATTTGTGTCGCCCAATTCTTGCTAGTCTTAGGAGTGGAGCTTAAGGTGTTTCCAGGCAGGGTCTTGAGGTAGCTATCCTTAGTCATGTCCTTTCTAAGGAGGGAGTGACCACTAATTATCGGAAGGATGAAGCAGATGTGGAAGGTCAGAGTTGAATGCAGGAGTTCAGAGATTGTTGCGGCATGGCTTCCGATGGCAAGTTATCAGAGTTGCGCAGCGGAAGGTTGTTTTTCTGAACTCTTTGTATGATGGTTTTCCTTCTGTATGCTTGTATTTCTTTTGTTGGAATGTATTCTCCTGTGTGATGTATTTCATAAATTATGTTTCCATTTAAGAGATATTGCAATCCTTATTGGTGTGTTGTTTGGACCCCATTAGCAGTAATTCTGAGGACAGAACTCTTCTAAGAAGGGAGTAATGTGTACCCCATATTTAAAATATAATTTTAAAGATTTATAAATGAATTAAAATGATTTTCTAGAGATTTAATAAATATTTTTCTAAAGATTTATCTTTTTACACGTGCAAAACACGTACAAATATTTTTTGTGTAAACATCCAATTTTTTATTTTTAATAAATTCTCCTACTTATAATGGGGTGTATTCTAAATTTTAGGATTTTTCTGAATAAAGAAACTATTTTTATAAATATCTCGAAAGAGAGAGGCTTTTATGTAAAAAAGCCGTTTGGATCTCAAATAAATAATGAAAATTCATTTTTACTGAATTTTGGGCTTTTCATGGTCATCATTGAAATTTAAATATATTTAAATTTTATTTAGAGTTGATTTGGTAAAGATTTAAACAAATATGGTGTTTTTGCAAATATGGAATTTATGTTGGATCTTGTGCAAATATATTCCTGAAAAGTAAAAGTCAGATATTTTAATTGGAAAATATAATATGTATTATTAGATATTATTGTTGAATTTTCGGGATTTTTACGAATATTTTATGATGTATTTGCAAAAATTACAAAAAGAAGGGCTTTTGTGCAAAATTGCCACCCTGAGTGCAAATCCTAATTTCTTATTGCTGGGCTGTGCTGGATTGCAGGACAACTCAGTAGTAAAAGGATTTGATTTGGTTTTAATTTATTAACTTATTTTAACTACTTTATAAAGAAAGGTTTATATATGTAAAGTAATAATTTGTTAAAGGATTATTTCGCAAATGTGTTTCAAAACCCTAATTCCTCTATTTCGGGTATTTAAAGGAGGTGGAGTGCAGCCGTCTTTCGCTGCATAACATAAGGTTTATTATTTTTTATTTTTCTTGGAGATTGAAAGAGAAGATCTTGGATTTCGCAGAGAAGGGTTTTGCTTATTCGATTGGATTTCTTCATTTGAGGTGAGTGATATAATTGTTTTGTTGTTTTGTTTTATGTATGTGAGTGACTTGTTTGTTTTCTTTTGATTTGTGTATATTGTATGCGAATGATATGAATGTTTTATTGATCTTGGATGTCGAATTTCATCCATTAGAAAGCATGCTAGGGTTGGGTATGAATATGTATGTTGGATGGATGATAAAATAGGATCTTTTGTGAACCCTAGTTATTGTGAGTAGTATTTACATGTGGATTATTTTAGGTTGTTGGAGAACCTAATATAAATTGTGAGTAGGCTATTTCTTTTAGATTATTACTGATTTGATTGAGTATGATGGATGTTATGCATTAATTGATTTAAAGATGAGATTTTTGGACTATTGGTGGGTTGGAAAAACACAACTTGGCCATGTTGATGACAAATTTGTTTTGTTCATGAGGAAACTATTGAGATTAGTTGAGATTGAGTTTGAAAAATTTTGAGAATAAATAATGGTTTAAAATGCCATGTTTTGAGAATTTGAGTTATGATGACTAAAATTAGGGATTGATACATTTTGATTAAATTTGGGGATTTGTGATTTTGTGAAAGATACTGTTCGAATTTGGATTTCTCAAATACTAAGTTTTAAATCTGTATATTTGTTATTTTAGCTTATGGATTTGTGAAGTTATTTTGGTGCACAAGTATGCACAAATGTTTTTCCTAGATATTGTCTTTTTGTTGTTTAAGAAGAAATTGAGTTTTATACGTTTTCAAAGGATTTTACTATATCTCAACTTATTTTGGTATTGATGTGTTTTGGAATATAAAACCAGGTTATTTTGATATATGATTGATTCTTAAAAACTCTAATTTTGATATATGCACACATTCATATTTTTAAGCTGAAGAAGTTCTTCAAAAAGCTATTTTATCAATTCAAGTGGTTTTTGATTGGTTTTTATGGATCTTTGTATATCCTATAAGTTGTATTTGATCATATCCGAAATATACTTTTTATAGATTTCGTTTTCGTAAAGTAAATCTTCGTATCAGTTGAATTATGCACAACCCAAATAACAGTCTGTAGGTGAGGCAGTCGACTGGTATGTTTCGACAGTCGACCGTCGCTACCTGGCTGCTGTGTTTTCCCTTTTTCTTGAAATCAAGTGCGGAACAGTCGACTGGACCATTTTTCCAGTCGACCGTCTCTACTCCATTTTGGTATTTTCTCGAAGTGTTGGATTTTCACTCTGGACAGTCGGCTGGTGACTATTAGCAGTCGACTGCTACTACTTAGAATTTGTTTTCTTAAAAACGTTGGATTTTCGCTCTGGACAGTCGACCGATGCCTTTTACAGTCGACTGATACTATTGCTTTCTTGAGTTATTCTGAGGTTCTTTAAACGATTGATTCTTTAAATGTTTTCGGATCTATAACTTACTATTCTAAATATTATTATTTCTACAGAACATATGTTTTCAAGATGTTTTATTGTTGGATTTGGATTCGGGAATTTTATAAATTTTTGAATTTTTTGATTGGAGAGGTTTTTCCCTTTGATCGTTTTGACGATGGATTAGTGAGTTTTGGTCTTGTTGAGATCTCTAGGAGTTGAGTGGGAGTCCTGGTACCGGCAGTTGAGATTTGTTGAGTTAGACCTAGGGGGTCTTGGTTAAGTTGCTGTTGAGTATTTTAGTCCGGTAGGATACACTAACTCTAGAGATGGAGATTTTGTATTTTAATAATAATCAACTTAAGGACAGGCACTAGTGGGGATGTGATGGAACTTGAAAAACGTAAGTAAAGGTTCATGGTTTTGTTAGTCCAACGGATGCGTTCCAGGACTGTTTGTTGTGTTCTGTCTCGAGAGGACATTTGTGTGTTTACGTGTCGAAGGTCTGCAAGCCTATTCACGGAGCATGCAGGGTGCATTCGTGTGTCGAGGGTCTACAGGCCTATTCACGGAATGTACCTGGTGTATCTGCACGTCGAGGGCCTTGCAAGCCTATTCGTGGGGTACACGGGTTTGGGAGATGATTCTCCGATTGTTGTTTTTGAGCTATCTTACATGATGCTTGCGCGTCGAGGGCTGTGGTGCCTATTCGCAGAGTATTCTGGATCTTGTTTCCCATCACCGTAGTAGGATTAGTTGCGTAACGAGGGATTATCCCTATAAAGTGGAGATCGTTAAGGGCTTGCACCGGACCTATGTACTATGCAATGCATAGAATTTGACAAGTATGCATTAGAGAGTCAACATATAGAGATTGTGTTTTCTTGACTTGGTTTTATGCTTGTGTTTGTCTATTTTTCCTACACTTGTCACTTAGTCTAGAATCACTTGACCTTTTCATGAATTACTATTTGCTATCTTATATTCCTTGATGTTTTCATGCATCACTTATTTGTTATTTTTCATTTCATTAATTCTTGCTGATGATACATGTTGTGGATGACTTAGTGCTTTATGATTAATTATGTTGCTTTGTTTTATGTCACTCACACCTTTATGGCTGACCCCTTTAGTTTTGGGGGTTAGGGATCATCTCTAGCCTCATGTTTTACAGGTTGTTGTTGCTTAGAGCTTGGGGTATGGATGCTTGAGATAAATTGATGTAATAGAGATTTTGTGTAAAATTTGTAAAAGAAGTGTTGTAAAAAGAAAGTTTGTAATTCAAGGTTTTTTGTATTCCACTGTGTTTGTAAATGATTGTTGTAACAAAAGTTTGAAATAAAAATTATCTGTGTTTTTGGCTATGTGTACTATTACATTGAAGTTGATGCCGGGAATTGTGCCACGTATTTTCTAAGATATTTTATTAGAAATTCGGTGTGCTACATGGATTGGTATCAGAGCATGCTTCAATTGTAATAATAGATATAGTATGAAAAATCAACCTAGGTGTGGACACTAGAGCGTGGGTACCTAGGTGTGGACATTAGAGTGTGAGTATCACATAGAGTTAGAACATGATGTTTGGTTTGGGGTATGGTTGAGGTTTTTCTATAGGGTATTGATGTGAAGGTGAATTTTGTTGTGATGTACTAACTTTACCCCCATTTTGCAGTATTCAGTAGAATGACAGGACCCAGAACTAGGAATGGTGGTAACAATGGTGATGGAGCTGGAAGTTCCCAAGGAACGGGAGTTGATCTCGAGGCCGAATTTGCAAGGGTGTATCAGACTTTGAATGCACTAATGGCATCTAATTTGGCGCAGACTCAGAACCAGAATCAGAATCATGGAGCTGGACCAGGATTGGTTAACGCCGATCCCATCAAGCAGATCGAGTCCTTCAAGAGGATAAGGCCACCCGTATTTGAGGGGCATTCTGATCCAAATGAGACTGATGATTGGATTAGATAGATGGAGACAATCTTCGAGATCTCAGAAACCCTGGCAGCCAATAAGGTGAAGTTGGCCACTATGCAGTTGGAAAAGAATGCTGGTGTTTGGTGGCAATCGGTGAAGAGGACTTTGGGGGACCAGCAGATGACTTGGGAGGATTTTCTGGAAGAGTTCAGAGAGCGTTTCTATCCTTTAGATATTCAGGAGAGGAAAGTGACAGAATTCTTGAATCTACAGTAGGGCAGCATGACCGTGCAAGAGTATGAGACCAAGTTCGCTCAGCTGTTGAGGTATGCACCAGAGTTGATAGTTGACGAGGCGAAGAAGGCCAAAAAGTTTGAGCAGGACTTGAGGCCAAACTTGAGGTCGAGAATGATTTCGTTAGGCATAAGGAGGTTCGACAAGCTGGTCAGGAGAGCAGCTATGATAGAGGAAGACATGGACCAGTTCCAGAAGATGCAGGAGACCTGGAACAAGAACAAGAGGCCAGCAGATGGTCAAAGTGGGAAAGAATTCCCAGCAAAGTAGGGCAAGTTCAGTGGGCCAGTGAGGAAGGCGCCTACAGTTCAAGGTGTGACTTGTTTCAACTGTGGAGAGACAGGTCATTATCAGGTAGCATGCACCCAGCCTCAGAAGGTGCAGGTTTGTTATCATTGTGGTCGTGAAGGGCATATCAGACAGAACTATCCGCAGCTGAAGAAAGATAGTGTAGGGGAAGGCAAGGTTCTGAGGTAGGGGCGAGTGTTCGCATTGACTGAGGAGGATGCGGGTAACTCAGGAAAGTGATCCGGGGTGTGCAAGAACTTTGAATTTATTCATTTTGTATTAAGTAAAACTTTTATTTTGCGGAATAATTGGAGATTGAGTACCATTTTCATGTAACAGGGACAGTTTTGGGATAATGGAATAAAAACAAAAGTTTTATTTGATACTGTTTTCTTGCATACATTTGTGTCACCCAATTCTTGCTAGTCTTAGGAGTGGAGCTTAAGGTGTTTCCACGCAGGGTCTTGAGGTGGCTATCCTTAGTCATGTACTTTCTAAGGAGGAAGTGACCACTGATTCTCGGAAGGATGAAGCAGATGTGGAAGGTCAGAGTTGGATGCAGGAGTTTAGAGATTGTTGCGGCATGGCTTCCGATGGCAAGTTATCAGAGTTGCGCAGCGGAAGGTTGTTTTTCTGAACTCTTTGTATGATGGTGTTCCTTCTGTATTCTTGTATTTCTTTTGTTGGAATGTATTCTCCTGTGTGAGGTATTTCATAAATTATGTTTCCATTTAAGAGATATTGCAATCCTTATTGGTGTGTTGTTTGGACCCTATTAACAGTAGTTCTGAGGACAAAACTCTTCTAAGAAGGGAGTGATGTAGTACCCCGTATTTTAAATATAATTTTAAAGATTTATAAATGAACTAGATTTGCCCGTGGGCACGTGCCTACGGCACGTCTTCGGAATGATACAATACATGAAATGCCCTGTAAATAGTAAAACAATAATTATGTAGTTCAAGTTTGAATAGTATGACCATAATTAGTTGTAAATAAAAGTCCATGTTTCCATTAGTATATGTTGAAAAATAATTATAAATGAGGGTATAAAATCTAACTTCTTAGAACTTTAAATGTAGAAAATGATGAAATTTTAACTGTTAAAGAGATATTTGCTATTTTCAATATAACATGTACAATAAAAAAACATAAAAATTTTGAAAATTTATAAAACTAAAATCTTAAAATCTAAATTTATAAATAAATAAAGAAAAAATGAGAGAGAGATATAGAGAGAGAGAAAGAGAGAAATATGAAAAAGTGTAGGGAGAAGATAGAAGAGAGAGATAGTAATAAAGTAATGAGTTTTTTTAGTTTTAGGGGGAAAATTTTTGATTTTGGGGTTTGAAATTTTGGGAGGAAAAATATGTTTTGTGAGGTTAGATCTTGACCTTTGATTTTGGGAGGATTGAAGGTGAGCCATAGCTTTCTTTGTGTTTTATTATATAGATTAAAAATAGTTTTCTGGAGATTTAATAAATATTTTTCTAAAGATTTATCTTTTTACACGTGCAAAACACGTACAAATATTTTTTGTGTAAATATCCAATTTTCTATTTTTAATAAATTCTCCTAGTTATAATGAAGTGTATTCTAAATTTTGGGATTTTTCTGAATAAAGAAACTATTTTTATAAATATCTTGAAAGAGAGGGCCTTTTATGTAAAAAAGCCGTTTGGATCTCAAATAAATAATAAAAATTAGTTTTTACTGACTTTTGGGCTTTTCATGGTTATCATTGAAATTTAAATATATTTAAATTTTATTTAGAGTTGATTTGGTAAAGATTTAAACAAATATGGTGTTTTTGCAAATATGGAATTTATGTTGGATCTTGTGCAAATATTTTCCTGAAAAGTAAAAGTCAGATATTTTAATTGGATAATATAATATGTATTATCAGATATTATTGCTGAATTTTCTGGTTTTTTACGAATATTTTATGATGTATTTGCAAATATTACAAAAAGAAGGGCTTTTGTGCAAAATTGCCACTCTGAGTGCAAATCCGAATTTTTCTTATTGCTGGGCTGTGCTAGATTGCTGGACAACTCAGTAGTAAAAGGATTTGATTTGGTTTTAATTTATTAACTTATTTTAACTACTTTATAAAGAAAGGTTTATATATGTAAAGTAATAATTTGTTAAAGGATTATTTCGCAAATGTGTTTCAAAACCCTAATTCCTCTATTCCGGGTATTTAAAGGAGGTGGAGTGCAGCCGTCTTTCACTGCATAACATAAGGTTTATTATTTTTTATTTTTCTTGGAGATTGAAAGAGAAGATCTTGGATTTCGCAAAGAAGGGTTTTGCTTATTCGGTTGGATTTCTTCATTTGAGGTGAGTGGTATAATTGTTTTGTTGTTTTGTTTTATGTATGTGAGTTACTTGTTTGTTTTCTTTTGATTTGTGTATGTTGTATGCGAATGATATGAATGTTTTATTGATCTTGGATGTCGAATTTTATCCATTAGAAATCATGCTAGGGTTGGGTATGAATATGTATGTTGGATGGATGGTAAAATTGGATCTTTTGTGAATCCTAGTTATTGTGAGTAGAATTTACATGTGGATTATTTTAGATTGTTGGAGAACCTAATATAAATTGTGGGCAGGCTATTTCTTTTAGATTATTACTGATTTGATTGAGTATGATGGATGTTATGCATTAATTGATTTAAAGATGAGATTTTTGGACTATTGGTGCATTGGAAAAACGCAACTTGGCCATGTTGATGACAAACTTTTTTTGTTCATGAGTCAACTATTGAGATTAGTTGAGATTGAGTTTGAAAAATTTTGAGAATGAATATTGATTTAAAAGACCATGTTTTGAGAATTTGAGTTATGATGACTAAAATTAGGGATTGATACATTTTGATTAAATTTGGGGATTTGTGATTTTGTGAAAGATACTGTTCGAATTTGGATTTCGCAAATATTAAGTTTTAAATCTGAATATTTGTTATTTTAGCTTATGGATTTGTGAAGTTATTTTGGTGCACAAGTATGCACAAACGTTTTTCCTAGATATCGTCTTTTTGTTGTTTAAGAAGAAATTGAGTTTTATGCGTTTTCGAAGGATTTTACTATATCTCAACTTATTTTGGTATTGATATGTTTTGGAATATAAAACAAGATTATTTTGATGTATGATTGATTCTTAAAAACTCTAATTTTGATATATGCACACATTCATATTTTTAATCTGAAGAAGTTCATCAAAAAGCTATTTTATCAATTCAAGTGGTTTTTGATTGGTTTTTATGGATCTTTATATATCCTATAAGTTGTACTTGATCATATCAGAAATATACTTTTTATAGATTTCGTTTTCGTAAAGTAAATCTTCGTATCTGTTGAATTATGCACAACCCAAATAGCAGTCTGTAGGTGAGGCAGTCGACTGGTATGTTTCGACAGTCGACCGTCGCTACCTGGCTGCTGTGTTTTCCCGTTTTTCTTGAAATCAAGTGTGGAACAGTTGACTGAACCATTTCTCCAGTCGACCGTCTCTGCTCCGTTTTGATATTTTCTCGAAGTGTTGGATTTTCACTCTGGACAGTCGACTGGTGACTATTAGCAGTCGACTGCTACTACTTAGAATTTATTTTCTTAAAAACGTTGGATTTTCGCTCTGGACAGTCTACCGATGCCTTTTACAGTCGACTGATACTGATGCTTTCTTGAGTTATTCTGAGGTTCTTTAAACGATTGATTCTTTAAATATTTTCGGATCTATAACTTACTATTCTAAATATTATTATTTCTACAGAACATATGTTTTCAAGATGTTTTATTGTTGGATTTGGATTCAGGAATTTTATAAAGTTATGGATTCTGTTGATTGGAGAGGTTTTTCCCTTTGATCGTTTTGACGATGGATTGGTGAGTTTTGGTCTTGTTGAGATATCTAGGAGTTGAGTGGGAGTCCTGGTACCGGCAGTTGAGATTTGTTGTGTTAGACCTGGGGGGTCTTGGTTTAGTTGTTGTTGAGTATTTAAGTCCGGCAGGATACACTAACTCTAGAGATGGAGATTTTGTGTTTTAATAATAATCAACTTAAGGACAGGCACTAGTGGGGATGTGATGGAACTTGAGAAACATAAGAATAGGCTCATGGTTTTGTTAGTCCAACGGATGCGTTCCAGGACTGTTTGTTGTGTTCTGTCTCGAGAAGACATTTGTGTGTTTACATGTCGAAGGTCTGCAAGCCTATTCACGGAGCATGCAGGGTGCATTCGTGTGTCGAGGGTCTACAGGCCTATTCACGGAATGTACCTGGTGTATCTGCACGTCGAGGGCCTTGCAAGCCTATTCGTGGGGTACACGGGTTTGGGAGATAATTCTTCTTTTGTTGTTTTTAAGCTATCTTACATGATGCTTGCACGTCGAGGGCTGTAGTGCCTATTCGCAGAGTATTCTGGATCTTGTTTCCCATCACCGTAGTAGGATTAGTTGCATAACGAGGGGTTATCCCTATAAAGTGGAGATCGTTAAGGGCTTGCACCGGACCTATGTACTATGGAATGCATAGAATCCGACAAGTATGCATTAGAGAGTCAGCATATAGAGATTGTGTTTTCTTGACTTGGTTTTATGCTTGTGTTTTCCTGTTTTTCCTACACTTGACACTTAGTCTAGAATCACTTGATGTTTTCATGAATTACTATTTGCTATCTTATATTCCTTGATGTTTTCATGCATCACTTATTTGTTATTTTTCATTTCATTAATTCTTGCTGATGATACATGTTGTGGATGACTCGGTGCTTTATGATTAATTATGTTGCTTTGTTTTATGTCACTCACACCTTTATGGCTGACCCCTTTAGTTTTGGGGGTTAGGGATCATCTCTAGCCTCATATTTTACAGGTTGTTGTTGCTTAGAGCTTGGGGTTTGGATGCTTGCGATAAATTGATGTAATAGAGCTTTTGTGTAAAATTTGTAAAAGAAGTGTTGTAAAAAGAAAATTTGTAATTCAAGATGTTTTGTATTCCGCTGTGTTTGTAAATGATTGTTGTAACAAAAGTTGGAAATAAAAATTATCTGTATTTTTGGCTATGTATACTATTACATTGAAGTTGATGCTGGGAATTGTGCCACGTATTTTCTAAGATATTATATTAGAAATTTGGGGTGCTACAGAGGCGGGTCAACCCTTGGGCCGGACTTGAGAGCTAGTTGAGTCCTAGTGCGGGATGGGTTAAGATCCATGACTGATAAACGGTAACTAACTAGAAAGAGTTTACAAGTAGAACTTAAACAGTTATTCATAGCAAGCTAAGTTGATTACCACGTTAGGATTGGATATGGTAGATAGATCGCCTAATTAAGGGATTGGGTAATATGATATAGTTCTAGGCTCACGTAGAGGTCCATACTTCTAATAAGAAAATGAAAGAGAATTAGAGTTTGGCTAGAGTGATGGATTTTAGTAATCAGTTGATAAAACAAATGTTAGTAATCTTGTGATTAATCGTATCTTTAATCTTGGAGTGGGGTAGCATGGATACTTTGGTAGGACTAGATCGAGTCTTGGTTGAATGTAAGGACATGCACTTGCAAGGGTGTTCGCCTGTCAGGGGGATACATGGCGTCATCACGCCTAGCCAAATCCTAGGTTTGTTTAATGCGGACAGGGACCCCAAGCTGTCCTGAGGAGTGGAAACTCTGTGGAGGCTCCGCTGTTTCGGCATGAATACCTTTATGTCCATAACAACCTTTGAGGAGGTTTGGAGTGTTGACGTCGTCTCGACTGCAAGTTCTGCTCTAGTGCAAGGACGAGTGTAGCGGAGTAGGGAAAATCCTATATCCGTCAGGTCTTTTGTTGATCAATGCAGGCAGGAGGTTTAGAGAAAGACCCGGTGAGCGAGACTCTACCGGAAAGGCTCTAAGTCCTTCGGCGGGGAGCCCTGGTGTCTGTATATCAGCTTTTGGTGAGGTCCGGAGAGACGTAGATACAACAACATACCATGGGTACAGTCGTGACGGAGTAATCCTGTGACTGTAACCCCAGCCATGACGGAGTAAGCCTGTGGCTGAGATCCCGGGCATAGTGGATAAAATACGAGGTATTGGACACCACTAATGACAGCAGCGACTGGAGTAAGTCGGACGACTGCAGCCTCACCATCACTGGAATCAAAAATAGGAGAGAGCACAATAGTAGGATGCATAGCGGGGGATCGAGCCCTATCAAACTGAAGAACGTCGTTTGGTTGGGGGATGTGTAGTATAGGATGCATATCTTTCAACCAAGCGTGCATTAGCTTTAGGAGCATGTGCATAGTGTGTGCATTAGTTTAGGCCATGGCATATACCGACACTTGTTTGACACCACCTTTTTCTTCGCATCAAATATTTATGGTTGTTGAGGTTGGAATCGTTATATTATGGCGTATATAGTCGAGTATAGCATTTCGTCAGTTGTATTCAACTGACGTGCCCATAGTTATCAGTGCAGAATTTTTGACTTGGGAACGTGGAAAAGCTCTAGCATGGGAAAGCATCCAAGTGAAAGATACTGTCTAAATTTTATTGTACATTCTTGTTGTAATAATTAATTGTAATTGTTGTATTCATTGGACTTTGTAATAACAATTTGATGTAATAAAAAATTTTAATTTCCTATAATTTTTGTTGTGTTGTGACTCATTTGAAGAAAGATCCTGGAGTGTGTCACGAGTTCCTATGTTAGTCGGGACGCTACACAATACTAACTACATAAGCAATATCGGGTCTGATCATGCATAAATAGACAAGCGTCCAACAATTTGCTTGTATCTAGTGGGATCAGGAAAAATCTCACCATTTGTGAGACGAAGATTCACTTAAAGCTCTTAGGGAGTATCGGTTGATGACTGTCAGAGAGACATGCAACAGAAATAATGTTTGATGTGTATTTATGCTAAGAATGAGTATCCCCCGAGAGCCCTAGGCAATCTATAAACACGGGAAATAGCTTAGTCTGCCAAAGTTCTTCTTATGAAACTACTGGTGCAGGTATCTCTGAGTTGATGCAATGCCTGCAGAGTCATCCCCAGTAATAATCATATCATCAACATATAGCAGTAGAAGTCTTCTTCCCTGCGGTGAGGACCGCATAAATATGGAGTGATCCTGTGACCTCTGACAGAAACCAACATGTGTGATAACACGGCGAAAGCACTCAAACCAAGCTCGAGAGAACTGTTTCAAACCATATATAGCTCAACGGAGGCGACAAATATGACGAGGATGTGTGGTAAAGCCAAGAGGAGGTTGCTTGTAAACAACCTCAGATAGGGTATCACGAAGAAAAGCATTCTTCGCATCCATCTAATATAACAGCCACTGACAGATGGCAGCAACGGCAAGGACAGTATGAAATGTAGTCATCTGTGCAACTGGAGCAAAAATCTTATCATAATCAATATCATGCTCTTGAGTGAATCATCTAGCAACCTGACGAGCGCCGCTCAATGGAGCAATCAGGTCAATATTTGACCTTAAAGATCCACTTGCAACTAACAGGCTTTACGCCTATTGGTAGTGGAACAACATGTCAAGCTCTAGTATGATCAAATGCACGGAACTTCCCTACAATAGCCTCCCACTAGCCGAGATACTGAATAACTTCTTGATAAGTTCTGGGCTCATGTGTGGAGTGTATTACAGTGAGATATGCATGGAACTGTGGTGAGTAAGAGGCTAGGGTGGTAAAACCAAACTAGTCACAAGGACCAGTGGCATCAGGTGTGTAATGTGCCGGTGGGATGCTTGAAGTAGAACGGGTAGAGTGTCAAACCACTGGTGGTTGTGCGGGGTGTGGAGGTGAGATCGGTGATGTGGATGCATGGGGTTGTGATGTCTGGTTGCATGGGGTTGTAGCAAAGTAGGTGGTGTAAGTGCATGTGGCTATGACAATGCAGGTGTTGTGGGAGGTGCTGCTCTAGGACGGACGAGAAGCGTAAGATCAATATGAGAATGGAAAGGAGCTAAAGGGGTGGGAACGATGGGAATGTGTGTAGATGTGTCAGATGGGGTAGTCGAGGAAACTGGAAAATCGAGAAAATGAGTTTTCTAAGGATATGACAGATAGTAAGAATAACCTCTCGCAAAGGAGACATGACGAGATGTAACACCCCGTAAAATAAAACAACATTTTTATTATTATTATTTTTGTCTACTAATTTGTACGAGCAACACACGTGCATTATAATATATTGTAGTACTTGTATTATTCATTTATTATTATTAATTATTTATTGTATTCATATAGATGAAGAATATTTTAGTGTTGGTTATCAATACTAATAACAATTAATAATTATAATAAGTGAATAGTAATTGGACATAAGAGCCCAGTCCATTACAAAAACACAAACCAAAAACCCTAACCATAACCTAGTGGTCGGCCATTATATAGGAGACGAAGAGAGAGACTCTCTCTTTGTTGGCTTTTCTTTTGGAGTGTTTTTGGATCTTCGGAGGATAAGAGCTTTTGGAGGTGGGTGTTCTTTTCATTTAATTTCTATTGAGGTTGTTATTTTAATATAAGAGCATGCTAGATTGTTTGTAAACACTTGTTATAATCATAAAGACGATATAAATAGATGTATAATAAACATGGTTTGTATGTTCTTTATATTTTATTAAATTATTTTAAATTGATAAGTAGTTCTAGTTGTATTGTGTTGTTCACGAAAATATATACATATTGTTAGAACTCATATCATGCATGCAAGAACACTATTTTTATCTCTTAGTTTCGTGTTATGAATGATTGTAAACTTGTATAGTTGTTAAAAATTATTTTCATGAAGATTTAGGGTTTATTAAGTGCTTCAAAATATAAATTTTAGTTGATTAAATCACCGATTTTAGAGTTAAATAGTTGATGTTTTTGGGTTGTATTTTGCTAAAAAGTTTATGGATTTAATTAGGGTTTAAACCTCTGGATTATCGGGTCTGTTTGCGGGTTGAAGAGGGTTTGGGTTTGACTGTGTGCTAGGTGCGGGTTCATTTGGACTTTGGTTTCATGTATGGGCTGTTTGGACTGTACTCGGGCCTAGTTTGATGTGAGCACTTGACTGCATGTGGGCTTGGATGATGGAGGTTGTGGTCGAATCTAGAGGATGGCTTGGGTGAGCATGGATGGATTAAGTTTCCCTTTTTTTAGTTTATGTAAATTAAGTCAAGTGTATATGGGTTTGTGTATAGTCACGGTTTGGGGGTGACTAAATTCAGTCTGTGGTTTGTTTAAGTTGGGGTTTATTTTTAATTAATTCCATATAAGATTTAATTAATCTCAGTTTTTAGGATTAGAATAATTTCATATTTTAGATTAATTAAATTCCGAATTTTAGAATAGGATAATTTCATATTTCAGAATTGATTAATTTCAGATTTTTGATTGATTAGTTTCAGATTTTAAATTTGATTAATTCCATATTTTTAAATGATTATTTCCAGATTTAAGGTCTAGAGTTTTAATTATGGTATATTTGAGTTTAGTTGTAGATTGACCTAATCAATTTAAAACTAGTTATTTAACTTAGATGGCTTTCTATTAATGTTGGTACTTGAATCCAAAACAAATATCGTAATAATATTCACTAACATTTTAGAAGAGTGAATCTAATCAAATCAGGAATGTTTTAATTATCTAATCAAGATCTAAGTGTAGCCTAGCTCACTTTCTAATTTTAATAATTGTTGAGTAGACCTAGATGTAAGTAGAGACCGATTAATTTAATCCAATTATAACTAGTTGTAACTAGCACGCTTGATTCTAATAATTGATTGACATGAGTTGATATTTGAGTGACTAAAAGCTAATGATATAACTTATTATTATTCATATAAAAATTAAGATTAGAGATGAGATTAACTGGGTGTCAGATTAAGATTTATGTGAGAATTGCTAGTTGTGTATCGAATAAAAGACAGATTAGAGATGTAAATAAATCTACTTATGATTATATTAACCAGTTAGGGTTTGTCATAGAAAACCCTAAAGTAGAATGTGGAGTGATGTCCATGTTGTCTAGGCTTTCTAGGGGTTGAGGAAGACCCAAATTACCGGCCGACTGCGATTCATAGATGGGGGGTTTGGCCAGATTGGGATAGTATTTCTAGTGATTGTTAAGTTAAGACCGGTAGGGTGAGCTAGCTCTAGGCGGTGGTTGTTTTATGTTTGAATATAAGGACAGACACTAGACGGAGTTATGATGGAAACAACGACTGTAGCGCCCCGAATTTTCAATAAATAAAATTTTGAAAATAAGTGGCACAATTTCCAGAATTAACTTCAATCGCAATTACAAACACAATATCAAATACAGGAAAAAATTAAAATTTCTATTACAACAGTTCTTTCTTACATTTGCACAACAAAAAATTTAAATACATTTATTACAACACAACCTAACACTTAAACTTTAATCATCTCAAATCCAAGCTTCTATTTTGCTTGGGCAACTCACTTGCAAATCCTGCAAAAAAAAAAAAACAAAAGAGTGGGCACGTCAGTTGAAGACAACTAACACAATACTATAATAATAGCAACCTTCCAAAGTCTCACAATCACAAACTTTCCACACGACATAAAATAAAACAACAATACATGGTTCAAAAAAAGTTCAACAAGCGAAACTAACTAAATGAATACGTGTGTATCGAAAAAACAATGAAAAGAAAAAGCTTTAAAAATAATGTCCAAAAAAACACAATGCACACTAATGCACACTTGTTCGGATTCTATGCTTCCTATACTACATAGGTCATAGGGCAAGCCCTTATTGTCCTCTACTTTATAGGGTTCAATCCCTCATTATGCAACCTACTACTATGACTACTATGAGATTCAGACATTGTGCGCGTACCTAGCCCATGCCCCGATAATTTCGGAGGTCATTCTCTATCCCCAGATAATTCCAGAGACTATTTCACTCACACCTGGAAAATTTTGAGAATACCCCACACTGCAAGCAACGGCGCCTCACCACACACAGACGTCCCATGAGCGTTGCCTCGATCCCGATAATTCCGGAGATCAGTCCCACACCGCAGGTAATTCCCGAGACTGTTTCACTCACACCTCGATAATTTTGGGGAAATCTTACACCACAGATCATCCTGAGGCCCTCATACTCACGTTTGCTCCCATTTCATCATGTCACCGTCTAGTACCTATCCTTATGCATACATATAAGCAACCTGAGCCACCCAAAGCTGGCTCCACCCTACCGGACTTAAACCCACAAAAGTAGGAACACTAACCCTTGCTGGCGAAGTCCTACAATTAATTAATTCACTGCAGGAAATCATGGGTCCTGCTCAACTTCTAGTGCTCACAATACAAAAATCCTGAAGTAACTTTCTAGGGTCCACAACATAACCCTAAATCTCCAATCAAAGACCAACTTGGTTAAATTATAAAAAATACTCTTCATTAATCACATTCCTCTTAATGAACCGATACTGCCATAAAAGCCTCTTTCATATATTGAAACATATCCAACTTACGAAAATTCTTTAAAACAACTTTTAAAAATCACTTTCTGTCCATCCATACAATTCAATTAATTCTACTAGAAATTCATTCAATCTCAAATGTAACAAGTCTTTTAGTCATGTGGGATCTCGTCCCAAAATCTGAAATTTCGTAATTTTCAAAATATGAAATTTACACCTCTTAAAACTAAAAATTACTCTTAAAATTCAGAAATAATTATCCTTCAAAACAGAAACATATACTCCCCTCAAAACTGAGAATTACTTCCACAAAGTTGTAGTTTTATACATTCGAAATCGCAACTCAAACTTACCAAAAACTAAAAACTCATTTCTCCTTAAATCTGAAACTTATGCCTTCTTATCCTTAAGAGCAGTCCATTTAAAAGTGAATATTAAATTCTGAAAAATTTAATTTATATTTACTCCATAGACATAGAATTTTTGTCCAAATTTATAAACCATTCGCACAAAAATAGTAGCTCCAAATCATCAATAAACTGAAACTCGCCCTATTTTATAAAATCTGAAACTTCTCTCTTTTAGAATTTGAAAAATACCTCTTTAGAAACCAAAGTTTTCATCTCTAGAAATTGAAATAAATAGCCCCCTCAAAACTGAGAATTTAATCTCCCAAAATATTGATTTATTTCCTTCAAAACATTGTTTGAATATATAAAAAACTTGGAACTAGATTCAACAAAAAACTGAAATTTAACAATTTCAAAACTCCACCAAAACTCAATCGAATATCAAATAAATATTAGATTAAATACATACATATGCACTTCTATATGTGTACACTAGCATCCTCAAACCCTAGCACACAACCCCCCTCACAATTGCTCCTAAAAAATCGACCCAACCTCGAAAACCAAAGGCCAAAAATAGCAGCCTTGGGTTACTATTCAACCCCCGAGACCGAAACCCTAACCTAGGGTTTCGACCATACAACCCTAGCCCCCAATGTATTGAATGTATTTTCTATATATATTTAATTCTATATTCACATTGCATGCACAATCAATTAGGGTTTATCATCAAAATTTTATTTGTATTATAACAATGAAATAAACACTAAAGAAATCAATGAGGGTTTCGACCATACAACCCTAGCCCCCAATGTATCATCAAAATCAATTAGGGTTTATTCGTTCAAAACATGCTTCTGGAATTAACCACCAAGATCCAACAACTACAATCACATATATTTTCATTAGAGATATTTCTTTGGACAAAATATTGATCTTTCAAGCATAGAAGCTCCATTATTCAAGAACAACATATTTTAGATCAACATGAATATTTACAACGTATGACAACTCTAATCATTCACAATAATGCATGGGTTCATAAAATCAATTCCCACAAATAAAACATGATCTTTCATGCACAAAATAATCATCATACTAGGGAGAATCAAAATAAGAGTATCATGCCATTAAGATTTTATTTTTATCATATTAATAGACAATTTTTATCTAACAATTTATCTCTACAATCATCTCATAAATAAAACTTCATGTTCATGCTAATATAATCATAATCTCACAGAATCTAAACCCTAGCATGATTATATATTGTTCATAAGGAAGAAGAAAAACACATCTAAAGAGTTGGAAGAATACCCACCTCAAAGAAGACCAATTAAAAGATAATAATAATAAGAAAAGAAAAGCTCCTCCTCCTTCTCGCGAAATTTGAGAAATTCAAGCATCCAAAACTCCACGAAATAATAAAGAGGATAAGTTTTTGTTCACCACACTGGGGGACGGCTGTAGTAATAGCAATTATAGGCTGGGGCTAATTACTAGGTTTTTACTAAGATTTTGCAAAAAAGTCCCTTAAGAAAATATGTTTTTTTACATGTATAGATCTTTCCAAATCAATTAGTTAAATCAAATCAAATAATTTAGAGTAAAAATCTAACCTGCCTAACTGTTCAAATATAGCGACCCTCACTGCAACCTAGGATTTCAAATTTTCAAAATTTTGACACTGAATGGAATTTTTTCAAAAAAGTCATTCACATTATAATATTTGCAAATATGCCATAAATTATTCATAAAAAGGAAAAAAAATTAGAATTACTATTTAATAATAAAGAATAGATTTTCCAAATAAATTTTCTGACTTATTTTTTCTAAGAAAAATATTTACACGTGTTTTGCACGTGCGAAAAGATAAATTTTAGAAAATGCTTAATAAATCACAAAAGTTCATCAAAAGTCATTTATTAATTCCAAAAAAACATTTAAAATTTTTAGAATGTTATATTACTCACTCTTTAGAATAGTTTTGTCCTAAGAAGTACCACTAATAGGGAAAAGAAAAACTTCAAGCAAAAAAAATAAAAATACACAAAGAGTTCTAGAAAATCATTCTCATGCGGTCCTCCGGCTCCCAAGTAGCCTCCTCAAACAAATGACTCCTCCACAATACCTTGACCATAGGTATGACTTTATTCCGTAACACTTTCTCCCGCCTATCAACAATCTCCACAGGCTGCTCCTTATAGCTCAAGTTTAGCTGCAATCCATTGGGTACTTCCGTCAACTGATGGCTCTGATCTAGCATATATTTCATCAATATTGATACATGAAATACATCATGAACATGAGCCAACTCTTCTTGTAATTCAAACCTATAGGCTGTCTTAGCGATTCGCCTCAAAATTTTGTAGGCTCAGTGTACCTCGGCGCCAACTTGCCTCCTCCCCTAAATCTGATTACTCCCTTGGAGATACCTTGAGGAACATTGCATCTCCAACTTTGAATTCCAAGTCCCTACGTCGAGTATCTGAATAACTCTTCTGCCAACTCTAGGCTTTAACCAATCTCTTCCGAATCAGTTCGATCTTCTCTGACGTTTGCTGCACAATTTCTGGCCCAAACATCTGCCTCTCCCCAACCTCGTACCTACAGATGGGTGTTCTGCACTTCCTCCCATACAAAGCTTCATAAGGTGCCATACCGATGCTCGCATGGTAACTGTTGTTGTAAGAAAATTCAACCAAAGCCAAATATCTCTCCCAACTGCCACCAAAATCAATGATGCAAGAGCTCAGCATATCCTCTAATACTCGATTCACCCTCTCTGTATGGCCATCGGTCTGTGGATGAAAAGCAGTGTTGAAGTCAATCCTGGTACCCAAAACTGTTTGCAAACTCCTCCAAAATCTCGACGTGAACCTCGCATCCCTATCAAGTACAGTGGACATAGGAACTCTATAGTTTCACGATCTCATCGATGTACAGCTCTGCCAGCTTCTCCACAGACCATGTAATCTTCATAGATAAAATAAGCTGACTTGGTCAAATGATCCACGGTGACCCAAATCGGGTCGTTGCCCTTCAGACTCCTTGGCAAACCAGTGATAAAATCCATACTAATATTCTCCCACTTCCATTATGGTATAGGCAATGACTGCAACAAGCCTCCAGGCTTCTGATTCTCTGCTCTGACATGCTGGCAAGTCAAACATCTCGGCACAAAATTTGCAATATCCCTCTTCAATCCTAGCCACCAAAAGTGCTGCTTAATGTCATTGTACATCTTCGTACTTCTAGAATGGACTGACAATAAGGTACTATGAGCTTCTTGTAAGATGCTCTCCTTCAAATGTGCACTCTCTGGCACACACAATCTTTCGCCTATCCATAGATCTCTATCTTCGACATGAGATTATGATAGTTTGTCGTCGGAAATCTGCTGTAACATTCTCTAAATCTCAACATCTAATTTCTGGCTCTCTTTAATCTGTTCCCTCAATAAAGGCTGAAGCCTCAATTGTTCCAATGACACTTCAATCCTGGTAGTACCACTTCAATATTTGCCCGATCTAACTCTGTTGCTAACTCCTTCTGTGCCATAATCAAACTTGATAGACTACTCTTCTGACTGAGTCCATCCGCCACTACATTCACCTAGCCTGGATGGTACATGATCTCAGGACGAATTTCCTCCAATACTTTCAACCACCTTCTCTGCTGAAGATTCAGATCCATTTGCTGATAAATGTACTTCAAGCTCTTTTGATCAGTAAACATATTGACCTTCTCTCCATATACATAGTGCCTCCACTGCTTCAAGGCAAAGATAATAGCTACAAGCTCCATATCTTTCGTCAGATAGTTCTTCTCATGAGGACGCAACTGCCTCGACCCATAAGCAATAACCTCCTCCTTTTGCCTTAAGACGCAACCCAAGCCTCTGAGCTATGCATCAGTGTAAACATCATAGTCCTTCCCAGCCTGCGGCAGAGCTAGGATAGGTGTTGTTGTCAAACTCTCCTTCAACTCTAGAAAACTCGCCTCACATTTATCAGTCCAAGTGAAGTTTACATTCTTTCGGGTTAATCCTGTCAATGGAACTGTAATCTGTGCATAGCCATGAATGAACCGTCTGTAATACCCTGCCAATCCTAAGAAATTTCAAACCTCCTTCACAGTCGTAGGTGCCAACTCTTTACTACTTCAATTTTCTGAGGATCGGTGGCCACTTCGTCCTTGGAAAGGATATGACCAAGGAATGCCACCTTTGACTTCCAAAATTCACAGCTCGATAGCTTGGCATACAAATCCTGTTCCTGTAACTTCTTCAACACTTTTGCTAAGTGCTCAGCATGCTCTTCCTCCGACTTCGAATAAACCAGTATATCATCAATGAACACCACCACAAAAGAATTGATGAACGGTCGCAAAATCTGATTCATCATATCCATAAATACTGCCAGCACATTCGTCACCTCGAATGGCATCACCAAAAACTCATAAAGTCTGTGCTAAGTTCTGAAAGCTGTCTTGCTCACATCTTCCTCTTTAACTCGGACCTGATGATATCCTGATTGTAAATCAATCTTCAAAAATACTGCAGCTCCCTGAAGCCTTTCAAACCGATCATCAATCAGCAGAAAAGGGTGCTTGTTCTGAATAGTCACCTTGTTCAATTCCCGGTAGTCAATGCACATCCTCATTGACCCATCCTTTTTCTTTACTAGCAACAATGGTGCACCCCATGGCGAAGTACTCAGCTTGATGAATCCCTTACTCAGTAATTCGTCAATCTGTTTCTTTACCTCATCTTGCTCTACAAGTGACATCCTGTACGAAGCCTTAGATATTGGAGCACTTCCTAGCTGAACATTGATGTAGAACTCAACATCTCGCTGTGGCAGTAACCCCGACAGATCTTCCAAGAACACAGTAGAAAAATCTCTGACAACTAGAAAATCCCTGACCTCATTTGCAATCGTCAACTTTGATATGGCTGCAATCGCCTTTGAGTCTCCTTTCTTTCCTTGAAAAGTTACTGGGGGTCTTCCTGATGCCTTCACTATAACTTTTTTATTCTTAGCATCATAAATTTCTATCCAATCAATGCCTACGATCACATCTACACCCAAAACCTGCAGTTCGATGAGATCAATTCCGAAAAGCCTCTCACCGATCTTGATATCACAATCCTTGTAATACCGATCAACAATCAACTCCTCTCCTGATGGTGTTGCCATCGACAAGAGACAAGACTTTGCCTGAAAAATCTTAGGTTCCACACCTAACACCTTAGCAAAATTGGGGGACACAAATATATGCGAAGAACCAGGCTTTTATTCCATTAATCATAACATATCCTGATACATGGAGAATGATACGCAAAACTTCAAGGTCTTATTTAATACATCAAATAAATAAATAAAAATTCTTGCATACCCTGGATTACATCTTCTGAGTAACCAGCATCCTCCCCAGTTAATGCAAATACTCGCCCTTACCTCTGCTGCTTACCACAACTTGCACCAACCTGCTTCAGTTGCGGGCAATAGGGCTTGATATGTCCTTCATTGCCGTAGTGGAAACAAGTCCGGGTCTTCGCTAGCTTAGGACATGAGGTCTTAAAGTGGCCTGCTGTAATCCCTGTTTTTCCAAAAAGTATTTTTGTGTATTTTCTGTATTTAAAATTTTTGTAAATTATTTTTTTCGGTTTTCAAATTTTTTTGTCAAATTGTACTATTGGATCTCCTATTAAAATCTATTTTTGATCAATAATTTTATTTGCAACAATTTTTATGATTTTTGTATTGTAACACAATTCGTATTTTTGTTATTATTACTCTTATTATTATTATTTCTGTTATTATTATTACCATTATTTTTTTTATCATTTTCTTCTTATTATTATTGTTATTAGTATTATGGTTGATATTGATATTTTTGACTGGTTATTAAAAATCCACTTTTATTTACTAACTGAATTTGTAGTATTTTAAATACATTCTATTTTGTAATGCCAATTACATTTTTATTATAAACAATATTTTTTAAGTTATTTTATTTTTTTGTTGGATCCTAATTATTCCCAAACCCATTTTCCTTATTGGATTTCTTTTTCTAATTATACCCAATAACCCCATTACCCTATTATACACCCTAAGGCCCATTTTCTTAATCCCTAACCCTTTAACATTCCCCACCCAAAACCCTCTTACCCGAAACCAAATGCACTCTAACCCAATACCCTATAAACCCAAACCCGTTTACACCCGTTAACACCCCCTATCCCTAAACCTAATATCTGCCTATATAAATCCACTAGCCACTTCACCCCTTCGTCTACCTCCCGCTCTCTCTCTTTTACCCATCTCCCTGCACTTCAACCCATCTCCCTGTCCCTCATCTCCCCGTGCTCCCGACCTCAGCGACAGCTGGACTCACTAGCCCTCCTCGCGATTGCAGACCCCAATGACCAACCCCCCTGCTGTCCAGTTGTGGTGCCAGTGATAGCCGTCCCCAGTGCGCCCCCGGTGTGTCGCCCTGCACCTCCTGCAGTGCACCACGAGATCCCCGAGCACCCCTGTGCTCCGCCAGCACTTCGACACCGCTCTCAGGCTTCCCTCTGCAGTCAGCAGTGACTGCACTGTGCTGGTTCTCCTCCCTCTGACGCTGGCAGCCGATCCCGTCATCCTCCCACCCGTGTGCCCCTGTGCACAGCCGCGTCATCTCCCCTGCGCAACAGTCCCCGTGATGTTCTCTCCTACCGGTGACCCGCTGCCTCTTTCCCTTCTCCTTTCCTACAGCCTGCGGCCCACACATCTAGTGCACCTATTGCTGTCCCCTGTCCATCCCTCGCTTTCTCTTTGTGTGCATGGTTGGGTTCGTTGTGTTCGTGTGCTAGCCTTTTTGTATTCGTGGGTTGTGTGTTGGTTCGTGCATCAGTTGTTCGTGGTTTGTGTTCAATCCGTTCGTTATGTTCGTGCCACGGGAATCCGTTCTCATTATTCTCGCTTTGCTTCGTTCCCATCATCGTCTTTCAGGCAAGTAACTTGTATTCTTTTCTTTGTGTAATAAAAGTACTAAATACCGCCTGTAGTGTAGTTGGGTTCTAGAGACAATTTGTGTGTGAATATCCTTGTTGATATTGTCTCTGTTGTGATGATTCGACCACAGTTGCCTCACGACATACATGACATGAAATAACCTAGGATTGTCCACTTCTTGTTGTATATATACGTATTGTTCATATGATATCATGTGCTCGTTCGTGTTATTCGTGGTAGACTTGTTGTGGACTTGTGATATATCCTATACCGTGTTGCTTGGACATCTAGTATACTTTATTTCGTGTTTGGTTGTGTTTTGGATGAGTTTCAGATAAACCAGTTGATTTTGTACATGAAGGATATTTCAGTTTTGCTGGCTTTGTCATTTTGATCAGTATTTTAGACTTTATTAAGGTCAGTATTTGAAATTATTTTGTGAACATGATTTGCAGAGAATTCTGTCTATTTTCCAACCCTTTTGACGGATCTCAGTTTTGATTTTTGGTTTGCGAGTTATATCTATTTTACTACAGTGGTGTCGAAAAATTTCCATATTTTGTTTCTATGAATTCTAAAGAGTAATATATTTTTATCATGATGTTAAAAGTATTATTTTAATCCAATATTTTGCACAATCTAACTAGACCTGATTGGTATTAACCCTGAATTTTTGTGGATTTATTTGATGAGTTTTACCAACCATTCTATGTTTCCAAACAACTATTATACTAACAGATTTTTCATACTGTTCAGTAAAGAACCTGATTTTCGACCTAATTCTACTTGCTGTTTGTAAAATATTTGTGAATATAAAAGTTAGCTTACTGTATCAATTTTATTACCCTTTTGACGGATTTGGATTTTGATTTATGGTTCGTTAGATATTGCTGTTTTCGTACTGCAGTGTTTGTGATTTCAGATTTACAAAACTACTGCATCCTGATGTTTTCTGATTTTACTTGACTACCCTATTTTTCTGGAAAATTATGAAACTTGATTTTCTGTTACTATACATATAGGGGAATACCCCAGATTTTTCGTGTATTTATTTAAAGAGTTTTCATGCTGTTTTCCTGACTTTGAATACAAACCTCCTGATTTCTGCCTGAACAAGTTTTCTGGTTTCAATTCTGTTTTGAGACTTGATTTTGCGAAACACTATATGACTTATATATGTTTGCTAGATTTGGCCAGAAGTCTATTTTCTAGATTTTCTGATGGATCCCGATTTACATTCCTATGGTAGCAGGATTCTCAGTTTTGGTGGAGCAACGTCATGCTGTCCTGAATTGATGTTTTGCCATGTTTAAATATTTGCATGTTGTTTCTTGTATTTTGTGATTTAGAACATGTTCCTTGCATCATATGAGCTCCTGATACATCCTTTTCCAGTCTCGATTTTGTTCTCGTTATCTCGTGATCATGTGTATTTTGTAATAAAAAGTAATAAGCTGGGGTTAAGGAAAAGATCTAGTAGTGGACAATATAGAAAAGTGTACTCAGAAGGGGGCCCGTGTTTCCGATATTTGGAATTTGGTATATGATTTGGATTATTTGGAATTTGGTATATGATTTAGTTAATTTGGCATTTGGTATATGATTTGGTTAATTTGGAATTTGGTATATGATTTGGTTAATTTGGAATTTGGTATATGATATGTTTAATTTGGAATTTGGTATATAATTTGGATTACTTGTCCCTGAGTACACATCCCTATAGAATATCCTAAGAAATCTAAACAAAATTGCATTGACTGTAGCAACCATGTAGTAAAAGTATGGATGCATGAAGTGCTACCTTGATAGTAATAATACAAGACTTGAACATGACCCCTTGACGCTTGACACTTGACTACTTGAAACTTGTTTACTTGATACTTGCTACTTGTTACTTGTACATGATACTTGATACTTGTTCACTTGATACTTATTTACGTGATACTTGATTCGTGACACTTGATACTTGTTATCTGTTTATATGATACTTGTTCACTTGACACTTGATACATGCTACTTACACTTATTCATCTTGCCATACTAGTATTCTATTTTGATTATCATGCTTATTCCATGTTATTAGTTATTTTTTCCCATGTACTTGTATCCTGCACTACAAGCGGCCCGTAACTTGCAGTGACGGGATTTTGTTTTCTTTTTCCTCTTCCTGCAATTTATTAAATAGCAGATTTTGGAGATCAGCTACCAGATGGAATAGGCGAGATGAGATACTAAATGCTAGAGTTTTTCTATCATGATTTTCCTGCTTTTATTATTATTTCATGTTGCTATTTGAATATTGTATCTTATACTTAGATTTATTTGTATTTGGGAAATGTGATCCAGGATATTGACTTATTCAGATCTAGATTTTTTGAGATTAATATATTTTGGTTTCAAGTATTCTTATTGGTATTTTGATTCATATGTGCATGCTTGGTTGTTTTCTTTTGCTTCCGACTCTGATTATTCTTGTGAAATGTTATAAAGATTTCGAATAGCTTATGGATGATAAAAATTATTCGCTGGGCTTAGTCACGTATCCGTATTCCGTATTCTCTTTTGGGAAGCGGGGCATGACACCTGCCTCTTTGCACTTGTAGCAAGTCATGCCTTGAACTGCTGTCCTCTTTTGATCAGGCCCACTGAATCTGCCATTCTTCTCTGGGAACTTCTTCCCCTTCTGAAATGTTGCTACTGGCATTTTATTTTTGTTCTAGATTTCCTGCTTCTTTTGGAATTAATCCATGTCCTCCTCTGTCCTGGCTGCCTTCCTGACAAGCTTATCGAACCTCTTGATCCCCAATGGTATCATTCGGGACCATAAATTCGGCCTCAAGCTCTGCTCAAATTTTCTTGCCTTCTTTGCCTCATCAACTACCAGCTCTGGTGCATACATCAACAACTGCACGAACTTAGACTCATACTCATGCACCAACATACTGCCCTGCTGTAGGTTCAAGAACTCCATCGCCTTCTTCTCCTGAATGTCTAAGGGGAAATAGTGATCCTTGAAATCATCAAGAAAAGACTCCCAAGTCAACTGCTCTTCGCCAAAAGTCCTCTTTACTGACTGCCACTAGACGCCTACATCTTTTCTTAGTTGCATTGTGGCTAATTTCACCTTGTTAGCCGCGGGGGTTTCCAGGACCTCGAAGACAACCTCCATCTGCCTTATCCAATCATCGGCCTTATTGGGATCAGCTTGCCTTCGAAAACTGGCAGCTTCATTCGCTTGAAAGATTCCACTTGCTTGATAGGATCTGCATTAATAGGTACAAGCCTTGCTCCCTGATTTCGAGTCGCACTAACTGCCATAAATGCATTCAAAGTCTGGTATACTCTGGCGATCTCCGTCTCTAAGTTAAGCCTGCCCCCGTGGGAACCTTCAGCCCCATCATCATTCCCACCATTTATAGTCCTGGGTCTAGCCATTTCACTGAATACGGCAAAACACGTGAAACTGTTAGAGCACCACAACATAAATCATATTCAAACCAACTGCCTACTGCAGAAATCTGTTCATAACCATTTCATTTCGTTTAGTTTTGTGTTTAATACTCACACTCTAATGTCCACTTAGGTACTCACACTCTAGTGTCTACCTAGGTTCATTCTCTATACCATGTTTAACATTACTAATTGAAGCAGGCTCTGATACAAAACTCTGTAGCGCCTCAAATTTTAAATAAATAAAATTTTGAAAATAAGTGGAATAATTTCCATAATCAACTTCAATCACAATTATAAACACAGTATCAAATACAGGAAAAAATTAAAACTTTTAATTACAACAATTCTTTCTTATATTTGCACAGCGAAAAATTTAAATGCATTTACTACAACACAACCCAACAGTTCAACTTTAATCATCTCAAATCCAAGCATCCACTTTGCTTGGGCAACTCACTTGCAAATCCTGCAAAATAAACTGAAGAGTGGGCACGTCAGTTGAAGGCAACTGACGCAATGCTATAGTAATAGCAATCTTTCAAAGTCTCACAATCACAAACTTGCCATACAACATAAAATAAAACAACAATAGATGGTTCGAAAAAAGATCAACAAGTGAAACTAACTAAATGAATAAGTGTGTGTTGAGAAAACAATGAAAAGAAAATGCATAAAAAAACAATGTCCAAGAAAACACAATGCACACGATGCACACTAATGCACACTTGTTCGGATTCTATGCATCCCATACTACATAGGTCCGAGGGCAAGCCCTTATCGTCCTCTACTTTATAGGGTTCAATCCCTCGTTATGCAATCTACTACTATGACTACTACGAGATTCAGACATTCTGCGCGTACCTAACCCATGCCTCGATAATATCGGAGGTCAATCTCTATCAACAGATAATTCTGGAGACTATTTCACTCACACCTGAGAATTTTCGAGAATACCTCACACCGCAAGCAATGGCGCCTCACCACACACAAACGTCCCATGAGCGTCGACTCTATCCAGATAATTTCGGAGATCAGTCCCATACCGCAGGTAGTTCGGAGACTATTTCACTCACACCTCGATAATTTCAAGGACTATCTCACACCGCAGATCATTCTGAGGTCCTTATACTCACGTCTGCTCCCATTTCAACATGTCACCGTTTATTGCTTGTCCTTATACATACATATAAGCAACCGAGGCCACACAAAGCTAGCTCCACCCTACCGGACTTAAACCCACAAAACTAGGAACACTAACCCTTCCTGGCCAAGTCCCACAATCAATTAATTCACTACCTGTAATTCTGGGTCCTGCTCAACTTCTAGTGCTCACAACACAAAAATCCTCAACAACTTTCTAGGGTCCACAACATAACCCTAAATCTCAAATCAAAGCCCAATTTGGTTAAATTATACAATATACTCTTCATTAATCACATTCATTTTAATCAACCGATAATGCCATAAAAGACTTTCATATATGGAAATATATCCAACTTCTGAAAATTCTTTAAAACAACTTTTAAATATTTCTTTCCGTCCATGCAATTCAATTAATTCTACTAGACATTCATTCAATCTCAACTGTAATAAGTCTCTTAGTCATGTGGGATCTCATCCCAAAATCAGAAATTTCGTAATTATCAAAATTTGAAATTTACACCTCTTAAAACTGATAATGACTCGTAAAATTTGAAATAATTATCCTTCAAAACTGAAACATATACTCCCCTCAAAATTAAGAATTTCTTCCACAAAGTTATAGTTTTAAACATTCAAAGTCGCAACTCAAACTTGCCAAAAACTAAAAACTCATTTCTATGCTTTCTTATTCTTAAGAGCAGTCAATTTAAGAGTGAATATTAAATTCTGAAAAATTAAGTTTATATTTACTCCATAAATATAGAATTCTCTGCCAAATTTATAAATCAATCGCACAAAATAGTAGCTCCAAATCATCAATAAACTAAAGCTCACCTTTTTTTCATAAAATTTTTAACTTGCCTATTTTAGAATTTGAAAAATATCCCTTTAGAACTCAACATTTTCATCTCTTGAAATTGAAATATATAGCCCCCTCAAAACCGAGAATTTAATCTCCCAAAACATAGATTTATTTCCTTAAAACATTGTTTGAATATATAGAAATCTTGGAACTAGATTCAACAAAAATATGAAATTTAACAATTTCGAAACACAACCAAAACTCAACCGAATCTCACATAAATATTAGATTAAATACATACATATGAACTTCTATATATGTACACTAGTATCCTCAAACCATAGCACACAACCCCCTTCACAACAGCTCCTAAAAAATCGAGCCAACCCAAAAAACGGAAGGCCAAAAGTAGCAGCCTCGGGTGAACAGTAACCCTCAGTTTATTGTTCAACCCCCAAGACCGAAACCCTAACCTAGGGTTTTGACCTTACAATCCTAGCCCCCAATGTACTGAATGTATTTTCTATATATATTTCATTCCATATTCACATTGCATGCAGAATCAATTGGGGTTTATCCTGAAAATTTTATTTGTATTAAAACAGCGAAATAAACACTAAAAATCTCATCTTTTAATCGTTCAAAACATGCTTCTTGAATTAACTACCAAGATCCAACAACTACAATCACATATATTTTCATTAGATCTATTTCTTTATACAAAATATTAATCTTTCATATATAGAAGCTCCATTATTCAAGAACAAACTATTTTAGATCAACATGAATATTTAGAAAGTATGACAATTCTAATCATTCACAATAATACATGAGTTCATAAAATCAATTCCCACAAATAAAACATGCTCTTTCATACACAAAATAATCATCATACTAGAGACAATCAAAATAAGTGTATCATGACACCAAGATTTGATTTTTATCATATTAATAGACAATTTTTATCTAACAATCCATCTCTACATTCATCTCGTAAACAAAACATCATGTTCATGCTAATATAATCATAATCTCACAAAATCTAAACCGTAGCATGATTCTATATTGTTCATGAGAAAGAAAAAAAAAACACATCTAGAGAGTTGGAGATTACCCACCTCAAAGAAGACTAATTGAAAGATGATAATAGTAAGAAAAGAAAAGCTCCTCCTCCTTCTTGAAAAATTTGAGAAATAATAAAGAGGATAAATTTTTTTTCACCACAGTGGAGGGCTTCTGTAGCAGCAGCAATTATCGGTCGGGGCTGATTACTATGGTTTTTACTAAGATTTTGCAAAAAAGTCCCCTAAGAAAATATGTTTTTACATGTATAGATCTTTCCAAATCAATCAGTTAAATCAAATGAAATCAATTAGAGTAAAAATCTAACCCCCTATCTGCTCCAATCTAGCCGACCCTCACTGCAGTCCAGAATTTCAAATTTTCAAAAAATTGATCCTGTTTTGGTTCAGTGTTTTAGACCCTGTTAAGGTCAGTAAAATAAATTATTTTGTGAATATGATTCGTAGGACTCGGTGTCTATTTTTCAGAATGTTTGACGGATCTCAATTTCAATTTTTCATGTGTGAGTTATCGCTGTTTTACTGCAGCTATGTCGTACTTTCCAAATTCTGAATTAAAAGATCGTTACACGATCTATTATTTTAAAACTGATGTTAAAAGTAAAATTTGGACTTAGTATTTTTCTGGGTATGTCTAGACATGAATGGGATCAACCCTTAATTTTTGTGAAATTGTTTAATGATTTTTATAACCTATTTCATGCTTGTGAAACTAATCATATAATTGTCAATAACTCTATTTTCAACCTGATTCCAGTCACTTTTGATTAAAACTTTGTGAACATGAAATATAGCCTAGTTTGTCTACTTTACAAACCTTTGGACGAATTTGAATTCCGAGTTATATTTTGTGAGTTATCACTATTTTAGTATTGCTGTGTCTGAAATTTCAGATTCATAAATTTGGTGCATCATTCTGTTTTCCAAATTAAATTGATTAGGCGATCTGTAATGAAATTTTATAAAATTTTATATGCTGATACTAGACATTCTAGGAAACCTTCTAGGTTTTTCCTAGATTTAATTGATGTGTTTTTATGCCATTTTCACGCTTATAAATAAAACTTTGCAATTTTTGGCTGAACATGAATTATGTATGAAACGCTGTTTTGAGCCCTGTTTCTGTAAGTGTTATCTGACTTGTGTATATGCTGGATTCGGCTGAGAGTCTAGTTTCTAGATTTTCTAACGGATTCATATTTACAATCTTGTGCCAACGAGAATCTCAGATTTGGTGCAGCATTGTCCTGCTGTCCGGAATTGAAAATCTCGTTGTCCTAATCTATTATGAGTTGTTTGTCACCCGTGCATGTTTCTGTCTGACCTGAACCTGTCTCTTGTTCTTGCCATGCTTTTCTTGCCCTGCTTGTACATGTATATGCCTGCTTTAATAATAATAATAAATAACATGCTGGAGTTTCAAGGAAAGACCTTAATAGTGGACAATATAGGTAAGTGTACTCAGAAGGCAGCCCGTGTTTCCCACTTGATGCTTGATTCATGAACCTGTTATATTATTGATTCATGAACCTATTATATTATTGATTCATGAACTTGTTATATTACTACCTGATTCATGAACCTGTTATCTGTTATATGATGCCTGAGTACACGGCTCCATAGAAACCCACCACTAGATCTAAATGTAACTTGCATGTATGTAGCAACCATGTGGTAAAATTTGGGATGCATGAAATGCTACCTAGATAGGATTAAATACAAGACTTGAGAATAACATGATCAATTGCAGATTCCTGTTACCTGTACATGCTACCTGACACCTGTTACATGTTTACCTGCTTGTATTCTACTTGACACCTATTACATGTTACCTATACCCAGTTATCTACTCATGTCACTTGATTCTGTTCTTGATTAAGAGTTAGTCACTCTATTTTATTTAGAATCTACTCATGTTACATGTTACGCCTACCAAGTAAATTCTGTTGATTTAGAAATTTATTCATGCATGCGTGGTTGACTATTTCCTGTCTATTCTTGTTTATTCCTGTGTATTGTTGTAAAGATCCTTACAGCTCATGAATGGTGAAAACCATTCACTGGGCTTTTGTTGTGTATCCGTATTCTGTATTACTTTTTGGGAGGTGGGGCGTGACAGGTGATATGGCTAAAAATAGGGGTTTAATCAAGACCGTCCAGATGGGGCACGAATCCCGAGATTCGGGGGTGAAAAAGTAATTTTACCTACAAAACAGGTCGGAAGTGGGTACTGGGTCTCCTATTCGTAGATCCAGTAACCCGCGAACGGATCCACCACAACCGGGTGCGGGTTTCAACCCGCAATAAACCCGGTCCAGCAGGATAGAATTAGGGTTTCTGATTAATATTAATCAACGGCCCTGATTCATACCTATCCTTTCACTGGGGATTAGGGATCACATTCCTTATCTGTATACACAGGAATTACATGCCTAATCTGTTCCCTGAGACGCCTATAAATACCCCCCACCCACCTCCGTTAAGAGGTAATCAATCTTTCACCAGTTTTTGCGCTCTTTCATAGTCTGCCAGATTACTGACTTGAGCGTCGGAGGGTGCGTCGCCAGGAACAACCCCGGTGTCTCACACTTTTTGCAGGTGCACGGCAGGAACGACGATCGACGCCCGGCGGAACAGGTACACAGGTTTACTATTCAGTTTCCCTAAGAATCCACAAGTTCTATCTGTTTGCCCCCACACCAAATTTAGCGGCAACAACAGGTAAAGAGCTACAGTTCATAAGAATGTTCGGGACCTAGGATAGGCCCGCTAAATCCACTAATAGTGGGCTAGGGGTAGACCGGTGAAGTCCAAATCCTAAGGGTGCAATTTGCATGTGATTACGAGTTAGAGTATGGATCATCGAGTTAGGATTGCATAGTGAGGGATCAAACCTCATTAGAAGCTTGCATTCGGTATCATTGTTGTATGTGCGACATAGAATTAGAAGATCGATATTGTTGTTAGCTTTGCATCGGTTGTATTTAATGGTTGTATTCTAAAGATGTGCCGACAGTTTGGAAGATTTTGAATGATTTTGTATTTAGTGGATTCATGCTTCGTTGCGGACTCTAGTAGAAAGCTAAAGCTTGATTGTTTTAACAAGTGGTAATTTATTGGATGAAATGCTTTGATAATTGTAATGAACTGTGTTGTAATGAAAGTTTTAAATTTTAGTTGTATTCTATACTATGTTTGTATTACATTGAAGTAAAAGATTATGGAAGAGTCATAGATTTCATGTGTATGATATTCAGGGCGCTACAGGAGATACAGACACGACCAGCCAGGTGATCAAAACAACGATATCCATTATGCTTAGAATTGATAACTAGGTTAACACACTCAGCGGTCCGGGCAGTTAGCTTTGTGCACTCAGTGGTAGGGATAAGGACATAACAGGTGCATCCAGAGGTACGTAGCATATTGTAGTCCGATGAAGAGTGATTAAGGGCCTCATAAGGCATCGTACTAGATAGGGTAGACAAGGGAGTTATGTTAATGAAGCTGACAAAAGTCATGACAGCATCAGCCTAGAAAAGACGAGGAAGAGAGGAAGAGAGTATAAGAGCACGAGCCGCCTCAAGAATGTAACGATGCTTCCTTTAGCCACACCATTCTGTTCTTGTGTGTGAGGGTATGCTGTTGAAAAATGGTGTCGTGAGACTGAAGAATCAAATGCATAGTAGTAGAAGTGTACCCACAAGCAACGTCTGAGAGGAAAGTCTTAATGCACACACCAAACTGAATGTGAATCTTGTTCATAAAGATATGGTAAACGTTAAGAATCTTAGATCGTTGGTGCATAAGAAAAATCCATGTATATCGAGTGAACTCATCTATAAAGGCAACATAATAGAGATAGCCTTTGCTAAAGGTACAAGAGAGGGTCCCTATATGTCCAAATGAACAAGTTGAAAAGGATGAGTGGTATGAGAAGTGCTTCTGTTATTAAAAGGAAGTGTTATGTGTTTGGCCAACTGACAAACTTGACAAACAAACGAACGTGTAAAAGAAAGATGGCCAAGGGCACCACTACGAGCCAAAGTCTTGAGGAGAGACTCACTAACATGACATAAATGTATGTGCCATAGATCGACATTAGAGGACACATCACCAGCAAAACTAGAATGAGATCCATGTGAGTGTAGAAAATCTAGATGATATAGGTGACTATGTCGACAAACACGCCCAAACTCCTATCCATTGTGTGGATCCTTAATAGAACAGCATAGAGAATCGAAGGTAATGGCAAGATCACTATTGCATAGATCACTAATGGAAGTAAGATTCATGGATAAATCGAGAGCATAAAGAATATAGGGCAATGTGAAAGTGAGAGAGCTAATAGATCCTAAGTGTATAATGAGAAGTTGTAAGTCATCGGCTATGTGAAGTGATGAAGTGTGAGAGGAAGTGCAGTGCTAGTGGTGAGTAGTATATAACTACCAGTACGATGATGTGATGTACCAGAATCTAAAATTCCGGAAGAATTCATACCAGGAGTAACAGAGAATGCAGGGGCAGAGGAGCCAGCATTGGCAGATTGATCTAAGAGCTTGGTTTCCAGCAGAACATGGCAATTGTGAAGACTAGCCCAATCAGTAGGAGATGGTAAAGTTGGAGTTACACTCATGGTAGAAGATGCAGAGGAAGGAGTACGACGATGCTGCCACAGTTGAGATCCGGATGGGGATCAGGATGTTGCACCTATTGCTGGTGTCGGAAGTAGGGGAGGGGTAGAGATAGATATGATGTTGAAGGAAGGAGGAGGCTGGAATCGGGATGATGTGGTGAAGTTGCTGTTGTCGAGATGGTGCGGCAGCTGACAATTCGATGGAGGTGGGAAGATACTGTTGAAATGGAGGTTCCATGAAGAAATAGTATTAGCTGCAATTTTATTTTATTTTATTTTATTTTGGATTTTTTTAAAACGGGCGATGATGACAGTACGGAGGAGAAGGAAGAGAGGAGTAGGGTTTAGTATAATACCCCTAAATAAAGAAAAATTGTTTTATGTAGTAAAATGTGTATATGAGGGTTGCACATGCTAGTATAATTTTCTAAATTTTAAGTATGCATGTATGTTTCAATTGAGAAAGAGTAGAAACAAACCAATTGGTGTTAGAACCTAACACATATGGGCTTGTATGGTTAGACCTAACTAGAACTAGATCCTAACCAACTACATTGTGCATGTGTACACACAAGTTGCAACATGACACATGACACTACTAAAATAGAATAAAATATGGAAAGTTGAAGGGGTTTTGGCCGACCTATTTGGGAGAGAAGAGGTTTTGTTTGAATGTGTAGGGTACCCTAGGGTGTGATGTAACGCACCAGAATTTTAAATACTATATTTTGAATTATTAAATAATTTTAAAATCAATTTATTTAATTATTTTGGATTTTTATAAAATTGACATTTTCAAACGTGCAAAACACGTGCAAATATTTTTTAAGGTGCAAATTTCAACTTTTAAATTTCTAAATAGATTCTCCAAATTATAATTTACTATATCCTAAAGTTTGGAATTTTTCTGAATAAAGAAACTATTTTTGTAAATACTTTGTGGAAAAGGATTTTTCTGCAAAATGTCGATTGGAGGCAAAATTCGAATTCCAAAGTTGGTTGGACTGTTTTGGTAGGCCATTTCGGCAGTGGAGAGATTGGGGGGGGGGGGGGGGAGGGGGGGGGGGGATATTTTATCTCTCTAATTTGATTTGATTTAATTTTATTGAGTGTATATATATTTATGCAATTTTGTGATTGTTGGGGGCTTTATTGCAAAACTGTGATTAAACCCCAATTTCGTCGAACCTGGCTATGTAACAGAGAGAATGAATAGAGGAATTACGGTTACCCATATATTTCTATATTTTTGTGATTTATTAAGTTTTTTTCTAAAATTTATCATTTTGCACGTGCAAAATATGTGTAAATATTTTTCTTGGGAAATAAAAAGTCATAAAATTTATTTTGAAAACCTAATCTTTATTAGTAGATAATAATTCTAAATTTTCTAGATTTTTATGAATAATTTATGGTATGTTTGCAAATATTTCAAAGTGAATGACTTTTGTGTAAAATTGCCACTTAGAGGCAAATTTTGAAAATTTGGATTTATGAGCTGCACAGGAGGGGCCGGTCAACTATGGTGGTTAGGGGAGATTAAATCTTACCCTAATTGATTTAATTAACTACTTGTTTTGGAAGATTTGTATATATATGTAAATATTTGATTTTGGAGGGGGATTTTGTAAAAACTTCGCAAAACCCTATAATAGAGCCTCGACCTATATTAACAGCAACAACAGCTTCCCTCCTCTGTTCAAAACAAAATACTATTACTTTTATTATTATTTCTTGAAGTTTGGAGCTTGGATCTTTGGATTTTCGCAAGGAGGAGGAGCTTTCTCTCTATTATTATTCTTCAATTGATCTTCTTTGAGGTGGGTGGTACTTCTTGTCTCTTGATATATTTTATTTATATTACTATGATGAATCTAGTAGAGATCATGCTAGGGCTTGTTGTGAATTTCTAGATCTATGTTTTGAAAGTTTGATCATGATGGTTGCAATGCATAATGAATTAATATTTATATGTTTATATGAAATAAAGATACAATTTTTATGATAGATGTTCATGTTTTATTAATATTGAATGTTAAATATTGATGATGCGTGAAAGATATAATTTGAGATTTATAAAATTGATTGGATGACCATAGATTTAATTGTAGACAATGGATATTTGTAGAGATAATTAAAATTTGTTGTATGTTCTTAAATTCATGCCTGATTGATTTTAAAGTTGAGATTTTTTATGTTTATTTGTTGTTTTTAATTATTAAAAATCCAAGCTTAATATTAGAGTTTGAATAATTGTGTATGGATCGAAATTAATTTGTCTTGAACAAAGAAGTTGTTTACGCATGAAAGATTAATTATTTTGTTTAAATAAATAAATTTAATGAGAACATATATGATTGTAGATGTTGGATCTTGGTGTAATTCAAGAGGCATGTTTTAAAGGATTAAAAGATGAGATTTTTAATGTTTATTTCGATGTTTTAATACCAATTAATTCTTGACGATAAACCCTAATTGTTGTGCATGCAAAGTGTTTAAGGAAAGTAATATATATGGGAAATAATAAAATCAAAATTTATTGGGGGGCTAGGGTTTTGAAAAAAAAAAAAACTAGGGTTAGGGTTCGGTTAACAGTAACATGAGGTTACTTTTCAAACCCGAACAGTGCAATAGCAGCAGTTGCTATTTTTTTGGGTTTCGGTTGGATATTTTTTGGTGTTTTGAGTGGGTTTTTGTGCGTGGTTTTGTGTGTTAAGGTTGAGGAACCCTAGTACACATACATATGAGTGTATATATGTGCTTAACCTAATATTTGTGTGAGATTTGATTGAGTTTTGATGGAGTTTCAAAGTTGTTAAATTTTAGATTTTGTTGAATTTAGTTGCAAGTTTCTAATATATTCAAGTAACGTTTTGAAGAAGAAAATCTATGTTTTTAGAGATTAAATTCTTAGTTTTGAGGGATTATATATTTTTTAAAGTTAAAAACTTTGAGTTCTGAAGGGGGTATTTTCAGTTTGTAAAAGAGTTAAATTTCAGAATTTTGGGGACGAGATCCCATATAATTAATAGGCCCATTTCAGTTTGAATTGATTGAATCCCTAGTTGAATAAATTGAACTTATGGATGATTGGGATGTGAGATTTGAAAGTTGGTTTTTAAAGAATTTTCATAATGTGATTATGTTTCCATATTTGAAAGAGTCTTTTATGGCAGTATCGGTTGATTAAAAAGAATGTGATCAATGCGGAGTATTTTGTATAATTGAACCAAGTTGAGGTTTGATTTGTGATTTAGGATTATGTTGTGGACCCTAGAAAGTTAGTTGAGGATTTTTTTTGTTGTGAGCACTAGAAGTTGAGCAGTATCTAGAATTATCGACAGTGAATTAATTGATTATGGGACTTAGCTAGGAAGGGTTAGTGTTCCTAGTTTTGTGGGATTAAGTCTAGTAGGGTGGAGCTAGCTTTAGGTAGCTCAGGTTACTTATATGTATGCATAAGGACATGCACTAGACGGTGAAATGATGAAATAGGAGCAAACATGAGTATGATGGCCTCAGGATGATCTGCGGTGTGAGATAGTCCCCGAAATTTTCGAGGTGTGAGTGAAATAGTCTCCGGAATCACCTGTGGTGTGGGACTAATCTCCGGAATTATCGTGATCGAGGCGATGCTCATGGGACGTCTGTATGTGGTGAGGTGTCCTTGCTTGCGGTGTGGGGTATTCTTAAAAATTCACAGGTGTGAATGAAATAGTCTCCAGAATCATCTGTGAATAGAGATTGACCTCTTGAATTATCGGGGCATGGACTAGGTACTAGCAGAATGTCTGAATCTTGTAGTAGTCATAGTGGTAGGTTGCATAACTAGGGATTGAACCATATAGAGTGGAGAACAGTAAGGGCTTGCACCGGACCTATGTAGAATGGGATGCATCGAATCCCACAAGTATGAATTAGAAATCATCATATGCATTTGTGTTTCTTGACTTGTTTTATGCATGCTTGCTTTCTGTTTTAGCTCAAACACTTGACACTTAACCTAGCTTCATTTTTTGTTATATATTCTATTTATTATTGTTTATGCATCATTTATTATTGTTTTATTGATATGTATCAAGTTTGTGATTGTGAGGTTTAGAAGTATCACTATTACTATAGTTGACGTCAGTTGCATTTAATTGATGTGCCCACTTTCAATAGATTTTTGCAGGTTTTCAATTATGGATTGCACTAATTCAAGTAAAGCTTGGAATATAAATGAATGTTGTGAACTCACCGTGTTGTAATAGAATTGTAATTAATGTGTTAAATTCCGCTGTATTTTTGTAAAAAGAGATGATGTAATAAAAAGTTTTAATTTTCCCTGTATATGATACTGTGTTTATAATTACAATTGAAGTTGATTCTGAAAATTCTGCCACTTATTTCTAATTTTATTTATTGAAAATTCGGGGCGCTACATGTGAATAGTGTGGAATCATGCTTGTGAGGTCCCAAAAAGGACTTGAGTGCTTTGGAACCCCAAACCAACCCTTCCCCTTCTCCAAAAGTGGTCGGCAATACAAAAGATGGCAAGAGAGCCCAACTCCAACTCATTTGAACTCTTTCCTTCCACTATAAAAAACTCTCTACTTTAGTTGTGTGCTATTTTAGGGAGGACAAGGAAGCTCGGAGGTGCTTGTGATCAAGTGGCAGGCTTGGAGACAAGGCTAGGAGCTAGGAGAAGCAAGGAGCAAGCTTGGTGATCACTCTAGCATTCTTTTCTTCATTAATAAGGTGGGTGTTTTCTAACTTTCTTTGCGTTCAATGTTGTTTGTTTATGATGTGTATGACATGTTAACAAGATACGGCTAATTCTTGAATTAATATTAAATTATAAGAAGCGAAGTGGTGAAGAAATTATAGTGAAGAAAGTTGTAGTCTTGTTTTAGAGAATCGTTTTCTAATATGTATCATGCAAATATTCTTTAGAAAATCAACTAACATCATGCTAAACACTACTAAGATGCCTTGATTTTTTTTTTTGAATTAATAGCATGAAAATGAGTAGAATTCTTGTTCGAAGTAGTGTTTGTTTATATGTAAGTTGTTGTTTCATGTTCTTGTTCATGCATGCATTTTAAGCATATTTTGACATATAACTTACAATTAAATTCATCTACTGCCATGCCATGATTTTTAGGTAAGATTTGAGTTTTGTTTCAGCTAATAACTTGAAGCATGAATATAAATTCTAGCTCGTAATAACTAGTTAAATGAAAAAGTTGCTATTTTTCGGTGCTTCAAGTTATCTCCTTCTTTATGTTTCGAAATGAACTAATAACTCAATTAAAATATTAAATTAGCATGTTAAAAGATTCTATTAGACTTGGGCATTTGTATAAGTCAAATTGCATGTGAAAATAGTTGTTATTTGAGTGCAAATGTATCAATCGTATTTTACATGCTGTTTTGAGGAAGAAATTTATCTGTTGTTTACTTGTTTAGGATGTTTGTGACATCGTTTAGGGGATTAACACCCCATTTCGAGCTCAGTTTTCTGTATAAAGTGTATATTTGAATTGATGCATGATCGAGCTCGAATAGCCCTTGAAACGAGTTCGAAGGGAGCTTAAAAACGACAGATTTTCACCATTTTGTACGTACTTTTTTATATTGTGATTGTTGTTGTTTAGGGTGTTTCTTCTCTCTTTTGTGGGGGTATCATGTTATTTGATGCCCCATTCAATGGTCCGAAGTTTAGGGTTTTTTAGCCCTTGACTCGAATGAAAATAGAACCACAAATAGTTGGTTAATTCGCTGTTTGAGTTGTCTTTTGCTGGCTGGAAATTGCTCACTGTTCAAGCGATTTCATCGCTCATTTGATGCACTAATTACACTATCTAAGACCATAATTCACTGTCTAATAGTGTAGTAACTTGAACCCTAAGTCCTAGCTTACTAGCACTTGAATTTCGGGGATAATAAGTGTCACGCCCAGTTTCCCAAAATGGAATACGGAATACGGATACGTGACTAAGTCCAGCGAATGGCTTTCACCATTCATAAGCTGTAAGAATCTTTTCAGCATTTCACAGGAATAAATAAGGCATAAACAAGGAGAAATCAACCACGCATGCATGAATAAATTAATATAACCAATAGATTTTACTTGGAACAAAAATGAATAATTCTCAAATAAACCAGATCTGGAAACAAGAGTTATAAATTCTGGGTCAAACGGCCCAATACAAAATCCAATTAGCAAAATACAATTTATTCAAAAGCAACAGGAAATAAATATAGCGAGAACTCCAGCCGACTAGAATATTTGGTCACCTACTCCATCGTGCAGCTGGTCACAAAGTTTGCAATTTGACAAATTGCAGGAAGAGAAAAAAGAAACAAAACACCTGTCAATGCAAGTTACGGGCCACTTGTACTGCAGACAACAAGTACAGAACAAAACAGATACACAAGTATAGAGTAACAGCGGAAGCAAGTACAGAATAAGCATGGAATGGAGGTAATAGCAAAACAGAATGACTAACATAAATCAGAATCAGATTCAAGTAATGTGATGAGGTAACAAGGTGCAGGTAACATGTGACAAGTGTTAAGTAGCATGTAAGTAGGTAAGCAAGTAACATGTGTCAAGTAGCATGTACAGGTAACAGAAATGTGCAAGTGATCATGTTGTTACAGGTCTTGTACTTAATTCTAACTAAGTAGCACTTCATGCATCCCAAAATTTTACCACATGGTTGCTACATAAATGCAAGTTACGTTTAGATTTCGTTGTGGACTGTATAGGGCCGTGTACTCAGGTATCAGGTAAACAGGTACAGGTATAGATACGACATACGAGTCCCCTTCTGAGTACACCTTCCTCTAGGGAAGTGTGTAGCCAGGTAATCAGGTAAAAAGAATCATTTATCATGTAATTATGAAACACGTAACTGGTGGGAACATGGCCCCTTCCAAGTGCACATTTCTATATTTTCCACTACTAGATCTTTCCCTTAACCTCGAGTTGATTATGTGTCATTATTATTAAAGCAGACATATAAGTACAAAAACAGGGTGAGAAAAACATGGCAAGAAGCAAGGAACAACTCAGGTTGGGTAGAAGACATACAAAGGTGACAGGCAACTCATAATAGACTAGGACAACTAAACTTTCAATTCCGGACAGCAAAACAGTACTGCACCAAAACCAAGATTCCCGTTGCCACAAGAATGCAAATCTAGATCCGTCAGAAAATCTACAAAATAGACTTTCGGACGAATCTAGCACATATATATAAGTCTTATAATAATCACAAAAATAGGGCTCAAAATAGCATTATATACTGAAATCATGTTCAGCCAGAAATTGCAAGGTTGTATTCATAAACTTGAAAATGGCATAAAACCATACTGAATAAATCTAAAAAAAATCTGAGATATTCCCTAGTGTGTCTAGTATCAGAAAATAAAGTTTCATAATATTCCAACTCAGATAACATAGTCAAATAAAATCAGAAAACAGCAAGATAGAGCAAGTTTGTAAATCTGGAACATTAGACACATCAGTACCAAAACAACGATAGATCACAAAGTATAACTCGAAATCCAAATACATCAAAAGGGTTGTAAAATAGATACAGCATGCTACATTTTATATTCACAAAGTTTTTATCATCCACTACTAGAATCAGGTTGAAAATATGTTTATTTACTGAACAACGTGCAATTCTGAAAATATAATAGTTTGTTCACAAGCATAGAATAGTTTATAAATATCATCAATTAAATCTACAAAAATTTGGGGTTAATCCCAATCAAGTCTAGTCATACCCAGAAAAATATTAGATCCAAATTTTATCTTTAACATCATTTTTAAAATAAATAACTATACAAAATTCACATAAAACAGAATCTGGAATTTCTACACATCTGTAGTAAAACAGCAATAACTCATACCTCACAAATCGAAACTGCGGTCTATAAAAAATTATGGAAAATAGACAGCAGGGTCTACGATTTATATTCAAAAATTTATTTCATTTAATGATTTAAAATGGTCTAAAATACTGAAACAAAATGGGGCAGTAGCAAAACAAAAATCTTCTTATGCATTTAAATCAAATAGTTCATATGCAACAAATCCAACTTGAAACAAAATACAATACATGGTATAATAGATGTCCAAAACAATATGGTATGGTATTTTAACAAGTCTACCACAAGGTACCACAACTAACACATCAAGCATGCAAGAAAAATACAACACATCATGGATCATGAACAACATACATGGATGCATCAAGAATCTAATCAGATCTAAGTTAATTCATATCGTGTGCGTAACAAGGACAACTATAGATGGATCAACAAATAGAGTCAAGATCTAACAAGGGTTTTTCATGAGAATGAATCTAGAAACGAAAGCCACACTACAGGCGGTATTTAGTACTTGTATGCACAACAAAATTAATACAAGTTACTTGCCTTAGGGACGACGACGAATCCGACGAAAGAAGGAGAATAACAGGAATAGATTCCCGGCAACGAACACAATACCAACGAATCACGAACAACCACGAACAAGATCACGAACACAACACTTGGTTCAAGACTAGATGAACACAATGATCACGAGCACATGATCAGGAATCCAACACTCGAGGAACAACCATGAGCACACAAGGGAGAGGGGCAGTCGGGGGATGTGAGTGCACTGTGATGTAGGGACGACGGCAGCAGGGCAGCACAACATCGGAAAGGGGCAGGCCGAGAGGGGGCGCGGCAGTGTGGGCTGGCGCTGTTGCTGGGGATGGGGTTGGGACAGTTGTCGCTGCTGGCTTCGGAAGGAGAAGGCAAAGGGGGCAGGCGTGCAGCGCTTGGGAGGGAGATGCAACACAGGGGGGTCGCCAAGGGGTGGTCGGCAGCCGGAGGGGAATCGGGATACAGGTCGGGGTGCACACAGGGGTAGAGGGGGAGAGATGAGCGGGAGTTTGGAGTGCAGGAGGTAGGGGATGAGGTGAATAGCGGCCAGAGTAAAAAGTAGATGATTAGGGTTGGAAAATATAAAGGTTAACAATGTGTGTATATAAGATTAAGAATTAGGTTAAGGAGGTAACGAGTTGGGGGGTATTGGGTCTCAACCCAATAAGAGATAAAGGATATATGGAAATCAAATAAAAGGTATAAGATTATAGGGTTTTTGGGTATGGAACCAAATAAGAGCTATAGGGTTATGTGGCTGGATTAGAATTTAAGTGACAATTAAATAGGCCATGAAACAAATAATAGAATTTAGCAAATTCACACGAAGACGATAATTTGACAGGAATATTAAATCAAGAAAATATTCAAGGCCACAAAACTGAAAAAAGGCAAGACAGATAGATTTATTGAGAATGAAGAACAAATACATGGTTCAGAAGGAAAAGAAGGATACAATAGAACAAATACTCAGAAAAATATATATACATCCAAAATACCAAAAAAAGGGAAAATAGGGGTTACAAGTCTACCCACCTAACAAGAAGAATTTCGTCATCAAAATTCAAACAAGTGACACATAGGGTATCCCCGAAAAAGAAAAAGAAAGAACAACAACAGATAAAGCTGCTCAGGCAGATGAGAAAACTTCTGCTGGATCTCCTCCTCTAGCTCCCAAGTCGACTCATCAGGCGAGTGAGGATTCCAAGAAACTCGAACCAGCTTGACGATATTATTCTTCAGCACTTTCTTTGCCGGTCTAAGATAGCAACTAACGGAATCTCACAAGACAGATCCAGCCACACGGTCAACTCTGAGTAGTCGATCACGTGGCTCTCATCACGGATGTATCTCATGAGTTGTGATTCATGGAAGATGTCGTGCACTCCCGATAACACCGGTGGCAATGCAAGCCAATAGGCCACCTTGCCTACTCGTTCCACGATATCAAATGGTCTGATAAACCTAGGGCTCAGCTTGCCCCCACCACCAAACCGAATGACACCTTACCACGACGATACCTTTATGAAAACATGGTCACCAACCTCAAACTCCAAGGATCTCCTATGGACATCAGCCCATCTCTGCTGCCTGTCTTGTGCTGCCTAAAAATGCATCCTGATCGAGTCACCGCATCAACTGTCCTGGTGATCAACGCCGGACCCAACAACTCCTTCTCACCAATGTCATCTCAGCACAGTAGTGAGTTGCACTTCTGACCATATAGTGCCTCGAACAGTGTAGCTTTAAGACTGGCCTGAAAGTTGTTGTTGTACGAGAACTCTATAAGATGCAAACGGTCCTCCCATGATCCACCAAACTGCAACACACAGGACATCAACATGTTTTTTAGAGTCTGGATGGTCCTTTCTGACTATCCATCTGTTTGGGGGTGAAATGTTGTACTGTACTTCAGTTTACTCCCCGAGCTACTCTGAAGACTCCCAAAACTGAGACCTGAACCTTGTATCCCTTTCGGATACAATACTGACTAGAACCCCATGAAGTTTGACGATCTCTTGCATGTACTTTTTAGCTAGGGTCTCAGAAGGTAATGAAGTGAGCACTCTTCGTCAGTCGGTCGAAATTCACCCAAATGGCATTATGACCCTTGGGACTCCTCGGCAAAGCGGTCACAAAATCCATAGTGATGTGTTCCCACTTTCACTCCGGAATGGGAAGTGGTTGAAGAAGTCTGGTGGTTCTCTGATGCATTGCCTTCTCCTACTAGCAGATCAAACACTGAGACACAAACGAAGCCACATGACACCAGAAGTGAAGCTTCAAGTCCCAGTACATCTTAGTACCTCCGGGATGAATAGAGTACGACTACTGGTGGGCTTCCTCAAGCAACCTCTAACAAACTTCATCCTTTGGGACACACAACCTGGACCCAAAACGAAGCGATCTATCCTCATGAATAACCATATCCATTTTGGAACCAGCCTCAACCTCTGCTGTGAATCCCTACAACTGCTTATCAGCAGCCTAAGCCTCTTTAATCTGCTCGACAAGAGATGACTGAAGCTGAAGCATCATGCAACCCCTATCAGAACTTGGCAAAACCACATCCAATTCCAACGTCCTCATCTGCTCAACCAGTTCCCTCTGCTGAGTCAGGAACATGGCTACTGGTCTCCTGCTCAATCCATCTGGCACCAAGTTCACTCTACCATGGTGGTATTGCAAACTGATGTCATAGTCGGCCATAAGCTCCAACCAATGCCTCTGCCTCATGTTCAATTCCTTCTTGGTGAAGACAAACTTGAGACTTTTGTGGTCAATAATGATGTCCACTCAATTTCCAAGAAAATGGTGTCTCCACTGCTTCAAAGCAAAGATCACTGTCGCAAACTCCAAATCAAGATTCGGATAGCTCCTCTCATGTGGCCTCAACTACCTCGATGCATAAGCAAACACTCGGCCATTCTGCATCAAAACTGTACCAAGACCCTTGCTAGAAGCGTCACAGTGAACCACAAATCTGCCTAAACCATCTGGAATAGTCAATACTAGCACTGACGTAAACTTGCTCATCAACTCAGCAAAAGCTTTGCTGCAAGCCTCACCCCAAATGAACTTCTGACCCTTCCCTGTCAGCTTAGTCAAAGGCCCTAGTATCTTCGAAAAGTTTTGGACAAATTTCCGATAATACCGAGCTAGGCCAAGGAAACTTCTCACCTCTGAAACTGACTTGGGCATTGGCCAATCTTTCACTCAGCAACCATGGACAGATCAACTGAGATTCCCTCGTCCGAAATAATGTGCCCCAAGAAGGTGACTCGGTCTAGGCAGAACTCACACTTGCTGAGTTTCCTATAGAGTTGATTCTCCCTCAAAGTCTGCAAAACCAACCTCAGGTTCTCAGTATGATCCACCCGGTTCCGAGAATACACCAGAATTGTAATATCCTGAATTTTCATATAATTAAATATAAAAAAAAATTATTTTTTTTCACATGTTTCGCACATGCAAATTAATGTGTATATTTGGCTTTAAAATTAATTTTAATGTCATGAACAAACATTTCCATTTTTTCTCTTTTAAAAAGCTTCTTATTAATGCTTAGGCCTAGTAGCTTAATTCTAGCCCACCCAAAATAAATTAATTTAATTAATTAAAAATCCATGGATTTTAGCCCATCCTAACTAGCCCACTAATTAATTCTATTATTAATTAAAACAATTTGTAGGGTAGACATGCCATGTAACAAACTGGTATAATAATAAATGAACAAAGTTAATTAGGTGTGCATGTGGAGGCACGTGCAATAGGAAGAGAAGGAGAGGCCGGCCAATTCAAGAGATGGGGAGAGTGGAGAGAGTGGAGAAGTGGTTGTGTGCTAGTGGGTGGTTCTTCTAACTCCCAAATGCATCTTAGTCCTTCATCCAAACACATCTCAACCCTTCATTTGTTCATCAGTTGTGTATAAATACCCCCCCCCCCCCCCTCTTGTCATTCTTTATCATTTGAACTTAGAAATTTTAAAGAAAAAAAGAAAGAGAAAGAAAATAAATTGTGAAAAAAGATTGAGTGTGAAGAATTGTGTGAGAAAAGATTGAGTTTTGTGTGTGTGTTCTTCTTTTGGTGGTCAGCTAACAATCAAGGAGGAAAGGAGCTCGGTGTGCACAAGCTTGGAGGAAAAGGCTCGCGGCTACGATCAAGGAGAAGGGAAGGCAATCGTGCTTTCAAGGAGTTTCTTTGAGAATTCTCATTTCATTCTTCAAGAGGTGGGCAATTTCTCTACTTCTAATCTAGATATCATGCTAATAAGCTAAGAGTAACACCTTAGATTTGATTTATGTAGATTTTTTGATTTTACGTGTTTTGCACGTATGATTTCAATTGTATAATTTCTTTTATAAAATATTTCTTATATAGTATTTGTCCTCTTTATTTTCCAAAAATTATTCTCTTTAAAAGCCTAATATCTAAGCCTAACTGTCTCTTTTAAGCCCACTCTATTAATTAATTAATTTAATTATTTAAGCCCATGGTTAAATTGGCTCAATTGGTGAGCCCATTTAGCTTAATTCTCTTTTAATTGGTCTGACTTGTAGTGTAGACTCTTTTCATGGACAATTAATTTTTGACACATGAAGAAATTTGTAAATGGGGGACACTAGGTGGCACGTCCGTGCAATGGAGTGTACATTGCACACCTTTCACCCATGGCCGGATAGGATAGGAGAGAGTGGGATAGATGGAAGTGGTGGAGAGGTGGTTGTTCATCATGGGTAGTTTCTATAACTTCCTAGTGCATCTTGACCCTTAATCTCTAACCATTTGATCTAATCCTATTCCTCCATTCATCCTAAAATTTTTTATAAATACCCCCCCTAGTTCTCCTTACACCTAAAGTTGAAAAAAAAAAGAGAAAAAAATACAAGTTGGTAAGGCAAAAGATTGAGGAGTTTTGTGAGTTGTAAAGAGTGAGTGTTTGTGTGTGTGTTCTTCATCCAAGGAGGAGGCCGGCATTTTCAAGGATCAAGAAGGGAGATGCTTGGGTTCTAGCTTGATCAAGGAGTTGGTGGCTTTTGCGGCATGATCTAGGAGGAGAAGGCTTCACTCGCTCGTTGTAGGAGATCTCTAGGAGTCTATTTAATTGATTTTTCTCTCTATTTAAGGGGGTGGTTCTCTTAAACTTCTAATTAGACATCATGCTAGGACGTGGTTGATAAATTAAGAAGAAACTCTAACTATTTTAGCCATGCATTATGAAAATGAGACAATTTGCTATTAGTTTGAATGTATGTTAAAAAGGTATTAAATTGATTGCAAAAAATTATGATTTGTTAATGTAGATGTTTACCATGCTACCATATTCTATTTGATTGTTATGTGCTAAATTAAGATGGCATGCTTGTATATTGAATAACTGAAGAAAGAACTATGGAAATATGTGATTTTTGACTATTGAGTTGTTATATGACATGAAAAAGGAAATTTATTACTGAGATAATTGTACAATGTTAATAAAAATATTATAAGTGATCTAGGAAATTTTTAAGTGTAATTTAAGGAGGTTATGCTTATTTTTCCCTAAAATTCGAAATTGAAGAACAAAATGGAGTAGAGAGCAAATTATGTTTTTGTATCAAAAATCAAATTTTATTTTACTGAAATGTTGTAATAAGATAAAAAATAAAATCAGGAATTTTTGAATAAATTTGGAGAACAAAAGAACTAAAAAACATTCTTTTTTTGTAATTCGAAAAGAACAGAGACCTAGATTATAGCCCAGTAATCTAAAACCATATCAGATTGTTCGCTTGGCCATATTGGTTAGCCGGTGCACTTGGGTTCGGTTACTGTAGCCGTGGGTTTGGGCTTGGTGGTCATGAGTTCGAAACCTGGCATGAGCATTTTGTTTTCTTTTTCAAAAAATCTGAAACCCAAGGCACACTTTACCTTAAATTAACCCCAGTTTCTATCGATGTGGCACCTATGCTATTCTGGCTTTCGGTGGCGGTTGGTTACCCTGTGGTCATGAGTTCGATTCCTGGCCTCGGCTGGAATTAAACTTTTTGATATTTTTTGGGTTTTAAAAATTGATTTGTGGCTTTTAAAAATTGGGAAAAATACTGTATTTATTCAAAAATTATGTGGGCTTAATGAATTGGGCATGGTCTGACTAAAGTAAGATGGTTTAGAAGCAAAGAATTAAGTAGAATTGCATAAAGTTGATATTGTATAAATATGAAAAAATGGTTATTTTCATCGTGCTAAGTTATAAAAGAAAGTTTTGAATGAAAATTTTAAGTATGTTATTCGTAAGCTTTTACTTACTAAGTTGATTATTGTATACGAGTGAAAAATACGACTTTATGACTAATGAATTAAGTAAAGGAAAGAAACTATAGCATAAGAATCTAATGTGTTTTTTGAAAAGAGAATTTGAGCATGAAATACAAGAATTAAAATTGAACTTGATGTGTGAGATCTGATTCATAGAAAGGAATAGAAATTATGTTCATTGTGAAAAAGAACTTATGAGTAATAAGACTCAATTTTGTGATTATGAATTGAAACTGAGAACTAGAGTGTAGTTAAGCCTTATACCGGCATTGAAAAGAAATATGTTGAAATAAAATTTGAAATGAAAAGACCAAGATTCGGGTCGTGTTGAATAAATGATTAAGACCGGTATAGTGGAAGGGCTAACTCTAGAGAATTGATTTTGCTCATGATTCAAATGACTAAGGACTAGATATATAGTAAAGACGTGATGAAAATAAGAGAAAAACACGAGTATGAGGGCCTCGGAGCTACGGTGTAAGAATATTCACAGGCTGTCTTCACGATGCGTCGTGACATGACGTCGGTATGTCTCCAAGAGTCCGTACCGCAGGCGATGCTCGTGGGGTGTTTGGTGACTGCGGATGGTGTCATGTCCCATGACGGAGGCTGAATTGTCCATAGGTTCTTCACGATGCGTCGTGACACGACGTGGGATTCCCCTCCAGGCTGTCAGGACATGATTTCGTAACTCATAGAACATCTAGGATATTTATAGTAGTTACAGTAGTAGTTTAAGTCATGACGAGGGATTGAACCCTACAAGATGAAGAACGGTTAAGGGCTTGCCCTCAGACCTATATAGTATAGGATGCATAGAATCTGAACAAGTGCGCATTAGGACTAAGTACACCACACAACACGACATCAATATGATAGTCCCTTGTAGTTCTGTTTGTGATCAAGTTTGTGGTTTTTTTAAGTATTTGAGAATCGTTATACAGTTTTCGGCATAGAGAGGATAGCCGTGTATAATTTTTCCTCTGTTGTAACCAACTGATGCGCCCACAGTTTCTATGCAGGGTAAAGTGGCTAACAAGACTAAAGAATGCATGCTGATTAAAGATTGATTCAAGTGTTGTACATTTCAAGTCATGTAAATTGTTGTAAATTGCTTCCGCTGTAAATATGTAATGTAAATGTAAACTCTGATGTAACAAAAAGTTTTTATTTCCTTGTAAAATTGTACGAAAGAAATGTAAAGATCCTATGGAACTTCGAATTCAGCCTGTTTTGGAATTCGGGGTGTTAGATAGTGGTATCAGAGCCATGTTTCCAAGTAGTACAAATTTATAAGTAACGACACCCTAGAAGTGGACATTTAAACGTGTGTTGAGTTTAGAGATTTAAATGTGAGTCACTTATTTTTGTGTTGCTCTATGATTTATGCTTCTTCTCCTCCTTTCTCTAAGATGGTGGACCACTTCGACCCAGCTGGAGATGACGATTGTCACATAGTTGAGGAGGATTACTATCCCCGGTAAGCTGATTCAGACGAAGAGGATCCTGAAGAATTTGAAGAGGAATGGCCTGTGTCCCGAGAGATCACTCCACCTCCAGATTCATCTGATGATTCTTCCGACGAGGAAGAACCAGTTCCGAGTAGTCTCATTGTGTCTCTTCAGAGGCAGGTAGAGACTCAGAGGGAGAGAGCGGAACTGCTGTAGGCACAATGTGCAAAGTGCAAGGAGAGCATTGCAACTCTCAGTCATCGTGTTTGGGAATTCGAGAAGAGGAAAAACACCTACGATGTACTGAAGGAAGAAGTGGCAGAGCTACGGGAAGAGTTTTGAGAAGCCAAGAGGAACCGTAGGAACTAGAATGTTGTATCTTCTTACTGCTTTCCTTTGATGTCAGAAATGTTTTAAATTCAAATGTATAAAGTTTGGAATTCAATGAAATGAAAAGTTAATTTAAATTCATGTTTTATACTTCGAATTTAATGGTTCTTTTGCATCAGAATATGGCTAGAAGAGGAGCTCGAAATGGGGAAGGTCTGGATTTGGAAATGGAACTAGCGAGAGTCTATCAGACCCTCAATGTCGTTGCCATGAATCAGAATCAAGGAAGGGGGCCTGCGAATCCAGTACCTGAAGCAATCAAACTCGTGGAATCGTTCAAGCGGATGAAACCATCGGTATTTGAGGAAAAGTCAGACCCTGCGGCTGACAATTGGATTCGACAGGTGGAGACTATCTTCAAAGTCTTGGAGACTCCGGAAGGCAGCAAGGTGAAGTTGGCGGCACTACAGTTCGAGAAGGATGTAGCTGTGTGGTGGCAGTTGATGAAGCGGACGATGGGATATAATGTTCTTGGCTGAGAGGAATTATTGGAGGAATTCCGCAGTCATTATTTTTCATCAGATGTCTAGGAGAAGAAGGCCATGGAGTTTCTGGCGCTGCAGCAAGGCAGCATGTATGTTAGGGAATATGATACAAGGTTTACTTAGCTCTCGAGGTAAGCGCCCGAACTGGTGATGGACGAGGTGAAGAGGGCTCGAAAGTTCGAGCATGGTTTGAGGCTAAGTCTGAGATCCAGTATGATACCCCTCAGTATCAGGAGGTTTTACAAGCTGGTCAAACGAGATGCAGCCACTGAGGCAGATATGGAGCAGTTCCATGTTGTTCAAAAACGGAGGACCAACTGGAAAGTTGGTAAGAGGACCGTAGTTTCTGGCAACTTCAGGGGACAGCCGCTGGCGCAGAGGTTCAAACCAATGGGAGCGAATGCTGTCAACATTGCTGGGAGACCCAGAAATAATTGGGTGAGACCTCCTGTGGTGACTTGCTTCAACTGTGGTGAGACAGGACATTACAAGTCTAATGCCCCAAGCCGCAGAATGTCACCCGTAGTGGACCAACGCAGCAAGTTGGAAAGAAACCGTACTTGCAGGGCATGTATTTGCCTTGACTAAAGCTGACGATGATGAGGTGGATCACGTCATCACTGGTACGAGGGAGGATGTTTAGAGTGTTTTCTATTGTTTCTCTTTTCCTGCTTTTATAGTGAACTGTTTGTAACGAGTGTGTGTTATGTAACAGGAGAACTTTATTTGAATGGAAAGAAAGCTGTTGTTTTGTTCGATACTGGATCCTCTCACACTTTTGTATCACCAAAGTTTGCTAAAGTTTTTGGAGTCGAACCGAAAGTCTTTGCAGGCAAGGTCTTAGCGGTAGCTACTCCATCAGGGGAGACTCTAACCACTGATCGTTACTATGCAGACCGCGAGATCGAGATTGGGGATAGAATTTTTGGGATTGATCTGATCGAGCTGAATGTCTTGGGAGTCAATGTGATCATTGGCATTGATTGGATGTCAGTGTACAGTGCAAGCATCGAGTGCAAGACCAAGGAAGTAACAGTGAAGGCTCTAGGTGGTCCTGAAGTCACTTTCCAAGGGAAGAGGAGATGTTCTAGTCTGGTGGCAGCTATCAGTAAGAGGGATGTTCCTGTAGAGGTGCAACAGAATACTATGGTTCGGGATTATCCGACGGTATTCTTAGAAGATTTGCCTGGGTTACCCCCACATCGTGATGTACATTTCAGCATCACCATTCAGCCAGGGAGTGCACCCATTTCCAAAGCACCGTATAGGATGGCGCCTGTGGAGCAGATGAGATCAAACGGCAGATTGAGGAACTGTTGGAGAAAGGCTTTATTCAGTCGAGTGCGTCGCCTTGGGGAGCACCGGTGCTATTGGTAAAGAAGAAGGATGGTTCAATGAGATGTGCATCGATTACAGAGAGCTGAATAAGATCACTGTTCAGAATAAGTATCCTATTCCACGAAGTGATGACTTGTTCGATCATCTAAAAGGAGTTGCTATTTTCTCCAAAATAGATCTTCGATCAGGATACCATCAAGTTCGAGTGAAGACTGAAGGTGTGCATAAGACTGCATTCAGAACTCGACACTGGCATTACGAATTCTTAGTTATGCCGTTTAGAGTGACGAATGCACCCACAACTTTCATGGATATCATGAACAGAGTTCTGAGGCCATTTATTGATTCTTTCGTCGTGGTGTTTATCGACGATATCCTTGTGTTCTCCAAGTCGGAGGAGGAGCACATAGAGCATCTAGCAGTAGTTTTGAAGAAGCTTCAGGAGTATGAGTTGTACGCTAAGTTGTCCAAGTGCGATTTTTTGAAATCTGAAGTGGCTTTCCTGGGTCACATCCTTTCTAAGGAGAGAGTGGCAACTGATCCGCAGAAGATAGAGGCGGTGAAGGATTGGGCAAGGCCTACTACAGTGAAGAAAATCAAGAGTTTTCTTGGGCTAACTGGATACTACAGGAGGTTTATCCAGGGCTATGCTCAGATAGCCGTGCCGCTCACTGGTCTGACCAAGAAGAATGTGAACTTCAAGTGGATTGAGTAGTGTAGGCAAACTTTCAGGAGTTGAAAGAGAGGCTGACTACTGCACCCATTTTGGCTTTGCCTAGAGCAGGAGTTGAGTATAATGTCTACAGCGATACTTCACATCGTGGGTTTGGTTGTCTTAATGCAAGAAGGAAAAGTGATTACTTATGTGTCTAGGAAACTACGACTGCATGAGAAAAATTATCCGACTCATGATTTGGAGTTGGCCGCGATTATCTTCGCCTTGAAGCAATGGAGACATTACGTGTATGGTGAGAAATTGAACATGTACTCGGACCACAAGAGCTTGAAATACATCTATCAGTAGAAGGATCTGAACCTGAGGCACAGGAGATGGCTGGAGGTACTTGAGGACATTTTTCTTGAGATTAAGTATCATCCTGGAAAGGCTAATGTTGTGGCTGATGCACTTAGCCACAAGAGCACTCTGGCTAGTTTGATCACGACTCAAAGGCAGCTTGAAGAGGAGTTGGATCGGGCTGGTATTGAACTTATTCTGCAAGGCTTAAGATCATCTTTAGCTCAGTTGAGGCTTCAACCAATGCTGAATGAAACGATTATCGCAAGTCAAAAGGAAGATGCAGAGATTCGAAGATGAAGGAGCAAGTCGGTGCTGGCAGATTGCCCGAATTTCAAATCAGGGGTGAAGTGTTGTGGTTTGGAGCGAGGTTGTGCGTTTCGGATCAAGTAGAATTGTGGGAGAGTATTCTTCAGGAGGCACATGCTACTCTTTTGTCTGTACATCCTGGGAATACCAAGATGTATAAGGACATTAAACAGCATTTCTGGTGGTCAGGTTTGAAGCGGGATGTGGCCGAGTTCGTGGCGAGGTGTGAGATTTGTCAGCAAGTCAAAGCCGAGAATCAGAAATCCGGAGGCCTATTGCAACCGTTACCTATTTCGGAATGGAAGTGGGATAACATCAGTATGGATTTCATCACGGATTTGCCCAAGAGTTCAAAGGGCAATGACACAATTTGGGTTATAGTCGATCGACTAACCAAGTTCGCTCACTTCTTGGCTGAGCTGTATGTTGGTGAGATCGTCAGGCTTCATGGTGTTCTGTTAACCATTGTGTCTGATCGAGATGCGCAGTTTACTTCGCATTTCTAGAGGAGTCTTCAGACAGCTTTGGGTACCAAGACAGATTTTAGCACTGATTTTCATCTGCAGACCGATGGGCAGACCAGGAGAGTCAACTGCATTCTTGAGGATATGCTTCGATGTTGTGTACTAGACTTTGGAGGAAGTTGGGAAAGGCATTTAGCTCTCGTGGAGTTTGCCTACAACAACAATTTTCAGATTAGTATTGGAATGGTGTCGTACAAAGCTTTGTATGGCAGGAAGTGTAGAACACCTGTCTATTGGTTCGAAGTTGGGGAGTGGTAGATGTTTGGGCCTGAGATTTTGCAGCAGACCTCTGAAAAGATTAATTTGATCAGGAAGAGATTGGTGGATGCTCAGAGTAGTCAGAAGAGCTATGCAGACAACCGGAGGAGGGACCTTGAGTTTGAGGTTGGTACTTTGTCTTTCTGAAGGTTTCACCTTGAAGGTTTCACCTAGTAAGGGTGTGATTCGCTTCGGTAGAGGTGAGAAGTTGGCCTCGAGGTTCATAGGCCCATACAAGATATTGAAGCGGATTGGGAAAACTGCTTGTTTGTTAGAGTTTTCGGAAGAGCTGTCTCAGATGCACAATGTCTTTCATGTGTTTATGCTGAGAGGGTACATTCCAGATCTGAGTCATCATTTGCCCGAAGTGCCGGAGGGTTTGCAGATCTGAGTTACATTGAGCTTCCGGTTGAGATTGTCGATTGTCAGGAGAAAGTCTTGAGGAACAAGACAATACCAATGGTCAAAGTAGTCTGGAGAAACCAGTTGGTTGAAGAGGCTACTTGGGAATCTGAGGAGAGGATGATGAAAGATCAGCATGAGCTCTTTGGGTGATTTGTATCTTCTTCTCTTTTCTTTTCTCATCTCTTTGTTGTATTCCCGTTTTCTCACTCTTTAAGCGTAGTTCTGGAGACGGAACTATTCTAAGGAGGGAATGTTGTAACACCCTAGATTTGATTTATGTAGATTTTGTGATTTTACATGTTTTGCACGTATGATTTCATTTGTATAATTTCTTTTATAAAATATTTCTTATATAGTATTTGTCCTCTTTATTTTCCAAAAATTATTCTCTTTAAAAGCCTAATTTGTAATACCCCGATTTTCCAAATATATGAAGATTATTTATTTTGTTGCACGTGGTATGCACGTGTAATATTTTGGCTATTATTTTCAACATGATGAGTAAGAGCATTGTTTTTATAAAGGATTTTCCCTAAAGCCCAAGTGTTTATTTATCTCTTCTACAAAATAATTATTTTGGCCCAATTAATTTTAGCCCATGAATTTAAACCCTTTTATTATTTTCTACAACTTGTAATGTGTAGCATCTTTTCTTTTTATTTACCGGGTATTGATGTACAAATTTTGTAGAGTGGTTTGTGTGTGCACGTGCACTCAATGTACACGTGCACAAGGCACAAAGCTTGGCCGGATTGTGGTGAGTGGGTGTGGGATCATGGGCGGTTACATATGAGGTGTGGGTAGTTTTCACAACTTCCTAGTCCATCCTAGCCCTTGATCTTCCAACTCCCTAGTGCATCCTAACCCTCCATCTCACTCTAATTTGTGTATAAATACCCCCCTCTCATTCTCTATTTCTTTTACACTAGATTATTATTGTAAGAGAAGTATTTGTGAGAGTTGTGTGTGTGTGCTTTTCTGTGGGGGACCGAGTAGCATTCTGAAAGCTTCGGTGAGGAGCAAGGAGCAAGGAGTGCTGCACTGCATTGAGGAACTTTGCTGATTCGATTACTTCATCAAATAAGGTGGGTGTTTCTCAGGACTTCTAATGTAGGAATTATACCATGATTATTATAATTGCTACCATGTTATGGAAAGTAAATTCAATGTATTAGAAATTGCCTGAGCATGCTGTTGATAATGAGAACGAATGAGTCGGTACAGTCGACTGTCGCATGAACCAGTCGACTGGTACGAGACCATTATTTTCATGTTGTGGTAATAAGTATGTAAGCAAATAGACGTAATAGTGTGATTACTAAATTTTATAATTTCCCTATGACACATATGATGGAGGGAAGGTAAATGGATGAAAGGAACTAGCGATGATTAACAAAACTAAGAGCTGTCGGTGCAGTCGACTGACAATGTGTTTAGCTGACTGGTGCATCGATTTAAGTATGATTATTCGGCAATTCCATGAAATGAGATATTCCATTATGTTGACCTAGTATAATGACTTGAGATTTATATCTTCATCTTCGTAAGAAAGTTATGAATAGTGTGAATACATGTTTAAAGTATTTTCCTTAAAGAAAAGAGCATATTAGTAACTTAAAATTCCATGCTACGATGTTGCTGAACAAGTAAGGAGTGTGGTGTTTATAAATATGAATGTATGTATGCTGTGATGAAAGTGCATGTGAGAACGGTTAAAAAGATAATTCCTATTTTTGAATTATGAAACTGATCAGTCGACCTAGTGCGTGTAGCCAGTCGACTGAGCTGAACTTAGAAATGTGCTATTAAAAATCCCAGGCAGACGACTGGTGGATGAACAGTGGACTGTCACGTGGATGACACTGTGAACATGAAAAATTGCGGGACAGCCGACTGGCCGTGTGCAGCAGTCGACTATCCCGAGTATTTATGATGAATCTGCATTGGCTGTATGAGTCGACTGGTGTCCTTCCAAGTCGACTGTACAGAGTGGACTTTGATGTGTATGAGATTTTATTTTTATTTGCTGTTGGAAGCTGTGAATTTTATGACTGAAGTCTATGAACTCTTTTTATGACTGTATGGATTTATGTAAAATGAATCATAGATGGGAATTGAGAATTAAATGAACATGAAAGGTTAAGATCATGATGAGAAAGTCTGTGAGACTCTAAAATGAATTATGAGCTGAGAGTGCTCAATTGGAAATTGTGAATGGAAAATTGAACAAAAGAGTAGCTAAGTCTCCCCCGGCAGTGAAATGAAATGATATTGAAAAGAAGATCAAGGTTGGTCATGTGTAAATGAAATGATAAGTCCGGTTTGGTGGAGAGACTAACTCTAGAGCTTTGATTTTTATTCATGATTCTAATAATTTTAGTATATAGTGAGGAGGTGACGAAAGTGAGAGAAAAACATAAGTATGAGAACTAGAGTTTACGGTGCGGGTGTGTGAGCCGCAGAATGCATGCTTGATGAGTCAAGACATGGCGCGGGCGCAACTCAGAATGATCGGACTCTAGTCACACTTGTGGGATGTTTGGTGACTGCAAGAGGATCGTGTTCAGGGAGGAGGCTTGAATTGCCACAGAATGCATGCTTGATGAGTCAAGACATGGCGTGGGGTTCCCCTCCAGGGTCCAGTGCATGAGCTTGTACTCATAGACCATTTAAGATACTCACCGTAATTACAGAAGTAGAGTAAATCATGGCGAGGGATTGAACCCTACAAAAATGAAGAACGATTAAGAGGCTTGCCCTCGGACCTATGTAGTATGGGATGCATAGAATCCGAACAAGTGCGCATTAGTGTCATGTAAATTAAATAATTGCATTAAGGATTAAGTGCACAATCACGACACGACATCATTAAGAGTTCCCTTTTGATTTATATTCTTATTATGAACAAGTTTGTGATTTGTTAAGAAATGAGATTCGTTATACTGTTTCTGGCATAGAGAGGATGGCCATGTATAATTATCGTCGGTTGAATAAACTGACGTACCCACAGTTTTGTATGCAGGATAAATTACATGTAAAGAGGAATGGATGCATAAAGATTTTATCATGTTGTTGTACATTCATGTAAATGTTGTATATTTTTACTTCCGCTGTGCAAATGTAAATGTAATATGATGTAAACTCTGATGTAAAAAGAAAAGTTTGAATTTCCTTGTAAAATTGTACTCAAAGAAAGTGAAAAGATCCTGTAGAACATCTCGAATTCAGTGATTTGGGATTCGGGGCGTTACATAATTAAAATCTAAGCCTAATTGTCTCTTTTAAGCTCACTCTATTAATTAGTTAATTTAATTATTTACGCCCATGGTTAAATTGTCCCAATTGGTGAGCCCATTTAACTTAATTCTCTTTTAATTGGTCTAACTTGTAGGGTCTGTTTGGTTGGAGGGGAATGGAGGGAAGGGGAGGGGAGGGAAGGGGTTTTTTATTACTTTTCTTGTTTGGTTCAATTTTTAGGAGGTGAGGGGAGGGAAATGGGGGGGTGCAACACCCCTCCTGAGCCAATTTCGGCTCCCCTCCAAAAGTGGGGGGATTTGGAGGGGAGAGAAAATAGGGCAAATTTTTTAAAGTGGCATGACTAAATTGCCCTTTAAAATCTAAATCCTAATCTAATAAAAAAACTCTCTCTTTCTCCCTACTCAAATAAATAAAAGAGTCTGCTATTAAACAACCATTACAGTGCTCTCTCGACTCCTTTCTTTTTCCTGTACAAAATTAAGAATGACTAAAAATTAACAACGGTACATCTACTTTATTTTATGATTTATATAAACTTACATTGAAACTTATGTGGTTTGCATGAATCAATCCATCGTATTAGTGTTGTCAATGACGATACTAAAAGTGATACATACTTTTTAAACTAAAAGTGAGACAGGCTTTTTTATCTAACTCAAAAACTTGAGTACAACTTACTTATATCCATCACTCTATACTTGTTATAAAATTACAAGGTACAGAAAAAGATGAAAAACACTTAAACAAAAAGTTGTGAGGAATGTTTTCATGCCTGTTTGTGTTATTGTGTTATTACCAATGTGACTCCATCCATCTACAGCGTCGGCAACTTAAAAATGACTAAAAATTATACGGGGCATAACTTGATGTGTAGATCAATTAACCACAAACTCGAAGATTAACAACAGTTTGATCTTCATCCACAAGCATTGTTTGAGTAGCAAGTTGCAAATTGACAATTGTTGCTATGTGCTAACCTCACAAGGAAGAATAAGTCCTTTATGCTTGCATAATTTGCTTGTATCTATTCTAAAGAGAAAAGATAATGCTTGTATAAAATTTCTCTAATTCGTTGTTGTTTCAATTCTTATTGTATGAAGTGGTTGTATGAATTTCTTATTATATGCAAAAGGGTATAAAAGTAATTTTATTATAAAATCCATTCCCTCCCCTTGTGAACCAAACAAGTAAATTATTATTTTGCCTCCCTGAACCAAACAGAGTTTTCATTAAATCCCTCCCCTCCCTTTCCCTCCCCTTCCCTCCCCTCCATTAAAATCCCTCCCCTCCCCTCCCCTCCTTTGACCCAAACAGAGCCGTAGTGTAGACTCTTTTCATGGACAATTAATTTTTGTCACATGAACAAATTTGTAAATGGGAGACACTAGGTGGCACGTGCGTGCAACGGAGTGTGCATTGAACACCTTTCACCCATGGCCAGATAGGATAGGAGAGAGTGGGAGAGATGGAAGTGGTGGAGAGGTGGTTTTTCATCATGGGTAGATCCTATAACTCCCTAGTGCATCTAGACCCTTAATCTCCAACCATTTGATCTAATTCTAGCCCTCCATTCACCTTAAATATTTGTATAAATACCCCCCCCCCCCTCCAACACTAGTTCTCCTTACACCTAAAGTTGAAAAAAAGAGAAAAAAATACAGTTGGTAAGGCAAAAGATTGAGGAGTTTTGTGAGTTGTAAAGAGTGAGTGTTTGTGTGTTTTCTTCATCCAAGGAGGAGGCAGGCATTTTCAAGGATCAAGAAGGGAGAGGATCGGGTTCTAGCTTGATCAAGGAGGAGGTGGCTTTTGTGGCGTGATCTAGGAGGAGAAGGCTTCACTCGCTCGTTGTTGGAGATCTCTAGAAGTCTATTGAATTGATTTTTTTCCCCATTTAAGGTGGGTGGTTCTCTTAAACTTCTAATTAGACATCATGCTAGGACGTGGTTGATAAATTAAGAAGAAACTCTAACTATTTTAGCTATATGTTAAGAAAATGAGACAATTTGCTTTTAGTTTGAATGTATGTTAAAAGGGTGTTAAATTGATTGCAAAAAATTATGATTTGTTAATGTAGATGTTTACCATGCTACCATGCTCTATTTGATTGTTATGTGCTAAATTAAGATGACATGCTTGTATGTTGAATAATTGAATAAAGAACTATGGAAATATGTGATTTTTGACTGTTGAGTTGTAATATGACATGAAAAATGAAATTTATTACTGAGATGATTGTACAATGTTAATAAAAATATTATATGTGATCTAGGGAAATTTTAAGTGTAATTTATAAGGAGGTTATGCTTATTTTCCCCTAAAATTCGAAATTGAAGAACAAAATGGAGTAGAGAGCAAATAATGTTTGGGCATGGTTTGACTCAAGTAAGATGGTTTAGAAGCAAAGATTTAAGTAGAATTGCATAAAGTTGATATTGTATAAATATGAAAAAATGGTTATTTTCATCGTGTTAAGTTATAAAAGAAAGTTTTGAATGAAAATTTTAAGTGTGTTATTCGTGAGCTTTTACTTACTAAGTTGATTATTGTATACGAGTGAAAAATACGACTTTATGACTAATGAATTAAGTAAAGGAAAGAAACTATAGTATGAGAATCTAATGTGTTTATTGAAAAGAGATTTTGAGCATGAAATACAAGAATTAAAATTGAACTTGATGTGTGAGATTTGATTCATAGAAAGGAATAGAAATTATGTTCATTGTGAAAAAGAACTTATGAGTAATAAGACTCAATTTTGTGATTATGAATAGAAATTTAGAACTAGAGTGTAGTTAATCCTCATACCGGCATTGAAAAGAAATATGTTGAAATGAAATTTGAAATAAAAAGACTAAGATTTGGGTCGTGTTGAATAAATGATTAAGACCGGTATAGTGGAAGGGCTAACTCTAGAGAATTGATTTTGTTCATGATTCAAATTACTAAGGACTAGATACAGAGTGAAGACGTGATGAAAATAAGAGAAAAACACGAGTATGAGGGCCTCGGAGCTATGGTGTGAGAATATTCACAGGCTGTCTTCACGATGCGTCGTGACATGACGTTGGTATGTCTCCAGGAGTCCGTACCGCAGGCGACGCTTGTGGGGTATTTGGTGACTGCGGGTGGTATCATGTCCCATGACGGAGGCTGAATTATCCATAGGTTCTCTACGATGCGTCGTGACATGACGTGAGATTCCCCTCTAGGCTGTCTAGACATGAGCTCGTAACTCAGAACATCTAGGATACTTATCATAGTTACAGTAGTAGTTTAAGTCATGACGAGGGATTGAACCCTAGAAGATGAAGAACGATTAAGGGCTTGCCCTCAGACCTATGTATTATGGGATGCATAGAATCTGAACAAGTGCGCATTAGTGTCATGTAATGTACATAACTGTGTTAAGGACTAAGTGCACTGCACAACACGACAACAATAGGATAGTCCCTTGTAGTTATGTTTATGATCAAGTTTGTGGTTTGTTTAAGTATTTGAGAATCGTTATACTGTTTTCGGTATAGAGATGATAGCCGTGTATAATATTTCGTCGGTTGTAAGCAACTGACGCGCCCACAGTTTTTATGCAGGGTAAAGTGACTAACAAGACTAAAGAATGGATGCTGATTAAAGATTGATTCAAGTGTTGTACATTTCAATTCATGTAAATTGTTGTAAATTGCTTCCGCTGCAAATATGTAATGTAAATGTAAACTCTGATGTAACAAAAAGTTTTTATTTCCTTGTAAAATTGTACGAAAGAAGTGTAAAGATCCTGTGGAACTTCGAATTCAGCTTGTTTTGGAATTCGGGGTGTTACACTAAGTATATGAGTATGCTAGAACAAATGATAAGAAATTACCATGTGATTATTTTAAAATGCTAGTACAAAAGATAGAAGAAATCTTGATTATTATATGAGAAAATTTGTAAAATAAATTTGAGATTAGTGAATTTAGACTTGTTATTTTGCAATATTAATATTTTATGATAGAATATCCATTCAAATGAACCATGCTAGTGTGATAATTTTGCTTAGTGAATGACTTAATTGTTGATTTAGATGAATGAATATTGATATGTGTTAGTTGCTAAATGGCGTTGTTGTTATTTCAATTAATGTAATATTGATGTGATAAAAGGAAAATTGTTAGAACTCATGTGAAATGGAAAGAGAATCAGAACACACATTTAGTGGGTTGTGGGAAAATAAATTTATATTGGTGTTTTTGAGAAGGAACCATAGTTTTTTTCAAAGTCAATAATGTATTTATTAAATATAAATTGGAAAGAAAACTTATTATAAAGTCAAAAATAAGAGCTTTTAATTACTGTTATACTGTATTTTAAAAGAAAACAATCATAAAGGAGTTTGGAATTGAAAGATATAAATTTATTAAGAAAAATAGTTTTTATAAAAGGAACGTTCAAACAGACAGAGAGTGTGAAGCTATTTCACTTCCTCTTCATAACAGTGGATGGGTTTGGGAGTATTGGCTTTCGGTGTAGGCCAGGGCGCTGTGAACAGTGCCTGTCTTCATGGGTTCGAGTCTTGAAGAGGCTCTGTTTTTATTAAAATTTGAATTTTATCCAAATTACCGACGACCAATATTGAAGGCTTTCGGGTCTTTCTTTTATCACTAGTAGCCCTTCGACTTCCTCGTCTTCGGGTGCGGTTTGGGTCAGTTACTGTAGCTAGGCAGCAGGGGGGGGCTTGGGTTCGAATCCGACCGCTGCCTTTTTGATTTTTTATTTATTAATATTTTGATATATTGGGGTTTTCAAGAGTAAAAAATTGAAAGAAAAATATTCTATTACTCCTTAAATATTATCTAGGCTTTATGTAAAATATTTCCACATTATTTGATATACTTTGCGAGAGTTAGAAGTGTTTTTATATTAAAATAATGGGATAAAGAACTTGATAATTTCTCTTAAACTGCCTTTGGTATAATTAAACAAAGATGAAAATGTGAATGTAAAGATTTTATGTGGAGATCAAATATTGAGATTTTCGCCATGGAAAATTTGAATAAGTCAATAAATGAAATTCCGATGTTTTAATATATGCAAGTGTGCTTGGAAAATAAAATAAAAAGATCATATTGTGAGTATGGAATTTGTGAGTATAAATACTCAATTTTTGGTGAACACGAAAAGAGGTTGAAATCTACAGTTTGGCTAAGTCCTTACACCGGCGTGAATAAATTTTGAAGAGAAATGTTGTAATAAAAGACCAAGATTGGGTCGTTGTTATTAGTTGATGTTTAAGACCGGTGTAGAGGTAATACTAAGTCTAGGGTGTTAATTTATCAGTGATTCAAATATGTAAGGACAACACTATAGTGAAGATGTGATGAAAGTAAGTGAAAAACACAAGTATGAGGGCCTCGGATTCACAATGTGAGAGTTTTCACAGGCCGTCTACATGATGCATCATGTTATAACGTGAATTCATCTCCGGAATTATCGGGTCGTGGCGATGCTTGTGGGCTGCTTGGTGACTACATAGTGTCATTGTCCTATGACGGAGGCGAATTATTCATAGGCTATCTACATGATGCGTCATGTCATGTCACGCCCCGCTTCCCAAAAGAGCATACGGAATACGGATACGTGACTAAGCCCAGCGAATGATTTTCATCATCCATATATTATCAGGAATCTTTACAACATTTCACAAGAATAATCAGAATCGGAAGCAAAAGAATCAACCAAGCATGCATGTATGAATCAAAATTTCAACAAGAATTTACTTGAAACAAAATATATTAATCTCAAATAAACCAGATCTGAACAAGTCAATATGCTGGGTCACATCGCCCAAATACAAATAAATCCAAGTACAAGATACAAATGTTCAAAAATAAGCAAATAATAATAATAGCAAGAAATCATGATAGCAAATCTCCAACAACTAGTATCTCATCTCGCCTATTTCATCTGGCAGCTGATCTCCAAAATCTGTAATTAGATAAATTGCAGGAAGAGGAAAAAGAAAACAAACTTCCGTCAATGCAAGTTACGGGCCGCTTGTAGTACAGGATACAAGTACATGGGAAAACTAACTAATAACATGGAATAGGCATGATAATAATGCATAACTAGTATGGTAAGGTGAACAAGTACAAGTAGCATGTATCGAGTATCAAGTAAACAAGCATCATGTAAACAAGCATCAAGTGTCAAGTATCATGTATCAAGTGTCATGTATCAAGTCTCATGTATCATGTAGTCAAGTATCAAGTAAGCAAGAAAGCATGTAATATATGAACAGATGAACAGGTGTCAAGTAGCATGTACAGGTAATCAGGTATACAGGTAAACATGTATCAGGAAAGCATGTAATAGGTATTCATGTATGTCAAGTTATGTCATGTCGAGTCTTGTAATTATTACTATCTAGGTAGCACTTCATGCGCCCCAACTTTTATTACATGGTTGCTACATTCAAACAGTTTCGTTTAGATTTTGTAGTGGAGTCCATAGGGCCGTGTACTCAGGGATTAGGAAAACAGAAACAGGAAACAGGTTCATGAATAAAATAGGTACACGAATTATCCGATTCATGCATCAACAGGTTCATGAATTAATAGGTACACGACCAACAAGTCCATGCATCAACAGGTAATAGGTCCATGAACCAACAGGTCCATGCATCAACAGGTATCAGGTACATGAACCAACAGGTCCATGCAGCAACAGGTAATAGGTACACGAACCAACAGGTCCATGCAGTAATAGGTAACAGGTACACGAACCAACAGGTCCATGCAGCAACAGGTTCATGTATCAACATGAATCAAAATGGGCAACACGGGCTCCCTTCTAAGTACACATTTCTATATTTTCCACTACTAGATCTTTTCCTTAACCCCGACTTGGTTATTTTGTTATTATTAGCAAACAAGCATGTATGTGTCACAAAACAGGGCAAGAATAACATGGCATGAACAAGTAATATGTATAGGATGAAGAATAAACATGTACAGGTTACAGATAACTCGTAACAGGATAATACAACGAAAACTCCAGTTCGGGACAGCAAGACAGTATTGCACTAAAACAAGGATTCCAGTTGCTACAAAAATACAAATCTGGATCCGTCGAGGAATTTGGAAAATAGACTTCTGGCTGAATCCAGCAAACATATATTAGTCATATAGTGTTTCATAACAATAGTTCTCAAAACAAGTTTGAATCCAGAAAACACGTTCAGTCAGAAATCAGAAGATGGTATTCAAGAACAGGAAAACAACATGAAAACACATTAAATAAATCCACGAAAAATCTGTAGTATTATCCTATATGTATAGTAACAGAAAATCAAGTTTCAAAATTTTCCAACCAAAATAGAGTAGTCATGTAAAATCAGAAAACATCAAGACACAACAGTTTTGCAAATCTAAAATTATAAACACTGGTACGAAAACAGAAATAACTCACAAACCAGAAATTGAAATCCAAATCTGCCAAATGGGTAATAAAATAGATACATTAGGCTAACTTTCATATTCAGAAATAATTTATAAACAGTAAGTAGAAATAGGTCGAAAATCAAGTTCTTTACTGAACAGTAGTAAAATTCTGGATGTAAAATCTTTATTTGCAAGCATGAAAATGTTTGTAAAACTCTTCAAATAAATCCATAAATATTCTAGGTTAATCCCAATCAGGTCTTGACCAAATTTTCATATCAAAATAATAATTTTAACACTATAATAAAAATAGTTTTCTTTTCAGAATTCGTAGAAAACAAAATCTGGGAATCTTTCGACACAACTGTAGTAAAATAGACATAACTCTCAAACCGTAAATCGAAACTAAAATCTGTCAAAAGGGTTGCAAAATAGACAGAATTATCTACGAATCATGTTCACAAAATATTTTCAAATACTGACGTTAATAGGGTCAAAAATACAGATCAAAACGAGAAAACCAGCAAAACTGAAAATATCTCTTATGGACAAAATCCACTAGTTCACATAGAACTCATCCAAATCATAACCAAACACGAAATATTGTGTACAAGATGTCCAAGAAATATAGTACATGGTATTTTACAAATATTCGACAAGTATATTATGAATAACACATCAAGCACACATATCTCAAAATAGCATGAACATACACATCAAAAATGGTCAACCCTAGGTTAATTCACGTCATATGTGTCGTGAGGCAACTATGGTTAAATTATCACAATGGAGACAATATCAACAAGGGGATTCACACACAAATTGTCTCTAGAACCTAACTACACTATAAGCACCATTTAGTACTTGTATTTGCAAAGGAATTTAATACAAGTTACTTGCCTTAACCGAAGACGAAAATGACTCTAAGAAAGAATAATGGGAACGGATTCCCGGGAACGAACACAACAAATGGACCATGAACCAATCACGAACACCTAATCACAAACGCAATCACGAACACAGACCAACGAACGGATCATGATGACGATCAAGATCAAGATGATCAAACAACTATCGAGCAGATCGGCCCGGATGAGATCAAGATCAACAAGATCGGACGCTCCAGATCAGGTGATGATGAAGTTGATGATGATCGCAATTGAATGGCCAAGATCACCTCGATGGTTATGATCAAGATCGGACAGCTCATAATACACTTGATCAAACTTGATCAATCAGGGCACAAGGAAAAAGGTAGTGGAGGGGTGTGCACAGGGTGATGGCTGAATGCATAGCGGGCGAGGGTGGTAGTGCCTGCTGTTGCTGCGGTCTGTCTTTGGAGAGAAACAACGCACAGGGGTGCGCTGTCGCGGCACAGGGGAGGACACCGAGGTGCAGGAGGAGGGAGGTCATTTGCTGACGTTGTTGGCGGCTGTTGTCGACTCTGCTGTCTCTGTTGCTAGATAATGGGAGGAGGTAGGGGAGGAGAGTTGGCACCAGAAGAGAAGAGGCCAGGAGAGCAGGAGACGCCGGTGGTCGGCAGTAGCAGCGTAGTGGGTGTTGTAGTCGCCGAGGGGAGCACCGGCGATGAGGAGCGCGACCTTGCTGAGGTGGCACTGACGAGAGAGAGAGAGAGCAGGAGGACGAGGGGATCGGGATAACAACAAGCGGATGAAGATGGGAAGATGAACATGTAGGGGTATTTGTTGCTGATGGTTTGAGAAGATGAACAGAATATGATACAGTATATATATGGGGTTAGTATATTTGGTTTAGGGTGTTGGCTGAGTAGGGGAAATAGGGTTTAACGGGTAGGGGTAATCACAGGGAAGAGGGTTTGGGTAGTGTATAAATGGGTATGGGTATATAGAAATAAGGTAATGGGTATATGGGTGTTGTGGCTGCAATCGAGCCAAGCCGAGCCGAATACCTTCAGGCTCGAGCTCGGCTCGAGCCAAGCTTTGACCGAGCTTTGACCATATTCGAGCCGAATAGCTCGCGAGCTTAGCTTAAAAAAATCAAGCTTGAGCTCGGCTCGTTTACGAAACGAGCTCAGTTTTGAGCTCGAGCTCGGCTCGTGCTCGGTTCGAGCCGAGCTTTGACCGAGCTCGAGCCGAATAGCTCGCGAATAGCTCGATTCGTTTGCAGCCCTAGAGGGTGTTAGGGATTGAGCTATAGGATATAAGGCTTAATGGGTTTAAGTGTAATCGGGTTATAGGGTTTAATAAAATCCAATAGGGAAATAGGGAAAATATATGTAAATAAAAATATGATATGGGGTTTTATAGAAATACTAATAATAATAATAAAAAAATAACAATAACCATAATAACAATAACAGTATTAAAAATAACATTAATAATAATAATAATAAGAAAAAAAGATAAAAATAATAGTAGTACTAATAATAACAATAGTACTAATAATAATAGAAATCAAAGTAACAAAATCAAAATATGATTTGTATTACAATGTAAAATTAATAGAAAATAGTTACAATAAAATTATTGATTGAAAAAAATAGATTTTAATAGAAGAGTCAAGAATACATCTTGACAAAAGAATTTGAAAACCGAAAAAAATAATTTGCGAAAAGTTTTAAATACAGAAAATACATAAAAATAAGTTTTTGGGAAAATAGGGGTTATATGTCATGATGTGGGATTCCCCTCCATGCTGTCTGGACTTAGGCTCGTAACTCATAAAACATCTAGGATACTTACCGGAGTTACCATAATAGTTAAACTCATAACGAAGGATTCAACTATACAAGATGAGGAATGGTTAAGGGCTTGCCCTCAAATTTATGTAGAATGGGATGCATAATTTCGAACAAGTGTGCATTAGTGTCATGAAATAATAAATAACTGCATTAAGACTAAGTGCACAGTCACACACGACATCAATAAGATAGTCCCCCTTAGCTTGTTTGTGATCAAGTGTGTGCTTTCCAAGTAAGAGAAATTGTTGTATTATATCCTACCGTCAGTTGTATGCAACTGACGTGCCCACAGTTTCTATGCAGGATAAAATGAGTGAAAGGGCTAAAGAAGGAATGCTGCTTAAAGAAATGTTTCAATTGTTATTTTATTCATGTATTATGTTGTAATTTGTTTCCATTGCATTGATGTAAACATTGTTGCATAAACTTTTTTAAATTCCTTATAAAATTGTACGAAGTGAAGTGTAAAGATCCTGTGGAACATCGAATTCAGAATTGTTTGGAATTCGGGAGGTTACAGAGTGGTATCAGAGCCACGCTTCCAAGTAGTATGAATTTATAAGGAACGACACCCTAGAGTGGACATTAGAGTGTGAGTTGGGTATAGAGATTTAAATGTAAGCTTCTTACATTTGTGTTGCTCTATGATTGATGATTCTTCTTCTTCCTTCCTGAAAGATGGCGAACCACCACGACCCAGCAGACGATGATGAATGACACATAATTGAAGAGGACTACTACCCCGGACAAGGAGGCTCTGATGAAGAGGAAGAAGATCCCGAGGAATATGAAGGGGAATGTCCCAAGTCCCGAGAGACTACCCTGCCTCCGGACTCATCAAATTATTCATTCGATGAGGAAGAACAAGAGATCGCATCGAATCTCTTCAGAGGTAGTTGGAGACTCAGAAGGAGAGAGCAGACTAATTGCAGGCCCGTGTGCAAAGTTCAAGGAGAATATTACCACCCTCAGCCATTGAGTTTGGGAACTCGAGAAGAGAAAGAACATCTATGATGTGCTGAAGGGAGAGATAGTAGAACTACGGGAAGAGCTTAGGAAAGCCAAGAGAAAACGTAGGGATTAGAATGTTGTATTAGCTCAATGTTCTTCGCATGAATGTCAGACAATGTTTTAAATTTGAATGTACAAAGTTTGAATTCAATGAAATAAAAAAATTGATTTAAATTCATGATTTTACTTAAAATTTAATGGATCTTATGAATCAGAGTACGGCTGGAAGAATAGCAAGGAGTGGATAAGGGCCCAGTTGTGGACTCGACTTGAAAACGGAGTTGGCCATAGTCTATCAGACCATCAATGCCATCGTTATGAACCGAAACCATAGGGGGATGCCTGCAGCACCAGTCCCTAAGGTGATCAAACTTGTGGAGTCATTCAAGCGGATGAAGCTGCCAGTGTTTGAAGAGAAGTCAGACCCAGATGCAGTTGAATTTTGGATTAGGCAAGTCGAGAATATTTTTGAGGTCTTGGAAACTCCAGAAGGTAGCTTGGTGAAGCTGGCTACATTGCAGCTCGAGAAGGATGCAGGTGTGTGGTGGCAGTCCATGAAGTGGACTATGGGAAATGGTGCTATCGGCTGGGAGGAATTCTTGGAAGAGTTTCGCGGTCACTACTTTTCACCCAACGTCCAAAAGAAGAAAGCGATGGAGTTCCTGGCACTGCAACAGGGAAGCATGTCTGTCAAAGAGTACGAAACAAGGTTTACTCAACTTTTGAGATATGCACCCGAACTTGTGATGGATGAGGCAAAGAAGGCTCAGAAGTGCAAGCATGGATTGAGGCCGAGTTTGAGATCAAGGATGATATCCCTTGGTATCAGGAGGTTTGACTAGCTAGTCAAATGAGCTGCAGCCTATGGAGAAGTTTCATGCCATCCAGAATAGGACGAGCGATTGGAATGTCGGGAAGAGGTCCGCAGTTTCTGGGCACGTCAGGAGGCATCCACCAGCTCAAAGGTTCAAACCAATGGGGGTGAGCGCTGTCAATGTGGCTGGAGGACACGGAAATGGTTGGGTGAGACCTCCTGTGTTGACTTGTTTCAATTGTGGAGAGACACGTCATTACAAATGTCACTGCCCCAAGCTGCAAAATGTCACCCGAAAGGCACCAGCACAGTAAGCGGGGAAGAAGTCGTACCAGCAGGGGCGAGTATTTGCTTTGAGTGAGGTCGACACTGATGAAGTGGATAACATCATTACTGATACGGGGGCAGATGTTTAGAATTTTCTATTATTCATTTCCATGTTTATTTAGTAAAGACTATTATGTTATCAGAGTTTATTATGTAACAAGAAAACTTTTATTAAATGGAAAGAAAACTGTTATTCTGTTCGATACTGGATTCTCATACTTTTGTATCATCTAAATTTGCTAAAGTCTTGCAGGTCGAACCGAAGGTCTTTTGCAGGTAAGGTCCACGTAGTAGCTACTCTATCAGGAGAGACTTTAACCACTGACCTGTATTATGCAGAATGCAAGATCGAGATTTGAGACATGATCTTCGGGATTGATCTGATCGAGCTGAATGTCCTAGGGGTCGATGTCGTCATTGGCATGATGTCGGTGTACAGTGCACACATCGAGTGTAAGACCAAGGAGGTAACAGTGAAGGCTCCAGGAGGTCCTGCAGTCACTTCCCAGGAAAAGAAGAGATGCTCAGGTTTGGTGGCAGCTATAAGCAAGAAGAAGGTTCCGGTGGAGGTGCAGCAGATACCAGTGGTTCAGGATTACCCGATTGTGTTCTTGGAGGATTTGCCCAGGTTACTCCCATATCGTGATGTAGAGTTCAGCATCACTATCCAACCAGGGAGTGCACCTATTTCCAAGGCACCGTATAGGATGGTTCCTGTGGAGCGGGATGAAGTTAAATAATAGATTGATGAGCTATTAGGGAAAGGTTTATTCAGCAGAGTGTGTCACATTGGGGAGCACTGGTATTGTTGGTGAAGAAGAAGGATGGGTCGATGAGGATGTGCATCAATTATCGGGAGCTGAATAAGGTCACAGTTAAGAATAAATATCCAATTCCTCAAATCGATGACCTGTTTGATCGTCTACAAGGAGCAGCTGTCTTCTCTAAAATAGACCTTAGACTAGGATATCATCAGGTTCGAGTGATAGTAGAAGATGTGCATAAGACTGCATTCAGAACTCGGCATGGGCATCACAAATTCTTAGTTATGCAATTTGGAGTAACGAATGCACTTGCAATCTTTATGGACATGATGAATAGAGTTCTGATGCCATTTATTAATTCTTTCGTCGTGGTGTTCATCGATGATATTCTTGTGTAATCCAAGTTGGAGGAGGAGCACACTGAGCATCTAACTAGGTTCTAAAGAAGCTTCAGGAGCATGAGTTGTATGCCAAGTTATCCAAGTGCAATTTCTGTAAATATGAAGTGGCATTTCTAAGTCACATCCTTTTTAAGGAGGGAGTGACTAATGATTCTCAAAAGAAAGAAATTAGAAGTTTCCTTGGGCTAACAGGCTACTACATGAGGTTTATTCAAGGCTATGCTCAGATAGTCGTGCCGCTCACTGGTCTGACCAAGAAGAATATGAATTTCAAGTGGACTGAGCAGTGCGAGGCAAGCTTTCAGGAGTTGAAGGAGAAGTTGACTATTGCCCACATTTTGGCTTTGCCTAGAGCAGGTGTTGAGTATGATGTCGACATCGATGCTTCACATCGTGAGCTTGGGTGTGTCTTGATGCAAAAGGAAAAGGTAATTGCTTATGGGTCTAGGCAACTAAAACCGCATGAGAAGAATTATTTGACTCATGATCTAGAGTTGGCTGTAATTATTTTGCTTTGAAGCAATGGAGGCATTACGTGTACGGTGAGAAATTAAACATGTACACGGACCACAAAAGTTTGAAGTACATCTATCAACAAAATGACTTGAATCTGAGGCAACGGAGATGGCTGGAAGTACTTGAGGACATGCATCCTGAGTTAAGTACCATCCGGGTAAGGCTAATGTTGTTGCTGCTGCACTTAGCTGTAAAACCAGTTTGGCTAATTTGATCACGACCCAGAGGCATCTTGTAGAGGAGTTGGATCAGACTGAAATTGAGGTAGTTTTGCAAGGTTTGGGAGCATCTTTGGCTTAGCTAAGGCTTCAGCCCATGCTGAATGAAAGAATTATAGAAGGTCAGAGAGAAGATGCCAAGATTCAGAAGATGAAGGAGCAGGTTGGCGCGGGCAGATTATCAGAGTTTCAGATTAGGGATGAAGTGCTGTGGTTTGGAGAAAGGCTATGTGTTCCAGATCAATTAGAATTAAGGGAGAGTATTTGTAAGCCCTATTTTCAGATTTGATTGTACTTTGTTTTCTTTTGATTATTGTATTTCAATTCATTTGTTATAGTGTATTTTGTCATTTCTTGGGTTCTTTTGTTCTCTCTTGATCGATCTATGTTCTTTTGGTTGGATTCTGTTCTCTTTGCAAATTTTGCTCTTTCTATTTTGAGTTTGATTTGTTCTCCTTTGTGTTCGTCTCATCTCATTGCATTTTTTTTTCTCTTTTTGTAGCCAAAATCGTTACCCAGAACCCATATAATCTCAATCCAAAACCCTAATTCTTGATCCCCTATAAATAATCCTATTAAACCCTAATATTTTATATTCTCTCTCTCTTTCTCCGCCATTTCTCTCTCTCCCCGATCCCTACCCCTCTCTTTCTATGTTTTCATTGCACCCGAAACCCAAACCGAAAACCCCTACCTCCCATTGCCTTCAACGATCATTTTCCACATCTGTCACCACCACCATCATCATCTCCATCCCCTCGCCCTCGTCACCGTCGCCGTTCCCCGTTCATCCTTGCCGTAACCCAATCCACCGTGGTGTTCTCGTCGCCATTACCCATTGCTGTCGTCCTTCATCATCTCCGTGCACCCCACCAGTGTCTCTGCCGTCCCTTGCTGCTCCACCGAAGGCCCTTGCATCGCCGTTTGAGCCCCGATCGTTGCTGTCGTCGCTCTTTGTTTCCAACCGAAAAATAGAGTTTGCCGTCGTCAAAGCTGCCGTCGCTGCCGTCGCTTCCCGACCGTGGTGCCATGCCGCTTCGCCGCCGCCGTAGTGCCGCGTTGTCTCACCACCGAGTCGCCATGCTCTCTCTCTCTCCTTGCCGAAGGTTGAAGACGACCATCGATTGGTTGGTTTTGCCGTTCTGTGTTTTGGGCACACCTGATCTAGTTTGCCATCCCGTGTTCTGTCCGATCTGGTGTGGGGATTTCACTTGGTTGCTGCTGTTGTTTGTTTGCTTGGGTTTCTTCGCACAGATTTTGCACGTGTTTTTGGGAGTCTCCCGGGATTCTGATCCCGTTATTCTTATTAATTGTATCTGTAATATAACAGGCAAGTCTCTTCTTGAACTAGCATTTTATTCTGTTTAAGTTTATTTGATCTCCTGCAAGTAGACACCGTCCATTTCGTTATCATACTGGTTTGACAATTCCGTTAAGTTTATCGAGAGTTTACACGAGATAACTTGACATACTCTTAACATCGTGCTCTCTCTTTGATCCAAACCCTAGTCCCCATTGTTTCATGCATATGCACATTTAAATAACTAGATTCATGATTAGGACTACTTGATAAATTGGACATGTTAAATTGTATGTGCTAGATTGAAGTTGATCGATGAATTGATACCGTGCCTGTAATAATTGTATCTTAAACTTAGAAATCTGCATGTTGACACCTAGGATCACTTTGATTACCAATTTGCATGCTACATGTAATCGTATGATTTATTTGTTGCCTTTTTATGTTAAGTTAATTTCTGGACTGCCGGATGTTCCACTTTGAATCAGATTTTCCACCATGCTAATGACATAATTTGAAATAACTTGCTAAACATAAATTGTAGCCCTGGATGTCTAGATTACTTTTCCCTGGTGCGAATTTAAATTCCAATTTGTCATCTGCTAGATATCATCATTTTAGTGCAGCTATGTTAGTAATTCCAGATTCACAAATGTATGCGTATCCTGCTATTTCTTAATTTAATTGCCCATGTTAACAGTGAGAGAAAAATCCGAAATAAATCTAGATGAACCTAGACATGTATGGGTATGCCCCAGAATTGTTATAGATTTTATTAATGAGTTCTCTGACCTTAAATAATTAGTTGAACACGACATACTGCATGCTGCTTGAACATAAAACCTGATTAGAATAGAGTTTTCACCCTAGTTCATGTATCTTTTATATGCCTTAATTATATTCGCTGGAACCGTGTGGAAGTTTACTTTCTAGAACTTTCAGCGTACTTAGGTTTGCTATTTTGTAGTAACCGTAACCCATGTTTTAGTACAGCTAGGTCATGCTGTCCTTTATTCCACCTTTTCCCTAAAAAAAAAAAAGGTCGTGTTGTCCTGATTTTATGAAATGTGTTTATATGATGTGTTTGCTTCATGCTTTGTCTGTAAGGCGTAGAATTAGACACACTTAGTATTATACAAAATTGACACCCTCTTCCATGCTCACATTGGATGAAAGTAAGCTATTAACAAGCCGGGGTATTATGGGTAGACTTGGTAGTGAACAATCGGGAAATGTACTCGGTAAGGCCTTCTCGCTCGCACGAATACTTGACATAGAAGGAGGAGTATTGATTGCAATGATTGATTGATGATTCTTGCACGTAAATTATTGTATCAATGCTGAGTACACGATCCGTGAATTCATCATCAGTCTAAAACGGTCACTGTGCTTGCGCAGAACCTGTAGAATGGGACGCAGTAGTACATGCACTGGATAGATTAATAAAATACTTAATAACCTACATCTCATGCTTGAAAATGACTTGACATCACTCATTACATGCGTGATTATTGTACACCTTTGATATTATTGTCTGCTAGTTGCTTTGTTCTTTTTCTTTGATCCAATTCCTTTTTCCTTTTATATCCATATTTCCTTTATCCTTTGTTTTCACTACTTGCTACCACGACTTGCTCTAAGGGCACTCTTTTCTTTCTTTTTAGATCAAAATTCTAAAAGTGCTGAAGGATCTGTTCCTGAAGGAATTGGTGAGCAACGTTTCTAAAGATGGAACCAGTCCGCGCTGCTTAGATTTATTTGCTGCTAGTTTTATTTCTTAAATATTATTATGACTTGTACTTTGTTTTGGGCTATATTATCTGGAGTTTGTTTTGATCCCAGATGTTGGATATTTATATTATTGGATTATTTCATTTATTATTGGAATTTATCTTTGATTTATGTGCTTATATTTCCTGCATGGTTGTACTTTGTTGTTCATATTGCTGAGTTAGTTTGGTACAGCTTATGGATGGTGTTTACATCATTCGCTGGGCCTACGTTACGCGCTCGTGTTACGTATTTTTGGGAAGCGGGGCGTTACATGGTTTTTAGGGGTATCAGAGCCCCTGGTTGAGTAATATATCAATCAAACATGACTATCTTTACGAGGTTTGGCTTTGATTGGTATATTAGTCAAGTTTTGCTCTAGCCGGGTTAACTCAATGATTTGCGCACTACGATAATCACATGAATGTATAATAACCAACATATATTCTGGGTACTGACCATCTTTGATCGTGTTTCAGGCTATGCCTCGTGGGAATTCTTCTTCTCGCTCGAGAGATCAGCAGCCAAACAATGCTGCTATTCTCCAGACAATTCAGCTGATGATGTCTCTTCAGCAGGAGCACAATGAGCTGATGAGAGCCACATTGGCAGCCAATGGGTATGTCATTGGACCTGCACCTGGGCCACTGCCACCTAGGCCCGGTATGGTAGCGGATTTCATGAAGCTACACCCGAATAATTTTTCAGGTACCGAGTCACCGTTGTAGGCCAAGCAATGCCTTATCCGGACGGAGCAACTGCTGGTCGCCGCTCGTGTTGCCGAGGTGGATCGTGTGGATATGGTTCGCATCCAGTTGGTGGACCTCGCTCATATATAGTAGCGGGTTGAATTTGAGAGGATGCCGGACCCATTGAGTGGGCCACTTTCTCTAAGAGCTTCATGGCGAAGTTCTTTCTCAGTGTCACCAAGACAGAGATGGAGCAACAATTTGTTTCCCTAACTCAGGGAAACCGTTCTGTGGACGAGTACGCTGCAGAGTTTACTCGGCTTAGTCGCTTTGCCCCTACCCTCGTTGCCACTGATGAGGCTCGGGCTAGTCGATTTCTGTCGGGCTTGAGCCTTCTCTTCCAGGACCGTCTAGCTGCTCTTCAGCTTCGTGCTTTTCCGATGTTCTGAATGCAGCTCGGATCCAAGAGCAAACTCTCAGCAGGTCTAGTGTTCCTCCAAGGACTGTTTCGCACCCTACTGTAGCTCGGCTTTCCAGAGGACTTATTCGGAGGCCAGTTCCACCCCCTCCCGCGAGAGTACAGCCGTACGCACCTGTTGTCCTGAGGAATGTTGAGACTTGTGGCTACTGCCATAAGACTGGGCATTCACAGCGAGACTGCAGGATGGCCAACCGAATGTGTTTAGTGTGTGGGAGTAGTGAGCATATGGTTCGTGACTGTCCGAGGAACAGAGCTCCTGTGCCGGTTGCTGGTGCTGATCAGCTAGGAGTGCCGACTCGTGGTCAGGGTAGGCCGCCTCTTCCTCCATAGAGGCAAGTCTTTGATCAGAGGCGTGTGGCTCCTAGAGAAGGTCTGGTTGGTGGTCGTGGTCAGGCTTATAACCTGACAACTGAAGAAGCGGAAGTTGCTGTTGGAGTGGTTGCTGGTATATCACAGTAGTTGTACTTTCTTTTCTTTCTTTCAGATTTCTGCATGTTATTTTTCCCTCATTTGCACAATTATTCGTGTATATATCCTGCTAGCACCTTATTCTTTTGTTTGATCTTCTTCTAGGTGTGATTTTAGTCTTCTCTCTTCCAGCTCATGTGTTGTTTGATTCGGGTGCTACCCACTCTTTCATTTCTTCTTGCTTTGTCGATCAGCATGGTTTGGCTAGCAATGCTATGCCTGTAGCTTGGGACATCCCCACTGGTGGAGGTGTCGTTGTCTGTTCTAGGGTTTACAAGCAGAGTCCGTTGTTGATTGGAGGTGTGGTTTTCTCGATGGATTTGATTGTGATTCCCAATTTTGGTTTTGATGTCATTCTGGGCATGGACTGATTGGGTGTTTTCTGTGCCGTAATTGATTTTCGGGAGAAGAAGGTGACTTTCACGCTCTCTGGTCAACCAGAATTTGTTTTCCATGCGGGTGAGACACCGTCAGGGTGTGTCAAGAACTTAATGGACCCCAAGGCTATTTCTCTTATGTCGCTGGGTTCTGATAGGGTTGTTACACCCTCAGTTGTGCAGAACTTCCTTGATGTGTTTTCCGAGGAATTGCTCGGTCTGCCACCAGTCCGAGATGTGGAGTTCAACATTGATGTTTTGCCTGGTACGACCCCTATTTCCAAGAGTCCATATCGTATGGCGCTAGTTGAATTGGTAGAGTTGTAGGTGCAAGTTCAGGAGCTGCTTGATAAGGGTTTTTCAGACCTAGTGTTTCACCTTGGGGAGCCCCAGTTCTGTTTTTCAGCAAGAAGGATGGAAGCCGCAGGCATTGCATGCACTACAGGGAGATGAACAATGTTACTATCAAGAATCGGTTTCCATTGCCGAGGATTGATAATTTGTTTCACCAACTGGGAGGTGCTTCAGTGTTCTCGAAGTTGGATCTTCGTTCCGGGTATCATCAAGTCAGTGTGAAGTCGGAGGATGTTCCGAAAATGGCTTTCCAAATGAGGTATGGGCATTACGAGTTCTTGGTGATGCCTTTCGGAGTGACTAATGCAACAGCTGTGTTCATGAGTTTGATGAACTGTGTATTTTAGCCATTCTTGGATCAGTTTGTCGTGGTCTTCATCGACGACATATTGGTGTACTCGCAGAACTAGGAGGATCATGTTGAGCATTTAAAGGTGGTTCTGCAGACTTTGAGGGAGAACCAGCTGTATGGGAAGCTGGATAAGTGCGAGTTCTAGCTGGATCGGGTTGCTTTTCTTGGCCATATTATTTCTGGTGCTGGTGTTTCTGTGGATCCATCGAAGGTTTCTACGGTCAAGGATTGGCCTATTCCAAAGTCTGTTCCTGAGGTACGAAGTTTCCATGGTTTGGCTGGTTACTATCGAAAGTTCATTCAGGATTTCTCCAAGATTGCTAGACCCTTGACCAATTTGACCAGAAAGGAGCAGAAGTTCGTCTGGGATGAAGCTTGTGATGAAGCAGTGCTGATGCAGCAAGGCAGGGTTGTCGCTTATGCATCGAGGCAGTTGAAACCTTATGAGAAGAACTATCCTACACATGATCTGGAGCTTGCAGTTGTGATTTTTGCCATGAAGTTGTGGAGGCACTATTTTGTTTGGGGATAGAGTGGAGATTTTCACAGATCACAAGAGCCTCAAGTAGGTGTTCACGCAGAAGGAGTTGAACATGAGGCAGAGGAGATGGCTGGAATTGATGGCAGACTTTGACATCAATTTGCAGTATCACCCGGGCAGAATAAATTCGGTGCTGAATACTTTGAGTCGGAGGCTTGCCGCTATGTTCCTCACTCAGCAGAAGGAGCTAGTGGAGGACATGAGGAGGCTGGAGTTAGATGTGTTGCTTCCCGGATCTGATTAGCAGCTTATATTGTTGCAGTTGCAGTCTTCCTTGGTTGAGCAGATCAAGGCAGCTCAAGGGAGTGATCAGCAATTGTAAGAGTTTCAGAGTAAGGTTGAAGCTAGTTTGAGATCTGATTTGGTTGTCCATGCTGATGGGCCGCTTCGGTTTGGCTCTAGGTTGTGTGTACCTAGAGGAGAAGTCAGGCGGAAGCTACTCGAGGAAGCTCATCGGTCCCCGTATTCTATTCATCCTGGTGGTACAAAGATGTACAGGGACTTGAAACAGCATTTCTGGTGGCATGGTATGAAGCGGGATGTGGCTCGATTTGTCGCTCAGTGCCTAATCTTTCAGTAGGTGAAGGCGGAGCATCAAAGGACTGCAGGACTTTGCAACCCCTTCCTATCCCTGAATGGAAGTGGGAGAATATCACGATAGACTTTGTGACAGCTTTGACGAGGAGTCCTAAAGGTCAGAATGCTATCTGGGTGATAGTGGATTGGATAACGAAGTGTGCTCACTTCATTCCTTTCCGTATGGGTCAGTCCACGAAGAGTTTGGCCGAGCAGTACGTTTAGGAGGTTGTTCTTCTGCATGGAGTTCCTGTCAGCATCGTATCAAATAGAGATACGAGATTCAGGTCTCAGTTCTTGGAGAGTTTGTCGAGGAGCTTGGGTATTAAGTTGAGCTACAGTACAACATTCCATCCTCAGACAGATGGGCAGTCAAAAAGGACAATTCAGACCCTAGAAGATATGTTGAGATCCTGTATTCTTCAGTTTGGAGGTTCGTAGGAGGATCATCTTCACTTGGCTGAGTTCTCTTACAATAAAAGTTATCAGGCGTGTCTCAAGGCTGCTCCATTCAAAGCTTTGTATGGGGACAAATGTAGGTCGCCAGTCTGTTGGGATGATATCGGCGAGAGGAAGCTTTTAGGCCCTGAGTTGATCACGAAGACAGTTGATGTCGTGGCTCAGATCCGCAAGCATTTGCAGGTCGCTCAGGATCGAAAGAAGAGGTGGGCTGATTATCGTCGGAGACCTCTAAAGTTTGAGGCAGGATAGCATGTGTCCCTCAAGGTATCTCCTTGGAAAGGTGTTATCCGTTTTGGGAGTGGAGGCAAGTTGAGTCCTCGATTCATCGGTCCATTCGATATTGTGGAACGTGTGGGAAAGGTAGCTTACAGGCTCGTGCTACCGCCAGCTTTAGCGGGTGTCCATGATGTATTCCATATTTCTCAGCTCAAGAAATACATCAGAGATGACAGTCATGTGGATGACTACTCAGATTTGTCTGTGAGGCCTGATTTGTCCTGTGAAATTCGACCAGTCTCTATCTTAGACCGTCGAGAGAATGTGCTAAAAAATAGAGTCATCAAGTTGCTCCGAGTTCTTGGGATCCTCGTTTGCCAGGAGAGTCTACTTGGGAGTTAGAGGAAGAGATTCGGGAGAGGTTTCCTCATTTGTTTAAGTAGTGTTTGTTTTGCTTTATTTTGTTTTGTTTGTTTTGTTTTGTTTGTTTTCGGGTTTGTCCTATGTACCTCTTGTATGAATTTCAAGGATGAAATTCTTCTTGTAAGATGGGTAGGATTTGTAAGCCCTATTTTTAGATTTTATTGTACTTTGTTTTCTTTTGATTATTGTATTTGGATTCATTTGTTATACTGTATTTTGTCATTTCTTGGGTTCTTTTGTCCTCTCTTGATTGATGTGTGTTCTTTTGGTTGGATTCTGTTCTCTTTGCAAATTTTGCTCTTTATATTTTGAGTTTGATTTGTTCTCCTTTGTGTTTGTCTCATCTCATTGCATTTATTTTTCTCTTTTTGGAGCCAAAACCATTACCCAGAACCCACATAATCTCAACCCAAAACCCTAATTCTTGATCTCCTATAAATAATCCTAATAAACCCTAATATTTTCTATTCTCTCTCTCTGCCATTTTTCTCTCTCCCCGATCCCTACCCCTCTCTTTCTCTATTTTCGTTGCACCCCAAACCCAAACCGAAAATCCCTGCCTCACGTTGCTTTCTCCGATCGTTTTCCACCTCCGTCACCACCACCATCATCATCTCCATCCCCTCGCCCTCGTCACCGTCATGGTTCCCCGTTCATCCTTACAGTAACCCAATCCACCGTGGTGTTCTTGTCGCCATTACCCATCACAGTCGTCCTTCATCATCTCCGTGCACCCCACCAGTGTCACCGCCGTTCCTCGCCGCTCCACCGAAGGCCCTAGCGTCGTCGTTCGAGTCCCCGATCATTGCCGTCATCGCTCTCTGTTTCCAAGCAAAAAACAAAGTTCGCCATCGTCGAGGCTACCGTCACCGCCGTCGCTTCCCGACCGTGGTGCTGTCGCCGCTTCGCCCCCGTCGTAGTGCCGCGCTATCACCCCGCTGAGTCGCCGTGCTCTCTCTCTCTCTCTTTGCCGAAGGTTGAAGACGACCATCGATTGGTTGGTTTTGTCGTTCTGTGTTTTGGGCACTCTAGATCCAGTTTGGGGTCCCGTGTTCTGTCCGATCTGGTGTGGGGATTTCACTTGGTTGCTTCTGTTGTTTGTTTGCTTGGGTTTCTTCGCAGGGATTTCGCACGTGTTTTTGGGAGTTTTGCTCGAGATTCTGATCCCGTTTTCTTATTAATTGTACCTGTAATATAACAGACAAGTCTCTTCTTGAACTAGCATTTTATTCTGTTCATGTTTATTTGATCTCCCACAAGTAGATCCCGTCCATTTCATTATCATACTGCTTTGACAATTCTGTTATGTTTATCGAGAGTTTACACGAGCTAACCTGACATACTCTTAACATCCTGCTATCTCTTTGATCTAAACTCTTGTTCCCATTGTTTCATGCATATGCACATTTAAATAACTAGATTCATGCTTAGGACAACTTGATAAATAGGACATGTTAAATTGTATGTGCTAGATTGAAGTTGATCGATAAATTGATACCGTGCCTGTGATAATTGTAACTTAAACTTAGAAATCTGCATGTTGACACCTAGGATCAATTTGATTACCAATTTTCATGCTACATGTGATCGTATGATTTATTTGTTGCTTTTTTATGTTAAGTTAATTTCTGGACTGCTGGAGTTCCACTTTGAATCAGATTTTCCACCATGCTAATGACATAATTTGAAATAACTTGCTGAACATAAATTGTATCCCTGGTTGTCTAGATCACTTTTCCCTACTGCGGATTTAAATTCCAATTTGTAATCTGCTAGATATCATCATTTTAGTGCAGTTGTGTTAATAATTCCAGATTCACAAATGTATGTGTATCCTGCTATTTCTTAATTTAATTGCCCATGCTAACAGTGAGAGAAAAATATGAATAAATCTAGCTGAACCAAGACATGTATAGGTATGCCCCAGAATTTTTATAGATTTTATTATTGAGTTTTCTGACCTGAAATATTTAGCTAAACACAACTTACTGCATGCTGCCTGAACATAAAACCTGATTAGAATAGAGTTTTCACCCTATTTCCTATATCTTTTATATTCCTTAATTATATTCTCTGGAACCGTGTGGAATTCTACTTTATAGACCTTTCGGCAGATTCAGGTTTGCTATTTTGTAGTGACCGTAACCCATGTTTTAGTACAGCAAGGTCATGTTGTCCTAATTTTATAAAATGTGTTTATATGATGTGTTTGCTTCATGCTTTGTCTGTAACGCGTAGAATTAGACACACTTAGTATTATACAACATTGACATCCTCTTGCATGCTCACATAGGATGAAAGTAAACTATTAACAAGCCAGGGTATTATCTGTAGACTTGGTAGTGAACAATCAGAAATGTACTCAGTAAGGCCTTCTCGCTCGCACGAATACTTGACATAGAAGGAGGATTATTGATTGCAATGATTGATTGATAATTCTTGCACGTAAATTATTGTTATCAATGCCGAGTACACGATCCTTGAATTCACCATCAGTCTAAACGATCACTGTGCTTGCGTGGAACCTATGGAATGGGACACAGTAGTACGTGCAGTAGATAGATTAATAAAATACTTAATAACCTACATCTCATGCTTGATTTTGACTTGACATCACTCATTACATATGTAATTATTGTACACTTTTGATATTATTGCCTGCGCTTTGCTTTATTCTTTGTCTTTGATCCAGTTCCTTTTTCCTTTGATGTACGTATTTCCTTTATCCTTTGTTTTCTCTACTTGCTGCCCATGCCTTGCGGGCACTCTTTTCTTTCTTCTTAGATAAAGATTTTAAAGGTGCTTAAGGATCTGTTCCTGAAGGAATTGGTGAGCAACGTTTCTAAAGATGGAACTAGTCTGCGCTGCTTAGATTTATTTGCTGTTAGTTTTATTTCTTGAATATTATGATGACTTGTACTTTGTTTTGGACTATATGACCCGGACTTTGTTTTGATCCCAGATGTTGGATATTTATATTGTTGGATTATTTTATTTATTATTGGAATTTATCTTTGATTCATGTGGTTTTATTTCCTGCGTGGTTGCACTTTGTTGTTCATATTGATGAGTTAGTCCGGTACAGCTTATGGATGGTGTTTACATCATGCGCTGAGCCTACGTTACGCGCTCGTATTCCGTATTTTTGGGAAGCGGGCCATCACAGTATTCTTCAGGTGGCACATGCCACTCTTTTATCCGTACATCCTGGGAGCACCAAGATGTACAAGGACAACAAGCAGCATTTCTAGTGGTTAGGTTTGAAGCATGATTTGGCTGAGTTTGTGGCGAGGTGCGAGATTTGTTAGCAAGTGAAAGCCGAGAATCAGAAGTCCGGAGGTTTATTGCAATAGTTACCCATTCCGGAGTGGAAGTGGGATAACATCAGCATGGATTTCATCACGGGTTTGCCTAAGAGTTCGAAGGGTAATGATGCGATATGGGTCATAGTCGATCGGCTAACCAAATCTGCTCACTTTTTGGCAATGAAACTCACTTCGTCTATGGACAAACTAGTCAAACTGTATGTTGGGAAGATCTTCAGGCTTAATGGTGTTCCATTGACCATTGTGTCTGATCAAGATACGCGGTTTACTACAAATTTTTGGAGGAGTTTTCAGATAGCTTTGGATACTAAGACGAATTTCAGCACCGCCTTCCATCTTCATACTGATGGACATATTGTAATACCCCATATTTTTAAATAATGCTTTTAAGATTAATAAATGAACTAAAATGTTTTTTTGTAATTTAATAAATATTTTTCTGAAATTTACCTCTCTACACGTGCAAAACACGTGCAAATATTTTCTTGAAAAGTTCAAAGTAAAAATTATTTTGGGAAAACCCATTATTTATTATTAGATATTATTTTTGAATTTTTTGGATTTTTTTTATAATTATTTGACCAATTTGCAAATATTACAAAAAGATGGACTTTTGTGCAAAATTACCACTTGGAGTAAAAACTCCAGATTTTCAGATTTCTGGGTTAGGCATGATGCCTAGTCAACTCAGAGGTAAAGAGTTTACTTTTTGTTTTAATAATGGTTTATTTTGCATGTTTTGATAAAGAAGGATATTTTTGCAAAATTGCCACTTAGAGGGTCAAAAGTGCAACTTCATTTTTCTGGGTTTTCAAAACAGTGCCGGCCAACAATAGGGTGGTTGTTCTTGTTTTTAAATCTCAATTAAGGGGGTGTTATTTAACTTCCAAGTATAAGGATTTATATATGTAAACATATATTTAAAAGAGGTATTTTGTAAATCTATTCAAAAACCCTATATACCCAAATCCCGGCCTATTAAAGGTAAGGTGCAGCCATCTCTTTGCTGCACAACACAAAAGAATTTCTTTATTATTATTTTCTTGGAGTTTTAAAGTGAGGATCTTGGTTTTCTTGCGAAAGGAGGATTTTTCTTATTTTTTTATTATCTTTGATTGATTCTTCAATAAGGTGAGTGACGTATGTTTGTTTTCTTATTATTCTAAGCATGTTGTGTGTGATGATTTATCTATTAGAAAGCATGTTATATGATGGTATGAAGATGTAATGAATTTTGATGAGTAGATGAATTAAAAATTGAATCTTTTCATGAAACTACACTATTGATGATTGAAACCCTAATTTAATGAGTTGAGATTGTTAAAGAACCTAAAAGAAGTCATGAGTTGGATGTTTTCAATCATATTGTTGTTGACTTAAATATATATGTTGAGTTGTATGATATTATTGCATGAAAGTAAACAAAATTGATTAAAGATGAACCCTACTGTGTGTATGCATATGTTGCTTTGTTCTTGACATTTCGATAGATAAAACTTGATCATTTGCATGTTGTGAGTGCATATGATCATGAGTAAACTGCTGTAAGTAATTGGTTATGTTTATAACAAGTTATAGAAGAATTTTGAACTAAAAGAATCAAGTTTTAAAGTTGGGGGTGGAGAAAGTGTTTTCGGGTCTGATGCTATATGGCCAAACTGAGTTTTGTGAATTTTTGTGAAGTTTTCGATTAGATTTGAATTCTTTTAGTACTGAGATGGTTTTGAACTTTATACCACATATATACAATGGATTCTTAGTGTTTAACTGATGCATAAACACACTCATATACTCATTCACATTATATACATACTATTTTGAAGATTTTATGAATTTTTGATGGTGTTTTGATTGGATTTCAAGTGTGTTGATTCTTAGATGAGTTTAAACCTTTTACTACTCTTATTTGATGGAGCTTTGAGGCTTAAACTAGTGCTAATACACATGTATACACTATATGCTTCAGTTGCTGTTTTGAAGAACTTTTGCGAAAATCACTCTTTTGAGATATTGATATATTTTGATGTGTTTTAATAACTCCTATATGTTATACAAGTTATAATTATTCATCTCAGGAAGTTTAATTTTGAGTTTTAAATATTTAATCGAGTGTCAGATCAAAACATGCACAAAGAGCCTAATCGGCTGTATAGCAGGTCACGGTCGACCGTCACGCTACTATCTTGGAGATTTCCAATTGACAGTCGACTGCCCTTCTTGAGCGGTCAACCATTAATTGCTTCTTTGGCTGTTTTGGTTGAGTTTCTTCGTTTCTTTTAAATAGTTATTTCCTCGATATTATGGATTATTACTCAACTATTTTATATGATGTTTTTATTACAGATTACAACATTTTACAGAGAGTTATATATTATTCATAATAGAGTTTTTAATGTATTCCTATGACTCTATAAAGAGAGTTATTTGTGTTCTCAGAGGAGTTGATGTTTTGGTGATATTCTACGACCTAAAAATATGATTTTCCGTTATTTGATGGATTTAATATTTTATTTGAATTCTAGAAATTTTTGAGCACATTAAATGAATTTGAATTTTGAGGTTTTCTTATCATAATCATTTTGATGATGGATTTGTAAGTTTTATTGGAAGTTTTGGCATTGATGGTTGAGCTATGAGTCTTTAGAGATTGAGTAGGGCCTTAGCTACTGGCGGTTGGGATTTTGGTTATTGTTCAGTTGAGTTAAGCCCAGTAGGGTACACCAACTCTAAGAGATTCGAAATCTAATAATAATTAATTAACTTAACAAAATAAGGACAGACACTAGATGGTGATATGATGAAATGAGAACACAGGTTATGAACCTCAGTATGGTTTGAGGTGTGAGATAATCCCTAGAATTAACAAGGTATGAGTGAAATAGTCTCCAAAATTACCTGCGATATGGGATTGATCTCCGAAATTATCGGGGTCGAGGCGACGCTCATGGGGTATTCGTGTGATGAGGCACCATAGCTTGCGGTGTGGGATATTCTCGAAGAATCCCAGGTGTGAGTGAAATAGTTTCCGAAACTATCTTTGGATAGAGATTGACCTTCGGAATTATCGAGGCGTGAGCTAATACTCACAGTTTATCTATATCTTGTAGTAGTCATCGTAGTAGGATTAGTTGCATAATGGGAAATTAAACCCTATCAAATGGAGAACGTTAAGGGCTTGCACCGGACCTATGTAGAGTTGGATGCATAGAATCTGACAAGTATGCATTAGAGAGTCAGCATATAGCATTAGTGTTTTCTTGACTTGGTTTTATGCATGTTGTTTCCTATTTTTTCACACTTGACACTTAGTCTAGTTTCACTTGATGTTTTCATGTTTTAATTATTTTTATTTCTTAATTCATTTATTCTTGCTGTTGATACATGTTGTTTATGATTTTATGTCTTATGTTTTATTTATGTTGCATTTATTTTTATGTTACTCACACCGTTATGGCTGACTCCTGTAGTTTTGGGGGTTAAAATTATCTCTAGCCTCATGTTTTACAGGTAGGTACCTATAGTTTGGGATTTCGATGCTTGAGATAGATTGATGTTATGGCTTTTGTAAATTGTAAAAGAATGTGTTGTAAAAGAAAGAATTTGTAGTTCAAGGTGTTGTTTTTCCATTGTGCTTTGTAAAGAATTAATGTAATAAAAGTTGGAAAAATTTCTCTGTGTTTTGGCTATGTTTACTATTACAATTGAAGTTAATGCAGGGAATTGTACCACGTATTTTTGAGATATCATATTGGAAATTTGGAGTGCTACACAGACTGAGAGAGTCAATCGAGTTCTTGAGGATATGCTGCGGTGTTGTATTCTAGATTTTGGAGGCAGTTGGGAGAGGCATCTAGATCTACTAGAGTTTGCCTACAACAGTTTTCAGACTAGTATAAGGATGGTGCCGTACGAAGCTCTGTATCGCAGGAAGTGCAGAACGCCTACATGCTGGTTTGAAGTGGGGGGAGCGACAGATGTTTAGGCCCGAGATCGTGCAGCAGACCTCAGAAAAGATCGATTTGATCAGGAAGAGGTTAGTGGATGCTTAGAGTAGGCAGAAGAGTTATGCCGACAATCGGAGGAGGGACCTTGAGTTCAAGGAAAGTGACTTTGTCTTCCTGAAAGTATCACCTAGTAAGGTGTGATTCATTTTGGCAGAGGTGGGAAATTAGCCCCAAGGTACGTAGGCCCTTATAAGATATAGAAGAGGATTGGGGAGACTACTTATCGGTTGGAGTTACCGGAAGAATGTCTTTAACGTTTTTCTTTTTTCTTTTATGTTTGTTTCTCACTCTTTAAGCATAGTTCCGAGGACGAAACTATTCTAAGGAGGGAGTGTTGTAACATCCTGAATTTTTATATAATTAAATATAAAAATTTTCATTTGTTTTCACGTGTTTTGCACGTGCAAATTAATCTGTATATTTGGCTTTAAAATTATTTTTAATGTCATGAAAAAACATTTCCATTTTTCTCTTTTAAAAAGCCTCTTTTTAATTCTTAGGCCTAATAGCTTAATTGTAGCCCACCCAAAATAAATTAATTTAATTAATTAAAAGCCCATAGATTTTAGCCCATCCTGACTAGCCGACTAATTAATTCTATTATTAATTAAAACAACTTGCCATGTAACAAACTAGTATAACAATAAATGAACAAAGTTAATTAGGTGTGCATGTGGAGGCACGTGCATTGCACATGCATGTGCAATAGGAAGAGAAGGAGAGGCCGGCCAATTCAAGAGATGGGGAGAGTGGAGAGAGTGGAGAAGTGGTTGTGTGCTAGTGGGTGGTTCTTCTAACTCCCAAATGCATCTTACCCCTTCATCCAAACACTTCTCAACCCTTCATTTGTTCATGAGTTGTGTATAAATACCCCCCTCATGTCATTCTTTATCATTTGCACTTCGAAATTTTAAAGAAAAAAAGAAAGAGAAAGAAAGAAAAGACATTGTGAGAAAAAGATTGAGTGTGAAAAATTGTGTGAGAAAAGATTGAGTTGTGTGTGTGTGTGCTTCTTTTGGTGGCTGGCTAACAATAAAGGAGGAAAGGAGCTCGGTGTGCACAAGTTTGGAGGAGAAGGCTCGTGGAAAAGATCAAGGAGAAGGGAAGGCAATCGTGCTTTCGAGGAGTTTCTTTGAGAATTCTCATTTCATTCGTCAAGAGGTGGGCAATTTCTCTACTTCTAATCTAGAAATCATGCTAATAGGCTAAGTATATGAGTATGCTAGAATAAATGATAAGAAATTACCATGTGATTATTTAAAAGTGCTAGTAGAAAAGACAGAAAAAATCTTGATTATTATATGAGAAAATTTGTAAAATAAATTTGAGATTAGTGAATTTAGACTTGTTATTTTGCCATATTAATATTTTATGATAGAATATCCATTCTAATGAACCATGCTGGGGTAATAATTTTGTTTAGTGAATGACTTAATTGTTACTTTAGATGAATGAATACTGATATGCGTTAGTTGCTAAATGGCTTAGTTGTTATTTCAATTAATGTAATATTGATGTGATAAAAGGAAAATTGTTAGAACTCATGTGAAATTGAAAGAGAACAAGAACACACATTTAGTGGGTTGTGGGAAAAGAAATTTATATTGGTGTTTTTTAGAATGAACCATAGTTTTATTTCTAAGTCAATAATGTATTCTTTAAATATAAATTGGAAAGAAAACTTATTATAAGGTCAAAAATAAGAGTTTATAATTGTTGTTATACTGTATTTTAAAAGAAAATATTCTGGAAGGAGTTTGGAATTGAAAGATATAAATTTATTGAGAAAAATAATTTATGTAAAAGGAACGTTCAAATAGACCGAGAGTATGAAGCTATTTCACTTCCTCTTCATAACAGTGGATGGGTTTGGGAGTATTGGCTTTCGTTGTGAGGCCAGGGCGATGTGAACAGTGCCTGTCTTCATGGGTTCGAGTCTTGAAGAGCTTCTGTTTTTATTAAAATTTTATTTTTATCCAAATTACCGAAGACCAGTATTTAAGACTTTCGGGTCTTTTTTTATCGCTAGTATCCCTTGGACTTCTTGGTGTTTGGTTGCGGTTTGGCTCGGTTACTATAGCTAGGCGGCAGGGGGTCTTGGGTTCAAATCCGACCACTACCCTTTCAATTTTTTTTTGTTGATATTTTGATATATTGGGGTTTTCAAGACTATAAAATTGAAAGAAAAAAATTTCTATTACTCCTCAAATATTATCTAGGCTTAATGAAAAATATTTCCATATTTGATATACTTTGCGAGAGTTAGAAGTGTTTTTATATTAAAACAATGGGATAAAGAACTTTATAATTTGTCTTAAACTATGCCTTTGGTATAATTAAAGAAAGATGAAAATGTGAATGTAAAGATTTTGTGTGGAGATCAAATATTGAAAATTTCGACATGGAAAATTTGAATAAGTTAATAAATGAAATTTTGGTTTTTTAATATATGCAAGTGTGTATGAAAAATGAAATAAAAAGATCATATTGTGAATATGGAATTTGTGAGTATAAATACTCAATTTTTGGTGAACAGGAAAAGATGTTGAAATCTAGAGTTTGGCTAAGTCCTTACACCGGCGTGAATAAATTTTGAAGAGAAATGTTGTAATAAATGACCAAGATTGGGCCGTTGTTATTAATTGATGTTTAAGACCGGTGTAGAGGTAATGCTCACTCTAGGGTATTAATTTATCCATGATTCAAATATCTAAGGACAACACTATAGTGAAGATGTGATGAAAGTAAGAGAAAAACACAAGTATGAGAGCCTCGGATTCACGGTATGAGAGTTTTCACAGGCTGTCTACATGATGCATCGTGTCATGCCGTGAATTCATCTCCGGAATTATCGTGATCGTGGCGACGCTTGTGAAGTGGTGGGTGACTACGTAGTGCCACTGTCCCATGACGGAGGCGAATTGTCCATAGGCTGTCTACATGATACGTCATGTCATGACTTGGGATTCCCCCCCAGGCTATCTGGATATGGGCTCGTAACTCATAAAACATCTAGGATACTTACCATAGGTACCGTAATAGTTAAACTCATAACGAGGGATTCAACCCTACAAGATGAAGAACGGTTAAAGGCTTGCCCTAGGATTTATGTTGAATGGGATGCATAAGTTCCAACTAGTGTGCATTAGTGTCATAAAATAATAAATAACTGCATTAAGACTAAGTGCACAGTCACACATGACAACAATAAGATAGTCCCCCTTAGCTTGTTTGTGATCAAGTGTGTGCTTTCCAAGTAAGAGAAATTGATGTACTATATCCTAGGGTCAGTTGTATGCAACTGACGTGCCCACAGTTTCTATGCAGGATAAAAATGAATGAAAGGACTAAAGAACGAATGTTGCTTGAAGAAATGTTTCAATTTTTATTGTATTCGTGTATTATATTGTAATTTATTTCCGCTGCATCAATGTAAACATTGTTGTATAGAATTTTTTAAATTCCTTGTAAAATTGTACAAAGTAAAGTGTAAACACTACAAGACTATCAGTCTTTACCGGCATTTTTTTCCACATTCACCGGCGTTTTAAAATCCTGCTGTGGATACCACCGGCATTTTATAAATCGCCGATGCAAGTGTCGCTGAATCGTGTGTTGCTGTAGCTTAGGGACATTTCCCGGTGTTTTTTACGAACGCCGGTATAGGTAAAAACTACACCGGCGGTTAAAAAAATGTCACCGAAAGGGTGGTTATGTTTGGAATTACTGTTTTCGGCCATCACCTACACCGGCGTTTTTAAAACGCCAGTATAGACTGCCAATTTTTGCTGAAAGCTACACCGGCGCTTGTAAAAACGCCGGTGTACATATATTTTTTTTTTTAAAAATCTTTTTTTTTTAAAAGTTATAAAAAAAAAAATAACCTTGAGCACTCTTGCAATCAAAACAAATTGCAAAACTAAAAGAGCCCCAATAAAGTATGAATGAAGCATAATAATATAATATCATCAAATTGTAATCTCATAAACATAATAATGTGATCTCACCACATTCATGTGTCAAAATATGGAGTTCACAATATTGAGTTACAAAGAGTGAAAAAGATTATTTTCACTGTCAAATTTAGGCAAACAAGATAATAACTGAGATGAAACTTATACTTTTATAATACTCATGAGATAATTGTCAATTGAAACTACAACATAAGTTCAAACAGGATTATTTCATCACTAGTCACTCCTCTGTAAATCATAGTATGCAACTTCAGTTACATAATCCATCTCATCATCACTTAAATTCAATGAGAAAGAACAATCTCATTTTCAAACCCAAGCAATATGCATGAAAATTATCTTAGAAACTGATACTCATCTAGACATCATGATATAATTGTATATAAAGTTTAGATAAAAGAATTTCCATCACTAGTCACTCCTACAAAAATCATAGTGTGCAACTTCAGATACATTATCCATCTCATCTCCAAATTCAGACAAAAAAGCAACTCGTGAAGCTACACTTCTAGACAAACCATTGCTCAGTTCCAGACAAAACAGCCCCAAACAAGTAAGGATCAAATGGTTTCAGTTAAGACTAGAACAAAGGCAGAAGACAGGTTAATCTACAAATATGGTTCAAGTAAATGCACAAGAAAGAGTAGTACCTCCATCGCTCGATCAAGAAACTTGAGTGCATCCCCAACTTTGTAAAGAGGAACCAGCACATCTTGGCAGACATTATGGTCATGGTAATAGTTGCGTATTGCATCGCCTTGAGTAGCCTTCAACAATATATTACTTAGAAAGCGAGACACCTTTCCAGCATAGAAAAACATACCAGATCTCATACTTCACACCGCACATCTCGACTCTACTCAAGATGATGTGTATTTAATGTTAAGACTGTAATCTCAAGTAACCATAAAGATAAAATATAAACAACTTTCACAAAGTAGCCTGCTATATAACTAAACAGACCAACAAAACCAATTCTATTCTTCGATGGAGTAAGGTTTTTTAATAGCCAGAATACTCATCCCTGATAAGTAAATATACAGTTGCATGGACAACCATCTAAATCAGTCAAAAAGATTTCTGTAACTACATTAGGGGAAAACCATAAAAACTCATTAAACTCCCATAAAAATATAATTAAGCGTAAGAAAAGGAAAAAAAAAAGATATAAGGAGAGGAGAGGGAGGGGTAATTTTTAATAGATGCAAAGCTGTCCAGTTTCAATTTGGTTAATAAAAAACTCATACATGTATAAAACAGAAATGCAATATAATATGGGGAAAATGGAGTTCCTCGGTAGCACAATTAACATTAGATACATCATGCATTAAAACACCAAATGCTCAACAACAAATTCAGAAACTATAATGCTCAACCAATGAGAAAGAACAATCTCATTTTCAAACCCAAGCAACAAGCATGAACAATATCTTAGAAACTGATACTCATCTAGACATCCTGATATAATTGTATATAAAGTCTAGATAAAAAATTTCCATCACTAGTCACTCCTATATAAAAAAATCATAGTGTGCAACTTCAGATTTGATGAACACTTTATTTAAGAAAGGAGATAGTGGAGGGTCGATCACCCTTACACTGATACAGTACTCAGTAACTCATAAGACAATTAAATTCAAGCAACTTCAAAACCACAACTAGAAAGCTTTTCAATTTCTGGGTGGACACTAAGTGAAAAAGAGAAGCTTTGAAACAAAATTAGATACCACCACAAGAGTTAATAGCATTAAATGCAACCCCTTCAGTCATGAAATTACCACCTAGAGCTCTTTATATAGAAGAGGAAAATGAGGACATATTAGATTCTTGAATGGAAATAATATCACATTTATGAGAATTGATAAGATCATATATAGCTTCTTTTTGGTGTAAGCTACCAACACCTTGAATATTCCAGAAAACACTAATCATAAAAATCAACATTCTCCATAGCTCTAGTAACTTATTGGCTCTAATAGAGTCAGTATGGTGGTTGAAATCAATTTAGCATCAAACCCATATCACTAGCAATAGATCTAAAATCATCATTAGATAACGAATTAAAATGAATTTTGCAAATAGAGCCTAAGGGAGTACCTTGCCTGTGATCCTCAGGGATAAGAGGGATGCCAATATTCTTGACTTGTGCTGCAGGAGAAGGCTTAGAAGAAGCTTAACCAGAGCTAGTTTTCTTGGCTTAAATGTGAGCACTAGCTCTGATCTTAGCTGAATTATACTTCAAATTCACCTATTAAGAAGACATATAGCATCTCTAATTAGATGGGCATATTATTCCCTAAGAAAACGCTAACAAAATACTGAATTAAACAAAACACATCCATCCCCCACAAATCCAGTCACATATTCATTCCTAATAATGGTGAGACCCAAGCATCGGTAGCCCCTCAAGATCATTATTAAGTTAATAATTTAGTATGATTTCATAATGGATCAGACATTCTAAATCCATCCTGTCATATTCTCTTCCAAAATTGAACAAATTCGAGCTGAAGTTCACAGTCAGAACAAATTATCTCGTAAAACTCTAACAATTCGCTCCAAATTTCAATTTTTCGCCAAATTTTCTTGCGAATTTCAACGAACGACTCCAAATCTCAACTAGCTCAACCGTTTACCAATCGGCAAACTTTCAGAAGAGTTCGAGATCGATCAGTACCAGATCATGATCCGACCAAATCTTATTGCAAAATTCCCAATCCAAATAGATTTTCTTTCAAATTTCAACAATTCGCTCCAAATTTAGATTTTTAACAAAAAATCTTACAAATTTTGACAAAATAAGCCTTTCAAAATCGGGGAAAGCTAGGGGGAGTTGTAGATGGCTCACCTGTTGACGAGTGAGGTAGTCGAATTTGATGGAGGCGATGGAGGCGAGGAGCTCCGGCAATGGCAGCAACTTCGCCGCTTCGCGGACGGCAGCCTCTTTCGCTTCGATTCCGACGTCTTCCATCATTTGATTGATGGATCGAAACCTTAGATTTGAACAAGATGCAGAAGAAGAAGAAGAAGAAGAAGTTTCTTAACGGGTTTGAAGACAAAGAGAGGAATGGGTTGTAGGTTGGATACGGGTCGGTCGAGGGGGGAAGGTGACGGTGATGGGGGAAGGGGCGACGGCGGCGGAAGGGGACAGCGATGGCGGAAGGGGCGTCAGCGGGGGGGGGGGGGGGGGGGGTGGGGACATCGATGGGGAATGGTGAGAATTTTGGGGGAAATTAAAATGAGAGAGGGAGAGGGGGGGGGGGGGACGGGGGATAACTTATCGATTGGATTCCCAGGCGTTTTCATGCACAAACGCCGGTGTACCCTTACATACACCGGCATTTGTATAGAATGCCGGTGTATAATTGGATTTTTTTTGTTCCCTAAACTATTGATTCCTACTCCGGCGTTTATACCAAAATGCCGGAGTAGAAATGCCGGTGTAGACCTCCTTTCTTGTAGTGAAAGATCCTGTTGAACTTCGAATTCAGACTTATTTGGAATTCGGGGTGTTACAAGAATATCATCTTTGAAGACCACCACGAATCTATCCAAGAACAGGGAAAAAACCTTGTTCATCAGACTCATGAACACAGCTGGCCCATTTGTGACCCCGAAAGGCATCACTAGGAACTCATAATGCCCGTATCTGGTCCTGAACGCAATCTTCTGCACGTCAGCCACTTTCACATTGACCTGATGATACCCTGAGCAAAGATCCAACTTTGAAAAGACCGATGCTCTACCCAACTGACCAAACAAGTCATCTATCCTGGGCAGCAGATACCAGATTTTCACAGTAACACTGTTTATTTCCCGATAATCGATGCACAGTCGACGACTACTCCTTCTTTCTGACAAAAAAGAAATGGAGCTCCCCACGGTGAAACACTGAGTCTGATGAACCCCAAATCTAGCAAACCCTGAATCTGCACCTTCAGTTCTACTAGCTCAACCGGTGCCATCCTGTAGGGACTCTTAGATATCGGCGTCGTACCAGGCTGAACTTCAATATTGAACTCCACATTCCTATCAGGGGGTAAGCCATGCAACTCCTCTGGAAATACATCCATGAATTACTGCACTACTAGAGACGCAGCCTCACAGCCAGAGTGCAAATCCATCGCACAAGCCTCCTGATCAACTGCAATCTTAGCTCGTCCAAGGGGCATCTCCCCTGCATGGAACTCAAACTCTGCGCGACCTGGGATTTGGAATACAACTTTCTTAGCACGGCAAATAATGACAGCATGGGATTCACCCAACAAATCCATACCGAGAATGACATCGAATCTCGAATTCCCAATTATGATCAAGGTCAGCCTTGAAATCTATGCCACTAATAACCACGTGACTCTGCTTGCACTCCCAGGAACAGACGACAACACTACCACCTGTGACAATGTTCCATGCATCTGACATGATGCTGCACTCCAACTGATATGTCATGCCCCGCTTCCCAAAAGGAATGCGGAATACGAGCACATGATTAAGCCAAGTGAATTATTTTCATCATCCATAAGCTGTTCAAGAATCTTTACAATATTTCACAAGAATAATCAGAATCAGAAGCAAAAGAATCAACCAACATGCACATACGAACCAAAATACCAACAAGAATACTTGAAACCAAAATATATTAATCTCAAATAATCATGATCTGAATAAGACAAATATCTTATGTCACATTGGCCAAATACAAGAATAAATCCAAGTATCAAAATACAATATTGTTCAAGCAAGCTACAAGAATTAATGATAATAAAATCCAGCACTAATACTTCATGTCACCAATACTATCTAGAACCTGTTCTCTATAATCTGCAATTTAACAATTGCAGGGATAGGAAAACAAAAATAAGTACCCGTCAATTGCGAGTTACGGGCCGCTTGTAATGCAGGATACAAGTACATGAGAAAACTAACTAATAACATGGAATAAGCATGATAATTATGTATAACAACTAGCATGGTAAAGCGAATAAGTACAAGTAGCATGTATCAAGTGTCAAGTGAACAAGTATCATGTAAACAATCATCAAGTATCAAGTATCATGTAAACATGTTTCAAGTGTCAAATAATCACGTATCATGTATCATGTAGTCAAGTATCAAGTAAGAATGTATCATGCTCAAGTATCAAGTTCACGTGTCATGTATTAAGTCTTGTAGTGATTACTATCTAGGTAGCATCACATATCACGTGTCAAGTTGTGCAAGTGGCAAGTAACGTGTCTTGCGTGCAAGTGTCAAGTATCATGTCTTAAGTCATCACGTAGAATCAGTGGATCCCCTTCCGAGTACACGTTTCTGAATTATCCACTATTAGATCTTTTCCTTAAACCCCGGCTTGATTATTTATTATTAGTCTCAAAAAAGCAAGTGTGTGTCCAAAATATATTAAGAATAGCATGGCATGATCATGTAATAAGTTCAAGTTGCAAGATAAACATGTACGAGTGCATGATAACTCATGAAAGAATAAAACAACCAAATCTCTAGTTCAGGACAGCAAGACCACAATGTAGCAAAACAGAAATTCACAGTGTTACAAACATGCAAATCTGAATCCGTCAAAACATCTAGAAAATAGACTCCCAACCGAATCCAGCGAGCATAAATAAGTCGTATATTATTTTACAAAATCATAACTCAAAACTGATTTGAACCCAGAAAATAAGTTCAGCCAAGAATTAGAAAACTGAATTCAAGTACAGGAAAGTAGCATCAAAACACCTCAAATAAATTCAGAAAAAATATGGGGAATTCCCCTATATGTCTAGTATCAGAATATAAGGTTTCTTAATTTTATAATAAGATTAGTTTAGCTATCAAAAATCATAAAATATCAAAAAACGGTAGTTTGACAAATCTGGAATTCTCAACACTGCTGTACGAAAATTGTAATTTCTCGCAAACCGTGAAACGAAATCCAAATCTGCCAAAGGAAGATGAAAATAGACAAAATAAGATAACTTTCATATTTCGTACATATTTTTCATACAGAAAAAGAAATCAGGGTGAAAATGCAAATCTTTACAGAACATCGAACAAAATTCGGCAAGTATAGTTTTTATAAACAAGAATGAAACGGCATATAAAACTAATCAATAAAATCCACCAAAATTCTGGATAATCCCTAACTAGATATAGAAATACTGTGCAAAATTTCAGATAAAAATAATATGCTTAGCATTAGTATCAAAATAATTTAATCATCTAAATCATCAAGAAATGAAACCTAGAAATGAAATACACCTCTGTAGTAAAACCACCCGTATCTCACACATACGAAAACGAAATCGATCAAGGTCAGCGGGGTTTGGAAAAAAGACGGATTTCTCTAAAACTCATGTTTTATACTGAAGTTAAGATACTGACCTTAATATGGTCTAAATTACTGATCAAGACAGATTATCGGCAAAATACAGAATTTCCTTTAGGAACAAAACCAACATGAATCACACGAAACTTGATCGAAACATAACTAAACATGAATTAGAGTCTACTAAGTGTTCAAGCGACATAACATAGGATATACAACATGTCCACAACAAGTATATCACATGGATCCAAACAAACACCCGATTCTCACAGTTATCTCACAAATGTAATCACATCAGGAATGGTCAAACCCTGAGTTGTTTCATATCAAATTTTGTGTTGTGAGGCAACTATGGTCAAAAGCACTATAGAGACGATACTCATCAAACACATATCACACACGAGTTGTCTCTAGAACCCAACTACACTACAAGCGGTATTTATGACTTGTATCATACAAAGGAATATAAGTACAAGTTACTTGCCTAACCGATGACGAAACCGACAAAAATCAAAATAAGAATAACGGGAACGGATTTCCAGCCAACGAACGAAACAGAACACGCAACCACCACGAGCCAACCAATGAGCAACGAACCAACACACTGAATAACAAACCAATACCCAAAACAGCACGTGCAAGGGAAAGCGAGTGGAGGGACAACAGACAACCGGGGAACACGCGACATCGAACACAGTGGGGTAGTGGTTACCGTTGACGTCGAGGCTATCCACAGTCGTCGGAGGGGAAGCACGGGGAGACGCCGGCTTCGGGAGAGCGACTGCACGGCACCGGGGAAGGACGGCGAGGGAGTGCTGTCGCGGCTTCCTGGTGCCTCGACCCTGGTCGCGAACGCACTAAGGGGGGAGTCGGAGGTGAGCGAGGGAAACCAGGGGCCCCCCGAGAGTGGGTCAGAGAGGAGGAAGGCAGGGTTCCGGGAGGTAGGAGAGCACGGGAAGGTGAAGAGGAAGCGGAAAAAAAAACAGGAAGATGAAGGGGCATGCACCATGGGTTATATATATATATATATATATATATATATATATATATATATATATAAATGTATTAGGGTTAGGTTGAACAGGTGGGTTCCGGTCTTGGGTCATTACGGGTAATGGGTTTGGGCTTAGAAGAGTTTTGGGGTTAATCTGGGATTATTTGGTTTGATGATAGGTATTAGAATAAAAATGGGTTATGTAGTTTAGATAAAACAAATCTGCTAATGGGTATTGGTATTTAATTGGGTTGAAGTATTAAAAGAATTGATGGTGATAAAAAATAGATACAAAAAAAATGAGACGGCACAAAAATAGAGAAATAAAAATAAGGCACGAATATTTAAAATAAAGAGGATCACAATTAATGGCTCGATCAAAAGGAGACGAACAAAAGAGATAACAGGATCAAGAATTTATACAAAGGAAGACAAAATAATAAAATGAAAATATATTGAAACAAATAAAATATCCAATATACTGTCCAAAAGAAATACAAGAGTAATACAAAGAGAGAAAATACACCGAAACAAAAAATACACTCAAAAATACACAAAATGAAAAAAAAGTGGTTACAATCCTACCCACCTAACATGAAGAGTTTCGTCCTCGAAATTCAAACAAGAAGATACATAGGGTAACCCCAAAGCATTCAAAAGAACAAAACAAAAACTACTCAAATAAATGAGGAAACTTCTACTGAATCTCTTCCTCCAGCTCCCAAGTCGACTCACCGGGTGAGTGAGGATTCCAAGCAACATGAACCAGCTTGATGACCTTGTTCTTAAGCACTTTCTTCCGCCGATCCACAATAGTAACTGGCGGAATCTCACAAGTCAAATCAGACCGAACGGTCAACTCAGAATAGTCGATCACATGGTTCTCATCTCGGATATATCTCCTGAGTTGTGAGACATAGAAAACATCGTGCACTCCTGATAACGCTGGCGGCAATGCAAGACGTTAAGCCACCTTGCCTACTCGCTCCAAAATCTCAAACGGTCTAATAAACCTCGGGCTAAGCTTGCCCCCACCACCGAACCGAATGAGACCGCGCCACAGCGATACCTTTAGGAAAACATGGTCACCAACACCAAACTCCAAAGCTCTCCTTTGGACATCGGCCCATCGCTTCAAATGCTGCCTACAAATGCTTCTTAATCTGAACCACAGCATCAACTGTCTTGGTGATCAACTCTGGACCCAACAACTTCCTCTCACCAATGTCATCCAAGCACACTGGCGATCTGCACTTCCGCCTATAGAGTGCCTCGAACGGAGCAGCCTTGATACTGGCTTGAAAGTTGTTATTGTACGAGAACTCTACGAGATACAAATGGTCCTCCCATGTTCCACCAAACTGAAGAATACAGGACCTTAACATGTCCTAAAGAATCTGAATAGTCCACTCTGACTATCCATCAGTCTAGGGATGAAAAGTTGTACTGTACTTTAATTTACTCCCCAAACTGTTCTGAAGACTCCCAGAACTGAGATCTGAATCACGTATCCCTGTCGGATACAATACTGACTGGAACCCCATGAAGTTTAACAAACTCTTGCATATATCTTTCAACTAGGCTCTCAGTAGACTGCCCGACACGAAAAGGAATGAAGTGAGCACTTTTCGTCAAATGGTCGACAATCACCCAGATGGCATTATGACCCTTAGGACTCCTCGGCAAAGTAGTCACAAAATCCATAGTGATATGTTTCCAGTTCTGCTCTGGAATAGGAAGCGGTTAAAGAAGTCCTCTGCCTTAACCTGCTGGTAGATCAAACACTGAGCAACAAACCGAGCTATAGCTCCCTTCATACCATGCCATCAGAAATGAAGCTTCAAATCCTAATACATCTTAGTACCGTCGGGATGGATAGAATAGGATGACTGATGGGCTTCCTCAAGTAACCTCTAATGAACTTCACCTTTCGGGACATATAACCTACACCCAAAACAAAGCGATCCATCAGTATGAATAACCATGTCCGTCCTGGACCCAGACTCAACCTCAGCTCGAAAACTCTGTAACTGTGCATCACCAGCCTGCACCTCCTTAATCTGATCAACAAGAGACGACTGAGCTGGAGCACAAAACAATTCCGATCAGAACTCGACAACAAAACCTCCAATTCCAACCTCCTCATCTGCTCAATCAGATCCCTCTACCGAGTCAAGAACATAACTACCGGTCTCCTACTCAAAGCATCTGGCACCAAGTTTACTTTACCAGGATGGTACTGCAAACTGATGTCATAATCGGCCATAAGCTCCAACCAATGCCTTTTCCTCATGTTTAACTCCTTCTGGGTGAAGACGTACTTAAGACATTTGTGGTCTGTAAAGATCTCAACTCGGTCCCCAAGTAAATAATGTCTCCACAGCTTCAAAGAAAAAATCACTGCCGCTAACTCCAAGTCATGAGTCGGATAGTTCTTCTCCTGCGGCCTCAACTGCCTCGATTCATATGCAGTGACTCGGCCAATCTGCATCAAAACTGCTCCAAGACCCTTACCAGAAGCATCACAGTGAATTACAAATCCACCTGAACCATTGGGAATAGTCAACACAGGCGCTGACGTCAATCTGTTCTTCAACTCAACGAAAGCCACACCACACTCAACAGAACTTCTGATTCTTCCCAGTCAACTTAGTCAACGGTCCTGCTATCTTCGAAAAATCTTGGACGAATTTTTGATAATAGCCAGCTAAACCGAGAAAACTCCTGACTTCAGAAACTAACTTGGGAATAGGCCAATCCTTCACAGCCTCAACCTTGGCAGGATCCACAGAAATACCATCACCTAAAATAATGTGCCCCAAGAATGAAACCCTATTGAGCCAAAACTCGCACTTGCTGAGTTTTCCATAATGCTGATTCTCTTTCAAAGTCTGCAGAATCACTCTAAGATGCTCGGCATGATCTTTCCGATTATGAGAATACACCAAAATATCATCAATGAAGACCACCACAAGTCTATCCACGAACTGGGAGAAGACCCAGTTCATAAGACTCATAAATACAGCTGCCGCATTCGTAACTCCGAACAGCATCACAATATACTCATAGTGGACATATCTGGTCCTGAAAGCAGTCTTCTGCACATCAGTTGCCTTCACTTTAACTTGATGATCCCCAGAACGAAGGTCCAACTTCGAGAAAACAGCAGCCCTACTCAACTGGTCAAATAAATCATCGATCCGGGGCAACAGATACCGATTCTTCACACTAACACTGTTTAGTTCCCGATAATCCACAAAAAGTCGACGACTACCATCCTTCTTGTTGAAAAAAAGGACTGGAGCACCCCAAGGCAAAACACTAGGTCTGATGAAACCCAAATCAAGCAACTCCTCAATCTGCACCTTAAGCTCTGCTAACTCAACCGGTGCCATCGTGTAGGGACTCTTCGATATAGGCGCCGTACCCAGCTGAACTTCAATACCAAACTCCACATCCCTATCAGGGAGTAAGCCAGGCAATTTCTCTGGAAAAATATCCAAGAGGAGCAGCCTCATAGCCTAAATATAACTCCATCGCGCAAACCTCCTAATCAACTGCAGCTCGGCCAAGGGAAGACTCCCCGCATGGAACTCAAACTCTACCCGATCTGGAATCCGGAACACAACTTTCGTGGCACGACAATCAATAATGGCATGGGTTTCACCCAACCAATCCATACACAGAATAACATCGAATCCTGAATTCCCAATTACAATCAGATTGGCTTTGAAATCCGCGCTACCAATAATTACGGAACACTGCCTGCACTCCTGGGAACAAATAAAAACTCCACCACCTGTCACAATATTCCAAGCCTTTGATATGTTGCTGCACTCTAACTGATGGCGAGCAATAATTCGAGAGGAGACAAAAGAATGGGTTGCCCCATAATCAAAGAGAACATGAGTAGGAAAATAGCAAACAAAGACAACACCTAAGACAGAAAGCGAAAGAGACAAAGAAATGAATGGATGAACAGGGGTAAGGGAAAAAAATGCAGAAAGAATAAACAGAAAGAAATAAGCAAAGGAAATGAAGAAACAAAAGAGAACAACAAAACAACAAAAACCAAATATACCTGCAACCACACCCTCAGCTGACTCAGCATCTGCAGTAGTCAGGTTAAAAGCCTGACCTTTCCTTGAAGCAGCGGTCCTCTGACCGACAATCTAGCAGTACGGAGGAAACAGTGGTCTAACTGGGCCACGAGCTGCGGTAACTGGCTGAGCTGGACCCCTGGCTAGAGGAGCCAACTGCGAGCAGTCCCGCACTAAATGGTCAGCAGCACCACATCCAAAACAGTGATGATTGGCACATCAGTAATCCTTGCGCTCATGCCCTGGAAGACGGCAAAAGTCACTGAACCCAACTCTCGGAGGACCCGTAGAAGAGTAAGGAGCTACCCTGACCGGAGGGGCTGGAACAGGTCTCCGAATAGGCCCACCAGAAGACCTAGCAACAGAGTGCAGAATAGTCCACTGAGAAGGAACCAATCCACCACGAGCCTGCTCCTGAGCTTTAGCTGCCTCAAGAGCCTTAGCATAGGTATGCAAGCGAAGAGAGATAAGCTACATCTTGATGTCTCGCTCAAGCTCCAAAATGAACCTACGAGCCCTATCCTCTTCATTCGCCACAAGAATGACTGCGAAGCGACTAAGTCTCATGAATTCAACAGTGTACTCGTCCACAGACCTGGAGCCCTATTTCAAGAAAGTCTTATGTTACAACATTGCATGAACAATATGTAACTAAATTTTATTACTAGAAATAACGACCATCCTATTTCAGGGCTAAGAATTGTTGCTCTATCTCAACTCTGGTGCTGCTAGGAAAGAACTTCTCCAAGAATCTCCTAGTGAAAGTGGCCCAAGTGATCGGTCTTTCAAGCCTTTCGGACTCGGACCTCCACCAGATATGAGCCAAGTCCACCTACTGGATGGTAACCACATCCACACGATCTGCATCTATAACCCTAGCTACCAAAAGCAATTGCTCTGTTCTGATCAACCACTATTCAGCCTCCAAAGGCGTCTCAGTGCCCGAAAACCTGTCAGGATGTAGCCTCATAAAGTCTGTGACTGTTCTTAGACAGGGAGGAAGGACGGCCTGCACAGGCGCAACGGGCGGAGGAACTCGAGCAGCTTCCAAAGCAGCCATCACCAAATCACTATGGTTCTGCTGCATACTGATCAAGTGCTCAAGTACAGCGGCGATAGCCTCAAGCTCAGGCTGATCACCCGGAACACGAAAAGAACCTTTATGAGCCATAGTCTGCGCAAAACCAAAAACAATTAGAATCCAGATCAAAGTAGATAATGTTTCATTTATGCATGCTTGGTTCGTGAAATGTTGAGCAGATCCCAGTTCGAGCCAAGCTTGTCTAATTTATTACGCAACTAATACAATAGCTAAACATGGAGCTCTAATACCACTAAAACCCTTGTCATGCCCCGCTTCCTAAAAGGAATACGGAATACGAGTAGGTGACTAAGCCCAGCGAATGATTTTCATCATCTATAAATTGTTCAAGAATCTTTACAATATTTCACAAGAATAATCAGAGTAGGAAGCAAAAGAATCAACCAACATTCATATATGAACCAAAATACCAACAAGAATACTTGAAATCAAAATATATTAATTTCAAATAATCATGATCTAAATAAGACAAATATCTTGGGTCACATTGCCCAAATACAAGAATAAATCCAAGTACCAAAATACAATATTGTTCAAGCAAGCTACAAGAATTAATGATAATAAAATCCAGCTTTAATACTTCATGTGACCAATACCATCTGGAACCTGTTCTCCATAATCTGCAATTTAACATTTGCATGGATAAGAAAAAGAAAACAAGTATCCGTCAATTGCAAGTTACGAGCCGCTTGTAATTCATGATACAAGTACATGGGAAAAGTAACTAATAACATGAAATAAGTATGATAATAATGTATAACAACGAGCATGGTAAAGCGAATAAGTACAAGTAGCAAGTATCATGTGTCAAGTGAACAAGTATCATGTAAACAACCATCAAATATAAAGTATCATGTAAACATGTTTCAAGTGTCAAGTAATCACGTCTCACGCATCATGTAGTTAAGTATGAAGTAAGCATGTATCATGTTCAAGTATCATGTTCACGTGTCATGTATCAAGTCTTGTAGTGATTACTATCTAGGTAGCACTTCATGCATCCCAGGTTGCTACATGGTTGCTACAACAAACAGTTTCGCATTAGATTTCATAGTAAACCTTAGAGGGCAGCGAACTCAGGGACAAGTCAAGTAATCGAGCTCCAAGCTCCAAGTATCATGTATCATGTAATCACATATCACGTGTCAAGTTGTGCAAGTGGCAAGTAACATGTCTTGCGTGCAAGTGTCAAGTAATCATGTGTCAAGTATCATGTCTCAGGTCATCACGTAGAATCAGTCAATCCCCTTCCGAGTACACGTTTCTGAATTATCCACTATTAGATCTTTCCCTTAAACTCCGGCTTGATTATTTATTATTAGTCTCAAACAAGCATGTGTGTGTGCAAATATATTAAGAATAGCATGGCATGATCATGTAACAAGTTCAAGTTACAAGATAAACATATATGAGTGCAAGATAACTCATGAAAGAATAAAAGAACCAAATCTTTAGTTCAGGACAGCAAGACCACACTATAGCAAAACTGAAATTTCCAGTGTTACAAACATGCAAATCTGAATCTTTTGAAACGTCTAGAAAACAGACTCCCAACTGAATCCAGAGAGCATAAATAATTCATATATTATTTCAAAAAATCATAACTCAAAACTGATTTGAATCCAGAAAATACGTTCAGCCAGAAATAAAAAAATCGAATTCAAGAGCAGGAAAACAACATCAAAACACCTCAATTAAATTCAGGAAAAATCTGGGGTATTCCCCTATATGTCTTTTATCAGAATATAAGGTTTTGTAATTTTCTAGTAAGATTAGTTTAGCTATCAAAAATTAGAAAATATCAAAAAACGATAATTTGGTAAATCTAAAATGCCCAACACTGCTGTACGAAAACTGTAATATCTCGCAAACCGTGGAACGAAATCCAAATCTACCAAAGGGAGATGAAAATAGAAAAAATAAGCTAACTTTCATATTCCGTAAATATTTTTCATACAGGAAAAGAAATCAGGGTGAAAATACAAATCTTTACAGAACAGCGAACAAAATCCAGCAAGTATAGTTTTTATAAAAAAGCATGAAACGGCATAGAAAACTAATCAATAAAATCAACCAAAATTCTGGGTAAGCCTTAACTAGATATAGAAATACTGTGCAAAATTTAAGTTCAAAATAATATGCTTAGCACTAGTATTAAAATAATTTAGTCATCAAAATCATCAAGAAATAAAATCTGGAAATGAAATACACTTCTGTAGTAAAACCACCATAACTCACACATACGAAAACGAAATCGACCAAGATCAGAAGGGTTGGAAAGAAGACGGATTTCTCTAAAACTCATGTTTTATACTGAAGTTAAGATACTGATCTTAATGTAGTCTAAATTACTGATTAAGACAGATTTTCGGCAAAATACAGAATTTCCTTTAGGAACAAAACCAACATGAATCACACAAAACTTGATCGAAACATAACTAAATATGAATTAGAGTCTACTAAGTGTCCAAACGACATGAAATAGGGTATACAACATATCCACAACAAGTATATTAGATGGATCCAAACAAACACCTGATTCTCATAATTATCTTACAAATGTAATCACAACAAGAATGGTCAAACCCTAAGTTGATTCATGTCAAATTTTGTGTCATGAGGCAACTATGGTAAAAGCACTATAGAGACGATACTCATCAAACATACATCACACACGAGTTGTCTCTAGAACCCAACTACACTACAAGCGGTATTTATGACATGTATCATACAAAGGAATTTGAGTACAAGTTACTTGCCTAACCGATGACAAAACCGACAGAAATCAGAATAAGAATATCGGGAATGGATTTCCGGCCAACGAACAAATTGGAACTCGCAACCACCACGAGCCAACCAATGAGCAACGAACCAACACACTGAACACCGAACAACGAACCAACACCCAAAACAGCACATGTAAAACCACTCACGTGCAAGGGAGAGCGAGTGGAGGGACAAAGGACAACTAGGGAACACGCGACGTCGAACACAGCGGGGTAGTGGCTGCTGCTGATGTCGGGGCTATCCACAGTCATCGATGGGGAAGCACTGGGAGACGTTGACTTCGGGAGAGCGACTGCACGGCACCGGGGACCGACGGCGAGGGATTGCTGTAGCGGCTTGCTGGCGCCTCGATGCTGGTCACGAACGCACCAAGGGGGAGTCGGGGGTGAGCTAGGGAAACCATGGGCTCGGGAGAATGAGTCGGAGTGGAGGAAGGCAGGGTTCCGGGAGGTAGGGAGAGCACGGGAAGGTGAAGAGGCGGCAAAAAAAAAGGAAGATGAGCGGCATGCACCAGGGGTTAAATATATATATAAATGTATTAGGGTTAGGTTGAACAGGTGGGTTTGGGTCTTGGTTTATTACGGGTAATGGGTTTGGGCTTAGAAGAGTTTTGGGGTTAATCTGGGATTATTTGGTTTGATGATAGGTATTAGAATAAAAATGGGTTATGTAGTTTAGATAAAACAAATCTAATGGGTATTGGTATTTAATTGGGTTGAAGTATTAAAAGAATTGATGGTGATAAAAAATAGATCCAAAAAAAATGAGACGGCACAAAAATAGAGAAATAAAAATAAGGCACGAATATTTAAAATAGAGAGGATCACAATTAATGGCTCGATCAAAAGGAGACGAACAAAAGAGATAACAGGATCAAGAATTTAAACAAAGGAAGACAAAATAATACAATGAAAATATATTGAAACAAAAAAATCCAATATACGGTCCAAAAGAAATACAAGAGGAATACAAAGAGAGAAAATATACCGAAACGAAAAATACACTCAAAAATACACAAAATGAAAAACAGGGGTTACATGATGTCGATCTACAAAACGGGAAGCAAGGAAGGAATGGGTTGCCCCAGAATCAAAGAGAACATGAGCAGGGAAAGAACAAACTAGGATAACACCTAAGATAGAATCAAAAAGCAAGGGAAAGAGAATTGACGATTAAGGGGTGAGGAATAACATGCAGAAAAGGTAATATGAATGAATAGTGCAAGATAAATGAGAGAATCAAAGGAAATAACAAAACAAAAAAATACAAAAATACTTGTAATGAATCCTTCTACCGTCTCAGCAACTGCAGCTGTCAGGTTGTAAGCATGACCTCTCCTGGGAGCCACGGTCCTCTAACTGACGATCTGGCGCTGAAGGGGGAGCGATGGCCTGACCGGACCAGGAGCTGGTGCTACATACTGAACCGAACCCCCAGCTGGAAGAGTCATTCACTGCTGCGGGTAATCCCGCATTAAGTGGTCAGCAACACCACACCTAAAGTATCGGCAGTAGGCTCGCCTACCATCCCTGCGATCATGCCCAGCTAGTTGGCAGAAGTCACAAAAACTAGCTGCCCTATGAGTTGCAGAAGAGTAGGGAGCCGCTCTGATCGAATGGGCTGGGACAGACCTCCAAATTGGCCCACTAGAAAGCCTAACAGTAGTAGCGAGGTGCTGAACAGTCCACTGGGGAGGAGCCAACCTGCTGGGAGCCTACTTTTAAGCTCAGGCAGCCTCAAGAGCCTCAGCATAAGTACGCAGGCGAAAGGAAAACGAGATGCATCTGAATATCTTGCTCAAGCCCCATAAGGAATCTCCGAGCTCGATCCTCTTCGTTCGCCACTAGAATGGCTGCGAAGCGGCTAAGCCTGGTGAATTCTATAGCGTATTAATTCACTGACTTGGCACCCTGTTTCAGGGAAGGAACTGTTGTTCCATCTCAACCCGAGTGCTGCTAGGGAAGAACTTCTCCAAGAAACTCCTGGTGAACGTGGTCCAAGCAATGGGCCGTTCAAGACATTCAGACTCAGCCCTCCACCATATGTGGACAGGTCCACCAAGTGGATGGTCACCACATCCACACGATCAGCATCAACAACTTTCGCTGCCACCAATAACTGCTCCATCCTGATCCACCACTGTTCGGCCTCCAACGGCGTCTTAGTACCGAAAAATTTGTTAGGGTGCAGCCTCATGAAATCTGCAACTGTACCCAGACGAGGAGAAAGAGTTGCCTGCGTAGGCATAACGGGAGTCGGGTTTCGAGCAGCTTCCAATGCGACCATCACGAGATCATTATGATTCTGCTGCATGTGAATCAGCCACTCAAGCACATTTGTAACAGCCTCTAATCCAGGTTGTTCCTCCTGCAGACAGGAAGTGAAACTTCTGCGTGCCACGGTCTGCACAAAATCAAAAATAATTAGCATCTACATCAAGTTGAGCCAATCATGTAATGCGTGGTCTGTGTACTGTTCAGGCAATCTTGATCAAGCTAAACTGTTTCTAACATATTAGTCAAACTAATACATTATCCAAACCTGGTGCTCTGATACCACTAAAAACCTCCTCATACCCGCTTCCCAAAAAGGAATATGGAATACGTGACTAAGTCCAGTGAATGACTTTCACCATTCATTTACTGTAAGGATCTTTTTAGCATTTCACAGGTATAAACAAGGAATAAATAAGGAGAAATCAACCACACATGCATGAATAAATTAATATAACCAACAATATTTACTTGAAAAAAAAGAATAATTCTCAAATAAACCAGATCTGGAAACAAAGTTATAAATTCTGGGTCAAACTGCGCAATACCAAAACCAAGTAGCAAAATACATTTATTCAAAAGCAATAGGAAATAGATATAGCGACAACTCCAGCTGACTAGAATGTTTGGTCACCCACTCTATCGGGCAGCTGGTCACCAAAGTCTACAATTTGACAAATTGCATGAAGAGAAAAAAGAAACAAAACATCCGTCTGTAACACCCCGTTTAATATGGTACCTGAAGATATGCATATGAGTATGTATATTGTTAGTATGCGTACAATTGATTGTAGTATTATGGGTCGATTTTGCCATCGTGGTGGATGGTTAGGGCTACGGGACGGTTTTGGGAGAGTTGCATTCCAAATATGCACGAGAACGAGACGGACCGATACTAGTATAACCGCTAGTTTTCGGCACAACGCACATGCAAATATAACACAGTATAGTACTACAGTGAATATATGTTGTGTGCGCTCGTTAAAACACGCGTCTCACACTCGTTCGAGCTCGTTAAGGGTTAAGTTGGGCAGCCAACCTAACACACACAAAACCAATGGGCTAGCCATGGTTTTGGGCCTACAAAACCACCCATAGCCTAACCTACCCCCCCCCCCCCCCCCTTTTGTCTAATCCGGCCTACATCCCCCATCACCCTCATTTTCCACTTCATTTCTTCCATTTGCTCTGGAATTTTCAGAAGAGAACACCCCAAGAGAAGGAGGAGAGAAAGAAGAAGGAAGTGAAGGAGAAGGAGATTTCCAAGAGAATGAGCTTGAAGAGATCCATTCTACTACTACAACCTAAGGTGGGAAGTTTCTCTAAACTTGAAATTATTGTCTTTTAATTAAATTTGGTTGCATTCATGTGTGCTAGAATGCATAAGATTGCTTTTCTAAAGGTTAGAAGTAGAAGTCAGATTGGAACCAGGAAAAGCTGGTTCAGAGTACCATTTTGTGGATTTTTCCGAGAGCACAATATGTTGAATTAGACCACAAAATTAAAAGGGTTTGTTCATTTATGTGTTAGGATCATCCATGATTTATTTCAGATATTTCTATAATCATTTGATATGCTAATAAAATCGATATATGGATATGTGTCGTAAGGCAGACTCAGGAAAAGAAAAACAGGATGGTTGATATTGTAGGAATTTTCGTGATTTATTGAAGAATGATTTTGATCTAAAAAGTTTACTCAATGTTCATGAATACATGTTGATTATGTATAAAAGTCAGTGAATTATTTGGATGATTTTAAAGGCATGAGAAAAATCTATCTATGACCAGTATCTAATTTTGAATTAGAAAACTTGATGGTTTCTATGCTAACTTGCAATAGCTATTACTCACTGTATAGTTGGAATTTTGACATGAGGTCTTTTGCATGATATTTTTTATGATGTCTAGTGTCACCACAATAAATTTTGTGTCAATTGGACAAGTGTGCAATTTACTGTGATTTTGTGATTGAGCACTGTGCTGTTTTCAGCTAGTTTTGACACTCTGTAAAGATTGGGAAATTGAGACATGTTAGAGGCATATTTGGAGGATCATGACCCCGAAGAGAGTTGTAGGGGACACCTAGACCTTTCCAACAAAACTAATTTGAGGCAATTCCAGTGAACAGTTGAATTATTATGATTTTTGTAAGACTGGACAGAGGACTAGAGTAGAGTTGTGTGCTCTGAATTGGAGAGACCAATTGTGTGAGTTGGTATATCGATGATAGATGAGTGTGTTAGGGTGACTTAATGGTATAATTTGTACTCATGACCAACTAGAGTGTTGTTGAGGACACCCACACCCTTCTACAGAATTTGAGTTAGTGTCGTTCTGATGAACGAGTAGGATTTTGTGTTACTGGTAAGGTGCAGCCCGTGCACAGGAAGCACGCAGGCTGGAGCTTGAGAAGCTATGTCGAGGACTTAGATGGTTGAATCTAAGATCGTGACCAACTAGGTAGTTGTAGCCTAGGATCGTTCCTTTTCAGGATGGGGCCATACACTCCAATCGGAGTTGTATCGAGAGAGTTATGACCATATTGAGATTCGGGCAGAAACCCGTAGGTTGCTTAGTCTGGATTAGGACTAATGATTGTGAAAGCATTTTTTTCCTTGTGTGTGAGCCGAGTCGGTGACTCATGTCTAGGGGTGGTTGAATCTCTGTTATTGAGGTTGTTTATTCCCCGAGTGGGATGTGTGACTCGAGATAGTCACTAGGGTAAAGGATACCCTGCACCTATCAAGCCTATATTATTAAACTTCTGCCGAGCGTAGGACGTCCGAGCATGCCAGTGAGTGGAGCTCATGGGGCAATTATATATTTACTGCCTGAGTAGCAGCAGGCATAGGCCATTATGCTGGACGAGTCCAAGCAGGGGAAGTGGCAAACCGGATCGGTATCGCCAGGGGCCAGAGGCTGATAGGCAAGTGTGGAAGCAGTTAATTCTTACCCGAAATAATTAGAGTAAGGTAGGGGTTAGAATGGTTTATTAAGGGGTTGGGAAATTGCATTAGTCCTAGTAAACCATAGTCGGTGTTGTATCTTCCAGTTGTAGGGATACGTTCTCGGCCGCTCATGGATTGAGTCCCCGGCTTGTATCTCGATCTGTTGATTCCCAAAGATCTGCCGAAGTAAGGTGCGGGAGGCCCAGAGGATTTGACCTCCCGTGGTGCTCATGTCCCTAAAGCGCGGGTTTTGTGTTTTGTGTTTCTTTTTGGTATATATCAGTTCATTACCCGATGAGGGGTGAACATGTATGCGTCAGTCCATGGGTGGACATGTGGAACCAAGGGTCGTAAGGACCAGGTTCAACGTGGTTTCTAAGGAGGTCCGTACGCGGGTACCAACTGGTGGTGACCACTTGGGCACTACAGGGCGGAATTATACCAACCGCTACAATCTCCTTGGGCGACGGACAGTCTATTAGGAACTGGAGTGTGTACAAGAGTAGGGTGCATGGCGAGGGTTCGAATCCCTATATTGTGGAGAAAGACGGCTAGATTTGGGGGCGTATGTAGTATGGGATGCGTTCGTGCTCCAAAGTCTTGCTTGCATTAGAAGTTAGGCATGTGAGTTTGCTGCATCTAGACTTAAGGTCATGTCATAACACTACACTAGAACCCGAATCCACTAAATCCTTGTTTTGGCACAACACTTTTCCTTTTTGCATAAATTATTTGTTGTGATTGAATTTTAGAGGATCGCTGTTATCACCAGCTTTGCGTCAGTCGAAGTACTGACGTTTCCCACCTTTTAGGTATTGGTTATACCTTCCGAACAGGTGCAGATATATCAGAGTCACGCAGTAGAAGCCTAAAGCTAAGGAGCAAGTCCCGGGGGAACCGATGGGCCGCTCAGCAAAGTTTCAGTCGATTACCATTCCAGGAGGCAGCTGATAGCTTTACAAGTGGAGTCTGTAAATACTTGTAATAAGTTGTAATAAATTGATGTAATTTGTACTCCTTGTCCAAGAACAAGTTATCGGTTGTAATCAATGATGTAATGACTTATTTGGCGAATAAAAAAAATGTTTTTAAATTTCCATGTTATTATTGTGTTGAGATACATTTGAAGGTAAAGATTCTGGAAGGTGTCACGGATGTCCGGCAATGGGGATCCGGGGCGCTACAGAAGTTAGTATCAGAGCTGACTTCAAATTGAAGTCTAACACGGTAGCAAATTAGACTTGAAGGCCAAATAAAATGATTCTAGTTGACAAATAGGATGATTATAAATCATATGGTAGCGCTACAACTTATGATTATGATCTTCCCTATATGTGAACCTGTCTCAGATTACTTCATTTTTACTAACATGCTTGGAGCAGTCAAGTCCAAATTGTGGCTAGTCTGTTACCAGACATTAGTGGAGGCAAACAGAACAAGATGTGTCTGTGATTCCGAAACTGAACCCTGTTTATGTTTTGCAAATGGTGTTCGAAGATATCTTCATCCAGGATGGGTCAGTGGGTAAGCCAATGCCTACAAGAAAAATGATAACGATGGAGGAAGAAATGAAGAAAGCGCTACAGGAGATCGAAGGTGAGGAGAACTCTCCTCCACCATCGCTAGACCCAACGGCAGAGCAGCAGAGGATAGCCATCGGGTATCTGGAAATGAAAAGGGCAAGGGAACGCAGGGACAAGGCCATCCACCGGGCCCAGCAGCAGATCAAATTTCATCAGGCACAGATGACACACCTGAAGAAAGAACGAAAGCAGCTTCAAGACGGTATGACACACCTTCAGAACCGCTGGTGGGGACTTCAGAAGGGTCCCAAGCCAAAAACTACTGGGAAAATCACCAAACCTTCTAAAAGAGAATACCCCAAGAGAACAATTGCGACTAAGAATTGCTACAAATGTGGAGAAGTCGGACACTACAATTCGCGTTGCCCAGCAGTGATCAAGGGTTGTTTCAACTGTAAGGAACTTGGGCATGTCAAGTCAAATTGCCCAGAATTACAAAGGGGATGCTCATCGAGCAAGTAACCGAATAAATGACAAGGTGAAGATAATATGTGGACCTACTATATTTTGAGATCTTTTGGAAGCTGAAGAAGTAATGTAATCAAGTTTAAGTTGTATTTTGGGTTTATGGAAGTTGGTGGACGATGTACTGTTGTAACAAGACATATATATATGAATGGAATTTTGGCAACAGTCTTGTTTGATAGTGGATGGATTCATTCTTTTGTGTCAAAATCTTTTTCAAAAAAAACTAAGATACACACAAAAGACAATTCCAGATTTAGCTTTGATGGTAGCTACGCCGTCAGGGGCAAACCTCACTACAGATCTATGCTATAGGGAATGTAAGCTCCAGATTAGCGGAGAAACCCTAAGTATCGATTTGTTGGAGTTGGGTTTTGCCGGGACAGATGTCATTATTGGCATGGATTGGATGTCGAGGTATAAGGCAAACATTAACTATAAGGAGAAGAAGGTAATTATTTCAGCTGAAGGAGTGGAACTTATATTCCACGGGGAGCAGAGATCGAAGGCAATGACCTTCGCAACTGCTAGTGAAGTACGGGTACCAGAAGAGGTGAGCAGGATACCAGTGGTGAGGAATTTTCCACCTGTATTCCTAGAGGATTTACCTGGAATTCCCCCACACTGTGATGTCGAGTTTAGTATCACAATTCAACCAGGAAGCGCTCTAGTATCCAAAGCACCCTATCAAATGGCACCAGTAGAGCAGAATGAGATCAAGAAGCAGATTGAAGAGTATTTGCAGAAAGGATTTATCAGACCAAGTGCATCGCCTTGGGGAGCACCAGTATTACTGGTTAAGAAGAAGGACGGGTCGTCCAGGATGTATATCGATTATCGGGAATTGAATAAGGTAACTATTCGGAATAAGTACCCAATTCCCAGGATCGACGATTTGTTCGATCAGCTTCAGGGAGCAGCAGTATTTTCCAAGATTGATCTACGATCTGGATATCATCAGGTACGAGTCAAGGAAGAGGATGTACCTAAGACAGCTTTTCGAACTCGACATGGACACTATGAGTTCTTGGTAATGCCGTTTGGAGTGACTAACGCTCCAGCTATTTTCATGGACTTAATGAATAGAATTCTACGGCCGTTTATTGACTCATTTGTCGTTGTCTTCATTGACGACATTTTGGTATATTCAAGGACGGAAGAGGATCATGCTGAACATCTAACAGCAGTCTTAAGCAAGTTACAAGAGCATCCGTTGTATGCCAAATTATCTAAGTGTGAGTTTTGGAAATAGGAAGTTGCATTCCTAGGCCATATCCATTCTAAGGAGGGAGTGGCCACAACCGAAGATGGTGAAGGAAGTAAGAAGTTTTCTGGGTATGATTGGGTATTACCGGAAGTTTATCCAGAATTATGCAAGGATAGCTGTACCCCTTACAGCTTTGACCAAAAAGAACCAAAGTTTTGACTGGACGGAGAAGTGTGAAGAAAGTTTTCAGGAACTGAAGAACCGTTTAATCTCTGCACCTATATTGGTTTTACCTTAGGAGGATAAGGACTACGTCATCTACAGTGATGCGTCGTATTTGGGGTTCGGATGTGTGCTGATGCAGGAAGGCAAGGTTATAGCTTATGGTTCGAGACAGCTACGACCACACGAGAAGAATTATCCAACCCATGATTTAGAACTTGTAGCAATCATTTTTGCTTTGAAATCATGGAGACATTATATCTACGGAGCAAGGGTGAAAATTTACACTGATCACAAGAGCTTAAAGTATATCTACCAACAGAAGGATCTCGACTTAAGGCAGAGGAGATGGTTGGAAGTACCCGAAGACATCAGGCCTGAGACTATATATCATCCAGGAAAAGCCAACGTGGTAGCAGACGTGCTTAGTAGAAAGAGAAGTGTGGCAATATTGATAGTGACCTGGAGGGAGCTAGATGAAGAGATCAGGCAGGCAGGCATCGAAGTGGTTACACAGCACATAAGTGCAGTTCTGGCACAGTTGGTGTATGACCAAGCTTGGATGAGCGAGTGAAAGAGGCTCAGACCAAAGATCCAGAGATGGAAGACATGAAGAAGCAAGTGCATGAAGGAAAATTGGCAGAATTCAGTATAAGAGAAGGTTCACTATGGTTTTGTAACCGACTATGTGTACCAAAAGACGAGGAGTTGAGGGAAGAAATCATGAAGGAAGCTCACTCCACATTACTCACGATTCACCCCGGAAGCACCAAGATGCATCGCGATGTGAAGCGACACTATTGGTGGTCAGGGATGAAGCGAGATATAGCAGAGTTTGTCGCCAAGTGTTTGATATGCCAACAAGTTAAGGCCGAAAACCAGAAACCAGGAGGATTGTTACAGACTTTACCCATCCCGGAATGGAAATGGGAGAACATCAGTATGGATTTTATCACTGGGTTACCCAGGAGCCCTAAAGGAAATGACTCAATATGGGTGATTGGGAATCGATTGACCAAGTCAGCACATTTTCTTCCAGTAAAGACGACCTGGACAGTCGAAAAGTTGGCCGAGGTCTACATTGAGAACATAGTAAAGCTACATGGAGTGCCAGTGTCGATAGTATCCGACTGAGATGCAAGATTTACGTCTCGATTCTAGCGAAGTCTATAGTCAGCGTTGGGAACTAGAACCGACTTCAGCACAGTTTTTCACCCTCAGACGGATGGACAGATGGAGAGAGTCAACAGGATTCTCGAGGACATGTTACGGGCATGCATTTTGGACTTCGGAGGAAGTTGGAAAAAATACTTAGCCTTGGTAGAGTTTGCTTATAATAACAGCTATTAGGCAAGCATTGGCATGGCCCCGTATGAAGCTTTGTATGGACGAAGATGCAGGACGCCGATTTGTTGGTTCGAGGTAGGAGAGCGGCAGATGTATGGACCAGAAATCGTGCAACAGATGTGGGAGCAGATCGAGCTTATTCAGAAGAGGCTTCAAGGAGCGCAAAGCAGGCAAAAGAGCTATGTAGAAAACTGTCGAAAAGAGTTGGAATTTGAGAAAGGCGACTCCGTATTTCTCAAGGTATCGCCGACCAAAGGAGTTATCAGGTTCGGGAAAGGCAGGAAGTTAGCTCCGAGGTATATTGGACCATACAAGATTCTGAAAAGGAGTGGCAGGATGGCTTATAAGTTGGAACTGCCGGGCGAGCTATCTCAAGTGCATGACATGTTCCACGTCTCTATGCTACGGAAGTATGTCCCGGATTCGAGCCATCGGTTGCCAGAGGTTCCGAAGGATTTACAGATATATCTTTCTTGCAGAGAGAAACCAGTCAGGATACTTGATCATCAGGACGAGATACTGAGAAACAAGGTTATCTCGATGGTCAAAGTTCTCTCGAAGAACCAGTTCGTGGAAGAAGCCACGTGGGAGCCGGAGAGCCGCATGAAGGCCTTATATCCGGATTTATTTTGAATGTTTTCTATTTTTGTTTGTTGTTTATCTTTCTTCCACTAAGGACATTTTGGGGACAGAACGATTCTAAGGAGAGAGTGATGTAACACCCCGTTTTATACGGTACCTGAAGATATGCATATGTGTATGTATATTGTTAGTATGCGTACAATTGATTGTGGTATTATGGGTCGATTTTGCCATCGTGGTGGATGGTTAGGACTACGGGACGGTTTTCGGCACGATGCACATGCAAATATAACACGGTATAGTACTACAGTGAATATAGGTTGTGTGCGCTTGTTAAAATACGCGTCTCACACTCATTGGAGCTCGTTAAGGGTTAAGTTGGGCAGCCAACCTAACACACACAAAACCAATGGGCTAGCCATGGTTTTGGGCCTACAAAACCACCTATAGCCTAACCTACCCCCCCCCCCCACCCCCCCTTTGTCTAATTCGGCCTACACCCCCCATCACCCTCATTTTCCACTTCATTTCTCCCATTTGCTCTGGAATTTTCAGAAGAGAACACCCCAAGAGAAGGAGGAGAGAAAGAAGAAGGAAGTGAAGGAGAAGGAGATTTCCAAGAGAAGGAGCTTGAAGAGATCCCTTCAACTACTACAACCTAAGGTGGGAAGTTTCTCTAAAGTTGAAATTATTGTCTTTTAATTAAATTTGGTTGCATGCATGTGTGCTAGAATGCATAGGATTGCTTTTCTAAAGGTTAGAAGTAGAAGTCAGATTGGAACCAGGAAAAGCTGGTTCGGAGTACCATTTTGTGGATTTTTCCGAGAGCACAATATGTTGAATTAGACCACAAAATTAAAAGTCTTTGTGCACTTATGTGCTAGGATCATCCATGATTTATTTCCAATTTTTTTATGATAATTTGATATGCTAATAAAATTGAGATATGGATATGTGTCGTAAGGCAGACTCAGGAAAAGAAAAACAGGATGGTTGATATTGTAGGAAATTTCGTGATTTATTGAAGCATGATTTTGATCTGAAAATTTTACTCAATGCTCATGAATACATGTTGATTATGTAAAAAAATCAGTGAATTATTTGGAGATATCAGAGTCGCGCAGCAGAAAATATCAGAGTCGCGCAGCAGAAGCCTGAAGCTGAGGAGCAAGTCCCGGGGGAGCTGATGGGCCGCTCAGCGAAGTTCCGTAAGTAATCAGTCGATTACCATTTCAGGAGGCAGCTGATAGCTTTACAAGTGGAGTCTGTAAATACTTGTAATAAGTTGTAATGAATTGATGTAATTTGTACTCCTTGTCCAAGAACAAGTTATCGGTTGTAATCAATGATGTAATGACTTATTTGGCGAATAAAAAAAAGTTTTTAAATTTTCATGTTATTACTGTGTTGAGATGCATTTGAAGGTAAAGATTCTGGAAGGTGTCACGGATGTCCGGCAACGGGAATCCGAGGCGCTACACCATCAATACAAGTTACAGCCCGCTTGTAGTGCAGACAACAAGTACAGAAGAAAATAGATAGACAAGTATAGAGTAACAGCGGAAGCAAGTATAGAATAAGCATGGAATGGAGGTAATAGCAAAACAGAATGACTAACATAAATCAAAAACAGATTCAAGTAATGTGATGAGGTAACAGGATGCAGGTAACATGTAACAGGTGTCAAGTAGCATGTATGCAGGTAAGCAAGTAACATGTGTCAGGTAGCCTGTACAGGTAACATAAATGTGCAAGTGATCACGTTATTACAGGATTTGTACTTAATCCTAACTAGGTAGCACTTCATGCGTCCCAATTTTTACCACATGGTTGCTACATATATGCAAGTTACGTTTAGATTTCGTAGTGGACTGTATAGAGTCGTGTACTCAGGTATCAGGTAAACAGGTATAGATACAGGTAGGACATACGAGTCCCCTTCTGAGTACACCTTTCTATAGGGAAGTGTGTAGCCAGGTAATCAGGTAAACAGAATCATGTATCATGTAATCATAAAACACGTAACAGGTGGGAACACGGCCCCTTCCAAGTACACATTTCTATATTTTCCACTACTAGATCTTTCCCATCACCCCGGCTTGATTATGTGTCATTATTATTAAAGCTGGCATATAAGTGCAGAAACAGGGTGAGAAAAATATGGCAAGAAGCAAGGAACAACTCAGATTGGGTAAAAGACGTACACGGGTGACAGACAACTCATAATAGACTAGGACAACAAAACTTTCAATTCTGGACTGCAAGGCAATACTGTACCAAAACCAAGATTTTCGTTGCCACAAGAATGCAAATTTGGATCCGTCAAAAAATCTAGAAAATAGACTCTCGACCGAATCCAGCACATATATATAAGTCATATAATAATTACAGAAACAGGGCTCAAAACAGCATTATATACGGAAATCATGTTCAGGCGGAAATTGCAAGGTTGTATTCATAAACATGAAAGTGGCATAAAAACTTACTGAATAAATCTAATAAAAATATGGGGTATTTCCTAATATATCTAGTATTAGCAAATAAAGTTTCATTCAACTAAGATAACATAGTCAAATAAAATTAGAAAACAGAAAGATACAACAAGTTTGTAAATTTGGAACTTTAGACACCGCAGTACTAAAACAGAGATAGATCACAAACTATAAATCCAAATCCAAATCTGCCGAAAGGGCTATAAAATAGATACAGCAGGCTACATTTTATATCTACAAAGTTTTTATCAATAGCTACCAGAATATGGTTGAAAACATGGTTATTTACTAAAATGCGTGCAGTTCAGAAAATATAATAGTTTGTTCACAAACATAGAATAGTTTATAAATATCATGAATTAAATTTGCAAAAATTTGGAGTTAATCCCAATCAAGTCTAGTCTTTCCCTGAAAAATATTAGATCCAAATTTTATCTTCAACATCAGTTTTAAAATAAATAACTATACATAATTCACATAAAACAGAATCTGGAATTTTCTACACATCTGTAGTAAAACGGCAATAACTCATATCTCACAAATCGAAACTGCGATATGTCAAAAATTCTGGAAAATACACATCGGGGTCTACGATTTATATTCACAAATTTATTTTATTTAATGACCTTAACAGGGTCTAAAATACTGATACAAAACGGGGCAGCAGCAAAACAAAAATCTTCTTATGCATTTAAATTAAATAGTTCATATGCAACAAATCCAACTTGAAACAAAATACAAAACATGGTATAATAGATGTCCAAAACAACAGGATATGGTGTTTTAACAAGTCTACCACAAGGTACTACAACTAACACATCAAACATGCAAGAAATGTACAACACATCATGGATCACGAACAACATACATGCAGGCATCAAGAATCTAATTAGATCTAAGTTAATTTCATGTCGTGTGTGTAACAAGAACGACTACGGATGGATCAACAAATAGAGTCAATATCTAACAAGGGTTTTTCATGAGAATGAATCTAGAAACGAAAGTCACACTATAGGTGGTATTTAGTACTTGTATGCACAACAAAATTAATACAAGTTACTTGCCTTAGGGATGACGATGAATCTGACGAAAGAATGAGAATAACAGGAATAAATTCTCGGCAACGAACACAATACCAATGAATCATGAACAACCACGAACTAGATCACGAACAAAACACTTGGATCAAGACTAGATGAACACGATGATCACGAGCACACAATCAGGAATCCAACACTCAAGGAACAACCACAAGCACACAAGGGAGAGGGGCAGCCGGGGGATGTGAGTGCACTGTGATGTGGGGACGATGGCAGCAGGGCAGAACGGTGTCAGAAAAGGGCAGGCCGAGAGGGGGCGTGGCAGTGCTGGCTGACGCTGTTGCTGCTACTGGGGCTATTGTCTCTGCTAGATTTGGGAGGAGAAGGGAGAGGGGGCTGGCGCTGGCATCGATGCTCGGAAGGGAGATGCAGCACAGGGGGGGTCACCAAGTGGTGGTCAGTGGCCAGAGGTGAATCGGGATGCAGGTTGGGGGTGCACACAGGAGTAGAAGGAGAGAGATAAGTGGGAGTTTGGAGTGCAGAAGGTAGGGGATGAGGTGAATAGCGGCTAGGGTAAAAAGTAGATGATTAGGGTTAGAGAATATAAAGGTTAACAGTGGGTATTTATAAGATTAAGAATTAGGTTAAGGAGGTAACGGGTTGGGGGGGTATTGGGTCTCAACCCAATAAGAGATAAAGGATATATGGAAATCAAATAAAAGGTATAGGATTATAGGGTTTTTGTGTATGGAACCAAATAAGAGCTATAAGGTTATGGGGTCGGATTAGAATTTAAGTCACAATTAAATAGGCCAAGAAACAAATAATAAAATTTAGCAAATTCACACGGAAATGATAATTTGACCGAAATATTAAATCAAGAAAATATTCAAGGACATAAAACTGAAACAAAGGAAAGACAGATAGATTTATTGAGAACGAAGAACAAATACATAGTTCAGAAGGAAAAGAAGGATACAATAGAACAAATACTCAGAAAAAGATAAATACATCCAAAATACAAGAAAAAGGAAAATAGGGGTTACAATAAGAGCTCTAAATGTCAAGAACACGCTGTTGGGGCTATTTTCTCTTGACTGTTTTGCTCACTGTTTACTATCGATTTGATTGCTATTGTTAAGATACAACTTGTTGGGAATACCATGAATGGTTGTTCAAAACATCGAGCGAAGAAAGGGTAAAGCAACAGCTAGAGAGGAGCTCGAGTTGTTATTTGTTGAGCCGGGTCTGGGCCAATTTTGGGTCAGTTTGGGGCCTGTTTGCGGGGTCAAGTTGGGCCCGGTTTAGGGTTGGATTAGGTCTTGTTCAACTTGAGTTAGTTGCATAACATTTGTAACTAGAACGAGAGTCTTGAATGCTGCTAGACATTTGTTAACCACTTGAACTCTAGTTTGATAGTTGTCTAGTTGTCTTAGCTTGAAATGAGTGAATAAATTCTAATTTGGACTTCAATTAGAATGGTAAACCTAAATTATTGATGAATTAATGAAATGTGAGGCAAAGAGTCACATTTGGTTAATAGGATAGAATCCTAAGAGCAAGAAGATCACCTAGTAGCTCAATTAAGTTAGTTGAACTTGTGGACTAATAAAAATTTAGAATCAAGAGTGCAGATTAATTAACTAATAGTATCAATGTGTATGTTTAATGATGTAAGATACTGTAATAATAGAAAGAATAGAAACGAGTAAATCTAGAAAATAAATGAATTGGACTAGAAATTCTTGAATTAACAACAATCTATAGTTTTAGGAAAAAATATCTCCACGACAAATCCGTCAAAGTTCTTTGTTGTCTAATGCGAACATGGAGCAAGGGCTTCACTCTAAGTCTCTTGGTAGGGTAAGGGAAGGCCTGCAGGGTCTTCTTTATGTTCGTCACAACTTTTGATGAGGTCCGGGTGTGGAAAAAGACTACAGGGTCTAGGCTCCACACGTGGAGGGTCCCATTTTCGGGGAGTGGAGACAGACCATAGGGTCCCGGTAAAACAGAATTCCCACAGGGTTGTTTGGGTGCGGAGAGACACCATAGGTCCTGGCGGAATGGAAAGTCTAAGACCGGGGAGTGGAGAAAGACCGCAAGGTCCAGGCGCTACTTATGAATGTCCAAATTTCACAGGGTTATCCGCAGGCTGGGAGAGACTACCTGATCCCTGCATAATGAAATGACCACTTACCGACTGCAGTGGCTAAAATGGACCGAATGATTTCAACCTCATCAACCACTAGATAAATGTTAGAAATGAAGTAAAAGTACAAGAGTAGGTCTGCATTGTGAGGGATCAAACCCCATAATCTAAAGGACGTTAAGGGCTTGTTTGGTAAGTATGTAGTACGAGATGCATATGGTTCCAAGCAAGTGTGCATTAGAATAGGGTATCGTGTGCAGTTAATTTTGTGCATTAGATTTCTAGGGTCATGACATACACCGACACATCGTGATTTTGTTTTCTATTACTTTCACATTTCTGTATTATTTGATTGTTGAGATTTTAGAAAACACTGGTATTATCAATATTGCGTCAGTTGCATTCAATTTACGTGCCCATAGTTGGTGAGTTGCAGGACTTCCTGGTCATGGGGGCGAGGACTCGAGCTGTGTGGAGCATCCAAGTGAAAAGATATATAGATTTGTACCTGGTAATTCATGATTTAATTTTTTTGTGAACAACTTTGGACATTGTAATATCATTTAAAGTTATAAAATGTTTTAATTTTCTGTAATTTTTCTATGTTGTCTACTGATTTGAAGTAAATATTCTGGATTGTATCACGAGTTCCTAATGTACAGAAATTGGGGCGCTATGGTTTGGGATTGGGTCGAGCTAGGATTTATGTTTTGCGTTGGGATCAGGTCGGGTCGGGTTCTGGAATATTTTTTTTGGGGAACAAAAATGGGTCAGAGCTGGAATCAGTTATAGGTTTTTGGGTAGTGGGGTTTGGAGTATAGGGTTACGGGTATAGGGTATTAGATTATAGGGTTTCAGGTATAAGGGTTTGGATTCGGGTCGGGTTTGGGGTTTGGGTTTGGTAATGAATTAGGTAAAGGATATATGGTTTTGGATGTTGAATTTCGGGTGTGGAAGTTTTTTATTTTTTATTTTTTTTGGAAAAAAAGAAAGGAGCCATAAACGGGTCAGGTATGGTATATACGGTTGGAGGGATATTTGGAAGGGATTTGGAGTTGGAAGAGTGAGGGTGTGAATGGATTTGGAGTATTGGTCGGCTAGGGTTTCTGGTATGGTAGGATTACGGGATTTGGAGTTCGTCGGAAGGGTATTGGGGACAGCAGTGTTCGGAAGGGTATTAAGGATTTGGAGAGTGGTCGACTGACAGCTGCTAAGTAGTCAGAATGTGGATGACTTTTTTTAGGATGAAGATCCTGATGGGGTTGGAGGGGAAGAGGGAAGATTAGGGATGTTTCTACCGGGGACGAAGATGCTGGCGACGACTAGGTTTTGATGGCGATGTTGTTGTCAAGGATGAAGATGCCGACAGGATTAGGGAGGAGAAGGGAAGATTATGAAAGATTTAGGAATTTGTGATTAAGTGGATTTGGGATCAACGTTAGGGATTAGAGTTTGACTCTGATACCATGTTAGATTCAGAGGTAGAAAAGAATACTTTATTGGATTAATTATAACTGAAAACAATGTTTCCTATATATAAGAGATAAGTAATGATTAGACTAATACATATTTCGATATGGGACTAAACTAAAGTAATATAATATCTAACATCTAACACTAATGAAAGGCTACCGCCAATCTTTTCCCAAAATCTACTGAAATGAACATAGCCATCCCCAAATCGGGTCATCTGGCACACTAGTCCATTATTCGCCATAAACTTTTTTGGAAAAACCTTAATGATCACGTGCACCCATTTAGTCATTGGGCCATTAATTTATGGAACTAAATCTAGCCCCCTTAGTTATAGTAATCTGGGATTTGACTAACACATACATAAATCTCTAATAATAATGTGAGAGTTGGAGTTTTCGTTTGTAAACATACCAACTTACGTGTATCGTGTGTATTAAACTAATATGAAGGAGGTCTCAGGTTCGAGGTCAGAATACGTCGAGTGTTTTTACTTTAAAATATATATATTTATTAAGACGTGCATCGCACGTGTAAATTACCAGTAACTAAAGTTTACAGTTCACTGGAACAAAACATGTGAGCCATATAAATTATCAAAAAAAAACGTGTGAGCCATAAGTTCTTCTCCTTAAGGGGGTGTTTCATATGCAGTAATGTACAAGAAATTTCTCAATTCTTTCATGGAATATTTGGTTTAGCAAGAGGCAAACATAATGAATGAATGCTGAATTTTTTATGGGAATCAAAATTTTTTGTCGTAATGGATTTGCCTTCACCTCTAAAGTCATGAGATTTATAAATTCCCCTTTGAAACTATGTGAGTGATGAGAGCAAAAATTGCAGCAAACCACACTATTGAGGCATGAATCTCGAAGCTTGTTGGGGCGAAACTGTATGTTTCCAGCAAATACGAGGTTGTATGGAGAACACGGGTCATTTCCAGACCCATCAGCCCAATCAGGCCTACAAGCATGGAATAATCTGCAACCTAAATAAGAGGAGTCATGATTAATAAAAAAACAATTGACCAAATCCTTAATCCAAAAAAGACTTAGCAACTAATCTTATCTCCTAACCATGGGAATCAATAATTTGAATACAAAAGACACTTTTTTCAGTTGATCTTTTGTAACTAACTCCTAGCATATAAATACCCCCACACCTCTCTTAGAATCAGGTAATCGTTATTTTGCCTCCTAAATCTCCAATATTGTTCAGAGTTCTTTGAGTTTCGGAGGGTCTTTCATTGGGGAACACCCCTTTGTTTAGAAATTTTGCAGGTTTCTTAGAGCGATATTGGTCATCCAAATCAGATCCGTGCGTCCATAATCATCAAAAAATCATATTAAGGAGCGGTTCACAGTGACTAATTCTGATCAAAGTAAAGATTAGAATTTGATAATTTCCATTAAAAGAATTTACATCATATGTTTGCTCCCACACAGAAAATAGCAGCAACATATTGGCGTCATCCATGGGAGTACAATCTAACCAACTGATTAGATTTCGCTGGCAAAAAACTATTTTTTCAAGCCATGTTTACAAGGGGAAAAGGGTAGGTGGCCACTCTCAGATGACCAGCCAATTCTCTTCCTCTACCTACGCCTCATACGAAGGACCGCCTTCCTACTTCTCAGTAAGATCAACCTCCTCAACCGGACCAACTTCTTCTTCAGCCGGAGCAGCCCCCAAACCAACATGCTTAGCTTCCTTCCAAAGGGACTGCAATGGGGGGCTCCCGAAGAAGTCACCCCGAACAGCATTTTGTGCAGCGTGCAGGGGAAAACATGGGTTCAGTCTACACCTCGACCTTCTTTATGGTGCCCTATGTGACACCCTAAGCACAACAAGACCTTCGTCAGATCATCTTCACCCGGCTGTAGGGGTCTAACTTCTGATGTCACCTGAATGAAAGGTGAGTCAAAATGAGGTCCCCAGCTCAGAGCACCAGGAAAGCAAGAGGATCCCCTCTCTTCAAAGACAAAGATCCAGAATAGCCCCCTCTCCTAAGGGGCAAAAAAGAACTCCCTCTCCAAGGGGACGAAGGACTTCTCCTCCTCATGGGCGAAGAATCCTGACTCCAATGAGCCCATCAGTCCCCACAAATAGTATGGAAGAAGAAGCACCTGTCCCTAGGGCATAATTCCAAAACTTCAACGATGAGGTCCTTCAAGCCCTCAACTTTGTTCCTGGCAGGTCCCGATGAACCAGCATTCGCCACTCTACTGCTCCGCGACAAGAGGAGTCCCACAGGTATACTAGATCTGGGGAATAAGGCAACATTGTCCATTAGCACCTCCAAAAGATGGCGGACCTCCTAGCACTAATGAAGCAAGAAGATAGCGACAAGATAGACTGCCCCATCCAACCCCCCTTCTCCAGGTTTATCGTCGAGGCTCCTGTCCAAACAAACTTCAAAATTCAAGCTTTTTAGACATATAACAGCGAGCCAGACCGGTAGACCACCTTGAGAATTTCAAAACCTGCATGATGATCCACCAAGACATCGACTCCCTCCTTTGCAAGATGTTTTCTGCCCCTAAAGGGATCGACATGAGAGTGGTTCTCTCGTCTATGTCTAGCATCCATCTTCTCCTTCGATCAACTTGAGGAGCTCTTCCTCATGCACTTCGTCACCAGCCACAAGACAAAGTAGACAAGCTCCTCTCCACTAGACTTCAAATCAAAGAGATGGGAAATCTCACAAGAGTTAAGTTTGGTGCTTCAAAATCGAGTCCCAATTCATCCCCTCACTTGACTCAGTCTACTTGGACATCAAGAAAGCAATGATTGAACTATACAAGGGTGACATGCTCTATGCCTTGTGGTCAATTAGATTTCTGGACGAAAGGACGAGACTATATGGTAACATTGGTCACAGACAGGTTATGTCAAATAACAGACATTTCCGTTACTTGAGTAGCAATGATGTATTGCTAGATACCTCTCACTATTTGTAACACTAGAATATGATTTTAATATTACTGTCAATGTAATGGTAACCTACAGGGTCGCACACTTAGAATAGATCGAAATTGGATTTAAATTCATGAGATGAATTTAATTGGGAATCCTAGCAAGACTTGAACTCCGGACATGGTTGGTTAATTAATTAGATTAAATGGGCCAACTAAAATTCAAAGGCCCACACACGAATCTGATCCAGGTCAAATTACGTGCTTAACAGCCTCATTACTCTCTTAGAGTTGATTTTCTGCTTATATATATATGATATGTATCTATGGAAAAGAGATAGTTGAGAAAAACCCTAGCCGTCACAGAAATTGTGAGATGAAAAGGTCGTGAGGAACATCCCCTTCTTGCAGCTAGCACCACGCGCGTGAAGGAAAGCTTGATTTGATCCGTTCGTGTGAATACCGTAGAGGTACCGCAACACTGCAGTGTTGTGATAGGCATACTATGGAGACAGCAGGTCAATCTTTTATGGTATAACTTCTAAACACGATTTATGGTTTTCGCATGGATCCATGGCTGGGTTTCAATATTTTTTTTGTAACTTTTATGCTGCATATTTATTCTGAGATTACCCTCAAAACCTAACAAATCAGCCTTGATTTGACTGTAGGGGATCCACTCAAACAGAAGCACTCAACTTCGTGATTGTCAATGTGAATGCTGCTTATAACACCGTCTTTGGTTGCTCGGGGCTGGCAGCCTTTCACGCAATTAATTTAGCCTTCCACATGAAGATGAAGTTCCCAACATCTGTAGGGATAGGAGAAGTTAAGGGAAGACAAGAAGCAGCACGTTCATGTTACATAGCAACAATGTGTGGGGGGGGGGGGGAGGTCTGTCATTCCTCTTGAAGCCATGGAGCCATGGAATTCTCATAAGAGATGGGTCAAGTTAATTCTGAGCCTGAACTAGAAGAAATCCCCTTCTCTGAAGAAGATCATGCCAAATGTTTTCAGGTAAGAAAAGCTCTCCCTCACTAAGTCAAAGAGTAATTCATTACTTGCTTAAGGGACTACCGAGACTTATTTGCTTGGACCGCATTTGACATGCTAGACATCTCTGAAGATCTAATCATGCACCATTTGAGCCTGAACCCGGGTGTCAAGCCCATCCAACAACAGTGAGGTATGTTTACCTGCAATAGACAGCAAGCCATCATGAAGGAAGTCCAGAAGATCCAAGCCACCCACTTCACTGAAGAAGTTAGCTACCCTGAGTGGCTAGTGAATGTAGTAATGGTAAAAAAAGCCAACAATAAATGGAGAAACTACATAGACTTCATGTAAGACCTCGCAAAATAGTATATATCTATTTTTTATTTTAATCTTTACACGATTGAGAGTTGCACGTATTAATGAAATTTTCTCGATTTTAATTGAGTAAGTATTGAAACATATTATTATTCGATATGTTTTGAACTCAACGAAGGTAAAATTGTAGGACCGCAGTTGAGATATCTTCTCAATTAAGTCACATATTAGTCTTAACTATAATTGAGTTAGGACGTATAATATTGAATTATTATTTTGTATGGTGATAATACGATTTCATGTCTGTTATTACAAATTATATGTACAAATTGTATTGATATTATTTGTGTGTATTTCAATTTCTATTTGATTGAAATTGTGTGTGAGATTGTTGTGATTTAAATCATGTAATTAAACTCAATATGACTCAACTAGACCTAAAAAAACTAGACCCAAATGAACTCAATTGACCCTAGCTTGACTTGGACATTTGTAGTGTAACTTGGCATGAAAAAATAAACTTGAAGCACCCTAAGGGGGGACAGCTAAAATTTTTGAGAGGGAAAAAAGAAAAAAAAATGGTTTTTTTTTTGAATTAGTGTTTTTATAGTTTGCTATTTTTACAAAATCTGAAACCTTTGACTGTTCTGAATAAAAAAAGACAGAGTGAAGATGATCTGTTCTGTTTTTAGCTAATCTTCAAGAAGTCATAACTCAAAAAGTACTTGATAGAAGCACTTGAAATTTAAATATGTTCTGTTATCATGTATGTAGATCTTATGCTTCAAATTTTCTGAAGTTTAGAGATCATTTTTTTATTTTAAAAGTATTTTTATGTTAGCACTAGGTAGTTGTTGCTCTGTTTCGGAAACTAGTGCATGAATGTTAAACAATGACTTATTTGACCATTTAAACGACTTAATCTGAAGAAGTATGTAACTAGAAAGTTGTAGTAGACACGTAGATCGTTCTGTAATGTCTAAGATCTGATGATGTGGATCAGTACACGAATTATAATGAATTTTGCAAGTGATAACAGAAACACAGATTCTTAAAACTCACTATTTTGTACTATGCCTATGAGATTGAGTTTGAACTTATAGAATCTAAGTTTTTGGCTTTTGTTGTGGGTCATAAATCATGTTGTGGATGTGAAAATGAGTTAAGACTTAAATTATCTAAAGTTTCATGTTATGAGTAGCTCATGGGTGCTTGTAGACCCACAATATTGATATGTTTGTTCACTGTTTTGAAGTAGGAATTGTGATGGATGTTTATGTATTATTGTTGATCACTTTGGGATGAGATTCATGCCCAATTTGCGATTGTGCTCTCTGTCTAACTTGAGTAGAAGCATGGGAAGCACCCGATCGCGTTTCCTTTAAGAAACGGGATCGGGAACTACCTCATTTTAGCATGAATGTCAATTGTATACTTGCTGTTTGGAAATGCGATTTTCCATTTTAGTACTTTTTAGCACTCTTTTTGAGTATTCTTGGTGTAGAATTTATTCCTATGGTAGTGTACCCATGTTGGACTACATTGGTTGAGTATCGAGACTCTAGGATTAAGTCATGTTGGTATGTCTAGCCGGGTAGAATAGGAACCCGTGTCACATCGAACACATTGAAGGAGACAACTCGCATGCCAATGAGCTCACCATTCATGGAAGGATTCCATTGTTGTGGTTGATGCTACCACTTGTCGAGGACCATGCAACGTATTTTGGTTAGGCCGAGGTTGCCATCGAACTCCAAGAATAGATGGCTATTGCGGCGATCGACGAAGTCGGTTCGTCATTGGTTCGGGCCAAGTGTGGGCTAAGGCAAACCCATGGGCCAGATTTGAATTCTAGGTTAAGCCCTATTGTAGGATTGGTTAGGTCCTAATAATGAAAAAGGTAATTAACTAGAAAAGAGTCTACATGTAGAACTTAACTAGCTCTTCATAATAAACATAAGTTGTTTACTAAGTTAGGACATGAAAGTAGATAGATCTCCTAACTAGATGAGTATTGGTTAAAATGAATTAGACCTAGACTCGCCTGATAATTCATAATGAGATAATGAAAAAGGATTAGAGATGGATTATTCTTGGGATTCAGATAATCAGATGATCAGGTGAAAAGCTAGTAATCATATAATTAAACTCATTCTTATTCTTAGTCTTAGAGTGGATTAGCACTAGTACATTGGGTTGTGGTGTTGTAGGATTAGCTTGATTCATTGTTGAATGTAAGGATAGGCACTAGCAGGTGTTGTGTTCGCCTATCAGGAGGAAGCGTGGCATCTTCACGCCTGGCCGAATCCTAGGTTCGTTTAATGCCGCAGGGGACTTAGAGATTGCTCTGTGAGTGAACTCTATGGGGGCTTTATTGTCTTCGGTGTGAGTGCCTTTATACCGGAACAACCTTTGATGAGGTTTCGAGTGGTGGCATCATCTCGACTGCAAGTTCTGGTCTAGTGTAAGGACAAGGGTAACGGAGTTGGGGAAACCCTATATCTGTCAGGTCGGGGAAACCTTATATCTGTCAGGTCCTATGTTGATTAATACGGGCAGGGGACTTAGTGACTGCTCTATGAGTAAACTCTGTGGGGGCTCTAAAATAATGTCCTCGGCGAGAAGCCCTAGTGTAACCCATGTTTTTCATTTTATGTATTTTTGGGTGTATTTTTTTTCTTCTTTGTATTTTTCTCATTGTATCTCTTTTTGGACCGTGTTTTGGATCTTCATTCTCTATTTATCCATTTATTTGATTTATCGTCTTCTTATTTGAGCTTCTTGATTCTATTGTCTCCTATTGTTTCGTCTCTGATTGATCGAGCCATTATTTTAATGCCATTATTTAATTGTTCATGTCCTCCTTCTTGATTATTTATTTTCGTTCTTATTTCATCTTTTGGGTCGCCCTATATTTTTATTTATTGATCTTCCACTTGATTAAACCCTATTAGATCCATTAATACTCTTTATTCCTAATCCTATTTTAAAACCTATTGGAACTATTAAAAACCCTATACCCTATTTAAAACCCAATACCCATTAACAATATACCCGAAACACATTACACCCCTACACCCTACCCGTTCACACCAGAAACCCTAAACCCTACTCCTATATATATACATTATCTGTTCATCCTCCCCCTCACACAAAACCCTAGCCGCCTAACCCATCTCTCCCGCGCGTCTCCCTCCTATTCTCCTTGTGTGCACTCCCGAACCCATCCCCTTCCTCATGTCTCCCGCTCCTCACCCCCCTGTGACCTCCCTGTGTCGCAACTCCACCCTGACAGTGACAGACTCCATCCCGACAGTGCATTCCCTATGTTGTGTCCCTCCGTCGGCGTGCCGCATTGAAGCCAGTCGCGTCGCCCTCCTCCTTCCCTGCCTTCTCCCGACGTCGACTAGCAGCAGTAGCAGCATAGTCCCTGTGTTATTCCCTCCCGAAGCCAGCAGCCGATGCACTCCAGTCCACCGCCAGCACCGCTGGTCTCTCTGGCCGTCGTCGTCTTCTCATCCAGTCCCCGCTGCCTTCCTTGTGTGTGGGTGTCGGCTTGTGTGTGTGCGTGTGATCTCGAGTTTTGGTTCGTGCTTCGTGTGTTTTGCTCGTTGTTCGTTGAGTTCGTGGCCAGGATCCGTTCCCGTTATTCTTGTTCTTGCTCCGTTCTTGTCGTCCACTATAAGGCAAGTAACTTGTATTCTTTTTGTTGTGCAATACAAGTACTAAATACTGCCTGTACTGTAGGTTTGTTCTAGAGACAATTCTTGTACAAAACCCTTGTTGTCTCTATGTGTCGATTTGCCCGTAGTTATCTCATTATACACACAAAATAACTTTAAGGTTAGAGATAATCAATTCTTGTATACATGCATGTGTTCGGGATTATGAGGTGTTGTATGACCTTGTATGTTTGATGGGTTCGATGTAGTATAACTCGTAGTAGACTTGTAAAATATCATATACCATATTGTTTGGACATCTAGTACACCATATTTCACGTCTAGTATGATTTGGATGAGTTTCATATGATCTATATGGATGTTATGCATGAAGAATATTTCTGTATTTATTGTTACCCCGTTTTGTTCAGTATTTTGACCCTATTATGGTCAGTAAATAAAAATTATTTGTAAATATGAATTATAGAGAATTCTGTCTGCTTTCCAAAATTTCTGACAGATCTCAGTTTCGATTTGTGAGTTATAAGTTATTGCTGTTTTACTACAGATGTGTAGAAAATTTCAGATTCTATTTTATATGAAATCTGTATGGTAATTTATTTTTATACTTACGTTAAGGATAATATTTTGATCCAATATTTTGCTGAGTACAACTATACTTGATGGGGATCAACCCCTAATTTTTGTGGATTTAATTGATAACTTTTATATACTATTCTATACTTGCAAACAACCACTAAACTTGTAGAATTTTTATACTGTTCAGTAAAGAAACATAATTTCAATCTGATTCTATTTGTTGTTTATAAAAACTTTGTGAATATGAATTGTAGCCTATTATATCTATTTTATCACTCTTTTGACGGATCTGGATTTCGATATGTATTTTGTAATCTATTGCTGTTTTAGTACTGCTGCATTTATGATTCTAGATTTACAAATTTGCTGTGTCTTTCTGTCTTCTGATTTTAATTGGCTATTTTATCTATGTTGGAAAATTATGAAACTTTACTTTCTGGTACTAAACATGCTAGGGAATACCCCAGAATTTTTGTGGATTTAATTAGTAAGTTTTTATGCTGTTTTCCCCCTTATGAATACAAACTTCTGATTTCTTGCTGAACACATTTTCTGGATACAAATATGTTGTTGTGAAATACCATATGGCCTATATATATTTGTTGGATTCGGCCGGAAGTCTATTTTCCAGATTTTCTGACGGATCCAGATTTGCATGTTTGTGGCAACGGAAATCCCAGATTTAGTGCATTACTGTCTTGCTATCCTGAACTGAAATTTTCGTTGCCTTACCCTTTTATGAGTTGTCTGTCACCTGTGCATGTTTGTCTTTCAATCTGAACCTATTAGAAATTTGTACTTGGAAGGGGGCCCGTGTTTCCCACATGATTATCTATTATCTGTTACGTGTTCATGACTACATGATACACGATTCTGATTACCTGATTACACACTTCCCTATAGGAAGGTGTACTCAGGAGAGAACCCGTAGGTTCTATCTGTCTGTCTGACTGTATCTGTTATCTGTCTGTATCTGATACCTGAGTACTCGGCCCTATACAGTCAACTACGAAGTCTAAACGAAATTGTTTGAATGTAGCTACCATATGGTAAGAACTTGCGACGCATGAAGTGCTACCTAGATAGAACTAAAACGCAAGACCTGTAATAACATGACATCTGTTGCCTGTTTGTCTGCATCTGTTATCTGTTTATCCGTTACATGCTACTGGACATCTGTTACCTGTTTACCTGTCTGCATGACACTTGATATATGTTACATATTACCTGTACCTATTAGCATAACATGTTACTTGATTCTGTTTTCTGATTCATGTTAGACATTCTGTTCCGCTCTGTCATATCTATTCCATGATATGTTTGTTTCTGCTGTTATTTTATATTTTTTTATCTTTTCTTGTACTTGTTCCTGCACTACAAGTGGCCTGTAACTTGTATAGATGGGCATTTTGTTTCCTTTTTCCTCTTCCTGCATATTATTAAATTGCAGATCATGGAGATCAACTGCCTGATGGAGTAGGTGATCAGAGATTTTAGATGCTGGAGTTCTTGTTATTATTATTATTATTTCCTATTGCTTATTTGAATAAATGTATCTGTTACTTGGATTATTTTGTATTGGGCAATGTGACCCAGAATTTTTAACTTGTTCAGATCCGGTTTATTTGAGATTATTAAATTTTGTTTCAAGTAAATTCATGTTGGTATATTGATTCATATATGCATGCATGGTTGACTTCTCTTGCTTCCTACACTGATTATTCTTGTGAAATGTTGGAAAGATCCTAACAGCTTATAGATGATGAAAATCATTCGCTGGACTTAGTCATGTATCCGTATTCCATATTTCTTTTTGGGAAGCGGGGTGTGACACCTAGTGTCCATATATCATCTTTTGGTGATGTCCGGGAAGGTGGAATTACAACATTATAGCATGGGTTCATCCGCGACGGAGTAAGCCCGCGACTGCAACCCCAAGCGGAATTACCGCAACTTATTATGGGTTCTAGCCACGATGAAGTAAGCCTGCGACTCCGACCCCGGGCATAGTGGGTAAAACACGAGGTAATGGACACCACTTAGCCTTAGGTGCATGTGTGCAAAGTGTGTGCATTAGATCTAGGCCATGGTATACACCGAAACTTGTTTGACATCACTTTTCTATTGCATCAAATTTTGGTTGTTGAGGTTTGGATTCACTATATTATAGCATAGCGAGGATCTCTGTATTATAGCATTGCGTTAGTTGTATTCAACTGATATACCCACAGTCTGTTTAGTCACAGGATTGCTGATCTTGGAGCAGGGAACTCGAGCTTTGTGGAGCATTCAAGTTGAGAATTCTGATCAATAAGCAGATTATCGATGTAATTAATGATGTAACATTTTGTTGTAACCAATTGAATTTGTAATAAAATTTGTGGCAATAAAAGTTTTTAATTTTCTGTGATTTTACTGTGTTTGGACTCATTTCAAGGAAAGATTCTGGCTTGTGTTACGAGTTTCCAGTTTAGGGAATTCGAGGTGCTACACTTCACCAACCTCAATAAGGCGTGCTAAAAAGACCCCTTCCCTTTACCTAGCATTGATGCCTTAATCGGCGCCACCTCCAGTCACTTGCTCTTAAGCTTCATGGAAACCTTTCCGAGATATAACCAGATCAGAATGTTTCCACCAGACATCATGAAGATGTCCTTCAGCACTGACCTAGGACTCTACTGCTACCGAGTCATGCTCTTCGGGTTGAAGAACGTTGGAGCCATGTGCCAACTCTTGGTAAACTGAGCAAATCAGCATAAATATGTAAGTCTACATAAATGACATGATGGTCAAGAGCCTCAAGAAAGAAGACCATGCCGGTCGATGTATTAAGGAGACATAACATGAGACTGAATCTCTTGAAATGTGCCTTCGGAGTTTCCTTGGGAAAGTTCTTAGGTTTCATAGTCAGCCAAAGAGGAATCAAATCCAACCCTAAAAATTTCTGAGCCATATTTGACATGTCTCCCCCGTCCATCGTAAAAAAAGTCCAAAATCTCACTTGATGCCTTGCTTCTATTGGGTGCTTCCTGATGGAATATTTTACAAGCAAAAAAAATCGCAACAAGTAGTATAGTTTTAAAAGAAAAGATTATCGAACCCATAAAGACTAATTATTTTATTGAGTACGAAATACACTATATTAACTACTATTTAGAAAATCGAAATTATAATAAAAATAGTAACTAAACTAAATTAAACTAAAGTAAAAGCTAATCCAATTAAGAAAAATGAAAATATGAAATTTTGTTGTTTGTTAATAGCAAAACTAGTTCTAGGGCTTTTGATTTCACCTAGTTAAATCCACACAATTCATAATTTCATGTAGCTAGAAATTCTACTTTTCCAAGTTGTAGACCAAAATCTCCAATTTATTCAATGTTTCTCTCAATAAACACCAAACATATCTCCAACAAACAGTTTTTCATATTTCTATGCACATTTTATTAATTGAAGATTAATTATGTTCTATGGATTTCTTTACAATAACATTAATCACGATAAATCATCTTTAAATTCGCTCAATCAATAGTATTTAATTCTATAACTCTAAATCACAAGTTACCTCTCGGTCTCCCAATGATTCAATAAATCAACAATAGGTGGCCAAATAATTGTAAGCATTAAGAACAAAAATTAAACATACAGCCATGAAAAAATAGAGAATCAAATAACATGAAATTAGAATGGTGTTCTCAAAACTAGGCTACATCAAAGCCTTAGAAAAATAAATTTAATTCCTGATGATTTTGCAACTAACAAACATGTTTTTAAATTGCATGATAATAATAAAAAATAGAAGAGAATAAGAAAAACTCTTTTTTGCCAAAAAATCTGAAGTTCAGGCCGCAAGTCATAGCTTTCTCTTTCTTCCGCAACACCCAGCTCCAACTCCTCTGGCCTTTTCTTTTCTTTTATTTATTTTTTATATTTCTTTTCTTCTCCAGTTTCTCCACACCGAGGAACCCCCCCCCCCCCCCCCCCCCCCCCAGCTCTCTCTTGATATGGGCTTATTTATATATGGAGAAAAGTAGGTTAGGTTAATTAATTAATTAATTAAAATATCAAAATTAAGATTAATCTTTTGATTTCAAATTAATCAACCAACTAACTCTTATCAAACCCACTTCAAATCAATCAGGCCTTGCTTTATTTTTTTTTAATTACAAAATTTCAATCCACCTCTTAATTGACCATAATATTTTTTATTAGTTCGTCAACGAGCCAATTTGTAGAAACGTGCACTTGAGCTTGAATTCTCCAGAAATCTTCACATAAAATCAACTTGTTATCTGAAATCTTTATCTTTGTTTTCTTCCTTGATTTTACGAAAATGCCTATCCTTTTGCACTTATCCATCTCATTCCTTCAAAATCAAACAAATAAATAAAAATAAGTAGTATGGAGATGGAATTCAACAAAATAAACGAGAACTTGCAATTTTAATATATAAAGGAGTAATAAAAATTATGTAAAAGTTACACACATCACTTCCTCTCCAAGTCTAGGGAGAAGTGTCCCCCGTTCTTCAAAACTCTCTAAGGAGCAAAGAATTTTTAGTGGGGGGAAAAATAGCAAGTAGACTTTGAGCGCCTCATACCAAACCTCGTCAATCTCTTATTACTTAGCAAACCCAAGCCGGGAGAGTTTCTCTACCTCTACTTGGACAATTCATATAAGAACCTTAGTGCCCCTGTTAAGGGAAGAATATAGAGTTCAGAAGCCACTATTCCGTATGCAAGGTACTCTATGATGGTGAACAAAGAAACTATAAAATGGAGAAGAAAGCCTATATACTGGTCACAACCGCCTGAAAGCTCCGCCCCTTATTTCCAAGCACACTCCATTTGGGTCTTCACCGATCTATTGAGTTATGTCATCAAGAAATCAGCGATCAACCAAGGACAGCAATCAAAGCCCAAACCTTGGCCGAATTAATCATTGAAATCACTATCTTTGATCCTCCTGAGGAAGGAGAAGACCCCCCCCCCCCTCCACTCTGGATAGTTTAAGTTGATGGGCCCTCCCACTTCAAAGGAAGTGGGGTCGGAGTCATCTTCTCAGTCCTGACGAGTTCACTATTCAGTACTCACTCTGCCTAAACTTCCTAGCCTCTAACAACGAGGCCAAATATAAATCACTCATTGTCGGGATCCTCCTAGCACGAAAAATAGCGGCACAAATGACTAGGGTGTTTAGTGACTCCCAACTAGTAGTGAATCAAATCAGATGTGACTATGAAGACAGCGATGATCGCATGGTCAAATACTTGGCCTGTGTGAAGAAGCTTCTAGCTACATTTAAGAAGTCGAAGTCTCTCGCATCCCACGCGAGGAAAATGGGCAAGCACATGTCCTCACTAAGTTGGCCGCCTCATCATCCGATAGACTCGACCACATCCTACTCAAACCAAGCATCGAAGAGGAAGCACTAGCCCTAGAGCTTATGTTCGTCACCCCCCAAACACCTGAGATTTTTGGATGAAAGTTTTGATCGACTTTCTCGACAATGGAGTCCTCTTAATGGATCCCGAAGAAGTGAGAAAGATCCGGGTGAGGTCTGAAAGATATACTCTCCTTGATGAAATACTCTACAAGCATTCATACACTCAAGTTATCAGCCGGTCTTACTTGTGATGCCTTTCCCCTAAAGAGGCAGATTATGCCCTCAGGGAGGTACAAGAAGGAATATGTGGCATCCACCTAGGTGCAAGATCCCTCGCACGAAAAGTTCTGAATCACAGATACTACTGGCCCACTCTCTTTAACGATGCCCAAGCCTATGTTCGTCAATGCATCCCTTGCCAAAACTACTCTTCTATTAAACGGGTGCACCAAGCCAATCTTATCTCCATGTCAAGCCTCATTCTCTTCGCCATGCAGGGAATGGAATTACTCAGACTGTTTTCCCCCTCTAATGGATAACAGAACTTCCTAGTGGTAGCCATCGACTATTTCACAAAGTTGCTTAGGAAGAAATTGCTAGCTTCCATCACAAAGCAGAAGGTTCAACGGTTCTTCTTTAAGAGCATACTATATCGGTTCGGGACCCTCGAACACTAGTCACCAACAATGGAACACAATTTTCTAGCAAGGGATTCTATAAGTTCTATGCCGATGGAAGTTCTGAACCTCGGTCTCAAACCCCGAGACCAATGTTCAAGCAGAGAATACCAGTCGACAAATCTTAGATGGCCTCTTGTTGAAGCCCCGAAGGGACTATGAGTTGAAGAACTCCCAAGTGTGCCCTGGTCCTACAGAACCATCCAAAGAATACTAATAGCAGAATCTCCATCCAACCTTATCATCGGCACGAAAGCACTCATCCCACTAGAGGCCGGGTTACCTTTCCCTCGCCTCCTCTTCTTCAGCAAAGAACAAAACATGATTGGGTGAAGGTTCCGTGCCAAAGGTTCCGAGTTCCGAGTTGGGGGTTCCAATGGCTATCATAATGACCTCTGGGGTAATCTTGATCTCATTAAAGAAGTGTGTAAGAAGTCTTCCATACGAAGACATATCTATCAGCAAAGGGTGGAGAAGTTTTACAATAAGAAGGTCCATCCGGCCAACCTCAAAGAAGGGGACTTTGTCCTACGGAAGCTTGAAATATCCGACCCATGTAAAAAGGGAAAGCTTGGTCCAAACAGGGAAGGACCACACACAGTCTCACATGTGATCCACCCAGGAGCTTATCAACTTGAAGACATTGAGGGGGAAGAAGATACCAAGAACATGGAACGCCGAACATTTGATAAAGTACAATGAAGGCGCTTAACGTCCTCCCCTAAAAGTAGGTTTTTAATTTTGGATAAGGCCGACAATTACAACAGCCAAAGCATGTAACAAAGGCTAACAAGTAAAGCAGCCACTTAGGTTTATTTTTTCAATAAAAAACTTAGTATTTTCTTTTGCAAAATTCTTGTACAACTCTCTGGATGCAAACAATGAGTTAAACACCTAACCTCCGCCTGAGAAACACCAAAAACTCATTAAGCACCCCAAATAAGGAGTTCAAAGTCCAAATTCGTGGTTCAGAGATGCTCTAGCAACTTACAAGTAAGAATGTTTAGAGCTCAACTCGTCATTCGATCTGCTCCCACAACATGTTAAAAGTTCAAGAGTCCATACCCATGGCTCAGAGTTGTTCTAGTAACTTGTAAAGCAAGCAAGTTCAGAGCTCAACTCGTCATTCGATCTATTCCAATAACTCAATAACCTCTTATACTTTGAATTTCATACCCATGACTCGAAGTTGTTTTAGCAATATACAAGCAAGTAAGTTTAGAGCTCAACTCACCATTCGAACATCTTCCACAACTCGTTAAATGTTCAAGAGTCCATACCCATAGCTAGGAGTTGCTTTAGCAACTTGCATGTAAGCAAGTTCAGAACTCAACTAGCCATTCGTTCTGCCCCCACAATTTGATAAACTCTCATACTACATGTTTGGAGCCTATACCCATGACTCGGACTTGCTCGAGCAACTTGCAAGCAAGCAAGTTCATAACTCAACTCGCCATTCGATCAGCTCCCACAACTCGTTAAAAGTTCAGAAGTCCATACCCTGGCTCGGAGTTTCACTAGCAACTTGCAAGTAAGCAAGTTTAGAGCTCAACTCACCATTCGATATGCTCTCACAACTCGGTAAACTCTCATGCGACAAGTTCGTAGTCCATACTCATGGCTCGGAATTTCTCTAGCAAGATGTTAGCAAGCAAGTTCAGAGCTCAACTCTCCATTTGACATGCTTCCAAAACTCGTTAAAAGTTCAAGAGTCTACACCCATGGCTCAAAGTTGCTCTAGCAACTTGTAAGAAACAAGTCTAGAACTCAACTCACCATTCGATCAGCTCCCAGGACTCATTAAAAGTTTAGAGTCCATATGTAACATCCCGAATCCCAAATACAACTGAATTCGAGAGTTCTACAGGATCTTTTCATCTCATTCGGTACAATTTTACAAGGAATTGAAAACTTTTCACTATACATCAGAATTACATGAGATTTTACACTTTATATTTTACAGCCGAAACATATACCTCAATAATTTACAAATAATGACAGCGGAAGCAATTACAACTTTATACAAAAGATGCAACAATACATAATCTTTGAGCATTGGCTCTCCTTTAACCTTTATCAAGCCAATTATCCTGCATATAAAACTATAGGTACGTCAGTTTATTCAACCGACGATAATTATACATGGCCATCCTCTCTATGCCAGAAACAGTATAACGATTCTCATTTCTTAACAAATCACAAACTTGTTCACATATCAAATAAAGGGGAAATCTTAAAGATGTCGTGTCGTGGTTGTGCACTTAGTCCTTAATGCAGTTGTTTATATTACATGACACTAATGCACACTTTTTCAGAGTCTATGCATCCCATACTACATAGGTCCGAGGGCAAGCCCTTAATCGTTCTTCATCTTGTAGGGTTCAATCCCTCATTATGACTTAATCTACTACTGTAACTACGGTAAGTATCCTAGATATTTTCTGACCTACGAACTCATGTCTAGGCGCCCTGGAGGGAATCCCAACGCACTGACACATGACTCATCATGCAGGCATCCTATGGTAATTCAGCTCCTACCGTAGACATGACACCACCCGTAGTCTTCAAACACCCCACGAGCGTCGCCACCGGGACGGTACTCTGGAGTAGTATCCATGCCCTATCATGACTCATCATGGGACATCCTGGAATACGCTCTTGCCGCCAATCCAATGGCCCTCATACTCAGTGTTTTTCTCTTACTTTCATCACGTCTCCGCTATGTACTAGTCCTTAGTTTTATTAGAATCATGAACAAAATCAAAGCTCTAGAGTTAGCCTCTCTACTAAACCAGACTTAATCATTTATTCAATATGACCAACCTTGGTCTTTCATTTCGATAATTCATTTCAATCTCTTTCCAATTGTCGGGGAAGACTTAGCTACTCTTTCATTTCAATTCCAATTCACAATTACTAAAAAATATGAGCATTTCTAGCTCATGAGTTCATTTTTCATAATCACCATAGATTTTCTTTTTCATGTTCATAGTTCCACAATTATATAACTTTCATAAATTCAAATAAATGGTTCAAAAAATACGTCGTTTCATGAAAATCCGAACTGTATATATTTTCTTTCAGTATACCAGTCGACTGTTCATACGACCGGTCGAATGTGCAGGTCATTTCCAGTTCTCTAATTATTATTAGTCCTTTTTCATAAGTTCATAATTTCTACACTATGTACAGCATGGAAGATATCAATTTAGCAATCATTCTATCACTTCAGTTTGCACATACATACATAATTAAATCCTCGATCTTAACATGAATTCTAATTTAGAAGTCATGGGAAACATCCACCTCGTACCATTCGACTTATTCACATGATCGGTCGACTGTACAGGTCAGTTCCGATCTTTTAAATTTCATTAATTCCGTTCATTCATTCTCATCTTTCATATTAAGTATAGCACAATGCATTTTAGTATAATGATCACCATATCAATCCACATTTCACAAGCATGATAACAATCAAAATTGCCCTAGCATGATCACTATATTAGAAGTCCTGAGAAACACCCACCTTGTTGACGAAATAAACGAAATCCCGAAAAGCCTTCTAGTGATAATGTGACTCCTCCTCCTTGCTCCTTGCCACCGAGAATCTTCTGAAGTAATGCCGGCCTCCAAAGAATAATCACACTCACAACTCTCTTACAAATATATTTTTCCCTTTTCAAATATATTTTAGTGTAGATTACAATTAATTGGGGGGGGGGGGGGTATTTATACACAAACTTTGGGTAAAATGGAGGACTAGGATCTAGTGGATGGTTATGAGATGGAGGGCTAAGATGAAAGTAGGAGTTGCATTAACTACCCACAACTAAGTAACCACCCATGCATGATCTCCATTTGAAAATTTCCAATTCCCTCCAAAAGATTAAAACCGACCATGGAAGGAATAGTGTGCAATGCATACTATGTTGCATGCACGTGCTATTCTAGTCTCCATATAGACAAACTTGTACATATACAAAAATAATCTTTTAAAAGAGTTTTACATTACAAATTGTTAAAAAGAGAATTAATTCTTAGGCTTAAATTAATGGGCCAAAACATTAACTTTTACAAAATAAATAATTTAGATTTTTGGCTTAAGTTTATTTGAAACAAGGACCTTTTAAAAAAAAATAATTTAGCAAACATATATACATAGACATATACTCATCATTCATTATAAAATTTCATAAAATGGCACGTGCACACTAAGTGCAAAATAATAAAATAAATAACTAATTTTCATAAATGAAAATTCAAGGCATTACAACACTCCCTCCTTAGAATAGTTTCGTCCCCGGAACTACAGTCAAGGGCGAGAAACAAAAACAAGCATAAAAATACAAAATACATATCAAACAAAAAGCTCAGGATGGTCTCTCAACATCCTCTCCTCAGATTTCCAAGTATCCTCTTCAACCAAATGGTTTCTACAGACTACCTTAACCGTCGGTATCGTCTTATTCCTCAAAACCTTAATGGAAAATCCTAATTAGTAGAAGCGGAGGAAGCCTTAAAAAATCTAGGTATAATGAATGAATAAATAAAAATGGATTAAGAAAAAGAAAAGATTATAGCAAAACCTATAGAAATTCAAACTGACATGTACGAAATCTTAAGGCCACCACCTAACAAAATACCTTACCGCTTACCATGGAAATGGCAAAACACATAAAATAATAAGTTAGGAAGAGACAAAGACAAAAAAAACTCCAAAATATGAACCTGCAGAACACTACGAAAAAGAAATAGCAGGAAATGGAGAATGACTAAATCTAGACAACGTAAAAGACGTAGATATGACAATAGAAGAATGGGTAAAGACTTCACTAATAGTAGGATTTAGGCAAAATCTTTCAGGAAATTCATTTGAGAAATTTATAGAAACAACCTTTATAGGAGCAGTAGCAAAATGGTGGAATGGACTAAAGGAAGAAAAAAGAAATACTATCAGAAAATCAAGACCAATTGATGATAAAGGAACAGAAGAAAGCTCAGCACAACCAATCTTACGACTAAAAGAAATAATTACAAATTACGAAATAGCAATAAAAACATAATTCAGTGTTTACGACAAAAGATAAAAATACACTACATTAAAAAATAAATAAGCAAGATGGAGACTAAGCAATTTAGAAAAATGCGACATGTGTTATGTCGATAACTATGCTTGTGAATTCCGAGAATATTTTCAAGTTAGTTATTATACAAAAGAAGAACGGAGTCCAATCTTGGATTCATTCTTTCTAAAACTACCTGATCCATGGAGTATAAACATATATAGTGCATACATAGGTGAGAAAGTAAAACCAGAAGTTGATACTTTGGGGTATAGAACACAATTTTTAAAATATTATAGGGATAAAGTGTGCCAAGTTGCTAGACCAACAATAAAATACTATAGAACATATAAACTAAGAATTTGTTATGAAGATGCAAGACTGAATCATTGGGGATGTAATAATAACTATAATTATACAAATAAGAGTAAACACAAATTCAAAAAATATAAACCAAAATATAGAAAGACTTTTAAGAGATATAAAAAAACCCTATAAAAGATACTTCAGAAGAATAAATAAAAATAGACAATATCTGAAAAACCCAAAGAAATGTAATTTTTATATATGTGGAAAAGTAGGACATATATCACCAAATTTTCCAAAGAGAATGAAAAAATAAAATGTAAAGTACGTAGAAGAAATTGAAGAAATGGATAACATAAACTATGAATCCATAAAATGTGAGGAAGACTGGTCAGAAATTAGTGAAAATGAAGAAATAATGATATTGGAAGAAGATAGCGGAAGTAGTGAAGTTGAAACAGAACAATGTGAAATAAATATGATGACAAAAATAACAGAAATATGAAAACAATTAGAAAGAGAAGAAAACAATGAAGAAGTAATGGAAAGAATGTGCTTTGACATACAAAAATAAGATAAAATAAGAGCAACCAAATTAGATATAAACCCAAAAGAGATATCTAAACTACTAATATTTGAAAGAAAGAAAAATACCATCATAAATGCCAGAAATAATGAACAACCAATAGACATTGAACAAACAAAGGGGAAAACCATAATCCCATTATAACTAAAAAAATAATATGACAAGAGATGGAAAAAAAATTAGTGTGAAAACCATAAAAACATTAAGTCACACATTTAGGAGCTGTGCAAATAATAATAAAAATTTATTTTAAGGAATGAATAAATACACCCCTGAAAATATACCTAATGGATGATAGAATAATATTAAGTATACTAGATGCCTTAATAGGAATAGTAAAAGGAAACTTAATGTATCAAAAGATAAAATTTACAATAAAACTTAATTTCTCTACAAATATGGTCGAAAAAAATAGACAAAAGTTTAGTCATGTACCGCAGATTATCTGGAATAGAAATGATAGAGAAAAGCAAAGTTATGAGTATACAAATAAGAAATATTTATACTTTCACTATTAAACATGAAGTGAAAAATAGAAATAAAGATAATTTTAAAATAGAACCACTATTCAACCAGATTATAAGATACAAACCAGCTAGAGAAAACCTTGAAATGACTATACCAAATTATATAGAATTTAACTTTAATGAAGCAAAAGAAATTACAAAAGAAAAAGCACCACAAATAATGTTCGGAAAGAGATCACTATAAGAAACATACAACAAGCATTGAAATTAATATCAATAATAAATAAATTAGACAATCAATTATAATAACAAATTTAAAATAGAAATAGAATATTATGATAGTGGAAAATGAAATAAACAAGTAGCCCTGGTAGATACAGGAGCTACTAATTCATATATTAAACAAACAAATATAAAAACAACATAATTAATACCATTATAAAATCCATTTTACTACCTAGACTATTACAATAATAGACATCAAACTGTACATAAAATAATACTGTCTCTAAGGATAACTACCAATATGGAGACAAGATGGATATAATAAAAAGGCTATGACCGGATTAACTGGAAAAACAGTCATACTTGATCGGTATTAACAAAATGTTAATATACAAATAGAAAATTACTTACTAAAAATACAGATAATATACCAATTTGATAATATAAATAATCATATACTATTAAGAAGAGACTTTTTTCCAACAATACTATTCTATAACCATATCACATAAATCTGTTATATTTACAACACCTTGACAACACCAAGCAATAGCAATTAGAATAACTCAACCTTATTTTAGGACTGACTTGTCACATATCAGAGTTTCTTCAACCCAGTGTGGTGAATATCAATATTTACCAAACAAAACTAGAATACAATAAGTCCAAGAAATAACTACAAAAGAAATTTTACAAAAACAATTAGAAAATCTGTGCAGAGAGGACCCTCTAGCAAAATGAGACTTAAGTCCCACACCACATATGTCACACTCTGATTCCCAAAAAGGAATACGGAATACAGATACATGACTAAGTCCAGCGAATGGCTTTCACCATTCATAAACTATCAGGATCTTTACAACATTTCACAGGAATAACAAGAAGTAAACAAGGAGAAACCAACCACACATGCATGAATAAATCAATAAACCAATATGATGTACCTGAAACTAAATTTAATAATATCAAATAAATCAGATCTGGAACACGTCATAAATTCTGGGTCAAACTGCCCAATACAAATATTCCATGTAGCAATATATTTATTCAAAAATAACAGAAAAATAAATATAGCAAGAACTCCAGCAACTAGAATCTTTGATCACCTACTCCAGCGGCAACTGGTCACCAAAGTCTGTAATTTAACAAATTGCAGGAAGAGGAAAAAGAAAACAAAATGTCCGTCAATGCAAGTTACGGGCTGCTTGTAGTGCAGGCACAAGTACAGGAAAAGATAAACAAATATAGAGTAACAGCGGAAGCAAGCATAGCATGGAATAGACATGATAACAAAATAGAATGACTAACATGAATCAGGAAACAAAATTGAGTAACATAATGTGCTAACAGGGTACGGGTAACATGTAACAGATGTCAAGTATCATACAAGCAGGTAAACAGGTAACATATACAGGTAAGCATGTAACATATGTCATGTTATGTCAAGTCTTGTATTTATTTATATCTAGGTAGCACTTCATGCATCCCATCTATTTACCATATGGTTGCTACATTCAAACAAGTTTGCGTTTAGATTTCGTAGTGGATTCTATAGGGTCGTGTACTCAAGTATCAGGTAAATAGGTATAGGTACAGGTATCATGTAACAGGTAATCATGCATCAGGTAGGACCTACGGTCCCCTCCAAGTACACCCTCTCAAAGGAAAGTATGTAGTTGGGTAATAGGTGGGAAACACGAGCCCCCTTCAAAGTACACATTCTCATAAGGAAGTATGTAGTCAGGAATCAGGTAAACAGATAATCAAAATTATATGTCACGTAATCATATCACATGTAACAGATACCAGATAATTAGGTGGGAAATACAGGCCCCCTTCCAAGTACACTTTCTATATTTTTCACTACTAGATCTTTCCCTTAACCCCAACTTAGTTATTTGTTATTATTATCGAACAGGAATATGTGTGTCACAAATAGGGCAAGAATAATATGGCATGAACAGGTAACAGATTCAGGTTGGAACATAAACATGAACAGGTGACAGACAACTCATAAAAAAAGTAGGACAATGAAATTTTCAATTCTGGACAGCATGACACTACTCTACCAAATATGAGATTCTCGTTGTCACAAACATGCAAATCTGGATCCGTCAGAAAATCTGAAAAATAGACTCTCGGTCGAATCCAGCACAAATATATGAGTCATATGGTATTTCACAAAAATAGGACTCAAAACAGAATTGTATCTAGAAAAACATGTTCAGCTAGAAATCACAAGTTTGTATTCAAAAACAGAAAAATGGCATAAAAACATACAGATTAAATCCAGGAAAAATCTTTGGTATTCCTTAGTGTGTTTAGTATCGGTATATATAATTTCATAGTTTTCCAACATAGATAGTATAGTCAAATAAAATCAGAAGGCAGCAAAATACAATAATTTTGTAAATCTAAAATAAAAACACAACAGTACTAAAATAGCAATTGATTACAAAATATAAATCGAAATCCAGATCCGTTAAAAGGGTGATAAAATAGATACATTAGGCTACATTTCATATTCACAAAGTTTTTATAAAAAGCAAACAGAATCAAGTCGAAATTAAGGTTCCTTACTGAACAGCATGAAAATTTTGCAAGTATAGTAGTTGTTTGCAAGTATAGAATAGTTTATAAAAGTCATCAATTAAATTCACAAAAATTCGAGGTTAATCCCAGTCAAGTCTAGTTGGACTTAGCAAAATATTGGATCAAAATATTATCTTTAACATCAGTATAAAAATAAATAACCTCACAAAATTCATTTAAAACAGAATCTGAAACTTTCTACATCTCTGTAGTAAAACAGTCATAACTTGCAACTCACAAATCGAAACTGAGATTTGTCAGAAATTATGAAAGTAGATAGAATTCTCCATAATTCATATTCACAAATTATTTTCATTTACTGACCTAAACAGGGTCTAAAATACTGAACAAAAATGGGATAATAACAAAACCAGAAATCTTCTTGATGCATAAAATCAACTAGTTCATATGTAACACATCCAAATCATAACAAAATGCAAAATATGGTATACTAGATGTCCAAGCAACATGGTATAGGGTGTTTAACAAGTTTACAACAAGTTATACTACTACTAACACATCAAGCATACAAAATTCTACGATAACTCATATGAACAACATATATGTATACATCAAGAATTTAGTATTCCAAAGTTATTTCATGTCGTGTGTGTAATGAGACAACCACAGGCGGATCAACACATAAAGATAAGATATAATAAGGGTTTTAATGAGAATAGATCTTGAAGTAACTACACTACAGGCGGTATTTAGTATATGTATATGCAAAAAGAAATTATACAAGTTACTTGCCTTATAGTCGACGCCAGAAACAATGGAAAAAGGGAGAATAACTGGAACAGATTCCCCAACATGAACTCAACGAACGAGTATGAATACTCGAGCACACGAACGAAATCAAGCACACGCACACAAGAGAGAGAGGAAGCTGGGTGTGCACGAGTGAACGGCGACGACAGCGGAGTTACTGCTCGCTATTGCTATTGTGGCTCTCTGCTGCTGCGGTTGGGAGGGAAACGGCGCATCGGGGTGTGCATCGTTGTTGCCCTGGCTGCTTCTGCTTGTTGTGGCATCATGACAGGAAGGATGTCGGAGAGGCAGGGTGGCGCTGTGGTCGGGAGGGGCACAACGCACAGGGACGTCGGGAGGTAGGGGGATGCAGGGAGAGGGACATCGGGAGTTGCAGGGGTAGGGTAAAAGAGATAGCAGATAGGGTTTTCGATAGGTGAACAGGGTAATGAACAAGGATATATATAAGGGGTATAGATATTAGGGTTTAGGTGCTGATGGGTAACGGGTATATATGGATAATGGGTAGTAGGCATAAGGATCCAATAGGGTTTAAAAAAGGATCATTGGGTTTATTGGGTTCAAGGGTTAATGAGAGATCCAATAAGAGTATAGGGTGATCAAAAAATGAGGTAGGGCCAAAATGAATAAATAAAATAGGACATGAACAATTAAATGATGAGAATAAAAAATAATAGCCCTATCAACCAGAAATGAAATAATAGGCGGACAATTGAATCAAGAAGATCAAAATAAAAAGGCGACGAATCAATTAGATGAATAGACATTGATAATGAAGATCAAATACATGGTTTAAAAGGAGTCGGAGAATACAATATGAATAAATACCCAAAAAGAAAAAAAAATACATCCAAAATACAGAAAATAAAAAACAGGGGTTACAAATCCTACCCACCAAACAAGAAGAATTTCTTCCTTGAAATTCAAACAGGAGGTACATAGGATAACCCCAAAAATAAAAGAAATATCAAAACAAAAAGCTACTCAAACAGATGAGAAAACTTCTGCTGGATCTCCTCCTCCAACTCCCAAGTCGACTCACCCGACGAGTGAGGATTCCAAAAAATACGAACCAGCTTGATGACCTTGTTCTTAAGCACTTTCTCCCGCAGATCCAAAATAGCATCTGGCGGAATCTCACAAGTCAAATCCGGCCGCACGGATAACTCAGAATAGTCGATCACGTGGCTCTCATTGTGGATATATCTGCTGAATTATGAGACATGGAAGATATCGTGCACTCCTGATGAAGCTGGTGGCAATGCAAGATGATAGGCCACCATGTCTACTCGTTCCACGATATCGAATGGTCCAATAAACCTAGGGCTGAGCTTTCTTCTACCACCAAACTGAATGACACCTCGCCAAGGCAATTGTAACGCCCCGAATCCCAAATACACTGAATTCAAGATGTTCTACAGGATCTTTTCGCTTCCTTTAGTACAATTTTATAAGGAAATTTGAACTTTTCACTTTACATTAGAGTTTACATCAAACTTTACACTTTACATTGCACAGCGGAAATAAACTTTACAACAATGAAACAAATGTACAACAACATTGAATAATCTTTAAGCATCTGTTCTTCTTTAATCTTTATCATGCCATTTACCTGCATATAAGACTGTGGGTATGTCAGTTTATTCAACCGACGATCATTATACACGGCCATCCTTTTTATGCCGGAAATAGTATAACTTATTTTTCATATTTAGCAAACACAAACTTGTCACATATCAATCTAAAGGGACTACCCTATTGATGTCGTGTTGTGATTGTGCACTTAGTCCTTAATGTAGTTATTTATGTTACATGACACTAATGCACACTTGTTTGGATTCTATGCATCCCATACTACATAGGTCCGAGGGCAAGCCTCTTAATCGTTCTTCATCTTTGTAGGGTTCAATCCCTCGCCATGACTTAATCTACTACTGTAATTACGGTAGGTATCTTAGATGATCTATGAGTACAAGCTCGTGTACAGAAAATTCTGGAGGGGAATCCCACATCATGTCACAACGCATCGTGAAGACAGCCTGTGGCAATTCAGCCTCACTTCATGGCACACGATCCTCTTGCAGTCACCAAACATCCCACAAGCATCGTCACCGGGACGATAATTCTGGAGTAGTGCCCACGCCATGTCTTAACGCATCAAGCAGGCAGTCTGTGGATCACTCTCACACCGCCAATCCGATGGCCCTCATACTCGTATTTTTCTCCTACTTTCATCACGTCTCCACTATGTACTAATCCTTAGTTTTTATTAGAACCATGAATAAAATCAAAGCTCTAGAGTTAGCCTCTCCACTAAACCGAACTTATTCATTCATTCAAACATGACCAACCTTGGTCTTTCATTTCAAATTTCATTTCATTTCATTTCTTTTCAATTGCCGGTGGGAGACTTAGCTACTCTTTTGTTTCAATTTCAATTCACAATTATCAAAAATTGAGCATTTCCAGCTCATGGGTTCATCTTCATAATCACAATGGATTTCCCTTTTCATGTTCATAGCTTTTACATTCATATAATTTTCACAAATTCTAATAATGATTCACTTCATATAAATTCATGCAAAGACAATTTGAGTTTACTTCTTCTAAAATGTCACAAACAGTATTCAACATAAGATTCACAATCTTTATCATAACACAAATCACAGAATTTCTGATATGCCAGAAAATGAACTGGACAGTCGACTTAGAGCATACTCAGTCTACTTGTTCAGCCAAAGAAGGTTCTTCAATAATCGCACGGAAGAGTCGACTGCTGTACATGGCCAGTCGACTATTCCACAGCATTCGAAAAAAAATATAAATTACGGAGAAGTCGACTGTCGTTCATATCAGTCGGCTGTTCTGGGTAATTCAATTATACAACTTTTCATGTTCAGTGCAGTCGCTACAATAGGAGTTAGACTGCACTGAACATGAAAAGTTGTATAATTGAATTACCCAGAACAGCCGACTGATATGAACGACAGTCGACTTCTCCGTAATTTATATTTTTTTCGAATGCTGTGGAATAGTCGACTGGCCATGTGCAGCAGTCGACTCTTCCGAGCGATTATTGAAGAACCTTCTTTGGATGAACAAGTCGACTGAGTATGCTCTAAGTCGACTGTCGAGATCATTTTTTGGCATATCAGAAATTCTATGATTTGTGTTATGATAAAGATTGTGAATCTTATGTTGAATACTATTTGTGACAGTTTAGAAGAAGTAAACTCAAATTGTCTTTGCATGAATTTATATGAAGTGAATCATTTATTAGAATTTGTGAAAATTATATGAATGTAAAAGCTATGAACATGAAAAGGGAAATCCATTGTGATTATGAAGATGAACTCATGAGCTGGAAATGCTCAATTTTTGGTAATTGTGAATTGAAATTGAAATAAAAGAGTAGCTAAGTCTCCCACCGATAATTGAAAAGAAATGAAATGAAATGAAAGACCAAGGTTGGTCATGTTTGAATGAATGAATAAGTCCGGTTTAGTGGAGAGGCTAACTCTAGAGCTTTGATTTTGTTCATGATTCTAATAAAAATTAAGGATTAGTACAAAGTGGAGACGTGATGAAAGTAGGAGAAAAACACGAGTATGAGGGCCATCGGATTGGCGGTGTGAAAGTGATCCACAGGCTGCCTGCTTGATGCATCAAGACATGGCGTGGGCACTACTCCAAAATTATCGTCCCGGTGGCGACGCTTGTGGGATGTTTGGTGACTGCAAGAGGATCGTGTGCCATGAAGTGAGGCTGAATTGCCATAGGCTGTCTTCACGATGCGTCGTGGCATGACGTGGGATTTCCCTCCAGAATTTTCTGTACACGAGCTTGTACTCATAGATCATCTAAGATACCTACCGTAATTACAGTAGTAGATTAAGTCATGGCGAGGGATTGAACCCTACAAAGATGAAGAACGATTAAGAGGCTTGCCCTCAGACCTATGTAGTATGGGATGCATAGAATCCGAACAAGTGTGCATTAGTATCATGTAACATAAATAACTGCATTAAGGACTAAGTGCACAATCACAACACGACATCAATAGGGTAGTCCCTTTAGTTTGATATGTGACAAGTTTGTGTTTGCTAAATATGGAAAATAAGTTATACTATTCCCGGCATAGAGAGGATGGCCGTGTATAATGGTCGTCGGTTGAATAAATAGATGTACCCACAGTCTTATATGTAGGTAAATGGCATGATAAAGATTAAAGAAGAACAGATGCTTAAAGATTATTCATTGTTGTTGTACATTTGTTTCATTGTTGTAAAGTTTACTTCCGCTGTGCAATGTAAAGTGTAAAGTTTGATGTAAACTCTGATGTAAAGTGAAAAGTTCAAATTTCCTTGTAAAATTGTACTAAAGGAAGCGAAAAGATCCTGCAGAACATCTCGAATTCAGTGTATTTGGGATTCGGGGCGTTACAGCAATACCATTAGGAAAACATGATCACCAACCTCAAACTTCAGAGCTCCCCGATGGACATCAACCCAGCTCCTTTGCCTGTCCTGAGCTGCCTGAAGATGCTTCCTGATCTGAGTCACTACATCAACTGTTCTGGTGATCAACTCCGGACCCAATAACTTCCTCTCACAAATGTCATCCTAGCATACTGGTGATCTGCACTTCTGCCCATAAAGTGCCTTGAACGGTGTAGCTTTAAGATTGGCTTGAAAGTTTTTATTGTACAAGAACTCTACGAGATGCAAATGGTCCTCCCATGATCCACTGAACTACAACACACATGACCTCAACATATCCTCTAGAGTCTGAATGGTCCTCTCTGACTGTCCATTAGTCTGGAGATGAAAAGTTGTATTGTACTTCAATTTACTCCCCAAACTACTCTGAAGACTCTGCTAAAATTGAGACCTGAATCTCATATCCCTGTCGGACACAATACTGACTGGAACCCCATGAAGTCTGATGATCTCTTGGATGTACTTCTCAGCTAGGCACACAGTAAACTATCTGACTCGGAAGGGAATGAAGTGATCACTCTTCGTTAGTCGGTCGACAATCACCTAAATGGCATTGTGATCCTTAGGACTCCTCGGCAAAGCGGTCACATAATCCGCCGTGATGTGTTCCCACTTCCACTCTAGGATGGGAAGCGGTTGAAGAAGTCCGACGGTTCTTGATGCTCTGCCTTTACCTGCTGGCAGATCAAACACTGAGACACAAACTAAGCCACATCCCTCTTCATACCATGCCACCAGAAATGAAGTTTCAAGTCTCGGTACATCTTAGTACCTCCAGGATGAATAGAAGATGATGACTGGTGGGCTTCTTCAAGCAACCTCTGACGAACTTCACCCATCGGGACACACAACCTGGACCCAAAACGAAGCGATCAATCAGTATGAATAACCATATCCGTTTGGGAACCAGCCTCAACCTCTGCTTTGAAACCCTGCAACTGCTCATCACCAGCCTGAGCCTCCTTGATCTGATCAACAAGAGACGACTGAAGTTGGAGCACCAAGCAACTGCAATAGAACTCGGCAACAACACATCCAACTCCAACCTCCGCATCTGCTTAACCAAATCTCTCTGCTGATTTAGGAACATGACTGCCGGTCTTCTGCTCAAAGCATCTGGCACCAAGTTCACTCTACCAGGATGGTATTGCAAACTAATTTCATAATCGGTCATAAGTTACAACCAACGTCTTTGCCTCATATTCAATTCCTTTTAGGTGAAGACGTACTTGAGACTTTTGTGGTCAGTAAAGATCTCCACTCGGTGCCCAAGTTAATAGTGTCTCCACAGTTTCAAAGCAAGATCATTGCCGCTAACTTCAAGTCATGAGTCAGATAGTTCTTCTCATGTGGCCTCAACTGCCTCGATCCATAAACAACAACTCGGCCCTTCTGCATCAGAACTGCTCCAAGATCCTTGCCAGAAGCATCACAGTGAACTACAAATCTGTCTGAACCATCTGGAATAGTCAACACTGGCGCTGACGTCAATTTGCTCTTCAACATAGCAAAAGCCTCACTACAAGATTCAGACCAACAGAACTTCTGATCCTTCCCTGTCAGTTTAGTCAATGGTCCTGCTATCTTCGAAAAATCTTGGATGAATTTTCGATAATAGCCAGCTAGACCAAGGAAATTCCTCACCTCTGAAAATGATTTGGGAACGGGCCAATCCTTTATTTCAACCTTGGACGGGTCTACTGAGATACCATCACCCGAGATAATGTGCCACAAGAAGGTAACTCTGTTGAGCCAAAACTCACACTTGCTAAGTTTCCCATAGAGCTGGTTCTCCCTCAAAGTTTGCAGAACCAGCCTAAGGTGCTCAGCATGATCCTCCCGGTTATGAGAATTCACCATAATGTCATCAATTAAGGCCACCACAAATCTATCCAGGAACTGGGAAAAGACCCTGTTCATCAGACTCATAAACACAACTAGCGCGTTCGTGACTCCGAGCGGCATCACAAGATACTCATAGTGCCCATATCTGGTCCTGAATACAGTAATCTACACATCAGTCGCCTTCACCTGAATCTCATGATACCCTGAACGAAGATCCAACTTCGAGAAGACAGCTGATCCGCCCAACTGATCAAATAAGTCATCGATCCTAGGCAGCGAATACCGATTCTTCACAGTAACACTGTTCAGTTCCTGATAATCGATGCACAGTCGACGACTACCATCCTTCTTGTTGATAAAAAGAACTGGAGCACCCCACAGCAAAACACTGGGTCTGATGAACCCCAAATGAAGCAAACCCTGAATCTGCACCTTAAGCTCTGCTAACTCAATCAGTGCCATCCTGTAAGGACTCTTCAATTTCGGCATCGTACCAGGCAGAACTTCAATACCGAACTCCACATCCCTATCAAGGGTTAAGCCAAGAAACTCCTCTGGAAAAACATCAAGGAATTCTCGCACTACTAGAGGAGCAGCCTCACAACCTGAGTGCAATTCCATCGCACAAACCTCCTGATCAACTGCAGTCTTAGCTCGGCCAAGGGGTGTCTCCCCGGCATCGAACTCAAACTCTGTGCGACCTGAGATTCGGAATACAACTTTCTTGGCACAGCAATCAATAATGGCGTGGGACTCACTCAACTAATCCATACCGAGAATGATGTTGAATCCTGAATTCCCAATTACAATCAGGTCAACCTTTAAATCTATGCCACTAATAACCACAGGACTCTACTTGCACTCCCGAGAATAAACAAAAATACCGCCACCTATGACAATGTTCTAAGCCTCTGACATGATGCTACAATCCAACTGATGATGAGCCACAAGATAATAAGAGACTTTGGAATGGGTTGCCTCGGAATCAAAGAGAACATGAGCAGGGAAAGAAAAAATAAGGACAACACCTAAGATAAAATCAAAAAGCAAGGGAAAAAGAATTGATGATCAAGGGGTGAGGAAAACACAATGCAGAAAGAAAATATGAAAAAATAATGCAAGACAATGAAAGAAGCAACAGAAAATAACAAAACAACAAAATGCAAAATACCTTCAACAAACCCTTCTACTGAATCAGTCTCAACAGCAATCAGGTTGAAAGCCCGACCTCCCCTGGGAGTAGTGGTACTCTGACCGACGACCTGGTACTGAGAAGGAAGAGGTGGCCTAACAGGGCACGACATGGGGCTACCTGTTTAATTGGACCCCTGGCTAGAAGGGCCGTCCTCTGCTGTGGGCAATCCCACATTAAATGGTCAGCAGTGCCACATCCAAAGCACCGGCGGTTGGTTCCCTTACAGTCCCTGTGATCATGCTCGGCCAGCTGGCAGAAGTCGCAGAAACTAGCTCCCCTGGGAGCAGTAGCAGAGTAGGGAGTCGCCCTGACAGGATGGGTTGGGATAGGCCTCTGAATCGGCCCACCAGAAGGCCTAGCAACAATAGTAGAGTGCGGAACAGTCCGCTAGGGAGGAGCCAACCTGCCACGAGCCTGCTCCTGAGCTCGAGCTGCCTCAACAGCCTCAATGTAAGTACGTAAGCGAAGGAAAACGAGATGCATCTGAATATCTCACTCAAACCCCAACATGAATCTACTAGCCTTGTCCCCTTCGTTTGCCACAAGAATGGCTGCGAAGCGGCTAAGTCTAGTAAATTCCGCCGCATACTCATTTACTGACCTAGAACCTTGTTTCAAGATAGTCTCATGTTACAACATTGCATAAATAATATGTAACAAAAATTCCAAAATAGAACAACAACCAACCTGTTTTAGGACCAGGAACTATTTCTCCATTTAAACCCGAGTGCTGCTAAGGAAGAACTTCTCTAAGACGCTCCTAGTAAACGTGGCCCAAGTAATAGGCCGAGCAAGCCTTTCGGACTCAGTCCTCCACCAAATGTGGGCCAGGTCCACCAGCTGGATGGTCACCACATCCACTCTATCAGCATCGGCAACTCTTGCTGCCAAGAACAACTACTCAGTCCGGATCAATCACTGTTCGGCCTCCAAAGCTACCTCAGTGCTGGAAAATCTGTTAGGGTGCAACCTCATGAGATTTGTAACTGTACCTAAACGAGGAGAGAGAGCTGCCTGTGTAGGCACAACGGGTGTCGGAACCCGGGTTGCTTCCAAAGCAGCCATCACAAGGTCACTATGGTTTTGCTGCATATTGATCAACTGCTCAAGCCCATTAGTAACAGCCTCTAATCCAGGCTATTCCTCCAGAGGACGAGAAGTGGGAACTCTGCGAGCCACGGTCTGCACAAAATCAAAAATAATTAGCATCCAGATCAAAGTTGATTATAATTTATTCATATAATGTACAGTCTGTATACTGTTGAGTCAATCCCAGATCGGGCCAAGTTTGTCTAATATATTAGTCACTAATACATTAGCCAACCTGAGCTCTGATACCACTAAAAACCTTGTCACGCCCCGTTTCCCATAACGGAATACGGAATACGGATACGTGACTATGTCCAGCAAATGGCTTTCACCATTCATAAACTGTTAGGATCTTTACAATATTTTACATGAATAACAAGAAGTAAATAAGGAGAAACCAACCACGCATGCATGAATGAATCAATATACCAATAGTATTTACTTGAAACAAAATTTAATAATCTCAAATAAATCAGATTTAGAGCAAGTCATAAATTCTGGGTCAAACTACCTAATATAAATAATCAAGTAGCAACACATTTATTCAAGAATAACAGAAAAATAAATATAGCAAGAACTTCAGCAACTAGAATCTTTGATCACCTACTTCAGCGGCAGTTGTTCACCAAAGCACAATTTAACAAATTGCAGGAAGAGGAAAAAGAAAACAAAACACCCGTCAATGCTTGTTACAGGCCGCTTGTAGTGCAGGCACAAGTACAAGAAGAGATAAACAAATATAGAGTAACAGCAGAAGCAAACATAGCATGAAATAGACATGACAACAAAATAGAATGACTAACATGAATCAGGAAACAAAATCAAGTAACATAATGTGCTAACAAGGTATGATAATATGTAACAGATGTCAAGTATCATGCAAGAAGGTAAACATGTTACATGTACAGGTAAGTATGTAACAAATGTCATGTTCTGTCAAATCTTGTATATTTCTATCTAGGTAGCACTTCATGCGTTCCATCTATTTACCACATGGTTGCTACATTCAATCAAGTTTGCATTTAGATTTTGTAGTGGATTCTGTAGGGCCGTGTACTCTGTATCAGGTAAATAGGTACAGGTACAAATATCATGTATCAGGTAAGACATACGGTCCCCTCCAAGTACACCCTCTCACAAGTAAGTATGTAGTTGGATAATATGTGGGAAACACGAGACCCCTTCTGAGTACACCTTCTCATAAGGAAGTACATAGTCAGGAATCAGGTAAACAGATAATCAGAATCACATGTCAGGTAATCATATCACAGGTAACAGATAACAGATAATCAGGTGAGAAACACGGGTCGCCTTCTAAGTACACATTTCTATATTTTCCACTACTAGATCTTTTCCTTAACCCCGGCTTAGTTATTTGTTATTATTATCAAACAGGAATATGCATGTCACAAACAAGGAAAGAATAACATGACATGAACAGATAACAGATTCGGGTTGGAACATAAACATGAACAGGTGGCAGACAACTCATAAAAAGAGTAAGATAATGAAACTTTCAATTCTGGACAGCAAGACACTACTGTACCAAATCTGAGATTCCTGTTGCCACAAACATGCAAATATGGATCCGTTAGAAAATCTGGAAAATAGACTCTCGGCCAAATCCAACACATATATATGAGTCATATGATATTTCACAAAAACAGGACTCGAAACAGAATTGTATCCAGAAAATATGTTCAGCCAGAAATCACAAGTTTGTATTCATAAACAGGAAAACGGCATAAAAACTTACTGATTAAATCCGAGTAAAATCTGGGGTATTTCCTAGTATGTTTAGTATCAGAAAATATAATTTTATAATTTTTCAATGTAGATAGTATAGTCAAATAAAATCAGAAGGCAGCAAGATACAGTAATTTTGTAAATCTAAAATCATAAACAGAGCAGTACTAAAACAACAATAGATTACAAAATATAAATCGAAATCCAGATCCGTGTGATAAAATAGATACAGTAGGCTACATTTTATATTCAAAAAGTTTTTATAAAAAGCAAATAGAATCAGGTCGAAATTAAGGTTCTTTTCAGAATAGCATGAAAATTCTGCAAGTATAGTAGTTGTCTACAAGTATATAATAGTTTATAAAAGTAATCAATTAAACTCACAAAAAATCGGGGTTAATCCCAGTCAATTCTAGTTGTACTGAGAAAAAAATTGGTTTAAAATGTTATCTTTAACATCAGTATAAAAATAAATAACCTTACAGAATTCATTTAAAACAAAATCTGAAATTTTCTACACCTCTGTAGTAAAACAGCCATAACTTGCAACTCACAAATCGAAACTGAGATCTGTCCGAAATTATGAAAAGTAGACAGAATTCTCTATAATTCATATTCACAAATAATTTTCATTTACTGACCTAATAGGGTCTAAAATACTGAACAAAAATAGGATAATAGAAAAAATAGAAATCTTCTTTACGCATAAAACCAACTAGTTCATATGTAACATATCCAAGTCATAAAAAAATGCGAAATATCGTATACTAGATGTCCAAGCAACATGGTACAGGGTGTTTAACAAGTTTACAACAAGTTATACTACTACTAACACATCAAGTTTATAAGATTCAACGACATCTCATAATCTCAAACAACATGCGTGTATACATCAATAATTTAGTATTCTTAAGTCATTTCATGTCGTGTGTATAATGAGACAACCACGAGCGGATCAATACATAAAGATAAGATATAACAAGGATTTCATAAAAATAGATCTTGAAGCAACTACACTACATGCTGTATTTAGTACTTGTATATGCAAACAGAAATTATATAAATTATTTACCTTATAGTCGATGACGGAAACAATGCAAAGAGCGAGAATAACAGAAATGGATTTCCGGACACAAACTCAACGAATGAGTCACGAATACAAGAGCACACGAATGAAATCAAGCACATGCACACAAGAGAGAGAGGAAGTCGGGTGTGCACGGGAGAACGACAACGACAGCAGAGTCGCTGCTCACTACTGCTGTTGTGGCTCTCTACCAATGTGGTCGGGAGGGAAACGGTGCACCGGGGCGTGCGTCACTGTCACCCTGGCTGCAGCTTCTCGCTATGGTGTCGCGACAAGAAGGAGGTCGGGGAGACATGGTGGCATTGTGGTTGGGACGGGCACAACGCACAGGGTCGTCCGGAGATAGGGGGATGCAGGGAGAGGGAGATCGGGAGTTGCAGGGGTAGGGTAAAAGAGAGAGCGGCTAGGGATTTTAATAGGTGAACAGGGTAATGAACATGGATTTATATAAGGGGTATCGATATTAGGGTTTAGGTGCTGATGGGTAACGGGTATATATGGGTAATGGGTAGTAGGTATAAGGATCCAATAGGGTTTAAAAAAGGATTATTGGGTTTATTGGGTGAGGGCTTAATAAGAGATCCAATAAGAGTATAGGGTGATCCAAAAATGAGGTAGGCCAAAATGAATAAATAAAATAGGACATGAAAAATTAAATAATGAGAATAAAAAATAATAGCCTGATCAACCAGACATAAAATAATAGGTAGACAATTGAATCAAGAAGATCAAAATAAAAAGGCGACGAATCAAATAGATGAATAGGCATTGATAATGAAGATCAAATACATGGTTCAAAAAGAGTCGGAGAATACAATATTAATAAATACCCAAAAAGAAAAGAAAAAAATACATCCAAAATACAGAAAATGAGAAACATGGGTTACAACATATAGAGTTTATAGATAAGAATAAAATAGTAAAAACTAAAACTATAAGAAACACTCGAACAGATTTAGAAGAGTTCAAAATACATATAAAAGAACTGATGGAAAATAATTATATAAGAAAATCACAAAGTCCACATTCATCACCAGCATTTATAGTAAGAAAAGATTCAGATGAAAAACGAGGTAAATCTCGAATGGTAATAAATTATAAGAAATTAAATAAAAATACTAAGAGATTTGGATATCCACTACCAGATATGCAAATACTACTTAACACAGTAACAATAAGAAAAATATATTCGAAATTCAATTGAAAATCAGATTTTTACCATGTAAAACTCTAAAAAATCAAAATAGTCAACAGCATTTAGCACACCACAGATATTCTATGAATGGAATGTGTTACCATTCCGATATAAAAACAGTCCGGGAATATTTCAAGAATATGTGGATCAGATATTTGAAAAATACAACGATTTCATATTAGTATATGTAGATGATATTCTAATAGGATCTAAAAACGAAGAACAACATAAAGAGCAATTACTAAAAATTTTAGAAAATAGTAAAAAATGTATGTATTATACTATCAGAAAAGAAAATGGAACTGTTCAAAACTGAGATAGAATTCTTAGGAACAAAATTATCACATGAAGAAATAGAACTACAGTCACATATAACAGAAAAAATAAAGACATTTGCTAATGTCCTAAAGAAAAAAAGAGAAGTACAATCCATAATCGGACTACTAAATCAAACAAGAGGATACATACCGACTTTATCAGCAAAAACAAATTGGTTACAACAAAAACTAAAAAAATTTAAGAAATGGGGTTGGACCCCAGAGGATGAAGAAAAACATAAAATATTAAAATAACAAATATCAAAATTAAATAAGCTAAGATTACCTGTTAAAGAATGTTCATGGATAATAGAAATAGATGCATGTAAAAATAATTGGGGAGTAGTACTAAAATTCATTGAAATCGGTAAAAAAGTAGAAAGACTAACCAGATACACTAGTGGATCATTCAGACAAACCCAACAAAATTACCATATAAATGAAAAAGATCTACTCGCAATCTATAAAGCTATAAAAAAGTTTGAATTATCCATAATACATACGAAATGGACAGTAAGGACAAATAATACACAAGCAAAGAGTTTGATTAACAAAATAATAGACCCAACCATAGCAAATAAAAGATTGATAAGATGGCAAATGGAGTTAGCACATTTCGACTTCTAAACAGAAAATATAAAAGGAAAAGATAACATCGTAGAAGATTTCTTATCAAGAAACTAACAATTTCTTTTTTACATGATGGAAAATGGAGTCCAACATATAGAACAGGATATAGTCTACCTAAAGAAGAATGTAGAGCAATTCAAAGAATCATTTAACCAACTACAGTTGCAAATATGTTGTCTTCAAAGTATATTTTACCAACATATAAATGCATAACATATTGAAAAAAGCCAAAAAAACATATAATTATGCATATCACTTCTCATTTTTATTTAAGTTATTTTTTTTAAATTTTAAATCCATAGGCCCTAATCTATTTTAAAAGCCAAAAAGAAACTAATTGCAAAATAAAAGCCCATGATAAAATTCTATATTAAATACACTTTTAAAATTGTCACCACACTTGTCATGTAACAAATATATACATTTGAACTATAAATAAAAGAATGAGAAGTGTGCACATGTGTAAAATTCAAAGGATTTTGGCCATGCATATGAAGGGGAATGGGTGGGGGTTTGTGTAGTAATTGTAAGTGGGTGATTAATTTTGTTAATGGGTATTCAAATTTTGGTAATGGGTGTCTCTTCATTCACCCATTTGACCCTATAAATTCCCCTCCTATTTCATGAACAATGCACAAAAAACAAAAGAAGCAAAAGAAAAAACAAAAGAGAAGAAAAGAAAGCGAGAAAAGAAAGAAAGAGTGGCTTGAGTTTTTGCTTGGAGGAAGGAGACCTTTCGGTGCTTTCTAAGGAGGAGAAGGAAGTCTCATTCTTATTGGAGTTAGGAGTTCCTATTTCTTTTACAACTATAAGGTGGGTGACTTCATGAACTTTCTAAAATATAGTATCATGCATGTGTAGAAAAACTGATATATAAAATTGATTATACATATGAGTAGTGGTTAATTTGTGATGATAATATTTATAATGGAAATACATGCTAATTGAAAGATTTTCATATAGATAAGTTGAAATGAAGTTGTTTCGGTGCATGGTAATACATTATGATTAGATTAAATGAATTGGATATAAATTTGTACACAAAGTTACTAAATCATTCAAAAAAAGTTACTGTTTTGAGTTTTGTTTGCACATCAAAAAATTATGTTTAATAAAATAGTTCGAATCTAGAACTAAAACTTTTTTTGGAGCATCTTGTATGTTTCAGGAACACACCTTTAGAATCTCATAAGTTTTGTAGGTCGTTTACTATTTTAATAAAATCTAAACTTAGAACTGGTTGGTAGTTGACTAGTTGCTGAAAATCTGTACACATTTCGGTTTTTGATCATTTCAACATAATAGATGAAGTAATTTAAGAAAAGTCAAAACTAAGAACATGAAGTAAACTCATTAATATTTCTGTAAAGTATAAAAAATCAAATTTTCACAAAGATTTGAATTTGTAATGAATTTTACAAGACTAAAAAAGTGGCAGTATTTTGATATTTCGACCCTACTGTATATTTCAAAGAATTCAGTGTTATAGATATAATATTTTAGAGAAATTTATAACAAAGAAACTGTAGCATACTTATATACCTTTATTTTGATCTTAAGAACACAAAGTTTCATGAAGTATATAACTTTCTATAATTTTTACAAGAATCATAAACTGCAGTTTTCTGGTTTGAACTTATTGTTTTGCAAATGAATTTAGATGATGTAATTGAGGACGATTCTAAGAATTTTTAACTATAAAATTATAGTAGAATCTATGAAAATAATGAATCTATCTTTTGAATAGAACTGAAATTTATAATTGAAATATAGATGAGTATGAAAGGGGTTTTATTGATCAAAATGAACTTTGTAGTTGGAATATATTCTTGAAGAATAAATATATGTGAAAATGAGTTTTTGTAAATCAAAGGGACTTAATAATGAATTGCTGGTTGTGTGATCAACCAGAAGTGTTTACATCATGATTAGTAAATGAGAATGAATGAAAAAATTTGAATGAAATATAAATACATGAACATGAGTTATAATGGTATGAATACCCCAAGTTGTTGAACATGAAAAGATATTGATTCTAGAGATTTAGTGAGACCCAAGTACCGACAAAAGTAATGGAAATGATTATTAATTTTGAGAAAGGTCATGTATGGGCTATTGTAACCCCTGTTTTCCGAAAATGTATTTTTTTGTATTTTTTGTATTTTAAAAATTTTTGCAAATTTTTTTTTTTTTGATTTTCAAATTATTTTGTCAAAATATATTTTGGATCTCCTATCAAAATTTTGTTTTCGATCAATAATTGTATTTGTAACTATTTTCTACGATTTTATATTTTAATATAGTTCTTATTATTTTTATTATTACTTTTACTATTTTTATCATTTTCTTATTATTAATAATGTTATTCGTATTATTGTATTATTGTTGTTTTTGAATGCTTATTAAAAATCCATTTTATGTGTTAATTATATTTGTACTTATAGGCTCTATACTTTTAATGCAAATTACATTAGTTTATAAAATTATATTTTATTAGTTACTGTATTTATTTTTCTTATTGTATTTTTTTTTTATTTAAACCAAACCCAAAGATCCATTCTATACCCATTACCTATAACTTTTACCCACCAGGAAACCCTCCATTAAAACCCTCCTATTTTAAATCCCCTACTTTAAATCATTTATTAACCACATATCAACTTCTTCCATACCTAACTTATTCTATACCCTTTTTTTCAATTCAACCTAACTATTTATTTACTTTCCTAATACTACTCCATACCATTACTTTCCTAATACTATGTATCCCTACCCCATTACTACCGAAACCATACCCTACCTCATCCCTATATATTAACATTCACATCCTTCTGAGTACTCCTAGCCGTCACATTTTTTTTTTTATTTTTTATTTTTTATTTTTTTCTTTCTCGGTTCTCGCTCTTCCGATTGATCTCTCTCGCTCTCTTGTTGCTTTGCGCGTGCAAGTGGGTTGTGGTTGTTCGTTCTGTTTGCATCGTGCCCCGGGAATCCGTTCCCGTTATTCTTGTTGGATCGTCGTTTTCGTTGTCTCGCAAGCTAGATGTCAATGGAGGCAAATTGCAACTGGATATCGGGGAGGCAAAATATGCAACCGAACATCCAGATGGTAACCTACAACCTGTTGTCGTGGAGGCAAACCTGCAACTTGATGTCGAGAAGGCAAGTCTACAGATGAATATAAATGAGGCGAACCCACATCAAAGAATTTCTACTACTACTATTATTATTGTTTTCCTTATTATTATTATTATTATTATTATTATTATTATTAGTACTACTACTACTATTGTTATTATTGTATCTTTCTTACTATTTTATTTTTGATGTTAATATTGAAATACTTTCACAAAAATGATGAACCCCAAATTATTTTCTGTCTTGTATTATTATCCTTACCAGTATTGTTAATATTTTATTATTATTATCATTATTTTTACCAATATATTATGATGATTATTATTGTTATTATTATTTTTATTATTTTTGTCGTTATTATTTTATTATTATTATGTGTTAAATTTTGTATTATTAATATTATTTTTGTTAATACCAATTAGTTTTGACCTAATTATTTAAATTAAAGTCCTCCTCTAAATCCCAATTTTATTCTGGTGTCTCATTCTCTTCTTCCTGCTCGGATTGTCGCTTGTTGTCGCGGGGTCTACAACGACTTGTCTGCATCTTGGAACGTCACCATCAGAGTGGCGCAGCGGAAGCGTGGTGGGCCCATAACCCATAGGTTCCAGGATCTTCTTGTTGCTTCTCCTTCCTTGCATTATTTTGGTTTCCCCTATCTTTTGTAATTGTTCTCATCCGTTGACTTATTATTTGATTCAATTCTTCCATGCCTTTTCTCTCTTTGATTTCAGTTCTGCCTACTCCCTTTCTTGTTTTGTTATCTTGTGTTGATTCTTTCCTTTTTGATACTATTTATTCTCTTTCTGTGTTCCATTTGATCCCATTGTTGTCCTCGTCCTTCTTTTTCTAGTGTTGCCTTTGCTTTGTTCCTTTCCCTTTAGCACTCTATTTTGTTATCCTTCCCCAGTTTACTTTTGCGTTGTCCTATGTACCGCCTAAGCAAATTTTGAGAACGAAATTTTGTTGTAAGGTAGGTAGGATTGCAACCCCTATTTTCCGAAAATGTGTTTTTTTGTATTTTCTGTATTTTAAAAATTTTTGCAAATTATTTTTTTTCGGTTTTCAAATTATTTTGTCAAAATATATTTTGGATCTCCTATTAAAATTTTATTTTCGATCAATAATTGTATTTGTAACTTTTTCCTATGATTTTATATTTTAATATAGTTCTTATTATTTTTATTATTACTTTTATTATTTTTATCATTTTTTGATTATTATTAATGTTATTTGTATTATTGTATTATTGTTGTTTTTGAATGCTTATTAAAAATCTATTTTATGTGTTAATTATATTTGTACTTAAAGGCTCTATACTTTTAATGCAAATTATATTAGTTTATAAAATTAATTTTTATTAGTTATTGTATTTAATTTTCTTATTGGAATTTTTTTTATTTAAACCAAACCCAAGTACCCATTCTATACCCATTACCTATAACTTTTACCCATCAGGAAACCATCCATTAAAACACTCCTATTTTAAATCCCCTACCTTAAATCATTTATTAACCACATATCAACTTCTTCCATATCTAACTTATTCTATACCCTTTTTTTCAATTCAACCTAACTATTTATTTACTTTCCTAATACTACTCCATACCATTACTTTCTAATACTATATATCCCTACCCCATTACTACCGAAACCAAACCCTACCTCATGCCTATAGATTAACATTCACATCCTTCTGAGTACTCCTAGCCGTCACATTTTTTTTAATTTATTTTTTATTTTTTATTTTTTTCTTTCTCGGTTCTCACTCTTCCGATTGATCTCTCTCGCTCTCTTGTTACTTCGCGCGTGCAAGTGGGTTGTGGTTGTTCGATCCGTTTGCATCGTGCCCTGGGAATCCGTTCCCGTTATTCTTGTTGGATCGTCGTTTTCGTTGTCTCGCAGGCAAGTAACTTGTACTACAATTCATTAGTTTCATAGAAGTCAAAAAATTCACATATAGTGTAGTTGGGTCTAGAGATAACCAAAGATTGTATTTTTCTTAATGGGTTTTGTCTCTATTGTGTTAATTTGGCCATAGATGACTTATGACACCAATCTTGATAGGTGATGACCTAGGATTTACCCAAAACTTGATTTTTAGTCATGTATGTGAATGTTTGTATAAATTGTGTTTGATTGAATGCTCATGTGAAATAATAGGTGTGAACATGTTAGTAACCCTAAAACATGATGTTTAGATATTTGGTAGGTTGTATTTCATGTTTGGATGTGTTTGGATCAATATTCTTGAAGTTATGATGTTTTAGATTCGAAGTGTGAAATCTGTATTTACTGGGTGTTTTGTTTTAATTGCTGTTTTCGTCCATCTTACATTCAGAATCTTGATTCTAAAATAAAAAATAAATTTTAGATAATTTTGTCTATTTTCAAACCCCACTAGTTTTACTTGATTTGGATTTCGTATGACTGAGTTATGAATGTTTTGGTACAGACGTGTCGATCAATTCCACATTCTGTTTTGGGTGAATTTTGTTAACAAATTATTTTCAAGAACTATTCTATACATATTATCTTGATCTAATATTTTGGTCAGTATTTCTATATGATGTTAGGGACTACCCAGACTTTTGGTGAATTTTAAAGACAAGTTTTGTGTGGTGTTTCATGCTCTTTTCTAAATTCCTCTCATGCTGTATTTTGCTTACTGTTCAGTAAAGAACTCTGTTTTCACTACAATTCCTTATACTGTATGAAATTTTTTTGTGAAATATGAAAGTTAATAAAATCTATCTATTTTCATGTCCCTTTGACAGAATTGGATTTCAATTCACTGGTTGCGAGATATCTTAGATTTCGTATAGCAGTGTTAAGATTTCCAGATTCATTAAACTATGATTTCTTGATGCTTTGGTATTTTTCACGCCTGATCCATACTTACTGAATATTATGAAACTTGTTATTTTGATTCTAATCTTATAGGGGAATACCCCAGATTTTTTGTGGAATTATTTGATGTGTTTTCATGCTGTTTTCATGCTTTTGAAGTTGTTTTCCTGATTTCTGGCTGAACCTAAATTCTGTATTCAAATCAGTTTTGAGCTGAGTTGTTGTAAACTAGTATGTGATTTTATTATACTCGTTGGATGCGTGTGGATGTCTAGTTTCCAGATCCTTCAACGGATCTAGATTTGCATGTCTGTAGAAACAGGAATCACTATTTTTGTACTGATTGGTCTTGCTGTCCTCATAATGAATATACACTGTTTTGCTCGTTCATGTGACTTTCTATCACCTATGCATGCTTATGTGTAACCCTAGACCTGATACTGATTATACTATGTTAGTTTGACACTGTTTCATGCTTATACCTGTCCGTTTGAGAATAATAATAAATAATCAAGCCGGAGTTTTAATGGGACAGATCTAGTAGTGGATAGTGCAGAAACGTGTACTCGGAAGGAGACTTGTGTTTTCTGTATGGCATGCTACCGACCAAGTTTACCGATGTCACGCCCCGCTTCCCAAAGATACGGAATACGAGCACGTAACAAAAGCCCAGCGAATGATTTTCATCATCCATCAGCTGTTCAAGAATTCTTTACAACATATCACTGAAATAATCAGAGTCGGAAGTCAGAAAAGTCAACCACATGAACATATGAACCAAATACCAACAAGAATACTTGAAATAAAATATATTAATCTCAAATAGTCATGATCTGAATAACACAAATAATCCTGGGTCACATTGCCCAAATACAAAATTAAATCCAAGTACAAGAATACAATTATGGTTCAAAATAAGCAACAAGAATAATAATAGCCAATTCCAGCATCTAGTACATCATGTCACCAATACAGTCGGGAACCTGTTCTTCAAAATCTGCAATACAACGAAAGCAGGAAAGAGGAAAAAAGAAAACACAAGTACCTGTCAATTGTAAGTCGTGGGTCACAAATAGACTAGGATACAAGCACATGGAAATGGGGAAAACTAACTAGCACATGGTATAGGTATAATGTCAACCTACACAACTAGCATGGTAAAAGTGTTAAGTGTACATGGCATAAATCAAGTGTTAAGTAAACAAGTATCTTATAAATATGCATCAAGTGTCAAGTGTCGTATAATCATATATCAAGCATCATGTTTCAAGTCTCATGTAATCAAGTCTCATGTATCAAGCAAGCAAGTATCATGTCAAGTCTCTTATTCAAGTATCAGGTTCGAGTATCATATTCAAGTATCAAGTCTTGTGTGATTTACTATCTAGGTAGCACTTCATGCATCCCAACTTTTATCACATGGTTGCTACAACACAACAGTTTCGCTTTAAATTTCATAGGGGATCATACAGGGCAGTGTACTCAGGTATTCACAGAATTACAGAACTTGGTCGGTAAACTTGGTCGGTAACTTGGTCGGTAAACTCGGTCGGTAACATGTCATACAGGAAATAGAACTCTCCTTCCGAGTACACGTTTCTGCACTATCGACACACCTGTACCAAAATTACTGTGTTTACTCAAAATAATTTGTTAACACAAAATTATGTTAACAAATTTTGGTTTGTTAACACAGCAAACCAAAATTACTGTGTTTATTTTGTTCGTATGACTGAACAAAATAATTTGTTAACAAATTTTACTCAAACAGAATCTGGAAATCTATCGACACACCTGTACCAAAACTATCATATCTCAGTCATACGAACTCCAAATCAACTAAAACCAGTGGGGTTTGAAAATAGACACAATTATCTACCATTCACTTTTAATTTTGAATTTCAAATTCGGACTGTAGCATGGGTGAAAACGGCAAACCAAACAGAACAAACTGCACATACGGATTTCACATCTCTAGACAAAAGCATCATAACTTACCCAATTTTGATCCAACTTAACCCAACTTGAAACACAACCTACCCATCATCTAAACATCATGTTTTAGGAATTCTAACATATCCAAGCCTAATAATTCTCACATGGGCAATCAATCGAACACATAACATACAATATGTCACATAAACGAACAAAATAAAGTTTGGGTGAAACCTAAGGCATTAACCTATCAAACTTCATGTCATAAGTCTTCTATGGCCAAATTTATCATAATAGAGAAAAATACATTTTTTGGTCGTCTCTAGACCCAACTACTCTAAGTGTGAACTTTTTGACTTGTATCAACCTAATAAATTTTTGTACAAGTTACTTGCCTCTAATGGAGTGAATCACGATGCCAAATAGCCTAAGTGCAAAAATCCACGAACGAAATCCCTTCCAACGCAATTCCAAGCAAACCCACGAACAAAAACGCCTTCACGAACAATCTCCTTGATGCGACGAGCGAAGGGGAGAATACCCACTTCAAGGATCACAATGAGAGGAGTTTTGTGATGTTTTTAGATGATGGTGGTGCTGGTTTGGGATAGCCGGCCACAATGTAACGCCCCGAATCCCAAATCACTGAATTCGAGATGTTCTACAGGATCTTTTCACTTTCTTTGAGTACAATTTTACAAGGAAATTCAAACTTTTCTTTTTACATCAGAGTTTACATCATATTACATTTTTCTTTTGCACAGCGGAAGTAAAATACAACAATTAAATAAATGTACAACAACATGGTACAATCTTTATGCATCTATTCCTCTTACACATGCAATTACCTGCATACAAACTGTGGGTACGTCAGTTTATTCAACCGACGATAATTATACATGGCCATCCTCTCTATGCCAGAAACAGTATAACGAATCTCATTTCTTAACAAATCACAAACTTGTTCATACTAAGAATATAAATCAAAGGGAACTCTTAATGATATCGTGTCGTGATTGTGCACTTAATCCTTAATGCAATTATTTAATTTACATGACACTAATGCACACTTATTCGGATTCTATGCATCCCATACTACATAAGTCCGAGGGCAAGCCTCTTAACCGTTCTTCATTTTTGTAGGGTTCAATCCCTCGCCATGACTTACTCTACTTCTGTAATTACAGTGAGTATCCTAGATGATTCTATGAGTACAAGCATGTATCCTGGCCCCTGGAGTAGAATTCCGCGCCATGTCTTGACTCATCAAGCATGCATTCTGCGGCAATTCAGCCTCCTCCCTGAACACAATCCTCTTGTAGTCACCAAAACATCCCACAAGCGTGGCTAAAGTCCGATCATTCTGAGTTGTGCCCGCACCATGTCTTGACTTATCAAGCATGCATTCTGCGGCTCACACACCCGCACCGTAAACCCTAATTCTCATACTTATGTTTTTCTCTCACTTTCATCACCTCTTCACTATGTACTAAATATTAGAATCATGAATACAAATCAAAGCTCTAGAGTTAGCCTCTCCACCAAACCGGACTTATCATTTCATTTCAATACATGACCAACCTTGGTCTTTCAATTCTCATTTCATTTCATTCATTTCACTGCCGGGGGAGACTTAGCTACTCTTGGTTTCAATTTACAATTCACAACTTCCAATTGAGCACTTTCAGCTCATCATTCATTTAGAGTCTCACAGACTTTCTCATCATGATCTTAGCCTTTCATGTTCATTTAATTCTCAATTCCCATTTATGATTCATTTTACATAAATCCACACAGTCATAAAAAGAGTTCATAGATTTCGATCATAAAGTTCACAACTTCCAACAGCAATAAATAAAATGAAATCTCATACATACCAAAGTCCACTCTGTACAGTCGACTTGGAAGGACACCAGTCGACTCATACAGTCAATACAGGTTCATCATAAATACTCGGGATAGTCGACTGCTGCACACAGTCAGTCGGCTGTCCCGCAACCTTTCATGTTCATAGTGTCATCCACATGACAGTCGACTGTTCATCCATCAGTCGTCTGTTCTGGGATTCTTTAATAGTACATTTCCAGGTTCAGCTCAGTCGACTGGCTACACGCACTAAGTCGACTGGTCAGTTTCATAATTCAAAACAGGGATTATCTTTCCAACCGTTCTCATATGCACTTTCATCACAGCATACATACATTCATATTTTATAGACACCACACTTCTTACTTGTTCAGTAACATGGTAGCATGGAATTTCAATTTACTAATATGTTCTTTTCTTTAAGGAAAACACTTTAAACATGCACTCACACTATTCATAACTTTCTTACGAAGATGAAGATATAAATCTCAAGTCATTATACTGGGTCAACATAATGGAATATCTCATTACATGGAATTTCCAAATAATCATAGTTAAATTGAAGCACTAGTCGGCTGAACTCAATATCAGTCGACTGCACCGACAGTTCTTAGTTTTGTTAATCATCGCTAGTTCTTTTCATCCATTTACCTTCCCTCCATCATATGTGTCATAGAAAAATACAAACTTAGTAATCACACCATTATGTCTATTTACATACATGTTTATCCCCACATCATAAAAATAATTGTCTCGTACCAGTCGACTGGTTCATACGTCAGTCGACTGTACCGACTAATTCATTCTTATTATCAACAGCATGTTCAAGCAATTCTACTGCATTGAATTCACTTTTCATAACATGGTAGCAATCATAATAATCATGGTATAATTTCTACATTAGAAGTCCTGAGAAACACCCACCTTATTTGACGAAGTGATCGAATCCAGCAAAATTCCTCAATTCGGTGCAGCACTTCTTGCTCCTTGCTCCTTGTTCCACACCGAAATCCTTCAGAGTGCTCTTCGGCCTTCACAGAAAAGCTCCCACACACAACTCTCACAAATACCACTCTTATAATAATAATCTAGTGTAAAATAAATAGAGAATAAGGGGGGGTATTTATACTAGAATATAGGTGGAATGGAGGGTTAGGATGTACTAGGGAGTTGTAGGATCAAGGGCTAGGATTGATTAGGGGGTTGTGATAACCACCCACATTCCAAAATAACCACCCACCATCAAGGTCCACTACTCCACCCAACCGGCCAAGATTTGTGCATTGTGCACGTGTATGCGAAATGCACGTGCTTGCACAAATCACCCCACAAGAATTTGTACATACAAAAATAGGTCTTTTTAAAAGAAATGTTACACATACAAGTTGTAGAAAATAATAAAAGATTAGTTTCATGGGCTTAAAATCAATTGGGCCAAAATAGTTATTTTGTAGAAGTAAATAAGTAAATTAACATTTGGGCTTTTGGGAAAAATACTTTATAAAAACAATGTTCTTATTCATCATATTGAAAATAATAGCCAACAATATTACACAAGTATACTATATATAAAAATAAATAATCTTTCATATATTTGGAAAATCAGGGTATTACATCACTCCCTCCTTAGAATAGTTCCGTCCCCGGAACTACAGCCAAGAGCGAGAAACAAAAAAAAAACAACACAACACAAGAGCGAAAAGATACAAAGATACAATCAAGCAAAAAGCTCAGGATAATCCTTCAACATCCTCTCCTCAGATTCCCAAGTAGCCTCTTCAACCAAGTGGTTTCTCCATACTACTTTGACCATCGGTATCGTCATATTCCTCAAGACTTTCTCCCTACGGTCAACAATCTCGACAGGAGTCTCGATGTAATTCAGATCCAACTGCAAACCTTCTGGCACTTCCGGCAAATGATGACTCGGATCTGAAATATAACCTCTCAGCATAGACACATGGAAGACATTGTGCACCTGAGACAACTCTCCCGGTAATTCAAGCCGGTAAGCAGTTTTTTCGATCCTTTTCAATATCTTATATGGGCCTATAAACCTCGGGGCTAACTTCCCGCCTTTGCCAAAACGAACCACACCTTTACTGGGCGATACCTTTAGAAAGACGAAGTCACCAACCTCAAACTCAAGGTCCCTTCTCCGGTTGTCTGCATAGCTTTTCTGCCTGCTCTGAGCTTCCACCAACCTTTTCCTGATCAGATCAATCTTCTCAGAAGTCAGCTGCACAAGCTCAGGACCAAACAACTGTCGCTCCCCAACTTCATACCAACAAACAGGAGTCCTGCACTTCCTGCCATACAAAGCTTCGTACGGCGCCATCCCAATGCTAGCCTGAAAACTGTTGTTGTAGGCAAACTCTACCAAAGGTAAATGCCTTTCCCAACTGCCTCCGAAGTCTAGTATACAACACCGAAGCATATCCTCAAGAATACGGTTGACTCTCTCGGTCTGCCCATCGGTCTGAGGATGAAAAGTAGTGCTGAAATCTATCTTGGTACCCAAAGCTGCCTGAAGACTCCTACAGAAATGCGAAGTAAACCGCGCATCTCGATCAGACACAATGGTTGAGGGAACACCATGAAGTCTGACAATCTCGCCAACATACATTTCAGCCAACTTGTCCATCGAAGTAGTGAGTTTCATCGCCAAAAAGTGAGCGGACTTGGTCAGTCGATCGACTATAACCCAAATCGCATCATTGCCTTTAGGACTCTTAGGCAATCCCGTGATGAAATCCATACTGATGTTATCCCACTTCCATTCCGGAATAGGTAACGGCTGTAATAGACCTCCGGGTCTCTGACTTTCGGCTTTGACTTGCTGACAAACCTCACACTTCGCGACAAATTCAGCCACATCCCGCTTCAAACCTGACCACCAGAAATGCTGTTTGATGTCCTTGTACATCTTAGTACTCCCAGGATGTACCGACAAAAGAGTAGCATGCGCCTCCTGAAGAATACTCTCTTTCAGGTCTGCCTGATTTGGAACACACAGTCTATCTCCGAACCACAACACTCCATCCCTGGTTTGAAATCCGGGCAACCCGCCAGCACTAACCTGCTCTTTCATCTCCAAGATATCAGCATCAACCTCCTGACTTGCAATAATCCTTGCATTCAAAATAGGCTGAAGCCTCAACTGAGCCAAAGATGCTCCCAATCCTTGCAAGACAACCTCAATACCTGCTCGATCCAATTCCTCAATCAAATGCCTCTGAGTTGTAATCAAACTGGCCAAACTGCTCTTGCGACTAAGTGCATCAGCAACAACATTAGCTTTTCCAGGATGATACTTGATCTCAAGTCGCATATCCTCGAGCACTTCCAACCATCTTCGCTGCCTCAGATTGAGATCCCTCTGCTGATATATATACTTCAAGCTCTTGTGATCCGTGTACATGTTCAACTTCTCACCGTACACGTAGTGCCTCCATTGCTTCAAAGCAAAGATAATCGGCGCCAACTCCAGATCGTGAGTCGGGTAATTCTTCTCATGCGGTCGTAGTTGCCTAGACCCATAAGCGATTACTCTACCTTCTTGCATTAAGACACAACCAAGCCCCCGATGTGAAGCATCGCTATAAACATCATACTCAACACCTGCTCTAGGCAAAGCCAAAATAGGTGCAGTAGTCAGCCTATCTTTTAACTCCTGAAAGCTCGCCTCACATTGCTCAGTCCACTTGAAGCTCACATTCTTCTTGGTCAGTCCAGTAAGCGGTACAGCTATCTGAGCATAACCTTGAATGAATCTCCTGTAGTATCCAGTCATCCCAAGGAAACTTCTGACTTCCTTCACTGTAGTAGGCCTAGTCCAATCTCTCACTGCCTCTATCTTCTAAGGGTCAGTTGCCACTCCCTCCTTAGAAAGGATGTGACCAAGGAATGCCACTTCAGATTCCAGAAATCACACTTGGATAACTTGGCGTACAACTTCTGCTCTTTCAGCTTCTGCAAAACTGCTGCCAGATGCTCGGTGTGCTCCTCCTCTGACTTGGAGTACACGAGAATATCGTCGATAAATCCCAAATTACTGAATTCGAGATGTTCTACAAGATCTTTTCACTTTCTTTGAGTACAATTTTACAAGAAAATTCAAACTTTTCTTTTTACATCAGAGTTTACATCATATTACATTTTTCTTTTGCACAGCGGAAGTAAAATACAACAATTAAATAAATGTACAACAACATGGTACAATCTTTATGCATCCATTCCTCTTACACATGCAATTACCTGCATACAAACTGTGGATACGTCAGTTTATTCAACCGACGATAATTATACATGGCCATCCTCTCTATGCCAGAAACAGTATAACGAATCTCATTTCTTAACAAATCACAAACTTGTTCATACAAAGAATATAAATCAAAGGGAACTCTTAATGATGTCGTGTCATGATTGTGCACTTAATCCTTAATGCAATTATTTAATTTACATGACACTAATGCACACTTGTTCGGATTCTATGCATCCCATACTACATAGGTCCGAGGGAAAGCCTCTTAACCGTTCTTTATTTTTGTAGGGTTCAATCCCTTGCCATGACTTACTCTACTTCTGTAATTACAGTGAGTATCCTAGATGATTCTATGAGTACAAGCATGTATCCTGGCCCCTGGAGTAGAATTCCGCGCCATGTCTTCACTCATCAAGCATGCATTCTGCGGCAATTCAGCCTCCTCCCTGAACACAATCCTCTTGCAGTCACCAAAACATCCCACAAGCGTGACTAAAGTCCGATCATTCTGAGTTGTGCCCGCGCCATGTCTTGACTTATCAAGCATGCATTCTGCGGCTCACATACCCGCACCGTAAACCCTAGTTCTCATACTTATGTTTTTCTCTCACTTTCATTACCTCTTCACTATGTACTAAATATTAGAATCATGAATACAAATCAAAGCTCTAGAGTTAGCCTCTCCACCAAACCTGACTTATCATTTCATTTCAATACATGACCAACCTTGGTCTTTCAATTCTCATTTCATTTCATTCATTTCACTGCCGTGGGAGACTTAGCTACTCTTGGTTTCAATTTACAATTCACAACTTCCAATTGAGCACTTTCAGCTCATCATTCATTTAGAGTCTCACAGACTTTCTCATCATGATCTTAGCCTTTCATGTTCATTTAATTCTCAATTCCCATTTATGATTCATTTTACATAAATCCACACAGTCATAAAAAGAGTTCATAGATTTCGATCATAAAGTTCACAACTTCCAACAGCAATAAATAAAATGAAATCTCATACATACCAAAGTCCACTCTGTACAGTCGACTTGGAAGGACACCAGTCGACTCATACAGTCAATACAGGTTCATCATAAATACTCGGGATAGTCGACTGCTGTACACAGTTAGTCGGCTGTCCCGCAACCTTTCATGTTCACAGTGTCATCCACATGACAGTCGACTGTTCATCCATCAGTCGTCTGTTCTGGGATTCTTTAATAGTACATTTCCAGGTTCAGCTCAGTCGACTGGCTACACGCACTAAGTCGACTGGTCAGTTTCATAATTCAAAACAGGGATTATCTTTCCAACCGTTCTCATATGCACTTTCATCACAACATACATACATTCATATTTTATAGACACCACACTTCTTACTAGTTCAGTAACATGGTAGCATGGAATTTCAAATTACTAATATGTTCTTTTCTTTAAGGAAAACACTTTAAACATGCACTCACACTATTCATAACTTTCTTACGAAGATGAAGATATAAATCTCAAGTCATTATACTGGATCAACATAATGGAATATCTCATTACTTGGAATTTCCAAATAATCATAGTTAAATTGAAGCACTAGTCGGCTGAACTCAATATCAGTCGACTGCGCCGACAGTTCTTAGTTTTGTTAATCATCGCTAGTTCTTTTCATCCATTTACCTTCCCTCCATCATATGTGTCATAGGAAAATACAAACTTAGTAATCACACCATTATGTCTATTTACATACATGTTTATCCCCACATCATAAAAATAATTGTCTCGTACCAGTCGACTGGTTCATACGTCAGTCGACTGTACCGACTAATTCATTCTTATTATCAACAGCATGTTCAGGCAATTCTACTGCATTGAATTCACTTTTCATAACATGGTAGCAATCATAATAATCATGGTATAATTCCTACATTAGAAGTCCTGAGAAACACCCACCTTATTTGATGAAGTGATCAAATCCAGCAAAGTTCCTCAATTCGGTGCAGCACTTCTTGCTCCTTGCTCCTTGTTCCACACCGAAATCCTTCAGAGTGCTCTTCGGCCTTCACAGAAAAGCTCCCACACACAACTCTCACAAATACCACTCTTATAATAATAATCTAGTGTAAAAGAATAAGGGGGGGTATTTATACTAGAATATAGGTGGAATGGAGGGTTAGGATGTACTAGGGAGTTGTAGGATCAAGGGCTAGGATTGATTAGGGGGTTGTGATAACCACCCACATTCCAAAATAACCACCCACCATCAAGGTCCACTACTCCACCCAACCGGCCAAGATTTGTGCCTTGTGCACGTGTATGTGAAATGCACGTGCTTGCACAAATCACCCCACAAGAATTTGTACATACAAAAATAGGTCTTTTTAAAAGAAATGTTACACATACAAGTTGTAGAAAATAATAAAAGATTAGTTTCATGGGCTTAAAATCAATTGGGCCAAAATAATTATTTTGTAGAAGTAAATAAGTAAATTAACATTTGGGCTTTTGGGAAAAATACTTTATAAAAACAATATTCTTATTCATCATGTTGAAAATAATAGCCAACAATATTACACAAGCATACTATATATAAAAATAAATAATCTTTCATATATTTGGAAAATCAGGGTATTACACTCAAGGATGGAGGTTGGGAGTTGTAGGGCTTGGATGGAGGGTGGTTTGTATGGTGAAATAGTGGTGGCCGGAGGTTGAGATGCTAGGAGAGGGAGGCTCGGCCTTTGGAAGGTGCAGGTCAGATTGGATGGGAGGGGGCAGCCGGATGCAACAAAAAGGGAGGTCGGGATGTGTTTTTGGAGAGGGAGAGAGAAAAAGAGATTAGGGTTAGGGTTAAGGGGGTTAGGGGTATTATATATGGAGATTAAATTGGGCTAATGGGTAGTGGGTATCAATATGTAGTAATAGGTATACAAATGGGTAATGGGTATTGGGTCAAATTCACATGGGGATACAGTTTATAGTGAATTCTATGGCTCCTAAAAATCTCCTTAAGGGTCAGAAATCAAAATTTTGGAAAAACACCACCAAAAATCTATCACATCACCATGTTAAAATATATTGAAGATAATGAGGCCAAAAAAGAAGAAAAGAAACCAAAATGGCGAAAACGAACCAAAACGACGAACAAACAATACATGGAGCTCAAATGAAAGGAAAAAGAGTATATATTGAAAATAAATTCAATATACGGTTCAGAAAAATACAAGAGATATAAAAATACACAAAAATGAAAAATATACTCCAAAATACATAAAATGAAAAACAGGGGTTACAATCGACCAAGTTCTGTGATTCTGTGAATACCTGAGTACACTGTCCTGTATGGTCCCCTACGAAATCTAAAACGTAACTGTTTTGTTGTAGCAACTAGGTGATAAAAGTTGGGGCGCATAAAGTGCTACCAAGATAGTAATATAACAAGAGTTGACATGATATAACCTAATACCTGTTTACCTGATACATAATTACCTGTTACCTGTATACCTATTACTTGATTATCCTGTTACCTGTTTACATGCTTACTTGATTTACCTGTTACTAGATACATGTTTACCAGCTTACCTGTTACTTGACACTTGACTCACGTTACCTATACCTGTTAGTATACTATGTTACAAGTTAGTTTTCCCATGTGCTTGTATTCTACATTATTTGTGACCCGCGACTTGCAATTAACGGGTACTTGTGTTTTCTCTTTTCCTCTTTTCTGCGTTCGTTGAATTGCAAATTTTGGAGGACAGGTTCCAGACGGGATTGGTGACATGATGTACTAGATGCTGGAATTTTGCTATTATTATTCTTGTTGCGTATTTTGAACAATAATGTATTCTTGTATTTGGATTTATTTTTGTATTTAGGCAATGTGACCCAGGAACATTTGTGTTATTCAGATCATGATTATTTGAGATTAATATATTTTATTTCAAGTATTCTTGTTGGTATTTGGTTCATATGTGCATGTGATTGACTTTTCTGGCTTCCGACTCTGATTATTTTGTGAGATATTTTAAAGATTCCTAAACAGCTTATGGATGATGAAAATCATTCGCTGGGCTTTTGTCACGTACTTGTATTTCGTTTTCCTTTTGGGAAGCGGAGCGTGACAGCTATCGTTCTCGGTATTTTTGTATAAGTTCGGTAAGGGGGTAAGCTAATTCTTGGTGGTATAATTTATTCATGTTTAAACTTAAGGATTAGGCACTAAGGGGAGATGTAATAAAACTTGGGCAAAGATAAGTGGGGTCTGTCTATATGGTCGGGCGGTGGATTCCGGGATTGTAGACCAAGTCAGGTGGTAGATTTCAGGACTGTGGTTGCTTGCAGAGCGAGACGAGCCTCAATTAAATCTGGAATTATGATTGATCGGGCAGTGGATTTCGGGACCATGATTAGTTAGGCGGATTGGAGGTAGATCTCCGTTATATTCTGGGGCTAGAGCGGCACTTGCGTGATGTTTGCACGATAAGGATTTTGTATAGTCGGGCGGTGGATTTCGAGACTCTAATTCGTACTCATGGAATGTCTAAATATTATTTTGTTATCGTAGTAGGATTGCATGGCGAGGGATTAAATCCTTTAATGTGGAGTACGTAGGTGCTTGCCCTCGGACCTATGTAGGATGGGGTGCATAGAACCCGAACAAGTATGCATTAGTATTATTGTAGTATAACATCTGAGTTAGGCATTAAGTTATATCATACACTGACATGTTTAGGATAATCACTCTTTTACACTTTAATATGTATTCAAGTTCGTTTTTGCTAAAGTAAGAGATTTCGTTATAATACAGCATAGAGAGGATCACTGTTTATAACATTGTGTCGGTTGTAAGAAACTAATATGCCCACAAATTTTCAGTGCAGGGCTTGATTGGATTGGGAAGGACTTAAAGACGGTTGATGATAAAGATTATATTCATGATTAAAGCTACTGATATTAGAGTTGTATTTCATGTTGTATTTTATTTAACTTCCGTTGTATAACTTGTAATAAACATTGTTGTGTAATAAAAAAAAATTAATTTTCTTGTAAAATTGTACGAATTGAAGTAAAAGATACTGTTGTACTACGAATTACATATAAATGGAATTCGGGGTGTTACACGATGACTACACAAATCCTGTTTGGAGCAACCAATATTATACCATATAAAAATGAAGAATTTAAAAATTGATCCAGAAAGAAGAGCTATGGGATTTAGAACAATGTATTATGAACTAAAGGACATACAAAATAGAGACAGTAACATATGGATCTATGATAGCCCTGACCTACAAAAATTAATGATTTACAACATAGCAAAGATTAAACAACCACAGTCAAATAAAGATGTAACGCCCCATAATTTTTAATACAATATTTTGAATTAATAAATAACTTTTAAATCAAATTATTTAATTATTTTGAATTTTTGTAATGCTGACATTTTACACGTGCAAATACTTTTGAAGTGCTAATTTTCACTTTTGAATTTCTGAATAAATTCTCATATTTATAATCGAGTATATTCTAAATTTTGGGATATTTCTGAATAAAGAAAATATTTTTATAAATACTTTGAAAGAAAGGGGCCTTTTTGTTCAAATTCGTTTGGAGGAGAATTTTGAGCTTAAAACTGTTTGGCTGCATTTAGGGTTGTTTATTCAGCAGAAGGCTCTAAGGAATTATATTATATCCATATTTGACTGATTTTTATTGATTTAATTGAATATATATATTATCACGCAATTTTGAGATTGTTAGGGGCTTTTTTGAAAATATTCTTCCTGGAGTATAAAAGTCAGAAAAAATTTATTTGGAAAATCTAATCTTTATTAGTATATAATAATTCTAATTTTTCTGGATTTTTAGGAATATTTTATGGCTTGTTTGCAAATATTACAAAGAGAATGACTTCTGTGCAAAATTACCACTTAGAGTAAGAACTTCAGATTTTGGTTTTTCTGGGCTGTGCATATTGGCTGGCCAAATCAGGAGAGTGAGGAGATTTAATTTTATTTTATTTTAAATCAATTTGATTAACTAATAATTGGAAGGATCTATATATGTAAATAAATAATTTTCTTGAGGAGTATTTTTTTAAACTTTGTGAAACCCTAAAACACTAGATCCCGACCTATATAGAGGGGAGGGGGGGGGGGGGGGGGCAGTAGCTGCTATTTCCTATTGTGAACTCAAACCTATTTTTCTCATTATTTTCTTGGAGTTCTTCGTGGCTTGAATCTTGAATTTTCGCAAAGAGGAGGATTGAATTATTTATTATTATCTCCTTCAACGTGGGACTTCTTAAAATTGAGTTGAGTAGTTATCCAAATTTCTTGTTGTGTTTCCATGGTAGAATAGATTGATGTGCTAGGTTTTGGATGTGGATCTATTGAATGAATAGCTTGCATTGTTGATTCCTATTAAAAGATAAAGTTTTGATAAATTATTCGATGTTTTAATGCAAACAAAATTCTTAAACCCCAATTTTTTTAGGCATGAATGTGTGAATATGCAAAAGTATATACAAAAAATGCATATATACATAAAGGAGTTAGAGTTCACCCGATCAGTAACCAGGCAAATTGCTGTTTTCTTTTGTTTTGGTTGGATTGTTGGTGTTTCGGGTGTTTTTTGTGTGTGTTATTTTGTGTGCTAAGGTGGGGGAAGCCTAGTATACATATTTGTATTTCTACAATTGGTTAAACTAATAATTATGAGAGATTTGATCGAGTTTGGATGAGATTTAGAAGTTGTTTTTACTCTGGACTATTGTCTGTTCCAGATTGGAACGAGATTTCGGCATAGTTACTAATGATATTACCTAAAACTTATTAAATAGAAATTGTAGCTCACTGTGTCTAGTTTTCAGAACATCTAACAGATCCTCAATCCGACTCATAGATTGTAAAATATGCAATTTATACCACTGTACTATCGTAGTTTCAGATTTTTTTTAAAAAATAATGGTTAGTTTTCAGAATTTATTGAATATGAACACTTTAAATTAGTTTATTATAGTCCAGATTTTTATGGTGAATTCCTCGTTATGTGTTGATTTTAAATTGATTTTTCCAGAATTTAATACCAACTATAGAATGTACTATTTTGAGGAACGAAATCATGTAACTTTCAGATTTTTGGATGAAAGATAGTTTTCAGAATTTATTGAATATCAACCCTTTAAACTAATTTATTTGAGTCCAGATTTTTATGGTGGATTTCTTGTTATGTGCTAGATTTAAGTTAATTTTTCTAGAATTTAATATTGATTTTAGAGTGTACTGTTTTGAATGACAAAATCGTATATTTTTCAGATTTTGTAAAAAATCTATATTTTCGTGGATGAAATGTGCTTCCATACATATAAACGAATTCTTATAGCAATATGGGTTGATTAAAAGGAATGTGACTAATGAAGAGTAGTTTGTATAATTAAACCAAGTTGAGTTTTGATTTGAGGATTGGGGTTATGATGTGAACCTTAGAAAGATTGTTGATGATATGTGGAGTTATAAGACTTTAGAGGTTGAGTGGGACCCTAGCTTGCCGGCAAGTGAGATTTTATGGAATTTTGGCCAGTGGAGCTTTTGTGGTTGATTTTGTAAAGGTTAAGTTCGGTAGGGTACGCCAACTCTAGAGGGAAATTGTGACTTAACTACTAACAACAAACATAAGGAGAGGCACTAGTGGAGATGTGATAGACCTTGGAAAAAGTAAGTAGGGGGCCCTGTATAGTAGACGGATGAGGTTTGGGACTATAGTCGTGGTTGGGCGGTTTGATTCCGAAGGCTACAATTATCATTGTCATCTCCCGAGTTTGCACATTGAGGATCTTTTACAGTTTAACGGTTTTATTCTGAAGGCTGGGACCTATTCGTGAAATTTTATCATGGAATGTTCAGGGTGACACTTACATGATGCTTGCGAGTTGAGGGTGCTAGTCTATCTGGTAGATACCGGGACGTATGCCTATTCGTGGAGTATTCTAAATCTTATTTCTATCACCGTAGTAGGATTAGTTGTATAACTGATGAACCCAATAATATGCACATTTAGGAGCAATAATCTTAGTGCAATTAGACATTTAAATGCTCTTTATGTGTTATTTTACTCTTCTTTTCTCTTTTCCATAGGAAACAATCAAAAGTAGCAAAACGAAGCAGATTCCAGACTAATACAGACTGAGAGGATGATATACAGGGAACTGCAGAGCAGCAGTCGACTGGTTATTCAACAGTCGACTGGACAGGGAGGCTGAAGCTGCTCGGCACAGTCGACTTCTTCCAAAGCCAGTCGACTGGCACTCGGCGGAGTCAAAAGATAAGAACAGCGAAGAATCATCCTCATCCAAATACGAAGCAAGATTTAGTTATCCAAACCCAGGTTATATGCGAATGACAACTTCTTCAACAAATCAAAGCTAGAGACCGGGGATTGGCAAGAGCACGTGGTTAGCAGAAAAGGAAGAAAAGAAGAAAAGAGAAATAAATAAAACGCCGATCAAATAAGGAAGGAAATAAATAAAAGAAGAGGACTTTTTTGGAAAAAAAAGTGCAAACCCTAATTCTCTTCCAGTGTTCTATAAATATCAACCAAGAGGCGTTATTCTGGGGGACCGAATCACGGAATTTCTGAATCATCAAATCATCAACCAAGAGGATTATTCTATCAGCATCGAAGAAGAAGGAGATCGAGTACACTGAAGCAACATGCCAGTCGACTGAGTGACAGCAGTCGACTTCTCAGACTAAACATCATCAGTTTATTTCTTCTCTTTCTAGTTTTTATTTTCATCATGTATTCGAAACTATTAGTCAATAAAAGTTTTATTATGTGGAACTAATTTTATAGTTGGGTAGATTGAAACCGTAGTTATGTAATGCTTATATTCTTCTGAATGCTATTCTGTTACTTATTGATTAAACCTGAAAGTATTGGTATAGATTTATAATATACAAACTTGTTCAGAAGTTCTAAGAGCAGTCGACTAAGAGTGACAGCAAGTCGACTGCCATACAAAACCTGAGATTATCAAGTTTGCATGTTATAAATTTGAATCTGTTATATGAGTATAGAGATGACCCGTATCTTGTGCCCATAACTTGTAACATAGGAATCTTTAGGGGTTCTTGGTTTAATCAACTTGAAGGATCTAGATCTGATACCAATTTCTAGAACTTCAAGTGTTTGTTCGTTTCCATTGTTCTTATGTTTTCTTTAAGTGCAACTTAGTAGATACCATGCTAAATACTTAAGGAAAGAAACGAATTAGAGTAGATACCATGCCTAATTCTTGGCTTAGGGAAACATTAACTTTAAGGAGTAGATACCATGCCCTTAAAGGAACAAACATGAGTAATTAAAGTAGTGAAGAAGGTGACTTAGCATTACTGACTATAGGTGGAAATCAAAGCCCAACTACTTAATAAACATTGTGATTCAGAACTACTTGATCGAGTCATTTCTTTTAGAACAACACCTTAAGATTCTTATTTCTGTTTTATTGGTTAGTAAGTTAAATTCTACAATCTCTGTGGGATCGACCCTTGCTTTTCACTACGCTTCTATAAACGATTCGTACACTTGCGAGGTTTTTAATTTGTGTCTAGTTGATTTGTTTATTTAGATAACTAAATTGCACAACAATAACGAGGGATTGAACCCTCTAAAGTGGAGTACAATAAGGACTTGCACCGGACCTATATAGAGCGGGATGCATAGAATCTGACAAGTAAGCATTAGTAATCATCATGTGAATTGTGGATTCTTGACTTGTTTTATGCATGCTTTCTTTGTTTTCTTACACTTGACATTTAGCCTAGCTTCACTCATTGACTTATGATTTTATTCTTCATATTTTCATTTAAGTTTGTATTTCCTTTGAATATCACTCACACCGTTATGGCTGACCCCTGTAGTTTGGGGTTATGGATATCTCTAGCTCTATGTTTTACAGGTAGGTACCATTAGCATGGAATTGAGATTATGTGGAAGAATATTTAAATGTTTATGCATATTTTGTAAAAGGAATGATTGTAAAGAGAAAATTATATTTATGGTGCTTTTAAATACGTCATGCTGTAAAAAGAATTGTAATTCAAAGTGTTTAAATTCTGCTGTGCTTTGTAAAAAAATTAATGAAATAAAAAGTTTTAATTTTCCCTGTGTTTCTACTATGTTTATAATTGCAATTGAAGTTGATTCCAGAATTTGTGCCACTTATTTCTAATTTTAATTATTGGAAATTCCAGGCGCTACAAAAGTAGTCTTTGACAGCTGGTACCAAATTCTACATAAAGGATCCATGACAATGACAGAAGGGAAAGCTGTCCACTACTGTAGATTGATGAGGACGGAACCATAACATAAATGCGGATAATGCGGAAAAGAACAAGAGAAGGCTGACGAAGAGTTATTTATGATGTGCAGCACGTGAAGATGTTGTCCATAAAAAAATCTTTAACATAAGCAGTGACGTAATAGGCTCAATTATTCATCTATGACCTAAGCAGTGATATAATGAGAATAATAATTGTGACTGATATAAGGTCATCCCTTCTTCTATAAAAGGGAGGCTGGGTAAGGGAGAAGGAAGAATATTTAGGAAAGAAAAAATTCCATATAATCGTGTAAGGAGAGTTTGTAAGAAAGTTTGAATCAATAAAGACTATCTTTGTTGTTAAGGATACCATAAGAGAGAGATTTATTAAAATCAGGAGTAGAGAGAGATTTCTAAGGATACCATAAGAATCAAAACAAAATAGCCCATCATACTTCCGACCTAGTTAAACTTCATTGAGCTGCTCTGTACCAGTTACTACCAGTGGATGAAATACCTCTGGTATGCACCCCAATTTTAGTGCTCCTTTTAGTACTGAAGAAAATCAACAAATTGAGAAAGGAAATTTGACATATGGAAGAACTTGAAGAACCCCCATATGATAGTAGTAGCGAAATATCTGAGACAGAATCAGAATCTATGAGAAATCTTGAACTTATGCTTGGTTACTTTAATATTTTCGAGATAGACAATGCACATTATTTCGAAGAATATTATTTTACAGAAAACTATCAACTTTGAGGTTTTTTGATACTCTGTTTTATTCTATTTACAGGTGTTTTAACGCTTCGCAACCCCAGTTGGCATCAGAGCCTTGTTTCTAAGTAACTCTCACTTGGTTTTCTCAAAATATTTAGTACAATTTAAGTAGTTAAAAAATTGATTAGATAAGAGGAATAGAAAATATTATAACAACAAATTTTAAATTTGCAGAAAGATCACACATCATATAGAAAAGTCTATAGGATAGGAAGCATAGAATATTAATTAATAATTATCTCTTAGTTGCTAATAGTTTGGTCATTTAACTTTTTTGCAAATATTTTCAAATTTTGTCCTAACAAAATAATTAACTTTGGAAATTGAGAGAAAGAGTCGCATGTACTAATTTTTAATATTAAAAAAATTCAACAAAGTGGATCAACACATTATGTTAAGTTTATTGAGTAGTATAATAGTATTTTTTATACCTTCAATCAAGTATATCAAGCACTGGTTTTATGTAGCCAGTGTAAACATTTGTTTCTATAAGAAACATTATATCTGTATAATTTAGTAAGGTTTACAAAACAAGCACAATATTCACTTCTTATTCACTTAAGTTTCTACATTTTTTCAACCAACACTCCCTAAAGTCTTTATTGCTAGAGAAAAGGGTAAAATTGTTGAAATTCATTTTTATTTTAAAATGCTATTATGTATATCTTTAATTATATAATTCTCCTTAAAAGAAGAAATTATCTTCAATTACATGATTAAGGAAAAAATAAGAAATTTTGGTTGAAGTTTTCACATGTGGTGAGATATTATCTAGTAAATTATTTTTTGCAAAAAGTAAGGCAGGATATACCCTACCGACTCGATGATAAATATGAATATTAACCAAATCAGACTATTAGTAGATCATTTTCAAAACATGGAGGACTATATAGAGGAGAACACTGGAGAGGGAAAATGTGTTGGAAGGAGTAGAATAATATAATGGATGACTTATATGTTAGCAATGACAAAAGGAGGACTTCTAGATTTTATAATATTATCAATACAAAAACAATTAATACAATAGACTCACAAATCTATCGCAAACCAGTATGCACTCTTTCTCTCTTTTGGTATTTCAACACTTATGCTCTACATCACTATCACACTCTATTCTTTTTACTACTAACTTTATTGCTCTTCATAGGAGCTTGATCCAAATAGCCAACATTTAAGGGGTGTTTATAGTTGGGTTAGCTTGGTGGGAGAATTCTCTAGAGAAGGTCTCTAGAAAAATTCATTAAATGTGATGCTTCTTGATGAAGCTATGAGATAAGTCTAGACGTTGAACTTTCTACAGTGTACTCTAGAAATTTGGTGACGATTCTCAACACTCCTCATCACCAAATTTGATCATCCCGAGCTTGATCTTCAACTTCTCAAATATTTTGGTCTTTAATGGATTAGTAAAGATCTAAGCTACTTGTTCTATTGTCCTGCAGTAATTGAGCTTTACTCTCTTCAACTTAGATTGGTCGTGCAGAAAGTGGAACCTTGTCTCGATGTGCTTTCTCTTCCCATGTGCAACTAATTTTTTGCCAGTTTGATCGCATACCGATTATCAACGTACAATACGGTGGGCTCATGCTGTTGATGATTTAACTCGTGCATGAGATGAGCCATATTGCCTGGCATGCACATGTTGCTGCTGCTATGTACTCGGTTTCACATGTTAATAGAACAACTACTGACTGCTAGTTTGAAGACCAAGAAAATGTAGCTGATCCGATTTTGAATGCATACCTGGGTGTGGTTTTCCTTTCATCTAAGTCTCCTTTTACTCACTTTCAATGTAGCCAACCAACCTGAACTCTTCTGAGTGTATGTACAATAATCCATCTCCAATAGTACCTTATACATACCTTAGTATTCTCTTGGCGGCCTTGAAGTGCCTCTGCTTTGGCTTCTCAATGCATCTACTTACTGGCCCCACTGCGTACATGATGTATGGCCTCATAGTGGTTAGATATCTTTGACTTCCAACTATGCTCTTGAACAATGTAGGATCAACTGATTTTCCTGACGGTCATGCCTGAGCTTGAGAACAGTTTCACCTGGAGTACTGACTGAATTGTAGTCCTCCATGTTGAATCTTTAAAGTATCTGACTTGCATACTTATTTTGGGACATAAATTTATCTTTCACTGATTAAGTCACCTTCACATCGAGAAAGTAGGAGATCTCTCATATGTCCTTCATGTCGAACTCCTTGACCATCGCCTTTATGAACCCTCTTAACTTTAGATTATTCCCTGTAAAGATCATATCATCGACATCTATATAATAAAACACAAAGAAAGCTATCAAGTGGCTTTCATTCAATAGGGTTGAAATCAATGGTCCAGATCTAACCTCACAAAATATATTTTCCCACCCAAAAGTCCCCCCCCCCTCCAAAAAAAAAACTCAAATTCAAATCCCCCCAAAACAACTCCTTTATTTATTTATTTATTTCTCTCTCTCTCACTCTCTCTCACTCTCATTCTCTCTCTATTTATTCAGAATTTTATATTTTCAGATTTCAGGTTAGTAAATTTTCAGATTTTTATGCATTTTTTTATTACTCATGTTACATTGAAAATAGAAAACATCTTATCAACAGTTAAATTTCATCATTTTCCACACTCAAAGTTCTAAGAAGTTGGATTTTACACCCCCATTTATAATTTTTTTTCAACATATACTAAGGGAAACATGGACTTTTATTTACAACTAATTATTGTTACTATTCAAACTTGAGCTACATAGTTGTTGTTTTACTGTTTATAAGACTTTCATATGCTGTATCGTTCCGAAGACGTGTCGTAGGCACGTGCCCATGGGGAAATCTAGTACATGCACATGATACGATGCCATTGCCTTATTTATTGGTGTAAAGGGAATGCTCATAAGGACTTTTCTTGAAGTCATTCTTCTGCAAGTAGTCATCGATCCTTGTGTTCCATGCTCTGGGCAACTTGTTTCAATCCATATGATGCCTTCTTCAACTTGCAGACTTTGTCTTCTTGACCTTTCTTCTCATAGCGTGGTTGTTGCTCGATGTATACTTCTTCCTCTAAGTATCCATTCAAGAATGCAGACTTGGCATCCATCAGATAGATCTTCCATCTATTTTTAGCGGTTAGTGCGATGAGCAGTCTGATGGTGTCCATCCTTGATACTAGGGTGATAATGGTAAAAATCGGAGCAAATCAGGGTCATACAATTCCAGCATAGATCCTAAACCTTGTACAGGTTGATTATTCATAACGGGCCTCATTAACAGGTCCAGGCCTTCTTCAGGCTCGTCTATAAGAACATGGGCAGCTTTCAATTCCATTAAAAGTGACAGATTAGGCCCACTGGGAGGGATGCCCAGTCCATGAGGGTTGTGAGTAAAATCTCTTATCCCCATACAAGAAAGCTTATCTCTTGAGTGGGAGGTTCAAACAAGAGATAAGGAAATCATATCGATCTAATGGATTCATATCAATCTCCCATATTGTTTCTTAGGCCTACAATACCCTCCCCCTCCCCATTCAGAATGTAATCGTAATTCCTCTTTCAAACCCTCAATCTCGCTCTGGTTCTAACTACAACGTCGGAGGGTCTGTAGCTGGGGCCTCCCTCGGTATTTCAGGCTTTTTGCAGGTCCATCGGCCGTGTCAATCACCATTAGATTCAGATCGCGGTGTTCAATCAACGATCCAGATCCAATTTCAGGAGCTTTAACTATTGTTCACACCAAAGATCAAAGGTCTGATCGTTAGTAGTTTCCTTCAAATATATACTCACTATCTGTTTCTCTCACACCAAAATAAGCAGCAATAGATTGGCATCATCTGTGAGAAACTATAAAGATCAGAATTTCTTCCATGCCACCAAGACTAAGAGGCAGAGCGGCGGCCTCAAGCCATCGCACAAGCTCTCTTCGTCAACCAACTCTTCTCGTGGAGGACCCAATTCCTCCTAATCATCAGGTTCCTTCCCGACAGCCTAATCAAGCTCCTGTCAATGGAGAGGCACCGGGGGGCTCCCGACAAAGCCGTCATGAACAACATTCACTACATGACCAAGTCTTAGTCCATAATCCTTCAAGCAAGTCAATGGCCTCATGAGGTCCCTGGGGGTCAAGAGATCTCTGTCAAATCATCAACGCCAAGTTGTCCAAGTCAGTTAAGATCAAGGTCAGCTCTCTAAAGAAGAATAATCCGGTGACTCAATCGGATCCAAGTGGAAGGATAACCAAGTCCTTTGCCATATTCGAGAGGTAGAAGATCACCTAAAACAGATGAGGAATGAGGGGAACCAATACAACATGGCCTACCACCCCAGTCGACCTCCTTTTAGCAAGGTCATCCTCGATGTACCCATCCTGAAGAACTTCTAAGCTCCTCAATTCGAATCATATGATGGAGAATCAGACCCAACCGAACATAATGAGAGTTTCAAGACTCTCATAATGGTATGCAATGCCACTGATGCGGTCATGTGCCGAATGTTTCCTGCAACTTTGAAAGGATCGACGAGGGAATGGTACTCCAGCATCACTCCAGAGTCAATATTCTCCTTCGACAAGCTCGAGGAGCTCTTCATAGCGCACTTCGTTACCAGCCGTAAGGCTAAAAAATAAGTGCCTCCCTGTTGAAACAGAAACAAATAATTGAGAATTGCTAAAAGACTTTGGCAAGTGCATCATAGCCCAAGCAAGGTCCATCTAATCCCTAGAATCATCAGTGGCGGTTGTCGCTTTCTGCCACAACGTCACTCATAAAGAACTAAAGGCCTCCTTCACCAAGTATCCTCCAAGATATTTCACTGAGCTCCTAGAGAGGAGCGATAAGTACATCAGGGTTGACGAAACCATCTATCCACAAGGCAAGAAAGAATCACTTTCCGGAACAAACAGAATAACACAAGTGAGGAAGGCCCCAAAAAATTTCAGAAAGACAGCGCAGGCCAATGCCGCCCTCCAACACCACGCTTCGACAAGTTCACTCCCCTGAATGCCAGAGTGTCTACCATTCTCGTGGTAGTTGAAAAAGACGAAATAGTTCGTCCTCCTTCTAAGATGACCACGACCAATAAAAGAAGAGATAGGAACAAGTGGTGCACATTTCACAAGAACCATGGATACACCACCGACGACTGCCGAGCCATCAAAGAAGAACTAGAAGGTCTGATTCGTAGGGTCTACCTCTTCAAATTCGTTTAGAAAGATAATAATGCCGAAACTCCTCCGCTCTGGAGGGCTAATAAGTGTCCAGAGAAGCATACCGAATCCCAAGACTCAGAAGACATGGACATTCTCCACTCCATTCATGGAGGCCCGATGGGGGGAGATTCACACTCCCCTTGTAAAGCCTTTGTGAGGAAGGACAACTCAGTACACAACATTCTGCTGGGCAAGGGCATGGGTATCCCTGTGTCATTTTCTGACAAATATTTAGAAGGCATCAAGACACCTCATCGCAACACAATGGTCATAAGCCTTTGCATGGCAAATCATGAGGTTCAGTACATCCTCGTAGACAACAGAAGCTCTGTAAATATCCTCTTCATAGCCACATCGATGCTCTCAAGCTCCCACAGGACCGGTTTAAGCCTGTCAGATACACTCTCCATGGCTTCTCTGATATGCATGTAAAAGTTGAAGGAATTATCACATTAAACGTGACAGCAGGAAAAGCCCACGTAACTCGAACAAAGGCATTAGACTTCATGGTAGTCAACATCAAAGTCGCGTACAATGCCATATTTGACCGCCCAGGCCTAGTGGCTTTCCATGCAGTCACCTCCTCATTCCACATGAAAATAAAATTCCCCATATCATTGGGCATATGCCAAGTTGTAGGAAGCCAAGAGGCAGCGCGAGCATGCTATACTGTCACAATGGGAGGCTCTGTTCTTCCACTTGATGCCATCGAACTACAGCCGGAAAGAAGTCATGCAAACTTAGAGCCCATGGATGAATTGGAAGAAGTCTCTTTCTCTCAAGAGAATCAAACCAAGATTTTTCATGTCATCAAGGCCCTTCCTCCCCAACTCAAAGAGCGTCCTATTACCTACATAAGAGGGAATCAAGACATTGTCCTAGAATGCAGCCGACATGCCAAGCATTCTCGAAGAACTAATTATGCATCACCTTAGCGTGAGCTCAGATGCCAAGCCAGCCAACAAAGGCGCCACAAATTTTCTCTAAAAAGGCTACAAGCAGTTAAAGAAGAAGTCGACAAACTCCTTGCCATACGCTTTATCCAAGAAGTTAACTACCCATAGTGGTTGGCAAATGTGGTGATGGTGCAGAAGGCGAACGGTAAGTGGAGAATGTGCATAGACTTCACAAATCATAACAAGGCTTCTCCAAAAGACCAATTCCCTTTCCCAAGCATAGACGCACTGATTGATGTCACACCGGGGCATGAACTCCTAACTTTCATGGATGCCTTTTCCGGGTATAATCAGATCCAAATGTTCCCACCTGACACCCGAAGACATCCTTCATCATAGATTAGGGTCTATACTGCTATCGAATCATGCATTTTGGCTTGAAAATTGTTGGGACAACCTATCAACGCCTGGTTTTTGGAAATAAGACCATGTCACCATCTCCAAGAAGCGTTCAAAGAATTACGCAAGCATAACATGCGATTGAACCCTTCAAAATGTTGTTTCAGAGTATCCTCTGGAAAATACTTCAGCTTCATGGTTAGTCAAAGGTAATCGAATCCAATCCCAAGAAGGTCCAGGAAAATTGCAACATGGCTCCCCAAACCACGGTCATAGAAGTGTAAAAACTCATTGGCCGCTTCCGCCATCAGCCGATTCCTCTGTAAATCTGGGGAGAAATGTCTACCATTGTTCAAAATTCTGCGGGGCGCGAAAGGTTTTGAGTGGGAGGGAGGAACAACAGATAACCTTTGAACAACTCAAAGCATACATCGTCAACCCTCTACTACTAAGGAAGCCCGAGCAAGGTGAAACCATTTACCTCTACTTAGCTACCTCCGACCAGACTCTTAGTACTGTCCTAGTCAGAGAAGAAGGTAGGGTTCAGAAACCAATCTACTATGTAAGCAAGGTACTCCTTAACGCAGAACTCCCTTACTCGACAATGGAAAACATGGCCTATGCTCTAGTCACAGCTGCTCAAAAACTCTACCACTATTTCCAAGCGCATTCCATATGCGTCCTCACCGATCAGCCGCTCAAGCAAGTGCTCCTCAAATCTGAAAATTCTGGAAGATTAATGTAGTGGCCCATTGAACTGAGTCAACACGACATCAGCTACTGACCGAGAACGGTCATCAAGGCCCAGGGCTTGGCCGAATTCATTATGGAAACCACCATTACTTACTCCACCTAGGAAGAAGAAAATCCCCTATCGTGGAAGATATATGTAGATGGGTCCTCTTGCCTCGAAGGGAGTGGAGCAAGAACTATTTTGGTTGGGCCCAATAAGTTTACTCTCCAATAATCATTGCGCTCCAATTTCCCTACATCTAACAATGAAAACTGAATATGAGGCATTGATTGTCGGTCTCCAGTTGGCACGTGAAGTAGGTGCATAATGAATAGAGATGTTAGCAACTCAGTTAGTCGTCAACCAAGTCCAAAGTGAGTATGAAGCCAGAGATGGCCGCATGGTCAAGTACTTACACAAGTGAAGAAACTCATGGCATCATTCAGAGAGCTAATAACACTCACATTTCCTGTGAGCAAAATGGGCAAGCAGATGACCTCTCCAAGCTAGCTTCCTTGTCTCTCGATGGGCTTGATCACATGGTCCTCATTGAGGTCCTTCTCAAGCCGAGCATCGAGGAGGAAGAGTTGGACTCATGGATGGCAGACCAAAAATATCCAAAAATTGTTGGGTGAAGCCTCTGATGGATTTGCTCAATAAGGGAATCATCCCTGAATATCGCGTAGACTCAAGAAAAATTCGGACAATGGATGGAAGATACACCCTCATGGAAGGACTCTTGTAAAACTGATCAAACACTTCAGTTGACGAAATACCCTACTTGAGATGTCTCACTCTAAAAGAGGCGTAGTATGCCATCAAAGAACAACATGAAGGAATCAACAGTTGCCATCTAGGGGACAGGTTCCTCGCATGGAAGATACTCAATCATGGATATTATTGGCATATGTTACTCAGTGACGCGCAAGAATATGTTCGCCAGTGCGACCTCTGTCAGAAGCATTTAGTCATCAAGCATGGAACGCAAGCAATCCTTGGTTCTATGTCAAGTCCTATCCCCTTCGCCGTGTGAGGAATAGACTTGCATTGGCCGTTTCCACCAAAAGCAGATCGAAAATTTTTTCTAGTTGTAGCCATCGACTACTTCACGAAGTGGATCGAGGCAGAGCCGCTTGCCATTATAACCGAGCAGAAGATCCAACGGTTCTTTTGGAAGGAAATTGTCAGCTGATTTGGGATTCCCTGCATATTGATCTCTGACAATGGCACACAGTTCACCGGGAAGAACTTTCTCCAGTTATGCACAGATTCAGGGATCACCAAATGCTTCACATCTGTCTCACATCCTCAAACAAATGGCCAAATTGAAAATGCAAATCGACAAATTCTAGATGGCCGCAAAAAGAGACAAGGAGAAGCTGCAAGAGGATCATGGGTTCAAGAATTGCCAAGTGTTTTGTGATCCTACAGAACCACAAACCGAACTCCAATTGGAGAATCGCCATTCAACCTCTCCTACGGTTCGGAAGCACTCATCCCTACCATCTCCTCGTCTTCTTTTCTTAAATGAAGAACAAAATTCCAATAATCTTCGAGCTAATCTCGACATCATTGAAGAGGTAAGGGAAAGGTTAGGCATAAGGAGGAACATTTACTAGCAAAAGGTCGGGAAGTTTTACACCAAGCCCCGCTAGTCTGAGAGAGGGGGATCTCGCCTTGCGCAAACTCGAAATCTCTGACCCACGAAGGAAGGGAAAGCTTTCACCAAACTGGTAGGAGCTGTACAAGGTCTCCCAAGTGAGCCGCCTGGGGTCATATCAACTTGAAGACCTTGGGGGAAGAAGATACCTAGAACTTGGAATGTCAAGCACCTTATGGAACGAGAGCATCTGAAATGCCCTCTCTTAACAGTAGAACTTTTAAAACTTATAATAAAGTTAGCCACTAGAGTAGCCATTTAGTTTATTTTTCTTTTCAATAAAGACCACTTTCACTGGCCAGTCAATGCATGTAATAATGGCCAGCCACTAGAGTAGTCATTTAGCTTAATCCCTTTAATTCAATAAATTAGTCATTTATTTTTAAACATTTTGTACAATTCCATGGAAGCAAACAATGAGTTAAACGGAAAACTTATACCTAAAATAGCACCAAAAACTCATTAAGAGCTCCATATAAGATGGGTTTGGTGTCCATACCATTGGTTCAAAGTTACTCTAGCAATTTGCAATAAAGCAAGTTCAGAGTTTGCTTCGCCATTTGATATACTCCTGCAATCCGTTAATGCCTCGACGACAGGTTCGGGGTCCATACCCATGGCTCGATTTTATACTAGTAACTTACGACAAAGCAAGTTCATAGTTTAACTCACCATTTAGTCTACTCCTGAAACCTGTTAACACCTAAACTAATAAGTTTGGAATCCATACCCATGGCTCGGAGTTACTTTAGCAACCTGCAACCAAGTACGTTCAGAGTTCAACTCATCATTCGATTTGTTCCTGAAACTAGTTAAAATTTCTTAAAGACTTATTAAAAGTTAAAAATTGTGGATTGTAGTAACTTCAGTAAAACTTGCAAAAGCAACATTTCGAGTTCAACTCGCCACTCGATGTGACTCTCAAAATTTGTTGGAGGACCCATATAGCAAGTTTGGAAAACAACCATTTCTCATAGTTGCTCCGGAAACTAGCGAAACCTCCATACAACAAGTTTGGAAAATAACTCTTCTTTAGAGTCGCTCCTAAAACTAGCTAGGTACAAGACGGATAAGTTCTAACTCCATCAAGCAATATGCACACTATCAATGGTTCGTTAGCTATACACAACTAATTTGATGCCTTGTTCTTTAGCTACAAAGAACCCTGTTGACGGCTCATCAATCTCAACAATATGTTGCACAATAAGGATCAAACGTATAAAAATAACTCTTCAAATCACAAAACTATTGCAAATCTATGTATTCAGATCCAGTGCCTCTACAAATATTTACAAGTACAAAACTATGGGCCATACTACAAATATCGAACTACAACGAGTCTGCAAGTATAATTACAAAGGCATGCAGAAACATTAAGCGGCATAGTAATTCTACAATGTGACCTACAAACCGTCCTATCAACTCTGAAGGCGAGGAATGTTATTCCTAAGTGACACAAGCCTCCTTGTAGGTTTCTTGATGGGCATCATCCCCCTGTTGCAAAAAGTGCATATCCCGCGAACCGAGTCTATGAACTAGGACCCAATGCACGTGATCCTCCACCGGTGGAATGCAAACTCGACGATGCAGTCACCCCACTCTGAGCATCGTCAGGAGGGTGAGTGGGTATCTGCGTAGTCGAGCCCGCTCCCCAGACAATTGACCCAGATCCGACAACCATTGTGTCCATTTTTGCACCAACCATTATGCCCTTTTCACACTGATAGTGTGCGGAGTACTTGTCATTGGTAGCCCGCCAAGCCTTGCTTGGAGACGTTACAACTCCAAGTCCTTCAAAATGAACACTTCTCTAAGTATTGCACAACCCCCAACAGTATCTTTTGTCACCTTTGGAGGCAAAGGCATATTGTCGAAGCGATCAACGCAGAAGAGGGCTAACTCACAGTCCCTCTCAATAAGCGCCAACTTAAGGCAAACGGACTCTAACCACTCGTCTTGTGACTAAACACGCAAACAATCATTGGCTAATTCCGTTATGCGTAATCGTCTACGAAGCTGCACAACTTCTTCACCACATAGTTTTTCCCTCGTTCCCCCAACCATCTGTCAACAAGATGAAGAGCACAGTCAAGAAAGAGACACTGACGAAGTGCCACAACTAAGAGTCACTTCAATAGTATTTCATCTGCTGAAATGAAGATACAAGAGAGCGGTGGCTAGTCCGCAGTTAGGCATCATACAAAGTCTGAATCAAAAACAACTAATGCTTGAATTAAAAGCAAATAAAGAAAGAACTGAAAAAGCATAAATTGGTGAATCAAGTATCCATCTGCTTCAACTCCACCAAGGACAAGGAGCCCCCGGCTGCCTCCTTCCCCTTATTTTTCTTCCCATAGTTACTCCTTGAGCCCTTTGCGGGAGTACCCTCCTCCTCACCGTCCTCCTTGCCTGTATCGAGGGCCTCCCTAGGGTGAAGCAGCAAGTCGTAGCCCTTCCCATTAAAACTAGGAACGCGCTCCACCACATGCGACATTGCCGCCACATAAGACTTAACAATCACCCCTGCAATTTGGACTTGGCGTCGGGCTCAACCTCAGCCACTCTGGCCTTCAGCTACAAGGCCGTTTTAGCTCGGGCCTTTTCCAACTCCAACAAGAGGTCGGCATCCCTTTTTGCTGACGCTTCCTCTCTCTTCTTCGATGCCTCCAACTAGAGGCGCATCTCCTCCTTTCTTTTTGCCAACACCTCCAACTGAAGGTGCGCCTCCCCCTCCATCTTCTTCAACATCCCCAACTCCACCTTTTGCTCCTTGACGACTTTCTTCCTCTCTCTTTCAGCGTGAGATATCTATTCCTTCTAAGTTCTTCTCTTCAGTAGCATAAAAGTTGACCAGGTGGCCAAAGTAACATACCATCTGAAACAAGGAGAAAATGATTAGGACGTCATATTGCAAAAAGGGAGGGAACGAATGTCAAAAACCAAAAAATACTAGATCATACCATCATTTCTGCCCATGCGATATCCAAGATTGATATCTCGGGGGGCTCCATCTTTAGCATCTCTCGGTTAGCAGGAGTGGAAAGGTGACAGATCCTATCGAGGCAGGCGACAAAGTTTGCAAGAAGCTCTCCTGCTACTTCACACTACAATCAGGAATGTGAACCATCTCACTCTCATTAGAAAGAATCTCCACAACCTGGATGTTCAGCAGAATAGGCATGGAACTCACCACGATCGCTGCCGAGGAAGAGCCCTATGCAACAAAAGTGGGCGGTGCCCTTGGAGCTGACTCGGTCGAAACAACACTAGGGTTCGAGGGAAACAGTGCCTGTGAAGGAGGAGGATGGATCACTGACCTCTTACGCTTCTTCGGCTCGTCAGTCCTTTTGTTACGTAGTTCCTCCATGTCCACCAACAAGTCCTTGTTTTCCATTGCGATAATGCACCGAATTCCAAACACAATTAATTCATAGCAAAAATAGGATTTTTACTTCAATTTCGTACAAAATACGAGGAATTTAAAACTTTTTTATTTATAATATCGTTCTTTACAATAACACAGCGGAAATAAATAAGTACATCACAACATATGATAATGGAAGCTCTTCAATATTATGACAACCTATCACGGTGACTTCAGATCCAGGCTAAATCCAAATGTGCAACTAGGAAACTGTGGGCATGTCAGTTTCATACAACTGACACAATGCTATAATACAGCGATTTCACCATCTTACAGATCATAAACTTGAATGCAAAAAATAGAAAAAGTGACTATCCTAATTATTTCAGTGTATGAAATGAACTTAATGCCTAATGTAGACATTTACACTTACGATGACACTAGTGCACACTTGTTTGGATTCTATGCATCCTGTCATGCCCCGCTTCCCAAAAAGAGAATAGAGAATACAGAATACAGATATGTGAGTAAGTCTAGCAAATGATTTTCATCTTTCAAAAGCTATCAAGATTTGTACAACATTTCATAGGAATAATCAGAGTAGAAAGCAAGAGAGGTCAACTACACAGGCATATATGAATCAATATACCAACATGAATTTACTTGAAACAAAATTTAATAATCTTAAATAAACCAGATCTGAATAAAGTTAATAATTTTGGGTCACATTGCCCAATACAAATACAAGTAACAGATACAATTATTCAAATAAGCAACATGAAATAATAATAGCAAAAACTCTAGCATCTAAAATCTTAGATCACCAACTCCATCGGGCAGCTGATCACTATAATCTGCAATTCAATAAACTGCCGGAAGAGGAAAACAAAACAAAACGTCCGTCAATGCTAGTTACAGACCGCTTGTAGTGTAGACAACAAGTACAGGAAAGAAACAAATAGACAAGAATAGAGTAACAGCGAAAGCAAGCATAGCATGAAACAGACATTATAACAAAATAGAACAACTAGTATGAATCATGAACTAAATCAAGTAATATAATGTGCTAACAGGGTACGGGTAACATGTAACATATTTCAAGTATCATGCCAGTAGGTAAATAGGTAACAAGTGTCAAGTAGCATGTACAGGTAATCATGTAACAGGTGTCAAGTAGCATGTATAGGTATCATGTTATGTCAAGTCTTGTATTATTACGATCTAGGTAGCACTTCATGTGTCCCGGGTTTTTACCACATGGTTCCTACATACATGCAAATTACGTTTAGATCTAGTGGTGGATTTCTACAGAACCGTGTACTCAGGCATCAGGTAATAGGTAACAGGTAACAAGCATAAATCACAGTCTTGAAATCGCGGTATCAGGAATAGGTATGAATCATATAGTCATGAAGCATGGCAACATATAGTAATAACAATCATGAATCATGTAATCATGAAACATGACAACATATAGTAATAACATGCATGAATCATCACGAATCATGGAAACATATAATTAGAAGTAATAACATGCATAAATCATGTAATCATGAGACATGGATCCATATAATAACAGACATGAATCATGTAATCATGAAATATGAAAACAGGTAATGGAAAACATGGGCCCCCTTCTGAGTACACATACCTATATTGTCTACTACTAATGTCTTTCCCTTAATCTTAGCTTTCTTATTTGTTATTATTATTATTAAACATGCATACACGTGCACAAAATATATCAAGAATAACATGACATGAACAAGTAACTGGTTCAGGTTGGAAGATAAACATGCACAGGTGAAATACAACTCATAAAAGATTAGAACAACGAAAATTCTAGTTCAGGACAGCAAGACTAAACTGCACCAAATCTGGAATTCCCGTTGTCACAAACATGTAAATCTGGATCCGTCAGAAAATCTGGAAAATAGACTATTGGCCGAATCCAGCAAATATATATAATTCATATGGTATTTCCCAAAAATAGGACTCAAAACAGATTTGTATACAGAAAATATGTTCAGCCAGAAATCAGAAGTTTGTATTCATAAATAGAAAAATGGCATAAAAACTTAACTGATTAAATCCAAAAAAAATCTGGGGTATTCCCAATATGTTTAGTAACAGAAAATAAAGTTTCATAATTTTCCAACATAGATAGAATAGTCAAGTAAAATCAGAAAGCAGCAAGATACAGAAAGTTTGTAAATCTGGAATCATAAACACAGTAGTACTAAAGCAGCAATATCCTACAAAATATAAATCAAAATCCAGATCTGTTAAAAGGGTGATAAAATAGATACAGTAGGCTACAATTCATATTCAAAAAGTATTTATAAACAGCAAATACAACTAGGTTGAAATTAAGATTCTTTACTGAACAGTATAAAAATTCTACAGGTAAAGTAGTTTGCACGCATAGAATAGTGTATAAAAGGCAGAATTCTCTATAATTCATATTCACAAATAATTTTCATATACTGACCTTAATAGGGTCTAAAATACTGAACAAAAACGGGGTACAACCAAAAACAGAATCTTCCTTATGCATAAAATCCATATAGATTATATGAAACTCATCTAAATCATAACAAATGTGAAATATGGTGTACTAGATGTCCAAGCAACATGGTATAAGGTATTTGACAAGTCTACAACAAGTTATACTAAATCAAACACATCATGCATAAAAGATCAAACAACACCTCATAATCACGAACACATGCATGTATACAAGAATTGATTATCTCTAACTCTAAATTTATGTCGTGTATGTAATGATGTAACTACGGGCAAATCAACACATAGAGACAAGATATAACAGGGGTTTTGCACAAGAATTGTCTCTAGAACACAACTGCACTACACGTGGTAATTAGTACTTGTATTACACAACAAAAATAATACAAGTTACTTGCCTTATAGCCGACGACGAAAACGACGATGCAAAGAAAATAACGAGAACGGATTTTCGGGCACGAACTCCACGAACAAAGAACCACATACCAAAGCGAATCAATAACGAACACACGATCACAATGAGATCCAACACACACACACAAGAGCAAGAGGGAGAGAGACGGCAACGGTAGTGGAAGCACGGGGTGCACTGGCTGCTGCTGCATCGTGAGGAGGAGAGCAGGGCGGTGCCACATCTTGGGTGTAGGGCATCGCTGTAGTAGAGGAGAAAGGAAGGATGGGGTTACTGTCACGGCGGTATGATAGGGAGCAGAATGAGTCGGGGTTTGGCAAGGGCACAAGGCGGCGCTGGCGTCTTTGGGAGCTCGCGACGGCAGCGAGCTGCTGCTGTCGAGGAGATGCACGACGGGGGGAAAAGCATCGGGAGGGGGTTTGGAAGGAGGTCGGGTGGCACTGGAGGTAGAGGGAGAGAGGAGCTCGGGAGTATGGGTATGTGGCAGCTAGGTTAGATGATAGGGTTTAGGTATACAAGGGGGTATATATATAAGGAGGGGTTATATTTTAGGGTTTTGGGAAGCTGATGGTTAATGGGTGTAAACAGGTAGGGATCCAATAGGGTTAATAGGGTAGGGTTTATATCAAAAGATCCAAAAAGAATATGATGATCCAAATAAATAAGATAGGAACAAAATGAGTAAATAAAATAGGATATGAACAATTATGGAGATAAAAAATAATAGCTCACTAAAACAAAGATGAATCAATAGACGAACAATTGATTCAAGAAGATCAAATAAGAAGATGACAAAAAAAATGGATGAATATATAGAAAATGAAGATCCAATACACCGTCCAAAAAGAGATATAGAGAGAATAAATACACAAAAGAAAAATACACCCAAAAATACATAAAAGGGAAAACAAGGGTTACAAATCCTACTCACCTAACAAGAAGAATTTCGTCCTTGTAACCCCCATTCCCGATAATTAGTATTTTCCGCGTATTTTCTATAATTTGAATTTTTCTAAATTTATTGTGTTAGATTTGAATTGGAACTTCTATTAAAATCTTTTCTAATCGAAATCTATATTTATTTCGAATAGTGGTTTTCTATCCCTAATTGATCGACTATTTATATTATTAATTTTCGGATTCTAATAAATTTGTTAAACCCAAATCCTATTTTGATGCATATCATTATTATTATTGTTATTTTTATTATTATTGTTATTCTTATTGCTATTAGTGTTAATATCTGTTATTATTGTTGTTATTATTATTGTTATTGGTATTATTATTTTTATCATTATTATCAGCATTATTATTATTATTATTATTTTGTTTTAAGCCCAAACATGCTCAATTTAATATATATGTATATATATGAATATTTTAAAAACCCTATTTTTCTTTCTTAATTATTTTCTTTTTGATTAAATTTTCGTTCATGAAATTTCTGTTCTTCTTGATTGAGCTTTTCTTGATTGAACCTATTATCTTTTATTTAATTGTCGGTATTTTTATTTGAACCCTATTAATTTTTATCTACCTCTTAATTGAACCCTAAAACCCAATTTCGCTTGTTTTGACCCAAAACTGCTATTATTGGACCCTAAACCACTAACTCAACACCCTAATTGTACCATATAAATGCAACCCGAATGCAAACCCTAAAAACTGCACAAATTGTAACCCTAGCCACTTATTCTCTCTCTCTTATTCTCTCTCCTCTCCTGTTCACTCCCCCGTCACTGATTTCCCGCCCAAATTAACTCCCCATCTTCTCCGGTGAGCTCCTCGTCTCCGAAGACTCCCAACCCCGTTTTCGCCCTCCATTCGCGACCCCCACCTCCGGCGACCATCTCCACGTCGCTAGCTCACTCCCCCAACCTATCCTTCTCTCCCGCTCTCGTCGACAGCAGAACGCAAAACCCACCGAATTCCCCTTGCTTCTCCACTTTATCGTCCAGCACCACCGGTGCCGCCCCTCTGTTCTGCTTGACTTCGTCTGCCCCATCGCACCGCCACCGGCCGCCATCGTGCCCTCTCTCTCTTCCTCTACTGTAGTTGTAGTTACTGCCATTGCCCCTTTTGCTGTTGGTTGATTTGGGTTTCTGTATTACACATTCTGAGCACGTGTTATATTGTGTTCATGGGATCGTGTTGTTGCAGATTTGTGTTCATTGTTCCGGGATCCTTGTCTCGTTATTCATGGTATTCAATTTTATCGTTTATAAGGCAAGTCATTGTGTCACGCCCCGCTTTCCAAAGCGAATACGGAATACGGATACGCGACAAATGTCCAGCGAATGATTTTCATTATCCATAAGCTGTTCAAGAATCTTTACAACATTTCACAAGAATAATCAGAGTCGGAAGCAAAAGAATCAGCCAATCATGCACATATGAAGCAAAATACCAACAAGAATACTTGAAACCAAAATATATTAATCTCAAATAGTCATGATCTGAATAAGTCAATATCCTGGGTCACATTGTCCAAATACAAAATAAATCCAAGTACCAAAATACAATATTGTTCAAGCAAGCTACAAGAAATAATAATAATAAAATCCAGCACTAATACTTCATGTCATCAATGCCATCTGGAACCTGTTCTTCAAAATCTGCAATTTAACAATTGCAGGGATAGGAAAAAGAAAACAAGTACCCGTCAATTGCAAGTTACGAGCCGCTTGTAATGAAGGATACAAGTACATGGGGAAAAACTAACTAATAACATGGAATAGGCATAATAATAAAATAAACAACTAGCATGGTAATGTGAACAAATACAAGTAGCATGACTCATGTGTCAAGTGAACAAGTATCATGTCAATAAGCATCAAGTATCAAGTATCATGTAAACATATAGCAAGTGTCAAATATCAAGTCTCATGTATTAAGTCTCATGTATCATGTAGTCAAGTATCAAGTAATCAAGTATCAAGTAAGCATGTATTATGTTCAAGTGTCATGTAAGTATGTTCAAGTATCATGTATCAAGTCTTATAGTTATTACTATCTAGGTAGCACTTCATGCATCCCATACCACATGGTTGCTACAATAATCAATTTTGCTTTAGATTTCACACTGGACCATAGAGGGCAGTATACTCAGGGACAAGTATCAAGTATCGAGCTCCAAGCTCCAAGTATCATATATCATATATCACATATCACGTATCGAGTTGTACAAATGGCAAGTACGTATCTTGCGTGCAAGTGTCAAGTAATCACGTGTCAAGCATCATGTATCAAGTAATCATGTATGATCAGTGGATCCCCTTCCGAGTACACGTTTCCGAATTATCCACTATTAGATCTTTCCCTTAAATCCTGGCTTGATTATTTATTATTAATGTCAAATAAGCATGTAGGTGTACAAAATATAGCAAGAATAACATGGCATGATAATGTGACAAGTTCAAGTTGCAAGATAAATATGTACGGGTGCAAGATAACTCATGAAAGGATAAACTAAGCAAATTTCAAGTTCAGGACAGCAAGACCATACTGTAGTAAAACTGAAATTCTCATTGTTACCAACATGCAAACCTGAATCCGTCAAAAGTTCTAGAAAATAGACTCCCAACTGAATCCAGAGAATATAAATAAGACACATAGTATTTCGGAAAAAACATAACTCAAAACTGATTTGAATCCAGAAAATAGGTTCAGCTAGAAATTAGGAAATCGTATTCAAAGTCAGGAAAATAGCATTAAAACACCATAATAAATTCTAGGAAAAATCTGGGATATTCCTCTATATGTCTAGTATCAGAGTATAAAGTTTTGAAATTTTCCAGTAAGATTAGTTTAGCCACCAAAAATCAGGAAACATCAAGAAATGATAGTTTGGCAAATCTGTAACTCCCAACACTGATGTACGAAAACTGTAATTTCTCGCAAACCGTGAAACGAAATCCAAATCCGCTAAAGGGAGATGAAAATAGACAAAATAATCTAACTTTCAAATTTTTTAAATATTTTTCATACAGGAAAATGAATTAGGCTGAAAATACAAATCTTTACATAATAGCAAATAAAATCCAGCAAGTATAGTTTTTATAAACAAGCATGAAACGGCATATAAAACTCATCAATAAAATCCACCAAAATTTTAGGTAATCCCTAAATAGATATAGAAATACTGACCAAAATTTTAGATCAAAATAATGTGTTTAATACTAGTATCAAAATAATTTAGTCACCGAAATCATCACGAAACGAAATCTAGAAATGAAATACACCTCTGTGGTAAAACAATCATATCTCTCACATACAATAACGAATTCGACCAAGGTCAGAGGGGTTTGTAAGAAGACGGATTTCTCTAAAAATCATGTTTAATAATGAAATTAAGATATTGACCTCAATATGGTCTAAAATACCAATCAAAACTGATCTTCGACAAAATACAGATTTTCCTCTTAACCACAAATTAACACACAACATGCGAAACTTTTTCCAAACACAACCATACATGTTATAGAGTCTACTAAGTGTCCAAACATCATGAAGTATGTCCACAACAAGTAAATCACATGGATCCAAACAAACACATGATTCCTCATAATTATCTCATAAATATGATCACATCAAGAATGGTAAAAAATTAAGTTGTTTCATGTCAAATTTTGTGTCGTGAGGCAACTATGGTCAATAGCACTATAGAGACAACACTCATCAAAAATACATCACACACGAGTTGTCTCTAGAACTTAACTACACTACAAGCGGTATTTATGACTTGTATCATACAAACGAATTGAGTACAAGTTACTAGTCTTAACCGAAGACGAAACGAACACCAAGAATAACGGGAACGGATTCCCAGACAACGAAAAAAATCCACGAACGAAAATCCACAAACGAAAGTAACCCGCGTGCAAACTACATGCACGTGCAAAACCCAAGAACCAAGAGAGAGAGAGAGCGTCGGACGACGGGGGTAGCGATGGCTGGCCTTGTTGGTCGCTGCTGCTCCTGTGTCACTGCTGCTGATCGACGACGCCGGAGGACGCCGGAGGGAGAGAAAGAGAGATGGAGATGGATGGACAAGGGGTTGCGGCAATGGGGAGTTGGGTGCGGTGGATGGGTGCAGGCCGATCGGGATGTAGGGTCAAGGAAAGGGGTGTTGGTCGGTGGGTGGTGCAACAGAGAAGAGGAGGGAGGCCGAGGTGTAGGTAAGGGTATTAGGGTTAGGGTTTTAGTAGAGAGGGATTATATAGGGTTTTGTAGTAGGAGATGGGTAATTGGGTATTTGGGTATTATGGGTCCAATAGGAGTAGAAATAGGATTGGTTTAATATGAGTTGATTAGGGTAAAATTCGTATAGGATTCAAAATAGGATTGTGGGTTAATTTGGCTTTGAAAATCAATTAGGGATCAAAAGCAATAGGATTGAAAATAGAATGAGCAACCAAATCACCATAAGCACCCAAGAACAAAATATAGAGAACAAGAACCAAATGAAGAGCGAAAATAACAATAACGATCAAGAACAAATCAAGGGACAGAAAAATCATTCACAAGAAGATCAAAAATGAGATAAATGAATATATATTGAAAGCATCTCCAATATACAGTCCAAAATGTAAAGATAGTACAAATACTCAAGAAAGAAGAAAAAGTACATCAAAAATACGAAAAACGAAAAATAGGAGTTACACATTGTCCTCTTGAATTGCTAATTGTATCAAATTCAAGTTTTGTTGAAACTCTTGCAAGTAGATCTCCATGTTATCGTATTATCTATTGTTCATCTCTTCGTTGGGTCTATTGAGGGTTTACACAAGCTAACCCCAATATTCTTGACATTGTACCACTTTTAACTCTAATGTTTGGATCTTTCATGAGTGCATATAGAATTGATAATAGGGTTATTCATATAATCGTCACACAAATAATTTATTGTAGAGACAGTTGATAGGTTGTATGTTGTTTGATCGATTGATGACTGATTGATGATAAATTAATGTATGAACGTGTTCTAATTTTTTTATATCATGTTTTGACACCCTGCATGCTGATTGAGAAGTTTATCGACTAGTAGAATTGATACCCATCTTGTTAAATTAAATTATTTCATGAAAATACACCAAAACCCTGTATATCGCTTGCTGACCTGTATGTTGACTGCTATTTTTGAACCAGTAAATGATCTTAAAATGAATTACTTACTAAATATGAATTGTTTCCTTATCTTTATAGTTTCCATAACATCTTGAATTTTTGAATTTCGAGTTGTGTAGCGAAAGTTATGCCCGTTTTACTATAGCTGAGTTTTTACCTTCAGATTTTCAGATTATTGTATCTTGCATGCTTAAACAGTAAAAAGGCTGATCAAATGATAAAATTTTGCTCTAATAATTTCCAGATTGTTGCTTTACATGTTTAGGAATTTAATAAGTATTTTTAATGAATTTAATACTGAGTTTTTGGTTGATTCTAAAATTAAAACAACATGATGTCGATATTCTACCTAAACATGAAACCTGTGAAGAACAATGTATTTGACCTAGCTACTGTTGTCGAATTTTGAACTTTAAATATGCATTGGAACAATGTGGAAGTCTAGTTTTAAGAAATTCTGAAGGATTCACTTTTCGATTTCTAAAACAGCGGGAAAATGCACTTTTGTACAGACTACTCTTGTTGTCCAGAATTATATAGTCCAGATTTTAATAGATTAGTAATTTCTATATCGTACTATTGCATGAATTAATGTATGCATGATGCATTGCATGTTCCTAATGAGTTACCGTCATCTTTCTAATTGTCCTACTTCATGTTACCGTCCTATTGTCCCCCTATTAATACTATCGCACCAAATGTCCATTGATTGCTCATTGTATTGTTGCAATGATAAAATAATTAACAAGCTGGGATTTAATGGATTGACTTTAGTAGTGGACAATATAAGGACAGTACTCGGAGGAGGGGTCCGTGTTTCCCTATTTATCGGTCTATTGGTCTATCGGTATATCAGTCATCGGTCTATCGATCATATCGGTAATCGATTAATTATAGATTACTGACTACAGTATCTCGATTGATTCGGTCATCGGTCATTATTGAATATCGTTGCCGAGTACAAGAACTATAGAGCCCACTACTAAGTATAAACGTAACTTGTTTGTATGTAGCAACCATATGGTAAATAGATGGGATGCATGATGTGCTACATTAGTTACGATTAAAATAATTAATAGACTTAAGAGTTGTATCACATCGACACTGCATATTGTTCCTCATTGTTCCTATTGATATCGAATTCATCATTTATTATTGTTACCGAATATTGCAGCATTGTGTATAGCCATTGTATCGATTACCGTGATATTGATTATTGATTATCGTGCCATGTTATTGATTCCTATTGATCCATTGATTCATTATTATAACGTTATTCCATTCTTCCCTTCTTTCTTTACTTGCTGTCCATGACTTGCTCTAAGGACAAATTTTCTCCTTTTTTTAGATGAAGTGTTTACAGGTGTTGAGAACAAACTTTCTGGAGATCTAATGCTTTCTAGTTGCTTATTATTTTATTGAACTTAATGTATTGAGACTTATTATCTATTTGTGATTGGATTATTATTGTATTGGGCTTACCGTATATTTATTATTTTTTTTAGATGTTGGATTATTATTGTATTTGGATATTTTATATTGTTTCATTCCAAGTATTATTGTTCATGAGATTATTATTATTGCCTGCACAATCGTTCTGTATGTTGATCGGATAAACACTTCTGGGTGACTTTAGTCATTCGCTGGGCCAATGTCATGTACTTGTATTCCGTATTTTTGGGAAGTGGGGTATGAAAGTCCTTGAAATTCAAACAAAAGGTAATAGGGTAACCCCAGAAAAGAAAAAGAAGAGGAAAACAGAACGCTACTCAAACAAATGAGGAAACTTCTACTGAATCTCCTCTTCCAAATCCCAAGTTGACTCACCCGGCGAGTGAGGATTCCAAGAAACACAAACCAACTTGATGACCGTGTTCTTAAGCACTTTCTCCTGCCGATCCAAAATAGCAACTAGTAGAATCTCACAAGTCAAATCCGGCCCAACGGTCAACTCAGAATAGTCGATCACGTGGCTCTCATCTCGGATATATCTCTTGAGTTGTGAGACATGGAAAACATCGTGCACTCCTGATAAAGCTAGCGGCAATGCAAGACGATAGGTCATACTGCTTACTCACTCTACAATATCAAACGGTCCAATATACCTAGGGCTGAGCTTGCCCCCACCACCAAACCAAATGACACCTCGCCACGGAGATACCTTTAGGAAAACATTGTCACCAACCTCAAACTCCAAAGCTCTTCGATGGACATCAGCCCATCGCCTCTACCTATCCTGAGCTGCCTGCACGTGCTTCCTGATCTGAGTCACCGCATCAACTGTCCTGATGATCAATTACGGACCCAGAAACTTCCTCTCACCAATGTCATCCCAACACACTGGTGATATGCACTTCCGCCGATAAAGTGCCTCGAATGGTGCAGCTTTAAGACTAGCTGAAAGTTGTTATTGTACGAGAACTCTACGAGATGCAAATGGTCCTCCCATGATCCACCGAACTGCAGCATACAGGACTTCAACATGTCCTCTAGAATCTGGATGGTCTGCTCTTACTGTCCATCTGTCTAAGGACGAAAAGCTATACTGTACTTCAATTCACTTCCCAAACTACTCTGAAGACTCTCCCAAAATTGAGATCAGAATCTAATATCCCTGTCGGATACAATACTGACTGGAACCCCATGAAGTCTGACGATCTCTTGCATGTAATTCTCATCTAGGCTCTTAGTAGACTGTCCGACATGAAAGGGAATGAAGTGAGCACTCTTCGTCAGTCGATCGACAATCACCCAAATGGCATTGTGACCCTTAGGACTCCTTGGCAAAGCAGTCACAAAATCCATAGTGATGTGTTCTCACTTCCACTCTGGAATGGGAAGTGGCTGAAGAAGTCTGGCGGTTCTCTGATGCTCTGCCTTCACTTGCTGGCAGATCAAATACTGAAACACAAACCGAGCCACAGCCCTCTTCATACCATGCCACCAGAAATGAAGCTTCAAATCCTGATACATCTTAGTACCTCCAGGATGAATAGAATACGATGACTGGTGGGATTCCTCAAGCAACTTCTGACGAACTTCACCCTTCAAGACACACAACCTGGACCCAAGATGAAGCGATCCATCAGTATGAATAACCATATCCTTTCGGTAACCAGACTCAACTTTTGCTCTAAAACCCTGCAACTGCACATCACCAGCTTGAGCCTCTTTGATCTGATCAACAAGAGACGAATGAAGCTGAAGCACCAAACAACTTCGATCAAAACTTGGCATCAACACATCCAACTCTAACCTCCGCGTCTGCTAAACCAAATCACTCTGCTGAGTCAGGAACATAGCTACCGGTCTCCTGCTCAAAGCATCTGGCACCGAGTTTACTTTACCAGGGTGGTATTATGAACTGATTCATAATCGGCCATAAGCTCCAACCAATGCCTTTGCCTTATGTTCAACTCCTTCATGGTGAAGACGTACTTGAGACTTTTTTGGTCTGTAAAGATCTCCACTCAGTCCCCAAGTAAATAATGTCTCCCCAGCTTCAAAGCAAAGATTACTGCCGCTAACTCCAAGTCATGAGTCGGATAGTTCTTCTCATGCGGCCTCAACTACCTCGATGCATAAGCAACGACTCGACCCTTCTGTATCAGAACTACTCCAAGACCCTTACCCAAAGCATTACAGTGAACTACAAATCTGCCTGAACCATCTGGAATAGTCAACACTGGCACTGACGTCAACGTGTTCTTCAACTCATCAAAAGCCTTACTGCAATCCTCAGACCAACAGAGCTTCTGATCCTTCCCTGTCAGCTTAGTCAATGGTCCTGCTATCTTTGAAAAATCTTGGACGAATTTCTTATAATAGCCAGCTAGACCAAGGAAACTCCTCACCCCAGAAACTGACTTGGGAACTTACCAATCCTTCCTTGCTAAGTTTCCCAGAGAGCTGATTCTCCCTCAAAGTCTACAGAACCAACCTAAGATGCTCAGCATGATCCTCCTAAATCCGAGAATACACCAGAATGTCATCAATGAAGAACACCACAAATCTATCCAGGAACTGGGAAGTCCCTGTTCATAAGACTCAAGAATACAGCAGGCACATTCATGACCCTGAACGACAATACAAGATACTCACAGTGCCCATATCTGCTCCTGAATGTAGTCTTCTGTACATTAGTCACCTTCACTTTAACTTGATGATACCCAGAACGAAGATCCAACTTCAGAAAATAGCTGCTCCGCTCAACTGATTAAATAAGTCATCGATCCTGGGCAAAAAATACCGGTTCTTCACAGTAACACTGTTCAGTTCTCGATAATCAACGCACATTCGACAACTATCATCCTTCTTGTTGACAAAAAGGAATGGAGCACCCCACGGCAAAACACTGGGTCTGATGAACCCCTAATCAAGCAACTCCTGAATATGCACCTTAAGCTCTGCTAACTTAACCAGTGCCATCCTGTAGGGGCTCTTTGATATCGGTGCTGTACCAGGCTGAACTTCAATACTGAACTCCACATCCGTATTAGGGGATAAACCAGGCAACTCCTCTAGAAAAACATCTAGGAAATTCCGCACTACTAGAGGCACAGCCTCACAGCCTGAACGCAATTCCATCGCACAAACCTCCTGATCAACTGCAATCTCAGCTCGGCCAAGGGGCATCTCCCCGGGATGCAACTCAAACTCTGCCCGACCTGGGATCTAGAATACAACTTTCTTGGCACGAAAATTAATAATGGCGTAGGGCTCACCCAGCCAATCAAAACTGAGAATAACATCGAATCCTGAATTCTCAATTACAATCAGGTCAGACTTGAAATATGTGCCACCAATAATTACGGGACACTACCTGCACTCCCGGGAACAAATGACAATACCGCCACCTGTCACAATCTTCCAAGCCTCCAACATGATGCTGCACTCCAACTGATGGCAAGCCACGAAGCGGTAAGAGACAAAGGAATTGGTTTCCCCGAAATAAAAAAGAATAAGAGTAGAAAAAGAGTAAACAAGGGCAACACCTAAGGTAGAATGAAAAACAAGAGAAAAAGAATTGATGATCAATGGTGAGGAAACACAATGCAGAAGATAACATGAAAGAATAATACAAGAGAAATGAAGAAGTAAGAGGGAAACAACAAAACAGCAATGCAATAAAAGAAAAATATACCTGCAACAACACCCTCTGCTGTCTCAGCATTAGCAGCAGTCAGGTTGAAAGCCTAACCTCTCCTGGGGCAGTGGTCCTCTGACCGACAATCTGGCGGTGAGGAGGAAGCGGTGGCCTTACTGAACCACAATCTAGTGATACTTGCTGAATTGGAGCCCTTGCTGGAAGAGTCATCCTCCACTGCGAGCAATCCCGCACTGAATGGTCAGTAGCACCACATCCAAAATAGTGACGATTGGCACGCCTGCTGTCTCTGCGCACATGCCCAGTCATCTAACAGAAATCACAGAATCCTTCTCTCTGAGGAGCGGCAGAAGGGTAAGGAGTTGCCCTAACAGGATGGGCTGAGACATGCCTCCGAATCGGCCCACTAGAAGGCCTAGCAACAACAAAGTGCAGAACAGTCCATTAGGGAGGAGCCAACCCACCATGAGCCTGCTCCTGAGCTGGAGCTGCCTCAAGAGCCTCAGCATAAGTACGCAAGCGAAGCGAGACGAGCTGCACCTTAATGTCTTACTCAAGTCCCAGCATGAATTTATGAGCCCTGTCCTCTTCGTTCGCCACAAGAATGGCTACGAAGTGGCTAAGTCTAGTAAATTCCGCTGCATACTCATCCACAGACCTGGAGATTGCATGGAAAATATGTAACAAAATTCCAAAATAAAATAACGACCAACCTGTTTCAGGGCCAGGAATTGTTGCTCCATTTCCACTTGAGTGATACTAGGGAACAACTTCTCCAAGAAGCTCCTAGTAAACGTGGCCCAAGTAATCGGTCGTTCGAGCCTTTCGGACTCAGACCTCCACCAAATGTGAGCCAGGTCCACCAGCTGGATGGCTACCATATCCACTCTATCAGCATCGGCAACTCTTGCTGCCAAAAGCCACTGCTCAGTCCGGATCAACCACTGTTAGGACTCCAAAGGCGTTTCAGTACCGGAGAATCTGTCAGGATGCAGTCTCATAAAATCTGTGACTGTATCCGGATGAGGAGGGAGAGCTTCCTGCATAGGCACAGCGGGAGGCAGAACCGGGGTAGCTTCCAAAGCAGCCATCATAAGGTTACTGTGGTTTTGCTGCATATTTATCAACCGTTCCAACACATTGGTAATGGCCTCAAGCCCAGGCTGATCTTCTTGAGGATGAGAAGTGGAACCTCTGCGAGCTATGGTCTGCACAAGATCAAAAATAATTAGCATCCAGATCAAAGTAGATTATAATTCATTCATGTATGCATGGTCTGTGTACTATTGAGCCAATCCCAGGTCGAGCCAAGATTGTCTAATATATCTGTCAAACTAATACATTAGCCAAACTTGGACTCTGATACTACTAAAAACCTTGTCACACCCTGCTTCCCAAAAAGAGAACACGGAATACGGATACGTGACTAAGTCCAGCGAATGATTTTCATCATCCATAAGCTGTCAGGATCTTAACAACATTTCACAAGAATAATCAGAGTAGGAAGCAAGAGAAGTCAACCACGCATGCATATATGAATCAATATACCAACAGGAATTTACTTGAAATAAAATATAATAATCTCAAATAAACCAGATCTGAACAAGTTGATAAATCTGGGTCACATTGCCCAATTCAAATAATCCAAGTAACAAATACAATTATTCAAATAAATAACAGAAAATAATAATAGCTCCAGCATCTAAAACCTCAGATCACCTACTCCATCGGGCAGCTGATCACTATAATCTGCAATTTAATAAATTGCAGGAAGAGGAAAAGAAAACAAAATGCCCATCAATGCAAGTTACATGCCGTTGTAGTGCAGGCGACAAGTACAAGAAAGAAACAAATAGACAAGAATAGAGTAACAGCGGAAGCAAGCATAGTGGAACAGACATGATAACAAAATAGAATAACTAGCATGAATCATGAACAGAATCAAGTAATATAATGTGCTAACAGGGTACGGGTAACAAGTAACATATTTCAAGTATCATGCAAGCAGGTAAACAGGTAACAGGTGTCAAGTAGCATGTATAGGTAATCATGTAACAGGTGTCAAGTAGCATGTACAGGTATCATGTTATGTCAAGTCCTGTATTATTACTATCTAGGTAGTACTTTATGCATCCTAGGTTTTTACCACATGGTTGCTACATACATGCAAATTACGTTTAGATCTAGTGGTGGGTTTCTATAGGGCCGTGTACTCAAGCGTCAGTTAACAGGTAAAAGATAACAAGCACGAATCACATAGTCTTGAAATTGCGGTAGCAGGAACAGCATGAATCAAGTAGTCATGAAGCATGGCAACATATAGTAATAACATGCATGAATCATATAATCATGAAACATGGTAACATATTGTAATAACAGGCATGAATCATCACGAATCTTGGCAACATATAATCAGATAGTAATAACATGCATGAATCATGTAATCACGAGACATGGCAACATATAATAACAGGCATGAATCATGTAATCATGAAACCTGGCAACAGGTAATGGCAAACACAACCCCCTTCTGAGGACACATACCTATATTGTCCACTATTAAGGTCTTTCCCTTAACCCCGGCTTGGTTATTTGTTATTATTATTAAACAAGCATATACGTGCACAAAAACGAGAAAGAATAACATGGCATGAACAAGTAACAGGTTTAGGTTAGAAGATAAACATGCACAGGTGAAAGACAACTCATAAAGATTAGGACAACAAAAATTCTAGTTCAGGACAGTAAGACAATACTGCACTAAATCTGGGATTCCCGTTACCACAAACATGCAAACATGCATTCATCAGAAAATCTGAAAAATAAACTCTCGGTCAAATCCAACAAATACATATAAGTCGTATGGTGTTTCACAAAAACAGGACTCAAAACTGAATTGTATCCAGAAAACATGTTCAGCCAAAAATCAAAAGTTTGTATTCATAAACAGGAAAACGACATAAAAACTTACTGATTAAATCCAAGAAAAATCTGGGATATTCCCTAGTATGTTTGGATCCACATAGTATTCAAAAATAGAATCTTCCTTATGCATAAAATCCACATATATCAAATGAAATTCATTCAAATCATAAGAAACATGAAATATGGTGTACTAGATGTCGCAGCAACATGGTATACTACATCGAACACATCATGCACACAAGATCATACAACACCTTATAATCACGAACACATGCATGTATACAAGAATTGATTATCTCTAACCCTAAGTTTATGTCGTGTGTGTAATGAGGTAACTACGGGCAAATCAACACATAGAGACAAGATATAACAGAGGTTTTACACAAAAATTTTCTCTAGAACAACTGCACTACAGGCGGTATTCAGAACTTATATTACACAACAAAAAGAATACAAGTTACTTGCCTTATAGCCAACGACGAAAATGACGATGCAAAGAAAATAAAGAGAACAGATTCCCGGGCACGAACTCCATGAACAACGAACCACGTACCAAAGCGAATCAATAACGAACACACGATCACAATGAGATCCAACACACACACACACAAAAGCAAGAGGGAGAGAGATAGCAATGGTAGTGGAAGCACGGGGTGCAGTGGTTGCTGTTGCATCGCGGGGAGGAGACCACGGCGGCACCGCGACTTGGGTGTAGGGCGTTGCTGCAGGAGAGGAGAAAGGAAGAAGGGGGCTGCTGTTACGGCAATGCAACATGGAGCCGGGTGCGTCGGGGTTCGGTAGGGGCACAGGCGGGGCTGGCGTCTTCGGGAGCTCGCGATTGCAGCGAGCTGCTGTTGTGGAGGAGAGGCGCAATTGGGGGGAGTGTCGGGAGGGTGTTTGGAAGGAGGTCGGGTGGCGCTGCAGGGCTGTCGATGCAGCGGGAGGAGAAAGGAAGGAGGAGGGCACCAGAGGTGGAGGGAGAGAGGAGCTCGGGAGTATGGGTATGTGGCGGCTAGGTTAGATGATAGGGTTTAGGTATACAAGGGGGTATATATATAAGGAGGGGTTATATATTACGGTTTTGGAAAGCTGATGTTTAACGGGTGTAAACGGGTAGGGATCCAATAGGGCTAATAGGGTAGGGTTTATATCAAAAGATCCAAAAAGAATAGGATGATCCAAATAAATAAGATAGGAACAAAATGAGTAAATGAAATAGGACATGAACAATTATAAATGGGGATAAAAAATAATAGCTCGCTAAAACAAAGATGAATCAATAGACGAACAATTGAGTCAAGAAGATCAAATAAGAAGATGACAAAAATAATGGATGAATATATAGAAAATGAAGATCCAATACATTATCCAAAAAGAGATACAGAGAGAATAAACAAACAAAAGAGAAATACACCCAAAAATACATAAAAGGTAAAACAGGGGTTACACATCTCATACTACATATGGCCGAGGGCAAGCCCTTATCGCACTCCTTATTATAGGGTTCAGTCGCTCGTTATGGAAATTTTCACCCGTGACTAGAGAAAGATTTAGATATTCTGTGAGTTTTAAGCCCACGCCCCGATAATTCCGGAGATGAATCCCACACAGTAAATGAGCGGGGACACTCCCAATCACGTCTTGATAATTTTGGAGATCCAATCTCACACCGAAAGCTATGACGCCTCAATAATCACCAAACACCCCATGAACGTCACCTCGATCCCGATAATTCGGAGATGAATCCCACACCGCAGATGAGCTGGGGACACTCCCAATTACATCTCGATAATTCCAGGAGAAAATCTAACACCGCGGACCAACAGAGGCCCTCATACTTATGTTTTCCCTTACTTCATCATGTCCCCAATTTAGTACATGTCCTTAGATTTAATTATAATCATTATGACCAAGAACTAGCTTACCCTACCGGACTTAAATCAACACAAGGAGAATTGTTAGCCAACACAGGCTACTTCTCAAATTTCATTTATAACAACTAGCCGGTCACAACAGGTCTCGCTCGGCCTCTAGATTCCAACCATCTCAACACCGAGATCTTATAGATTATCTTAACCTTAATTACACAATTTCTCATTCATGATTCATTTGATTCTTTCCTTAATTCACTTTAAATTGTCAATTTTAAAATATAACTTCACATTCTCTTATAATATATCCTAACAAAGCATTTCAACTTGATGAAACTCCTTACAAATATCGTACATTTATTTTCCCAAATTCATTCTTCATTTATCTCTTAGTTTATCATATAAATCATTTTCATGAATAATAGGATAAAATTTCCTTTCATATGACACGCAAATTCTACGATAAATTATCACATTTTAATCTTTCATCACAAAATAAATTATTACAAATTTTACTCCTTAAAATAAATATTGTACAATATAATTTTCATCCAAATGAATTTCCCACATTCATGTTTAATTATATCGACTATCCCAAAGTTAATTCATTTTTAAAAAACAATTATTCTTTAAAGGATCCCAAGATAACCATCTAGGCATATTAATTAACTTGTAGTGGAATTTTACCAACCAAAAATTTCTAAATTTGTACATCATATTTGTTAAAATATTCCATTAATATTCTAGTATAACTTAAGATTTATCTTTGATTGAATTTTATGCAAAATATGGCTGAAAGAAATAAGAAAAAGTCTTTAAAAAGAATAACAATGCCCTGGCTCGAACCCAGAACCGGTAGCAACCCAACCCGCAGCCCAAACCAGCAGGCCAACTCACTGTTATGGGTTAAGGGTTACCACAATTCTTGTAAACCCGAATTACAATAATTATATTAACTCTAAAATTTCGATAACTCAATTGCTATGCATTCCTTTACAATTTCAGAATAAAAAACTTCTAATATTAGTGTCTATACAAATAAAATATATGACAATTTATTCAAGAAGAACATAGAATTTTGTTATTTAAATTGTATGAATCACGCATAGTCTTATACCTTAAATTAAATGAATAATTGATCCCCACACAACTAGAATTTTTTAGAAGTATTTATTTTTATATTACTATTGTGCATACGAGAAATCAATCCATGAGGTTAGTGCATGAAATTCCACTAGATAAAATCTCAACAAAACTCCTACACATACACACATTAAATTCATCATATACTACACAATCATAATGAACATTCACAAATTAAAGTTCTAGAGTAACTCTTTCACATGCATAAATCAATTCATCTCTATCTACAAAACACAATTTCTGCATGCTAGAAGATTATGAAAAACACTCACACATTCACATACCAATTTAATTTATCCTCTACATATGTTTCGGCTATGCATACAATCTACTAAAATATCAGAAGATAGTGAGAACACTTACCTCAAAAAGGACCACCTAGTAGTTGAACCCTTTAGCAATGGCTCCAAAAATTGCATAAAATCAATCCACAAGCTCTCCTCCAGCCAATCCCGAAAGCCAAACAACAATTCCCTTTCTTGACTCTCTCTTTTGTTTGATTTATTTTGTGTTGATTTGGGGTTAGGATAGGGGGTATTTATATGGGTAATTAGGGGGTAGTTTTAGCAACTAACTATCCTTTAATCCACTCACACACGCACTCACACACCCCACTCACCCACTCTTGAATACCAAGTCAAACTCCGAATGTGTGCAGCCGGTTTTTGGGAAAAGTGCACATTGCACGTGTGCACGTGTTTAATGAAATTTCATTTTACTCTTATATTTTCATTTTATTTCATTTTAAAACATCTTCTTTAATAAATAATTACATTATTTTTCTTTACAACAATTTAGTATAATTTGTTTAAATTAATCTTAATGAAATTTTAGTGCACAACTTTTGTAATAAAAATAATGTAATTTGCACCTGTATAGGAGGAAAAGCACATGCAAAATACGTGTGGAAAAATATTTGAAAGAAAATATTTTACGGTTGTTACAACACTCCCTCCTTAGAATAATTCTATCCTCAAAACTATACTTAAAGAGTAAGAGAAGTAAAAGTGTCACTCCCCGCTTCCCAAAATCCGGAATACGACTACGTAATGTAGGCCCAACGAATGATGTAAACACCATCCATAAGTTGTACCAGACTAACTCAACAATATGAAATAACAATCATAACCACGCAAAGATATATAATCACATAAATAAGATCAACTTCAATAATAAATAAAATAATTCAAATAATAATATCCAACATCTGGGATAAAAATAAACTCCGGGTCATAAAGCCCAAAAACAAAGTATAATATCAAGATAATGTTCAGAGGAATAAATCTAGCAATAAATTAATTCAAGCAATCTAATCTTAGACTCCATCTTCTAGAATCGTTGCTCATCAATTCCTTCTGGTATTGTTCCTCCAGTATCTGTAAATTCTTGATCTAAAAAGAAAGAAAATAATATCCTTAGAGCAAGCCAGAGATAGCAAGTAGAGGGAAACAGAGAATAATAGGAACATGGTACATAAAAAGAAAAAGGACGGGATCAAAGTCAATAACAAAGACAAGAATGGCAATAATGTCAAGGGTCTATGTTTAATCATGCATTCAATTAATAATTTCAATTCAAGTTCAAGATTGGTGACAGTATACGGGATCAAGCATGAAATGTCAAATGCAGGTTATTGATCATTTTATTAACCTATCTAGTGCACGTACTACTGCATCCCATTCCACAAGCTCGGCGCAAGCACACAATGTACGCTTTAGACTGATGGTGAATTCACGGTTCGTGTACTCAGCCTAGTAATTAGTGTTTAATGTATAATGAGAGTAATTATCAAACAGTATTTTATGGCCATCAGTCAGTACAAGTCAAGCAGTAGGGCCCGACCGATTACAGTTTTCGATTGTTCACTACCAAGTCGTCCCCTAATACCCCGGCTGGTTATCATTTTATTTCATCATATGTGATCATGCAAGAAGGTATCGATATTGTATCATGCTAGGTGTGTCCAATTCTACTCATTATAGACAAATCAAGAAGCAAACAAACTAAATAACACAAATCACACAATTTGGACAACATGATGTTGTTGTACATAAACACAGATTACCACTACTACAGAAAAGAAAATCTGGATCCGTCAGACCGTCAGAAATTCTAGAAACTAGACTCTCTGCCGATTACAGAAAATATATATACGACATATAAAAGCTACAGAAACTAGGGTGAAAATCCAATTCTTTTCAGATTTTATGTTTACGCAGCAAGTTGTAAATTGTGTAAACATATATGAATTAGGTCAGAAAACTCTTCAATTACATCACCAAAAATTCAGAGTGGTTCCTACACATGTCTAATCTCAGCCAAATTTATCTCATATTTTTATTTTACTGTTAACATGTTCAATTTAATTATGAAACAGAAAGATGTGCATGAATTTGTGAATTTGGAATTTCAGACACAGTTGTACTAAAATACTGATATCTAACAGATTATAACTAGGAATTCAGATCCATTAAAAGTTTTAGAAAATAGATTCATGGGGCTATAATTCATGTTCAGAAAGTTATTTCAAATTACAACAGCAACATGGTCGAAAATATGATACAAAAAGACACAAACAGCAGTCCAGAAAATAGTTTGATATGAATAGGAAACAACTTAATCATACAACTATATAATTCATGCTAATTAATAATCAAAGTGACACTAGATGTTTAACATGCATAATTCTAGTTTTAAGATTCAATTTCACAGGCAAGGTAATCAATTCATTAATTCAAATTCAATCTTACATATTCAATTTATCAAACAATTCTATAACACATGGATCAGATTATTTTTCATGTAAATGTGCATATGCAATGTGTAAGAGGGACTAGGTTTTATATCAAAGAGGTAAGCACGATGTTAGGAATATATTGGGTTAGCTCGTGTAAACCCTCAGTATGCTTAACGGAATTTTAAATAGCAATATGATAAAAAGATTTGGATATACTTGCAGAGATCAAAGAATCTTGAACAAAACAATAAACCAAATGAAGAAGAGACTTGCCTTTTAGTTGTTAATTTTGAATATATAGAATAACGGGATGAGAATCCCGGGCGACGAACCACGAATACGGAAACACGAAACATGTGCAAGCCCGTGCAATACACACACATAACGGTAAACACAACAACCAGATCTGATACCTCCTTGCAGTCTCAGCTGTCTAGACCCATAAGCTATTACCTTTCCCTATTGCATCAGCACACAGCCCAAACTGCGATGGGAAGCATTGCTGTAGACATGATATTTGACTCCTGCTCTTGGCAAAGCCAAAATGGGAACAGTAGTCAACCTTCCCTTCAACTCCTGAAAGCTAGCTTCACACTGCTCCGACCATTTGAAACTCACGTTCTTCCTTGTAAGCCCTGTGAGTGGCACAGCTATCTGGGCATAGCTCTGAATGAACCTTCTGTATTATCCAGTTAAACCCATAAAACTCTTAATCTCTTTCACTGTGGTCGGCTTTGGCCAATCTTTCACTGTCTCAATCTTCTGTGGATCAGTAGCCACTCCCTCCTTAGAAAGGATGTGACCGAGGAAGGTGACTTCAGTCTTCTAGATTTCACATTTGGACAGCTTTGCATACAGTTTCTGCTTCTGTAGCTTCTTCACTATCTCTGCTAGGTGCTCAACATGCTCTTCTTCTGACTTGAAATAGACCAATATGTCGTCGATGAATACAACGACAAAAGAATCGATGAATGGCCGCGGACCCTGTTCATCATGTCCATGAAGATAGCAGGTGCATTGGTGACTCCAAACAGCATGACTAGAAACTCATAGTGACCATGCCTAGTTCGGAAAGCCATCTTGTGCACATCTTCTTCCTTTACTCGGACTTAGTGATATCCTGACCGCATGTCTATCTTGTAGAAAATAGCTACTCCTTGTAGATGGTCGAACAGATCCTCGATTCGAAGAATTGGATACTTGTTCTGTACTGTAACCTTATTCAACTCTCTGTAGTCGATACACATCCTCATCGATCCATCCTTCTTCTTCACCAAAAGAACTGGGGCTCCCCAAGGTGACGCACTCAGCCTGATAAATCCTTTGCCCAACAACTCTTCAATCTACTTCTTGATCTCATCTTGCTTAACCGGTGCCATTCTGTATGGTGCCTTGGAAATGGGTGCACTCCCTGGCTGAACGGAGATGTTGTCTACATCTCGATGAGGAGGAAGCCCAGGTAGATCTTCAAGAAACACTGCTGGAAAATTCTGAACTACTGGAATCTACCTCACTTGTTCAGGAACCTTCTGCTCCGCCAAAGCTGCTACCAACTGCACTACTACCAACTGCTTATACTTCCTCTTCCATTGAAATGTAACTTATAGTTCTCTTGGTGCCTTCACCATAACCTCCTTGCTCTTGCACTCAATAATGGCACTGTAAACTGACATCCAATCTATGCAAATAATGATGTAGACCCCCAAAACTGCCAACTCAATAAGGTCGATGCCAAAGAGCCTGCCTCTGATCTCAAGATCACACCCTTCATAATATCGGTCAGTAGTTAAGTTTTCTCCTGACGGAGTAGCCACAGATAGAACTTTGCCAGAAAAAGTTTTAGGGTCGACTCCCAATCATTTTTCAAATGAGGGTGATACAAATGTGTGCGATGATCCCGTATCAAATAAAAATGATGCTTTTATTCCATTTATTTGAACATCTCCTGTTACATAAGAGTACTCTCATTGCATAACATTTCTTACATAAATAGAAAAGCAACAAAGCAACTAAACATCATCTCCTATACCCGTGATGACGTTTTCCACATCATCAGCATCGGCCTCGGTCAAACTGAACACTCATCCCTGCTGGAATTACTTTTGCCCTGCATTGGACTACTTCTGACTCGGCCCTTCCCGCTGAAGCTGAGGGCAAAATGGCTTGATGTGACCCTCCTTGCCACAAAGATAATAAGTCCTGCTTGCCTGCGACTTGGTACACCCAGGAGCTAAGTGGCCTGACTCTCCACACTTGAAGCAGATGGGTAACCTTCCAGCCACTGCAACAGCATTTGCTCCGGTTGGTTTGAAACGCTGTGCTGGGGGCTATCCCCTGAAATTGCCCGGCACTACAAGCCTTTTGCTAATGCTCCAATTATTCCTCTTGACCTGTACTGCCTGCAACTGGTTCATATCTGACTCAGTAGCGGCATTCCTCCTGACCAACTTCTCAAATCTTTGGATACCTAGGGGTATCATGCGGATCCTCAAGGTTGGCCTCAACCCTTGCTCAAACTTCCACCTTTCTTGTCTTCATCCTGAACCAATTCCGGCGTGTACCTTGAGAGTTGGTTGAATTTGGTCGCATACTCCTGCACAGTCATACCACCTTGCTGCAAGCCCAAAAACTCCACATACTTCTTTTTTTGAATATCCATGGAAAAATAGTCTCCTGAATTCTCCAAGAAACTGTTCCCAAGTAAGCTGCACATTGCCCAAAGTCCTCTTCAGTGATTGCCACCAAACTCATGCATCTTTCTCTAGCTGGATGGTGGCCAACTTCACCTTACTTGCCGCAGGGGTCTCTAGCATTTCAAAGACTGACTCAATCTCCCTAATCCAGTCATCAACAGCATCTGGATTAGCCTGACCCTCAAACACAGGTGGTCTCATCCTTTTGAATGACTCTACCAGCCTGATTGCTTCGGGGACCTGCACAGTTGGCCCTGGCCCAGCGTTCCCGACGATGTTGGCAGCGAAAGCATTTAAGGTCTGATATACTCGAGCTAGTTCGATCTCCAAATCTAGCCCTTTCTCACCGATATGCCCTTCGCCGTTCCTATTCCTTCGTGCCATTTCTGAATCATAAAATTCATCATTAATCATTATAAATAACACAAATAATATCTCTTCAACAAAATTTATTCATTCCAAAATTAAACTTTTTTACATTCAGAAAGAAGAAAAAAAACTTTGCTTCATCAAATCCATTACATCCTTTTAACAAAAGACATCATAGATTTTACGGTTTCTTTTGGCTGCTCTGAGCTCTTCCCATTATTCCTGGATTTCCTTCTTCATATCTTCAAAACTCTGATGCCGCTCTTGCTTGTCCCAGCGAGTGATATGGTCCAACTTGGCAAAGTGTCGATCATTCACGTACTGAACCTTCTCGAGTTCGCACACTAGAAAACTCAGCACCTGAATGCACTCCTTATTTTCTACCCGTTGCGCTTCCAAGTGGTTTACTCTCCACTTTTGAGCATCCAATTCTCTTCGAAGAGAAGCAATATTATCATCTTGGTCATCCGGAACAATTTCTTCGTCTGAGGATTCTTCGGGGAAATCAGGCGGAGGTAGGGTAATCTCCCTGGACTATCCATCCGACTACACATAGTCCCGGATTTAAAATAAAAGCTTGTCTCCATCGAGGCAACCTCATTCCCAGAGTACACCGCCCGACTGGGTCTATAGTCCCAAAGTATATTTCCCGACTATATAGAGTGCCCCACTTACGTTTGCCCAGGTTTACTACAACTTCTCTTAGTGCCTAGTTCTTAAGTTTAAGACATGAATAAATTATCATACCTAGAGTTAGTTTTACCCTATAGCGGACTTAATCACAAATACCGAGATAGCTCCATGGCCATATCTCAAAAATATATCTCAAATCTTTTAATTCAACAATGCCGGTACCCGAGATCTCACTAAACTCTAGATCATGAAAATTCATGTTCAAGAATTCATGGGTACTCATACCCTTCAATACTCATGTATTAAACTCAATGTATTCGTATCTTCAATTTATTCACAATTTAATTAATGTCTTATCTTAGCATTATTCATGATTCATTTATTCATTTACAATTCAAAATAAAACAATGTTTCTTTTCATGAACATAGATTCATCCACTTTAAGTCTCATTAGCAATATATCTCAACACACATCAAGTATTTCTTAAACCAAATAAGTGTATAATCTCTTCAACAGAAATTCAATTCACAAAACAATATTTTACTCTTCTCTGAAAAGAAATAAAATGTCGTACTATTAGATATAATTTTTTCGAAGTTATCAACTCCTTTCTATCTCATTTTCACTTTTTAGTTCTCATAATACACATGAAAATTATAAAACTAATTTTAATAAGTTCTATATCTTTTTATAGGAATATTAGATATTTTTTCCAAATTTTATTTGCATTAAAACTCTTTAAAAAATATTTTTAAAACACCCAAAAACAAAATGTGGCCACTGGGTTTCGAACCCAAGACCAACCGAACCACACAGTGAGCGCCCAAAGCCACCACCGAAAGTCACTAAGCCCTTGTGGCTTAACTGTCATGAAACCATATCGAAATCCCAAATACTAGTTCTTGGGTTTCGGATTAAATTAAACGAAAACAAAACAAAAATGGGTCTACCAAGTTTCGAACCCAAGACCTCTTGACAAGCACAACTACTTCTGGTGCACCGACTAACCAAGATGTCCATGTGTGATTTCTGATTGGGAAACACACTGTTAGGCTTTTATTCAATCTTTCTGCCATTCAATTATCTTCACAAAACTCTAATTTTCATTCGATCTAATGTTTCATTAGGCTGCTACTATTTCATCCAGACTGAGTTTTCTTTCTAGCAGTAACTCATAAACTTATAATTGATAATTTAGGCCATAAATCTAAATTGTAAATTATTTCTTCTCATTAATGAACATGAATTATATTTCTTCAATTTAATCAAAATAGCCATTTGTATCTCTTACAAACAATTTAAATGAATCTATATGTACTAATTTAACTTCACAAAAATTCATTTTAACTACAAGGAAAGTCTCAACAATTTTCACACAATTATATATTTCGACATTTGCAAATTTACAAGCATATTTGTTACTGGCAATAACTCTTGCTTCATTTGTTTCATTACCAACTAACATGATGGCAATTAGTATCTTATTCATAGTAAATTTTCTACAATTTATGGCACACACAAAAGCATGGATTTGTTCTACATTCATCTCATCAAATTTATCTATACTACTCATTTAACATACTAGCATGCATTTCCTATATTTAGAAAGCACAAGATCACTTACCTCTTATGAAGAATTTGTAAGCAAAGATGATGAGACATAACTTCTAGCTCCAACAAGCAACACCGAGTCCTTCTCTTCCTAGCAAGAGCACTTCAAAAAGCCTTCAATGCAACCAGAACACTCTCTAAACTTGCTTTCTTTTTTCTCTCTCTAATTTGTTTTACTTGGTGTGAAATGAGAAGAAAAACAAGGGTATTTATATGACAAAGTGAAGGGCTAAAATGGAAATTTCAACCACCTAATAACTATCCACTCACCTTTTAACTTTCCCACTATCTCCAACTCTTCAAATCCCTAACTCCCGGCCTTTCCTTTTCCAAAACCGACCGGCCCTCTCTCTCTCTATGCACGTGTTGTGCACTAGTGCACACACATATAAAAATTAAATACAAATCATATAATTCTAATATGTGTATTAAAAGTTGTTACATGTCATGTGTGATTCCATGCACAACTAAAAAATAGATTTAATTAATGGGCTTGTCTTGTGGGCTTGCTTTTAATTAGTCTAGTGGGCTAGAATCCATTCATTGGTCCATGGGTTTAATAAAAGGCTAAAAAAAGACTCATGCATGCTAAAATAATAAATGAGAGTAAGAAACATAAAGATAGAAAAATTAGCACGTGCATCGTACATGCAAAAATCGAAAAAATGTATTTTTAATTAAAATAAAAATACAAGATGTTACACTCATCTTCCACAAACAGCAAACACCAACATTCGGATCCCCTACACTCCAAAATAGCAAACACCGGTTCAATCCCCCTCGTTCTCAACAGAGACAGAGATAGAGACACACACAGAGAGAGGGAGAAAGCGGCTTGACGGCGAGGGACTCGTGATGCTTGTGGCGACGGTTTTCAGGGGTGTGCTGACGGAGGGGCACTACGGTCGAGGAGCGCGCAGCGGCGAGAGCGAGGGGCTCGGTGCTCTGATTTGCGATGAAATAGAGGAGGAGACGGCGGGACGGGGATTCGAGCTCTGGACGATGACGATGAGGGGTGAGGGACCTTTGGTGGTTGCGGGGAGGATCACGGTGGTCGACGAGGTCGGGGTGCGAGGTGCAGGCGATGGATTTGGTTGGCGAGGTGATGGGTTCCAAGGCATTTGGAAGAGAGGCGGCAACGGGATGGTGGCGAAGGAGACGATGGCGAAGGGGCTAGGGTCATCGGGATGGTGGTCGGAGATAGGATCGGAGAACGGGAGAGATGACGAAGGTGAGGGAGGTTCGGGATGGGTTTGAAAACGAAAAACAGAGAGATGGGAGAGAGAGCGGCGGTTAGGGAGATAAAGAGATGTATTAATTAATTAAGGTTCTTATAGGGGTATTTATATAGGAGATAGGATGTGGGATTTTGTGTTGCGAGTTAATGGATTTAGGGTACGGGTTTAGGCTCCAAAAAAGAGAAAAACACATAGAAACCAACGGGAGAACATATAGCGGAACAATTCAAACTCAAAACACGCAAAGCAAAATTTGCAATAAACCAAAAATAGCAGAATTCAAGCCAAAAGAGTACGGAATGATCAAAAGATAATAAATGAACCCAAGAAAAGCAAAAATTTAGTATTCAAAGGAATCAGATACAATAATCATGGAAAAGAAAATAAAAATATAATAAAATCCAAAATAGAAAAATAGGGGTTACAAATCCTACCCACCTTACAAGAAGAATTTTGTCCTCAAAATTCATACAAGTGGTACATAGGGCAAACCCCGCCAAAAACAAAGCAAGGCAAAATAGATACTCAAACAAATGAGGAAACTTCTCCCGAATTTCCTCCTTCAACTCCCAAGTCGACTAACCTGGAGAGTGAGGATTCCAAGAAACTCAAACCAACTTGATGACGCTATTCTTCAACTCCTTCTCTCGATAGTTCAAGATAGAGACTGGTTGAATTTTACAGGAAAAATACGGCCTCACAGACAAATCTGAGTAGTCAATCACATAACTGTCATACCTGATGTATTTTCCGAGCTGAGAAATATGGAATACATCATGGACACCCACTAAAGCTGGCGGCAACGTGAGCCTGTAAGCTACCTTGCCCACACGTTCCGCAATATCGAATAGACCGATGAATCGAGAACTCAACCTGTCCCCACATCCAAAACGGATAACACCTTTCCAAGGTGATAACTTGAGGAACACATGGTCGCCTGCCACAAACTCTAGAGGTCTACTATGATAGTCAGCACATCTCTTTTGCTTATCTTGAGCAGCCTGCAAGTGCTTCCGGATCTGAGCCACGACAATTATCTTCGTGACCAACTCAGGACCCAAAAGCTTCCATTCGCTGATATCATCCCAACAGACCGGCGATCTACACTTGCTTCCATACAAAGCTTTAAATGGTGCAGCCTTGAGACTCGCCTGGTAACTGTTATTATAAGAGAACTCGACTAAGTGAAAATGATCTTCCCATCAACCTCCAAACTGAAGAACACAGGATCTCAACATGTCTTCTAGGGTCTGAATCGTCCTTTCTGACTGCCCATCCGTCTGAGGATGGAACGCTGTACTGTAGCTCAACTTAGTACCCAAGCTTTTCTGCAGACTCTCTCAGAATTGAGACCTGAATCTCGTATCTCTATCTGATACGATGCTGACAGGAACTCCATGCAGACAAACAACCTCCTCAACATACTTCTCGGCCAAACTCTTCATGGACTGACCCATACGGAAAGGAATGAATTGAGCACACTTCATCAGCCGATCCACTGTCACCAAGATAGCATTATGTCCTTTGAGACTCCTTGGCAAAGCTTTCACAAAATTCATCGTGATATTCTCCCAGTTCCATTCTGGGATTAGAAGAGGTTGCAAAAGTCTCGTGGTCCTCTGATGCTCTCCATTCACTTGCTGATAGATCAGAAACTGAGAGACATCTAGCCACATCCCTCTTCATGCCATGCCACCATAAATGTTGCTTCAAGTCCCTGTACATCTTGGTACCACCTGGATGAATAGAATACAGAGACCGATGAGTTTCCTCAAGTAGCTTCTACTTGACTTCTCCTTTAGGTACACACAACCTAGAGCCAAAACGAAGTGATCCATCAGGATGAATGACCAAATCGGATCTCAAACCGGCTTCCACCTCACTTCGAAACTGCTGCAACTGCTCATCACCTGCTTGGGCTTCCTTAATCTACTCTACCAAGGAAGATTGCAACTGCAACATCATGAACTGCTGAGCTGATCCAGAAAGTAGCACATCCAACTCCAGCTTCCTTATATCCTCCACTAATTTCTTCTGCTTAGTAAGGAACATAGCAGCAGGCCTCCTACTCAAAGCATCAGGCACCAAGTTCACTCTGCCCGGGTGATGCTGCAAATTGATGTCAATGTCTGCCATCAATTCCAACATCTTCTTTGCCTCATGTTCAATTTCTTCTGCGTGAACACATACTTGAGGCTCTTGTGATCTGTGAATATCTCCACTCTATCCCCAAACAGATAATGACTCCACAACTTCAAGGAAAAAGTCACGGTCACGAGCACCAGATCATGCGTGGGATAGTTCTTCTCATGAGGTTTCAACTGCCTCGATGCATAAGCGACAACCCTGCCTCGGTGCATCATCATTGCTCCCAGTCCTCTACCCGATGCATCACAATGGATCACAAAACCACCTAAACTATCGAGTATAGTGAGCACAGGCACTGATGTCAACCGATGCTTCAACTCGGCAAAAGCTTCATCCCAAGCTTCATCCCAATTAAACTTCTGCTCCTTCTTCATCAAACTGGTCAGAGGCCCAGCAATCTTCGAGAAATCCTAAACGAACTTCTGATAATAGCCTGCAAAATCAAGAAAACTCTGCACCTCAGGAACAGACATTGGAATTGGCCAATCCTTGACCGCAGAGATCTTCGACAGATCCACAGAAACACCAGCCCCAGAAAAAATGTGGCCTAGAAAAGCAACCAGATCCAGTCAGAACTTGCACTTTCTGAACTTCCCATACAACTGGTTCTTCCTCAAAGTCTGCAAAAAATTCTTCAAATGCTCAGCATGATCTTCCCTATTCTGAGAATACACCAATATGTCGTCAATGAAGACCACAAAAAACTGATCCAAGAACGGCGAGAACACCTTGTTCATCAGAATCATGAACATAGCCGGTGCATTAGTTACTCCGAAAGGCATCACTAAGAACTGATAATGCCCGTACCTTGTTCGGAAAGCCATTTTCGAAACATCTTGTCACATCCCGCTTCCCAAAAAGAATACGAAATATGGATATGTAACAAAAGCCGAGCAAATGATTTTTATTATCCATAAGCCATTCAAGAATCTTTACAATATCTCACACAAATAATCAGAGTCAGAAGCAAAAGTATCAACCAACATGCATAATTGAAACAAGATACCAACAAAAATTTACTTGAAACCAAATACAAAATTCTCAAATAAATCAGAGTCTGGACAAAAATAAATATCCTGGGTCACATCGCCCAAATACAAATAAATATCCAATAAACAAAAACACTTTATTCAATGTTCAAGCAACAATAAAAATAGTAATAAAGCAGAATTTCCAGCACTAATACATCATCTCGCCAATACCATCTGGTAGTCGTCTATCCTGATATGCAATTAGTAATTTTGCAGGACAAGGAGAAAAGAAGAAAATAAGTACCCGTCAATTGCAAGTCGCGGGTCACAAATAATGTAGGATACAAGCACATGGGAAAACTAACTAATAGCATGGCATACTAACAGTAAAGTTGTTTTATGTCTAAGGTAGTGTCATATGGCAATAACAGTGTCTAGTAACAGTAAGCTCAGTATATCAGTGAATCAGGATAATAGTATAACAGTATAACAGTATAACAGTATCAATCTAGCAGTATCAGTCTCACAGTATCAGTCTAACAGTATCAGTTTTATGTTCTTATAGTCTTGTGTGTATTACTAGCTAGGTAGCACTTCATGCACCCTAAAATCATATCACATGGTTGCTACAACAAACAGTTTCGCTTATAGATTTTGTAGGGGATCATATGGGGTCGTGTACTCAGGTATCAGTAACAGTAACAATAGCAGTAACAGTCAGAACCTAGTGGTCCTCCTCCGAGTACACCTTCCTATAGGGAAGTGTGCAATCAGGTAATCAGCAACAGTAATCAGACAGTCAGAACCTATTAGTCCTCCTCCGAGTACACTATCCTATAGGGAAGTGTGCAGTCAGGTAATCAGTAACAGTATAACAGATGCTCAGTATGGGAAACATGGGCCGCCTTCTAAGTACATACTTCTATGCTTTCCCACTACTAGATTTTTCCCATAAACCTCGGCTTGCTTACTTTTATTATGGTTATTAAACACACATGAATGTGTACGAAATAGTGTCAAATTAACATGGTATAATCAGTATTAGGTTCAGGAAAACAAATAAACATGCATAGATAATATACAGTCACATAAACGAGCAAAACAGTGTATGTTCATATTCAGGACAGCATGATAGTACAGTACTAAACCAGTGATATCCGCTACTACAAACATCCAAATCTGGATCCGTCGAAGGATCAGAAAAATAGACATCCACACGAATCCAATGAATATAAATAAGTCACATAGTACTTCACAACATCTTAACTCAAAATAGAATTTCAAATAGAAAACATATTCAGTCAGAAATCAGGAAAACAAATTCAAGCGCATGAAAACAGCATCAAAACACATTAAATAAATCAACGAAAAAATTGGGGTATTCCCCTATATGTCCAGAATCAAAATATAAAGTTTCAAAATTTTCTAGGAAAAATAAATAAGTCATCAAAAATAAGAAAGCGTCACGAAAACATAGTTTAGCGAATCTGGAAATTCCGACACTGCTGTACGAAAATTAAGATATCTCGCAACCAGTGAAACGAAATCTAATTATGCCAAAGGGATATGAAAATAGATAAAATTTAATAACTTTCACATTTCACAAACAATTTTCATACAGTAAAAAGAATCATAGTGAAAATAGGGTTCTTTACAGAACAACGAGCGAAATACAGCATGTATAGATTTTGGAAACGACCATGAAACACCACATAAAACTTATCAAGAAAACTCATCAAAATTCTGTGTAATCCTCAACTTCATAAAGAAACACTGAACAAAATATTGGATCAAAATAATATGTATAGAATAGTTCTTGAAAATAGTTTGTTAACAAAATCAACCAAAAACTGAATCTGGAATAGGTCGACAGCTCTGTACTAAAACAGCCATAACTCAGTCATACGAAATCCAAATCAAGCAAAACTAGTGGGGTTTAAAAATAGATGAAATTATCTAAATCTCATATTTTATACCGAAATCATGATACTGACTGTAGTATAGACGAAAACTGCAATCAAAACAGAACAGTGCCAAAATATAGATTTCACACTTCAGAACAAAAACGACATAACTTCAAGAATATTGATCCAAACACATCCAAACTTGAAATACAACCTACCAAGTGTCTAAACATCATGATTTAGGGTTATTAACACGTCCACGCCTATTATTTCATATGGGTCTCAATCCAAACGCAATTTCACATAGACTTTCACATACATGATTAAAAATCAAGAATTGGGAATTTCCTAAGTTATTTCATATCAAGGTTTGTGTCATGAGTCATCTATGACCAATTTATCACAATAGAGACAAAATCCATCAAGGAAAACACAATCTAGGGTTGTCGCTAGACCCAACTACACTATAGGTGAACTTTTTGACTTGTATCAAATAAATGAATTGGAGTACAAGTTACTTGCCTTAAATCGGGATAAAGAACGGTGAACTCAAAAGTAGGAGCAAAGCCCACGAACGAAAATTCACGGACTCACGAACGATCCACACGCGCACTCGAGCACGCGCAATAAAAACCCAAGAGTAAGAGAGCGCGAGATGACGGATGGAGAGGAAGCGGGAGAGATGAAGCACGGCGCAAAGGTTTGGGAAAATCTAGGCTTAATGTGTTTGTAAATATATATAAGGATATATATTCACAATTGGGTTGAAGAAGGGGAGGTGCACCTTGGCGGCTATAGGAAAAAAAAGTATTGAAATGGGTCGGGTGTGCACTAGGTGAAAACCGGGTGTGGGTAGGAGGAAAAATGCAGCTACGGTTTTGAGAAGGTAAGAATTGGTAGGCTTTTAATTGGAAAGTATACATATAAGGTAATAGGTATTAGTAGGTGTATTAATTAGGTGGTGGATGGTTTAAAATGGTGTATAAGGGTTAATAAGGATTCAGGGAAATAATTAATATGGTATGGTTAATAGTGCTTAACGGGTTGGGTAATCTGTGTAATTGGGTTTGGTTGGGATTAATATAATGGGTTTAAGAAAAATAATTCCAATAAGAAAAATGAGATAACCAATAAGAGAAAAATCATACAATTAATAAAATGTAACTTGTATTACAGTATAGTTATTATTTGAAATAATTACAAATACAATTTGTAAGTAGGAGTGGATTTTTAATCACCAGTCAAAAGTAACAATAATAATAATATAAATAACAATAATAATAAGAGTAATAATAATAAAAATAAGAATTGTGTTACAATATTAAGATCATAGGAAATAGTTACAGACAAAATTATCGATTTAAAACAGATTTTAAAATAGAAGATCCAAAAAAATTCATTTTCATAAAAGAATTTGAAAACGGAAAAACTAATTTACACAACTTTTAAATACCGAAAATACACGGAAAATACATTTTCGGGGAAACAGGGGTTACAATGCTACCCACCTTACAACAAAATTTCGTTCTCCAAATTTGCTTAGGCGGTACACAGGACAAGGCAAACAAACTAACTGGGGGAAGGGTAACAAAGCAGAGGAATAAAAGGGAAAGGAACAAAACAGTGGCAACACCAGAAGAAAAAAAAAAAGATGCATAAGAATGAGATCAAATGGAGTGCAAGAAAGAGAACAAACAGTATCAAAAGGAAAGAATCAACACAAGATAACAAAGCAATAAGGAAGTAGGCAGAACTGAAATCAAAGAGAGAAAAGACAGGAAAGAATTGAATAAAACAATAAGTCAACGGATGAGAACAATTGCAAGAGATAGGGGAAACCAAAACAATGCAAGGAAGAAGAAGTAACGATATGCTCCTGGGACCTGTGGGTTATGGGCCCACCACGCTTCCGCTGCGCCACTTTGATGGTGACGTTCCAAGCTGCAGACAAGTCGTTGTAGACCACTCGACAACAAGCGACGATCCGAGCAGGAAGAAAGGAATGAGACACCAGATTAAAATTGGGATTTAGAGGAGGGCTTTAATTTAAATAATTAGGTCAAAACTAATGAGCATTAACAAAAATAATATTAATAATACAAAAAAAATTAACACAAAAAAATAAAAATAAATAATAGTGACAAAAGTAATAAAAATAATAATAACAATAATAATCATCATAAATATACTTGTAAAAATAATAATAATAATGAAATATTAACAATACCGGTAAGGATAATAATACAAGACAGAAAATAATTTGGAGTTCATCATTTTGGTGAAAGTAATTCAATATCAACATTAAAAATAAAATAGTAAGAAAAATACAATAATAATAATAGTAATAGTAATAACAATAATAAAAATAATACTAATAATAAGGAAAACATTAATATTAGTAGTAGTAAAAATTCTTTGATGTGGGTTCGCCTCATTTATATCCATCTGTAGACTTGCCTTCTCGACATCAAGTTGCAGGTTTGCCTCCACGACAACAAGTTGCAGGTTACCATCTGGATATTCATTTGCACATTTTGCCTCACCGATATCCAATTGCAATTTGCCTCCATTGACGTCTATTTGCATGTTTGCCATCTCGACATCCAGTTGCAACAAAATGATGAATGAGATGATGCAATCTTCCACCCGTACTTAGATATTGACTGCTCAATTTAAGTACGAAGTTACGTTTTGAAATTTGTGATATTAAAATACACAGTTATTCGAAATAACAAAATTTTCGTTTTAGAAACAATTTTATAGAAGATCCAAAATATAATAAATAATAATCGAAATACACAAAATATTCGAAAATACATATACATATTAAGAAAATACAGGGAGAAGAAGAATGAATTTTATACTCAACAAAGAGTCAACAAAGGAGGACGACTACAAGGGATGAAAATGGAAGAAGAAGAAGAAATCAACGAATTGAATATGAAGCAAGAGGAACAAGGAGGCACAAGCAGAATTTGAAGAGGCTATAGCAGGAAAAGAATAACTAGCATGATACTCAAAATGAGTCAACAAATGAAGATGAATGAAAGAATCAAAGGAATATAGGTATGGAAAGAACGAAACTACACCCAATAAGGAATCAACAAATGAGAACGACTAAAAGAGACGGAAGAAATAAGGAATGAAGGAATCGAATAAGAAGGGATCAAAAAGAAAAGAATAAGACTAGTATCCAGATCAATGTTGATAATAACAGATTCATTTATGCATACATTGTTGGGGAAATGTTGAGCAGATATCAGTTCGAGCCAAGCTTGTCTAATATATTAGGCAACTAATACATTAGCCAAATCTGGACTCTGATACCACTTAAAAACCCTGTCACGTCCCGCTTCCCAAAAACAATACGGAATACGGATACGTAACAAAAGCCCAGCGAATGATTTTCATCATCCATAAGTTGTTCAAGAATCTTTACAGTATCTCACACAAATAATCAGAGTCGGAAGCAAAAGTATCAACCAACATGCATAATTGAAACAAGATACCAACAGAAATTTACTTGAAACCAAATACAATATTCTCAAATAAATAAGAGTCTGGACAAAAACAAATATTTTGGGTCACATCGCCCAAATACAAATAAATATCCAATAAACAAAAATACTTTATTCAATGTTCAAGCAACAATAAAAATAGTAATAAAGCAGAATCTCCAACACTAACAAATCATCTCACCAATACCATCTGGCAGTCGTCCATCCCGATCTGCAATTAGTAAATTTGCAGGAGATGGAGAAAAGAAGAAAACAAGTACCCATCAATTGCAAGTCGCGGTTCACAAATAATGTAGGATACAAGCACATGGAGAAACTAACTAATAGCATGACATACTAATTGCATTAGTATGTCATGCTGGCAGTCGTCCATCCCGATCTGCAATTAGTAAATTTGCAGGAGAAGGAGAAAAGAAGAAAATAAGTACCCATCAATTGCAAGTCGCGGTTCACAAATAATGTAGGATACAAGCACATGGGAAAACTAACGAATAGCATGACATACTAACAGTACAGTTGTTTTATGTCTAAGGCAGTGTCATATGGCAACTAATAGTGTCTAGTAACAGTAAGCACAGTACATCAGTGAATCAGGATAACAGTATAACAGTACCAGTCTAACAGTATCAGTCTAGCAGTGTCAGTCTCACAGTATCAGTCTAACAGTATCAGTTTTAGATTCTTATAGTCTTGTGTGTATTACTAGCTAGGTGGCACTACATGCGCCCCAAAATCATATCACATGGTTGCTACAACAAATAGTTTCGCTTGTAGATTTCGTAGGAGATCATATAGGGTTGTGTACTCAGGTATCAGTAACAGTAACAGTAGCAGTAACAGTCAGAACCTAGTGGTCCACTTCCGAGTACACCTTCCTATAGGGAAGTGTGCAATCAGGTAATCAGTAACAGTAATCAAACAGTCAGAACCTATTGGTCCTCCTCCGAGTACACTTTCCTATAGGAAGTGTGCAGTCAGGTACTCAGAAACAGTATAACAGATGCTCAGTATGGGAAACACGAGCCCCCTTCTAAGTACACATTTCTATGCTTTCCCACTACTAGATCTTTCCCATAAACCCCGGCTTGGTTACTTTTATTATGGTCATCCAACTGACATGAATGTGTACGAAATAGTGTCAAATTAATATGGTATAATCAGTATTAGGTTCAGGGAAACAAATAAACATGCATAGATAATATACAGTCACATAAACGAGCAAAACAGTGTATGTTCATATTCAGGACAGCATGATAGTACAGTACAAAAACAGTGATTTCCGCTACTACAAACATCCAAATCTGGATCCGTCAAAGGATCAGAAAAATAGACATCCACACGAATCCAACGAATATAAATAAGTCACATAGTACTTCACAACATCTTAACTCAAAACAAAATTTAAAATAGAAAACATGTTTAGTCAGAAATTAGGAAAGCAAATTCAAGAGCATGAAAACAGCATCAAAACACATTAAATAAATCCACGAGAAATCTGGGGTATTCCCCTATATGTCCAGAATCAAAATATAAATTTCAGAATTTTCCAGAAAAAATAAATAAGTCATCAAAAATAAGAAAGTATCACGAAAACATAGTTTAGCGAATCTGAAAATCCCGACACTGCTGTACGAAAATTAAGATATCTCGCAATCAGTGAAACGAAATCCAATTTTGCCAAAGGGATATGAAAATAGATAAAATTTAATAACTTTCACATTCCACAAATATTTTTCATACAGTAAAAGGAATCATAGTGAAAATAGGGTTCTTTACAGAACAGCGAGTGAAATACAGTATGTATAGATTTTAGAAACGAGCATGAAACACCATATAAAACTTATCAAGAAAATTCATCAAAATTCAAGGTAATCCCCAACTTAATAAAGAAATACTGACCAAAATATTGGATCAAAATAATACGTTTAGAATAGTTCTTGAAAATAGTTTGTTAACAAAATCAACCAAAAACTGAATCTGGAATAGGTCGACACCTATGTACTAAAACAGCCATAACTCAGTCATACGAAATCCAAATCAAGCAAAACCAGTGGGGTTTGAAAATAGACAAAATTACCTAAAACTCATATTTTATACCAAAATCAAGATACTGACTGTAGCATAGACGAAAACAGCAATCAAAACAGAACAGTGCCAAAATACAGATTCACACTTCAGAACAAAATCAAAGTTCCAAAAAAATACATTTTGACAAAAGAATTTGAAAACCGGAAAAACTAATTTACAAAAATTATAAATACCGAAAATACACGGAAAATATATTTTCAGGGAAACAGGGGTTACACATCTTCTGAATTCACTTTAACTTGATGATACCCGGAACGAAGATCCAACTTCAAGAACATCGAAGCACCTCCCAGTTAGGAACAAATCGTCAATCCTCGGTAATTGATACCTATTCTTCACAGTGACATTGTTTAACTCTCTGTAGTCAATCCAAAGCCTGTGGCTACCACCATTCTTTTTGACGAACAGAACTGGGGCTCCCCAAAGTGAAACACAAGGCCTGATAAAATCCTTATCAAGTAGCTTCTGAACTTGCACCTTCAGTTCCGCCCATTCAACCGGTGCCATACGTACGGACTCTTGGAAATAGGCACCATAGCTGGCTGAACATCAATGTTGAACTCCACATCTCAGTCTGGTGGCAAACCGGGCAAATCCTCGGGAAAGACATCAAGGAAATCCTGCATAACTAAGGGTGCAACAACCCCATTAGAGCCCAACGACACAAGCGAAACAGTCTTGGGATCCATCGAGTTCTTGACATGCCCTGACAGTGTCTTACCCGCACGGAACACAAACTCTGGTTGACCAGAAAGCTTGAAAGTCACCTTCTTCTCTTGGCAATCAATCACGGCACAAGAAACACCCAACCAATCCATGCCCAGAATGACATCGAAATTGGAATTGGTATTCACAATCAAATCAGCTAAGAAATCCACACCACCAATCAGCAATGGGCTCTTCTTGCATACCCTAGAACAGAAAATGACACCACCACCTGTGGTGATGTCCCATGCTGCAGGAGGAAATGAAAGAGTGGGTAGCACCAGGATCAAACAAAACATGAATTGGAAGGGAGAAGACTAGAATAATGCCTAGAAGATGATGAAACAAAAGATAAGATGCTAGCAGGATATATGCACGAATAATTGTACAAAAGAAGGAAAATAACATGCAGAAAACTGAAATCAAGAAAAATGAATAGTTCAACTACAGTGATATACCTGCAACCACTCCAACAGCTACCTCCGCTTCCTCAGCTGTCAGGTTGTAAGCCTAACCACGACTCCTAGTGTGGCCTCCTCTAGGAGCCACACGCCTCTGCTCAAAGGTTTGCCTCTGTAGTGGAAGAGGCGGTTTACCCTGACCACGAGCCAGTGCTCCCTACTGAACGGTACCTCCAGCCTGAACAATTGCCCTACTCCTGGGGCTGTCCCCAATCATATGATCACTGCTGCCACATGCAAGGCATAGTCGATTAGCTACCCTACAGTCCCACTGTGAATGCCCAACCTTATGGTAATAGCCACAAGTCTCGATAGTCCTCAGAACAACAGGTGCATACGGCTGCGGGAGGAGGTGGAACTGGCCTTCGAATAGGTCCTCCGGTAGGCCAAACTGCAACAGGGTGCGGAACAGTCCGCTGAGGAACACCTGACCTGCTAAAGGTCTGCTCCTAAATCCGAGCAGCATCCAGAACGTCAACATAGGCACAAAGCCGATAAGCAGCCAAGCGGTCCTGAAGGGAAAAATTCAAGCCCAACTAGAATCTACGAGCACTATCCTCATCAGTGGCTACAAGGACAGGAGCGAAGCGACTGAGCCGAGTAAACTCTGCAGCATACTCATCCATAGAACGGTTTCCCTGGTTAAGATAATGTTCAAATTAATATTATCACAGGTGAAGTAGGCAACAACAATGACAATTAAGAACATTATCTAGCTGACCTGAGCTAGGAAAATGAATTTTCGTTCCATCTCTACCTTGGTAACACTGGGAAAGAACTTTGCCATGAAGCTCTCTGAGAAAGTGGCCCAGTCGATGGGTCTCACCATCCTTTTGGTTTCAGCCCGCCACCAGATGTTAGCGAGATCCACCAATTGGAAGCTAACCACATCCACACGATTAACATCAGCAACACGAGCAGCGATCAATGTTACTCCGTCCGGATAAGCCATTGCTCGGCCTCCAGTGTCAACTCAGTACCTGAAAACTTATCTGGGTGTAGCCTCATTACATCTGCTACTATACCAGGCCTTGATGGCAGTGGCCCAGGTGCAGGTCCAGCGGTAGTTCCATTGGCCGCCAAAGTGGCCCTCATCAATTCATTGTGCTCCTGCTGGAGCGCCATCATCTGCTGAATTGTCTGAAGAATAGCAGTGTTTTCTGGCTGCTCATCCCTCGGACGGGAAGAAGAAGAATTCCCACAAGCCATAGCCTGAAACATGATAAAATATGGTCAGTACCCAGATTATATGTTGGTTATTATATATACATTCATGTGATCATCGTGGTGTACAAATTATTGAGTTAACCCGGCTAGAGCCAAACTTGACTAATATATCAATCAAAGCCAAACCTTCATAAAGATAGTCATGTTTGACTCATATATTATCCAACCTTGGGCTCTGGTACCACTAAAAACCTGTCATGCCCCGCTTCCAAAATACGGAATACGAGTACGTAACGTAGGCCGAGCGAATGATATAAATACTATCCATAAGTTGTACCAGACTAACTCAACAATATGAAATAACAATCACAACCACGCAAGGAGATATAATCCCATAAACAAGATAAGATTCAATAATAATTGAAATAATCCAAATAATAATATCCAACATCTGGGATAAAACAAACTCTGGGTCATAAATCCCAAAAACAAAGTATAATATCAAGACAATGTTCAAAAGAATAAATCTAGCAATAAATTAAATCAAGCAATCTAATCTTGGACTTCATCTTCTAGAATCGTTGCTTACCAATTCTTTCTAGTATTGTTCCTCCAGTACCTGTAAATTCTTGATCTAAAAATAATAAAAATAATGTCCTTAGAGCAAGTAATGGACAGCAAGTAGAGAAAAACAGAGAATAATAGGAACGTGGTATATCAAAAGAAATAGGACGGGATCAAAGTCCATAACAAAGACAAGGTGTAATACCCCGATTTTCCAAATATATGAAGATTATTTACTTTGTTGCACGTGGTATGCACGTGTAATATTTTGGCTATTATTTTCAACATGATGAGTAAGAGCATTGTTTTTATAAAAGATTTTTCCTAAAGCCCAAGTGTTTATTTATCTCTTCTACAAAATAATTATTTTGGCCCAATTAATTTTAGCCCATGAATTTAAACCCTTTTATTATTTTCTACAACTTGTAATGTGTAGCATCTTTTCTTTTTATTTACCGGGTATTGATGTACAAATTTTGTAGAGTGGTTTGTGTGTGCACGTGCACTCAATGTACACGTGCACAAGGCACAAAGCTTGGCCGGATTGTGGTGAGTGGGTGTGGGATCATGGGCGGTTACATATGAGGTGTGGGTAGTTTTCACAACTTCCTAGTCCATCCTAGCCCTTGATCTTCCAACTCCCTAGTGCATCCTAACCCTCCATCTCACTCTAATTTGTGTATAAATACCCCCCTCTCATTCTCTATTTCTTTTACACTAGATTATTATTGTAAGAGAAGTATTTGTGAGAGTTGTGTGTGTGTGCTTTTCTGTGGGGGACCGAGTAGCATTCTGAAAGCTTCGGTGAGGAGCAAGGAGCAAGGAGTGCTGCACTGCATTGAGGAACTTTGCTGGATTCGATTACTTCATCAAATAAGGTGGGTGTTTCTCAGGACTTCTAATGTAGGAATTATACCATGATTATTATAATTGCTACCATGTTATGGAAAGTAAATTCAATGTATTAGAAATTGCCTGAGCATGCTATTGATAATGAGAACGAATGAGTCGGTACAGTCGACTGTCGCATGAACCAGTCGACTGGTATGAGACCATTATTTTCATGTTGTGGTAATAAGTATGTAAGCAAACAGACGTAATAGTGTGATTACTAAATTTTATAATTTCCCTATGACACATATGATGGAGGGAAGGTAAATGGATGAAAGGAACTAGCGATGATTAACAAAACTAAGAGCTGTCGGTGTAGTCGACTGACAATGTGTTCAGCCGACTGGTGCATCGATTTAAGTATGATTATTCGGCAATTCCATGAAATGAGATATTCCATTATGTTGACCTAGTATAATGACTTGAGATTTATATCTTCATCTTCGTAAGAAAGTTATGAATAGTGTGAATACATGTTTAAAGTATTTTCCTTAAAGAAAAGTGCATATTAGTAACTTGAAATTCCATGCTACGATGTTGCTGAACAAGTAAGGAGTGTGGTGTTTATAAATATGAATGTATGTATGCTGTGATGAAAGTGCATGTGAGAACGGTTAAAAAGATAATTCCTATTTTTTGAATTATGAAACTGATCAGTCGACCTAGTGCGTGTAGCCAGTCGACTGAGCTGAACTTAGAAATGTGCTATTAAAAATCCCAGGCAGACGACTGGTGGATGAACAGTCGACTGTCACGTGGATGACACTGTGAACATGAAAAGTTGCGGGACAGCCGACTGGCCGTGTGCAGCCGTCGACTATCCCGAGTATTTATGATGAATCTGCATTGGCTGTATGAGTCGACTGGTGTCCTTCCAAGTCGACTGTACAGAGTGGACTTTGATGTGTATGAGATTTTATTTTTATTTGCTGTTGGAAGCTGTGAATTTTATGACTGAAGTCTATGAACTCTTTTTATGACTGTATGGATTTATGTAAAATGAATCATAGATGGGAATTGAGAATTAAATGAACATGAATGGTTAAGATCATGATGAGAAAGTCTGTGAGACTCTAAAATGAATTATGAGCTGAGAGTGCTCAATTGGAAATTGTGAATGGGAAATTGAACAAAAGAGTAGCTAAGTCTCCCCCGGCAGTGAAATGAAATGATATTGAAAAGAAGACCAAGGTTGGTCATGTGTAAATGAAATGATATGTACGGTTTGGTGGAGAGGCTGACTCTAAAGCTTTGATTTTTATTCATGATTCTAATGATTTTAGTACATAGTGAGGAGGTGACGAAAGTGAGAGAAAAACATAAGTATGAGAACTACAGTTTACGGTGCGGGTGTGTGAGCCACAGAATGCATGCTTGATGAGTCAAGACATGGTGCGGGCGCAACTCAGAATGATCGGACTCTAGTCACACTTGTGAAATGTTTGGTGACTGCAAGAGGATCGTGTTCAGGGAGGAGGCTTGAATTGCCACAGAATGCATGCTTGATGAGTCAAGACATGGCGTGGGGTTCCCCTCTAGGGTCCAGTGCACGAGCTTGTACTCATAGACCATTTATGATACTCACCGTAATTACAGAAGTAGAGTAAATCATGGCGAGGGATTGAACCCTACAAAAATGAAGAACGATTAAGAGGCTTGCCCTCGAACCTATGTAGTATGGGATGCATAGAATCTGAACAAGTGCGCATTAGTGTCATGTAAATTAAATAATTGCATTAAGGATTAAGTGCACAATCATGACACGACATCATTAAGAGTTCCCTTTTGATTTATATTCTTATTATGAACAAGTTTGTGATTTGTTAAGAAATGAGATTCGTTATACTGTTTCTGGCATAGAGAGGATGGCCATGTATAATTATCGTCGGTTGAATAAACTGACGTACCCACAGTTTTGTATGCAGGATAAATTACATGTAAAGAGGAATGGATGCATAATGATTTTATCATGTTGTTGTACATTCATGTAAATGTTGTATATTTTTACTTCTGCTGTGCAAATGTAAATGTAATATGATGTAAACTCTGATGTAAAAAAGAAAAGTTTGAATTTCCTTGTAAAATTGTACTCAAAGAAAGTGAAAAGATCCTGTAGAACATCTCGAATTCAATGATTGGGGATTCGGGGCGTTACAGAGTGGTATCAGAGCCACGCTTTCTACGCTTTCACACTTGTACAAATTTATAAGGAATGACACCCTAGAAGTGGATATTAGAGTGTGTGTTTGAGTTTAGAGATTTAAATGTAAGTGACTCACATTTGTGTTGCTCTATGATTTATGTTTCTTCCTCTCTATTCTAAGATGGCTGATCACTTCGACCCTGCTGGAGGCGACGACTGGCATATTATTGAGGAAGAGTACCATCCTGGATAGGCTGATTCTGAGGACGAGTATCACCCTGGGCAAGCAGATTCTGATGATGAGGAGTGGCCTGAATCTCGAGAGATCACCCCACCTCCGGATTCATCTGACGATTCTTCTTCTGATGAAGAAGAGGGACCAGCTCTGAGTGGCGCTGTGGCTTCTCTTCAGAGGCAAGTGGAGACCCTGAAGGAGAGAGTCGGATTGTTGGAGGCTCAGCTGGCGCAGCAGAAGGACGATTTCTCTGTTCTCAGTCACCGAGTGTGGGAACTTGAGAAGAGAAAGAACCTGACGGATGTGCTGAAAGATGAAGTGGATGAACTGCGGGAAGAACTTCGAGCAGCAAAAAGGACCCGTAGGAGTTAGATTGTTGTAGCTTCTATTTTCTTCATTCTGATGTCAAAAATGTTTTTAATTCGAATGTATAAACTTTGGAATTCAATGAAATGCAAGTTGGTTTAAATTCTTGTCTTATACTTCGAATTTGATGGATCTTTTGCATCAGAATATGTCGAGAAGAGGGGCTAGGAATGGTGAAGGTTTGGATCTGGAGACCGAGCTTGCAAGGGTTTATCAGATGCTGAATGCTGTAGCTGTGAACCAAGGAAGAGGGCCGGTGAATCCAGTACCTGAGGCAATTAAGCTAGTGGAATCGTTCAAGAGAATGAAACCACCAGTGTTCGAGGGAAAGTCAGACCCAGATGCGGCTGATAACTGGATTCGGCAAGTGGAGACTATCTTCGAGGTGTTGGAGACACCGGAGGGCAGCAAGGTCAAGTTGGCGACTTTGCAGTTGGAGAAGGATGCGGCTGTTTGGTGGCAGTCGATGAAGAGGACCATGGGAGGCTTGTTGCTCGGCTGGGAGGAATTTCTGGAAGAATTCCGCATCCACTATTTCCCCTCCGACATCCAGGAGAAGAAGGCAATGGAGTTTCTGTCGCTTCAGCAAGGCAGCATGTCAGTGAGGGAGTATGAGACTAAGTTTAATCAGCTCTCCAGGTATGCTCCAGAACTGGTTATGGATGAGGCGAAGAAGGCTCGAAAGTTTGAGCATGGGTTGAGGCCAAGCTTGAGATCCTGGATGATACCTCTTGGTATCAGGCGATTTGACAAGCTGGTGAAGAGGGCGGCAACAACGGAGGCGGATATGGAGCAGTTCCATGTTGTTCAGAACCGGAGGAACAACTGGCAGTCTGGGAAGAGGCCTGCACAATCGGGGAGTTTCAAGGGGCAACCATCTGCACAGAGGTTCAAACCGACAGGGGCAAACGCTATCAGTGTAGCTGGAGGACCTGGAAACAATGTGGGGAGACCTTCTGCAGTCACCTGTTACAACTGTGGGGAAGTGGGACATTACCAATCTCAATGTCTCAAACCACGGGCTGGCAATCACAATGTGCCAATACAGCAGACTGGGAAGAGGCCGTACCAATCAGGGCGAGTATTTGCTTTGACGAAAGCTGATGCTGATGAGGCAGATCAGGTCATCTCTAGTACGAGGGCTGATGTTTAGTAGTTTTGTCATTTCTTCTTCCCGTTTATATTGTGAAACTGTTATGTAATGGTGTGTATTATGTAACAGGCGAACTCTATCTTAATGGAAAGAAAGCTGTTGTGTTATTCGATACTGGATCCTCTCATACTTTTGTGTCTCCTAGATTTGCTAAAGTGTTGGGAGTGGAACCGAAGATTTTTCCAAGCAAGATCGTAGCAGTAGCTACTCCATCAGGGGAAACTTTGACCACTGATCGGTATTATGCTGATTGCGAGATAGCGATTGGAGATCAAATCTTTGGCATTGATCTGATCGAGCTGACTATCTTGGGAGTCGATGTTATCATTGGCATTGATTGGATGTCGGTGTACAGTGCAAGCATCGAGTGTAAGACCAAGACAGTGACAGTGAAGGCTCCAGGTGGACCTGAAGTCACTTTCCAAGGGAAGCAGAAGTGTTCTAAGCTGGTGGCAACTATCCGCAAGGAAGAGACTCCTGTGAAATTGCAAGGGATTCCTGTGGTTCGGGACTATCCGACAGTGTTCTTGGAAGATTTTCCTGGGTTTCCTCCGCATCGTGATGTAGAGTTCAGCATCACTGTTCAACCAGGAAGTGCACCCATTTCTAAGGCACCGTATAGGATGGCTCCAGTGGAACAGGATGAGGTGAAATGGCAGATTGAGGAACTGTTGGGAAAAGGCTTTATTCAACCTAGTGCGTCACCTTGGGGAGCACCAGTGCTTTTGGTAAAGAAGAAGGATGGATCGATGAGAATGTGTATCGATTACCGAGAGCTGAATAAGGTTACTGTTCAGAATAAGTATCCGATTCCTCAAATTGATGACTTGTTCGATCGTCGACAAGGAGCAGCTGTATTCTCCAAAATAGATCTTCGATCAGGATATCACCAAGTGCGAGTGAAAGCTGAAGATGTGCACAAAACTGCATTTAGAACTCGGCATGGGCATTACGAATTCTTAGTTATGCCATTCGGAGTGACAAATGCACCCGCAATCTTCATGGATTTGATGAACAGAGTTCTGAGGCCGTTTATTGATTCTTTCGTCGTGGTGTTTATCGACGATATTCTCGTGTACTCCAAGTCAGAAGAGGAGCACACCGAGCATCTGGCGGCAGTTTTGCAGAAGCTGGGAGAGCAGAGGTTGTATGCCAAGTTATCCAAGTGTGATTTCTGGAAATCTGAAGTGGCATTCCTAGGTCACATCCTTTCTAAGGAGGGAGTGGCAACTGACCCTCAGAAGATAGAGGCAGTGAGAGATTGGGCTAGGCCTACTACAGTGAAAGAAGTCAGAAGTTTTCTTGGGATGACTGGCTACTACAGGAGATTCATTCAAGGTTATGCTCAGATAGCAGTACCGCTTACTGGAATGACCAAGAAGAATGTGAGCTTCAAGTGGACTGAGCAATGTGAGGCGAGATTTCAAGAGTTGAAAGATAAGCTGACTACTGCACCTATTTTGGCTTTGCCTAGAGCAGGTGTTGAGTATGATGTTTATAGCGATGCTTCACATCGGGGACTTGGTTGTGTCTTAATGCAAGAAGGTAGAGTAATCGCTTATGGGTCCAGGCAACTACGATCGCATGAGAAGAATTACCCGCCTCATGATCTGGAGTTGGCGGTGATTATCTTTGCTTTGAAGCAATGGAGGCACTATGTGTACGGTGAGAAATTGAACATGTACACGGACCACAAGAGCTTGAAGTATATATATCAGTAGAGAGATCTGAATCTGAGGCAGCGGAGATGGTTGGAAGTGCTCGAGGATATGCGACCTGAGATCAAGTATCATCCTGGAAAGGCTAATGTTGTTGCTGATGCACTTAGTCGCAAGAGCAGTTTGGCCAGTTTGATTACAACTCAGAAGCATTTGATTGAGGAGTTGGACCGAGCAGGTATTGAAGTTGTTTTGCAAGGATTGGGAGCATCTTTGGCTCAGCTGAGACTTCATCCTACTTTGAATGCAAAGATCATTGCAAGTCAGGAGGTTGATGCTGATATCTTGGAGATGAAGGAGCAGGTTGGTGCTGGCAAGTTGCCCGGATTTCAAATCAGGGATGAAGTGCTGTGGTTCGGAGATAGGCTGTGTGTTCCAAATCAGGCGGACCTGAAAGAGAGTATTCTTCAGGAGGCGCATGCTACTCTTTTGTCGGTACATCCTGGGAGTATTAAGATGTACAAAGACATCAAACATCATTTCTGGTGGTCAGGTTTGAAGCGGGATGTGGCTAATTTTGTTGTGAAGTGTGAGGTTTGTCAGCAAGTCAAAGTCGAAAATCAGAGACCCGGAGGTCTATTACAGCCGTTACCTATTCCGAAATGGAAGTGGGATAACATCAGTATGGATTTCATCACGGGATTGCCTAAGAGTCCTAAAGGCAATGATGCGATTTGGGTTATAGTCGATCGACTGACCAAGTCCGCTCACTTTTTGGCGATGAAACTCACTGCTTCGATGGACAAGTTGGCTGAGATGTATGTTGGTGAGATTGTCCGACTTCATGATGTTCCCTCAACTATTGTGTCTGATCGAGATGCGCGGTTTACTTCGCATTTCTGGAGGAGTCTTCAGACAGCTTTGGGTACCAAGACAGATTTCAGCACTGCTTTCTTCCGCAAACCGATGGGCAGACCGAGAGAGTCAACCGTATTCTTGAGGATATGCTTCGGTGTTGTATACTAGACTTCGGAGGCAGTTGGGAAAGGCATTTACCTTTGGTGGAGTTTGCCTACAACAACAGTTTTCAGGCTAGTATTGGGATGGCGCCGTATGAAGCTTTGTATGGCAGGAAGTGCAGGACTCCTGTTTGTTGGTATGAAATTGGGGAGCGTCAGTTGTTTGGTCCTGAGCTTGTGCAGCTGACTTCTGAGAAGATTGTTCTGATCAGGAAAAGGTTGGTAGAAGCTCTGAGCAGGCAGAAAAGCTATGCAGACAACCGGAGAAGGGACTTTGAGTTTGAGGTTGGTGACTTCGTCTTTCTGAAGGTATCGCCCAGCAAAGGTGTGGTTCGATTTGGCAAAGGCGGGAAGTTAGCCCCGAGGTTTATAGGCCCATATAAGATATTGAAAAGGATCGGGAAAACTGCTTACCGGCTTGAATTACCGGGAGAGTTGTCTCAGGTGCACAATGTCTTCCATGTGTCTATGCTGAGAGGTTATATTCCAGATCCGAGTCATCATTTGCCTGAGGTGCCGGAAGGTTTGCAGTCAGACCTGAATTACATCGAGACTCCTATCGAGATTGTTGACCGTAGGGAGAAAGTCTTGAGGAATAAAACGATACCGATGGTCAAAGTAGTCTGGAGAAACCACTTGGTTGAAGAGGCTACTTGGGAATCTGAGGAGAGGATGTTGAAGGACTATCCTGAGTTTTTTGCTTGATTGTACCTCTGTATCTTTGTATCTTTTGTCTGTTTTTGTTGTTGTGTTGTATTTTCTATTTTTTCTCGCTCTTGGCTGTAGTTCCGGGGACGGAACTATTCTAAGGAGGGAGTGATGTAATACCCCGATTTTCCAAATATATGAAGATTATTTATTTTGTTGCACGTGGTATGCACGTGTAATATTTTGGCTATTATTTTCAACATGATGAGTAAGAGCATTGTTTTTATAAAGGATTTTCCCTAAAGACCAAGTGTTTATTTATCTCTTCTACAAAATAATTATTTTGGCCCAATTAATTTTAGCCCATGAATTTAAACCCTTTTATTATTTTTCACAACTTGTAATGTGTAGCATCTTTTCTTTTTATTTACCGGGTATTGATGTACAAATTTTGTATAGTGGTTTGTGTGTGCACGTGCACTCAATGTACACGTGCACAAGGCACAAAGCTTGGCCGGATTGTGGTGAGTGGGTGTGGGATCATGGGCAGTTACATATGAGGTGTGGGTAGTTTTCACAACTTCCTAGTCCATCCTAGCCCTTGATCTTCCAACTCCCTAGTGCATCCTAACCCTCCATCTCACTCTAATTTGTGTATAAATACCCCCCTCTCATTCTCTATTTCTTTTACACTAGATTATTATTGTAAGAGAAGTATTTGTGAGAGTTGTGTGTGTGTGCTTTTCTGTGGGGGACCGAGTAGCATTCTGAAAGCTTCGGTGAGGAGCAAGGAGCAAGGAGTGCTGCACTGCATTGAGGAACTTTGCTGGATTCGATTACTTCATCAAATAAGGTGGGTGTTTCTCAGGACTTCTAATGTAGGAATTATACCATGATTATTATAATTGCTACCACGTTATGGAAAGTAAATTCAATGTATTAGAAATTGCCTGAGCATGCTGCTGATAATGAGAACGAATGAGTCGGTACAGTCGACTGTTGCATGAACCAGTCGACTGGTACGAGACCATTATTTTCATGTTGTGGTAATAAGTATGTAAGCAAACAGACGTAATAGTGTGATTACTAAATTTTATAATTTTCCTATGACACATATGATGGAGGGAAGGTAAATGGATGAAAGGGACTAGCGATGATTAACAAAACTAAGAGTTGTCGGTGTAGTCGACTGACAATGTGTTCAGCCGACTGGTGCATCGATTTAAGTATGATTATTCGGCAATTCCATAAAATGAGATATTCCATTATGTTGACCTAGTATAATGACTTGAGATTTATATCTTCATCTTCGTAAGAAAGTTATGAATAGTGTGAATACATGTTTAAAGTATTTTCCTTAAAGAAAAGAGCATATTAGTAACTTGAAATTCCATGCTACGATGTTGCTGAACAAGTAAGGAGTGTGGTGTTTATAAATATGAATGTATGTATGCTGTGATGAAAGTGCATGTGAGAACGGTTAAAAAGATAATTCCTATTTTTTGAATTATGAAACTGATCAGTCGACCTGGTGCGTGTAGCCAGTCGACTGAGCTGAACTTAGAAATGTGCTATTAAAAATCCCAGGCAGACGACTGGTGGATGAACAGTCGACTGTCACGTGGATGACACTGTGAACATGAAAAGTTGCGGGACAGCCGACTGGCTGTGTGCAGCAGTCAACTATCCCGAGTATTTATGATGAATCTGCATTGGCTGTATGAGTCGACTGGTGTCCTTCCAAGTCGACTGTACAGAGTGGACTTTGATGTGTATGAGATTTTATTTTTATTTGCTGTTAGAAGCTGTGAATTTTATGACTGAAGTCTATGAACTCTTTTTATGACTGTATGGATTTATGTAAAATGAATCATAGATGGGAATTGAGAATTAAACGAACATGAAAGGTTAAGATCATGATGAGAAAGTCTGTGAGACTCTAAAATGAATTATGAGCTGAGAGTGCTCAATTGGAAATTGTGAATGGGAAATTGAACAAAAGAGTAGCTAAGTCTCCCCCGGCAGTGAAATGAAATGATATTGAAAAGAAGACCAAGGTTGGTCATGTGTAAATGAAATGATAAGTCCGGTTTGGTGGAGAGGCTAACTCTAGAGCTTTGATTTTTATTCATGATTCTAATGATTTTAGTACATAGTGAGGAGGTGATGAAAGTGAGAGAAAAACATAAGTATGTGGACTAGAGTTTACGGTGCGGGTGTGTGAGCCGCAGAATGCATGCTTGATGAGTCAAGACATGGCGCGGGCGCAACTCAGAATGATCGGACTCTAGTCACACTTGTGGGATGTTTGGTGACTGCAAGAGGATCATGTTCAGGGAGGAGGCTTGAATTGCCACAGAATGCATGCTTGATGAGTCAAGACATGGCGTGGGGTTCCCCTCCAGGGTCCAGTGCACGAGCTTTTACTCATAGACCATTTAAGATACTCACCGTAATTACAGAAGTAGAGTAAATCATGGCGAGGGATTGAACCCTACAAAAATGAAGAACGATTAAGAGGCTTGCCCTCGGATCTATGTAGTATGGGATGCATAGAATCCGAACAAGTGCGCATTAGTGTCATGTAAATTAAATAATTGCATTAAGGATTAAGTGCACAATCATGACACGACATCATTAAGAGTTCCCTTTTGATTTATATTCTTATTATGAACAAGTTTGTGATTTGTTAAGAAATGAGATTCGTTATACTGTTTCTGGCATAGAGAGGATGGCCATGTATAATTATCGTCGGTTGAATAAACTGACGTACCCACAGTTTTGTATGCAGGATAAATTACATGTAAAGAGGAATGGATGCATAAAGATTTTATCATGTTGTTGTACATTCATGTAAATGTTGTATATTTTTACTTCCGATGTGCAAATGTAAATGTAATATGATGTAAACTCTGATGTAAAAAGAAAAGTTTGAATTTCCTTGTAAAATTGTACTCAAAGAAAGTGAAAAGATCCTGTAGAACATCTCGAATTCAGTGATTTGGGATTCGGGGCATTACACAAGGAATGGCAATAATGTCAAGGGTCTATGTTTAATCATGCATTTAATTAATAATTTCAATTCAAGTTCAAGATTGGTAACAGTATATGGGATCAAGCAAGAAATTCCAAATGCAGATTATTAATCATTTTATTAATCTATCTAGTGCACGTACTACTGCGTCCCATTCTACAAGTTCGGCACAAGCACACAGTGTACGCTTTAGACTGATGGTGAATTAAAAGTTCGTGTACTCGGCCCAATAATCGTTGTTTAATGTTCAATGACAGTAATTATCAAGCAGTATTTTATGGCCATCAATCAATACAAGTCAACCAGTAGGGCCCGACCGAGTACAGTTTTCGATTGTTCACTACCAAGTCGTCCCATAATACCCCGGCTTGTTATCATTTTATTTCATCCTATGTGAGCATGCAAGAAGGTGTCAATCTTGTTTCATTCTAGGTGTGTCTAATTCTACTCGTTATAAACAAATCAAGAAGCAAACATATTAAATTAACACAAATCACACAATCTGGACAGCATGATGTTGCTGTACAAAAACACAGATTACCGCTACTACAGGAAAAAAAATCTAGATCCATCATAAATTCTCCAAACTAGACTCTCTGCCAGTTCCAGAAAATATATATGCGACATATAAAAGTTACAGAAACTAGGGTGAAAATTCTATTCTTTTCAGATTTTTTGTTTATGCAGCAAGTTGTAAATTCTGTAAACATATATGAATTAGGTCATAAAACTCCTCAATTAAATCTACAAAAATTTAGGGTGGTTCCCACAAATGTCTAATCTCAGCCAAATTTATATCATATTTTTATTTTATTGTTAACATGTTCAATTTAATTATGAAATAGAAAGATGTGCACGAATTTGTGAATCTGGAATTTCAGACACGGTTGTACTAAAATACTGATATCTATCAGATTATAACTTGGAATTCAAATCTGTTAAAATTTCTGGAAAATAGATTCATGGGGCTAAAATTCATGTTCAGAAAGTTATTTTAAATTATGACAGCAACAAGGTTGAAAATCTGATACAAAAAGACACAAAGAGCAGTCCAGAAAATAGTTTTATATGAATAGGCAACAACTTAATCATACAACCATATAATCCATCCAAATTAATAATCAAAGTGACACTAGATGTTTAACATGTATAATTCCAGTTTTAAGGTGCAATTTCACAAGCATGGTAATCAATTCATTAATTCAAATTCAATCTAACATATTCAATTCATCAAACAATTCTATAACACATGGATCTAGTTATTTTTCATGTAAACGTGCATATGCAATTTGCAAGAGGGATTAGGTTTTGGATCAAAGATGTAGGCACGATGTTAAGAATATATATTGGGTTAGCTCGTGTATACCCTCAATATGCTTAACGGAATTTCAAATAGCAATATGATAAAAAGATTTGGATATACTTGCAGAGATCAAAGAATCTTGAACAAAAATAATAAACCAGTTCAAGAAGAGACATGCCTTTTAGTTGTTAATTTTGAATATATAGAATAACGGGATGAGAATCCCGGGTGATGAACCACGAACACAGAAACACGGAACACATGGAAGCCTGTGCAATACACTTACAAAACAGCAAACACAGCAACCAAATCCGATCTCTCCTCTTCCACAAATAGAAAACAACAATCGGATCCCATACACTCCAAAACAGAAAACACCGGTTCGATCCCCCTCATTCTCAACAGCAACAGAGAGAGAGAAAGATAGCGACTTGACGTCGGGGGACTCACGATGCTGGTAACGAGGGTGCTCAGAGGTGTGCTGACGGCAGGGAACTACGGTCGAGGAGCAATGCAGTGGCGAGAGCGAGGGGCTCGGTGCTCTGTTTCGCGACGAAACAGAGGAGGAGATGGTGGGACGGGGATTCAAGCTGTGGATGACGATGACGAGGGTGAGGGACCTTCGGTGGTTGCGGGGAGGATCACGGTGGTCAACGAGGTCGGGGGTGCGAGGTGCAGGCAATGGATTCAGTTGCCGAGGTGATGGGTTTCGGGGCGTTTGGATGAGAGGCGGCGACGGGTTGGTGGTGAAGGAGACGATGGAAAAGGGGCTAGAGTGATCTGGGTGGTGGTCAGAGATGGGATCGGAGAACGAGAGAGATGACGAAGGTGAGGGAGGTTCAGGATGGGTTTGAAAACGAAAAACGGAGAGATGGGAGAGAGAGCGGCGGTAGAGGAGAGAAAAAGAGGGATGAATTAATTAGGGTTATTAAATGAGTATTTATATAGGAGATAGGATGTGGGGTTTTGGGTTGCAGGTTAATGGGTTTACGGTACGGGTTTAGGCTCCAAAAAGAGAAAAACACATAGAAATCAATGGGAGAACATCTAGCGGAACAATTCAATCTCAAAACACGAAGAGAAAAATTTGCAATGAGCCAAAAATAGCATAATTCAAGCCAAAAGGGTACGAAATGATCAACAGAGAATAAATGAACCCTAGAAAAGAAAAAAAATTATTATTAAAAGGAATCAGATACAATAATTAAGTAAAAGAAAATAAAAATACAATAAAATCCAAAATATAAAAATAGGGGTTACAAAAAGAAACAAAAAATACAAAATTTTGAAGCATAAATTTCAGGATAGTCACTCTTCATCCGCTTCTCCGATTCCAAAGTTGCTTCCTCGACTAGCAGGTTCCTCCCTGTTACCTTGACCATGGAAATAGTTTTGTTCCTCAAAACTTTTTCCTGCCCACGATCTCCACTGGATGCTCCTTGTAACTCATGTTCAACTGTAGACCTTCTGGTATTTCCGGTAAGTGATGACTTGGATCTGGTATTTAGCCTCGCAACATGGACACATGAAAGACAATGTGCACTTGGGCTAGATCTTCCAGTAATTTCAACTGATAAGTTTTCTTCCCTATCCTCGTCAGTATCTTATACGGTCATATGTATCTTGGAGCTAACTTTCCCCTTTTTCCAAATCGGCTCACACGCTTTGTCGGAGATACTTTCAAGAAGACAAAGTCACCTTCTTCGAATTCTAATTCCCTTCTCCGATTATCTGCACAACACTTCTGTCTACTTTGTGCCCTGACCAGTCTCTTCCGGATTAATTCTTTTCACCGAAGTCCGCTGCACAATCTCTGGTCCGTACATCTGCCTTTCTCCCACTTCATACCAACACACCGGCGTTCTGCACTTCCTTCCATATAAAGCCTCATACGGTACCATAACGATGCTAGTATGAAAACTATTATTGTAGGCAAACTCTACCAGAGCTAAGTGCCTCTCCTAGCTTTCCCAGAAATCCATCATGCTCCATCTCAATATGTCCTCCAACACATGATTGACCCTCTTAGTCTGCCCATCTATTTCAGGATGGAAGGCAGTACTGAAGTCAATCCTGGTTCCCAAAGTTGTCTGAAGGCTCCTCCAAAAGTCTGAAGTGAACCATGCATCTCGATCTGAAACAATCGATACGGGAATTCCATGCAGTCTCACAATCTCTCCGATGTACAAGTCTGCCAACTTCTCCAACGACAAGGTGGTTTTCATCGCCAAGAAATGAGCAAACTTGGTCAGTCTATCCACAATTACCCAAATCTCATCATTTCCTTTGGTACTTCTTAGTAGCCCTGTAATGAAATCCATGCTGATGTTCTCTCACTTCCACACCGGAATGGGTAACGGTTGTAGTAAACCTACGGGTCTTTGATTTTCTGCCTTGATCTGCTGACAAGTCTAACATCTTGCTACGAACTCTGCTACGTCCCTTTTCATTCCCGACCACCAAAAATGCTGCTTAATATCTTTATACATCTTGGTAGTCCCTGATGTATTGATAATAGAATAGTGTGTGCCTCCTGTAGAACGCTCTCCTTCAACTCTGCCTGATCAGCTATACACAACCTTTCTCCGAACCAAAGCACTTCGTCCTTTACTTGAAATCCTGAAAATTTGCCCGTGCCAAATTGCTCCTTCATTTCTGAATTTCTGGATCGGATCTCTGACCGTCGACAATCTGCTCTCTCAGTGTGGGCTGAAGTCTCAACTGCACCAATGATGCTCCAAGTCCTTGCAATACTACTTCAATTTTTGCTCGATCAAATTCCTCTGCAAGTTTATTCTGAGTTGTAATCAAACAAGATAAATTGCTTTTCCGATTGAGCGCATCTCCACCATGTTTTCCCTTCCCAGGTGATACGTTGACGAATATTTTCTAACACTTCCAACCACCTTCTCTGCCTCAAACTTAGGTTTCTCTGCAGATAAATGTACTTCAAACTCTTGTGATCTGTGTACATATTGATTTTCTCCCCATACACATAATGCTCCAATGTTTCAAGGCAAAAATGATTGCTACCAATTTTAAATCATGGGTTGGGTAATTTTTCTCATGCGATCACAATTGCCTAGACCCATAGGCTATTACCTTTTTCTCTTACATTATAACACAGCCCAAACCTCGATGTGAAGCATCACTGTAGACATCGTAGTCAATTCCCGCTAGTGGCAATGCCAAAATTGGATTGGCAGTCAACTTTCCCTTCAACTCTTGGAAGCTTGCTTCGCATTACTCTGTCCATTTGAAGCTTACATTCTTCTTTGTAAGTCCTATGAGTGGAACAACTATCTTAGCATAACTCTGAATGAATCACCGATAATAACCGGTCAAACCCAAGAAACTTCTGATCTCCTTCACTGATATGTGTCTTGGCCAATCTTTCACTGCTTCTACCTTCTGCGGATCAATGGCCACTCCCTCCTTAGAAAGGATATGACCCAGGAACGCAACTTCGAACTTCCAGAAGTCACACTTGGATAATTTGGCATATAATATTTGTTCCTGTAGCTTCTTCAACGCTTCTGCAAAATGTTCAGCATGTTCTACTTTTGACTTGGAATATACCAAGATATCATCGATAAACACCATGAAGAAAGAGTTGACGAATGGTCGCAGGACCCTGCTCATCATATCCATGAATATGGCTGGTGCATTCGTCACTCCAAACGGCATAACTAAGAATTCATAATGCCCATGTCGAGTTTGGAATGTTGTCTTATGCACATCCTCTTTCTTAACACAGACTTGGTGATATCCTGATCGAAGATTGATCTTGGAGAAAACTGCTGTTCCTTGAAGTTGGTCAAATAAATCATCGACTTGCAGAATATGATACTTATTCTGGATAGTCACCTTGTTGAACACTCTATAATCGATGCACATCCTCATCGATCCATCCTTCTTCTTCACCAATAAAACTGGCGCTCCCCAAGGTGATTCACTCGGTCTAATGAAACCTTGTGGCAATAGACCTTCAATTTGCTTCTTCACCTCATCTAGTTCCACTGGTGTGGTTCTGTAAGGTGCCTTAGATATCTGTGCACTTCCTAGCTGAATAGCAATACTAAACTTCACATCTCTAAGAGGTGGTAGTCCAGGTAGATCCTCCAAGAATACCATCGGAAAGTTTCAGACTACAGAAATCTTCTTGACTTCCTCAGGGACTTTCTTCTTGGTCAAAGCTACCACCAACTCCTTGCATTTCTTATTCACCTGAACTGTTACTGCTGGCCCTCTTGGTGCCTTTACCAGAACTTCCTTGCTCTTGCACTCGATGCTAGCATTGTAGATCGACAACCAGTCTATACCAATGATGATATTGACTCCCAATACCTCAAATTCTATAAGATCGATACCCAGAATTCTCCCTCCAAGCTTGATCTCACTGTCAGCATAATACTGATCAGTGGTGAATGTTTACCCAGATGGTGTAGCAACTGCCAAAACCTTGCTAGAAAACTTTTTTGGGTCTACCCCTAACCTTTGAGCAAATTCTGGAGACACAAAAGTGTGCGATGAACCAGTATCAAATAAGATGGTAGCATTCATTCAGTTTACTAGAAGTCTTCATGTTACATAATGATTTACATCTTTCAGAATATAACATTTCTTCTACTACCAGACTGGAAATACAACACAAATTCTACTCAGATGCTCCTATACCGGTAATGACGTTGTCAGATTCCTCAGCATCCTCCTCTGTCAGAGCAAACAATGACCCCTGCCGGTACGGTTTCTTCCCTTGATCTTCCTGCTTCTGATTCTGCCCTCCCCGCTAGAATTGTGGGCAATGAGGCTTAGCATGGCCTTCTTTCCTACAATTGAAACAAGTTATGGGAGTCTGCGGCATGGTACACTCTGATCTGTAATGACCCGCTTCTCCACAATTGTAACAAGTTAATCCTGGGGACCTTGTTCCTCCATTGTCTGGCCTTCCAACCATAGTAACAACATTCACCCCGGACAGCTTGAACTTCTACATCGGGGGTTTTCCCTTGAAGTTGCATTATGTCGCGGGCCTCTTACCAGCATTTTGGTTGCTCCTCTTGTATTTCACCAGCTGATATTGCCAGCGTTCCAGTTGCTCTCCGCACAAGCCTGTCGAATTTCCTGATACCGAGGAGTATCATACAAGACCTCAGCCCTGGCCTCAGACCTTGCTCAAACTTTCTCGCCTTCTTTGCTTCATCGATCACCAACTCATGTGCATACCTGGATGGTTGAGTAAACTTCGTCTCATACTCCCGAACAGACATGCTACCCTGTTGCAAGCCCAGAATTTCCATCACCTTCTTCTCTTGTACATCCATTGGGAAGTAATGACTCCGAAATTCCTCCAAGAAGTCCTCCCAAGTAATAGGCTCATTGCCCAAAGTCCTCTTCATAGACGGCCACCAGACTCTGGCATCCTTCTTCAACTGAATGATTGCTAGCTTCACCTTACTAGCCTCTGGGTCTCCAACACATCAAACATCGTTTCAATCTGTCGGATCCAATCATCGGCTGCATCAGTATCCACCTTGCCTTCGAAAACAGGTGGTTTCATCCTCTTGAAGGACTCCACTAACTTCATAGCTTCTGGAACTTATACTGCCTACCTTGCCCTTGTATTCCGGTTCACACTTGATGCAATATAAGTGTTAAGGGTCTGGTATACGTAGGCCAACTCTGTCTCCAAATCAAGCTGGTTTCCTTCTCCGCTTGACCCTTCACCATTTCTAGTCCTTCTCCTGGCCATTTCTAGTTTATAAAACTTCATCAATCATCAAAAGCAACAATAATATACACTTTCTACATTGTTGTCGAACACAATTTATTCATTTCCAAATAAATTTTATATATCTATACATAAAATTGGTTCATACATCCATATATAGATAACATCAGGAAACTCCAAAAGCTTCCTACAGAACATTACATTAGCATAAACTAGTCTAGACTCTACGGTTCCTCTTAGCTTCTCTGAAACTTTCCTGTAAATCATCAATTTCCTATGCATCCTTTCGCATCGTTGACGACGTTCTTGTTTTCCCTAATGGGTTTTGTGGTCCAGCTGGGTGAAATGCCGAGCATCCTTTGATGACACTTCTCGAGTTCCCATACTCATTGACTCAGGGCGGCGATGTTTCTCTTATCTGCCTCCATGTGGGTTACTCTCCACTTTTAGATAATCAACTACTTCCGGAGAGATGTGATGATATGATCCTTCTTCTTTCGAACTGGCTCTTCGTCTGACAATTCATCTTGGGGTTCAGGCGGACGTGGAGTGATTTCACGAGACTCTGGCAGTTCCTCCTCTTCATCTGGGTCTTCTTCTTCTTCAGGTTCCTCTTCGGGGTCCTCAAAGAATATTTCTTCCTCCACTTCTTCCATAGGATTTTGGTTATCTACCATTCTACATCTAAAGGGGAAGAACAACTTCGATACATATATAAAGCGACATAAATGTAAATTGATACAACTATAACATTTAGACCTCTAGAAAATGATACTCACACTTTGAATGTCCACCCTAATATGCTTTCCTTATAATTTTGCACTACTTGTTGAAGTCGGCTCTGATACCACTCTGTAACGCCCCGAATTCCAAACATATGTAATTCGTAGCAAAAGCAGAATCTTTACTTCAATTTCATACAAAATACAAGGAATTTAAAACTTTTTCATTTCAGTTTCTAAAACAGGTAAATTTCATATTTTTGGAATAAAAGAATTTTAGATTTTTGGGGACGAGATCCCATATAATTAACAAGCTTGTTTCAGTTTGAATTGATTGAATTCCTAGTTGAATAAATTGAACTTATGGATGATTGGGAAGTGAGATTTGAAAGTTGATTTTTAAAGAATTTTCATAAATTGATTATGTTTCCATATTTGAAAGAGTCTTTTATTGCAGTATCTGTTGATTAAAAGGAATGTGATTAATGTGAAGTATTTTGTATAATTGAACCAAGTTGGGGTTTGATTTGAGATTTAGGGTTATGTTGTGGATCCTAGAAAGTTAGTTGACAATTTTTGTGTTGTGAGCACTAGAAGTTGAGAATGTCCCAGAATTACTGGCAGTGAATTAATTGATTGTGGGACTTGACCAGGAATGGTTTGTGTTCCTAGTTTTGTGGGTTTAAGTCGTATAGGTTGGAGCTAGCTTTAGGTGGCTCAGGTTAATTATATGTATTCAAAAGGACAGGCACTAGACGGTGACATGATGAAATGGGAGCAAACATGAGTATGATGACCTCAGGATGATCTACGGTGTGAGATAGTCCCCAGAATTATCGAGGTGTGAATAAAATAGTCTCCGGAATTACTTGCGGTGTGGGACTGATCTCCAGAATTATCAGGATCGAGGCGATGCTTATGGGACGTCTGCATGTGGTGAGGCGTCATTACTTGCGGTGTGGGGTATTCTCGAAAATTCCCAGATATGAGTGAAATAGTCTCCAGAATTATCTGTGGATAGAGATTGACTACCAGAATTATCGGGGCATGGGCTAGGTACTCACAGAATGTCAGAATCTTGTATTAGTCATACTAGCAGGTTGCATAACGAGGGATTGAACCCTATAAAGTGGAGAACGATAAGGGCTTGCACCGGACCTATTTAGAATGGGATGCATAGAATCCGACAACTATGCATTAGAAATCATCATATGCATTTGTGTTTCTTGACTTGTTTTATGCATGCTTACTTTCTGTTTTATCTCATACACTTAACACTTAGCCTAGCTTCACTTGTTGTTCTATATTCTATTTATTATTTTTTATGCATCATTTATTATTGGTTTAGATATGCATCAAGTTTGTGATTGTGAGATTTAGAAGTATCACTATTACTATAGTTGCCGTCAGTTGCATTTAACTGACGTGCCCACTTTCAATAGACTTTTGCAGGTTTACAAGTAAAGCTTCGAGTATAAATGAAAGTTGTGAATTCACCGTGTTGTAATAGAATTGTAATTAATGTGTTAAATTCCGCAATGTTTTTTGTAAAAGGAGATGATGTAATAAAAAGTTTTAATTTTTCCTGTATTTGATACCGTGTTTATAATTGCAATTGAAGTTGATTCTGAAAATTGGGCCAATTATTTCTAATTTTATTTATTGAAAATTCGGGTCGCTACAAGTGACTAGTGTGGAATCATGCTTGTGAGGTCCCAAAAAGAACTTGAGTGTTTTGGAACCCCAAACCAACCCTTCCCCTTCTCCAAAAGTGGTCGGCAATACAAAAGAGGGCAAGAGAGCCCAACTCCAACTCATTTGAACTCTCTTCTTCCACTCTAAAAAACTCTCTACTTTAGTTTTTGTGCTATTTTAGGCAGAACGTGGAGGCTCAGAGGTGCTTGTGATCAAGTGGGAGGCTTGGAGACAAGGCTAGGAGCTAGGAGAAGCACGGAGTAAGCTTGGTGATCACTGTAGCACTCTTTTCTTCACTAATAAGGTGGGTGTTTTCTAACTCTCTTTGCATGTAATGTTGTTTGTTTATGATGTGTATGACATGTTAATAAGATACAGCTAATTCTTCAATAAAGATTAAATTATCAGAAGCGAAGTGGTGAAGAAATTGTAGTGAAGAAAGTTGTTGTCTTGTTGTAGAGAATCATTTTCTAATATGTATCATGCAAATATTATTTAGAAAATCAACTAACATCATGCTAAACACTGTTAAGATGACTTGATCTCTGTTTTGAGTTAATAGCATGAAAATGAGTAGAATTCTAGTTCGAAGTAGTGTTTGTTTAGATGTAAGTTGTTGTTTCATGTTCTTGTTCATGCATGCATTGTATAAGCATATTGTTACATATAACTTCCAGTTAAATTCATCTACTGCCATGCCATGGTTTTTATGTAAGATTTGAGTTTTGTTTGAGCTAATAACTTGAAGCATGAATACAAATTCTTGCTCGTAATAACTAGTTAAACGAAAAAGTTGCTATTTTCGGTGCTTCAAGTTATCTCCTTCTTTACGTTTTGAACTGAACTAATAATCAATTAAAATATTAAATTAGCATGTTAAAAGATGCTATTAGACTTGGGCATTAGTATAAGTAAAATTGCATTTGAAAATAGTAGTTATTTAAGTGCAAATGTATCAATCGTATTGTGCATGCTCAATGTTTTGAGGAAGAAGTTTATCCACTATTTACTTGTTTATGATGTTTGTGCCATCGTTTAGGGGATTTAAACCCCCCATTTCGAGCTCAATTTTCTGTATAAAGTGTATATTTGAATTGATGCACGATCGGGCTCGAATAGCCCTTGCAGCGAGTTCGAAAGGAGCTTAAAAACGATGGTTTTTTGCCATTTTGTGCATACTATTTTTATATTGTGATTGTTGTTGTTTAGGGTGTTTCTTCTCTCTTTTGTGGGTGTATCATTTTATTTGATGCCTTATTGAATGGTCCAAAGTTTAGGGTTGTTTAGCCCTTGATTCGAATGAAAATAGAAGCACAAATAGTCAGTTAATTCACTGTTTGAGCTGTCTTTTGCTGGCTGGGAATTGCTCACTGTTCGAGCAATTTCATCGCTCATTTGATGCACTAATTACACTATCTAAGACTGTAACCCCTGTTTTTCATTTTTATGTATTTTTGGGTGTATTTTCTTTTCCCTTGTATTTGTTTCCGTTGTATCTCTTTTGGACCATATATTGCATTTTATTTTCAATATATATTTTCATTTTATTATTTTTGTCTTCTTTTATTTGAATTCCTGATTCTTGTTCGTCTCTTGTTTCGTCCCATTTTGATCAAGCTGATATTTTTTTTATCCTCCTTATTGTTGTTCATCCTATAATTATTTTCTACTATTTTGTTCTTTTTGACCTATTTATATATAATTTTTTTTGGCTTGAATCCCCTATTAACCACTTTGTTATCACCTATATCCATCCCTATATATATCCATACCCATTTTAAATAACCTATTCACCCCAACCCTATAATACAACCCGTTTAACCCACACCGTAAGACCTTACCCGACCCGTTAAGCCAACCCCTAACCCTAATTCCCATCACCCTCTCTCCCCTATATAACCCACCACCTCTACCCTGTTCATCCCGTCACCTAGCTGCTTGTGCATCCCAAAAACCCTAGCGCCCTGTTTCCTCGTTCCCCCGGTCATCCCGAGCTTCCCTCTCATTGTCTCCATCTCCCTCGCCCTGTCTCTCTTTGCCCTGCCCCCCCTGCTCTGTCTTGTCTCTGTCGCACGCCTGCCGCAGGCAGCCAGCCCCCCTCCCGTTCTGTCTTTGTCTCTGTCGGTGCCAAGCAGCGAAGCAGCGGTAGCGGCAGCCTCTCCGGCCGCTGTCGTTCCCTCGTGCTCTCTCCCATGTGCTTTTGTGTTCATCAAGGTTGTGTGTGCTCGCTTTGTGTCTTTGGGTTCGTGCTTCATCGTGGTTCGTGGGTTTTGTTCATGGTTTTCGTTCGTGGTTCGTTGAGTTTGTTGGCTGGGAATTCGTTCCCGTTATTCTTGCTTGGGGTCGTTTTCGTCGTCGGTTCAGGCAAGTAACTTGTATTAAATTCTTTGGCAAATACAAGTACTAAATACCGCTCGTAGTGTAGTTGGGTTCTATAGACAATTTGTGTGTGAAACCCTTGTTGATATTGTCTCTACAGTGATGATTTCACCGTAGTTGCCTCACGACATACATGACATGATATAACCTAGGATTGACCACATCTAATTGTCCTTATGTGTGTTGTTCATGTGTTATCTTGTGCTCGTTCGTGTTATTCGTGATAGACTTATCTTGGACTCGTGGTATATCCTATAACATCTTGTGGGGACATCTAGTATACTTTATTTCGTGTTTTGTTGTGTTTTGGATGAGTTCTATGTGAACTAGTGGATTTTGTGCATGTGCGATATTTTAAGTTTTGCTGACTTTTCAGTTTTGATCAGTATTTTAGATCCTATTAAGGTCAGTGTTTGAGAATATTTTGTGAACATGATTTGTGGAGAATTTTGTCTATTTTCCAACCTTTTTGACGAATCTTAGTTTGGACGTTTGGTTTGCGAGTTATGTCAATTTTACTACAGTTGTGTCGAAAGATTTTTAGATTCTGTTTTCTATGGTTTCTGAAGAGTAATCTATTTTTAATATGATGTTAAAATTATTATTTTTATCTGAAATTTTGCACACTACTTATATACTTGATTGGAGTTTACCCAGAATTTTGGTGGATTTATTTGAAGAGTTTTACAAATCTTTTCATGCCTGCGAATAAAGATTTTACATATAGAATTTTACTTTTGTTCAGTAAAGAACTTGATTTCAACCTATTTCTACTTGTTGTTTCCAAATTATTTCTGAATATGAAAGTTAGCCTACTGTATCTATTTTATTATTCTTTTGGTGGATTTTGATTTTGGTTTATGGTTTGTGAGATATTGCTGTTTTCGTACTGCATTGTTTACAATTCTAGATTTACAAAACTACGGTATCTCGATGTTTTCTTATTTTACTTGACTACTCTATTTTTATTGAAAAATTATGAAACTTGATTTTCTGTTACTATACGTATAGGGGAATACCATAGATTTTTTGTGGATTTATTTAATGAGTTTTCATACTGTTTTCCTGACTTTGAATACGATCTTTTGATTTCTGGCTGAACATATTTTATGGTTTCAATTCTGCTTTGAGTTATGTTTTTTTGTGAAATACTATATGACTTATATATGTTTACTGAATTCGATTGGGAGTCTATTTTCTAGATCTTTCGACGGATTCAGTTTGAATGCTTGTAACAATGGGAATCTCAGTTTTACTGCGGTATGGTCTTGCTGTCCTGAACTAGAAATTTGGTTATTTTATCATTTTATGTGTTATCTTGCACCGTACATATTTATCTTGCAACTTGAACTTACCACATGATCATGCCATGTTATTCTTGATTGGTTTTGCACACCTACATGCTTGTTTGAGACTAATAATAAATAACCAAGCCGGGGTTTAAGGGAAAGATCTAATAGTGGATACTTCAGAAATGTGTACTCGGAAGGGGATCCACTGATCCTACGTGATTACTTGATACATGATACTTGACACGTGATTACTTAATGCTTAAATGCAAGACACATGATTACTTGCCACTTGCACAACTCTACACGTGATACATGATACATGATACATGATACTTAGAGCTTGGAGCTCGATACTTGATACTTGTCCCTGAGTATACCGCCCTCTATGGTCCACTATGAAATCTAAAGTAAAACTGTTTGTTGTAGCAACCATGTAGTAAAAACCGGGATGCATAAAGTGCTACCTAGATAGTAATAACTACAAGACTTGATACATGATACATGCTTACTTGATACTTGACTACATGATACATGAGACTTGATACATGAGACTTGACACTTGATGCTTGTTTACATGATACTTGTTTACTTGATACTCAATACATGCTACTTGTACTTGTTCACCTTACCATGCTAGTTGGTATACATTATTATCCTGCCTATTCCATGTTATATGTTAGGTTTTCTCATGTACTTGAATCCTGCATTACAAGCAGCCCGTAACTTGCATTGACGGGAGTTTGTTTTCTTTTTTCTATCCCTGCAATTGTTAAATTATAGATTTTGGAGAACAGGTACCAGATGGTATTAGTGATATGAAGTATTAGTGCTGGATTTTGCTATTGTTATTTCTTGTCTTTTGTTCTGAACAATTGTATCTTGTACTTGGATTTATTTTGTATTTGGGCAATGTGACCCAGGATATTTGACTTATTCAGGTCTGGACTATTTGAGATTAATATATTTTGGCTTTAAGTATTCTTATTGGCTTTGACTCATATGTGCATGTTGGTTGATTCTTTTGTTTCCGACTATGATTATTCTTGTGAAATATTGTAAAGATTCTTGAACAGCTTATGGATGATGAAAATCATTCGCTGTGCTTAGTCACGTATCCGTATTCCGTATTCTCTTTTGGGAAGTGGGGCGTGACAAAGACCATAATTCACTGTCTAATAGTGTAGTAACTTGAACCCTAAGTCCTAGCTTACTAGCACTTGAATTTGGGGACAATAAGAGCTCTAAATGTCAAGAACGCGCTGTTAGGGTTGTTTTCTATTGGCTATTTTGCTCATTGTTTGGTGTCGATTTGATTGCTATTTTTAAGCTACAACTTGTTGGGAATACCATGAATGGTTAGAGATCGGTAGGACCAAAGAAGCACTTGGTTGCAGCCCGAAGATGTGTTCCAAACATCGAGCGAACAAGGGTGAAACAGCAGCTAGAGGGGAGCTCGGGGTGTTATTTGTTGGGCCGGGTCTGGTCCAAGTTTGGGTTAGTTTCGGGCATGTTTGAGGAGCCAAGTTGGGCCCTGTTTGGGGTTGGATTAGTTCTTGTTCAACTTGAGTTAGTTTCATAACATTTGTAACTAGAACGAGAGTCATGAATGTCGCATAGATGTTTGTTAACCACTTGAACTCAAGTTTAATAATTGTCTAGTTGTCTTAACTTGAAATGAGTGAATAAATTCTAAGTTAGGACTTCAATTAGAATGGTAAACCGAAATTATTGATGAATTAATGAAACGTCAGGCAAAGAATCACATTTGGTTAATAGGATAGAATCCTAAGAGCAAGAAGATCGCCTAGTAGCTCAATTAAGTTAGTTGAACTTGTGGACTAATAAAAATTTAGAATCAAAAGTGCAGATTAATTAACTAATAGTATCAAAGTTTATGTTTAATGATGCAAGATATTGTAATAATAGAAAGAATAGAAACAAGTAAATCTAGAAAATAAATGAATCGGACTAGAAATTCTAGAATTAACAACAATCTATAGTTTTAGGAAAAACATCTCCACGACAAATCCATCAGAGTTCTTTGTTGTCTAATGCGAACATGGAGAAAGGGCTTGACTCTCTTGGTGGGGCAAGGGAAGGCCTGCAGGGTATCCTTTATGTTCTTCAAAACTTTTGATGAGGTCCGGGTGTGGAAAAAGACTACAGGGTCTAGGCGCTACACGTGGAGGGTCCCATTTTCAGGTAGTGGAGACAGACTGCATGGTCCAGGTAAAACGGAATTCCCACAGGGTTGTTTGGGTGCGGAGAGAGACCATAGGTCCAGGCAGAGTGGAATATCTAAGATCGAGAGTGGAGAAAGACCACAAGGTCCAGGCGCTACTTATGAATGTCCAAACTTCACAGGGTTGTCCGCGGGCTGGGAGAGACCACATGATCCCTGCATAATGAAATGACCACTTACTGACTGTAGTGGCTGAAATGGGTCGAATGATTGCAACCTCATCAACCACTAGATAAATGTCAGAATAAAGTAAGTTTTGATGGAGACGACTAGATTTAGATGGGGATGTTGTTGCTGAGGATGAAGATGCGGACATGATTAGGGAGGAATAAGGAAGATTATGAAAGATTATGAGTTTGTGATTAAGTGGATTTGGGGTCAATGTTAGGGATTAGAGTTTGACTCTGATAACATGTTTCAGAAGTAGAAAAGAATACTTTATTGGATTAATTATAACTGAAAACAATGTTTCTTATATAGGAGATAAGTAATGATTAAACTAATACATATTCCGATATGGGACTAAACTAAAGTAATATAATATCTAATATCTAACACTAAAGAAAGGCTACCGCCAATCTTTTCCCAAAATCTTCTAAAATGAACATAGCCATCCCCAAATCTGGTCATTCGGCACACTAGTCTATTATTCCCCATAAACTTTTTTTGAAAACCCTTAATGATCACGTGCACCCATTTAGTCATTGGGCCACTGATTTATGGAACTAGATCCAGCCCGCTTAGTTATAGTAATCTGGGATTTGACTAACACATACATAAATCTCTAATAATAATGAGAGAGTTGGAGTTTTCATTTGTAAACATACCAACTTATGTGTATCGTGCGTATAAAACTATTATGAAGGAGGTCTCAGGTTCGAGGTCAGACTACGTCGAGTGTTTTTACTTTAAATATATTAATTTATTAAGACGTGCATCGCACGTGTAAATTACTAGTAACCTAAAGTTTACAGTTCACTAGAACAAAACATGTGAGCCATATAACTTATCAACAAAAAAAAAACCATGTGAGCCATAAGTTCATCTCCTTAAGAGAGTGTTTTGTAGGAAGTAATGTGCAAGAAATTTCTGAATTCTTTCATGGAATATTTGGTTCAGCAAGAGGCAAACATAATTTTGGAATGAATGCTGAATTTTTTTATGGGAATCAAAAAATTTTGTTGTAATGGATTTTCATTAACCTCTAATGTCATGAGATTTATAAATTCCCCCTTGAAACTATGTGAGTGATGAGAGAAAAAATTGCAGCAAACCACACTATTGATGTAACACCCCGAATTCCAAATAAGACTGAATTCAAAGTTCCACGGGATCTTTACACTTCATTTCGTACAATTTACAAGGAATTTAAAACTTTATTTACATCAGAGTCTTTTACATCAACAGGCAGCGGAAGAAATAAAATACAACAATGATAAATATACAATTGTAACAAATTTAGCATTTAAGTAATCATCAGCAACAAATTCATCTTTATATCTTCTTGTAAACTCCAAGTCCTGCATATAAAACTATGGGCACGTCAGTTGCTTACAATCGACGAAATATTATACACGGCCATCCTTTCTATGCCGAAAGTATAACGATTCTTAAATACTTTAGCAAACCACGAACTTGATCACAAAACAAAGCTAAAGAGGGACTATCCTGTTGATGTCGTGGGTGCTGTGCACTAAATCCTTAAAGCAATTATTTATATTACGTGACACTAATGCGCACTTGTTCGGATTCTATGCATCCCATACTACATAGGTCCAGGGGCAAGCCCTTAATCATTCTTCATCTTGTACGGTTGAATCCCTCGTCATGAGTTAAACTACTATGGTAACTATGGTAAGTATCCTAGGTGTTCTATGAGTTACGAGCTCATGTCCAGACATCCTGGAGAGAATCCCACGCCATGACATGACGCATCATGCAGGCATCCTACGGATAATTCGCCTCCATGGAACGATGGCACTACGTAGTCACCAAACACCTCACAAGCGTCGCCAACGGTATGATATCCTGGAGAAGTATCCATGCCCTGACACGATGCATCATGTGGACATCCTGTGAACACGCTCACACCGTAGATCTGATAGCCCTCATACTTATGTTTTTCTCTTACTTTCATCACATCTCCACTATGTGTTTAATCCTTATAATTTTAGTTTGTTTCAGAGGAAAATCATCACAACCTAGAGCTAGCTTACCCTACCGAACTTAAACCAAACAAAAGAGATAGTCAACCCAACTAGCTACTTCTCAAGAGATGCTCAACCCACACTGGTTGGCTCTTAAATTCATTAATAAAAACTGCCGATTACTAGGGTCTCGCCAAGCCTCTAGATTCCAACAACTATCTCAATCTAGAGATCAACAATATTTCGTATTCAATCTCAAAATTATAATTCAATTTCTTTATTCAAGAACTCTTTCTCAAAGAGAAGCATTTCTTTAAAATCTCACAACATGAAATAATTTAATTCAACTCTTTTGTCAATTTAATCACTTATCGCATTGTATACAATTCAAATCATCTTAATCAAGTGTTAATAATCATAAAATCTCATTAAGAATAATCACATTTTAATAGATAAAAATTGAGATCTTCAACAATATTTAATGTAAAATCCTCTTTCAATACTCACAAAATATATCAAAATATTGTAGAAATAATTTTCATAAAGTCCAAAATATTTTAGAAAAATATTAGTATTTTTTTCCAATTTTTATTTCACTTAAAACTTAAAATACAAAAAAACCAAAAGAAAAACAAAAGTGGCAAATGTCGGATTCGATCCCAGGACGACAGGCCCATACCTACCGATGAACAGTAACGGTCCCCAACTGCACCCGCTAACCAAATAGGCTAGAGTGGCTAACTAACTAAAGGGGAACTCAAATTATACATAAAGTATGGCTTTCGGGTTTGAGTAAAAATCGATTTTTTCATAAAACAAAGTCTCTGGAGAGACTCGAACCCAAGACCAATTGCTCCGCCGAGCTACAGTAACGGACCCAAATCGCACCTGGATACCAGTTGGTCTCGAGTGACTAACTGATATAAAAATAGTTAAATACCTTTTGTATATCTCGTATTGTAAATAATTATCCTTTAATAAATTCGATCTTTCAATTGATTTGTACTAAAATCAAATTCTAGATCTTTTTCCAGAATATGATCTATCAAAATACAGTACAGTATATTTATCTACACTTTATAAAAATTCTCTTTTTGACAATGTAACAAAAGTTTCTCCCAAAATTGTATTAGAAACATACATCATCAATTTTCAACTAAAATGTTGTTCTTCATTAAAACTTCTTCATAAAAATTCCTATACTCGTAAATACTTACTAGTGAGATTAAATCTACACTTCTTTATCACGTTAGCATCAAAACAAATCCTTTTTCATACATATTGCATTATTTTGATTATTATTCTAACATGCATCAAATTTTCATACAAACATGATTCATCAATTCCCATGTACTTTAGCATGCAAATAAATTAATAAAGCATCATAACAATTTTCAGAGAATCATTTAAGCAATTCACATCTACCACACTAATCAAAATCTAACAATTAAATTTTACATCAACTAGCATGCAATCTACTTCCATCATACCAATTAAAATCTACCAAATAAGCAATTTATCACTAGCATGCATCATACTCCTAATTTAGAAAGAATTTTAGAAACACTCATCCAAAGAATTTGTGATGTACTCAAATGAACTCTTAGAAATAACTCCAAGAGAACTCCGCTTCGCCTCCTAAAATTTCGTGCACCAAGAAAAAGACTCTAAGATTCCATTTCGGCCAAACAGAGAACAGCATCTCCACTTCTCTCAGTTTCGACAAACAACAGGGGTACTTCATCATGAACAGTGACCAACCAGAGTACACTCACATCAATATATATATATATATATATATATAATAAAATACAAAGAAAGCTATCAAGTGGCTCTCATTCAGTCCCCCCCAAAATTGAAGGCCTAGATCTAACCTCACAAAACACATTTTCCCACCCAAAATTTCAAACTCCAAAACCAAAATTTTCCCCTATTTCTCTCATTAATTTATTACTATCTCTCTCTTCTTTTTTTACTTTTTCATATTTCTCTCTTTCTCTATCTCATATTTCTCTCTCTCATTCTTTCTTTATTTTCTTAGAAATTTAGATTTTACTATCTCTGTTTTTTAAATTTTCAGAATTTTTATGTTTTTTTTATTGCACATGTTATATTGAAAATAACAAATATCTTCAACAGTTAAATTTCATCATTTTGCACACTTAAAGTTCTAAGACGTTAGATTTTACACCTCCATTTATAATTATTTTTCAACATATACTCATGGAAACATGGACTTTTATTCACAACAAATTATTGTCATACTATTCAAACTTGAGGTACATAGTTGTTTTACTGCTTATAGGGCTTTTCGTGTTTCGTATTGTTTCGAAGACGTGCCGTAGGCACATGCCCACGGGCAAATCTAGTATATATATATATGTACAGTGAGATAAGTGGAGAAGCAAAAGGAGTGGAGAAACAACAGTGGGATGGGCTTCGAATGCTGACAGAGGAGAAGTAAAGGAGAAGAGAAGGTGTGTATTAGGGGTATTATACAAGGAGATTTGGGAATGGTTATGATAACTACTCCCACTAACACTTCCCCTAACTCCACTCACAAATTCAAAAGCTTGTTCCTTCCCTCCAACCAAAAACAGCCAGTCACCATTCTCATGCCCCAAAATCCGTGCACGTGCATTGCACTTGCCACACTTCATAAAATTGATTGTTTTTATTTTTAAATTAAAACATAGGTGTATAACATCTAAGGTTGCATATAAAATTAGTTTAATTAAAAATTATAGGTTTTCATGCATAAATAAAATGAACATATGCATACACTTCAAAATTTCATTTTGAAAAGACTACGCTCAAATACGTGCACCGAAAACACGTACGTCACACGTAAAAACATTAAAATAAGAAATCAATTTTATCAACATAAAATATTAAAGAAAATCAAAATATAACATAAGAAAATATATTTAATATACGCATTCAATATTGTACTCAATACGTACATTGAAAATACGTGCACCGTACTTACAAAAGTATTTTAATCAAAATAGGAGAAAAATAAATTTCCGTTTATAAAACGAATTTGAACACGTTATTAAATAAATAATCGATACACATTGAAAATATCACACGTAGCGGTAGAAAAATACATAATCGATACGTGCATCGATAATACGTAAAAAGCACGTAAAAATACGGAAATTGAAATATTATATTTCAGTCGACTCAAATAGAATTTTCGGTGATTTCGACACAGAGATTGAAATATTATATTTCAGACGGGAAATGCATAGATAGTCGGAAATCAAAATAAGTAGTGAAGTACATTACAAATACATGTGCGTAACACACAAGGGTAAAATTATCATTTCCAATTTTCGGGGTGTTACCCCCCCCCCCCCCCCCGAACAGTTCTATCCTCAACTCACTAAGGTAAAAGTTGTATTTTTTACATGCCAAAAATAAATATCATTATTTTATATAGAAACTGTAACATTAAGAAAAAAAATGTAGAAAAAAAATAAGCAATGTGAAAAAATCAAGACAAACTCTATAAGAAAACTATGAGTTTCAAAATTTTATAAAAACGGAACAAGAAAACTAGAAAAATAGCATAAGAAAAGAAATGTGACAAAAGACAGGATGAATTGAGAGAAGTTTCCATACAAAAATAATATTAGGTAAAACATTTAGATAAAAGGAAAAATAAACATAGTCATTAATTGTGGGATAGTTCGGAAAACAATGCAATAAAGAGAAATATAGTCAATAGATAATTTATAAATAGGTTTAGTAGTCAAAATTTATCAAAGTAATAAGCGGTAGTAATGATCAAAATCGCAAACTGATTTGGTACTGTATGACAAAAATTGGATTAGCAATTTAAAAGAAGACTATTGGATAATAGTTTGAAAAATAAACGAGAATGAAATATAGTCAAAAGCATAGACAACACAAAATAATTTTGTATACCAATTAATATCATAAAATAATTTGTAAGGTAACAACAATAATTATACATACGATTTGAAAATTAAAGATATAGAAGGCATACATCGAAATACGTTCGAGTTGTCAAGTAGAGCAAGAAAACCAATATGAAAAATTATATACGTGCATAGGTGTAAAAATTATAGGGTGAAACAATCAATAGCATAATACGAAAATTATAAATAATTTGTAGGAGTAAAACAAGGCATTATAGTTGTAAAAGTAGTAACATATTATTGAAACAATACGGAAACTAATTATATAGAAATAACTTATGAATCGAAGAAAAAATATAAATACTAATTTTATTTTTTATTAGGTGAGTAGCCACCAACTCTATGATAAGTTAATAGCAAAATAAAATACGATAAAGCGGTATGAAATACTAAAAGATTCAAAATACTAGGAAGAAGATAGTTGATATTAAGTACTGAATATGCAAATGGGACAGATATAGAAACCAGTATAAATAATATAATGCTAGGTTGTAAAATAAAATAGTATAAGGTAGTACAAAAATAGAATAGTGGTAAGTAAATATTATAGAAAACAAAGTAGGGGTTATCAAAGTAGAAAATCTCCTTCTGGTGTATGTTTGCTTCATTGGTATCCAATGGCAGGCTCGCCTCCTTGACCTCAAGTTGCAGAATTGCCTCTACGACATCTGATTGTAGTTTGCCTTCTGGATATTCGGTTGCAGACTTTGCCTCCCGACGTCTAGTTGCAGTTTGCCACCATTGACGTCTAGTTGCAGATTTGTCCTCTCGACATCAGGTTGCACCAAAATGGGAGATGGAAAGATGTAATCTTCCATATATACTTGGATATTGGGTGTTTAATAAAGTATGGTGTTATATTTGAAATCAGTGATATAAAAATAGGAGTAAAAGAAGGGAATGAAGTAGAAAGTTACACGATGAAATATCAAAATAGATATATAGGGTATATCAAACATAAATAGTACTAATTAGTAGTAATGAAAAATGATTTATAATATAAGACGAGAATAGTGTAAAGTATATGCACGAGTTGAAAATACAAATGAAAATGATAATTATATAGTTTATGTATTATATTGAATAAGCATAAAACTACAAAATTTATGAGTAGAGATAAATAATAAAAGTGAATATAAAAAAAACAAATTAGCAAATAATATGTACTATCGAATGTAGGCAATAAAACAAAATCGTATGTCATATTTTTATTTGTAGAATATTTCGATCTTGTTAAAAATATACTGAAATATATAAGACAACTAGGTTTTCCCATTGACACGTGCCTACAGCACGTCTCCGGAACGGTGCACCTGGTTTGATTATATAAAATAGTTTTGGAGGTCCTGTAAATTAATTGAAGTAGCAAACATATTATATGAGGAAGCAATATATCTACCTTTAAGCTCAATCATCGCCTTCTTGATCATTAGCTTGAACTTACATGGAATGCATATAGTTTGTTAGAAACACTGTATAGATTTTAACTTCAACATCACTTTTAGATGCTTGTAATAGTTATGCAAGGATATTATCATATAGGTTTTATAGAGCTTACTTTAATCCCATAACCACTATGAGCGTGTCTAAATACATTGGTAATGCAAGTGCAGGTGTGAAGGTATCTACAATATCAATAATCTAAATATTTGTTTGTCTGAGACTCAGTTTGCAATTGAAATACATCCTATTATTATTTCAACCAAAATGAAATACATTATGTTCTCAAAACTCTAATCCAAGCTAATCATTTATTGTATCTCCACGTTGTCTCCCTATTGCACCATTAAAAAATATCAAAATGGATAAATAACAAATTTACTTTAGCTATCTTTCTTGAGTGGAGAGTTTGCACCCTTCACTAGTAAACTCCAGTCATCCCAATCCTATATATCCAAACATACACTAAAAGTTCTTATATGTTATGTTATCCATGGTTTCTAATTACCAGTGAAGGGGAACACTTCACGATAGTATTTTCACTTATAGTAAAGAAATTAATGTTGCATATTTGCCAAATTATTTTAGGTTGCTGGTCAGCTTACCTGTCCTGCAATGGTTTGGAAGCCCAAAATGAGGCCACCAAATAATTCATCTCTCACTTGCGTACACCTTAAAACCAAACCAATAAAAAACTCATCAAATAAATCACAAAATTAAAATTTTTTAAACCTAGAAATAAAACAATCATACCTCTCTGAACTTACATCCAATGCACACACAAAATTCGAGTCAGCAAAAAATTTAGTAATCCCCTAGACACATAAATAAAAAATTAGAATGAGAATTCGGTTAATAAGATGAAATTAGAGTCGTCGCATCGCATATAGAAGCTTGATTCGGTGGAGGAGATTCGCCAATATGGAGTCACTTGATATTCGCGCTCGATTTGATGGAGGGGAGTCACCGATACGGAAACAGCAGCAGATCAGATATCGGCGACGACCTCTTGATTGGGGTTCGACATTGGATTTAGATTTGGATTTCCTTTGAGATTTTCAAATTTTCAAATTTTCAAATTTAAACTTTTTTAAATTATTTTAAATTTTGAAATTTAAATTTAATTTTTTTAAAATTTTTTTTTAAAAAATTTAAAATTTTAAAAAAATTCAAAACTTTAAAAAAATTAAATTTTTAAATATTTTAAAATTTTAAAACTTTTCATGAATTTAATTTTTTAAATTTGTTTAATTTTTTGAATTATTTTTAAATGTTTTTAATAATTTTTTTATAAGTTTTCTATTTTTAGAATTATTTTTAAATTTTTTATAAGTTTTTAAGTTTTTAAGTTTTTTATTAAAATTTTTATTTTCTTCATTTTTTGAATAGAGGGGAGAGAGAGGGAGAGAGAGAGAGAGCTAGAGAGAGAGAGAGAGTTTTTATTTTAATTTTTAAAATAAAGGAGTTGTTTTGGGTGGGGGATTTGAATTTGAGTTTTGGGGGAAAACTTTTGGCAGGGAAAATGTGTTTTGTGGGGTTAGATCTAGGCCTTTGAATTTGGGGGATTGAAAGTGAGCCACTTGATAGCTTTCTTTATGTTTTATTATATAGATATAAGAAAATGAAAAATATAGTATCACAAAATCAAATCATATAAAATGAATGCACATAAGAAAATTTCATAAGCAAAATTCAAAATACAATAGAAATAATAAATGAAAAAAATAATAGTTGCAATATAAATTTAATAAGCGGCAATAAAATACGTACAGTAATAGCAGATATAACCGGATAAACATAAAGTGACATAAAAACATGAAAGACAAAATTTTAAGATTGAAAGACAGATAAAATAGGTTTAAAATATCAAGACTAAGGTAGATAGACAAAATAATAGATATTCAAGTGAATTAATAGTATAAGAAAATATTTATTTGAAAAATATTGAATGTTGAAAAAGTACAATGATAAGAATTCACAAAGAAAATTTTGAGAGGGAAGTGTATCTAAGTGTAAGATATCATGAATGTAGGTTCAACCAACCACGCTTCCACTGCGCCACTCTGATACCAAGGAAAAACGTGCTCGCATACAATCTGACATCAATGTATACGAGAAGAGCATCATGAAAGAAAGTTGTTATTGAACTCGCACTCATGACTCCAGCCATCCAAAAAGGAAAGAGGAAAAAAAAACTTCAATGTATAGAGCAACACAAATGTAAATTACTTACATTTAAATCTCTATAAGCTGAACTCATATTTCTAATGTCCACCCTAATGTGTCGTCCTTTTAAATTTGTACTACTTATTGAAGTGTAGCTCTGATACCACTATATAACACCGTGAATTCCAAATAAGACTGAATTCAAAGTTCCACGAGATCTTTACACTTTATTTTGTACAGTTTTACAAGAAATTTAAAACTTTATTTATATCAGAGTCCTTTACATCAATAGGCAGCGGATTAAATAAAATACAATAATGATAAATGTACAATTGTAACAAATTTAGCATTTAAGTAATCATCAGCAACAAATTCATCTTTATATCTTCTTGTAAACTCCAAGTCCTGCATATAAAACTGTCGGCACGTCAGTTACTTACAACCGACGAAATATTATACACGGTCATCCTCGCTATACTGAAAATATAACGATTCTTAAATACTTTAACAAACTACAAACTTGATCACAAAACAAAGCTAAAGAGGAACTATCCTGTTGATGTCGTGAGTGTTGTGGACTTAATCTTTAATGCAGTTATTTATATTACATGACACTAATGCGCACTTGTTCGGATTCTATGCATCCCATACTACATAGGTCCGAGGGCAAGCCCTTAATCGTGCTTCATCTTGTAGGGTTGAATCCCTCGCCATGAGTTAAACTACTACGGTAACTACGGTAAGTATCCTACATGTTTTATGAGTTACGAGCCCATGTCCAGACATCTTGGAGAGAGTCCCACACCATGACATGATGCATCATGCAGGCATCCTACAGACAATTCACCTCTGCCATAGAACGATGGCACTACGTAGTCACCAAATACCCCACAAGTGTCGCCAATGGTACGATATCCTGGAGAAGTATCCACGCCCTGACATAACGCATCATGTGGACATCCTATGAACACTCTCACACTGTAGATCCGATAACCCTCATACTTATGTTTTTATCTTACTTTCATGACATCTCCACTATGTGTCTAATCCTTACAATTTTAGTTTGTTTCAGAAGAAAATCATCACAACCTAGAGCTAGCTTACCCTACCGTACTTAAACCAAACAAAAGAGACAGTCATCTTAACTGGCTACTTCTCAATAGATGCTCAACCCACACTTGTTGGCTCTCAAAATCATTAATAAAAACTGCCGGTTACTAGGGTCTTGCCTAGCCTCTAGATTTCAACAAATATCTCAATCTAGAGATCAACAATATTTCGTATTCAATCTCAAAATAATAATTCAATTTCTTTATTCAAGAACTCTTTCTCAAAGAGAAGCATTTCTTTAAAATCTCACAACATGAAACAATTCATTTCAACTCTTTTGTCAATGTAATCACTTATCGGATTGTATACAATTCAAATAATCTTAATCAAGTGTTAGTAATCATAAAATCTCATTAAGAAAAATCTAAGTGCATTCCAAACTTTCATCTTTCTTTAATTAAACAATAATCACATTTTAATCAATAAAAATTGAGATCCTGAACAATATTTAATGTAAAATCCTCTTTCAATACTCACAAAATATATGAAAATATTGTAGAAATAATTTTCATAAAGTAAACAATTTTAGAAGAATATTAGTATTTTTTTCTAATTTTTATTTCACTTAAAACTTAAAATACAAAAAAATCAAAAGAAAAAGTGGCAAATGTCGGATTCGAGCCCAGGACCACAGGCCCAAACCCACCGATGAACAGTAACGGTCCCCAAGTGCACCCGCTAACCAAATAGGCCAGAGTTGATAACTAACTAAAGGGGAACTCGAATTATACATAAAGTATGGCTTTCAGGTTTGAGTAAAAATCAATTTTTTCAGAAATCAAAGTCTCTGGAGAGACTCGAACCCAAGACCAATAGCTCCGTTGAGCTACAGTAACAGACCCAAATCGCACCTAGAGACCAGTTGGTCTCGAGTGACTAACTGATAAAAAAATAGTTGAATACTTTTTTGTATATCTCATACTGTAATTAATTTTTCTTTAATAAATTCGATCTTTCCATTGATTTGTACTCATTCAAATTCTAGATCTTTTTCTAGAATATGATTTATCCAAATACAGTACAGTATATTTATTTACACTTTATAAAATTCTCTTTTTGACAATGTAACAAAAGTTTCTCCCCAAATTGTATTAGAAACAAATATCATCAATTTTCAACTAAAATGTGGTTCTTCATTAAAACTTCTTCATAAAAATTCCTATAATCGTAAAATACTTACTAGTCAGATTAATTCTACACTTCTTTATCACATTAGCATCAAAATAAATCCTTTTTCATACATATTGCATTATTTTGATTATAATTCTAACATGCATCAAATTTTCATACAAACATGATCCATCTATTCGCATGTACTTTAGCATGCAAATAAATTAATAAAGCATCAAAGCAATTTTCAGAGAATCATTTAAGCAATTCACATCTACCACACTAATCAAAATCTAACAATTAAATTCTACATCAACTAGCATGCAATCTACTTCCGTCATACCTATTAAAATCTACCGAATAAACCATTTACATTAGCATGCATCATACTCCTAATTTAGAAAGAATTTTAGAAATACCCACCCAATGAATTTGTGATGTACTCAAATGAACTCTTAGAAATAACTCCAAGAAAACTTCGCTTCCCCTCCTCGAATTCCGTGAACCAAGAAAAAGACTCCAAGCTTCCATTTCGGCCAAACAGAGAACAACATCTCCACTTCTCTCATTTTCGGCAAACAACAGGAGGTACTTCATCATGAACAGTGACCAACCATAGTACACTCACATCAATATATATATATATATATATATATATATATATATATATATATATATATATATATATACCTATATAATGAATAAGATATATATGTATATATATATATATGTACAGTGAGATAGGTGGAGAAGCAATAGGAGTGGATAAACAACAGAGGGATGGGCTTCGAATGTTGACAGAGGAGAAGTAAAAGAGAAGATAAGGTGTGTATTAGGGGTATAATATAAGGAGATTAGGGAATGGTTATGATAACTACTTCCACAAACACTTCCACTAACTCCACTCACAAATTCAAAATCTTGTTCCTTCCCTCTAACCAAAAATAGCCGGTCACCATTCTCATGCCCCAAAACACGTGCACGTGCTGTGCACTTGCACATACTTCATAAAATTAATTATTTTTATTTTTAAATTAAAACATAAGTGTATAATATATAAGGTTGCATATAAAATTAGTTTAATTAAAATTTATAGTTTTTCATGCACAAATAAAATGAACATACACATACACCTCAAAATTTTATTTTGAAAAGAATACAATCAAATACATGCACCGAAAACACATACGTCACACGTAAAAATATTAAAATACGAAATCAATTTTATCAATGTAAAATATTAAAGAAAATCAAAATATGACATAAGAAAATATATTTAATATACTCATTTAATATTGTACTCAATACGAACATTGAAAATACGTGCACCACATGTACAAAAGTATTTTAATCAAAATAGAAGAAAAATAAATTTTTATTTATAAAACAAATTTGAACACGTTATTAAATAAATAATCGATACACATAGAAAATACGTGTATCGGTACGTGTATCGATAATACGTAAAAAGCACGTAAAAACATAGAGATTGAAATATTATATTTCAGTTGACTCAAATAGGATTTTAAGAAGACGGAAAATGCATAAATAGTCAGAAACTAAAATACGTAGTGAAGTATGTTACAATACACGTGCATAATACGAGAGAAAATTTGTCATTTCCAAATTTGCAGGGTGTTACAATTGAGGCATGAATCTTGAAGCTTCTTGGGGAGAAACAGTAAGTTTCCAGCAATTACGAGGCTATTTGGAGAACATAGGTCATTTCTCAGCCCAACAGTGCAATCAGGCCTACGAGCATGAAATAATTTGCAACCTACATACGAGTAGTGATGATTAATAAAAAACACTTGACCAAATCCTAAATCCAAAAAAGAGTTAGCAACTAATCTTATCCCCCAAACATGGGAATCAATAATTTGAATACAAAAGAAACTTTTTCAGTTGTTCTTTTGTAACTAACTCCTAACATATAAATAACCCCCACCTCTCTCAAAATCAGGTAATGGTTATTTTGCCACCTAATTCTCCAATATTATTCGGAGTTCTTTGAGTTTCGGAGGGTCTTTCATTGGGGAACACCCCTTTGTTTAGACCTTCTGCAGGTTTCTTAGAGCGATCTTAATCATCCAAATCAGATCCAAGCGTCCACAATCACCAAAAAATCATAGTAAGGAGCGGTTCACAGCGACTAATTCTGATCAAATTAAAGATTTAGATTTTGATAATTTCCATTAAAAGAATTCACATTATATGTTTGCTCCCACACAGTAGCAACATATTGGCTTCATCCATGGGAAAGTACAATCTAACCAACTGATTAGATTTAGCTAGCAAAAAACTATTTTTCAAGCCATGTCTACAAGGGGAAAAGGGAAGGTGGTTACTCTCAGATGTCCAGCTAACCCTCTTCCTCCACCGACTCCTCATACAGCAACAGCCTTCCTACTTCTCAGCAGGATCAACCTACTCAACCAGATCAACTTCTTCATCAGCCGGAGCAGCCCCCTAACCAACATGCTTAGCCTCCCTCCAAATACATTGGGAGGCTCCCGAAAAAGTCACCCTGAACAACACCTTGTGCAGCATGCAGGGGAAAACATGGGTTCAGTCTACACCTCAACCTCCTCTATGGTGCCCTCTGTGACACCCTAGGCACAGCAAGACCTTCGTCAAATCATCTTCACCCGGCTACATGGGTCTAACTTCCGAAGTCACCTGAATGAAAGGCAAGTCCAAGATAAGGTCCACAGCTCAGAGCACCAAGAAAGCAAGAGGATCCCCTCTCCTCAAAGACAAAGGTCCAGAATAGCCACATCTCCTAAAGGGCAAAGAAGAACTCCCTCTCCTAGGGGATGAAGGACTTCTTCCCCTCACGGGTGAAGAATCCTGACTCCAATGAGCTGATCAGTCCCCACGAATAGTAGGGAAGAAGAAGCACCTTTAACTAGGGAAAAAATCCAAAACTTCAATGATGAAGTCCTTCAAACCAGTCCTTCAAACCCTCAACTTTGTTCCTAGCAGGTCCCGATGAACCAACATTCTCCACTCTACTACTCCATGACAGAAGGAGTCCCACGGGTATACTAGATCTGGGGAATAAGGCAACACAGTCCTTTAGCGCCTCCAAAAGATGGTGGACCTTTTAACACAGATGAAGCAAGAAGATTGCGACAGGATAGAACACCCCATCCAACCCCCCCTTCTCCAGGTCTATCATTGAGGCTCCTGTCCCGACAAACTTCAAAATTCCAGCTTTTGAGTCATATAACAGCGAGCCCGACCAGTAGACCACCTTGAGAATTTCAAAACCCTCATGATGATCCACCAAGAAATCGACTCCCTCCTCTACAAGACGTTTGCTTCCCCTAAAGGGATCAGCACGGGAGTGGTTCTCTCGTCTCTCTCTAGGGTCCATCCTCTCCTTCGATCAGCTTGAGGAACTCACGCACTTCGTCACCATCCATAAGACAAAGAAGGCAAGCTCCTCTCCACTCGACTTGAAGTAAAGAGATGGGAAATCTCACAAGAGTTATGTTCGGTGATTCAAAATCAAGTCCCGATTCATCCCCTCACTTGACTCAGTCGTAGCCTTAACTGCCTTTAGGCCCAATGTAAGCCACGTTCACCTCAAAGCTTTTCTTATCAAGAGACCTCATTGAGACTTCTGAGAACTCCTTCAAAGGGTTAAGAAGTACATCCAAGTGTAAGATGCCGTTCATCCACAAGAACAGAAGATGTCCTCCTCCAGAAACAAGCAAAAGAGTACCAATGAAGAGGGACCTAAGAAGTCACAGAAGGATGCATCGGGTCAGCATCGTCTTCCTCTAGCATCTCGCTTTGAGAAGTTCACTCCCCTCAATACCAACATCTACGCCGTCCCTATAGAAGTTAGGAAGGACAGGCTTTTTCAGATCAGCACTTCAAGCAAGAGAAAGGATAAGAACAAATGGTATTCCATTTTACAGGGATCATGGGCACCTTACTGATGATTGATGAGCCCTCAAGGAGGATCATGAACCTCTTATCCTTTGGGGCTACATCGTCAAGTTTTCCCAAAGGAAGGACTTCGAGCTTCCTCCAATATGGGAAGCTAAAAAACCTTCTGAAAAGCCTTCCGAGACCCAAGACTCAAAACGTATGGTAGTTTTCCACTCCATCCAATGAGGATCAATGGGGGAAGTGTCTTAACTCCTCTAGGAAAGCTTTCATCCGAGAAGAGAACTCGATGCACAACATCTCTCTTCCTAAGGGCTCCAAGTTCCAATAACTTTCTCGGACAAGGATCCCGAAGGTGTTCGAACACCTCATTGCAACACACTTGTAATCAACATCAGCATGGAAAATCATGAGGTACGTCACGTTGTGGTAGATAATGGGAACTCGGTGAACAGCCTCTTTTTAGATGCAATTAGGGTCTCAAGATCTCAAAAGACCGTCTGAAACCCATAGGGTACACTATTCACGGATTCTCCAAAGTCCCAGTCCAAATTGAAGGAAAAGTCATGTTAGTGTATGCCCTACAGACCAGTTGTGTATTGACATTACTAATTTACATTGTATCATAATATTTATTTTATTGAGGCATTCATTTATTGTGTTGTTTATTGTGATTAAATGAACATAATAAAATCCTTAGAATAGTAGGTTCAATACCATGGAATATCAAGTGCATTTATTGTGTTTGTAATAAAGTCCCTAGTCAAGTATCATTGTGAATTAAGGACAACAATAATACATAGAGACTAGTATGTGCGTAGACTGATGACCATATCTCACGGGTCATGGTTATGAGATATCAAGTCTTCACATGGGTACATATTAGAGTAATAATGTACAGGATTGACCCACCATGAGACGTTGCATGGATCGATACGTGAGTGTCATAAGCATTTATCACAGTGACCATGGTGTACGTAGTCCTTTAACTTGAAGTCACTATGGTTCCCTACATGATAAGTTATATATTTTAATATCGTCAAACATTGCCTGTAATAAAGAGATTATAAAGTTAACTATTGGATATACTACAAATTATGCAAAGAAATGTAAGTGAGATATAGGATTTGTCCCTCTTACATAACATGAGCAATATCTACGGGCCCCATAATTGAGTGAAACTGCAACATGCATGGTCGTGCTTAAATGAGTCAATATGATATATTGAGCTCATTTGTTTTATAAAGTCTACTCGGGCATCAAGAAAGCACTGATTGAACTATACCAGGGTGACACGGTCTATGCCTTGTGGTCAATTAGATATCTGGACAAAAGAACTAGACACACGGTAACATTAGTCACAGACAGGTTATGTCAAATCACTGGCATTCTCGTTACTTGAGTAACAATTATGTATTTATGGATACCACTCACTATTTGTAACACTAGAATATGATTTTAGTATTACTGTCAACATAATGGGAACCTTCAGGATCACACAATTAGAATAGATTGAAATTGGATTTAAATTCATGAGATGAACTTAATTGGGAATCCTAGTAAGACTTGGACTCCTGACATGGTTGGGTAATTAATTAGATTAAATGGGCCAACTAAAGTTCAAACGCCCACACACGAATCTGACCCAGGTCAGGTTGTGAGCCCAACAGCCTCATTACTCTCTTAGGGTTAATTTTCTGTATATATATATGATATGTATCTGTGGGAAAGAGATAGTTGAGAAAAATCCTAGCCGTCATAGATATTGTGAGAGAGAGAGATCGTGAGGAACATCCCCTTCCCACAGTTAGCACCATGATGTGAAGGAAAGCTTGATTTGATTCGTTCGTGTGGATACCGTAGAGGCACCGTAATATTGCAGTGCTGTGATTGGCATACTGTGGAGACAACATGTCCATCTTTAAGATATAACTTCTAAACATGATTTATGATTTTCGCATGGATCCATGGCTGGATTTTGATATTTTTTTTGTAATTTTTTTGCTCCATATTTTTTCTGAGATTACCTGCAACCCCTGTTTTTTATTTTGTGTATTTTTGGAGTTTATTTTTCGTTTTGGTATATTTTCTCTCTTGTATTCTTTTTCTGAACCGTATATTGGATTATTTTCAATATATATTCGTTTTATTTCATTTTGAGCTCTTCGTGTGTGATTGGTTATTTTTTCAGTTTCGTTCTTCATTATTTTATTCTTTCTTCATTTTTGGGCTCGCTCTCTTTATTTTATCTTTTAATTTTGGGTGGTTGTTGTGGTGGTGATTTGGTTGTCCTATTTATCTCCAAGCCTATTTGATATCCGATGCATTGTATCCTATTTTGAAGCCCAATTAAACAAATCCTATTGCTATTCCTAATTACCCACAACCCAAATACCCATTAACCCAACTTGTATTTCTCAACCCTAATCCCCATATATATATATATATATATATATATATATATATATATATATATATATATATATATATTCTCTAATCCCCCTAACACAAACCCTAATCCTAGTCTCTATCCCTCTCAATCCCGGCCACCCTCTCTCCCTCCCTCTCCTTGTGTGCAAACCCGACAGCAACCCCAGCCGGCTGGCCACAGCCCAGGCCGCCGTCCCCTTTCCCGGCCTTCCATCCTCCTGGCAACACCCCACACCCGAGCCACCATCTCCTACAACCCGAGCCTTCATCCACCCTACTCCCGACCACTTCACCGCACAAAATCCCACGACTCTTTTCTTGGTGTTCTCTCGTGGTCGCAAGCCACCATTGCCGTCATCTCTCTCGTCTCATGGAGTTTTGTTCGTGTGGAGATTCTCGCTCGAGTTGCTTGGATTCGTTGATTCGTTGATTTTCATTCGTGAGTTTTGCTCCTACTCTTGATTTGCATCGTTCTTTAACTTCGATTAAGGCAAGTAACTTGTACTCCAATTCATTTGTTTGATACAAGTCAAAAATACCACCTATAGTGTAGTTGGGTCTAGAGACGACTCTTGTTTGTGTTTTGCTTGATGGGTTTTATCTCTATTGTGAAAATTTGATCATAAATGACTCACGACACAATATGGACATGAATTAACTGAGGATTTACCCGTTCTTGATTTTGATCGTGTATGTGAGACTTTTGTGAGAATTCGTGATTTGGTTGAGACCCATGTGAAATACTTGGTGTGGACATGCTAGATACCCTAATTCATGATGTTTAGACACTTGGTAGACTTGATTTTATGTTTGGTTGTGTTTTGAACAAGTTTTGTATGATATATGTTGAGTTGTCGTTAAAGGAAAAAATCTGTATTTTGTCGCTGATCTGTTTTGTTTGCTGTTTTGGACTGTCTTGAAGTCAGTAACTTAATTTCAGGTATAAAACATGAGTTTTAGAGAATTTTATCTATTTTCAAACCTCTCTGACCTTGCTTGATTTTTTTTTGTATGACTAAATTATGACTGTTTTACTACAGAGGTATCGATCTTTTCCAGATTCTGTTTTTCGGTAATTTTGATGACAAATTATTTTAAAGAACTATGCTACATATATTATTTTGATCCAAAACTTTAGTCAGTTTTTCTTTATCAAGTTAGGCATTACCTAGAATTTTGGTAAATTTTATTGATGAGTTTTATGTGTTGTTTCATGCTCGTTTATATATTCTATACTTGCTATATTTTGCTCGCTGTTATGTAAAGAACCTTGTTTTCACCCTGACTCCTTTTACTGTATGAAAAATGTTTGTGAAATATGAAATTTATTATATTTTATATATTTTCACATCCCTTTGGCGGAATTGGATTTCGTTTCACTGGTTGCGAGATATCTTATTTTTCGTACAACAGTATTGGGAATTCCAGATTTGCCAAACTATGTTTTCTTGATGCTTTCTTATTTTTGATGACTGATCTAATTTTACTGGAAAATTTTGAAACTTTATATTAGATATTGGACGTATAGGGGAATACCCCATATTGTTCTCGGAATTTATTATGATGTTTTCATGCTGTTTTACTGTTCTTCAATTCGTTTTCCTGATTTCTGGCTGAACCTATTTTCTGTATTCAAACCAGTTTTGAGCTATGTTCTTGTGAATTAATATATGACTTATTTATATTCGTTGGATTTGTGTGGAAGTCTATTTTCCAAATCCTTCAACGGATTCAGATTTGAATGTTTGTAATATTGGGAATCACTGTTTTACTACAGTGTGGTCTTACTGTCCTGAACTTGAGATTTGCCTATTTGATTCTTTTATGAGATATCTTGCACACGTACATGTTTATCTTGCAACTTGCACTTGTTACATGATCATAAAATGATATACTTGATATGTTTTGCATACGTACATGCTTGTTTGACTTAATAATAATTAACCAAGTCGGGGTTAAGAGAAAGATCTAGTAGTGGATAGTGCAGAAACGTTTACTCCGAAGAACCTAGTGGTTATTGGAGCTTATTTACATGTGGAGCTTAACACAATATACATGACACGTACACACATAACACTGGAGCTTGTTTGAATTTTGGAGCTTGTTTACATGATACATGATTACATGATACTTGGAGCTTATCCCTGAGTACACTGCCATGTATGGTTCCCTACAAAATCTAAAGCAAAACTGTTTGTTGTAGCAACCATGTAGTAAAACCTGGGATGCATGAAGTGCTACCTAGATAGTAATAACTACATGACTTAGACTTGACACTTGAACATGATACATGCTTACTTGACACTTGAACATGATACATGCCTACTTGACACTTGACTACATGATACATGAGAATTGATACTTGATACATGCTACATGATTACATGATTCTTGATACTAGTAACTTGATGCATTACACTTGTTTACTTGACACTCAACACATGCTATTATACTTGCTCATTTTGCCATGCTATGATTTATATCCCGTTATCATGATTATACCATGCTAGGTTGTTATTTAGATTTACCTATCCCATGTACCTGTATCCTACAGTATAAGTCGCCCGTAACTTGCAATTGACGGGTACTTGTTTTTCTTCTTCCTTCTCCTGCAAATTAACTAATTGCAGATAAGGATGGTCAGCTGCCAGATGGTATTGGCAAGATGATGTACTAATGCTGGATTTTCTGCTTTATTATTATTATTATTTGTTGCTTGAACTTGAATAAGGTGTACCTGATTACTTGGATATTATCTTGTATTTGGGCGATGTGACCCAGAATATTTGACTTGTTCAGAATTTGATTATTTGAGATTATTGTATTTGGTTTCAAGTAATTTATGTTGGTATCTTGTTCAAATTATGCATGCCTGGTTATATCTTTTTCTTCCGACTCTGATTATCTGGTGAAATATTGTAAAGATTCCTAAACAGCTTATGGATGATGAAAATTATTTGCTGGGCTTTTGTCTTGTATTCGTATTCCATATTCTTTTTGGAAAGCGAGGTATGACATTACCTTTGAAACCTAACAAGTCAGCCTTGATTTGACTGTAGGGGAGCCACTCAAATAGAAGCACTCAACTTCATGATTGTCAACGTGAATGCCACTTATAACACCATCTTTGGCTACTCGGGTCTGGCAGCCCTTCGTGCGGTTTTTTTAGCCTTCCACGTGAAGATGAAGTTCCCAACATATGTAGCGGTAGGAGAAGTTAAGGGAAGTCAAGAAGCAGCACATGCATGTTACATAGCAACAATGGGGGAGGGGGAAGGGGAGGTCAGTCCTTCCTCCTGAAGCCATGGAATTCTCATAAGAGATGGGTCAAGTTAACTTCGAGCCTGTGGATGAACTAAAAGAAATCCCCTTCTCCGAAGAAGATCAGGCCAAATGTTTTCAGGTAAGCAAACCTCTCCCCCCCCCCCACCAAGTCAAAGAGTAAATCATTACTCGCATAAGGGAAAACTGAGACTTATTTGCTTGGACCGCATTTGACATGCTAGACATCTCTAAAGATCTAATCATGCACCATTTGAGCATGAACCCGGGTGTCAAGCCAATCCAACAACAGTGAGGTAAGTTTGCCCCCAGTAGACAGCAAGCCATCAAAAAGGAAGTCGAGAAGATCCTAGCCACCCACTTCATTGAAGAAGTTATCTACCCCGAGTGGCTAGTGAATGTAGAAATGGTAAAAAACCGAACGACAAATGGAGAAACTACATAGACTTTATGTAAGACCCCACAAAATAGTATATATCTATTTTGTATTTTAATCCGTGCACAACTGAGAGTTGCACGTATTAATAGAATTTTCTCATTTTTAATCAAGTATTAAAACATATTACTATTCGATATGTTTTGAACTCAACGAAGGTAAAATTGTAGGACATGAGTTGAAATATCTTCTCAATTAAGTCATATATTAGTCTTAACTATAATTGAGTTAGGACGTATAATAATGAATTATTATTTTGTATGGTGATAATATGATTTCATGTATGTTATTACAAATTGTATGTACAAACTGTATTGACATTATTTGTGTGTATTTTAATTTCTATTTGATTGAAATTGTGTGTGAAACTTTTGGGATTTAAATCATCTAATTCAACCCAATATGACTCAACTAGACCTAAAAAACTAGATCCAAATGAACTCAATTGACCCTAGCTTTACTTGGACATTTGTAGTGTAACTTGGCATGAACAAAAAAAAATATTTGAAGCACTGTAAGGGGGGCAGCTGAACTTTTTTAGAGGGAAAAAACAAAAAAAAAATTGATTTGTTTGAATTAGGGCTTCTTGGATGATGCAAGATACCACTTGAGTATGCATGAGTTCCCAAGCATCTTACCCATTCTTGCACTCAACCTCCACCCCTCTCTCTACCAATGCTGTCCCTTTGGAATCCAGCCCTCTCATCTCTCTCCCTTTCACTATATTTATCTCATCTCAAGTTAAACCTACTTCTCATTTCTTCTATCTTCAAGAAAACCCCTTCTACACTTCTAGTACCTATTCCTTATGCATTTTGTAACACATGTAATTTTAAAATTCTTAAATACTTGGTTTATATTATTTTATTTGTGATTTTGATCATATTTTCTTATATTAATTGATTTTATTTTTTTTAGAATGATTAAACTGGAATTCGGTATAAAACGGGAAAAAATGGAAATATAAGAGTTTTGATATGAGTTTTCTTATTAGAGATGAATCCGTATTAACCCGAAATTTTTCTTGAGTGCTTGTACATAATAGAGGGTGGAATATTTGCTAATTTGAAGTAATTGCATTGCTCTAGCAAGAAGTCAGAAATTTTGGAGTTCTAGGTTGAAATAACCCTTGAAATATTACTTTTATTTGAATATGGGCTTAGGCCCATGACCCAAAACCCTTCTAACTAATAAAAATCCACAAAATTACAAGTATTCCACTTTCCTTTCTTTCTTCCCTTCCTTGTTTCTTTCTTGGCCGAAAACTCCCCTGAACGAACCCACTCTTACCCTGACTTAGGGTTTGCGAAATCAAACCCTTTATCCACCTCAAGCTTCAAATAATTTGGGGATCTGGGAGAGTTCGAGGTGCTCTTGACGTGGGAGCGACTTTTTTTGGAGAAAGCTTCGAGGAAGTATATTAATTTGTACTTTTAGTTATTGAATTTTGTGCTTTACAATTCATTGCTTAAAAATCAGAGTAGAAGGATGCTTAGAGCTTGTAGAGCATGCTAAAGATGAAAGATTTCAATTTTAATGGTAATAATATGGAAATTTTATTAAACCTAGGGTTTGAGTTTAGGAAGGGTAAGGAAAATTTCATTTATTAAATGATAATAATTATTTTGGATGATGTAGAGTATTATGGGATAATTTAGAAGCATTTATGAAAAGTTTTAACAATTGTTTATTAATTACAAGGAATTTTCTCGGTATCGGAAAATTGTAAATTAAAAATATAATAATTATGGAGAAATAAGTATAATAATAGAATTTTTCCCGAGATGCTCATATGAGTTAATTTTGGGATATAGAAGTTAATTTGGGATATTTTACCCTTAAAATATTAAATACTGATTAGAACTTCTCTGATCGAGGGGTAAAAATTGGAATTTGACAATCAGACTAGAGAATAGTTGATTTGATATGCTTAGATATGTTGTATGTGAGGTATGGGTGCGTTTGATGTGAATTCGGGGGATAGATAATGTGGGTTATGAGTTAATGACTTACGGGCCGATAATTTTGATTAGCGACCGGGGGAGAGAGGAGTGTCTTCTGGCTGGTTCATCAGGTGAGTAGGATTATACTAGGTATATCTTATGTTGTGACAAAATTTTATGCGGATTCCATGTGAATTTTGTAAGTTATACGTAAATGAAGTTTTAACCGAAAATACAGAATTTTTATATGTTGAAATTGTGTTATATGGAGAAACTGTGTGATTGAATATTTAGTGTTGTGGGTGAAGTCACGCCCCGCTTCCCAAAAGGAATACGGAATACGAGTATGCAACAAAAGCCCAGCGAATGATTTTCATCATCCATAAGCTGTTCAGGAATCTTTACAATATCTCACAAAATAATCAGAGTCGGAAGTCAGAAAAGTCAACCACATGCACATATGAACCAAATACCAACAAGAATACTTGAAATAAAATATATTAATCTCAAATAGTCATGATCTGAATAACACAAATATTCCTGGGTCACATTGGCCAAATACTAGAATAAATCCAAATACAAGAATACATTATTGTTCAAAATAAGCAACAAGAATAATAATAGCAAAATTCCAGCATCTAGTACATCATGTCACCAATACCGTCTGGAACCTGTGCTTCAAAATCTGCAATTCAACGAATGCAGGAAAAAGAAAAAGAGAAAACACAAGTACCCGTCAATTGCAAGTCACGGGTCACAAATAATGTAGGATACAAGCACATAGGAAAACTAACTAGTAACATAGTATACTAACAGGTATAGGTAACATGAGTCAAGTATCAAGTAACAGGAATAATCAGGTATACAAGAAATCAGATTATTTCATGTCAAGTCTTGTTATATTACTATCTAGGTAGCACTTCATGCACCCCAACTTTTATCTCATAGTTGCTACAATAAAACAGTTACGTTTTAGATTTCGTAGGGGAACATACAGGACAGTGTACTCAGGTATTCACAGAATCACAGAACTTGGTCGGTAAACTTGGTCGGTAAATTGTCATACAGGAAACACAAGTCTTCTTCCGAGTACACGTTTCTGCACTATCCACTACTAGATCTGTCCCATTAAAATCCCGTCTTGATTATTTATTATTATTCTCAAACAGGTAGGTATAAGCATGAAACAGTGTTAAACTAACATAGTATAACCAGTATCAGGTCTAGGGTTACACATAAGCATGCATAGGCGATAGACAGTTACGTAAACGAGCAAAACAGTGTATGTTCATAATCAGGACAGCATGACCAATCAGTACTAAAATAGTGATTTCTGTCTTTACAGACATGTAAATCTAGATCCGTCGAAGGATCTGGAAACTAGACATCCACACGCATCCAACAAGTATAATAAAGTCACATACTAGTTAACAACAACTCAGCTCAAAACTGATTTGAAAAGTTAGGTTCAGCCAGAAATCAGGAAAACAACTTCAAAAGCATGAAAACACATCAAATAATTCCACGAAAAATCTGGGGTATTACCCTATAGGTATAGACTAAAAATAACAAGTTCTATAATATTCCAGTAAGTATAGATCAGCCATCAAAAATAAGAAAGCAACACGAAAACATAGTTTAACGAATCTAGAAATCTCAACATTGCTGTACGAAAACTAAGATATCTCGCAACCAGTGAATCGAAATCCAATTCCGCCAAAGGGATATGAAAATAGATAGATTTTAATAACTTTCATATTTCACAAAAAAATTTCATACAGTAAAAGGAATTATAGTGAAAATAGAGTTCTTTACTGAATAGCGTGCAAATTACAGCATGAGTAGATTTTAGAAAAGAATATGAAACACCACACAAAACTTGTCTTTAAAATTCATAAAAACTCTGGGTAGTCCCTAATATCATAAGGAAACACTGAGCAAAATATTAGGTCAAGATATTATGTATAAAATAGTTCTTGAAAATATTTTGTTAACAAAATTAACCCAAAAACTGAATCTGGAATAAATTGACACACCTGTACTAAAACATTCATAACTCAGTCATACGAAATCCAAATCAAGCAAAACCAGTGGAGTTTGAAAATAGACAAAATTATCTAAAATTTATCTTTTATTTTGGAATCAAGATTCGGACTGTAGCATGGACGAAAACAGCAATCAAAACATAACAAGCACCAAATACAGATTTCACATCTCTAATCAAGGACATCATAACTTCCACAATATTGATCCAAACACCTCCAAACTTGAAATACAACCTACCAAACATCTAAACATCATGATTTAGGGTTACTAACATGTCCACACCTACTATTTTCTCATGGGCATTCAATTAAACACAATTCATACCAGTATTCACATACATGCATCAAAATCAAGTTTTGGGTAAAACCTAGGTCATTATCCTATCAAGTTTGGTGTCATAAGTCATCTATGGCCAAATTAACACAATAGAGACAAAATCCATCAAGGAAATCACAATCTTTGGTTGTCTCTAGACCCAACTACACTATATGTGAACTTTTTGACTTGTATCAAACCAATGAATTTTAGTACAAGTTACTTGCCTTAAATTAGAGATGAAGAACGATGCAAATCAAAAGTAGGAGCAAAACCCACGAACAAAAATCCACGTACTCACGAACGATCCACACGCGCACTCGAGCATGTGCAAGAGAAACCCATGGGCAAGATAGCGCGAGACGGCGAATGGAGAGGAAGCGGGAGAGATGAAGCACAGAAAATAAGGTTCAATGGTTTGGAAGAAAATATGCAGCACGGTTTGGAGAAAAAGAATATGTAGTTGGATTGCAAATATATATATATAGGGTATGATATATTTTAGGGTTTGAAGAAAAGGGGAGGGTGTAATTGACGGCAAAGAAGAAAAGATTGGGTCGGTTTGCATTTGGGTAGAAATTCGAGTCTGGGGTAGGTTGTTAACGGGTTTAAATAAATGGGTAGTTTATAAATGGTAATGGGTTATTTTGCAAATGGGTATTGGGTTTAAAACGAGTAGGTTATTTTAATAGGTTTTAAATTAAAATTGGGCTTTGGTCTAAATGGGTTTAAAACGGATTATAGGGTAAAAAAAAAACCAATAAATAAAAATATACAATCTGGACTTTGTAAAAATATTAATAATAATAATAATAATAATAATAATAAAATACCAGTAATAATAATAATAAGATGTGGGTTACAATATAAAAATCATAGTAAATAGTTACAAATAAAATTATCGATTAAAAAAATAGACAAAACAGGAGATCCAAAAATACATTTTGACAAAAGAATTTGAAAACCGAAAAAAAAAATTTGTGAAAATTTTAAATAAAGAAAATATAAAAAAATACATTTTAGGAAAACGGGGGTTATAGGTGATGTATGGGTATATGTATGATAATGTAACCCCTGTGCGCCCTTTCTTGTATTTTTGTTTGGATTTATTTTTTTCCAGAGCATTTATTCTGATTGTATTCTTCTGTTCTTTCTGAACCGTGTAATTATTTATATGTTCTCAACAAAATCCATCTTTATTTTCTGTCATCAATTCAGTTATGTGATTTTCAATCTTCTTGATTCGAATTCTTCTGCCAATTATTAATCTCTAGATGAATTGTTTAATTCTATAATTCATTTACTCATGGCCTAATTGTATATTAATTGACTTCCTACCCCGTTGGATTCAAATTCTAACCCAATCTACCCTATTTAGATCCAAAACCCTATAATCCGCCCTTTTTGATCCTAAACTCGCTACCCAATACCCTATTTTACCCAGTCTCCCTCAAATCTCTCCCTCACGTTTTCCATATCTGTCTAACAAGCAGATCTTGTTCCTATTTATCTCTCCTTGATTCCTCAAATCCTAACTTACCAAATTCTCATTAAATCACAACCAAATTTGTTCTCTTTCCCCTACAGTCATTATCTCCAAAACGATTCCTAATCAACAATCTCTCTCTCTCTCCAACTCACCTTCTCCCCCTCTCCCTGTGCATCCCGTGCCCCACCGTCAACCGGACCCTGCACCCCCTTTTCGGCTATCGCAACCACCCCACGTCGCCCCCCTCGCGACTGTCGCGCCGCCTCGACGTCCCATCGCCGCCCTGTGCCACCCACGCTAGCAGAACCTCTCCTCGGCTTACATCCATCTCGTAAACCACCGACGCCCACCTCCATCTTCTTCGTCCCCGTCGACTTTCAGCAATCGACCACTCCCGTCTGAGCATCCCCATCCTCCCGCCGTCCGTGTGCCGTCGACATCTTGATCCCGCAAGCTTCCCTGCTTGTTCGCGCGTCATCATATTCATGCTCGTCACCCGAGATCCATTCCTGTTATTCTTTTTCGTTGGATTCGTCATCTTCACCCAAGGCAAGTAACTTGTATATTATTTTGTTTGTATACAAGTACAAATACAGCATGTAGTCTTGTTCTCATTTTGTGTTCGTTCTCATGATGATCTCTTGATAAATCTTGATCTCATTCGCTTGATCCATTCGTAGTTTTGATCAATCATAAGAAGTTGTCACACACACACACTACATGAAAATAAATTAGATCTGGATAGTTTTTCTTGATGTATATATATCCTTGTTCGTGATCTATTATATGTTGTGAATTTTGTTACATGATTGATATGCTAGATGTGTAATCTCGTTGTAGACTAGTTATTATCCATACCATGTTGATTTGAATATCTAATACATCATTTTTTACATCATACTCTAATTTGGATCTATTGTAGATGAGTTGTTTAATAAAATACATGAAAGAGTTTCATTTTTGCTGCTGCGCTGATTTAGTACATCAATTAGACCCTGTTAAGGTCAGTAAAATAAATTATTTTGTTAACATGATTCGTAGGCCTTGATGTCTATTTCTCAGAACTTTTGACGGATCTCAATTTCACTTTTTGATGTGTGAGTTATCATTGTTTTACTGCAGTTGTGTCGTAAATTTCAAGATTCGGAATTCTAAAAGTAAAATTTGGACGTAATATTTTTCTAGTTATGTCTAGACATGACTGGGATCAACCCTTAATTTTTGTAAAATTGTTTAATAACTTTTTATAACTTATTTCATGCTTGTGAAACTAAGCATATAATTGTCAAACTGCATGTTGTTCAGTAAAGAACTCTATTTCCAACCTGATTCCAGTCACTTTTGATTACAACTTTGTGAATATGAAATGTAGCCTAGTATGTCTATTTTACAACCCTTTTGACGGATTTGAATTCTGAGTAGTATTTTGTGATTTATCACTGTTTTAGTACTGCTATGTCTAAAATTTCAGATTCATAAATTTGCTGCATCAATCTGTTTTCCTAATTAAATTGACTATGCTATCTATAATGGAATTTTATAAAATTTTATATGTTGAGACTAGACATGCTAGAGAACATTCCAGAGTTTTCCTAGATTTAATTAGTGTGTTTTTATGTCATTTTCAAGATTATAAATAAAACTTTGCAATTTCTGGCTGAATATGAATTCTTATACAAAATGCTGTCTTGAGCCTTGTTTCTGTAGTTGTTATATGATTTGTGTATATGGGATGATTTCTGATGAGAGTCTAGTTTCTAGATTTTCTAACGGATCCAGATTTGCAATCTTGTGACAACGGGAATCTCAGATTCGGTGCAGTAATGTCTTACGGTCCAGAATTGAAAGTCTCGCTGTCCTAACTATTATAACTATTATGAGTTTGTTCCTTGTTTCTTGCCATATTCTTCTTGCCCTGTTTGTGCATGTATATGTCTGCTTTAATAATAATGACAAGTAATCAAGTCGGGGTTAAGAAAAAGATCTAGTAGTGGAAAATATAGAAATGTGTCATGTGTACTTGGAAGTGGGTCCGTGTTTTCCACATGTTACATGTTACATGATTCCATGATACATGATCTTGATTACCTGTTTACCTGATTACCTGCATATATACATTCCTATAGGAAGGTGTAATCCGAAGGGGACCCGTAGGTCCTTCCTGATACCAGATTATCTGTTATATGATTATATTATTACATAAAATATGATCATCTTTACCTGTTTACCTGATACCTGATTACACAGTCCTATATAATACACTACAAAATCTAAACACAACTTGTTTGAATGTAGCAACCATGTGGTAAAATTTGGGACGCATGAAGTGCTACCTAGATAGGACTAAATACAAGACTTGTGAATACCTTATCACTTGCACATTCTTGTTACATGTTTACCGGTACATGCTACCTGACACCTGTTACCTGTTTACCTGCTTGCATGCTACTTGATACCTGTTACATGTCACCTATACCATGTTATCTAATCATGTAACTTGATCCTATTTCTTGGCTTAAGAGTTAGTTGCTCTGCTTTTCTGTCACATTCCTTTCATACTTATTTCAGTACTTGCTTCTTGTTTCTACTCTGTATTTTCTTTATCTATTTTCGTACTTGTTGCCTGCACTACATGCAGCCCATAACTTGCACTAACGGGCGTATTGTTTCCTGTTTTCTTTTTCCTGTAAATTGTCAAATTTACAGATTTTGGTGATCAGCTGCCCAAGGGAGTAAGTGACCAAGTGTTCTAGGATTGGCTAAAGTTCCTGCTTGAGTTTATTTCCTATTTGAATAAATTGTATTTATTTCCACTTGGATCTTGTACTGGCTTTTTTTCCCCAGCACTTATTAATTGTTATTTCCAGATCTGGTTTATTTGAGATTAAGTATTTTGTTTCAAGTAAATTATGTTGATTTAGAAATTTATTCATACATGCGTGGTTGATTATTCCCTACTTATTTCTTATTTATTCCTGTGTATTATTGTAAAGATCCTTAGAGCTTATGAATGGTGAAAGCCATTCACGGACTTTGTCATGTATCCGTATTTCGTATTCTTTTTTGGGAAGCGGGGCGTGACAGGTTTTTAGTGGTATCAGAGCCCAGATTTGGGTAATGTATTAGTTTGACTAATATGTTAGACAAGTTTGGCTCGATCGGGATTGGCTCAAAAGTAAACAGACCATGCAGTAACATGAACAAATGATAATCAACTTGATCTAGATACTAGCCTTTTTTTATTGATTTTGATCCCTTCTTATTCGATTCCTTGATTCCTTGCTTCTTCCGTCTCTTGCAATTGTCCTCATTGCTGATTCCTTATTGGGTATGAATTAATTTCTTTTCGTACCCATATCCTTCTAATTTTGGTGCCATCCATTCTTTCTATTTTCTAGTTATTTCGTCAGTCGGCATTGCTGGATCTACTTCAAAATTTCAGCTGCTTGGATCATCGCCAGGAGATGTCAGGCTTACAACCTGACGATAGAAGAAGCTGAGATGGTAGAAGGAGTCGTTGCAGGTATTTTTGCAGTTTTATTGTTTTGTTACTTCCTTTGCTTCTTTCGTTATCTTGCACTATTCATTCATAGCATCTTTTTTTTTGCATTGTTATTCCTTATTCCTTAATCATCTTTCCTCTCCCTTGTCTTTTGAATCTATCTTAGGTATTATACTAGTTCATTCTTTTCCTTCTCATGTCTTCTTTGCTTCTGAGGCGACCCATTTCTTCATCTCTTCTCGTTTCGTGGATCTGCATCAGTTGGAGTGCAGCATCATGCCAGCATCTTGGAACATTGCTACGGGTGGCGGTGTTATAATCTGTTCCTGGGAATATAAGCAGAGTTCCGTCGTTATTGGGGGCACAGATTTCAAGGCTGACCTAATCGTAATTGGGAATTCTGGGTTCGACGTCATTCTCGATATGGATTGGTTGGGTGAGTCCCATGATATCATAGATTGCAGAGCCAAGAAAGTTGTATTCAGAGACCCAGGTCAGGCAGAGTTTGAGTTCCATGCTGGGGAGACACCCCTTGGCCGAGCTAAGACTGCAGTTGATCAGGAGACTTGTGCCATGGAGTTGCACAAAGGCTGTGAGGCTGCACCTCTAGTAGTGCGGAAATTTTTGGATATGTTTCTAGAGGAGTTGCCTGAGCTAGCCCCAGATAGAGATGTGGAATTCGGTATTGAGGTTCATCCAGATACTGCACGGATATCGAAAAGTCCTTAAAGGATGGCACAAGTTAAGCTAGCAGAGCTGAAAGTATGGATCCAAGGATTGTTAGATTTGGGAATCATCAGAACCAGTATTTTGCCGTAGGGAGCTCCAATCCTATTTGTCAGCAAAAAGTACGAAAACCGCAGACTGTGCATTGATTACCGAGAACTGAATAGTATTACTGTGAAGAACGGTATCTGCTGCCCAGGATTGATGATTTGTTTAACCAGTTGGGCGGTGTAGTAGTCTTTTCGAAGTTGGACTTCACTCAGGGTATCATCAGGTCTATGTGAAAGTGGCTAATGTGCGGAAGACAGCCTTCAAGACAAGGTACGGAGATTATGAGTTCCTAGTGATGCCTTTCGGAGTCACGAATGCGCTAGCTCTGTTCATGAGTCTGATGAACAGGATCTTTTCCCCATTTATGGAAAGATTCGTGGTGGTCTTCATAGATGATATTCTGGTGTATTCTCGGAACCGAGGGGAACATGCTGAGCATTTAAAGTTGGTTCTAGAAACTCTGAGGGAGAATCAGCTTTATAGGAAACTCAGCAAATGTAAGTTCTGGCTCGACCGAGTTACCTTTTTGGAGTATATCATCTCGGGTGAGGGAATCTCAGTTGATCCATCCAAGATTTCTATAGTGAAAGATTGTCCGGTGCCTAAGTCAGTTTCAGAGTTGAAAAGTTTCCTTGGACCAGTCGGATATTATCAAAAATTCGTCCAAGACATTTCGAAATAGCTGGGCCACTGACTAAGCAGACAGGGAAGGATCAGAAATTCGTCTGGGATGGGGCTTGCAGTGAAGCTTTTGCAAAGTTGAAGAGCAGGTTGACATCAACGCCAGTGTTAACTATTCTGGATGGCTCATGTGGATTTGTGGTTCACTATGACGCTTCTGGCAAGGGTCTTAGTGCAGCGTGGATGCAGAAGGGCCGAGTGGTTGCATATGCATCTAGGCAATTGAGGATGCATAAAAGAAGCTACCCTACTCATGATTTGGAATTAGCAGCGGTGATCTTTGCTGTAACCCCTATTTTCCATTTTCTGTATTTTCTGGGTGTATTTTTCTTCTTTTGTGTATTTATTCATTGTATCTCTTTTGGACCGTGTTTTGGATCTTCATCTTCAATATATCCATTTAATTGATTTGTTGTCGCCTTGTCTAATTTTCTTGATTCAATTATCCCATCTTGTTTCATCTCTGTTTGATTGAGCTTGTATTTCTTATCCTCATTATTCAAATTGTTCGTGCCATATTTTGTTTATTCATCTTGTTACCATCTAATTATTGGATCACCCTATAATTCGTTGTGGATTTTCTAAATAAATCCTATTCAAAACCCTATAACCCATTTTAATTTCTTATTCATTCCACCTACTCCTATTCACCTAAAACCCAATACCCGTTATAACCCACTACCGGAAACCCATTATTAACCAAACCTAAATAACCAACTCCTATAAATTACCTATTGTGCACACCCTAAACCCTATCAGCCCTAGCGGCCCTCACAGGTCACTCTCTCTCCCCGACTACCCATCCCGATCCTCTTCCTTTCCCCCTCTGGCGCCCTTCCCTGTGTCGCGCCGCCCTAGCACCGGTGCCAGTCCCCTCCTTCCCTTCTTCTCTTCTGCTGCCACCCGCAGCAAGTCAAGTCCCCTGTCTCTGCCTCCCTGCTTGCAACCGCATCACGAAAGCACATCACGATGCCTCAGCGCCGCCGTGCTGAGTGTTTCTCCCGACTACAGCGAGCCGGCGCAGATTGCAGAAACTATAGCACTGCGATGTGCTGTTCCGATGACCGCAGCGACGTCCACTGCCATCGTCGTGCCTTCGATGCCGTGTACACCCTCCGCTGCTCCTCGAGTGCGTTTGTGGATTTTGGGGTGTGATTCTTGCTCGCTTGTTCATTTGCTCGTTCGTTGTCGTTGAGTTCATGCTGGGAATCTGTTTTCGTCCTCAACTATAAAGCAAGTAACTTGTATTCTTTTTGTGGTGTAATACAAGTACTAAATACCGCCTGTAGTGTAGGTTTGTTCTAGAGAAAAATTCTTGTGCAAAACCCTTGTTATATCTTGTCTCTATGTATTGATCTGCCCGTAGTTGTCTCATTACACACATGACATGAATTTAGACTTAGAGAAAATCAACTCTTGTATGTATGCATGTGTTCGTGAATTATGAGGTGTTGTATGATCTTGTATGTTTGATGGGTTTGTTGTAGTATAACTTGGTGTAGACTTGCAAAATACCCTATACCATGTTTCTTGGACATCTAGTACCCCATATTTCACGTTTGTTATGATTTGGGTGTGTTTCATATGATCTATGTTGATTTTATGCATGAAGAAGATTTCGGTTTTTGTTGTTATCCCGTTTTGTTCAGTAATTTGTGAACTAATAAGGTAAGTATATGAAAATTATTTGTGAATATGAATAATAAAGAATCCTGTCTACTTTCCAGATTTCCGACATATCTCAGATTCGATTTATGAGTTGCAAGTTATGACTATTTTGGTACAGATGTGTTTAAAAATTCCAGATTCTGTTTTATATGAATTTTGTATGGTTAATTATTTTTCTACTGATGTTAAAGGTAATATTTTGATCCAATATTTTGCTGAGTACATCTAGACCTGATTGGGATTAACCCCTAATTTTTTATGATTTAATTGATAACTTTTATACACTGTTCTTAGCTTGCAAACAACTACTATACTTGCAGAATTTTCTTTCTGTTCAGTAAAGAACCTTAATTTTGACCTGATTATATTTGTTGCCTATAAAAACTTTGTGAACATGAATTATATCCTACTGTATGTATTTTATCACCCTTTTTACGGATCTGGATTTCAATTTTTATTTTGTGAGATATTGCTGTTTTAGTATTACTGTGTTTATGATTCCAGATTTACAAAACTGCTGTATCTTACTGCTTTCTGATTTTAATTGGGTATACTATTTATCTTCGAAAATTATGAAACTTTATTTTCTGTTACTAAACATACTAGGGAATGCCCCAGATTTGTCGTGGATTTAATTAGTAATTATTTATGCTATTTTCTTGTGTATGAATACAAACTTCTGATTTCTGGCTGAATGTATTTTCTGGATACAATTCTGTTTTGAGTCATGTTTTTGTGAAGTACCATATGACTTATATATATTTGCTGGATTCAGACGGGAGTCTATTTTTCAGATTCTTTGATGGACCCAGTTTTGCATTTTTGTGGCAAGGGGAATCCCAGATTTAATGCAGTACTATCTTGCTATCCTGAACTAGAATTTTTATTGTCCTACTCTATTATGAACTGTCTTTCATCTGTGCATGTTTATCTTCCAACCTAGACCTGTTACTTTTTCATACCATGTTATTCTTGCTCTATTTTGTACACGTACATGCCTGTTTGATAATAATAACAAATAATCAAGTCGGAGTTAAGGGAAAAACCTTAGTAGTGGACAATATAGGTATGTGTACTCAAAAGGGGGCAATGTTCCCATTACTTGCCGCCATGTTTCATGACTATATGATTCAAGCTTGTTATTACTTGCCACCATGTTTCATGACTATATGATTCATGCTTGTTATTACTTGCTGCCATGTTTTTATGACTACATGATTCATGCTTGTTATTACTATATGCCGCCATGTTTCATGACTACATGATTCATGCTTGATACTACTACTTGATGCCACGTGTTCACGATTACGTGATTCGTGCTTATTACTTGTTACTTGTTACTTGACTTGACGCCTGAGATATGGCCCTATAAAAACCCACCACTAGATCTGAACGAAATTTGCATGTATATAGCAATCATGTGGTAAAAACCTGGAACGCATGAAGTGCTACCTAGATAGGACTAGATACAAGACTTGAACATAATTACTTGACACTTGCTACTTGCTACTTGCTACTTGTACATGATACATGATCATTTGACACTTGCTACTTGTTACTTGTACATGATACTTGAGACTTGACACTTTTTACTCGTTACTCGTTTATATGATACTTGTTTACTTGACACTTGTTACATGCCACTTGCACTCGTTCATCTTGCCATGCTAGTTGTTCTATTTTGTTGCTATCCCATGCCATGTTTTCTTCCGTTGTTACTCTATATTTGTTTATTCTTTTTTTGTACTTGTGCCTGCACTACAAGCGACCCATAACTTGCATTGACCGGCGTTTTGTTTCTCTTTTCTTTTCCTGCAATTTGTTAAATTGCAGATTATGGTGATAAGTTGCCCGATGGAGTAGGTGATCTGAGATTTAAGATGCTGGAGTTCTTGCTATTATTATTATTTCCTGCTACTTATTTGAATAATGTATGTGTTACTTGGATTATTTTTTATTGGGCAATGTGACCCAGAATTATTAACTTGTTCAAATCTGGTTTATTTGAGATTATTAAAGCTTGTTTCAAGTAAATTCCTATTGGTATATTGATTCACATATGCATGCGTGGTTGAATTCTCTTGCTTCCTACTCTGATTATTTCTGTAAAATATTGTAAAGATCCTGACAGCTTATGAATGATGAAAATTATTCGCTAGGTTTAGTCACGTATCTAAATTCCGTATTTACTTTTTGGAAACGGGGCATGACATTTGCCTTGAAGCTGTGGAGACACTATTTACTTGGAGACCGAGTGAAAATCTTTACTGACCACAAAAGTCTCAAGTATGTCTTCACCAGAAGGAATTGAACATAAGGCAGAGGCATTAGTTGGAGTTAATGGTCGACTATGATATTAATCTGTAGTATCACCCAGGTAAGATCAACTTGGTGCTGGATGCTTTGAGCAGCTGACCATTTGCCAAGTTCCTGACTCAGCAAGGAGAACTTGTTGAGCAGATGTGGATGTTGGAATTGGATGTGATCTTGCCGAGTTCTGATCGAAGTTGCATGATGCTTCAGTTACAGTCGTCTCTCGTAGAGCAAATTAAAGAGGCACAGGCTGGTGATGAGCAGTTGTAGGGATTTAGAGCAGAGGTTGAGGTAGGTTTCAGAAAAGATATGGTTATTCATGAAGATGGATCGCTTCATTTTGGGTCCAGGTTGTCTGTTCCGAAGGGTGCAGTTCGTCAAAAGTTTCTTGAGGAAGCCCACCAGTCATCGTACTCTATTTATCCCGGTGGTACTAAGATGTACCGGTGCTTGAAACTTCACTTTCTGGTGGCATGGTATGAAGAGGGTCGTAGCTAGATTTGTGTCTCAATGCTTGATCTGCCAGCAGGTGAAGTCAGAGCATCAGAGAATCGCCGAGCTTATTCAACCTCTTCCCATTCCATAGTGGAAGTGGGAACACATCACGATGGGTTTTGTTACCGCCTTGCCAAGGAGTCCCAAGGGTCACAACGCCATTTGGGTGATTATGGACAGACTGACGAAGAGTGCTCACTTCATTCCCTTTAGAGATGGGCAGATGTCCATAGGAGAGCCTTGGAGTTTAAGGTGGGTGACCATATTTTCCTTAAGGTATCTCCGTAGAAAGGTGTCATTCAGTTTGATGGTGGGGGCAAGCTAAAGCCCCAAGTTCATCGGGCCATTTGATATCATGGAACGAATAGGCAAGGTGGCCTATCGTCTTGCATTGCCACCGGCTTTATCTGGGGTGCACGACGTCTTCCATGTCTCACAACTCAAGAGGTGTATCCGTGATGTGAGCCACGTGATCGACTACTCAGAGTTATCCATGCAGCCATATCTGACTTGTAAGATTCCGCTAGTTGCTATTTTGGATCGGTGGGAGAAGGTGTTGAAGAACAAGGTTATCAAGTTGGTTTGGGTTTCTTGGAATCCTCACTCCCCATGTGAGTCGACTTGGAAATTGGAGGAGGAGATCCAGCATAAGTTCCCTCATTGGTTTGTGTAGCTTTTGTTTTGACGTTGCTTTTTTTTCTTTTTCTTTTCAGGGTTACCCTATTGTGCTTCTTGTTTGAATTTCGAGGACGAAATTCTGCTTGTTAGGTGGGTAGGATTTGAAATCCCTGTGCACCCTATCTTGTATTTATGTATGTATTTATTTTTTTCTCGAGTATTTATTCTGATTGTATTCTTCTATTCTTTCTGAACCGTGTAATTGTTTCTTCGTTCTTAATAAAATCCATTTTTATTTTCTGTCGTCAATTCAGTTATGTGATTTTCAATCTTCTTTATTCGAATTCTTCTGCAAATTATTAATCTCTAGATTAATTGTTTAATATTAAAATTCATTTATTCATGGCCTAATTGTTTATTAATTGACTTCTTATCCTATTGGATCCAAATTCTAACCCAATCTACCCTATTTATACACAAAACCCTATAACCAGCCCTATTGGATCCTAAACTCGCTACCCAATACCCTATTTTACCCAGTCTCCCTCAAATCTCTCCCTCACGTTCTCCATATCTGTCTAACAAGCAGATCTTGTTCCCTCTTATCTCCCTTTGATTCCTCAAATCCTAACTTACCAAATTCTCATTAAATCACAATCAAATTTGTTCTCTTTCCCCTATAGTCATTATCACCTAAACGATTCCCAATCAACAATCTCTCTCTCTCTCTCTCCAACTCACCTTCTCCCCCTCTCCCTGTGCATCCTGCACCCCACCGTCGACCGGACCCCGTGCCCCCTTTCCAACTGTCGCAACCACCCCGCGAGTGTCGCGCCCCACGCGATTGTCGTGCAGCCCAGACGTCCCATCGTCGCCCTGTGACACCCACACCAGCAGAACCCCTCCTCAGTCTTCATCCCATCCCGCAAGCCACCGACGCCCACCTTCATCTTCTTCGTCCCAGTCGACTTTCAGCTGTTGACCACTCCCGTCCGAGCATCCCCGTCCTCCCGCCGTCTGTGTGTCATCGACTTCTCGATTCTGCAAGCTTCCCTACTTTTTCGTGCATCGTCGTATTCGTTTTGGTCATCCGGGATCCATTCCCGTTATTCTTTTTTATCAGATTCGTCATCTTGACCAAAGGTAAGTAACTTGTATATTATTTTGTTCGTATACAAGTACAAATACCGCATGTAGTCTTGCTCTTATTTTGGATTTGTTCTCATAATGATCTCTTGATAAATCTTAATCTCAATCGTTTGATCTATTCGTAGTCTTGATCAATCACAAGAAGTTTTCACACACACACGTACACACTACATGAAAATAAATTAGTTCTAGATAGTTTTTCTTGATGTATATATATCCTTGTTCGTGATCTATTGTATGTTGTAGATTTTGTTACATGATTGATATGCTAGATGTGTTAACTCTTTGTTGACATTTTATTACCCACGCCATGTTGATTTGAATTTCTAATACATCACGTTCTACATCATGCCCTAATTTGGATCTATTGTAGATGAGTTATTTGATAAAATGCATGAAAGAATTTCATTTTTTCTGCTGTCCTAATTTAGTACAGCAATTTAGACTCTGTTAAGGTCAGTAAAATGAATTATTTTGTGAACATGATTTGTAGGCTCGATGTCTACTTTTTAGAACTTTCGACGGATCTCAATTTCGATTTTTGATGTGTGGGTTATTACTATTTTACTACAGCTGTGTCGTAAATTTCCAGATTCTGAATTATAAGATCGTTACACGATCTATTATTTTAAAACTGTTGCTAAAATTAAAATTTGGTCAAAATATTTTTCTGGGTATGTCTAGACATGACTATGATCAGCCTCTAATTTTTGTGGAATTGTTTAATGTTTTTTTATAACTTATTTAATGCTTGTGAAACTAAGCATATAATTGTCAAACTGCATGTCGTTCAGTAAAGAACTTTTTTCCAACCTGATTCCAGTCACTTTGATTAAAACTTTGTGAATTTGAAATATAGACTATTATGTCTACTATACAACCCTTTTGACGGATTTGATTATCGTGTTGGATTTTGTGATTTATCACTGTTTTAGTACTGCTGTGTCTAAAATTTTGAATTCATAAATTTGCTGCATCATTCTGTTTTACAAATTAAATTGAATATGCTATCTATAATGGAATTTTATAAATTTTATATGTTGAGACTAGATATGCTAGGAAACGTTCCAGATTTTTCCAAGATTTAATTAGTGTGTTTTTATGCCATTTTCATGCTTATAAATAAAACTTTGCGATTTCTGGCCGAGTATGAATTCTGTATAAAACGATGTCTTGAGCCCTATTTCTGTAGTTGTTATATAGATTTGGCTGAGAGTCTGATTTCTAGATTTTCTGATTGTCCAGATTTTCATTCTTGTGGCAACAGAAATCTCAGATTCGGTGCAGTAATGTCTTGTTGTCCATAATCGAAAGTCTCATTGTTCTAACTATTATAAGTTGTTTGTCACCCGTTCATGTATTCTATCCAACTTGAGTTTGTTCCTTGTTTCTTGCCATGTTCTTCTTGCCTTGGTGGTGCACGTATATGCCTGTGTTAATAATAATGACAAGTAATCAAGCCGAGGTTAAGGGAAACATCTAGTAGTGGAAAATATAGAAACGTGTACTTGGAAGGGAGCCCGTGTTTTTCACCTGTTACATGTTATATGATTACATGATACATGATCCTGATTACTTGTTTACCTGATTACCTAGCTACATACTTTCCTATAGGAAGGTGTACTCAAAAGGGGACTCGTAGTAACTACTTATAGGAAGGTGTACTCAAAAGGGGACTCGTAGGTCCTACTTGATACCCGATAACCTATTATATGATTATATGATTACATAATATATGATCCTATTTACCTATTTACCTGATACCTAAGCACACGGCCCTATATAATCCACTATGACATCTAAATGCAACTTGTTTGAATGTTGCAACCATGTGGTAAAATTTGGGACACATGAATACAAGACTAAATACACGACTTGTGAATACCTGATCACTTGCACATTCATGTTACATGTTTACCTGAACATGCTACCTGACACCTGTTACTTGTTTACCTGCTTGCATGCTACTTGATACCTGTTACATGTCACCTGTATCCTGTTATCTAATCATGTCACTTGATCCTATTTCTTGGCGTAAGAGTTAGTTGCTCTGCTTTTCTGTCACATTCCTTCCATACTTATTTTAGTACTTGCTTCTTGTTTCTACTCTGTATTTTCTTTATCTGTTTTTGTACTTGTTGCCTGCACTACATGTGGCTCGTAACTTGCACTAACAGGCGTATTATTTTCTATTTTCATTTTCCTGCAAATTGTCAAATTTGCAAATTTCTGTGATCAGTTGCCCGAAGGAGTAAGTGACCAAGTGTTCTAGGCTTCGCTAGAGTTCCTGCTTGAGTTTATTTCCTGTTTGAATAAATTGTATTTATTGCCACTTGGATCTTGTATTGGGCATTTTTTTCCCAGAACTTATTACTTGTTGTTTTCAGATCTGGTTTATTTGAGATTAAGTATTTTTGTTTCAAGTAAATTTTGTTGATTTAGAAATTTATTCATGCATGCGTGGTTGATTATTCCTTGCTTATTTCTTTTTTATTCTTGTGTATTGTTGTAAAGATTCTTACAGCTTATGAATGGTAAAAGCCATTCGCTAGACTTTGTCGCGTATCCGTATTTCATATTCCTTTTTGGGAAGCGGGGCGTGACAGATAAGATGAAGTAAATGGGGTTGTTATACATACAATATAGGTAGACAAACAAAAATGACATTTATATATGGTGTTATGATGTATTGACCTATTTGGTTTATGTATGTGATATATACGGGTGATAATGAGTTATGACAGCATAATCGATAAAATTAATGAATGAGTATATGTATAATATAGTAATATTTAAAGTGAAACTAATGGGAGGTAATGTGGTGTAATCATCAACTTAATTTGGCATGTTCATAAGATATTATAATGTGAGCAAATAATTACTTTGGTGTGTTTATGATACAGAATAATATGAAGCAATAATCTTATAAATGAAATAAATGTGTATGTGAATATGTGATATATTGAGATAATAAATTGCATGGTTAATCCAAAGATGTGGCAAATTATTAAAATAAATATGTGTATGTGAATATGTGATAAAATGAGATAATAAATTGCATAGCTAAGCCAAAGATGTGGCAAATTATTGAAATAAAAGATGAGATGTTGTGTGGTGATGAAAAGATGAAATGAAAATGATAATAACAATTAAATTTTGTTGACCAGTACGTACAGAAATCCTGGGGGTTCGGACTAGACCTCCTAACACCTAAGGACTGGCTTGGGGTGCGATGTTTATTACCCAAACTATGTTTGGGATGCGGTGTTTTTATCGCCCAAGCTATCAGCTTGAGACCCGGTAATTACCCAGCTCAGGTGGGGTGCACTGATATTCCTTCGATGACAGATGTCACGAGGAAGTATCCTAGTGAAACTAGGAAGTACCTAGCTTCGATGGGGTGCGGTATTTTCTTTTCCCTCGTTGGTTTTGCCACGAGAAAGTACCCAAACTATGTTTGGGGTACGGTGTTTTCCTCGCTGGCATAGACTGGGAGGAAGACGTAGCCTCGGACGTGTAAGACCCAGAGGGGGGAGCAGAGGTCTACGTGTTTACTGAGCTGTCGCCTTTAGTATATTGGGATACTGTGGCTCACTAGTCGACAAATTAAGAAGATGAATAAATATGGAATGAAAATGAGAATGAGAAAGTAGAGAAAGCATATGATGTGAAAGTGAAATGTGAATGAGAAAGTAAAGAATGTGAAATGTGAATGAGAAAGTAAAGAAAGCATATGATGTGAAATGAAAATGAGAATGAGAATGTAGAGAAAGCATATGATGTGATATGAGAATGAGAAAGAAAAGAAAGTATTTGATGTAAAGTGGAAATGAGAAAGTGAAGTAAATATCTGAGTGGAAATGAATAAGTAGAGTGAAAGAAAATGTATACATATGAAAATGAGTACGAAAGACTACGATTCATGAGTATGCAAATGAAAATGAATGGTAAAAGAAGTATCTGGTTAAATAAGTGTACAAAACGAGGTAATTGAATTATGTAATTATAAGTGAAAATATAGAAATGGTGATATGCAGATAATTATGAAAAGAAGAACATTTGTGTTATGGGATTAAATATAAAGGGTGAAGGAATTAAACATGTGAATTAGTTTAATGTTATGTATTTGAATATGAAAAATGAAGGAATTACATATATGAATTAATATGATGTTAGGAATATGAGTATAACAGTGAAGGAATTATGTATGTAAAATTAATGTGAATAACTCGAAAAAATTGTTGAATGGAAAAGAGTAAAAGAAGTAAAGAAAGTGTGTATGTATGAGATAATATGATATGAATGAAAACTAAAGTTATATGGGATATTAGTATGATGCATAAAGTGATGTGTGTTAAGTATTGGATATGAGAATGATTTCAAAACTAAAGATGTGTGATATGAGTTGATGCCTTGGAATTGTGTCGAGAAACTACTTGCCTGCCATTTCCATGGGAATAGTGGAAACTACCTGCCTTGGCACAACTTCTAGGGTGAATTGGTGGGTTGTTAATATGATAGTTGTATTGCGAGAAGGAAATGAAAGTAAAGTAAATTGTAAGATGAAAATGAAAATAAAGTAAAGTAATATTCCAAGCTATCGGCTTGAGATGTGATGTTATATTAGCCAAGCTATCGGCTTTGAGGTGCAGTGTAGTATTACCCAAACTATGTTTGGGGTGAGGAGTATAGTTTGATAAGAGTAGAAGTTAAAGTAAAGTGTAATTTGAGGTGTACGCGAAAATGAAAGAAAGATGTATTATTAATAAGAATGAAAAGTAATTTGAGTTGTAAGATGAGATAAAAATGAATTATAAAGCCAAGTATATGACAAAATGAGAATGAGCATTAAATAAGCTGTATGATGAAATTAGAATAAGAATGAAGGTTAGTGTATTACAAAATGTGATGACATGTGTTATTAAACATGGATAAATGTGATATTATAAGAATGGATGAACGTGATATTATAAGATTGAGTGAATATAGATTTGTAGATTGGTTGAAGATGCAAAGGATTACTTTTGAGCAAAATCACTTTGACTATGTTTATATGTTTAAATTTCAGGTTACATTTAATTACCCTTATGTTCGTAAGTTCTTTCAATTTCATTCTTATCATTTATTTTATTTACTAATCTAGTAGATTATACTCACACCAGTTATGGCTGACCCCTGTTGTTTTCTCGGGGTCAGGGGAGTCCCTCCCTGGGGGTAGATGTCCCTAATCCTCTTGCAGGTACTGATTAGCAGCGAGGTGAGATACCGTCATAGTTGTTTGATTTTGATAGTTATATTTCGATAGTTATACTTTTTCTTTAGCCGAATGAGTTGCATATGTATCTTTTGTATATTTTATTATCCTAAGTTATGTAGAGATGGAGATAGTATTTGGGTGATAGTTTGTAATATGGAGGAATATGTGTACAACTGTAAGAGATATTAATATATATAGTGATGTGATGGAGCATGAAAGCCCGTACCCACCTCGTTGTGGAGTACCGGGGTCTGTGGTTGGTTTTTGAAAGGTTTTTCAAAAGTTCTTATAAAAATCTTATATGTTTTCAAAAAAATTTATGGTTTTTAAATTGTATCTTGTGTATTATAAGGAATTATGCCCCCAGAGCCCCATATATTTTTTCCTGTGTGTTGTTGAATGACTTGGCCTGGGGAGGATTGATATATATTACAGGTACATCGATATTTGTAATTGTTTGCAGATTTCCGTAAGGAAGATCTGTAAAAGTGCTAACATTTCAGGGGAAACTCTGCCAAAATTTTTAATAAAAATTTATGAGTATTTTTCTAAGTAAGAAATGGTACAAATAAGAAATAGATCAAGTTGGAAAGCATTTGAGAATGGAATGGTATAAAGAAAAAAAAAAGGCGGGGTCGTTACACATTTGTTGCAGTTTTTGGAGCAAGAAGGAGCCAAGGAAGAGCAAGGAGGAACCAAGAAGGACCAAGGAGAAGGAGAACTCGGAGCTAGAAGAGCCAAAGGCAAAGCTAGGAGCTTGAAGTTGCAATTTCATCAATAAAACAAGATGGGTGTTTCTAAACCTTTGAAGTGTTTAATTTTGTGTGGTGAAATTTTGATGTAGTGTCGATAGCATGTGAAGTCATGAAATGTGTAATTAAGTTGTAGAATTTCGTTGCATGCTAGTTTATTAGTGGAAGTCTAGATAAAACGCAGTAAAGAGGTAAATAGAAAAGTGTACTAGGTCTCTAACTCAGAAATTACTTTGAGTTTGAAGTTAAAATTTTAAAAGTATATTCTTAAGCATGTTATACACCTTTCTTCCAAATTTCATAATTTTTTAAATTTATTTGCTATTTTAGTTAAATACGAACTTGAACATTGACTGTGCAGAAAATAGATTTAGCTCAGGTTCTGACTATGATTTTCCAAAGCTCATAAATCTGTAACCACTTAAGATCAATTGCTGGAATTTTAGTACGTGCTTCTAATATGTGTTAAGTGCTTAAAATAAAATTTTATAATTTTTGGACATCGTTTGCTATTTTTATAAAATACGAAATCTTTGACTGTTCTGAAAAGAAAAGACAGAGTAAAGATGATCTGTTCTGTTTTTAGCTAATGTTCAAGAAGTTATAACTCGAAAAGTACTTAATAAAATCCCTTGAAATTTAAATATGTTCTATTACCATGTATGTAGAACTTATGCTTCAAATTTTCTGAAGTTTAGAAATCATTTGTTATTTTAAAAGTATTTTTATGTTAGCACTGGTTAGTTGTTGCTCTGTTCTGGAAACTAGTGCATCCATGTTAAACAATGACTTATTTGACCATTTAAACGACTTAACCTGAAGAAGTACGTAACTAGAAAGTTTTAGTAAACACATAGATCTTTCTGTAATGTCTAAGAACTCATGATTTGGATCAGTACACGAATTATAATGAATTTTGCAAGTGATAACAGAAACACACAGATTCTTAAAGGTCACCATTTTGCACTAGGTCTATGAGATTGAGTTTGAACCTGCAGAATCTAAGTTTTAGGTTGTTGTTGTGGGTCATAAATCATATTGTGGATGTGGAAATGAGTTAGGACTTAAATTATCTAAAGTTTCATGTTATGAGTAGCTCATGTGTGCTTGTAGACCTACAATATAGACATAATTGTTCACTGCTTTGAAGTAGGAATTGTGATGGATGTTGATGTATTGTTGTTGATCACTTTGCGATAAGATTCATGCCCAACTTGTGCTTGTGCTTGCTCTATACCCTGAGTAGAAGCATGGGGAGCACCTGATCACGTTTCTTTGAAGAAACGGGACCGAGAACGACCCCGTTTTGGCATGAATGCCAATTGTATGCTTGCTGTTTGGAAATATAAAGCATTCATTGTCGGGCACCTTTTAGCACGGAAAATAGGGGCACCAATGACTAGGGTGTTTAGTGACTCCCAACTAATAGTGAATCAAATATGATGCGACTATGAAGTCAGAAATGACTGCATGGTCAAATACTTGGCATGTGTGAAGAAGCTTCTAGCTACGGTCAGAAAGTCGAAGTCTCTCGCATCCCACATGAGGAAAATAGGCAAGCACATGCCCTCACTAAGTTGGCCGCCTCATCATCCGATAGACTCGAAAACATCCTACTCAAGCCAAGCATCGAAGAGGAAGCACTAGCATTAGAGCTTATGTTCGTTACCCCCCAAACACCAGAGATTATTGGATGAAAGCCTTGATCGACTTCCTCGACAAGGGAGTCCTCTCGACGGATCCCGGAGAAGTGAGAAAGATCTGGGTGAGGACTGAAAGATATACTCTCCTTGAAGAAATCCTCTACAAGCGTTCATACAACCAAGTTGACGGCCAGTCTTACTTGCGATGCCTTTCCCCCAAAGAGGCAGATTATTCCCTCAGGGAGGTACAAGAAGGAATAGGTGGAAGCCACCTAGGTGCAATATCCCATGCACAAAAAGTTTTCAATCACAGATACTACTGGCCCACTCTCTTCAATGATGCCCAACATATGTTCGTCAATGCATCCCTTGCCAAAAGTACTCCTCCATTAAATGGGTGCCCCAAGCCAATCTTAGCTCCACATCAAGCCTCATTCCCTTCGCCATGCAGGTAATGGAATTACTCAGACCATTTTCCCCTCTACTGGATAAAGGAACTTCCAAGTGGTAGCCATCGACTATTTCACAAAGTGTCTTAGGACGAAAGCGCTAGCTTCCATCACAAAGCACAAGGTTCAACAGTTCTTTTGAAAGAGCATAGTCTATCAGTTCGGGACCCTCGAACACTAGTCACTAACAATGGAACACAAATCGCCGGCAAGGGATTCTATAAGTTCTACGCCGATGTGGGGTTTGAACAATGCTTCACCTCTGTCTCGCGCCCCGAGACCAATGTTCAAGCAGAGAATACCAATCAACAAATCTTAGATGGCCTCAAGAAGAGACTTGATGAAGCCCCGATGGGACTATGAGTTGAAGAACTCCCAAGTGTGCTCTGGTCCTATAGGATTACCTAAAGAATACCAATAGCAGAATCTCCATCCAACATTTTCATCGGCATAGAAGCACTCATCCCGCTAGAGGTCGAGTTACCTTTCCCTCGCCTCCTCTTTTTCAGCGAAGGACAAAACTTAAATGAACACTGGGGTAATCTTGATCTCGTTGAAGAAGTGTGGAAGAAGTTCCATACGAAGACAAATCTATCAGCAAAGGGTGGAGAAATTCCACAACAAGAAGGTCCGCCCGGCCAACCTAAAAAAAGGGGACTTTGTCCTACGGAAGCTTGAAATATCTGACCCATGTAAGAAGGGAAAGCGTGCTCTAAACTGGGAAGGACCATACAAGTTATCTGCCTAGGAGCTTATCGACTTGAAGACATTGAGGGGGAAGAAGATACCAAGAACTTGGAACGCCGAACATTTGATAAAGTACAACGAAGGTGCTTAACTCCCTCCCTTAAAAGTAGGTTTTTAGTTTGTGATCAGGCCGACAATTATAACATTCAAAGCATGTAACAAAGGCTAACACGTAAAGCAGCCACTTAGGTTTATTTTTTCATTAAAAAAACTAAGTATTTTCTTTTGCGAAATTCTTGTACAACCCTGGATGCAAACAATGAGTTAAACACCTAGCCTCCGCCTGAGAAACACAAAAAACTCATTAAGCACCCCAAATAAGGAGTTCAAAGTCCATATTCGTGGTTTAGAGATGCTCTAACAGCTTGCAAGCAAGCAGGTTCAGAGCTCAACTCATCATTCAATCTGCTCCCACAACACGTTATAAATTCAGGAGTCCATACCCATGGCTCAGAGTTGCTCTAGCAACTTGTAATGCAAGCATGTTCAGAGCTCAACTCGCCATTCGATTTATTCCCATAACTCAATAACCTCTTATACTTCGGAGTCCATACCCATGGCTCGGAGTTGTTCTAGCAACATATAAGCAAGTAAGTTAAGAGCTCAACTCACCATTCGAACATTTTCCACAACTTGTTAAAAGTTCAGGAGTCCATCCCTATAGCTAGGAGTTGCTCTAACAACTTGCAAGTAAGCAAGTTCAGAACTCAGCTAGCCATTCATTCTGCTCCCACAACTTGATAAACTCTCATACTACATGTTTGGAGTCCATACCCATGACTCAGACTTGCTCGAGCAACTTGCAAGCAAGTAAGTTCATAGCTCAGCTCGTCATTCGATCAGCTCCCACAACTCGTTATAAGTTCAAGTGTCCATACACATGGCTCAGAGTTTCTCTAGCAACTTGCAAGCAAGAAAGTTCAGAGCTCAACTCACCATTCGATATGCTCTCACAACTCGGTAAACTCTCATGCGACAAGTTCGGAGTCCATACCCATGGCTCGTAATTTCTCTAGCAACATGTTAGCAAGCAAGTCCAGAGCTTAACTCTCCATTCGACATGCTCCCACAACTCGTAAAAAGTTCAAGAGTCTACACCCATGGCTCAAAGTTGCTCTAGCAACTTGTAAGCAAGAAAGTTCAGAACTCAACTCACCATTCGAACAACTCCCAAGACTCGTTAAAAGTTTAGAATCCATACCCTTGGCTCGGATTTGCTCTAGCAACTTGTAGGCAGGAAAGTTCAGAGCTCAAATCGCCATTCGAACTGATCCTAAAACTTGTTAATTCTAGGGAAAAAATAATAAATAAATAAATTGTTCAGAGTCCATACTCATGGCTCGAGTTTTCTTTAGAAATGTGAAAACAAGCAAACGCAAAGCTGAACTCACCATTCGAAACAACTCTCACAACTCATAAATTACCTCGATCAACAAATATGGAGTCCAACTCCTCCTAAATGCTACTCCTGCAACTTGTCATGAGAAAGACATAAGGGGCCTAGCTTTCTACCAGAGCTACCCTAACCACTCTATGACAAAGAACGACAACTCAAAAAAGACAAGAAACAATACTTGAACATATAGAAGATTTTTTATTTCACAAGCAACATGTCATTACAAGTTCAAAAAGATACGTCAAAAGGGAAGATCAGCAAGTTTATAAGTCTCCTCAGAGTCACTTCTACTCTCCAGTGGCAAGGGGATATTCTGGTTGAGGGATACATGTAGCTTATGGTTTCCCCTCGCTACGGAACAACCGCCTTGGTCTCTAGAATGACCTGAGGAAAGTACCAGACTAGCAGATTGAGTCTGAGCAGCATGACCACGAACGCGCGTTGCCTCCTCAATGGAAGCCATGCTTGACGAACTATCTACCCCTCTCTGGCATCTCCTGGATTCCTATATATATATATATATATATATATATATATATATATATATATATATATATATATATATATATATATATATATATATGGGGTCACTTGCACACGTAGGGCCAGTTCGTTGAATGACCTCCCTTGATTTATTTCACCCCGATAACAAAAGGTGCTCCGGGTCCACGTCCCCTCAAGAATTAATTTTTGTTGATGGATCTCCACCTCCTTGTCGACAAGCCTCTCCTTGAGCTGGACATCCTTGACCCTAATCTTCCAATGGACTGTTCGAGTGTGAACTGAACAATTCGAACGAGCCTTAACCGAGTATTCGGGACAATCTCCTTTAGATGAACAACCTCCAAGCTCTTCTCAAGCACTACATCCTTCAACTTATCCCTCTCGGTTGTTATTGTAAGCAAAGAACGATCCAGGGATTTAATCTCCAATTCCCTCTCGGCGGTTGCCCCCACGAGAGGGACAACCCCACCGTGAAAACCTTCCTTCACTTCAAGGAAAGATATCTCACGCAGTCTACCACTAAGACACTCAACTGCAACGTTCCTCTTCATCAACACTATCTTCAAGTGAGAAAGCTCCACATCTACCGTGGATAAACTCTCCCGCAAATGAGTAAGCATAAGATCCACCATGGTCAACCTGGTACGGAGACGGGTAATCTCGTCGTCTCGAGGACTTCTTCAATGCATATGATGATCTGCCAATGGGAAAGAGCAGAAGGACTTTATGGTGACAGTAAACAAAACCACAAGGATAAGAAGACTCAAGAGTTCAAAACCAACACATCAAAGGTTCTTATAAACTAAGGAAACACTAGTGTTGAACACAAAAAGAGTTTTTATTCATTCACAAAGGGAAGATACATCAAGTGGTGACCAATATGCTATTAGGCACATACAAGAGCAACAAAAAATTAAGAACAATAGAGGAGTCAGGGATCCACCTCAGCATATGGAGCCGGAGGAAAGGAAGTCTCGACAATCTCCTTCTCCTTCACTCCCACATCTCCCTTAGGGCTATTGTCCACCACGGCTGCTGTCTTTCCCTATGCCGTCTCCTCCTCCTCCTTATACTCCTCATCATCCAAGTCCCCCAGTACCATCTCCTCCCCTGGCTGCAAACCCAGGTGGTACCCCTGTTCGTCGAAGTAAGGGACACATTTGATGATGTCTAGAATGGACTTGCAATATGAATTTATTATGTTGACGAACTTGTGGTCCTACGCCTCGGCTCTAACACGAGTGACTGCATCCTCCTACTCCTCAATCTTTCGCCTCAAGCTGAACAACCCACTCTACAATGGCCTCCCCTTGAAGCTTTGCCACCTCCCAAGCCTTCATGACCTTCACCTTCTTCGAATTGGCCCTGTCGACTAACTACACCCAATGGCCCTCATCCTCTGCTACCTGTTGGAACAGGTTGCTAAGGTGGCAGGTGATCAAAAAGATAAGAAGAAAATGATCTTTGGAAATTAGAAGAAATATACAATAGCTTTAAAAAATGTACAAAAGAAACAAAGTTTTTATACTGACCAACATGTTGGCCCGAGCCAACACCATGGCAGACAAGCCAGGTCCCTCTGCGGCCATCCTATCCCTGTCCTTCGGGGTCTGTAGGTGCCGAATAACCTCCATAATGCTATTCCCATCCCCGAGAAAGTCCTTGTGTAGCTTGATGATCCATTCAGAGGTGTAAACCGAATTAAGCTTGTCTGGGAGGATCGTCTCGGCTGTAGCGATTAGGGACAGGCACTCTTTCTCAAGCACAAACACCACGGTAAGACATCCAGGGGCAGGACTCCTAGTTTTTTTCAATTTGGGGAGAGGATTGGAGCGGGATAAATGGGCGAGAAAATGAAGGAGAGAAGGAGAGGGTGTATGTTGTTGTTGAGTGAAAAGACTCATTTACACCCATCACTTTAAGGGAGAGAGTGGAAGAAAGGAGAGTCACCCGATTTTTATCAAGATCATGATGATGATCGGGCGGCTGTGCAAGTGCGCACAGGAAGAGTGCGCAATTGAAGAGTTCCCTTATATTTATATATATATATATATATATATATATATATATATATAATAAATTACAAAGAAAGCTATCAAGTGGTTCACAATCAATCCCCCTTAAAATTAAAGGCCTAGATCAAACCTCACAAAACATATTTTCCCTCCAAAATTTCAAACTCCCAAAATCAAAATTTCCCCCCCAAACTAAAAAAATTATTACTTTATTACTATCTCTCTCTTCTCTCTTCACTTTTTCATATTTCTCTCTTTCTCTCTCTCCCTATTTCTCTCTCCCATTCTTTCTATATTTACTTAGAATTTTAGATTTTCAGAATTTTAATGTTTTTTTTTTTTTGCACATGTTATATTGAAATTAATAAATATCTCTTCAACTCCACACTTAAAGTTCTAAGAAATAAGATTTTATACCTCCCATTTATAATTATTTTTCAACATAGACTAATGGAAACATGGACTTTTATTTACAACTAATTATTGACATACTATTCAAACTTGAGCTACATAATTGTTGTTTTACTGTTTACAGGCTTTTCGTATTTTGTATCGTTCCGAAAACGTGCCGTAGGCACGTGCCCACGGGCAAATCTAGTATATATATATATATATATATATATATATATATATATATATATATATATATATATAACATGATACACCGCAACCGTCCGAGATACATTATAGGATACTTTAGAAGCAAACAAGAGAATAGATAAAGTACATCGCATCGCTAGAATGATAAGAGGAACAAGAAAAAAAAACCATAATGTAAAAAACACATCTGAATAGACCAGATAACATTCCAGTACAAGCAAACTAGAGTAACCAGAGAGCAAAAAAGCACATAGCGAGAAGCATCAAAATAGCAACCTCACAATCAGAACCAATTGCTAGAATCCCATATAGAACAGGAGCAAACACAACTCTAAACCAGTAAACACAAAACAACAGATGAACATCTAATTAGAGAAGAAAATTGGCAGCAGCGCAACAAGCTCACCAGCTAGCATCTGAACAAACCACACACAAAAGGAGCGACCAGTGGTAGCAAAATACACCTGCACCATCACAAAACAGCCAAAAAAGAGGGCTCCGGGAGAGGAGAACCATCAACCAACTCTGCAACAACACACAATAGAAGAGTGAGAAAAGGATAATAAAACCAGCATGCAATAAGTGGAAAGCTAGGAATTCATGCCACTATGAATCAAAGATATCACCACAGAGTCAAGTTTATCGATCTTAAGCATCTCTCTTTTTTTAAGTGGCAAAATGTTTGCCCATAAATGAACAAAATTGTAACGCCCCGAATCCCAAATACACTGAATTCGAGATGTTCTACAGGATCTTTTCACTTCCTTTAGTACAATTTTACAAGGAAATTTGAACTTTTCACTTTACATCGGAGTTTACATCAATATTACACTTTACATTGCACAGCGGAAGTAAAATTTTACAACAATGGAAACAAATATACAACAACATTGAGTAATCTTTAAGAATTTCTTCCTCTTTAATCTGTATCAAGCCATTTACCTGTATATAAGACTGTGGGTACGTCAGTTTATTCAACCGACGATCATTATACACAGCCATCCTCTCTATGCCGGAAATAGTATAACTTATTCTCCATATTTAGCAAACACAAACTTGTCACATATCAAACTAAAGGGACTACCCTATTGATGTCGTGTTGTGATTGTGCACTTAGTCCTTAATGCATTTATTTATATTACATGACACTAATGCGCACTTGTTGGATTCTATGCATCCCATACTACATAGGTCCGAGGGCAAGCCTCTTAATCGTTCTTCATCTTTGTAGGGTTCAATCCCTCGTTATGACTTAATCTACTACTGTAATTACGGTAGGTATCTTAGATGATCTATGAGTACAAGCTCGTGTACAGAAAATTCTGGAGGGGAATCCCACACACTGACACGACACATTGAGCAGGCAACCTATGGACAATTCAGCCTCACTTCATGGCACACGATCCTCTTGCAGTCACCAAACATCCCACAAGCGTCGCCACCGGAACGATAATTCTGGAGTAGTGCCCACGCCATGTCTTGATGCATCAAGCAGGCAGCCTGTGGATCACTCTCACACCGCTAATCCGATGGCCCTCATACTCATGTTTTTCTCCTACTTTCATCACGTCTCCACTATGTACTAATCCTTAGTTCTTTTATCAAAATCATGAATAAAAATCGAAGCTCTAGAGTTAGCCTCTCCACTAAACCGGACTTATTCATTCATTTCAACATGACCAACCTTGGTCTTTCTTTTCAAATTTTCATTTCGTTTATTTCCAAAAGCCGGGGGAGACTTAGCTACTCTTTTATTTCAATTTTCAATTCATAATTTCCAAAATGAGCATTCCCAACTCATAAATTTCCATATTGAGTCATCACACTCAAAAGTAATTCTCTTTTCAAATCATGATTTCTAATTTGTTCAAATATTCCATAACTATACATGAAATTCATATACTTTATCAATTATCACTTTTCACTTTGAAATTCACATTACTAACGAATATTCACATTTCACATTTTTCGCACTATTCACATATGAGAATAATTCATAACCATCACAAAATAAAATTTCTTTCTTGACTATATTATTCTTCTAATCCTTCATTTCAAATTCTTTTTGCAAGATATAATTTCACAAAAATACACATATATAACCATAGTTCTATTTACACATTTTATTCTCAAATCATGTTTTATTTCATGCAAATAATTTCCAAATCATTTTTATAAAGTCCCATATATTTTTAGAAGAATAGTCATATTTTTTCCATAATTTTTGGACAATTAAAAACCCCAAAAAATTTTGGTTTTTCAATCTTGCCGAGGGCAAGATTCGAACCCAGCACCCCAGAGACACAGCCGAAAGCACATACCACTAGGCCAGTTTGTGCCAGCGGTATAAAAGAGGAGCGAAGGGTAGTTAATGCTTTCGGTTCAGAACTGATCGGATTTAAAATAAACACCCATAAAAAATGGCATTCTCAAAAGTCAAACCAGTGACCTTAGAGAACCCAACCGCACGCTCTGACCACTTGAGCTACGTGCTCAGGTTGTCTAAGTGCAACTCAAATTCTTTTTGAACCGATTCTCACTGTTGTTTAAACGTTTCGATGTTCAACTAGCCTTCGTTTCATTTTGTTTTCATAAAAATTACTGTATAACTCCAGATTAATTCTTCCTCACATAATTCACATACCAGTATGAGCAAAATAATTTTTGCAACAATTAAAACATATTTTCATACAACTAATTCAAATTCTACATTATAATACTACATTTCTTCTCTTTTCGACATTTCTTCGCATTTAGCATTATAATCTCATTATCAATAAATTTTCACCTTAATTCTCTATCTTTAACCATTTACCCAACATACAACACATATTTTAAATTATTCATGCCCATATCAACACAAAAGATCTATTTAACACATGAAATGGTATTATTAATCTACTAACTTTTGTGTGTAATTCTTGATGGTAATAAATGTGTTTTTATCAATCAACTCATGATTCTAATCAATTCACATACAACTTAAATAATAGAACCACATATAAAATTGCATATCCACATTCAATCATTCAATGGGTTATTAAAGTGTACTCTTCTTAATTTCTTTCATGCTTCATTCATTCATATCTAACATGCATTTCTAAGTTAGAAATATGGAGAATCTACCCACCTCAAATGGAGAGACAACACAATTAGCAACTCCCTAGGCAAAAGTCCTTGCAACCGAATACTTCTCCTCCTAGATGCGCGCACACGAACCTCCAAGCACACCCCAAAACCGAACAATATGAAGCCAACCGAGAGCACTCCTTGATGCCGGCCCCCTCTTCTCCTTGATTTTGCAAGAACAAGCCCACACACACTCAATCTTTTAACTCACAAAACACTACTTGATAATATAATTGAACTATAGGTTGGAAGAGAATAGTTTGGCACAAGAAGAACTAGACATGGGGGGTATTTATACTAAAAGTCAAAGGAAATGGAGGGCTAGGATCAATTGGTTGGTTGTAAGATGGAGGGTCAAGATGAAAGTAGGAGTTGCAATAACTACTCACATCCAAGTAACCACCACACCATGATCACCATTACAAATTTGATTTTCCCTCCAAAAGAATGCAACCGGCCATGGAAGAATGTGCATATTGCACGTGTGCGTGTAATGCACGTGCATGCAACTAGGCCCCAAAATTATAGTGGACTCAATAATATTCACATTTAGGAGCAATAATCTTAGTGCAATTAGACATTTTAATGCTCTATATGTGGTATTTTACTCTTCTTTTCTCTTTTCCATAGGAAACAACCTAAAGCAGCAAACGAAGCAGATTCTAGAATAATACAGACTGAGAGGATAATATACAGGGAACAGCAGAGATCAGTCGACTGGTTCTTCAAACAGTCGACTGGACAGAGAGTTTGATGGGGCTCGGAACAGTCGACTGCTACCCAAGACAGTCGACTGGTCGTGGCGGAGTCAGAAGATAAGAGCAGATGAAGATGCATCCTCATCCAAACCCAGGTCATCTGAAATTAAGAAGGTGGACTCAGTCTTATGCGTTAAAATATAAGAAATCAGGAACTTCGCAAATAAGGAAGGAAAGAAGAAAAGAGAAAGAAATAAAATGCCAATCAAATAAAGAAGGAAAGAGGAGGACTTTCCTGAAAAAGTGGCAAACCCTAATTCTCTAGATATCAATCAAAGGAGATAGAGAGAGAGGCCGGATCCCTCAACAAGACAAGCCATCGACAGCAAGCATCAAGAAGGAGAACAAGTCGACTGCTGATTGGGCTCAATTTCCACATCATACAAATCAGTGTTCTTCTGTTCTTCCTTTGAATCTTATTTTTTATTGTAGTCATGAACTTTATTTTATCAATCAATAAAAGTTTTATTATGTGGAACTAATTTCATAGTTGGGTAAATTGAAACCGTAGTTATGTAAGTGTATATTCTTCTGAATACTACTCTATTACTTATTGATTAAACCTGAGTGAACTGGAATACATTTATAATAATCAAACTTGTTCAGAGTCCTAAGGGCAGTCGACTGAGGTGACAGCAAATCGACTGGTCCGAATCTGAGATTATAAGTTTGTGTAGTATAGATCTGAATCTGTTATATGAGCATATTGAGACGACCCGTATCTCGTGTTCATATCTTGCAACAAAGGAATCTTTCGGGGTTCTTGGTTTAATCAACTTGAAGGATCTAGATCTGATACCAATTTCTAGAACTTCAAGTGCTTGTTCGTTTCCATTGTTCATATGCTTTCTTCAAGTGCAACTTAGTAGATACCATGCTAAATACTTAAGGTAAGAAACGAATTAGAGTAGATACCATGCCTAATTCTTGGCTTAGGGAAACATAACTTTAAGGAGTAGATACCATGCCCTTAAAGGAACAAACATGAGCAATTGGAGTAGTATACGACTTAGCATTACTGACTATAGGTGGAAATCAATACCCAACTACTTTAATAGATATTTGTGACTCAAATTGTGATGCTATTTAACTTAGATTTTTATCCTTTCATTTCCTTAGACTTTCAGATCAACACTTTAAGATTCTATTTTCTATTTTATTGATTAGTAAGTTAAGTACTACAATCTCTGTGGGATCGACCCTTGCTCGTCACTACGCTTCTCCAAACGATTCGTACACTTGCGAGGTTTTTAATTTGTGTCTAGTTTAGATCATCTGGATAGCACAACATGCAACTAGGCCCCAAAATTGTATATTTTATTTTATATAAAAATAAACTCTAGTTTGTATTCTACATTACAAGTTGCATTTAAAAATAAATTGACTCATGGGCTTTAGTTTATGGGCCAAAATAATTATTTTAAAATAAAATAAATGAATTACATTTTGGGCTTTTTAAAAAAAAGGCTTTTCATCTATTTAAAAGAAGACTTTTGTATAAAATAATTGAAAGCACATATTTAACTATTTATACCCATCACAATGAAAATATAAGATTTAATTCAACCAAAATATTGCACGTGCACACTACGGACAAAATAAAATAATTTTTCATTAATTGAAAAATCAGGGCATTATAACACTCCCTCCTTAGAATAGTTCCGTCCCCGGAACTGCAGTCAAGAGTGAGAAACAAAAATACAACACTCACAGCAAGAACAAAAAGATAAAAAGATACAACCAAGTAAAAAGCTCAGGATAGTCCTTCAACATCCTCTCCTCAGACTCCCAAGTAGGCTCTTCAACCAAATGGTTTCTCCAGACTACCTTGACCATCGGTATCGTCTTGTTTCTCAAGACTTTCTCTCGACGATCAACAATCTCGACAAGAGACTCGATGTAATTCAGATCCAACTGCAAACCTTCCGGCACTTCAGGCAAATGATGACTCGGATCTAGAATATAACCTCTCAGCATAGACACATGAAAGACATTGTGCACCTGAGATAACTCTTCCGGTAATTCAAGCCGGTAAGCAGTTTTCCCGATCCTTTTCAATATCTTATACGGGCCTATAAACCTCGGGGCTAACTTCCCGCCTTTGCCAAATCGAACCACACCTTTACTGGGTGATACTTTCAGAAAGACGAAGTCACCAACCTCAAACTCAAGGTCCCTTCTCCGGTTGTCTGCATAGCTTTTCTGCCTGCTCTGAGCTTCTACCAACCTTTTCCTGATCAGAACAATCTTCTCAGAGGTTTGCTGCACAAGCTCAGGACCAAACAACTGACGCTCCCCAACCTCAAACCAACAAACAGTTGTTCTGCACTTCCTGCCATACAAAGCTTCGTACGGCGCCATCCCGATGCTAGCCTGAAAATTGTTATTGTAGGCAAACTCTACCAAAGGTAAATGCCTTTTCCAACTGCCTCCAAAGTCTAGTATACAATACCGAAGCATATCCTCAAGAATACGGTTGACTCTCTTGGTCTGCCCATCGGTTTGCGGATGAAAGGCAGTGCTGAAATCTGTCTTGGTATCCAAAGCTGTCTGAAGACTCCTCCAGAAATGCGAAGTAAACCGCGCATCTCGATCAGACACAATAGTTGACGGAACACCATGAAGCCGGACGATCTCGCCAACATATAACTCAGCCAACTTGTCCATTGAAGCAGTGAGTTTCATCGCCAAAAAGTGAGCGGACTTGGTTAGTCGATCGACTATAACCCAAATCGCATCATTGCCTTTAGGATTCTTAGGCAATCCCGTAATGAAATCCATACTGATGTTATCCCACTTCCATTTCGGAATAGGTAACGGCTGTAATATACCTCCGGGTCTCTGATTTTCGGCTTTGACTTGCTGACAAACCTCACACTTCGCCACAAATTCAGCCACATCCCGCTTCAAACCTGACCACCAGAAATGCTGTTTGATGTCTTTGTACATCTTAGTACTCCCAGGATGTACTGACAAAAGAGTAGCATGCGCCTCCTGAAGAATACTCTCTTTCAGGTCCGCCTGATTTGGAACACACAGCCTCTCTCCAAACCACAGCACTCCATCCTTGATTTGAAAACCAGGCAACCTGCCAACACCAACCTGCTCCTTCATCTCCAAAATTTCAGCATCAACCTCCTGACTTGCAATGATCCTTCCATTTAAAGTAGGCTGAAGCCTCAACTGAGCCAAAGATGCTCCCAATCCTTGCAAGACAACTTCAATACCAGCTCGGTCCAATTCCTCAATCAGATGCTTCTGAGTTGTAATCAAACTGGCTAAACTGCTTTTGCGACTAAGTGCATCAGCAACAACATTAGCCTTCCCAGAATGATACTTGATCTCAGGTCGCATGTCCTCGAGCACTTCCAACCATCTTTGCTGCCTCAAATTCAGATCCCTCTACTGATATATGTACTTCAAGCTCTTGTGGTCCGTGTACATGTTCAATTTCCCACCGTACACGTAGTGCCTCCATTGCTTTAGGATAAAGATAATCGCAGCCAACTCCAGATTATGAGTCGGGTAATTCTTCTCATGCGGTCGTAGTTGCCTAGACCCATAAGCAATTACTCTTCCTTCTTCGATTAAGACACAACCAAGCCCACGATGTGAAGCATCGCTATAAATATCATACTCAACACCTGCTCTAAGCAAAGCCAAAATAGGTGCAGTAGTCAGCTTCTCTTTCAACTCCTGAAAGCTTGCCTCACATTGCTCAGTTCACTTGAAGTTCACATTCTTCTTGGTCAGACCAGTAAGCGGCACGGCTATCTGGACATAATCTTGAATGAATCTCCTGTAGTATCCAGTCATCCCAAGAAAACTTCTAACTTCCTTCACTGTAGTAGGCCTAGCCCAATCTCTCACTGCCTCTATCTTCTGAGGGTCAGTTGCCACTCCCTCCTTAGAAAGGATGTGACCTAGAAATGCCACTTCAGATTTCCAGAAATCACACTTGGATAACTTGGCATACAACTTCTGTTCTTCCACCTTCTTCAAAACTGCTGCCAAATGCTCTGTGTGCTCCTCTTCTGACTTGGAGTACGCGAGAATATCGTCGATAAACACCACGACGAAAGAATCAATGAATGGCCTCAGAACTCTGTTCATCAAATCCATGAAGATTGCGGGTGCATTCGTCACTCCAAATGGCATAACTAAGAATTCGTAATGCCCATGTCGAGTTCTAAATGCAGTTTTGTGCACATCTTCAGCTTTCACTCGAACTTGGTGATATCCTGATCGAAGATCTATTTTGGAGAAAACAGCTGCTCCTTGTAGAAGATCGAACAAATCATCAATTCGAGGAATAGGATACTTATTCTAAACAGTGACCTTATTCAGCTCTCGGTAATCGATACACATTCTCATCGATCCATCCTTCTTCTTTACCAAAAGCACTGGTGCTCCCCAAGGTGACGCACTAGGTTAAATAAAGCCTTTCTCCAACAATTCCTCAATCTGCCATTTCACCTCATCCTGTTCCACTGGAGCCATCCTATACGGTGCCTTAGAAATGGGTGCACTTTCCGGTTGAACAGTGATGCTGAACTCTACATCACGATGTGGGGGTAACCCAGGAAAATCATCCAAGAACACAGTCGGATAGTCCCGAACCACAGGAATCTCTTGCACTTCCACAGGAGTCTCTTCCTTGCGGATAGCTGCCACCAGCTTAGAACACTTCTTCTTCCCTTGTAAAGTGACCTCAGGTCCACCTGGAGCCTTCACTGTTACTGTCTTGGTCTTACACTCGATGCTTGCACTATACACCGACATCCAATTAATGCCAATGATAACATTGACTCCCAAGATAGTCAGCTCGATCAGATCAATCCCAAAGATTCGATCTCCAATTACGATCTCACAATCAGCATAATACCAATCAGTAGTTAAAGTTTCGCCTGATGGAGTAGCTACTGCTAAGATCTTGCCTGGAAAAATCTTCGGTTCAACTCCCAACACTTTAGAAAATTTAGGAGACACAATAGTATGAGAGGATCCAGTATCGAACAACACAACAGCTTTCATTCCATTAAGATAAAGTTCTGCTGTTACATAATACACACTCATTACGTAACAGTTCACTAAACAGCGGGAAAAAGAAATGACAAAAACCTCTAAACATCAGCCCTCGTACCAGTGATGACATGGTCTACTTCATCAGCATCAGCTTCCGTCAAGGCAAATACTCGCCCTGGTTGGTACGGTCTCTTCCCAGTCTGCTGTGTTGGTACATTGCGATCACCATTCCGTGGTTTGGGACATTGAGATCGGTAATGTCCCGTTTCACCACAGTTGAAGCAAGTTACAGCAGGAGGTCTCACCACATTGTTCCCAGGTCCTCCAGCCACACTAATAGCGTTCGCCCCTGTCGATTTGAACCTTTGTGTAGATGGTTGCCCCTTGAAACTCCCAGAATGTGCGGGCCTCTTCCTAGACTGCCAGCTGTTCCTCCAGTTCTGAACAACATGGAACTGCTCCATATCTGCTTCCGTCGCTGCTGCTCTCTTGACCAGCTTGTCAAATCTTCTGATACCAAGAGGTATCATCCGGGACCTCAAGCTTGGCCTCAATACATGCTCGAACTTACGAGCCTTCTTAGCCTCATCCATCACTAGTTTAGGAGCATACTTAGAGAGCTGAGTAAACTTGGTCTCGTACTCTCTCACTGACATACTGCCTTGCTGTAGTGATAGAAATTCCATAGCCTTCTTCTCTTGAACATCGGAGGGGAAATAGTGACTGCGGAATTCTTCCAAAAATTCCTCCTAGCCAAGCACTATGCCTCCCATTGTCCTCTTCATCGACTGCCACCAAACAGCCGCGTCCTTCTCAAATTGTAGAGTCGCCAACTTCACCTTAATGCCTTCAGGGGTCTCCAGCACTTCAAAGATCGTCTCCACCTGACGAATCCAGTTGTCAGCCGCATCAGGGTCTGACTTCCCTTCGAATACAGGTGGTTTTATTCGCTTGAACGATTCCACCAGTTTAATCGCTTCGGGCACCGGATTCGCAGGTCCCCTTCCTTGGTTCTGATTCATAGCCACGGCGTTGACCGTCTGATAGACTCTCACAAGTTCCGTTTCTAGATCCAGACCTTCCCCATTTCTAGCTCCTCTTCTAGCCATATTCTGATGCAAAAGATCCATTAAATTCGAAGTATAAGACATGAAATTTAAATCAACTTGCATTTCATTGAATTCCAAACTTTATACATTCGAATTGAAAAACATTTCTTGACATCAGAATGAAAACAGTAGAAGCTACAACAGTCTAACTCCTACGGTTCCTCTTTGCTTCTCGAAGTTCTCCCTGTAGTTCATCAACTTCATCCTTCAGCATATCTGTCAGATTCTTCCTCTTCTCGAGTTCCCATATACGATGACTGAGAACAGAATAGTCGTCCTTATGCTTTGCCAGCTGAGCCTCTAATAATCCGACTCTCTCTCATAGTATTTCTACCTGCCTCTGAAGAGAAGTCACAAGACTATTTGGAACTGGTTCTTCTTCTTCGTCAGAAGAAGAGTCATCTGATGAATCTGGAGGTGGGGTGATCTCTCGGGATTCAGGCCATTCTTCTCCGTCAGAATCTGCTTGCCCTGGATAGTACTCGTCCTCGGAATCTGCCTGTCCAGGATGGTACTCTTCCTCAATGATATGCCAGTCGTCGTCTCCAGCAGGGTCGAAGTGGTCAGCCATCTTAGAAATAGAGAGGAAGAAGCATAAGTCATAGAGCAACACAAATGTAAGTCACTTACATTTAAATCTCTAGACTCAAACACACACTCTAATGTCCACTTCTAGGGTGTCGTTCCTTATAAATTTGTACAAGTGTGGAAGCGTGTCTCTGATACCACTCTGTAATGCCCCAAATTCCAAATACACTGAATTCGAGATGTTCTACAGGATCTTTTCACTTCCTTTAGAACCATTTTACAAGGAAATTTGAACTTTTCACTTTACATCAGAGTTTACATCAATATTACACTTTACATTGCACAGCAGAAGTAAAATTTTACAACAATGGAAACAAATATACAACAACATTGAGTAATCTTTAAGCATTTGTTCCTCTTTAATCTGTATCAAGCCATTTACCTGCATATAAGACTGTGGGTACGTTAGTTTATTCAACCGACGATCATTATACACAGCCATCCTCTCTATGCCGGAAATAGTATAACTTATTCTCCATATTTAGCAAACACAAACTTGTCACATATCAAACTAAAGGGACTACCCTATTGATGTCGTGTTGTGATTGTGCACTTAGTCCTTAATGCATTTATTTATATTACATGATACTAATGCGCACTTGTTCGGATTCTATGCATCCCATACTACATAGGTCCGAGGGCAAGCCCTTAATCGTTCTTCATCTTTGTAGGGTTCAATCCCTCGTTATGACTTAATCTACTACTGTAATTACGGTAGGTATCTTAGATGATCTATGAGTACAAGCTCGTGTACAGAAAATTCTGGAGGGGAATCCCACGCACTGACACGACGCATCGAGCAGGCAACCTATGGACAATTCAGCCTCACTTCATGGCACACGATCCTCTTGCAGTCACCAAACATCCCACAAGCGTCGCCACCGGGACGATAATTCTGGAGTAGTGCCCACGCCATATCTTGACGCATCAAGCAGGCAGGCTGTGGATCACTCTCACACCGCTAATCCGATGGCCCTCATACTTGTTTTTTTCTCCTACTTTCATCACGTCTCCACTATGTACTAATCCTTAGTTCTTTTATCAAAATCATGAACAAAAATCGAAACTCTAGAGTTAGCCTCTCCACTAAACCGAACTTATTCATTCATTTCAACATGACCAACCTTGGTCTTTCTTTTCAAATTTTCATTTCGTTTATTTCCAAATGCCGGGGGAGACTTAACTACTCTTTTATTTCAATTTTCAATTCATAATTTCCAAAATGAGCATTCCCAACTCATAAATTTCCATATTGAGTCATCATACTCAAAAGTAATTCTCTTTTCAAATCATGATTTCTAATTTGTTCAAATAGTCCATAACTATACATGAAATTCATATATTTTATCAATTATCACTTTTCACTTTGAAATTTACATTACTAACGAATATTCACATTTCACATTTTTCGCACTATTCACATATGAGAATAATTCATAACCATCACAAAATAAAATTTCTTTCTTGACTATATTATTCTTCTAATCCTTCATTTCAAATTCTTTTTGCAAGATATAATTTCACAAAAATACACATATATAACCATAGTTCTATTTGCACATTTTATTCTCAAATCAGGTTTTATTTCATGCAAATAATTTCCGAATTATTTTTATAAAGTCCCATATATTTTTAGAAGAATAGTCATATTTTTTCCATAATTTTTGGACAATTAAAAACTCCAAAAAAATTTGGTTTTTCAATCTTGCCGAGGGCAAGATTCGAACCCAGCACCCCAGAGACACAGCCGAAAGCACAGACCACTAGGCCAGTTTGTGCCAGCGGTATAAAAGAGGAGCGGAGGGTAGTTAATGCTTTCGGTTAAGAACTGATCGGATTTAAAAAAAACACCCATAAAAGATGGCATTCTCAAGAGTCGAACCAGTGACCTTAGAGAACCCAACCGCACACTCTGACCACTTGAGCTACGTGCTCAGGTTGTCTAAGTGCAACTCAAATTCTTTTTGAACCGATTCTCACTGTTGTTTAAACGTTTCGATGTTCAACTAGCCTTCGTTTCATTTTTCTTTCATAAAAATTACTGTATAACTCCAGATTAATTCTTCCTCACATAATTCACATACCAGTATGAGCAAAATAATTTTCGCAACAATTAAAACATATTTTCATACAACTAATTCAAATTCTACATTATAATACTACATTTCTTCTCTTTTCGACATTTCTTCGCATTTAGTATTCTAATCTCTTTATCAATAAATTTTCACCTTAATTCTCTATCTTTAACCATTTACCCAACATACAACACATATTTTAAATTATTCATGCCCATATCAACACAAAAGATCTATTTAACACATGAAATGATATTATCAATCTACTAACTTTTGTGTGTAATTCTTAATGTTAATAAATGTGTTTTTATCAATCAACCCATGATTCTAATCAATTCACATACAACTTAAATAATAGAACCACATATAAAATTGCATATCCACATTCAATCCTTCAATGGGTTATTAAAGTATACTCTTTTTAATTTCTTTCATGCTTCATTCATTCATATCTAACATGCATTTCTAAGTTAGAAATATGGAGAATCTACCCACCTCAAATGGAGAGACAACACAATTAGCAACTCCCTAGACAAAAGTCCTTGCAACCGAATGCTTCTCCTCCTAGATGCGCGCACACGAACCTCCAAGCACACCCCAAAACCGAACACTACGAAGCCAACCGAGAGCACTCCTTGATGCCGGCCCCCTCTTCTCCTTGATTTTGCAAGAACAAGCCCACACACACTCAATCTTTTAACTCACAAAACACTACTAGATAATATAATTGAACTATAGGTTGGAAGAGAATAGTTTGGCACAAGAAGAACTAGCCATGGGGGGTATTTATACTAAAAGTCAAAGGAAATGGAGGGCTAGGATCAATTGGTTGGTTGTAAGATGGTGGGTCAAGATGAAAGTAGGAGTTGCAATAACTACCCACATCCAAGTAACCACCACACCATGATCACCATTACAAATTTGATTTTCCCTCCAAAAGAATGCAACCGGCCATGGGAAGAATGTGCATATTGCACGTGTACGTGTAGTGCACGTGCATGCAACTAGGCCCAAAATTGTACATTTTATTTTATATAAAAATAAACTCTAGTTTGTATTCTGCATTACAAGTTGCATTTAAAAATAAATTTACTCATGAGCTTTAGTTTATGGGGCAAAATAATTATTTGAAAATAAAATAAATGAATTACATTTTGGGCTTTTTAAAAGAAAAGGCTTTTCATCTATTTAAAAGAAGGCTTTTGTATAAAATAATTGAAAGCACATATTTAACTATTTATACCCATCACAATGAAAATATAAGATTTAATTCAACCAAAATATTGCACATGCATACTACGGGAAAAATAAAATAATTTTTCATTAATTGAAAAATCAGGGCATTACAAAAATAAATGAAATCCTCAACCAGAGTATTGATGGTGTGAAAGATGTTGGTAAAAAACCTAGAGTTTCTTTCTTTCCAAATAGCCCAAATCATAGACATCATAGAAAGATCCCAAGAAGATCTAATCAAGCGTTTTGAATCTCTTCTTGTTTCTCTAAGTACTCTACCACGAAGATATAGAGCTCAATTTCCTGTGTTCATCCCTTGTTTTTTAATAAATGAACAATAGAGGTTGAATGAAAGGACAGTGGATGAATAAATCGCCATTAGTCTCACGATGAGATTGACACAAAATGAATGGCCAAAAGCCAGATTTATTTTGTTAAGAATCTCCACAGTGAGAAGTTTCTTATTAAGCACAAGCTATACTAGAATTCTAGCCTTAAGCGGGGCGATGTTTTTCCAAATATGCATATAGGACGGGGATATTACACCACCACTTTTAAAGTAAGTATAGAATTATTTGACGATGCAGGTGCCAGTATTGGACCATCTAATGGCATCACTAGCCTGCCATTGCTAGGAACTGAGCAGTACCAATAGTATAATATACTCGTGGTGATCTTTGATAGAAAAATTCTTCTAAATGGAATGTGCCAGTTTCTCTGATTATTGTGAATATATAGGTAGGAAGCAACAGTGGCATTTTGATTGGAAGCTAGATGATAGAAGGAAAGAAATAAGACGATATTTGCAAGGTGCGCCTGTGTCACGCCCCGCTTCCCAAAAAGAAATACGGAATATGGGTACGCGACAAAAGCCCAGCGAATGATTTTCATCATCCAAAAGCTGTTCAGGAATCTTTACAATATATCACAATATAATCAGAGTCGAAAGCCAGAAAAGTCAACCACATGCACATATGAACCAAATATCAACAAGAATACTTGAAATAAAATATATTAATCTTAAATAGTCATGATCTGAAATACACAAATAATCCTGGGTCACATTGCCCAAATACATGAATACAATTATTGTTCAAGCAAACTAAAAGAAATAATAATAACGAAATCCAGTACTAATACTTCATGTCACCAATACCATCTGGAACCTGTTCTCCAAAATCTTCAATTCAACGAATACAGGAAAGAGGAAAAGAGAAAACACAAGTACCCGTTAATTGTAAGTTACGGGCCACTTATAATGTTGGATACAAGTACATGGAGAAACTAATTAGCAACATGGTATAAGTATAATGTCAACATAAACAACTAGTATGGCAAAGTGAACAAGTGTCATGTAGCATACATCAAGAGTCAAGTAAACAAGTATCTTATAAACAAGTGCCAAGTATCAGGTATCACGTAATCATGTATCAAGTGTCAAGTTTCAAGTCTCATGTAAACAAGCTCATGTATCTTGTAATCAAGTGTCAGGTATACAGGTAACAGGTAAACAGGTAATCATGTAACAGGATTATCGGGTATACAGAAAATCAGATTATGTCATGTCAAGTCTTTTTATTTTACTGTCTAGGTAGCACTTCATTCGCCCATATTAGAACACATGGTTGCTACAACAAAAAGTTTCGCTTTAGATTTCGTAGGGGACCATACAGGGCAGTGTACTCAGGTATTCACAAAATCACAGAACTTGGTCGGTAAACTTGATCGGTAATTTGATCGGTAAACTTCATCGGTAAACTTGATTGGTAACATGTCATACAGAAAAGGTAAACTTCATCGGTAACATGTCATACAGGAAACATAAGTCTCCTTCCGAGTACATTCCATTAAAACCCCAGCTTGATTATTTATTATTATTCTCAAACAGGCAGGTATATGCATGAAACAGTATCAAACTAACATAGCATAACCACTATCAGGTCTATGGTGATAAATAAGCACGCATAGATGATAGACATCACATAAACGAGCAAAACAGTGTATGTTCATAATCAGGACAGTAAGACAGTACAGTACAAAAATAGTGATTCTTGTCGCTACAGAAATGCAAATATGGATCAATCAAAGGATCTGGAAAATAGATTCCCACACAAATCCAGCGAGTATAATTAAGTCATATAGTAATTCACAACATCTTAACTCAAATTAGGTTCGAAAACAGAAAACATGTTCAGTCAGAAATCAGGAAAACAAATTCTCAGTCAGAAAAACAGTATTAAAACTTCTCAAATAAATTCAGGAAAAATCTGTGGTATTCCCCTATATGTCTAGAATCAAAATATAAAGTTTCATAATATTTCAGAAAAATTAGTTCAATCTTCAAAAATAAGAAAACACCGAGAAAACATAGTTTGGCAAATCTGGAATTCCCAATACTGTTGTACGAAAACTATGATATCTCGCAACCAGTGAAACGAAATCCAATTCCACCAAAGGGATATGAAAATAGATAAAATTTACGAACTTTCACTTTCACAAACAATTTTCATACAGTATAAAGAATCATAGTGAAAATAAACTTCTTTACAGAACAGCGAGCAAAATACAGTATGTATAGATTTTAGAAACGTGCATGAAACATCACATAAAACTTACCAATATAATTCATCTAAATTCTGGTTAATCCCTAACTCAATAAAGAAACACTGACCAAAGTTTCAAATCAAAATAATATGTATAGAATAGTTCTTGAAAACATTTTGTTATCAAAATTACCGAAAAACAGAATCAGAAAAAGATCGACACCTCTATACTAAAACAGTCATAACTCAGTCATACGAAATCAAAATCAAGCAAAGTTAGAGGGATTTGAAAATAGAAAAAATTTTCTACAACTAATCTTTTATACCGAAATCAAGATACTGACTGTAACACAGTCGAAAACAGCAAATAAAACAGAACAGTGACAAAAATACAGATTTTTCCCCTTAAAACAAAATCATCGTAGATTCAAGAAAATTGATTCAAAGACATCCAAACTTGAAATAAAGTCTACCAAGTGTCTAAACATTATGAATTAGGGTTATTAACATGTCCACACCAAATATATCTCATGGGTCTTAACCAAAACATAAGTTTGCACACAAGTCTCACATACATGTTCAAAATTCAAAAACGGGCGAATCCTAGGTTATTTCCATGTCAAGATTTGTGTCGTGAGTCATCTATGGCCAAAATATCACAACAGAGACAAAACCCATCAAGGAAAACACATTCTAGGGTTGTCTCTAGACCCATCTACACTATAGGTGTACTTTTTGACTTGTATCAAACAAATGAATTGGAGTATAAGTTACTTGCCTTAAATCGGAATAAAGAACGATGAACTCAAAATTGGGAACAAAACCCACGAATGAAATTTTATGAACTCACGAACGATCTACACGCGCACTCGAGTACGCGCAAGAAAAACCCACGAGCAAGAGAGCGAGAGATGGCATCGGGAGAGAAGGAGAACCGAGGGCAATCCTTTTTTTTTATTTTTTTTTATATTTTTTGATATGCAGGTGAAAGGTAAAGTGAATTAATGTGTACATATAGGTTAAATGAAGTTAGGGTTAGGGGGAAAAAATGAGGCGGCTACAGGGTTCGGGTCTAGGTTGCATGGGCGTACAAAGCCGGGGAAGAGAGTTAGAGAATATGTGGGTAATTAAGGAAATGGCTTTAATTAGGTGGAGTAGGCTAAAATTAACAGTGTGATAATGGGTAAAGGGTTGGTTAGGCTATAGGTCTGGGTGTTAGGTGATCAATTAAATGGGTTGAGATAAATGTAAAACAGTAGAGTATAGGTTATAAAATAGGTGATTAGTGGGTTTAAGAAGAATAAACAAAAATTAAGGAAATATGGTGATCAAGAAAATAGATATACAAAAAAATGAGACGGCACAAAAAAATAAAATAAGTAGAGAAATAAAATAGGGCACGAATAAATAAAATTAAGAGGATCACAATTAATGGCTCGATAAAATGGAGACGAACAAAAGAGACCACGAGATCAAGAATTCAAATAAAAAGGTGATAAAATAACAAACTGAAAATATATAGAAATAAAAATCCAATATCGTCCAAAAGAATTACAATAGGAAAAATACACTAAAACGAAAAAAAATACACTAAAAATATGCAAAACGAAAAACAGGGGTTACAGCCTGCTTTCCAGACTCCTTTCCAAAAGGAAGAAGCATGGATAGCCAATAATGAATGAAGATCCCAAACGTTTTTGCGGCGGTGATAATTATTCTGGACCATTCTAATCCACGTGAGATCATCTTGCATAAGGACCTTCCAAATAAATTTACCCATGAGGGCTAGGTTTTGAAGTCTAAGGTCAATAACGCCAAGACCACCCACTTTTTTCGATTTGCATAATTTCTTCCAATTGCATAGTTGCTTACCCATAGAAGTAACTGAGGTGCCCGACCAAAAGAAATTCCTTCAGATTTTATCAATCCTTTTAATAACCCATGATGGAACGTATAGATAGCACATCATATGGAGGGGAATGGAAGAAAGGATATCATTGACCAAAATAAGTCTCCCACTGTGAGACATATGACGGTCCAACCTGGAGGACAATCTAGATTACACTTTATCAATCATCGAGAGCCAATTCTGTTAGTGTAATTTTTCCCACCTCAAGGGGATAACATGGTACTAAATAGGGAAAGAAGCAAAAGAATATTTTAAAAAGTTAGTAATTTCAGTTTGCCTACTATTAGTACCACTCAGCCAGATGACTAAGGTCTTATGAAAGTTTATGGACATCCCAGAAGCACTCTCAAAGAAATAAAGGATAAGTTTCAAGTTACGAAGTGTGGGGCCATTAGGTTTAGGAAATTTTTTGGTATCATCGACGTATTGAAGGTTAAAAACACCTTTGAAACCATGACAACCACCCATACCTTCAATAATATTGTCATTCCAGGCTCTGAGAAGCGATTTGCTAAAGTCATCACCAACCAGAATGAAGAAAAGTGAGATGGGATCTCCTTGCCTGAGGCCCCTTTTACACTTGAATTTATTGCCTTCTACTCCATTAATAATAACTGGAGAGCTTCCAGCAAATAAACTGGATTTAATCCAAAAGATTCATCTCATACCAAAACCTCTGTCAATAAGGATTTCAAAGAGAGTCTCATTTAACTTGTCGTAAGGTTTTTCAAAATCTAGTTTCAACAAAATACCTGTAGTCTTAGAATGTAAAAACCAGAAATAATTTCTTGAGTGGAAGCCACGCTATCAATTATTAGATGATCTTTAACGAAAGTGGGCTGACCAGGGTCAATCAAAGACGAGATGACCGCATTTAGGTGATTAGCTAAGACCTTCATGAAGATCTTAAAAGATATATTAAGGAGGCTAATCGATCTGAATGCAGCAACTGAATTAGTTCCAAAAATCTTGGGAATCAGAACTATATGTGCATAGTTGATTCTACCAAAGAGAAATAAGTAAAGTGAAGTTCATTGAACATTGGAAAGAGGTCATCTTTGAGGAAATCCCATAAAACATGAGAATCCATTCGGACCCGAGCTGAATTGCTACGCATAAAAAACACTGTGATCTTAATCTCATTAAGACTGAGGGGAGTGTCTAGCGTGCAAGATCAAAGTTCCCTATGCTATACAGAGCTTCCCAATCAAGAGCAAAGGGTCTCGGGTTGGATATACCCATAAGATTATTATCGTAATGAAGGAAAGCAGAGTGGAATTGGGGGAGGCGAAGTTGTGGAAAAGGGAGTTATTTCCATCGCCATCCTTTAACCATTTTATCTTGGTTCTCTGAGCCCATTTAAGATGATCATGATGGAGAAGACACACACACACACACACACACACACATATAATCGCTTTTATACTCTAGTCTTTTTTTCTATCTTCCACGAAAGTAGGACCAAGCTCTTCTTGTCAAATTAATAGTGGATAAGAAGAGACAATTCAAATGGTTGGCATTATCAAAATGTGCTATACTCCAAATCTCGCAACCATTTTTAACTGAGTGAAGTTTGAGCAGAAGGCGAGCTAGTCCATGAGACCCAACCACAAAAAAGTTGTATGAAGTGATCATGTTAACAAAAATTTGATCCTTTAGCCAGAATTTCTCAAGAAGAAATTTGAACGGTCTAGAGAAGTTAAAATGGCAGTGAAGTCTAAGGGAAACGTGATCCGAAGTCAGATTAGGGAGGGCTTGGACTAAGAAGTTATGAAAGGTTGAAATACATTCGTGAGATACCAAGAATCGGTCTAATTTATCCATGGAAGATCAAAATGATGGTTAGACCAAGTGAATAACCTGCCATTGATAGGATGGTCCGTGAGATTCAAAAAACGAATGCAATAGTTATAGAGATGAGAATCCCTAGCACATGAAAGATTACCTCTCCTTTCATGAGTGAACATGGTGACATTAAAATCACCAAAGAAAATCCAGAACCCATTAATAAGACCAGAAAAACAATTTTATTCCACAAGTTGTTTCTATGTTCAGTAGAGGAAGGCCCGTATACAGAAATAACAGTGAGGAGAAGATGAAATTCTAACCGGTCAAGGACCACAATAAGAAATTATTTCATTCTCAAGACACATACTAAATTGAAGAGGGAAGATTTGAACCATAACGGCATAACACTGCAAGAGTTGAGGGCATCTAAACAAATCCACTGAATCATGTGATTACCTCCCAAAAGCCCTTATAATGAATGAGAGAGGGAGTCAAGTTAGATTCTTGGAGGAGATGCGAAAATCGCTTCTTTTTTATGTGAACTACTTAAACCACGAATATTCCAAAAGACACTAATCACTACCAATGAAATTCACATCAGCTCCAGAGAATTCTATGGCTCTAATAGAGTCGATATTAGAGGAGAAAGAAGGGTTAATAGAGAAGCCCAAATCAGCTATGAGACCGATAATATCATAGTTAGACAGAGAATTGAAATGGACCTTATAGACAGACCCAAGAGGAGAGACTTGCTTAAATTTGTATGAAATATGAGGAATCTCCAAATTTCTAAATTGAGCCGCAAGACTCGCCTTCTCATGAACGGGGAGAGAGCCGAACATCTTCGCAATGATTCCAGCACTAGCTCGAACATGCTTAGAATGATATTTTTTAGTATATTTTCCTTTTGCTGGATTGAACTGATTGCCACGTAGGAGAGGGACAGAAAGCAGCAATCAGTACTCGACCCCACTATAGGGGAGAGTGAAACTGACGTTGGCCCATGAGAATAGTATCCCGTCTCAATGACCGTGTTCGTATCAACGAAGCTAAATAATTGGTCCAACCGGGTACGGGAGGACATAGATGAGATGATATTAGAAACATTATTAGGTAAGGAAGACGGTAGATGAAAATAATTATAAGGAGCTTCACGTGACATAACCATAATGCAATCATGAACACCCAAAGATGGATAAAAAACTAATATAAGCTACTCAGAAAATGCAATGAATATAAAACTACTTGCATGGAAGAAACAAAAAAAGAACAGGGGAATTTAAAAGAGAGAGAAATTACCTTGCCCGAGGTCATGTTGTTGAACGATTCATTATCTTCAATCAGGAGGAGATTATCTTCCTCCACCCATTTAGCAATAGCCGATTTTTCATCGACCCGATAGGAAGTACAACCCTTACCAGAAACCGGGACGGACTCTTGGACTCGGCTTTCGTAGTGTTCCCATTCTTGAGCATAATGATTGTTTCCAACCCAAGAAGGCCAATCAGAGGAGGGGGATCCTTGTGTAACCCCCCGGGACCTCTCAACAGTCTGCACAGCTACACACCCTACAGAACCTAACCACGGTCCCACCACAGGGTACAAACTCATCAAAAGTGCTATTGCTTAGTAGGTGCTCTTGGATCATAGGCAATCTAATATATAATAACTCATACCCTACTTCTCAATTAATATGGGACTATGTAAATCTAGGGGTATTACAATCACCCCTCCTTTGGACTTAGCGTCCTTGCTAAGCTCGGCCAATTCATCTAACCAGGACCTCCTTTCCAGACGATGCAGTCCACATGATTGCCACTACCCTGGTCCCACCATCGTACTGACCTGGTCCTCCTACCAGCATACTACCCCTAGTCCCACCAGTGTCTACACCCCCTGTGACCCCACCATTGGTGTCGAAAGTCTTCTATGATACCATTAGTAATGCTCTGGCCCCGCTCAGCAGTCTGTACGTCTATGTGCCCTACAGACTCTAACCTCGGCCCAACCACAAGGCACGGCCTCACCAAAAGTGTTATAGCTTAGTAGGTGCTTTTGGATCATAGGCAATCTAATATGTAATAACCCATGCCCTACTTTCCAACCAATATGAGTCTATGTAAATCTAGGGATATTATATCTTTCCCGGGGGGAGCATATGATCCCACTCAGAGGAGCTGTGAACGTTGGAATGTAGAGAAGAAGTAGTAGTACTCGTTTTGAATGATCCTTAAATAGAACACACAATGATATTAATATCTTGTAAGAGTTCTTTAACCAGAGTCGATGGAGGAGTGACAAAAGTAGAGGAGCCAATGGTGCTCTCCACACAAGCTAGTTTAGTAATAGGAGGGCTAGTAGACAAGGAGGAGTGCCTTCCACCCCTAAAACTACCACAGTAAGCCCCACGAGAAGAGGACCACCTCTGGAGGAAGTGTTATAAATAGTGGACTTTCCACCACGAGTAGATGATGAACTACTGACATGAAACATTAATAGGGATTATCATGAGTAATAGAGTCCTGAGAAAATAAGGATTTAGAAGACTCAGGGAGATCAAGAGCCCCCTAATTGGGGTATGATACTGCGATTGGGTAAACAACATCGCCAATCCTAAGTTCAAAAGCGGAGATACGGTTGGAGTTCTTCAAACATAAGAAATTAGCTTCCACAAGAACGCAAAAGAGAAGCTGAAACGGTGCTAATGATTTCCCCAATACACCATGTCATAGCAGCGACTAAATGGGGGTTATCGCAATAGCCCTAGTGGCATCTGACATAGTATCGGGGATAGCCAAATCAAAAAATGCCCACTTTCTAATAGAAATCATAACAGAGCCCAGTTGAAGAGAATTGTTGGATACAAGTTCCAGGCTCGATTTAGATCGGAAAAATCGTACGGATTTTATTAAACCACGTGCTATGGCTTGAATCTGTAGTCAATCCAATTTCCAATAGAAGCGATTGACAGTTGAATAGAAATTTTTCCATTCACTTAATCACGATGTCTCCTTTATAACAAGAGATCACTCCCAAGTCCAGTCCTAGATGCCACTGACCTGGCATAAGATTCAAGTGCTGCTTTGCTAATCGGACCCCACTAAAAGACATCACTCCGAAGGTTGCGAGGTTCACCTTTTTTTGCTCAATTTCCGTAGAAAGCCCATGGCAAATCAGCGGCTTAGAATTAAGAGAATGAATGGGGTGTCAAGGAGGATGCGAGGGCATTTATGAAGGGGTCGGAAGAAGAATCGGGGTGGATGCAGGCACAACTGCACTTTTATTAGAAATTCCCAAAAGTCTGGAGATTTTTCTGTGATACATTAACAATGAGATATCCAACAACATCATGCATCTTGATTTATCTTGAAAAAACATTAGTGTGGCTTCTCTACAAATTAAACTGTATATGACATTATTTAAGTATAAGTATGCTAACAACGAAATCTTGCTCAGATCATATCAATGATTAAATAAATACAATCGTCGTGATTGGCGTACAGTTTGATTTGAAATATTAGAATGAACCCTAGCAATAATTAACAAGATCCTTCTTCCATGGCTAATTGGATGGGGATTTGTTTCCCTAATCACCTCACTCTACCAAATCGCCTTCTAAATGATTGCATCTTTGTTTAATCTGAAAATAGTTTAGCCTAAATGATAATGTAAATGGCCTCCAAATAATGGACCTACCGGACCTAGCTTAATTAGTGACGGTGGGTCACTACAAATGTCTCACTAAGGCAGAGTAGAGTAGCTAGCTTTGTCAATAGCATTTGAGGAATATTTTGAGGGTATGTTTGGTAGATGAAATTTGTGCATAAAAGAGCACTTTATTAAACTAGGTTCAAGGTTAGCCATTGAAAAATTAGTTTCTCATGGTTAAATTTTGACAGTGGACCCACCACAACATCAAAATTAGAAGTTAGACAATTTCGTTACTGGTGTGGAAATTGGATTCAATTTAACACAGAATTTTTTTAGAAAGTATTTGTAAATATAGGACATCCCCAAATTATTTACAAAATAGAACAGTTGGAAGTAATTTTCTAAGAAAGATCCTACCTTTGAAGTTATTTACACAATATTAAAACTAAAAATTTACATATCTCACTACCCTATCTTAAAACTTGACATTTCACAGAAAAAATAAATTAAGATTAAAAAATCTCTCAAAATTTAAAATTAGATACATTGATAGAAGATTAAAGAAAGAAAGCATATAACTGATAGGAAAATATCAGAATATTTGTTAATAACAAGTAAAATAACTAAAAAACTCCCTAAGAAAATACAAAAAAAGATAACATACAAGGAATTAGATTATAGAAACGAAGAAGTAAGTTGGTATTACCAACACCTGCTAACATATAATATATTAGGCTAAGTATGGTTAATAAAGTAGAAATATTAAATTCAAAAATAGAATCAGAAATTTATATGATAAATATACAAGAGTTGGAAGAAGATTACAATGGTTCGGAGTTTGTAAGAACTATAAGAAAAGATTTTAAAATCATAAATAAGAAAATAAAAGAACTAGGTAGATATATAACTGATGACACAGAAGAACAACTATGCATACCGGAAGAAGATATGAAGGAGTTAGAATCTATTACAAAGCTTAATATAAACATTTTAGAAATAGAAGATTTAATGGCAAATCTCCATTTAGTAGATGTAACCCCTGTTTTTCATTTATGTATTTTTTAGTGTATTTCTCTTTTTGTGTATTCATTCTCATTGTATCTCTTTTTGGACCGTGTTTTGGATCTTCATTTTCTATATATCCATTTATTTGATTTGTAGCCTTCTTACTAGAGTTCTTGATTCTATTGTCTCCTATCATTTCATCTCTGGTTGATCGACCTTGTATTTTTTATCCTCATTATTTAAATTGTTCATGCCCTATTTTATTTGTTCATTCTGTTTACCATCTCATTTTGGATCACCCTATATTCTACTTAATTATTCCAATACCAAATTAAATCCACTACCCCTTTAAAACCATTTATACCCTATTTCTTTTGGATACCGAATACCCGGCATGCCCCAAACCCATTATTACCAAACCCGTCAGCATAACCCTAAACCCTATTCCTATATATATACACTACCTGTTCACCTTCCCCCTCACACAAAAACCCTAGCTGCCTACTTCAACTCCGTCCCCTACCTTCCGACCTTCTCCTCCCTGCTCCCATCCTCCTCTAAACCCATCCTGACTTCATCCTCTGTGTGCACCCCGACTCCTCTCTCCCGGTGCGTCCTCCTTCTATCGTGCCTTAATCCCCTCACCCTGTGCTCGTCCTCCGCCTCGCCTTCTGCTCTGGTGCCCTCGCCTGATGCACCAGCACCCCGACGCACCCTCCATTTGGATGCACCACCTTGTGCCCCTGTCGCCCTGCAGCCGCGACGCCACTGCAACCCGCTGCAGCCAGCACCAGGCCAACACCCCCTCTCCTCTTCCGAAGCCAATAGCAACCGCAGCACCGTACCCCCGTGCACCGTCGCCCGCCCTCGACGAAGTGCACCCCGATCTCCCAACCCACTGTCATTGCCGTCTCCCCCTCCCTCTCCCTCTTGCTCTCTTGTGTGCGTGTGTTGGATCTCGTTGTGATCGTGTGTTCGTTAGTGGTTTGTGGTTCGTTGTTCGTTGAGTTCGTGCCCAGAAATCCGTTCCCATTATTCCTCTTGCATCGTCGTTTTCGTTGTCGACCATAAGGCAAGTAACTTGTATTCTTTTTGTTGTGTAATACAAGTACTAAATATCGCATGTAGTATAGGTTCGCTCTAGAAATAATTCTTGTGTAAAACACCTGTTATATCTTGTCTCTATGTATTGGTTTGCCGTAGTTGTCTCATTACACACACGACATGAATTTAGACTTTGAGAAATCAATCCTTGTATACATGCAAGAGTTCGTGAATTATGAGGTGTTGCATGATCTTGTATGTTTGATGGGTTTGTTGTAGTATAACTCATGGTAGACTTGTCAAACACCCTATACCATGTTGCTTGGACATCTAGTATACCATATTTCACACTTGATTATGATTTGGATGTGTTACATATGACCTAGTTGATTTTATGCATAAAGAATATTTCTGTCTTTTCCGTTATCCCGTTTTTGTTCAGTATTTTAGACCTTATTAAGGTCAGTAAATGAAAATTATTTGTGAATATGAATTATAGAGAATTCTGTATACTTTCCAGATTTTCTGACAGATCTCAGTTTCGATTTATGAGTTGCAAGTTATGACTATTTTACTACAGATGTGTTTAAAAATTCTAGATTCGGTTTTATATGAATTCTGTGTGGTTAATTATTTTTCTACTGATATTGAAGATAATATTTTGATCCAATATTTTGCTGAGTACAATTAGACTTGATTGGGATTAACCCCTAACTTTTTGTGGATTTAATTGATAACTTTTATACACTATTCTATGCTTGCACACAACTGCTATACTTGCAGAATTTTCATGATGTTCAGTAAAAAAATCTTAATTTCAACCTGATTCTATTTGCTGTCTATAAAAACTTTAGGAATATGAATTGTAACCTAATGTATCTATTTTATCACCCTTTTAACGAATCTGGATTTTGATTTATATTTTGTGAGATATTTTTGTTTTGGTACTGCCGTGTTTATGATTCCAGATTTACAAATCTGCTGTATTCTTCTGTTTTCTGATTTTAATTGACTATTCTATCTATGTTGAAAAATTATGAAACTTTATTTTCTAATACTAAATATACTAGGGAATTCCCCAGATTTTTCTTGGATTTAATCAGTAAGTTTTTATGTTGTTTTTTGGTTTATGAATGCAAACTTCTAATTTCTGGCAGAACACATTTTCACGATACAAACCTGTTTGGAGTCCTGTTGTTGTGAAATACCATATGACTTATATATGTTTGCTGGATTCGGATGAGAGTCTATTTTCCAAATTTTCTGACAAATCTAGGTTTGCATATTTGTAGCAATGGAAATTTCAGATTTAGTGCAGTACTGTCTTGTTGCCCTGAACTTGAATTTTCTTTGTTCTATCTTTTTATGTGTTGTCTTTCACCTGTACCTGTTTAACTTTAAATCTGAACCTGTTACCTGTTTATGCCATGTTATTCTTGTCCTGTTTGTGACACATACATGCCTGTTTGATAATAATAATAAAATAACCAAGTAGGGGTTAAGGAAAAGATCTAGTTGTGGATAATATAAAAATGTGTACTTGGTAGGGGTCCCGCTCACATGATTCACTGTTATCTGTTATGTATTCATGACTACATGATACATGACTTTCTAACTGCACACTTCCCTATAGGAAGGTGTACTCAGAAGAGAACCCGTAGGTTCTATCTGTATGTCTATATCTGCTATCTGTATGTCTAATACCTAAGTACTCGGCCCTATACATTTCACTACGAAATCTAAATGAAACTATTTGAATGTAGCAACCATGTGGTAAAAACCTGGATGCATGAAGTGTTACCTAGAAAGAACTAAAATACAAGACCTGTAATAACAAGACATCTGTTACCTGTTTACCTGTGTCTGTTATCTGTTTGTATGTTACATGCTATTGGACATCTGTTACCTGTTTACCTATATCTATTGTCTGTTTGTCTGTTACATGCTACTGGACATCTGTTACCTATTTACCTGTCTGCATAACACTTGATATATGTTACATATCACCTGTACCTGTTAGCACATCATGTTACTTGATTATGTTTTTCTGATTCATGTAAGACATTCTGTTTTGCTCTGTCATATCTATTCCATGTTATGTTTGTTTTTGCTGTTATTTTATATATCTGTTTGTTTTTTCTGTACTTGTGCCTGTACTACAAGTGGCACGTAACTTGCATTGACGGGTATTTTATTTTCTTTTTCCTCTTTCTACAATTTGTTAAATTGCAGATTATGGAGATCAGCTGCCTGATGGAGTAGGTGATCTGAGATTTTAGATGTTGAAGTTTTTGTTATTATTATTTCTTGTTGCTTATCTTGAATAATTGTATCTGTTACTTGAATTATTTGTATTTGGGCAATGTGACCCATAATTATTGACTTGTTCAGATCTGGTTTATTTGAGATTATTAAGTTTTGTTTCAAGTAAATTCATGTTGGTATATTGATTCATATATGCATGCATGGTTGACTTCTCTTGCTTCCTACTCTGATATTCCTGTGAAATATTGTAAAGATCCTGACAGCTTATGGATGATAAAAATCATTCACTGGACTTAGTCACGTATCTGTATTTCGTATTCTCTTTTTGGGAAGCGGGGCGTGACAGTAAAATTAGAGAAAATAAGGAATGAAGAAATAAAAATGGATCAAGAAAAAGAAAAGATTATAGCAAAACCTATAGAAATTCAAACTGACATGTATGAAATCTGAAGGCCACTACCTAACAAAAGACCTTATCACTTACCATGAAAATGGAAAAACACAAAAAATAATAAGTTAGGAAGAGACAAAGAAAAAGAAACCCAAAAATATGAACCTGCAAAACACTACGAAAAAGCAACAGCAGAAATGGAGAATGGCTAAATCTAGACAGCGTAACAGACGTAGATAAAACAATAGAAAATGGGTAAAGGCTTCACTAATAGTAGGGTTTAGGTAAAATCTTTCAGGAAATTTACTTGAGAAATTTATAGAAGCAGCCTTTATAGGAGTAGTAGCAAAATGATGGAATGGACTAATGGAAGAAGATTGAAATACTATCTGAAAATTAAGACCAATTGATGATAAAGGAACAGAAAAAAGCTCAACACAAGTAACCTTAGGAATAAAATAAATAATTACAAATTACGAAATAGCAATAAGAACAGAATTCAGTGTTTACGATAAAGGAGAAAAACACACTATATACAAAAAGAACCAAGCAAGATGGAGACTAAGCAATTTAGAAAAATACGAAATGTGCTATTTTGACAACTATGCTTGTGAATTTCGAGAATATTTTCAAGCTAGTTGTTATACAAAAGAAGAACGAAGTCCAATCTTGGAGTCATTCTTTTAAAACTACCTGATCCATGGAGTATAAACATATATAGTGCATACGTAGGTGAGAAAGTAAAATTAGAAGTATATACTTTAGGGTATAGAACACAATTTGTAAAATATTATAGGGATAAAGTGTGCCAAGATGCTAGACCAACAATGAAGTACTATAGAACATATAAACTAAGAATTTGTTGTGAAGATGCAAGACCGAATCATTGGTGATGTAATAATAACTATATTTATACAAAGAAGAGTAAACACAAATTCTAAATATATAAACCAAAATAAAGAAGAACTTTTAAGAGATAAAAAAACCCTATAAAAGATACTTCAGAAGAATAAATGAAAATAGACAATATCTGAAAAACCCAAAGAAATGTAATTGTTATATATGTGAAGAAGTATGGCATATATCACCAAATTGTCCTAAGAGAATGAAAAAAGAAAATGTAAAATACGTAGAAGAAATTGAAGAAATAGATAACATTAACTATGAACCCACAGAATATGAGGAAGACTGGTCAGAAATTAGTGAAGATGAAGAAATAATGATACTGGAAGAAGATAATGGAAGTAGTGAAGGTGAAACAGAAGAATGTAATCTAAATATGATGACAGAAATAATAGAAATAGGAGAACAATTATAAGAGAAGAAAACAATGAAGAAGTAATGGAAAGAATGTGCTTTGACACATAAAAATATGATAAAATAAGAGCAACCAAATTAGATATAAACCCAAAAGTGATATTTAAACTACCAATATTTGAATGAAAGAAGAATACCATCATAATAGCTAGGAATAATGAACAACCTATAGACATTGAACAAGCACAAGGAAAAACCATAATCTCATTAACAATTGAAAAAAAATAATAAGACAAGAGATGGAAAAAAATAAGTGAGAAAAACCAGAAAAACATTAAGACACATACATTTAGGAGCTGTGCAAATAATAATACAAGAATATTTTAAGGAAGGAATAAATGCACTCCTGGAAATATACCTAATGGATGATAGAATAATATCAAGTACACAAGACGCCTTAATAAAAATAGTACGAGAAAACTTAATGTATCAAAAGATAAAACTTACAATAAAACCTAATTTCTCTTTAAGGATGGCCGGAAAAAAAGAACAAAAGTTTAGTCATGTACCACAGATTATTAGGAATAGAAATGATAAAAAAAAGCAAAGTTATGAGTATACAAATAAGAAATATTTATGCTTTCACTAGTAAGCATGAAGTAAAAAAATAGAAATACAGATAATTTTAAAATAGAACTACTATTCAGCAAAATTATAAGATACAAACCAGCTATAGAAAATCCTGAATGACTATACCAAATTATATAGAATTTAACTTTAATGAAGCAAAAGAAATTACAAAAGGAAAAGCACCACAAATAATGTTCGGAAAGATATCACTATAAGAAACAAACAACAAATATTGAAATTAATATCAATAATAAATACATTAGACAATCAGAACAATAACTAATTTAAAATAGAAATAGAATATTATGACAATGAAAAATGAAATAAACAAGTAGCCCTGGTAAATACATGAGCTACTTGTAACACCCTAGATTTGATTTATAAGATTGTGTGATTTACGTGTTGTGCACGTATGATTTTGTTTGTAAAATTTCTCGTATAAAATATTTTTATATAGTAATTGTTCTCTTCATTTTTCTAAAATTATTTTCTTTAAAAGACTAATTTAAATCTAGGCCTAATTGTCTTTTTTATGCCCACTATATCTATTAATTATTTAATTATTTTGAACCCAAGGTTAGTTTGGCCCATTAGTGAGCCCATTTACTTTAATTCTCTTTTGAAATGGTCTAACTTGTAGTGTAGACTCATTTCATGGACAATAGAATTTGTCACATGAACAAATTTATAAATAGGGGGCACTAGGTGGCACGTGCATGCAATGGAGGTATGCATTGCACAACATTTCCCCTTGGCCGGATTGTAATGGGGAGAGTGGGAGAGATGGGGGTTGGTTACTCTCATCATGGATAGTTTATATAACTCCCTATTTCATCTAAACCCTTAATTTGTATAAATACCCCCCTCCCCCCCTTCATTAGCTCTCATTGCACCTAAAAGAAAAGAATAGAAAAAGAAAAAAAAAATCAAGTTGTGAGACAAAAAAAATGAGGAGTTTTTGTGAGTTGAAAAGAGAAAGAGTTGTGTGGGTGTTTCAACTAGGAGAGGAGGCCGGCATCTCAAGGACCAAGAAGGGTTTGCTCGGGTTCCAACATTTCAACAAGGAGAGACACAACTTGGTGGTTGATCTAGGAGGAGAAGGCTTTGTTCATTTGTTGTAGGAGATTCTTTAGGAGTTCTTTGATTTTCTCTCCAAATAAGGTGGGTATTTTTCATGCTTCTAATCTAATTACCATGCTAAGAATGAATTGCTACTAAGAGAAAACTAAGTGATTTGGACTTATGGTTGTTTTTTAGATGAAATGATAAAATAGAGAATGGTTGATAAATGATTGCTAAATTGAGAATCAAAGTGTTAGAAATTATCACCTTACCATGCTATATGTTTATGAGTTATGCGTTATGAAGATTTTGTGTTTGTGAGACAAATAATTAATTAAATGCATCATGGATAATTGTTTGTTTTAATTAAAGTTATACTAATGTAGAAAAATAAGAATTTGGTATCCTAAAAATGTTGTAGGTTGATTAATGGGTAAAAGAACAAAGAAATAAGTTGTCTTGTGAAAATCTAATTCTTGAATTATGTAGAAATATAGATCGTTCTCAATGTCGAAACTATGGACATAGAACATGAAATAAGACCAAAAAATGTATTTTTATAAGGCAAATAATGGTTTTAAAATTACTGGTTTACTGTATTTTTCATATAGATTAAAATCTGGAAGTTTTGAGTTCAAAAGAGAAGAAAAAGAAACAAAATCGTTTTGAGAAGTGGTGAAATTAGATTTGAACAGAGAACTGAGTTATAAACAACCCAACTCAAATTGTGACAATCTGGTCACTTAGAGCATTCAGCCGGAAGGTGTTTCAGTCGCTACAGTGCAAGGGTGGGTTGTCTATGGTCTCGGGTTCGATCCTGAGTAGGAGCTTTACTTTTTTTATTATGTTAAAAATCTCGAATGCCCAAAAACTGATGCACATGAGTTAAAACCCAGTACTTGACGCCTCTGTGGTTTGGTGCAGTGGTCTTGGGCATTGTCCTTTGGGCCGCTGGTTGTGGGTTCGAATCCGGGTGTGGGCTTTGGTTTATAAAGTGGTTAATTTTTTTAGGAATAATTAATATTTTGAGTTTTAAATTTAATTTAAAATTTAGAAAAAATATGGGAAAATTCCTATAATTATTTAGACTTTATGAAATAAAATTTTCTATAAATTTTGATGAAACATAATTGAAAATTTGGGACTATTTTTCAAGAACGGACTTTTCAATTTTGAGAAAGAAAATAAATGGGTTGTTTGAAGAAATTCAAAATGAAACTTAGAAATGAGAATTTGTGACTTGTGAAATGAAAGTATGGATGTGTGAAATTAGTATGGGTTTAAAGTAAGATTAAGAGAATTATGTGGGAAGGCACAAATTATTTGTGACTAGTTAGGAAAATTGAATTCAATTGTTTATGCATGATGGTGTACATGAAATTGAAAGTGAATGTTCGATTGAGTTATGGAAGATCTTATAGATATAAATACATGAATTCTATGAACATGAAATGAGAATTTTGTTAATCATGAAAGAGAACTTATGAGTATGAAAGAACTCGATGTTGTGATTATGAGTTGAAATTAAGAACTAGGGAGTAGCTAGGCCTCATACCGGCAATAAAAGAAATGTTGATATGATATTTGAGGTGAAAGACCAGGTTTGGGTCAAATGCGTTGATTGATGGCTAAGACCAGTATAGAGGAAAGAGTTAACCCTAGAAATTGATTTTTGTTCGTGATTCATACAATTAAGGACCAAACATAGAGAAGATGTGATGAAAATAAGAGAAAAACACAAGTATGAGGGCCTCGAGTCTACGGTGTGAGAGTGATTCATAGGTTGCCTACTTGATGAGTCAAGTCTTGGCGTGGACACTACTCCAGAATTATCGGGATCGTGGCAACGCTTGTGGGATGTTTAATTGACTACGAGTGGTACCATGGTTCTTGACGGAGGCTGAATTGACCATAGGCTCTGCATGATGCGTCATGTCACGACGTGGGATTTCCCTCCAGGTTGTCTGGACATTGGCTCGTAACTCATAGGACATCTAGGATACTTACCGTAGTTACAGTAGTAGATTAAGTCATGGAGAGGGATCGAACCCTACAAGTTGAAGAACGATTAAAGGCTTGCACTCGGACCTATGTAGTATGGGATGCATAGAATCCGAACAAGTGCGCATTAGTGTCATCTAATAATAATAATAATAAATTGCATTAAGGACTAGGCGCACAGTCATGACACGACATCAATAGGATAGTCCCCTTAGCTTTGTTTCTGAACAAGTTTGTGCTTTGTTAAGCATTAAGAATCATTATACTGTTTCGGCATAGAGAGGATGGTAGTGTATAATATTTCGTTAGTTGAATGAACTGACGTGCCCACAGTCTTTATGCTGGGTAAAGGAATTGACAAAGATTAAAATATGCAAGCGGCTTAAAGAATGTTTCAAGTGTTGTATATTTATTTATGTAAATGTTGTAAATTGCTTCCGCTATTTAAAGTTTAAATGTAAATGTAACTCTGATGTAAAGTAAAATTTTAATTTCCTTGTAAAATTGTACGAAGAGAAGTGTAAAGATCATGTGGAGCTTCAAATTCAGTTGGATTTGGAATTCGGGGTGTTACACTACTAATTCACATATTAAACAAACAAATATAAAAATAACAGAATTAATATCATTAGAAATCCATATTACTACTTAGACTATTACAATAATGGGCATCAAATTGTACATAAAATAATAATGTCACTAAGGATAAATGGTAGAAATGAAATGCTATTACATTGACATGTAGATCCAGAACACCATGTTAATGAAATATTTTTAGGAATTGACTTCCTTATATCAGTACAACCTTACTCAATTCAAGAAGAAAAAATCACAATAACAGTAAATAATGAAAGTATAGTAATAAATAGAATATTGAGTAAATGAATCCATTAAGAACAACAAAAAATACTTTATACATACTAACAGAATTTGTTTACGAATGATACAAATCAAGAAACTATCATAGTCTAATAGCCACCGGAACAGGCATTATCTTATGCCGCGAAAATATACTACCAAGATGGAGACAAGATCGATATAATAAAAATGCTATAACCGAATTAACATGACAAACGGTCATACTTGATCGGTATTAACAAAATGTTAATATACAAATAAGAAATTACATACTAAAAATACCGATAATATACCAATTTGAAGATATGAATAATGATGTACTATTAGGAAATGACTTTTTCCTAACAATACTATCCTATAACCATATCACATAAATCTGTTATATTTACAACACCTTATCAACACCAAGCAATAGCAATTAGAATAACACAACCTTATTCTAAGACTGACTTGCAGCATATCAGAGTTTCTTCAACACGGTGTGGTGAATATCAATATTTACCAAACAAAACAAGAATACAACAAGTCCCAGAAATAACTACAAAAGAAATTTTACAAAAAACAATTAGAAAGTCTGTGCGGAGAGGACCATTTCGTAAATTGGGACTTAAGTAAACCCACAACACATATAGAGTTAATAGATAAGAACAATATAATAAAAATTAAACCTATAAGACACACTCCAATAAATTTAGAAGAGTTCAAAATATATATAAAAGAATTGATGGAAAATAATTACATAAGAAAATCACAAAGTCCACATTCATCACCAGCATTTATAGTAAGAAAACATTAAGACGAAAAAAGAGGTAAACCTCGAATGGTAGTAAATTATAAGTAATTAAATAAAAATACTAAGATATTTGAATATCCACTACCAGATTTGCAAATACTACTTAACAGAGTAAGAACAAGAAAAACATATTCGAAATTCGATTGTAAATCAGGATTTTACCACGTAAAACTAACTGAAGACTCAAAATAGTTAACAACATTTAGCACACCCCAAGGATTCTGAATGGAATGTATTACTATTCAGATATAAAAGCAGTCCAGGAATATTTCAAGAATATATGGATCAGATATTTGAAAAATACAATAATTTCATATTAGTATATGTAGATAATATTCTAATAGGATCCGAAAACGAAGATCAACATAAAGAGCATTTACTAAAATTTATAGAAATAGTAAAAAATGCATGTATTATACTATCAAAAAAGAAAATAGAACTATTCAAAACTGAGTTAGAATTCTTAGGAACAAAATTATCACATGAAGAAATAGAACTACAGTCACATATAGCAGAAAAATAGACATTTCCTAATGTCCTAAAAGAAAAAAGAAAAGTACAATCCATAATCAACTACTAAATCAAACAAGATGAAACATACCGAATTTATCAGCAAAAACAAATTGGTCACAACAAAAACTAAAGAAATTTAAGAAATGGGAATGGAACCCAGAGGGTGAAGAAAAACTTAAAATATATTAAAACAACAAACTTCAAAATTAAATAAGCTAAGATTACCTGTTAAAGAATGTTTATGGATAATAGAAACAAATGCATGTGAAAATAATTGGGGAGCAGTATTAAAATTCATTGAAATAGGTGAAAAAGAGGAAAGACTAGACAGATATACTAGTGGATCATTCACACAGACCCAACAAAATTACCACATAAATGAAAAAAACTACTCGCAATCTTATAAGCTATAAGAAAGTTTGAATTATCCATAATACATACGAAATTCACAGTAAGGACAAATAATACACATGCAAAGAGTTGGATTAACAAAATAATAGACCTAACCATAGCAAATAGAGTCCAACATATAGAACAGGATATAGTCTACCTAAAGGAGACTGTGGAGCAATTAAAAGAAGTATTTAACCAACTACAGTTGAAAATATGTGGCCTTCAAAGTATATTTTACCAAAATATAAATGCATAACATATTGAAAAAATGCGAGTAAACCTATTAACCCACAAAATACAAGTGAAATCACAAAAATAGCGATAGAAGAGGGAAACTCCACATCCATATAATCTACTACCTACAAAGAGAGCTTACTCTCAGATCCTCCAAAATATTCCAAGAATGATTTATTTAAAATATACTGAGAAATTATGCCAGACCATTCAGGTCATTCAGTTTATCAAAACTATTTCTCAATAACATATGAACAAAGTGATCATACTACCAGGAGAAAATCCAAAGACAGTAAGAGTATTATTCGAAAGAGAGCTTATCCACTGCATATATCCATCCCGAGAATGTGAAGAACTTAGCTAGCTAGCAAGAGAAGTACATAAATCTGCTAAGAGTTATTTTGGTCTTATAAAGGCCTCCAAAATATATGTCTGGATATTTTTAGCTATTCAAGAATTCCTTGAAGATGATGAAGAACTACCCGCTGAGCATATTATAAAGATATAGATGACTACACAAATCCTGTTTGGAGCAACCAATATTATACCATATAAAAATGAAGAATTTGAAAACTAATCCCAGAATAGAAACAGTAACATATGGATCTATGATAGCCCTGACCCACAAAAATTAATGATTTACAGCATAGCAAGCATTAAGCAACCACAGTCAAATAAACAAGTATTTGACAACTGGTACCAAATTCTACATAAAGGATTCATGACAATGACAGAAGAGACAGCTTTCCACAACTGTAGCTTGTTGAGGATAGAACCATAACATAAATGCAGACAATGCGGAAAAGAACACGACGAAGAGATATTTCTGATGTGAAGCACACGAAGAGATAGTTAGGTTAACAGGGTAATGGGTTTTTATAATGGGTTTGGGTTAGTTTAAGTTAATGGGTAAATGGGTATGGGTATTGTAATAGGGTAATTGGGTTTAGAAAATAAATAAATAAATAAATTAGTAAATAAAATAAATAAAATAAACTAAATAAATAAATAAATAACAAATAAAAATATAAAGTTTGGATTTTATAGAATACTAATAATAATAATGAAAACAGTACCATTAACAATAATACCAAAAATAGTAGTAATAATAATAGAAACTCAGGTAATAGTGAAAATAATAAGATTGGTATTATAATATAATATCGTTGGAAAATAGTAACAAATAAAACCACGAATTGAAATAGACTTTAATAGAAAGTCCAATAATACATTTTAACAAAAATTGTTCGAAAACGGAAAACTAATTTACAAAAATTTTAAATACCAGAAATACGCAAAAAAAAAAAATTCGGGAAAATAGGGGTTACACAAAATAACTAAAGCAAATTTTCCCAAGCAAAGATTAGAACGTTAACTCACCAACTCCTTCTAGTAGCTCGTCTCCAAAGTTTGTATATATCATGCAGAAGAAAAATAGAGAATTAAAGACAAACTCCCTTAGTACAAGTTAGGGCCGCAAGTAGTACAAGCAAAAGATACAAGAATAGAAATATAATAAAGAACAAGAACCAGGGTATAACAAGGAACAAAGACATAAATCATGGAACATGAAATAAAACAAAGTCAAGTGTGATGCAACTAGAAATAAACATATGAACGAAAGGACAACAACTTGCAACTGGAAAACAAGTAACGGAATGGTTCATGCAAACTCGTGAATAAAAATCATGTGACTTCTAAATCAAAATCATGTAACTTCTAAACCAAAATTATGTAACTTGTAATGAAATCAGAAAACTGGCACACAGGATCATGCATGTGCTTAGTGTCAACTTAAGTCTATTGTTTAATTCTATCTAGGTAGCACTTCATGCGTCCCATATTTCTACCACATGGTTGCTACATACAATCAAGTTATGTTTATATTTCATAGTGGATTCTATAGGGCTGTGTACTTAGGTATCAAGTAATCCAAATCATATTAACCAAATCATATCAAGTATTCCAAATTATCCAAATGTAATCCAAATCATCCAAATGTAATCTAAATCATATCATGTAACCAAATGAGGGAAACATGGGCCCCCTTCCTAGTACACTTTTCTATATTGTCCACTTCTAGATCTTTTCTTTAACCCCGGCTTGTTACTTTTTATTACAAAATAAACATAAGCAAGAGATAACAAGAACAAAATTGGGACAAGACAATGATATATCAGAAGCTTATATGATGCAAGAAACATATTCTAAATCACAAAACACAAGAAACAACATGCAAATATTTAACCGTAGCAAAATACCAATTCTGGATAGCAAGACGTTGCTGCACCAAAACTGAGATTCCCGCTACTGCAGGAATGTAAATTTGGTTCCGTTAGAAAATCTGAAAACTACTCTTTGCTAAATCCAGCGCATATAAACAAGATACCTAAAGGTTGTAGCAATTAGTGTCAAAACAGCAAACTACACAGGATTCGAGTTCAGCTAGAATTTGTAAAAAATTGTATCCAGAGACATGAAACAGGTCTGAAACTTCATTAATTAATTCCAGGAAAATTAGGAAATGTTCTGTAGTGTGTCTAGTATCAAAATGCAAAATTTCAAGTCACTATCTTACAGGTAGCATAGTTAATTTAATTGTAAAACAAAGTGATGCAGCAAATTTATGAATCTGGAATTCTATGACACAGCAGCAGTAAAACAGCGATAAATCACAAACTATAACTCGGAATTCAATTCTGTCAAAAGGGTAGTAAGCTAGACATCTGGTGCTACATTTCATTTATAGGGCTCAAGTCCAGATTCTGATGTTATCGGGGTCAAAACAGCAAGCAAAGACAGGAACAGTAACAAACAAGGATATTCTTACATGAATGTACTATAATCATACGAGTTGTAAAACGAATGTATCAACGAAAAGTTGTGACTCTTATGATCATATAACTGATAAGGAGTAGAATGATATCATCAAATGATAAGCCAAAGGGGAGTCACAACTACAACCTACTTGCAGTATTTTTAAATAAAAGCTTGTACTAGAACAACAAATTGTATAAGAAGATACTTGCCTTGATTGGATGAGGGCATTGATCGACGATCGAGATCAAATGGATTGGATCGGTGCGGATCTTGATGGAGATCAAGATCAAGACAATCGGATGGCTGAGATCGCTCTTATCTGATCAAGATGATGGAGATCAGATCAGATCAGATCATGGTCACGATCTTGATGAGATCGGATGGCTGGGATTCAATTGATCAATTCTCCCCCTCTCCTTTGATCAACAGCAGCGATGGCGGGATGCTTCGACTGGCGATGCGAGTGGTGGGCTATGGGCGACTGCGACGACAACTGTGGGCAGTGCTGCAGCAGTGAGACGACAGCGACGTCGAGGCTCAACTGGGGAGTTGTCGACAGAGACAACGATGGCGATGAGGGGTGGCGAGCGCTCTGCTTTGGAGGGGAAATAGAGGATCGATGGCGGGAGCTCAGAGGTTTGGCAATGGCGAGGCCACAGAGGGGATGTAGAGGTAAGGGACGACAGTGACGAGGAGCACCAAAGTCGAGGGAAATGGGTTTCGGCGATGACGAAGTGGTGGGTTGGCAAAGAGGTGCGGTGGCGACTCAACGAAGGGGTGTCAAGGAGATGGGGATGAGGATGAAGAGGTGATGGGTCGACGGGGGTGAAGCGGTGATGAAGACGAAAAGTCGGGAGGTGAAGACATGGGGAAGACGAATAGTAATGGTAAGGGGGGAGGTGGAGGGGGGGGGGGGGGGGGGGGGGGGGTTGGTGGCTACTGTGGGGTTTCAACAGTAAAGGTGATTAGGGTTAGGGTTTACGTTAGAGTTAGATTAGGCTAGTATATATAGGGTAGAGTTGGGTTATTGGGTATGAATAGGATCCAATAGGAGAATGGGTAATGGGTATGAATAAGATCCAATAAGAGATAGGCTTGGGGTTTATAAAACATACATATATATATACATTAAGTCAAATAATGAATAAATATAAAATAGAGTATGTTCGGCTTAAAATAAAATAATATTAATATTAATATTAACAATAAAAATAATGAAACTGCAAATAACAACACTAAAAAAAATAATACTGATAATAGTAATAATAATAATATATGTATATCAAAATGCAAATTCGAGTTTAACAGATTTATTAAAATAATCCAAATAATATATAATATAAATAGTAGATCAAATAGAAATAGAAATTGAGGTTAAAATATGTCATTATTCGAAATAAAAAAAAAATTCGATTAGAAAATATTTTAATAGAGAATCAAAAACGAATTTAACAAAAGGTAAATTATAATTAATCAAAATACATAAAATATATAGAAAATATTTATTTACGAAAATGGGGGTTACACGTAGCTAGTTGGCTCATATGTAATTCATTTGGCTCATACGTAGCTTGTCGGGCTCGTATGTAGTTGTTAGTCTCATACGTAGCTTATTTGGATCATATGTATATTGTTGTCTCATACGCAGCTCACCTGGCTCGTATGTAGGTCGTTGTTTCATACGTAGCTCATTTAACTCGTATGTGATTTGGTTGCTCGTATATAGTTTATTAGCTAGTATGCAGTTTATTGTGCTCGTCTAGGGGGATATCATTGCCCTATGGGCCATCGACCATCAAGATGTGTATTTATTTTAATCCTCAGGGATTGTGGACGAGTCACCCCTCGTGTACCGTCAGATCTTAACCGGTACAGGTTGATCACGGGCCGGGAGCATAAACGGAATCCAACTTCATGGTAGTTGCATGCGAATAAATTCACATTGCCGGAGTCTTGGATCGATGAGCTGTGAATAGGATCCTGGGTGATCCTGGTAAGTCTAGGTAGAGCAACTAACAAAGTTATCTTGCAAATTCTAACTTAAGACCTAGCATGTTGTGTTAGTATTGTTGTCATCCCTCGGATTGTTTAAGGTTAGTGACATCGTTAGGGTAGTGACTGATAACTATTGTTACATAACCCTTTTATCTTTTACTTCGCCGAAGGGAAAGAGTTGGTATTAAGAGTGATACCTTATGATCCGACTTGTCCTATAGGCCAGCACTAGGTGGTGTTATTGGTTGTGCCTTCCTGTCAAAGGGATACGGTCTATGCCTTCTTACGAGTTGGGAGCACGGGATCTGTATCTCGTCTGTTAATTTCTGAAGTGCCATGATAAAAAAGGGTGGTTTTCCTATCAGAACTAGGGGATGGAGCCCCAGAATTCCGTCATGTTCTATGTAAAGGGAAAGTGAACAGGGGATGCTTCGAGCTAACCTGTGTTGTAGTAAACACTGGGTGTTCGTCTGATTTTTGAGTGAGGTCCGGTATGACGGGAAATAGTGGCAAACAGAGAAACCACTATATGACTGCGAATGGCGGGATTGGACCGTTTGAGAGCAACCTCATCAGTCATGTTGTATCTTCAGGAACAGGTTGGGTACAAGAGTTGAATTTATGATGCAGGTTCATATCCCTAAATATGAAGAAACGGCTTGATATATGCGTATGTATTTATGGGCTGCATACTGTCCAGAGTCTAGCTTGCATTAGAATAAGTGCATCCTTGCATTAGTTGATCTTGCATTATAGTCTAAGTCATAGCATACACTGACACATCAATTATATATACACATTTCTTTTTTCATCAATCAGTTTGTTTAAGTTGAGATTCACTGCTAGTCATCATCCCTTAAGCGTCAGTATATGTACTGTTGTCCCCACTCAAATAGGTACTGGATTACAGGACTGCAGGTTCAGGGTTCAAGGGGACTCCAGACAAGTGGAGCGTTCAAGTGAAGCACTGTGTTGATTATTGTTCCTATTGTTATATGTTTATTGTTGAGAAGCATCCAAGTAAAGTACCAAGTATTATTTATTATTTAATTGTACTCTGATGTAAATTTATTGTAAGTTCTAACATTTGGGCTTGTACGGTATTATTGTAACATTGATGTAATGTATTGCAGTTTTATAACATTCGGACTTGTAACACATTTTTGTTGAATAAAAAGTTTTAAATTTTCCCATTTTCTGTGTATTGTGGCTAATTGAAGGTATTTGTGTCACGGTTTTTCGATATAGGAAATTAGGTCATTACACCAAAAATTTCTAAATTTGTACATAATTATTCTCAAAATATTCCATTAATATTCTAGTATAATTTAAGATTTATCTTTGATTGAATTCTATACAAAATATGGCTAATAGAATAAGAAAAAGTCTTTAAAAAGAATGTTAATGCCCTAGCTCAAACCCAGAACCACCAGCAACCCAACCACAACTCAAACCAACAGGCCAATTCACTGTTGTGAGTTAAAGGGTTACCACAATTCTTGTAAACCCGAATTACGGTAATTATATTAACCCAAAAAATTTGATAACTCAATTGTTATGCATTCCTTTACAATTTCAGAATAAGATACTTCTAAGATTAGTGTCTGTACAAATAAAATATATGTCAATTTATTTAAGAAGAACGTATAATTTTTTTATTTAAATTGTATGAATCACTCATTGTCTTATACCTTAAATTAAATGAATAATTGATCCCAACGAAACTAGAAATTTTTAAAAGTATTTATTTTTATACTTCTAACGTGCATACGAGAAATCAATCCATGAGGTTAGTGTACGAAATTCCACTAGATAAAACCTCAACAAAACTCCTACATATACACACATTAAATTAATCATATACTACACAATCATAATTGAGCATGCACAAATTAAAGTTCTAGAGTAACTTTTTCACATGCATAAATCAATTCATCTATATCTACAAAACACAATTTTTACATACTAGAATATTATGAAAAACACTCACACATTCACATACCAATTTAATTATCCTCTACATATATTATGGCTAAGCATTCACAATCTACTAAAATATTAGATGATAGTGATAATACCTGCCTTAAAAGAGACCTCCCAGTAGTTGAACCCCTTAGCAAAAGCTCCAAAAACTCTACAAAATCAACCAGCAAGCTCTCCTCTAGTCAATCTCGAAAGCCAAACAACAATTCCCTTTCTTGACTCTCACTTTTGTTCGATTTATTTTGTGTTCATTTGGGGTTAGGATAGGGGGTATTTATATGGGTAATTAGGGGGTAGTTTTAGCAACTAACTATCCACTAATCCACTCACACACCCCACTCTCCCACTCTTGAATACTAAGTCAAACTCCAAATGTGTGCAACCGGTTTTTGGAAAAGTGCGCATTGCACGTTTGCATGCGCACACGTGTGCACGTGTTTTGTGCAATTTTATTTTACTCTTATATTATCATTTTATTTTATTTTAAACCTTCTTCTTTAATAAATAATTATATTATTTTTCTTAACAAAAATTTTGTTTAATTTGCTTAAATTAATCTTATTGAAATTTTAGTGCACAACTTTTGTAATAAAAATAACGTAATTTGCATGTATATAGGAGGAAAAGCACGTGCAAAACACATGTGGAAATATTTGAAAGAAAATATTTTACAGTTGTTACAATTGTAGTTTTTCCTACAAGGTGAAACACGAAGAAGTTAGAGCTAGTGATACAAAAACAAAGAAATACAAAAAATGTGAAAGCATGAATGAAATGATTAGATATGCAAGTAAGCAAAAGTTGTAAATCATACTGGAAACAACCGGGGCAAGACCACCTTCGAATTGTACTTCGTCAGTGATATCTTGCAATGCCAACACCTTCAACGCGAGAAGAGCATCGCTAATACTCTTCTCTGCTACGGTCACCACCGGTTTTTTCCTTCAATAATGATGGAACCATTCTCATCAACGTCGTGGGAATCCCCCATGGCTCAGCACTTCAAACAACTAAAATTTCTCCTACCAACGCTTCGAGCTGGGAATGTCGATTACCCCTCAATTTTTGTGAAGATTGAGATACCAACGTTCCTCCACTTGGTTCTGCTGAACAATCCTGAAGTGTTGCCTAAACACGGTGAGACTCGGCTCGGCCGCTAGCCTACGACATTGTAAGGCAAATCCCACAACACGCCTCCATGCGTTCTGCAACAGCTACATCGGGCATAGCCCATACCAGTTAAACACCTCTCAAACAAAGGGGTGAAGGGGCAAGTGAAGCCCCCCGAAGAAGGCATCGTAGGGAAAGAAGCAGTACTCATCTAACAACGTGAAACACGACCTAACTCCTGAACCTGGTAAGAGTAATCCATACTCAGGGGGAATCCCGAGGGCCACCTTAATCACGACAAGCTCTTCTCGTCTACGGATAGTGGAGACATAGTCAGCCTCAGTGGTGTGAGCAGGGTCTGGCTTGGCATACTCCATGTCATTTCTAAGAAAGTCTTGGTCTACTACAGGGTATTCCAAAACATGTTCGGGAACTAAGAACAATATCGTCTTAAGTGAACACCCCATATCTCTCTCAATCTCAACGACTGTCTCCACAATAGTGGAATGACCGACCACATCCTTCCACTTCTCCCCTCCAATGAAACGGCTAAACTCAACACCACCGTCTACATCTCGACTAACAAAGGTGGAAGAAGAACTGATTGATGAAATGATAGACATAATGAACTGTGATGGTGAGGAGGTTACCATGTCAAAGTAATAAGAACACCGAATCTACAACTGCAACTAGCACCACCGTCGAACACCAGACAAACCACTAGCACCACTTGGTAAACCACCACTATTTTTAGAGAAAGAGACTCTCAAAAACGTCTAGAGAGAAAAGTGAAGGTGGTAAATGAGTGAGCGGGGTAGAATTAGGGTCCTAGTTATAGATACCCCAAGATCAAATTGCCATGTGGCAACATCTTAGCCATCCACGAGATCCAATAGTCGAATTACACTACACCAAAATCTATAAAAGCAGTATCCCAGTAGTGGAACAATCGATTAGCAAACCAGGTGAACAACACAACACTTGGTCGATAAGAGAACAGTTCGGTGGGGTAGACAAATCAACAAATACTTGGTGTGCACAATGGGCTAGACAAATCAACAAACACTTGATGGGCACAATATTCAACACCAACAAATGAAAACCAAGACCAACCATGCTTCTAGTCGATGAAGTCTATTAGATCTTCAATGACCTCTAACCTCAACCAAATGCAATCAACCTCGCTATCAAACAAAACTAAACTCAAGATGAATTCAAGCTCCACAAAGAATGTCAAACTCTACCAACCAAACGGATGATGCTTCTAAGCTTGGACAAACTCTAAACTAAACCCCAGAGCTCCAAAGATGAGCTCAATGCTCCCATCTGACTGTGGAAAAAAAAAACCTTAGATTTGACCAAACCCAATAGCTACGAGCAACGCGGCTTCAATGAACTTCGACGAAGACGATCGACTCCAACAGCTGAGCCAAGAGAGCACCCAAACTCAAACAGCTTAAAAAACACACAAAACAACTGGAACACTGGTCTGATACATTTGATTTAACCAAATGGATAGTTGTGTTCTCAAACCCGACCCGACTTCCACACTCTTAAGTCCACAACCTGACTCCAAAGAAATCCCAACTCCTAGCTCCGACCAAGTGCTCCACAAAAACTCGACACAAGCATCAACTTCGAGCTCGACGACTCCCTCAAACAACTCACCATGAAGAGAAGCTCACCTACAGCCACTCGACCAAAACGAGCTCGACCATGGGAACTCGACTGAAGGACCTTGACCAAGGGTGCTTGACCAGAGCGAGCTCGACTGAGGGAGCTCGACCAAAACGAGCTCGGTCAAGAGAGCTCGACCAAAATGAGCTCAACTAAGGGTGCTCGACCAAAGGAGCTCGACAAAAGAAGATTGATCAAGGGAGCTCAACCAAAGCGAGCTCGATCAAGACCAGCTCGACGAGAAGAGGAGCTTGACGGCAATAGCTCTACGAAGAGCTAGGTTGACGAAGCCACAAAATTGCAACACCCTAGATTTTTAAATAATGTTTTTAAGATTAATAAATGAATTAAAATAATTTTTGGTGATTTAATAAACATTTTTTCTGAAATTTATCTTCTTACACCTGCAAATATTTTCTTGAAAAGTTTAAATTATTTTGTGGAAACCTAATGTTTATTAGTAGATATTATTTATGAATTTTCTGGATTTTTCTGATATTTATTTGGCACATTTGCAAATATTACCAAAAGATGGGCTTTTGTGCAAAATTGCCACTTGGAGTAAAAACTCCAGATTTTTTGTCTTATGGGCTGAGCATTATGGCTAGCTAACTCAGAGGTAAAGAGTTTACTTTTTATTCTAATAGATTTGGTTTATTTCGTAAATTTGTTAAAGAATGATCTTTTTGCAGAATTGCCACTTAGAGGCAAAAATTACAAAATTCGTTTTTTTGCGTTTGAAACCAGTGCCGGCCAGATCTGGAGAGTTACTTTTGATTTTAAATCTAAATTGAATTGGTTAATCTAATTTTCTAGTATAAGGATTTATATATGTAAAGATATATTCTAAAGGTATATTTAGCAAAATCTTTTCAAAACCCCAATCCCTAAATTTCGGCTATTAAAAGAGAGGTAGCAGGCGTCTCTTTGCTGCACAAAACTAAGGGTTTTATTTATTATTGATTTCTTGGAGTTTCGAAGCGATGATCTTGGATTTCTTGCGAAATGAAGGACTTTTCTTATTCTCTTTATTATTTCGGTTGATTCTTCAATAAGGTGAGTGACATATGTTTGCATTCGTACTGTTCTATGCATATTGTATGTGATGATTTGTCTAATAGAATGCATGATAGATGATGGTATGATGATATAATGAATTATTGATGGATGGATGAATCAAGATTGAACCTTTCATGAAAACTATGCTATTGATGATTTAAAATTCTATATAGTTGACTTGAGAATGTTAAGAACCTAATAGAAATCATGGGTATGTTGATTTCTTTCATATTATTGATGATTTGATTATATATAATGAGATTGTATGATGTAAATTGCATAGAAGTGAATAAAGGAGGGTTCTTTACTGTGTATGTATATATATGATCTGTTTGGGGGTATTTTGATGAAAAAAACTTGACAAATGATTGTTGTAGATGCATATGATCAAGGGGTGAACTAATATAATCATTTCGGGTATGTGATCAAAGAGTTTTAAGTATCAAAAGATCAATTTTTTGAAGATATTATAGGGTTTGATTTTCGGGTCTGTTGAACACAGCCGTAATTGCTTTTTTGTGTTTTGTGATGTTTTCGATTGGATGTTAATTTGTTTTGATACTGAGATTGAATTGAAACATTATACTACTCGTATTTAATGGATTTTGATGCTTCTAACTGATGCAATTACACACACCTATACATATATATTCATATTATCTGTTTTGAAGAAGTTTTGTCGAAAAATTGATCTTTTATGAACTTGATGAGATTTTGATTTGTTTTATAAACTCTAATATGTTAGGCAAGTTGTATTTGATCATCTCAGGTTTTTTAAATTTACAATTCATGTTTTAAAAGAGTATAATCATGTATCAGTCGGAAAAGTGCTCAATTCTGGAACTAGTCGAGTAGCAGCTAACAGTCGACCGACCCCATTTTGAACTAAGATGTGCGGTCGATCGTCATTTGAAAAATTGGATTTTTCTAGGTTTGTGCAGTCGACCATCGTTCTTTTGAACTACGAAAGTCAACTGTCACCTGCTGTTTTCGATGATTTGTTAAGTTTTCTTGCTGATTTCTTGAATGATTATTTCTTTAAATGAAGTTTTAAACTTACGGATTATTAATCTACTGTAATAGATGAAGTTTTTGCTACGATTACTATAAATTACAGAGTGTTTTATCTTGATTATAATAGAGTTTCACTTGCATTTCTCTGACTTTATAAAGTGAAATATATACGGTTTTCGAAGGAATTGATGTTTCAAGACATTCCATGATATCAAAATACGAAACTCAGTTATTTTGTGGATTTGACACTTTATTTCAGTTCTGAAGAAGTATTTGGATAAATTTGGATTTGTTTGGTTAAAGGAGTTTTCTTAACATAAACATTTTGATGATTGAATTAAGAGTTTTATTGAAAGATTTTGTGTTGATATTCAAATTGTGAGTCTCTAGGGGTTGAGTGGAATTCCTGTAAACCGGCAAATGAGATTTTGTAGATTTTTGACCAGTTTGGTCTTGGGGTTGTTTTGTTGGAATTAAGTCCGGGAGGATAACTGACTCTAGAGAAGAGAAATTTTGTGTTTTAATAATAATTAACCTAAGGACAGGCACTAGTGAAGATGTGACGGAACTTGGAAAACGTACGTATATGCTCTAGGGGTCTAGTCCAACGGATGCGTTTCAGGACTGTGTGTTATTTGTCCCGAGAGGACAGTTGGTATGTTCGTGTGTCAAGGGTTGGCAGACCTATTCACGGATCATACGGTGCATTCGCATGTCAAGGGTCGGCAGGCTTATTCACGAGATGTACTGTGTATCTGCACGTCGAGGGTCGGCGAGCCTATTCGTGGGGTACATGGCAGGAATTTGAATCTCTGGTTTTTGAGCTATGCTTTCATGATGCTTGCGCATCGAGGGTTGTCAGACCTATTTGCTGAATATTCTAGATCTTGTTTCTATTGTCGTAGTAGGATTAGTTGCATAACGAGGGATTGGACCCTATAAAGTGGAGAATGATAAGGGCTTGCACCAGACCTATGTAGTATGGAATGCATAGAATCCGACAAGAATGCCTTAGAGAGTCATCATAATAAATTTTTGTTTTTCTTGACTTGGTTTTATGCATGTTTGTTTTCTGTTTTCCTACACTTGACACTTAGTCTAGTTTCACTTGATGTTTTATGCTTTATTTATTGTTATTTCATATTCCATTCGTTACTGTTGTTGGTATGTGTTGATTATGACTTTATTCTTTATGTTTTATTTATGTTGCATTTCGTTTGATGTCACTCATACCGTTATGGCTGACCCGATTGTTTTGGAGGTTAGGGTTATCTCTAGCCTTATGTTTTACAGGTAGGTACCTATAGCTTGGAATTTGGATGCATGTGGTAGAATGATAATGTGGCTTATGCAATTTATGAAAGAATGTGTTGTAAAAGAAAGAAATTGTAATTCAAGGTGTTTAATTTTCTGTTGTGCTTTGTAAAAAATTGGTGTAATAAAAGTTGAAAAATTTATCTGTGTTTGGCTATGTTTACTATTACATTGTAGTAGATGCTGGGAATTGTGCCACGTATTTCTGAGATATTATATTAGAAATTCAGGAAACTACAGAGATTGGTATCAGAGCATGCTTCAATAGTAATGATAAACACGGTATAAAAATAAACCTAGGTGTGGACATGAGAGCGTGAGTACCTAGTTGTGGACATTAGAGTGTGAGTATCACATAAAATTAAAACAAGATGTTATGGTTTGGGGTATAATTGAGGTTTTCCAATGGGGTATTGATGTGAATATGAATTGTGTTGTGATGCTCTAACTTTTCTCTCATTTTGCAGTATTCAGTATAATGGCAGGACCCAGGATCAGGAATGGTGAAAATGGTGATGGGGCTGAGGGTTCCCATAGGGCTGGACCTGATCTTGAGACTGAAATTACCAGGATGTATCAGATCTTGAACACGTTCTTGGAAGCCAACATCGCTTGAAATCAGAATCAGAATCAAGGAGCTGGACCAGTGCTTGTTAATATTGATTTGATAAAGCTGGTTGAGTCCTTCAAGCGGATGAAGCCGCCTGTCTTTGAGGGACAGTCTGATCCAAATGAGGCTGATGATTGGGTTAGACAGATGGAGATGATCTTCAAAGTTCTGGAAACCTTAGTAGTCAATAAGGTGAAATTGGCTGCTATGCAGTTAGAGAAAGATGCTGATGTTTGGTGGCAGTCGGTGAAGAGGACTCTTGGAGATCAGCAAGTGACTTGGTAGGCTTTTCTGGAGGAGTTCAGGGATCGTTTCTTTCCTCTGGATATTCAGGAGAAGAAGGCAACGAAATTCTTAAATCTATAGCAAGGCAGCATGTCAGTTCGCGAATATGAGACTAAGTTCGCCTAGCTATCAAGGTATGCACCAGAGCTGATTGTTGATGAAGCGAAGAAGGCCAAAAAACTCGAGCAGGGCTTGAGGCAGAATATGATGTCACGGATGATATCGTTGGGCATCAGAAGGTTTGATAAGCTGGTCAGGAGAGCAACAATGACAGGAGAAGATATGGATCAGTTCCAGAAGAAGCAGGAGACCTAGAACAGGAACAAGAGGCCAGTAGCAAGTCAGAATGGGAATAAGTTCCCAGTGAAGCAGGGCAGGTTCAGTAGACCAGAGCAGAAGGTACCCGCAATTCAAGGCGTGACTTATTTCGACTATGGAGAAGCAGGCTAGTATCAATCAGCATGCACCAAGCCACTTAAGGCGCGGGCATGTTATCAGTGTTGTCATGAAGGGCTATCAAACCAAACTGTTCGCAGTTGAAGAACGAAGGTGCAGGCGGAGGCAAATTTCAGAGGCAGGGGCGAGTGTTCGCATTAACTGAGGAGGATGCGAGTAACTCAGAGGATGTGATCCAGGGTATGCAAAAATTTTAAATTCATTTATTTGATGTATTGAGTAAAACTTTGTTTAAGAATAAATTGGAGATTTGAGTATCATTCTTCATGTGACAAGATTTATCTTGATTAATGGAATAAAAGAAAAAAAATTATTTGATACTGGTTTTTTGCATACGATTGTGTCGTCCAGTTTTGCTAAAGTTTTAGATGGGGAACCTAAGGTATTTCCTGGCAGAGTCTTGTCGGTGGCAACACTATCAGGAGAAGAATTGATTGCTAATCGATATTACGATGGTGTGATATCGAGATTGGTGGGAGATTATACGGCATTAATCTCATTGAACTGCAAGTCAAGGGTGTGGATATGATCGTGGGTGTAACCCCTGTTTTCGCAAATACCTATTTTCTGTGTATTTTATGTATTTAAAATTTTTGTAAATTTTTTTTTCCGCTTTCAAATTCTTTTTCTTAAAATGTATTGTTGGATCTCCTATTAAAATTTATTTTTAATCAATAATTTTATATGTAACTATTTACTATGATTTTTATATTGTAATACAAACCCTATTTATGTTGTTATTATTATTGTTCAGTATTATTATTATTACTGTTGTTTTTATTTTTTATTATTATTACTATGATTATTGTTATTATTGTTATTATTATTATTACCTTTGATCGATTATTTAAAAATCTATTTCTATTGATAATTGTATTTGTAGTTATTTCAAATAATTTCCATATTGTTGTACAAATTATATTTTGTTATATAAACCTACTTTTTATTGGTTATATTATTTTTCTATTGGACTTAATACCCAATACCCATTATTTATCTAATACCCAACACCCATTATTTATCTAATACCCAATACCCTATATTATCAATTACCTTGACCTGTTAACCTACTCCTAACCGCTACCCGTTTACACCCCAAAACCTTACCCGTTATCTATTAACCAACCCGTCAGCATAACCCTAAACCTATTCTTATATATACACCACTGCACCTCCCCCATCTCCCCTGCTCCTCCCTCGGTGGCCCCTCCTTCCCCGTCTCCTCTTCTCTTCCTTGCGTTGTTCCGCCCTTCTGCACCCTGCTGACCACCGTGCGACATCCAAGCACCTCCCTAGCGCCACCCTGCCTCCTCTCGACGACGCAACAACACCGTGTGACACCCCTGCGCTTCCTCCATCGCAACCTTCCGCCTTCAGCCGAGACTGTAGCAGCGACAGCATCGGCGACTCCCTATTGCGCTGTGTGCCTCCCGACATCGTGCTCCGCTGTTGTCCGTCGTCTCTCTCTTTGTGTGCATGTGTTGTTCGCGAGTTGTGCTCGTAGTTCTTGTTCATGGTTCGTATGGTTCGTTCGTGCGTTGTGTTCGTGCCCCAGGAATCTGTTCCTGTTATTCTCTTTACATCGTCATTTCTGTCGTCGACTATAAGGTAAGTAACTTGTATTCTTTTCTTTGTGTAATACAAGTACTAAATACCGCCTGTAGTGTAGTTGTGTTATAGAGATAATTCTTGTGTAAAACCTCTGTTATATCTTGTCTCTATTATGTTGACCCGCCCATTGTTGTCTCATTACACACATGACATGAAATAACTTAGGGAAGACCACTTCTTGTTGTATACATGCATGTTGTTCGTATGGTATCGTGTGCTCAGTTGTGTTAGTTGTAGTATAACTTGTTGTAGACTTGCTAAGTACCCTATACCTTGTTGCTTGGACATCTAGTACACCATATTTCATGTTTGGTTATGTTTTGGATGAGTTTCATATGAACTAGTTGATTTTGTGCATGAAGGATAATTTCTGTTTTTGTGTTACCTCGTTTTTTATCAGTATTTTAGACCCAATTAAGGTAAGTATATGAAAAATATTTTTTGAATATGAATTATAGAGGATTTGTATACTTTCCAGATTTTCTGAAAGATCCCAGTTTCGATTTATGAGTTGCAAGTTATGACTATTTTACTGCAGATGTGTTTAAATTTTCAGATTCTGTTTTATATGAATTCTGTATGATTAATTATTTTTCTACTGATGTTAAAGATAATACTTTGATCCAATATTTTGCTAAGTACAACTATAATTGATTAGGATTAACCCCTAATTTTTATGGATTTAATTGATAACTTTTATAAACCATTTTGTACTTGTGAACAATTACTATACATGTAGAATTTTCATGCTGCTCAGTAAAGAAACATAATTTCGACCTGATTCTAATTGTTGTTTACAAAAACTTTGTGAATATGAATTATATCCTACTTTATCTATTTTACAAAAACTTTGTGAATATGATTCTAATTTCGACCTGATTCTACTGTATCTTGCTGCTTTCTTATTTTGATTGACTGTTCTATCTATGTTGGAAAATTATGGAACATTATTTTTTATTACTAAACATATTAGGAAATACCCCGGATTTTTCTTGGATTTAATCAGTGAGTTTTGATGCTATTTTCCTGTTTATGAATACAATCTTCTGATTTCTGGCTGAACATGTTTTCTGGATACAAATCTGTTTTAGAGTCATATTTTTGTGAAATACTATATGACTTATATATATTTTCTAGATTCAGATGAGAGTCTATTTTCTAGATTCTCTGATGGATCCAAGTTTGCATGTTTGTGGCAACGGGAATCCCAGATTTAGTGCAGTACTTTCTTGTTGTCCTGAACTAGAATGTTCGTTGTCCTACTCTTTTATGTGTCGTCTTTCACTCGTACATATTTTCATCCTGAACCTGTTACTTGTTCATGCCATGTTATTCTTGCTCTATTTTGTGCACATACATGCATGTTTGATAATAATAACAAATAACCAAGCCGGGATTAAGGGAAAGATCTAGTAGTGGACAATATAGGAGCCTGTACTCGGAAGGGGACTCGTGTTTTCTGTATGACCAAGTTAAATTTCTGTTACCGATCAAGTTTACCGACCAAGTTTGTTTCATGTTACCGATCAAGTTTACCAACTATGTTTTGTGATCCTGTGAATACCCGAGTACATGACCTATAGAATTCCCTACGAAATCTAAACGTAACTTGTTTGAATGTAGCAACCATGTGGTAAAAACCTGGGACGTATGAAGTGCTACTTAGATAGTAATAATACAAGACCTGACATAACATGATACATGTTACATGCTTACCTGTTACATGATACCTGTACATGCTACTTGACACCTGTTACCTGTTTGACATCTTGCATGACACTTGACACTTGATACATGTTACATGTACCTGTTAGTATATCAAGTTACTTGATTTTGTTTCTTGATTCATGTTAGTTATCCTGCTTTGTGATATGCCTATTCCATGCTATGTTGTTTCCACTATTACTCTATATTTGTTTATCCTTTCCTGTACTTGTCGCCTGCACTACAAGAGGCCCGTAACTTGCATTGACGGGCGTTTTGTTTTTTTTTCTCTTCCGACAATTTATTAAATTGCAGATTATGGTGGTCAGCTGCCCGATGGAGTAGGCGATCTGAGATTCTAGTTGGCTATAGATTTGCTATATATATTTATTATTTCTTATTGCTTATCTTGAATAAATGTATCTGTTACTTGGATTATTTTGTATTGGGCAATGTGACCCAGGATTATTGACTTGTTCAGATCTAGTTTATTTGAGATTATTAGATTTTGTTTCAAGTAAATTTCTGTTCGTATTCTGATTCATATATGCATGCATGGTTGACTTCTCTTGCTTCCTACTCTGATTATTTCTGTGAAATGCTGTAAAGATCCTGAAAGCTTATGGATGATGAAAATCATTCACTAGTCTTAGTCACGTATCCGTATTCCGTATTCCTTTTTGGAAAGCAGGGCGTGACAGTGGGCAATGATTGTATGGCAATATATGATGCCACAATTGAATGCAAAAAGAAAGAGGTGTTAGTAAAAGCACCAGGAGTTCCCGCAGTGACTTTTCAGAGGAAAAAGGACCTGAAAGTGACTACAGTGGAATCTAGGTTGATGATTCCACATGAAGTCAGAAGCATTCCAATTGTCAGTGATTTTCCTACGGTATCCTTAGAAGATTTGTCGAGATTGCCATCGCGACGAGATGTTGAGTTTTGTATTAATCTTCAGCCGGGGAGTGCTCTGATTTCTAAGGCTCCATACAGGATGGCACCTGTAGAGCAAGACAAAGTTAAGAAGCATATTGAGAAATTGCTGAGTAAGGGATTCATCAGGCCGAGTACTTCACCATGGGGAGCACCAGTGTTGTTAGTGAAGAAGAAGGATGGGTCAATGAGGATGTGCATTGACTATCAGGAGTTGCACAGGGTGACTATTCAGAACAAGTATCCGCTTCCACGGATTGATGATCTGTTTGATAGGCTTCGGAGAACAGCTGTATTTTCGAAGATTGATCTACAGTCAAGGTATCATCAGGTTCGAGTTAAGGAGGAAGATGTGAGTAAAATAACTTTCAGGACTCGTCATGGATTCTATGAGATTTTGGTAATGCCATTCGGAGTGATAAATGTGCCGGCAGTGTTCATGGATATGATAAATCGAATTTTGCAGCCATTTATTGATTCCTTTGTGGTGGTTTTCATTGATGATATTCTGGTATATTAGAAGTCAGAGGAAGAGCAGTCTAAGCACTTGGCAGAGGTATTGAAGAGTTACAGGAGCATAACTTGTATGCCAAGCTGTCAAAGTGTGTGTTTTGAAAGTTTGAGGTAGCTTTCCGTGGTCATATCCTTTCTATGGAGGGAGTGCCCACCGATCCTTATAAGGATGAAGTAGTGAAGAATTGGCCCAGACCAATGACGGTAAAGGAAGTTAGGAGGTTCTTGGGTTTGGCTGGGTACTACAACAAATTCATTCAGGGCTATGCACAGATTGCAATTCCTTTGACAGGGTTAACTCGGAAGAATGTGGCATTCACTTGGACTGATAAGTGTGAGGCAAGTTTCCTTGAGCTAAAGGAGAAGTTGACGAATGCACCTATCTTAGGTTTGCCACAAGCTAGGAAGGACTATGGTATCTTCAGTGATGCGTCTCTCAGGGGTTTGGGGTGTGTCTTGATGCAAGAAGGGAAGGTTATTGCATATGGTTCAAGGCAGTTATGTCTGCATGAGAAGAACTATCCGACGCATGATCTGGAATTGATAGTTATTATGTTTGCCTTAAAGCAGTGGAGGCATTATGTATAGGGAGAGAAGGTCGACATGTATACCGACCATAAGCGCCTGAAGTATATTTATCAGCAGAAAGGTCTAAATCTTTGGCAGGAAAGGTGGTTGGAAGTGTTGGAAGACATTCATCCTGAGATCAAGTATCATCCAGGCAAAGCAAATGTGGTGGCCGATGGGCTTAGTCGGAAGAGCAGTTTGTCAAGTTTGATCACTACTCAGAGAGAGTTGGCAGTAGAGTTTGATCAGGCAGGTATTAAGGTGGTACTGCAGGGTTTGAGAGCATCTTTGGCTCAGTTGAGGTTGCAGTCTTTAACGGAGTAGATTATGGAGGGTTGGAAATCAGATGCAAAGATTCAGAGGATGTTGTAGCAGGTTTCCAAAAGCAAGTTATCTGAGTTCCGTATCCAAGATGGAGTTCTATGGATGGGTGAGAGATTGTGTGTTCCAAAGAATGCAGAATTAAAAGAGAGTATCATGCAGGTGGCACACAATACCTTGTTGTCAGTATATCCTAGAGGCACAAAGATGTACAAGGACATCAAACAGTACTTTTGATGATCCGCTATGAAGAGGTTTGTGGCAGAGTTTGTGGCAAGGTGTCTAACTTGCCAGCGGATTAAAGCAGAGAATCAGAGGTCGGGAGGTTTGTTACAGCCATTGCCTATTCCGAAATGGAAGTGGGATAATATCAGTATGGATTTCATCACAGGGTTGCCAACGAGCTCGAAGGGCAATGACTCAATTTGGGTTATTGTGGACCATTTGACTAAGTTAGCTCACTTTTGTCCATGAAGATTACTTTGTCATTGGAGAAACTGGCAGAGCTGTACATTGATGAGATTGTGAGCCTTCATGGAGTTCCTGTGTCGATTGTTTCTGATAGGGATGCAAGGTTCACATCAAGGTTTTGGTAGGGTTTGAGAGTAGCTTTGGGTACCAGAACTGATTTCAGTATTGCTTTCCATCCGCAGACCGATTGTCAGACTGAAAGGATGAATCGAGTATTGGAGGATACGATGAGGGCTTGTGTTATGGATTTTGGGGGCAGTTGGGAGAGGTACTTGGCATTGGTTGAGTTTGCTTATAACAATAGTTACCATGCGAGTATCGGGATGGCTCTGTATGAAGCTCCATACGGGAGGAAGTGCAGAACACCCGTTTGTTGGTATGAAGTTGGTGAGAGGAAGATGTTTAGGCCTGAAATTGTGTAGCGACATCGGAGAATATCGAGCTGGTTCGTAAGAGGTTGGTCGAGGTTCAGAGTCGGCAGAAGAGTTATGCAGACACTCGACGAATGGACTTGGAGTTTGAGGTTGGAGATGCAGTTTTTCTCAAGGTGTCTCTGACTAAAGGAGTGATCATGTAACCCTATTGCTCATTATTGTATTTTTAAATTATTTAATAAATATCTTGATTTATTTATTTTGTTTTTGGTTGTATATAATTTCATTCCCTTCGTATGGTGTGCTGTTCTTCTCTCTCTTGTGATTCATTCTTTGTTTGATTCAGCTTTTTATTCTCATTTATTTGGCCTACAAATTTTTCTTGATCTTGTCTATAGTTTAGACCTATTTCATGGCCTATTTTTCTCTTATTGAATTTTTTACCCTATTGGATACTACCCAGTTCACCTAAACTCATATTCTCTCTATTTAAACCCCCTAATTACCAAACCCTAATATTCTCTCCCTCTCATCCTAGCCATCACCTACACCTACCCCGACTCCCGACCCTCTTCGACCTCCTTGCTGTCGTTGTTCTCCTCCGATGACCGGCAGACCCGATCACCCTCCCACCTCCTCTCCTCCTTCCCCTCATCCCTCTGCACCACCGCAGCGACCTGTCGTCCCTGTTCCGCTCGAGCCCAACGATGCCAAGCCACCGCTGCCCCTCGTGCCACCTTGTGTCGTCGCCTTCCCGATGCCGACATCGTGTTGTTGCTGGTCGATCTTGCTGCTGTTGTGTGCTGTCTCTTTGTGTGTGTGCGTGTGCTTTTGTGTGCACATGCTTCGAGTGTTGGATCTCGCTTTTCGTCTCTCTCGTTCATGTGTTCATTTTTTGTGATCCGTTCCCGTTATTCTAATCTTTGTCTCCATCGTCTTCATAATCAGGCAAGTAGCTTGTATGTGTTCTTTTTGTCATATAAGTTAATATCGTAAGTAATCTAGTATGAAAATATTTGTACTCTCATGATGATTCATATGTATTAGTTTAACCGTTGACATCATCTCTTGATCATGAGTAGTTATAATAATTGAAACCGTTGAATGAAAACAATTATATTAGATAACACTTTGACTGTATGTTGTTTGTGACACACCGTATATTGTAGATGACTGTTATATGGAATTTTGTTGGATGTATTATCTCATTATAGACTATATGATTCACATGCCATGCTGATTTGAGTAACCCACATATACCATGCTTTGTATGACACCTAGATTGGACCGTTTGTAGTTGAGTCGTTTGATAAAGTGCTTAAATGAACTTCTGTCTACTGCTGTCCTAATTTTGTACAGAAATTTCAACCATGTTAAAATCAGTAAAATAAACAAGTTTGTGAACATGATTTGTAGACTCTGATTTATAGTTTCCAGAACTTTCGACGAATCTGAATTCTGAGTTTTTATGCATGAGTTATTGCCGTTTTACTGCATACATATTGTATTTTCCAGATTCTAAACTATATGTATTCTGTATGAAATTTTATTTTAAAATTGATATTTAAAGTAGAATTTGAACTCCATATTTTGCTGAGTATATTTAGATATGACTGGGAGCAATCCCTAATTTTCGTGGAATTAATTAATGACTTTTGTATCTCATTTCATACTTATGAAACAAGTCAAAATATTTCCAAACTGTGTGCTGTTCAGTAAAGAATTATGTTTTCAACCTGATTCTATTTTATTTTGATGAAAACTTTGTGAATAAGAAATGGAGACTTATTTGACTATTTTATCACCCTTTTGACGAACCTGGATTTAGAATTATATTTTATGAATTATCCCTATTTTGGTACTGCTGTGTCTGAACTTTCAGAATTGAGATTTTGTTTCATTACTCTGTTTTCCCAAATTTGTTGAGCATACTATCTGTAATATAAATTCATGATATTTTATATTTTGAAACTATATATGTTAAGAAATCTTCCAGATTTTTCTTAGATTTATTTTTGATGATTTTCAATTCTTTTCATGCTTATAAACAAGAGTTTGCATTTTCTAGCTGAACACGATTGCTGTATTAAACGCTGTTTTCGACCCTGTTTCTGTAGCTGATATGTGACTTATATATATGTGCTAGAATCGGCAGAGAGTCTAGTTTTTATATTTTCTGACGGATCTGGATTCGCTATTCTGTAGCAACTGAAATCTCAGATTTGGTACAGTAGTGTCTTGCTGTCCAGAACTAAAAATTTCGTTGTTTTTGACTATTATGAGTTATTTTTATCAACTGTTGCAACGCTATTTCATCTTAGAATTAATTGTTTTTATTGCCATGTCTTTATCCTGTTTCTATTTGTTCACACATGTTTAGTAATAATAAAAGGAATCAAGCCGGGCTTTTAAGGGAAAAGATCGAGTAGTGGATAATATAGAAATACATATTCAGAAGGGACTCGTTTCCCCACTGTTTACTGTGGTACCAACTGATTATCTCTGGATGATGAGGGCATGATTCATGACACCGTTACAGTTTGTTATTACTGTTACTGTTACTGTTTGTCTGAATATATTGCCCTATTGAAGCTCCACTACAAAATTTTAAACCAAAATTGTTTGATGTAGCAACCATGTGGTAAAATCTAGGACGCATGAAGTGCTACCTAGTTAGTAATGAACATTATACATAAGAATAATGGTTTACACTGTAATATCCTATTACGGTTACTGTGGACTTTACTGTTACCGTTGATTACTGTTACTGTTGACACACTGTTACTATTTATTACTGTTACTATTGACACACTGTTACTATTCATTACTGTTACTGTTGATCTTTACTGTTACTGTTATCACTACACTGTTTACTTTCATTTGTATAGTGTTATATTTGTTGCTTTCTCCATGTTAGTATTACCTGTTTAGTTAGTTTTTCCCCCATTTTTCCTACTTGTATTGCTTGCGGCCCGAACTTGCATGTAACGGGCGATATGTTTCCTATTTTTCCTACTTTCCTTGTTATTGCCATATGAGCAGGTTTTGCTGATCAATTGCCTACTGGGGTTGGTGAGCAAAAGTTTTGAGCTGTGCAATTGGAAATAATTTGCTTAAAATATTTTGATGAACTATATTATTTCATGAACTGTATTGAAATTGTATTTGAGATTATTCTCTCAGGATTATTATTTTGTTTCGGATCTAGTATTTGTGGGAACATTTATTATTGATGCAATAAATACTATTGAGTTATGATTATTTTTTGCATGCCTGGTTGGAGTATACTGTTATATTTACTGTTATGATGAGTCATGCAGGTCCGTACAGCTTATGGATGGTGAAAACTATCTGCTAGGCTTAGTCACATACCGTATTCAGTATTCTTTTGGGAAGCGGGGCGTGACAAGGTTTTTGGTGGTATCAGAGCCGAAGTTGAACCCGGTACGAGGACCGATATGGTTGTTCACTCAGATGGATCTCTTCGTTTTGGCTCCAGGTTGTGTGTTCCGAATGGTGAGGTTCATCAGAACTTGAGGAAGCCCACCAATCGTCGTACTTTATTCATACTGGTAGGATGAAGATGTACCGGGACTTGAAGATTCATTATTGGTGGCATGGTATGAAAAGGGCTGTGGCGAGATTTGTGTCGCAATGCTTGATCTGCCAGCAGGTGCAGGCAGATCATCAGAGGACTGCTGGACTTCTTCAGACTCTTCCCATTCTGGAGTGGAAGTGGGAGCATATCACCCTGGATTTTGTGACCGCTTTGCCAAGGAGTCCTAAAGGTCACAACGCCATTTGGGTGATTGTGGGCATGTTTTCCAAGAGTGCGCACTTCGTTCCCTTCAGAGTTGGATGGTCTACTGAGAGTTTAGCTAAGAAGTACATGCAAGAGATTGTTAGACTTCATGGGGTTCCAGTCAATATTGTATTCGATAGGGATACGAGGTTCAGGTTGCAATTTTGGGAGAGTTTTCAGAGTAGTCTGGGAGTAAGTTGAAATACAATACAGATTTTCACCCTCAGACAAATGAACAATCAGAGAGGACCATCCAGATTCTAGAGGACATGTTGAAGTCCTATGTGCTGCAATTTGGAGGGTCTTGGGAGGACCACTTGTATCTTGTAGAGTTCTCGTACAACAGCAGCTTTCAGTCCAGTCTTAAAGCTGCTCCTTTCGAGGTACTCTATGTTCGTAAGTGTCGGTCTCCAGTGTGCTGGGATGACATTGGCGAGAGGAAATTGTTGGTCCTGAAGTTGATCACCATGACGATGGATGTTGTGAGTTTGATCAGGAAGCATCTTCAAGCCGTGCAAGACAGACAGAAGCGATGGGCTGATGTTTATCATAAAGCCTTGGAGTTTGAGGTGGGATGTTTTCCTTAAGGTACTGTCGTGGCGAGGTGTCACTCGTTTCGGTGGCGGAGGCAAGTGGAGCCCTAGGTTCATCAGACCATTTAACATCATGGAACGAGTAGGCAAGGTGGCCTATCTTCTTGCATTGCCCCTCGGCTTTATCTGGCGTGCATGATGTCTTCCATGTCTCGCAACTGAGGAAGTATATCTAGGATGAGAGCCACGTGATTGACTACTCGGAGTTATCTGTGAGGCCAGATTTTTCTTGTAAATCCTGCCAGTTGCTATTCTGGATCGGCGGGAGAAGGTTTTGAAGAACATGATGATCAAGCTTGTTTGTGTTTCTTGGAATCCTTACTCGCTGGGTGAGTCGATTTGGGAGCTAGAGGAGGATATCCAACGGAGGTTTCCTCATTTGTTATGTGTAGCTCTTGTTTTGCTGTTTTTGCTTTTGCTATTGTATTTTTTAATTTCTTTTGGGGTTACCCTATGTACTTCTGGTTGAATTTCGTGAACGAAATTTTTCTTGTTAGGTGGGTATGATTTGTAACCCCTATTTCTCATTATTGTATTTCTAAATTATTTAATAAAATTCTTGATTTATTTATTTTATTTTTTGTTGTATTTAATTTCATTCTCTTTATATGGTGTATTGTTCTTCTCTCTCTTGTGATTCATTCTTTGTTTGATTCAGCTTTTTATTCTCATTTATTTGGCCTACAAATTATTCTTGATCTTGTCTATTGTTTAGACCTATTTCATGGCCTATTTGTCTCTTATTGGATTCTTTTTACCCTATTGGAAACTACCCAGTTCACCCAAACCCATATTGTATCTATTTAAACCCCCTAATTGCACCCAAACCATAATTACCAAACCCTAATATTCTCTCTCTCTCATCCTAGCTGTCACCTACCCCTACCCCGACTCCCGACCCTCTTCGACCTCCTTGCTATCGTCGTTCTCCTCTGACGACCGGCAAACCCCGACCACCTTCGCACCCCCTCTCCTCCTTCCCCTCGTCCCGCTGCACTGCCGTAGCGACCCGCCGTCCCTGTTCTGATCGAGCCCAGCAATGCCAAGCCGCCACTGTCCCCCGTGCCTCCTTGCGTCGTCGTCTTCCCGGTGTCACCGTCATGTTGCTACTGGTCTATCTTGATGCTGTTGTGTGCTATCTCTTTGTGTGTGTGCGTGTGCTTTTGTGTGAACGTGCTTTGAGTGTTGGATCTCGCTTTTCGTCTCTCTCGTTCGTGTGTTCGTTGTTTGCAATCCATTCCCGTTATTCTATTCTTCGTCTCCGTCGTCTTCATAATTAGGCAAGTAGCTTGTATGTGTTCTTTTAGTCATACAAGTTAATACCGTAAGTAATCTAGTATGAAAATATTTGTACTCTCATAATGATCCATATATATTAGTTTAACGGTTGACATCATCTCTTGATTATGAGTAGTTACAATAATTGACACCGTTGCATGAAAACAATTATATTAGATAACACTTTGACTGTATGTTGTTTGTGACACACCGTATGTTGTAGATGACTGTTATATGGAATTTTGTTGGATGTATTATCTCATTATAGACTATATGATTCACATGCCATGCTGATTTGAGTAACCCACATATACCATGTTTTGTATGACACCTAGATTGGACCGTTTGTAGTTGAGTCGTTTGATAAAGTGCTTAAATGAACTTTTGTCTACTGCTGTCCTAATTTTGTACAGAAATTTCAACCCTGTTAAAATCAATAAAATAAACAAGTTTGTGAACATGATTTGTAGACTCTGATTTATAGTTTCCAGAACTTTCGATGGATCTGAATTTCGAGTTTTTATGCATGAGTTATTTCCGTTTTACTGCAGACATATTGTATTCTCCAGATTCTGAACTATATGTATTCTGTATGAAATTCTATTTTAAAACTGATATTAAAAGTAGAATTTGAACTCCATTTTTTGCTGAGTATGTTTAGATATGACTGGGTGAAATCCCTAATTTTTGGAATTAATTAATGACTTTTGTATCACATTTCATACTTATGTAACTAGTCAAAATATTTCCAAACTGCTTGTTGTTCAGTAAAGAATTATGTGTTCAACCTAATTCTATTCGTTTTTTATGAAAACTTTCTGAATAAGAACTGTAGCCTTATTTATCTATTTTAACATCCTTTTGACAGATCTGGATTTTGAATTATATTTTATGAATTATCCTTATTTTGGTACTGCTGTGTCTGAACTTTCAGAATTGAGATTTTGTTGCATTACTCTGTTTTTCCCAATTTTTTTAACCATACTATCTATAATATAAATTCATGATATTTTATATTTTGAAATTATATTTGTTAAGGAATCTTCCAGAATTTTCTCAGATTTAATTATGATGATTTTCAACTCTTTTCATGCTTATAAACAAGATTTGCATGTTCTGGCTGAACACGATTTCTGTGTTAACGTTATTTTCGACCCTGTTTCTGTGGCTAATATGTGACTTATATATATGTGCTGGAATCGGCAGAGAGTCTAGTTTCTAGATTTTCTGACAGATCTGGATTTTCTATTCTGTAGCAACGGAAATCTCAGATTTGGTACCGTAATGTCTTATTGTCCAGAACTGAAAATTTCGTTGTTTTGACTATTATGAGTTGTTTTTATCAACCGTTGCAATCGCTATTTTATCTTAGACTTAATTCCTTTTCTTTACATATCTTTAGCCTGTTTGTATTCGTTCACACATGTTTAGTAATAATAAAAGGAATCAATCCGGGGTTTTTAAGGGAAAAGATCGAGTAGTGGACAATATAGAAATATATATTCAGAAGGGACTCGTTTCCCCACTGTTTACTGTGGTACCTACTATTTATCTCTGGATGCATTAGGGCATGATCCATGACACACTGTTACTATTTTTTATTACTGTTACTATTACTGTTTGTCTGAATATATTGCCCTATACAAGTTTCACTACAAAATGTTAAAGCAAAACTGTTTGTTGTGGCAACCATGTGGTAAAATTTGGGACGCATGAAGTACTACCTAGTTAGTAATGAACATTAGACATAAGAATAACTATTTACACTGTCATAACCTATTACGGTTACTGTGGACTTTACAGTAACAGTTGATTACTGTTACTATTGACACACGGTTACTATTGATTACTGTTACTGTTGACACACTTTTACTATTGATCTTTACTGTTACTATTATCACTACACTGTATATAGTCATCTGTAGACTATTATATTTGCTGCTTTCTCCATGTTAGTATTACCTGTTTAGTTAGTTTTTTCCCCCATTTTTCCTACTTATATTGCTTGCTGCCCGAACTTGCATCTAACGGGTGATATGTTTCATGTTTTTCCTATTTTCCTTGTTATTGCCATATGAGCAGGTTTTGCTGATCAATTGCATACTGGAGTTGGTGAGCAAAAGTTTTGAGCTGCGCAATTGAAAATAATTTGCTTAAAATATTTTGATGAACTATATTATTTCATGAACTGTATTGAGACTGTATTTGAGCTTATTATCCCAGGATTATTGTTTTGTTTCAGATCTAGTATTTGTTGGAACATTTATTATTGATGCAATAAATACTATTAAGGTATGATTATTTTTGCATGCCTGATTGGAGTATAATGTTATATTTACTGTTATGATGAGTCAAGCAGGTCTGTACAGCTTATGGATGGTGAAAACTATCCACTGGGCTAGTCGCGTACCATATTCCGTATTCTTTTGGGAAACGGGGCATGACAGATCAGCTTTGGAAAGGGAGGCAAGTTGGCACCAAGGTACATTGGACCATACAGAATTTTGATGCGGATTGGTAAAACAGCATATAAGTTGGTGCTACCGGGGGAATTGGCACAGGTTACTACAAGAAATTTGACATATAGTAACAGCAAAAATCCGTGGGTAAAAGATGGATAACCGTAGGTATAGCCCGTAAAATCTATACCAACGATCATATTTTTCCGTAGTTTTTAATTAGCTATGCCCACGTCACAATGCCGTCACTATGGCCTATAACGACGGATTTTTCACCCGTTGGACAAAACCTCGGTGTTATACCCACGGTTTCGTATCCGTTGGTATAGGTTTTAACGACACCTCTTGCTTTTCTATACCCATGGTTGAAACTCCATTGCTATAGGTTATAGTGATGATTTTCGCATCCACATATTTGAATATATACTCATCTCTGTACACAATTTTTTCTTATTAATTACGCTTATGATAATTTAATATTACTACAATAATATGCTTCACAATCTTTGCCACTTACTAGGACATTTGTATACGAATTATATGAATCATGAATGCATTTGGCCATAAATATCTAAGATTCTGAGATGAACCCAAAATTCATTCAAATTTGATTTGTAACGCCAACTCCTTTCAATATACACAATCACAATTGCACAAAGGCCCAAAACCAGCCATGCAAACCTGTACAAACATATCTAGAAACTGAGACTCAGACAATATTGTCAGAGAAACTCTTAGAATTCAATAGCATCATCCTTGAAGTAACAAATTTTTTGAACATTATATGATATGTGAAATCTTCTCAGTTAAAAACATATGTAACTAACAGCAAAATTAATTGAAGCCAAATACAATTCTGAACTTCAGGAGTCTCCATGTTTTACCAGGGAAACAAATTGCAAGCTTTAATAATTGTAGAAGGAACTAAAATTGATGAGATTGTTAGTATGTGAACTGCTGCTACAAGATTTTCTCTGGTAGCAACCGAAAACTGGAATATAATGTTTGCGGTTAATGGAAAAACAAGTTTGACAGCCGAATTTATATACAGTAGCTTCATCTCCCAAAACACCTCATTAGCATAAAAGTAAATGTTGACGAAAGAAACTTTAATCCAGCAGAGCCACCAGGGAAGTATGAAATAGCATAATATGCTAGGGCAAGAACCTACAAAAAGAAGATGTATAGTAATAAGTTTGATTTCTGATCATACAGAGTAGAGTGGGTAAAATTTTTTGGAAGACAACAAATATAGATATTGGGCGGCACTTGTCTCCTATGAACCATTCTCATAACAGGAACTAATATGCCATAAACTACTTAAGAATGCAAGGTATACTGTAAAGATAACCCTGAGATTTTTCTTGGACTTGATAATCTCATCCTACCCCAAATAGAGTCTAAAATAAAACAAAACGAGGTAAACTAAAGCTAGTATAAACATCTAGACAAGAACTTCCATCAACTCATCATCCCCTCTCTCTCCAGCCACCTTTCAGTTGAACAGCTTGACAATTGATTTAGATAGGAACTACAAATTAACTCCTTAAGTAGGAGGATTAACCATTAATTCTTAGTGTAACGCCCCGAATCCCAAATACACTGAATTCGAGATGTTCTACAGGATCTTTCCGCTTCCTTTAGTACAATTTTACAAGGAAATTTAAACTTTTCACTTTACATCAGAGTTTACATCAATATTACACTTTACGTTGCACAGCGGATGTAAAATTTACAACAATGAAACAAATGTACAACAACATTGAATAATCTTTAAGCATTTGTTCCTCTTTAATCTGTATCAAGCCATTTACCTGCATATAAGACTGTGGGTACGTCAGTTTATTCAACCGACGATCATTATACACGGCCATCCTCTCTATGCCGGAAATAGTATAACTTATTTTCCATATTTAGCAAACACAAACTTGTCACATTCAAACTAAAGGGACTACCCTATTGATGTCGTGTTGTGATTGTGCACTTAGTCCTTAATGCAGTTATTTATATAATATGACACTAATGCACACTTGTTCGGATTGTATGCATCCCATACTACATAGGTCCGAGGGCAAGCCTCTTAATCGTTCTTCATCTTTGTAGGGTTCAATCCCTCGCCATGACTTAATCTACTACTGTAACTATGGTGAGTATCCTAGATGATCTATGAGTACAAGCTCGTGTACAGAAAATTCTGGAGGGGAATCTCACGCCATGTCTTGACTCATCAAGCATGCATTCTGTGACAATTCAGCCTCACTTCATGGCACACGATCCTCTTGCAGTCACCAAACATCCCACAAGCGTGGCTGGAGTCCGATCATTACTGAGTTGTGCCCACGCCATGTCTTGACTCATCAAGCATGCATTCTGTGGCTCACACACCCGCACCGTAAACCCTAGTTCTCATACTCGTGTTTTTCTCTCACTTTCATCACATCTTCACTATGCACTAATCCTTAGTTTTTATTAGAATCATGAACAAAAATCAAAGCTCTAGAGTTAGCCTCTCCACTAAACCGGACTTATTCATTCATTCAAAAATGACCAACCTTGGTCCTTCATTTCAATTTTTCATTTCATTTCTTTCCAAATGCCGGGGGAGACTTAGCTACTCTTTCGTTTCAATTCCAATTCACAATTTCCAAAATGAGCATTTCCAATTCATAAATTCATTATGTTGAGTTATCATACTCAAATAGCATTTCTCTTTTCCAATCATGATTTCTAAATTGTTCAATAGTCCATAACTATACATGAATTTTAATTATTCATCATGAAACTCATGAATTGTTATTTTCACATTAAAACCCACATCACTAGTATTCAATCAAGATGGATATTCACGCATCATAATTTGTCTCACTATTCTCCAACGAGAATAATTCACATTTCATAGTTGTCACATTATTCTCAAATGAGAAATACTTTACATCACTAACGAATATTCACCATTCATATTTTTCATACTATTCTCAATTAGGAATAAATCACATCCATCACATAATATCACTTCAATCTTTACTATATTAATCTTCTAATCCTTCATTTCAAGTTCTTTCTGCAAGGTATAATTTTTCACAAAGTATACATATAGAACCATAGTTCTATTTATGCATTTTATTCTCAAAGCATAGTTTATTTCATGCAAATAATTCCCAAATCATTTTCATAAAGTCCCTTATATTTTTAGAAGAATAACCATATTTTTCTCATAATTTTTTGAGCACTAAAACCCTCAAAAAAAATGTTTTTTCAATCTTGCCGAGGACAAGATTCGAACCCAGCACCACAGAGAACCCAACCGAAAGCCACAACCACTAGGCCGAATGCTACTGGCGTCATAAAGAGACGCTGAGAGCCATAAGAGCTCTCGGCTGCTGCTATTCTTGTTTAAAAAAAACGAAATAAAAGTATGGCGACCAGGGATTCGAACCAACAACCTCATGAGACCCAGCCGTACACTGTAGCGGAAGAAAACCCCCGACCACTTGAGTTACGTGCTCAAGTTGTCACTAGTATAATTCCAATTTCATTTAACCCATACTCTCTGTTATTTGGAACATTTCGATGTTCAACTAGTCCCCATTTCATTTGGTTTTCATAAAAATTACTGTACAACTCCAGATTAATTCTTCCTCACATAATTTACATACCGGTATGAGCAAAATAATTTTTGTAATAATAAAACATATTTTCATGTAACTAATTCGAATTCCACATTATAATACTACATTTCTTCTTCTTTCGACATTTCTTCGCATTTAGCATTCTAATCTCTTTATCAATAAATTTTCACCTTAATTCTCTGTCTTTAACCATTTACCCAACATACAACACATATTTTAAATTATTCATGCCCATATTAACACAAAAGATCTATTTAACACAAGAAATGGTATTATCAAACTACTAACTTTTGTGTGTAATTCTTGATAGTACCAAATGTGTTTTTATCAATCAATCCATGATTCTAATCAATTCACATACAACTTAAATAATAGAACCACATATAAATTTGTATATCCACATTTCAATCATTCAAGAAGTCATTTTTCTCAATTAAAGTGTGCTCTTCTTAATCATTTTCATGCTTCATTCATTCATATCTAACATGCATTTCTAATTTAGAAATAGGGAAAATCTACCCACCTTGTATGGAGAGAAAAAACAATTAGCAACTCCCTAAATAAAAGTCCTTGCAACCGAATACTTCTCCTCCTAGAAGCGCGCACACAAGCCAAGCCCGAGCACCCAAATTGTGAGCTCCTCCTTTGCTAGCCGGCCTCTCCTTCTTTGATTGAAAGCAAGCACAACTCCCACACACAACTCAATCTTTTAACTCACAAAAATAACTACTAGATAATGTATAATAGACTATAAGTTTGGAAAAGAATAGTTTGCACAAGAATAACTAGCCATGGGGAGGTATTTATACAAAAAATCAAGGAGAATGGAGGGCTAGGATCAATTGGTTGGTTGTAAGATGGAAGGCTAGGATGCAACTAGGAGTTGCAATAACTACCCACAACCAAGTAACCACCACACCATGATCACCACTCAAAAAATTTGGGTTTCCCTCCAAAGAATGCAACCGGCCTACATAGGAGAGTGCATTTTGCACGTGTACGCGTAGTGCACGTGCATGCAACTATGCCCAAAAATTGTACATAAAATTTTTGTATAAAAATAGTCTTTAAATTGTATTCTACATGAAAAGTCGTATAAAAAATAGATTAATCCATGGGCTTTAGTTTATGGGCCAAAATAAAAAAAATGATAAATTTAATTAACTTTGGGCTTTTAAAAGAAAAGGCTTTTTTGTCTAATTGAAAGAAGGCTTTTGTATAAAATAATTAAAAGCACATATTAAAATATCTTTACTCATCTTGATGAAGATATTAACCAAAAATATTGCACGTGCACACTACGTGCAAAATAAATAATTTTTCATAAATTGAAAAATCAGGGCATTACACTTAGTGCTTCTTTCCATTGTATCTAATCCTGATTCTAGAAACCAAATGTTACGATAGACGCAAAGAACTTTGAAATTTAGCCCTTTAATTCGTAATTATAAACTATTCTTCCAAAATTCACTCTCCTTTGCCATAGATAACTGAATCCCGGAGAAGAGAACAGAGAGAACGTAGCTGTGAAGCACCATGGACACATAGATGGTACCAACCATGCTTCCAAAAAATCCTAATGTGAAAGGAAGTCTCTGCAATGAAAAGATACAGTACATATATAGATATCAGAACCTATTAAAAACCATTTAAAATATATTTAGAGGAATTGTACTTGATATCATTTCAACGTCCACCCTCTCGCCGCAAGAACTTCCCGAACCTGCTTAGCTACTTCTGCGACATCATTTAGAGGAGGATAAATCTAAGCATTTGATATATGTAAGTTTAAAAGATAATAAATAACATACTCGAATAAAATATAGTAACTGTAAAACATGATCAATTGATCATATACATGATATTGAACCCAAAAGTCAAGTTGCATACGAAGATATGAGCCATGTCTCGTTAAGATTATAATTCCCAATTTCACCAACAATGTCAATATAACAAAACTCAGCAATAATATGAAATGGGAGGACAACTTACAGCCTCGAAACCTGCGAATGGTCGAACCAATCCTAGATCACGAAGAGTCTTGTGGAAGGCAGAGAATTTCCATTTACAACGATCAGCTCCAACCACATATACAGGTCTCCTACAAGGCTAACTGGAAAATCATCTCAGCAAGTTCCTGTAACATCAAAAATTTTAAGGAATAGTTATTAGGCACATTCAGTGAAGGGTAATAAAGAAAACTTGTTCAGCACAGGGCAAATCTCAAAACTATTTTACCATCAATCTACGAAAAAGAAAACCATGTAACATATCAGGAAATAAATCACTAATGAAAGTAAGTATAAACTCTTAAAAATAAACTTACTTCTAATGTATTAAAGATGATTTTAGCAGCGTGGCGGAAAACCGTGTTTTAGCAGCATGGCGGAAAACCGTTTCAGCATAACCTCCTGAGCTTCCAAAAACCCCATAAAGATGCCCTTCTTCATTAACATTAGTTAACCTACAATAAATCAAATTCAATCAAGTTTTTCATTGATGTCTACATCACCAATATAGGATGATAGTTTACCGTCTTGCTCAAGCACATTTCCACTATAAATTGAATCTCCATATATTAAAAAAGCAAAGTTACTTGCTGTAGAAGTGAAAATGAAAGAGGGGGGGGGGGGGGGGGGGAGGGGGGGGTTACAAAGTACCCTCTATTACAGGCATAGGGGCACATGTAAGTGAATTAGCACTGGATACCCTTATTCAGTTTTCACAAAACATGGTTAGTTCTGCATCCACAGAGCAGCACAGCTGCTTCCTGCTTTCAGTCCTGAAATCAACAAGTCGGTCCAATTATTCACAACTACTTTTTATATGGAGACCTAACAACATGCAGATTGTAGAGATCAGCTAACTCACACGGGTGTGAAGATCTAATTTGTAGATAGCAAGTGTTAAAAGTGCCCATGCATCCCGATAGATGGAGGGCATTTTGCAGATTATAGCAAGGGTTAGAAGTATAATGGTTAAAGCACAATGGAAATCATATGAAAAAAAAACAGGAAATGGCAATGCCACCATATTGTTCTCGAATACAAAAGATACCATTGCAACATGCATTAAGAGTAAATATAGAAAGCATGTTAAGAGCACTCAGGAGCAAACAAGAGCCTTACAATCTATCCAGAGTTGCTTCTTCCAAGCTCTTGAAATCAAACAGATTTTGACTGCATAAAAGAGAATAAGCAACATGTTTACATTGCTGATTCATCAAAAAATTGTTTGCATCAACAAAAATTTTCTCATGTATATATATATCACAGAAATACCTGTATTAGGTGCTGCACAAGCTCCACAAGCTCCATTGCTCCCTTAATGTGAATGGTGCTCCACAAGATCCATTGCTCATATCCTCCAAAAAGCTCCATAGCTATATGTAAATTGAAAATTACATCTCATCTAATTGACCAAGTTGTGGTGAAGAAGTCCATGGTAAATGCTAAAGTCGCCTTTATCAAATAGAATTCACAAAATTATTTATGGGTGGTGATCAAGCACCAAGTTTTCTAAAGTTCACTTTCACATGAGAAATTAAGTTTAAATAGATAACTTTAGGTGCTCAGTCTCAGTAACCAAACATTTCTTACGTAAAGACAGCAATAATGATAACAGTGTTTAGCCTACATGGATAAGAAGAGAAAGACCAATACTAATACTTACATGGAAAGTTATATAAACATATCTCCCATTAACCGGCCCAACAGTGAACCCTGTGTACCATGCCATTGTGCTGTGGATGGCACTATGAGCCAGCAAAGTGCTATATACGTTGTCGGACGCATTGCTTGGGATTGCACAGATCATGTAGGTTGGATCTGCAATTTGGGTTGGCATATGTCCAAGTTAGTATGAAGTAAAATAAAATTCAGAATAGGGAAAAAAAGGAGTATTCAGTTTGAACTGCACACCTATATACTTTAGATTCAAAACCTTATGAATTTTTACAAAATGTTCCTGTAGACGGAGAAAGGACCCACTAAGTACAGGAAAAAAATTATAGAATAGATTTCAGCTTAAGTCTCGGCTTTATAAGATCTATAGTTGTCTAGTTGATAAAGTAGATAGCAAGAATAATGAGAATGGATCATACCTTTATCTTCTATGATAACCATAATCCAACATCAAGGAGTAGTTTATTTCCAGAAGCATCTTCATTTTGAATGGTCCGGATGCTTTCAGCAATTAGATCTTGACCTACACCTTCAGCAACAACAATAACCATGTGTCTATTTTCTTTAAGGCGCTTCTCCACGTACTCAAGAAGACCACCACTGCCTTCTAGATAAAAGGGTGATTCAAGAACCAAGCATAAATCCTGGTGGAAGAAAAGGAAGATAAACACATTATCATAACAATTTTAATTCCCATAAAGTTAAAAGATAACTCAAATAATGCAAGCTCGAAAAAAATATATAACCAGAAACAGTATAGATATAGCACTAACCACATCCCGACTAGCAAGAGTTACATACATTGCAATGAAACCTGCATGAGGAAAATTCGTTAGGTCCCAATTGTGGTATAGGTCAAATAAAAGACAAGGAACACATTGCATAGTAGTGAATAATTTCAAATCTACCAGCTCCATACAAACATATTGAATACTTCAAAATGACGACAACTTCAGTTACCATAACACAACACGTATTTGTGTCTTTGTTTCTTCCTAGACACACAAATACAGTAAGAACTTCATTTATGTATAAATTAGTCAGATTGAGAAAATTAACTTCTATCTTACAACCCAAGTCCTATAGATGTCATCTTTCAATAAAGAAAAGGACCTCCATAAAAGTGAAGTTGCATGTTCAAGTTTAACATGAAAATTAAGTCTGACAAACTATACCTAATACTAATCAAAATAAGTTTCAAATGAGACCTTAACAAGTAAATGAAACAATTAATGTGTCGACATATCTACAATTTAATAGCTCAAAACCAAATATACTATAAGTTGAACTACAGAATAATAAATTTCGAAATATTACAATGAATGAAGTTCATTGTAATGAAGAGTAAATCAAGACAAGTTACAATATATTACAATGGAGCGAATTAATAAATAATATCATTTAAATTAATAAGCATTCACAAAAACACTCACTTGGGCATTCACACAAACAAGTGTTCTGCAACAAACAAAGATTCGAATAACAATAGATGCAATGCTATAATCCTACCACAAATTAAAATATGAATTAACCACATCAACATCGACATTAAACATTTGTGCATTGTAATAATTAGTTCATGGATACATTCTCCAACAAGATGCTTAAGGTAATCAAAGAAGATAATGGGCAAAAGAACTAATGAATACCTTATAATCTCTCTAGCTTCATCCTCATTAGCAAAACAAAGATCAGGATTTACTGTCTCCAATAGATCTATGAGGTGTGCCCTACAGTCCCTAACCATCTGTAAGTTGCCATTAATTTGTTATGTCAGACTCTTACAAATAAAACTGAGTTGTAGATTCGAACAATACTTTAATCTCAATGGGCATACCACAAAACTTGCTAAATCCATAGAGACGGAAACATCCTCCTGTTATGCTAGACTAATCGATGTTCTAATCTACTCCAAATTGAAGAAGGCGTATCTCACGACTAGCCACTGCATATGCCAGCAAACAAACCATAATTTTCCCCAAATTCCACAAATCCTAATTATTCTTTTGACAATTGCTCATATTCTCAAATTCACAAATTAACCTATTATCAAAATCTCAAATTTATACCTAGGGTTTCAGAGAGAGAGAGGAAGTTGATGCTAATGATCACTGTGATGGCACGGGAACATCAACGGCGACTGCGATGTGGGCCCATGGTGGTCGAGGCTAGGGTTTGTGAGATACGTGGGGGTTAGGAAGGTGGGGGGAACGGCAATGTGGGGAGCATGGGGGTCACGACAACGTGGGGCGGCGGTCTACGATGGCGATTGGGGGTTGGGGTTCATGAGCGGGAAGAAAGAGATAGAGAGGGGAAATGAAAATTTTGATGGGGGTTGAGGATGAGAAATTTGTTTTAAAGTGTTTGACTTATAATTTTTTTAGTGGGGGGATTATACCCACAGTGTTTTATCCTGTCAGTAAAACTTATAGTTACAGATTAAAAACTCTAAAGCTATAGGATATCTATACCCACAGTTCACTACACGTCTGTAGGTATATGATGCCTATACTATTGTTTTAGTGACCGTCACTATAGGTGTCCGTTGGTATATGTCAAATTTCTTGTAGTGGGTGCACGATGTGTTCCATGTGTCGATGTTAAGGAAATAAGTGCCGGATCGAAGTCATCAGTTGGTGGAAGTTCCTGAAGGTTTACAGCTGAACTTAAGTTACAAGGAGCGGCATGCAGAGATTGTTGATTGTAGGGAGAAGGTGGTGAGGAATAAGGTGATACCTATGGTCAAAGTATTGTAAAGGAACCAGCAGTTTGAAGAAACTACTTGGGAGTCGGAGGACCGCATGCAGAAGGATTCTCCTGAGCTTTTGTATGATTGTATTCTTTTGATTAAATTATATTCTCATGTATGACTATAGTCTTTAAGCTATATTTCCATTTATGCAATTGCATTTTCTTTTGCGTATATCCTTTGGTCCCTATTAGCAGTTCTGAGGACAAAACTATTCTAAGAAGGAAGTGATGTAACACCCTAGATTTTTAAATAATGTTTTTTAGATTAGTAAATCAATTAAAATGATTTTTGGTGATTTAATAAACTTTTTTTCTGAAATTTATCTTCTTACACGTGCAAAACACATGCAAATATTTTTTAGGGAAGTTCAAAGTCAGAAATTATTTTGGGAAAACCTAATATTTATTAGTAGGTATTATTTATGAATTTTTTGGATTTTTCTGATATTTATTTGGCACATTTGCAAATATTACAAAAAAAGGGATTTTTGTGCAAAATTGCCACTTGGAGTAAAAACTCCAAATTTTTGGCTTTCTAGGCTGAGCATGTTGGTTAGCGAACTCAGAGGTAAAGATTTTACTTTTTATTCTACTAGATTTGGTTTATTTTGCAAATTTGTTAAAGAAGGGTCTTTTTGCAAAATTGCCACTTCGAGGCAAAAAATACAAAATTCGTTTTTCTGGGTTTGAAACTAGTGCCAGCCAGATCTAGAGAGTTACTTTTGATTTTAAATCTAAATTGAATTGGTTAATCTAATTTCCTAGTATAAGGATTTATATATGTAAAGATATTTTCTAAAGGGATATTTGCCAAAATCTTCTCAAAACCCTAATACCCTGAATTTCAGCTATTAAAAGAGAGGTAGCAGTCGTCTCTTTGCTACAAAAAATAAAGGGTTTTCTTTATTATTGGTTTCTTGGAGTTTCGAAGTGATGATCTTGGATTTCATGCGAAAGGAAGGACTTTTCTTATTCTCTTTATTATTTCGGTTGATTCTTCAATAAGGTGAGTGACATATATTTGCTTTCTTACTATTCTATGCATGTTGTATGCGATGATTTGTCTAGTAGAATGCATGATAGATGATGGTATGATGATATAATGAATTATTGATGGATGGATGAATCAAGATTGAACCTTTCATGAAAACTATGCTATTGATGATTTAAAATTCTATATAGATGACTTGAGAATGTTAAGAACCAAATAGAAATCATGGGTATGTTGCTTTCTTTTAGATTATTGCTGATTTGTTTATATTGAGATTGTATGATGTAAATTTCATAAAAGTGAATAAAGGAGGGTTCTTTACTGTGTATGTATATATAAGATCTATTTGGAGGTATTTCGATGAAAAGAACTTGACTAATGATTGCCATAGATGCATATGATCAAGGGGTAAACTAATATAATCAGTTGGGGGTATGTGTATAACAAGTTGCAAAGAGTTTTAGGTATCAAAAGATCATGTTTTTGAAGATTTTATAGGGTTTGATTTCCGGGTCTGTTGAACACGGCCGAAATTGCTTTTTTGTGTTTTGTGATGCTTTCAATTGGATCATAATTTGTTTTGATACTAAGATTGAATTGAAACATTATACTACTCATATTTGATGGACTTAGATGCTTCTAACTGATGTAATTACACACACCTATACATATATTCATATTATCTATTTCGAAGAAGTTTTGTTGAAAAATTGATCTTTTATGGACTTGATGAGATTTTGATTTGTTTTATAAACTTCAGTATGTTAGGCAAGTTATATTTGATCATCTAAGGGTTTTTAAATTAACAATTCATGTTTTAAAAGAGTATAATCATGTATCAGTCAGAAAAGTGCCACTACAACACATGTGCGATTTACTGGCGTATATTCCCCAGTGTTTTACCAATCGCACCGGGGTAGGAAGTGACCGGGAATGGGACGTCAGATTGGATGGTTATACACCGGTGGCCGCTATAAAATGCCAGGGAATCATGATATTCACTGGTGTTTTGTTTAAAAATGCCGGTGAAGTGTAATATATATTCATAATCTATCGATCGCTGTTTTCCTTTATATCCCCCCTTCCCCCACTTTTCCACTATCTCTCTCCATCTCCATCCTCCCCAATTGAAAACCCCTCTCTCCATCGCCGCCCCCTACCCCGCCGTCGGGCCTTCCCCCATCGCCACCCCGGCTTTTCCTTCGCCCCTCCCCCATCATCGCCCCAATCGAACCGCCTTCTCCACTTATAGGGTTTTTGTGCTAAGTCGTATGCCGTCAGATCTCCGTCTACGCCACTCTCTGTGAGTAGCTTGTCGAGATGCATAAGGCGTTCACGACTCACAGCGACTCCGTTGCAGGTTTGCACTTTCCTTGATCCCCGTCAGTTTTCCCGATGAAAGATGCGGTCTTTATAATTTTTTAGGATTTTGGATGTTTTTAGTTCAAATCTGGGTGTTTAAAGTGCTTTTAGTTTTGTCGGTTGAGTTTAAAATTTTGAGGAGATAATGTTGAATATTTAATTTCATAGAAAGATGCAAACTTTAGGTTAGTTTTACTCAAATTTAGTTTAGGGAAAATGAGGAGGTAGTGTTAAATGTATGTGTTGTTTGTTATGTGATTGATTTGTGGAGCCTGTGGTTCTATCTATTTGGGATTTATGATTTTTGTGTCTCACACTATAATTTAAGCTGTTGGGGGGGGTTTCGTTGGTTGTGCTTTCATTGCCATTTATTAAGGTCATGTTTTTGCATGCAAAGAGTTCATCATTGGATCGAGTCGGGGCCAAATGATGTTCGTTATGTTGTTCTTACATCTTAGTGAAATTTTGAATTGTAGAAAACTAATCTGAACTTGAATTGTTTTAGAAATTTGCATTAACCTGTAGGAAATTCTATTATGAGGAACTCCGCAAACTTTCAGTTTGATCTTTTGGAAAACTACCTTTGGGAACATAGTACCTTGATTGGCACTTTTAAGAGTGTATATAGATTGATGGGCATTAATCGAACTATGAAAATCGTGTGATTTTTCTTTGAAACTAGAATAGTTCATGGGAGTTGCGCGTAGTAAAGGAAGTTTTGAAAACATATGGCAGTGTTTTGTAATTTATCTGTGACTGGATGTGCACAAATAGCTGTTTGTTTTTCTGTATTGTGCTTATAATTCAGATTAATGGAATATATTGGTCATTTCTTTTATTGCCATTTTTCCTCTTTGTCTTTATCATTTGATTAATGGCATATTTGGAGGTTAAAGTTGAGAATCTTGGAAAGCATGTGAAGCTATATGGTAAGAAATTACAAGATGGAAGCCTTCTTTGTTGACATGTTATTATAAACTGAGATCTTGATGTTTGGGTAAATATATATTTGGTCTTTAGGTGAGATTAGATCTTTATCATCTAAGTCATATGTGATGGACTTTTGGTTTTGAAGTTTTTTGAATTGTGATTGTTAGAAGTTGACTTCAGAAATTTAAGGCAAGAAGTGAATTTTTGACTATTTTGCGTGGAGGCACTAGAGGAAGCTTTTAGAAGCATCTGTGATGTGAAGTCTTACCTAGTCAATAAGCTCATTGTTTAGGACAATTGACATATTGCTTAGCTGAAAAGAATCCAATGCATCAAAATTAGGAAGAAAAGATTAGAAGGAGCACATTATTATATCTTATAAATTGTAACACTGATGTTTATAATTAGGTTGGGCATTGATAATGATTATAAATTTTTGGTCTCAGTTAAATTGCCTTCATGTTCAGTTGGTTTAACCACATTCAGTGGATGAGTTTGAAGAATCGGCTTTTATCTTTATGCCCGTCGAACCCGATTATATTTTACTGAAAGTATTATGAGGAAAGATTAATACGGGATCAAACTAGTTTTATCTCTTTTGCTGGAAAACGCCCCAAATGTATGTTCATTGTTTCGGGCTGTTTTGTCTAGAACTGAGCAATGATTTGTCTAGAAGTTTGGTTTCACGAGTTGCTTTATTGTCTGAATTTGGAGATGAGATGGATAATGTATCTGAAGTTGCACACTATGATTTTTTTTATATAGGAGTGACTAGTGATGGAAATTTTTTTATCTAAACTTTATATACAATTATATCATGATGTCTAGATGAGTATCATTTTCTAAGATAATGTTCATGCTTGTTGCTTGGGTTTTAAAATGAGATTGTTCTTTCTCATTGGTTTTAAGTGATGATGAAATGGATTATGTAACTGAAGTTGCATACTATGATTTACAGAGGAGTGACTAGTGATGAAATAATCCTGTTTGAACTTATGTTGTGGTTTCAATTGACAGTTATCTCATGAGTATTATAAAAGTATAAGTTTCATCTCAGTTAGTATCTTGACAGTGAAAATAATCTTTTTCACTCTTTGTAACTCAATATTTTGAACTCTATATTTTGGTTATGAATGTGGTGAGATCACATTATTATGTTTATGAGATTACAATTTGATGATATTATACTATTATGCTTCATTCATATATATTATTCATATATATTATAATGGGTCTCTTGCATTTGGTTTTGATTATAAGAGTGCTGAATTGTGTTTTTCTTTTTTTTTTTTTAAAAATACAGCTACACCGACGTTTTTACAAGCGCCGGTGTAGCTTTCAGCAAGAATTTGGCAGTCTATACCGGTGTTTTAAAAACGCCGGTGTAGGTGATAGCCGAAAATGGTACCCACACATTAACCGGCGTTTTTACGGCCGCCGGTGTAGTTTTAACCTACACCGGCGGCCGTAAAAAACGCCGGTGAATGTCCCTAAGCTACAGCAACACACGATTCAGCGACACTTGCACCGGCGATTTATAAAACGCCGGTGGTATCTACAGCGGGATTTATAAACGCCGGTAAATGTGCAAAAAAAACGCCGGTAAAGACTGTTAGTCTTGTAGTGTGCACAATTTTGAAATTAGTCTAGTAGCAGCTAACAGTCGACCGGCCCCATTTTAAACTAAGATGTGCGATTGACCGTCATTTGAAAAATTAGATTTTTCTAGGTTTGTGCGGTCGACCGTCGTCTTTTGAACTATTTTCGACACTCAACTATCACCTGCTATTTTTGATGATTTGTTGAGTTTTCTTACTGATTTCTTGAATGATTATTTTTTTACACTTATGGATTATTGGTTTACTATTTTAGATGAAATTTTTGCTACGGATTACTATAAATTACAGAGAGTTATATCTGGATTATAATAGAGTTTAACTTGCATTTCTATGACTTTATAAAGTGAAATATATACAGTTTTCGAAGGAATTGATGTTTCGTGATATTCAATGACTTCAAATTACGAAACTCAGTTATTTTGTGGATTTGACACTTTATTTCAGTTTTGCAAATTTTTGATGTATTTGGATAAATTTGGATTTGTTTGGTTATAGGAGTTTTCTTAACATAAGCATTTTGATGATGGAATTAAGAGTTTTATTAAAAATATTTGTGTTGATATTCGAATTGTGAGTCTCTAGGGGTTGAGTGGGATTCCTGTAAACCGGCAAATGAGATTTTGTGGATTTTTAACCAGTTGAGTCTTTGGGTTTTTTTGTTGTAATTAAGTGGCAAGATACACTAACTCTAGAGAGGGGAAAATTTGTGTTTTAATAATAATCAACCTAAGGACAAGCACTAGTGGAGATGTGACGAAACTTGAGAAACGTAAGTATATGCTCTATGGGTCTAGTCCAATAGATGCGTTCTAGGACTGTGTGTTATTTGTCCCGAGAGGACAGTTGGTATGTTCGCGTGTCGATGGTTGGCAGGCCTATTCACGGAACATAAGGTGAATTCGCGTGTCGAGGGTTGGTAGGCCTATTCACTGAACATAAGGTGAATTCGCGTGTCGAGGGTCGGCAGGCCTATTTACGGGATGTACTATGTATCTGCACGGCGAAGGTCGGCGGGCCTATTCGTGGGGTACACGGCAGGAAGGTGACTCTCCGGTTTTGGAGCTATGCCTACATGATGCTTGCGCGTCGAGGGTTGTCAGGCCTATTCGCAGAGTATTCTAGATCTTGTTTCTATCACCGTAGTACAATTAGTTGCATAACGAGGGATTAAACCCTTTAAAGTAAAGAACGATAAGGGCTTGCATCGGACCTATATAGTATGGAATGTGTAGAATCCGACAAGTATGCATTAGAGAGTCATCATACTGTATTTGTGTTTTTCTTGACTTGGTTTTATGCATGTTTGTTTTCTGTTTTCCTACACTTGACACTTAGTCTAGTTTCACTTGATGTTTCATGCTTTATTTATTGTTATTTCATATTCCATTCGTTACTGCTGTTAGTATGTGATTCTTTATGTTTTATTTATGTTGCATTTCTTTTGATGTTACTCACACCGTTATGGCTGACCCCGTTGTTTTGGGGGCTAGGATTATCTCTAACCTCATATTTTACCGGTAGGTACCTATAGCTTGGGATTTGGATGAATGTGGTAGAATGATAATGTGGCTTATGCAATTTGTGAAAGAATGTGCTGTAAAAGAAAGAAATTGTAATTCAAGGTGTTTAATTTTCCGTTGTGTTTTGTAAAGAATTGGTGTAATAAAAGTTGAAAAAATTATCTATGTTTGGTTATATTTACTATTACATTGAGGTAGATGCTGGGAATTGTACTACATATTTCTGATATATTATATTAGAAATTTCGGGCGCTACAAAAATCCCAAAAAAATGAGGGGAGCTCGACGAAATTGTCAGTCAAGCTAGGGGGTTTCTTGCAGTCATTGCTGATCATCAGATCGCCACAAGAATCGAGCAGGTACAGGTGGGATGTCTCAGATTCGGGCACGTCGCCCACTTCGGCTCCATCGCTCTGCCCTCCTTCTCATCCATCTAATCACTCAATTTTGTGAGCTCCATCGCGATCGACGCTCCAGAGCTTGCTACGTCACCCCTTATCACTGCGGCACCATCACAGCTGCTTAAACTCATCAGCAGGCGAGCCAAGTAATGATGGACGCGAGTGATTGCTCCAATATTCGTACCGATTGCGATAAAAAAAACCCCAAAAAATCAATTAAAATTTCAAAAATAATTATTAAAATTTCAAAATTTAATTAAAATTTTCAAAAAATAATTAAAATTGGAATGATTAATTAAAAGTTTTGAAAAAGCAATTTTAAATTAAGGAAAATTATTTAAAATCTAAAAAAAATCGAATAAAGACGAAAATTTACGAAAAAATCCAAAATAATTGATGAAAATATTCACCATCTCCAGTAGCTTCTGATCAGTTCCAGGTATCTCCAATCGTTCCTGAAAACTAAGATTGTACTCCAGAACCCTAAAATAAGGCGAACTACTCCCTGAAAGCCAAGAGAATTGTCTTCCAGGGGTGTGGGGCTTATGATAATGGTAAAATTGAAGCTAATTAGTGTCATACGATTCCAGCACATATCCTAAAGCTTCTACAGGTTGATTATTCATAATGGGCCTCTTTAACACGTCCGGCCTTCTTCAGGCTCGTCTACAAGAACATGGGCTGCTTTGAAGCCATTAAAAGTGACAGATTATGCTCACTGGGAGAGACACTCAGCCTATGAGGGTTATGAATCAAATCTCTTATCCCCAAACAAGAGAGCTTATCTCTTGAGAGGGAGATTCAAACAGGAGATAAGAAATTCATATCGATCTCCCATACTGTTTTTCAGGCCTATAAATACCTTCCCCCTCCTCAGTTAGAAGGTAATTTGGAATTCATCTCTCAAACTCTCTTTCACTCTATAGTTCTGACTTGAGTGTCGGAGGATCAGTCACCGGGGCCTCTCCCGGTGCATCAGACCTTTTGCAGGTCCATAAGCCGCGTCAGCAATCATCGGATTCAGATCAAGATGTTCAATCAATGATCCAAATCCAATCTCATGAGCTTTAACTACTTTTCACGGCAACAATCAAATGTCAGATCCTTAGTAGTTTCCTTCAAATATAAACTCATTATCAGTTTGCTCGCACACCAAAATAAGCAGCAACATTGGGCGAAAACATCTTCGTAGTCAACACCTTCTCTTTGAATGTATCCTTTAGTTAATAGCCTTGCCTTATACTTTTCCACCTTGCATTTTTTGTCTTTATTTTATAGACTCATTTTACTCCAATTACTTTATGGCCTTCAGGCAGTGTTGCCAGTTCTCATGTGTCAATCCTTTGGATTGCCTTGATATCTTCATCCATCGTTTTTCTTCGCTCATCGCTTTGCTTCTTGTGAATTTTCCTGGTAGGTGATGGAAACACATTCTGCAAGCAGGCAGAATAAACTGTAGTCTTCTATCATTTCCACAAGCTCTGTATTCTCATATTAGTCATTGGGAATTCACACTTTTCTAGATGCTCCCCCTAAAGAACTGCTTGTATTGGGACTGGAAAGCGATAATCATGATGCTGATGATCTTGGTGTAGATGGAGCCGAACTAATAGGAGGAATTTGATCTTGACATCGTGTTCTTCTTCATGATCATCATCTTTTTCTTCGAATATTCCTTTCGCTTTCTTCTCTTCAACGGTTCACCACTAGAAATCATCTTCGTCGAGCTCCACATCTCTTGAAATAATCACCTTCTTTGTGACTGGTTTGTATAGCTTGTACCCATTGGTTCTCTTTTCGTAGCTAGAAGATGAATTTCTCTTATCGATCATCGAGCTTCTTCCTTTTATTGCTCTAGAATGTGTGCATATCCGATGCGTCTGAACCCCTTCAAGTGGATGACACTTGGCTTCAGGTTGCTCCAACTCTCTAGCGGTGTCTTGAACCTCACACTTTGAGTTGGACACCTATTTAGAAGGTATGCAACACTTTCTACGACTTCGGCCCAGAACGTTTGTGGCAGGTACTTACTCTTCATCATGTTACTGGACATGTTGAGAATCGTGTGATTCTTCCTTTCTGCTACTACATTTTGATGTGGAGTGTATGCCGCAGTGAGCTGGAGGATGATCCCATGCTTCTTGTAAAATTCATCGAACTTTGTCGAGTTGTATTATCCTCCATGGTCGGATCTGAGTACTTTGATGTAGTACCCACTTTACTTTTCTACCATCTCCTTGAACGCCATGAATTTATCCAGTGCTTCTGATTTCTCCTACAAGAAATAGATCAAAGCGTTTCTACTAAAATCATCAATAACTGTGAGAAAGTATATGTTACCTCCAGGTGAAACGATTTCAAATGGTCCTGCAATATCAGTATGCACCGGCTGCAATTACTTTAATTTGTAGCTCTCATGGAATTTCCCACTTCAAAGCCTCTTTTGTGTTGTTTTCCCCTCATACAACCTTCACATGGCTGATTTGGAAGCTCAATTTGTGGCAAATCTCTCACCATCTCTTCCTTCCATTGTAGATTAAGTCCACTAAATGATAAATACCCATAGCTCAGATGTCATAGCCAAGTTTCATCTTTGATTATTGACTTCAAACATTTGACACAAGTAGTATTAAGGTTTAAACTAAACAGTCTATTTTTTGACATGCCCACCGTAACAATTACTTCTCCATTATTCTTGATGGTGAGAGTAAAGTCCTTTAGTTGAATATCATATCCTCTTTCTAATAGCTGACCTACACTAAGGATATTGTTCTGCAATGAGGGAACATAATAAACATTAGAGATTTACCTATGGTAGCCAACTTTGATCTGGATCATGATGTCACCCTTGCCTTTGACAATAATATTTGACAGATCTCTGAATGATATTTTGCCTCCAATCAACTCATTTAGCTCGGTGAAGTACTACTTGATTGCACACATATGGTTGATGGCTCTTGAATCCAGGTACCAAACATCTCGACTCTTGTACTCCTGATTTTGGCATACGAGGAGTACTGCTGATTCATCGCTTCCGTCTTCTGTGACAAAGTTGCTCTTCTATATGACTCTGCTTTATGTTTGGCTTGGACAGTCGTAACTGAAGTGACCATAAACTTTACAATAGTAGCATTGGCATTGAGCTCTGTGAGTTCAATAGTATCTTCCACAGCCTCGACCATGTGCACCTGCTCCTCATCGTCGTCTTTGTCCTCGCCCAGTTGATCGTTCATTATCATCTTCTTCATACTGATGTTGGTAAGATTGCCTTCCACGTTCTCTTTGAATATTTAAGCCTCCTATGTAATTTCCTCTGCCTCTATTGCCTCGACCATGTCCTCTTTGTACGCATTTTTGAATTCTCAGCTTACTTTGGAGAGCTTGCCCCAAATTTTCTCCATTATTTCAATTTTGGTTTATCCTTTTCTCATGAGCATGGAGAGATCCTTGTAATTCATCTATAGAGATGGTAGAGAGATCTTTTCTCTTCGATGGCTAGTGTTACATGTTCAAACTTTGGAGTCAAAGATCTCAAAACTTTTTCCATTATTGTAACTTCATCTAGAGTCCTTCCATTTCTTTTCATTTGGTTGGTTATACCTTATACTCGATCAAAGTAATTTGAAATTGTTTCACCAACTTTCATTTAAAAATTTTCAAACTCAACTCGTAAAGCTTGAAGGTGTACCTTTTTTACTTTGTCTACTCCTTGCTAAGCTTTCTGCAGAATATCCCAACCGTTCTTTGAAGACTTTGCATCTGAAATATTCTCAAAGGCTGATTCATAGATGCCTTGATCGATGATAACCAATGCATTCTTATCCTTCTTCCTTGCTTGCCTTAGTCATTCTTCAGGGCATTGGTCATAGTTGCTTCAACAGTGGGTGACTCCAGTTCATTGTAGCGACTTTATACAATCTCTCATAACTCTTGCGATCCGAGCAAAACTTTTATTTGAATGATCCAGTGATCATAGTTCGTCTTCTTCAGCTTTAGAATTTGAGGCTGGAACATATTCATCATTATGTAGAACCTCCTTTTAGATTGAACCCACTAGAAGAAACACAGCTCTGATATCACTTTGTTGGAAGGAGTAGAATAATTCGAACAATGATAAAAGTAGAACTTCTAGATTTTATAATATTATTAATACAAGAACAGATACAATAGACTCACAAATCTATCGCACACTAGTATGCACTCTTTCTTTCTATAGTTGTTTCAATACCTATATTATACCTCACACTCTACTCTCTTTACTACTCACTTTATTCATCTTCATAGAAGTTTCATCCAAATAGCCAACCTCTAATTTTTATTTATAGTTGGGTTAAGTTGGTAGGAGAATTATTTAGAGGAATTCTCTAGAAAAATTCATTAAATAAGAAGCTTCCTGATGAAGTTATGGAATAAATTTAGATGTTAAATTTTCTAGAGTGTAGTCTATAAATTTGGTGATGATTCTCAACAAAATGGAGAGCCAGATGATCCTCTGCCATTCACATGAAGAGATGGTAGAGAACTACTATTATATCTTCCTTGACTTATCCTAAGATAAGAGTCATATATTTTCTTTCCTACCTAGAATTACAGTCTCACCAAGGCAAAATTTGGTATATCCATCCAAGTGCAAAATAAGTCGTAATACAAAGTTTCATTGAGGACTTGCACAAAACAATAAACCAAATTAAATATGTTTCTCACTTAGCACCAGTTAAAGAAACTCAACATAAGGCACCAGAAAGCACATTCTTTGAGTCTGCGTAGCTCAGTTGGGGATGGTATCAGATCATAGGGTATGAAATTGTGCCTCCTTGCGACAAATTGAGAGCTCCTGTAGCAGGTAGACCTCTCACCACATTTTTTTACCATGTTAAATTTGAAGGGAAAAAATCCAATATTAATAAATTCTTAGAGCAATCCCACCCATGATGTCAAATGAATTACCATATACATATTTGGCAACCCAAATGAGAAATATCTCCCACACCCACCTCTTATTTGAGTTGTCAAATATGAGAATTACAATTTTTTTCTCAAATTTGACAAATAAAATGACAACAGTCATATGTCTAATCACCATTTTTTTTCCATTTTCCTACCCCATATATATATACACACAATATTATATACATATTTGGCAACCCAAATGACAATCATGAGTCTAGAACTTATTGTTATTTTTTATGAAAGTTGTCATTTGGGTGGGCAAAAAAAATGGCAATCCATGATGGGTGGAGTTGCTCTTATACTTCATATTGATGCATGGCTTTTTTCTCACTGAAAAATTATTATGGACAACTACTAAAACATGATACAATTACCATTTAAATAGAGATGGCAAACGGGCCGGGTCAACCGCCGACCCGCCCGCGACCCGCTCGAATACCCGGCCTGCAAAATGGCGGTTCGGGTTCGGGTCGAACCCATTAACAGTAACGAGTCGACCCGGGTCACGAAATTAATGAATCCAAACCGCTGAACCTGGCCTGCGAACCCGCTAAAAATATCCCAACCCACTCGCCAACCCGCGGGTCGACCCACGGGTTGCGAACCGTTATACCCGAACAGGTCAAACGTTCGACCCGCCCCAGATCGACCGTTGACCCATGGGTCCCACGGGTCGCAAAAGTGCTGTTGGGCACTGTACAACAGAGCGGCTGCAACGGCTCTTAGAGCCGTTTTGATGGTTTATTTTGGGTTTTTCTTTTTTTTACCCTATAAATACCCCCCGAAAACCCCATCAAAAAATTTACTTCTTACTCTCTTACTCTCTACTATTATTACTCATTTCTAAGCAACTTGTGAACAATTGAAGTATTGAACAAACAAGTCTTCAAGGCATATACACGATCAAATTCCGATCGTATCGAAATCAAAATTCAACAACGTCTTCAACTCTTCAACTCTCCTCTAAGTGATCAAGTCTTCAACTCTCTTCCAAGCTCTCCTCAACTCTTCAATTCTGGATTTGAGAATTTCTAGTTCTACTTCTATTCTTATTTTCACGAATTTTTTTATATACGCGTATCCACGGTGAACGGTATCAAAATTTCATACCTCTCTTCTTCTTATTTTATTTTTGTTGTACTTATAATTTTTCGTATCTTAACCGTTTGTTGGTTTTTGATCTTCTGTCTCTCAATCCCTCTTGTTTTCTAGATTATTTTTGTAACTCTTCGCTCCTACATTGTGTAGTTTTTTTTACATACATTACTATATTATGTCGCAGTAGCGGTCGTAGTCAAAGTGGGCAAGATTCCACCGGCACTTCCCGTAGGCCACCAATTGTCCCACCTAGTGAGCGCACTGAAGAGTACCATGATCCTCCTACCCAATAATGGGGTACACACGATGAGTTTGTTGGATACATACAATTAGAACAACAACAACAACCAACCAACCAACCGAAACAACACAACCCCCTAGTGGTAGGAAAAGTCGATGGGAAAGTAGTGATTGGTATAAATTTTACGATTTTATCCCAGACGAAGAAAATTCGGGTATAGGTTTGAAAGTTTATAATACATGTGGTAAGCAATACAAATTCAAGAAGGGTGATGGCACCGGTACAATTAACCGACACATCCTAAATAACCATAAAGACATTCTTGTTGACCTACCCGGCCAACAAAAAATCCACCCTAGGACCGGTCTAGTTGATAGTCACCCTTATGATTTCGATCTTGTTCGTCGGAAAATGGCCCGATTAATTTTAAAGGAAGAGTTACCATTTTCTTATCCCGAGAGTAGGGACTTGGAAAATTTTAATCAAACGGTCTTAAACCTTTATTTTAGAAGAATCCCGAGAAATACTTGCAAATCGGATTGTTTTAAAATGTATAATGAAATGAAGGACGCTTTGATTGCAATTTTATGGAGTTTAACTTGTAGAGTTAGTTTAACTTCGCATTGTTGGACGGTTTGCAACAATATTCCAATGATGAAAATAACCTGTCATTGGATCGACAATGATTGGATTCTTCAAAAAAGAATCATATCACTTGCCACATTGCCCTATCCCCATAGTGGTGTTGAAATAGCAAATCTTTTTTTTAGAAATTTGTAAAGTTTTTCATATTCACGAAAAAATTATGTGTATTAGTTTTGATAATGCATCTAACAACAATACATCAATTAGTATTTTAAAATCCGCATTAAACCCTCAATCTGACAATATTTTTCATGTTAGACGTGCATGTCATATTTTAAATTTATGTGTTCAAGATGCATTAAAAATAGTCGATCCATATATAGTTAAAATTAGAAATTGTAAACGTTTTATTGCATTAAGTGGCACCATATTTCAAGAATGAAAAAATTGGTGTAGGATTTCAAATGTACCTTTTAGAAAATTTCCAAAGGATGTCAAACACCAATGGAACTCTACTTTTGATTAACTACATGTTACCGAATATAAAGCATGTATAAATAATTTTTGTATCCCAAAAAATATGCCAAATTTTGAAATGACTCCCCCCGATTAGTTTTATGCCGAATCTTTGTTGAAATTTTTAGAACCTTTTAAAACCTCAACTTTAACATTTTTAAAATCATATATATGAATCTACTTCTAGTAGCATTTTTATTTCAATATTTACTATGATGCAAACTATTAACGAAATGTTAAATAATGCTTTTGTTTGTGATATTGTAAAACCTGCAAAACAATAATTTTTTGAAGTATTTTAATCCTCCTTCTATGTTGTTTGTGTTGCTACCGTTATGGATCCTCGTATCAAATTAGAAGGTATGAAGAATTTGATTGAAATATTTTTTGCATTACTTGGGGAGGATGTAGAAATAGAAATTGATTGCATTTTTTTCAGTTAAATTTGAATCTACATTAAATAACTTGTATGATTATTATGATAAATCTTTTGCTTCTAGTAGTACAACTTCTATAATTAGTTCTTCTTCTGCTACTTCCAAAGGTAAGGGTAAGAGTAAATTTGATGAGAGAACATTTAATTTACTTGTACAAATTCAATTCAAAAAACCTAGGACTAATCAACAAAATGAATTAAATTGGTATAACCAACAAGATTCTGAGTCTTCTACTTCTCCAGTAGATATTTTACAATGGTGGAAAGACCATGAACACACTTATAGTATTCTTAAATATATGGCTAAAGATCTACTAACTCCTTCTGTTTCTATAGTTGTTTCTGAAAGTGCATTTTCTTCAAGTGGCAGGGTTTTAACTGAATACAAAAATTGCTTGAAGCCCGACTCATTAGAGATACTCGTTTGCACAGAAGACTGGTTGAAGGCTGAAGATAGGACACAAGGGAAAACATTATCTACGTCCACAAGTGGGAACAACTCACCGGAAGAACAACAACAACAACATCAATAGCAACCAAAATGAAGAATTCAAGACCAACAACAACAAGTCAATAACAACAAATTGAAGGCCATCAACTTGAAGACAATTGTAAATAGATAAAAAAAATTATATTAAATCTTTGCTTGTTATTTCAAATTAGAAAAATTGAAGTAAATAGAAATTGTATATAAGAAATATGTTAGTGTATATAACAAATTTGTGAAATCTTTATTTCTTATTAGAAATTGTGAAACTTGTATAACTTGAAATCATATGAATAATATTTCAATATTTTTTGGCAATTTCACTCTTTCAATCTTATTATTATTATTATGATTTTTAATGTTTATTATTATTATTAGTATTATTTTAAGTTTTTAAAAAAACAAACCTATCTAAACAGGCCAACCCGCGGCCCGGCCCGACCCGACCTGGCCCGGCCCGGTTAAGCGTCCAACCCGATCCGAACCTGCCCAAGTCAGCCTCCAACTCGGGCGGGTCCGGCCCGACCCGGCCCGGTCGACCCGAACCCATCCCTGCATTTAAACTATACATATTCTATCCATTTTTTAGGCCAAAATGCAAAACTACTCTCGGTAAATTCATTTTGTGATCAAATATGATTAACCTCAATTGTCCGAGAAAACTTTGGCAATTTTATATCCATGTTTATTTTTTCCTTTCCCTACGGATGTTTAGGTGACATATAAATTAATGTATTTGTAATTAAATGTGAATTCTCTCAGTTCTCCAAGGAAATTTTTGGTAATTTTTATTTAAAAACGTTGTGAACATTTTTGTTTCTCTATGAAACTTCAAGGTAGTTTTTTTGCAATATAGACATTTTTTATGTGTGTATGGACTTTCAAGATTGCCATAATTAGAACGGTAAACTAATTCGTATATTGCACATAAATTTACAAGTCCTCTTCTTTAATAGTACACTAGTATAATCTGTGCAATATATTGTACATAATTTTTAAAAAATACAAAATTACAAAACTATGTTTGAAAAAAATTCACTAATAATATCTATACAATATTGTACGTATTTTAAGGTTTGATTAAGAGATAAAATTGCACTTCAAATTTTGGATAGAGAAAGAGTGGAAATTTTGATAATTTTTATTGAAAAAACGTTGTGAACATTTTTTGTATCTTTATGAAACTTCAAGGTAGTTTTTTTGCAATATAGACATTTTTTATGTATGGACTTTTAAGATTGACAAAATTAGAACGGTAAACTAATTCGTATAATGCACATAAATTTACAAGTCCGCTTCTTTAATAGAACACTAGTATAAATTGTGCAATATATTGCACATAATTTTAAAAAGATAAGAAAATAACAAAACTATGTTTGAAAAAATTCACTAATGCCTAAAATATCTTTTCCATTTCATCATTCATTAAAGATCTCTCTTCTCCTCTCAGATCCGATCCTTTCTCATCTTTTTCCCCTCATCCCCCTTCATTAAAAAGCTTTCTCTCCCTCAGATCTACAGACCCATCTCCTTTTCCTCTCAGATCCCCATTTTCCCCGCTTTCGATCATCTCTCCTAGTGGTGTCACTTTCTGTTGCGGCTCTGCATCCCCCGAGCTCCTCTCTGGCCACTGTTGTCCGGCAGTGGTGACTCCTCGTTCAGCGCCATTTCGCACCGTTCCTTGTTCCTCCCAGCAGCGCTCTCCGGTTGCCGACGCCTGCCTGTTCCCCCCCGTCCGTGCTTCTTCGGCGCCTGGTTTGTCCCCTCATCCTTCCTTCTTGTCCGAGCACTGTAAGTATCCCTTTTTTTGCCCTCAGGCTGATTTTATTTTAGCCTATTAGTGTTTGGTTATTGAGTTGGTTATTTGTGTTTGTGCTTCTCGTTTTCATCGTGGTTTTTGTGTGTGTTTGTTAGTTCTCTGAGCTTGGTTCTTGTGGGTTTCGATTGATCCCCTGTGGTTATTGGTTTCTGTGTGCTCGCCCCCCTCTTTGCTCCTCCGCGTTCCCTCCTCTCCCTCCTTTGTAGGGAATCTCTCGGTGGGTGCTTGTTACCCCGCCCTCTTTCTCCTCTCCCTTCATCTACCATTCTCTCCTTTGGTTTTAATTTTCCCCTCTTGACCCTGCCACTCCCGAATTCCCGCTGCGCCGGTAAGATTCGAGAAGGAGTAGTGGTCTCTAGCTGGCTTCTTGCCTGCCATTGTTGTTTTTCTTAGATTGTGGGCCTCTCCTTTAGCCCATGGAGCAGTCATGGGTCGAAGTAGTTAAAAAAAAGAGTTATAAAAAAACCTATCCTCCTAATCTTTTTTCTGGTGTTTTTTCCTCTGGGCCTAAACCCAAGCCCAACGGGCGTTTCCATTATCTTCTAGCAGCTTCTTCTGATCTATCCTCCCGCTCTAATTCTCCTTCCACCTCTTCATCTTCTTCTTCCCCTCCCTCCTCCTATCGCTCACCAACTTTCTGTTTCAGGTGTCTCCAAGCGGGGCACGTTAAAAGTTTCTGCTTGGCTAAGATGAAGTGTTTATTTTGTCTAAAAGATGGTCACTCTAGACAACGCTGCTTTTCCCTTCAGAAAATCCTCGGTCTTTCGATCGGAGTTCCGATTGCGGACTCCGTGTTGGGCGCTCTCGACTTTCCTTCTCTGCAAAAGAAGTTAGCAGAATTGCCCTCTGCTAAATCCAAAAAAGCCAAAGCCCCTTCCCGTTCTCCTCTACTTCCCACTCCCGCCTCAGGATCCCTCCGCTCCTCCCCTCCTACTCCAACTCAGTCGATGCTGGCTGTCCCTTCCCACTCTCCCCTGAAACCTTCCGTCACCCAGGTTTTTTTAGCCAACTCCGAAATGTCGGACCGCCTTAAGATCTACAACAACTTTGGAGCTATTGCTTTCTCGGGCGGATCTATCCCCTTCTACACCCTCAACACTTTTCTTTGCAACTTCTGCAATGTTCGGGATTGGGAGTGGGTCCTCTACTCTTGTTCGAATGGTGACGCAGTGATTCAATGTCCCTCGACTAAAGTTCTGGACGAGCTTTGCGATAATCAGACTCTTTCCATTGGTGCTGTCTCCATGACCATTCGTAAATGGGTTTCTTGTGCCTCAGCCTCTAGATCTCTGGAACTCTCTCCTTCCAAGGTCACACTGGTTGGTCTCCCCCCGTTCTGCGAATCCTTGAGGATGGTTGCTGCATTCTCAAAATGTATTGGTGATATTATCAGCTTGGACTCTTGCGTGCGTTTGGCCTCTGGCAGCATTCAAGTTGATGCTTTGTTTCGTTGCCCACCCCCTAAGGATCGTATTGAAGTCTTTCGTCTCAACGATGGTATATCATCATTTGAAGTCTCTGTTCAGTACCACGGTTCTACTTCTGGGGGAGTAGCGTCGAAGCCGGACTTTGTTCTCTCCCACCCTGCCGTTTTCCACCCGGGTGCATCTTCGGGCCCTAAATTTTCCTCTTCTACTGGCAAAACCCATTTCTCCCCCCAGCCTAAGAAGCTCATCGCTCTTTCCCATCCCTCGTCTTCGTCGGCTAAGGTTGCGAAGATTTCTCCAGCGAAGTCTTCTAACCTAGTTTGGATCAACCCTGCCCGTGTTTCACAAGCCCCGGTTAAACCCTCCTCTCCGCCTGCCCCTCCGGCTGCGCTAGCTCCTGAACACTCTATAAACTCTCAAGGGCGTGCTTCCTCTGCTTCCAAATCGGGAGCTTGGCCAGCTTGGGAGCCCAACCCCTCGTTCGCTTCAGATTGGGAACTCTTCCAACGCTCCGCTCATTTTCCGACTACTATTTCTTCTCGCCCATTCTCCACTCCTAAAGCTGATAAAGCGCCTACTTCTTCCGATGCTGGTCTGTCTGTGCCTCCTCCCAATATGGATAAAGCGCCCATTCCTTCGCTGGCTTTAGACTGGACTGATAAGGATGATCTTCTCGGGGATGAGGTGGCTGCCCTGGAGAGCACTCAAGCTTCCCTTAAGGTCAATTTCTGCTCCCCTTCTTCTAATTTCAGTTTCTTTTTCAATTTAGCTGTTTTGGTGAGTAACTTTCCTATGTTGATGGAATTTAAATTCCCGTCACTTATGGTTTCATCGATCGGGACATTTAAGGCCTGGTCTTCTATCTCCTCCATCTCTCCCTCTATTATTAAGTTGGATTTGTCTATGCTATCTTCTAGAGTATACACTAAAGGCCTCCCCTCGTCGAGGTCACTCTTGATGCCTCTGGCACCATCTTTGCCGAACAGGCAACATTCAGCTGCCTCTACTCCCTTGGAGTACGTCTCTCCCCCGCTCAAGTCGATCGAACCTGGTCACCTTCTGGATTGCCAACCCTCCTCTTCTTTGTCCCCCAACCCCCGTTCCCCTGTTTTGCCCTCCGGCAACGGTCGATTGATTCGATCCAGTGCTCGTCTCTTAGCTCAGCGGTCTGCGACGCGGCAGCCTCCCTCCCACTCCCTTCTCTCTTCCCAACCGTCCCCTCTGGGCTCTCTTTACCGCCCCCTTTTTGAGGACTGGTCAGACCCAGAGTTAGCCTCTAATGCCCTATCCCTCGGTTTCACTCTCCCTCCTAACATCTCCTCCCCTATTTCCCTCCTTAGGTCTATTGAACGGTCCCGAGTTCTTGAGCACAAACTGTTTAATGATTAGTATCTCTTGGAACATTCGAGGGCTTAACTGCCCCTCAAAGCAGAGAGCCATTTTCGACCTAATTTCGTCCTCCCACTGTGATATCATCTCGATTCAAGAGTCCAAATTGGAAGCGCCCTCCCCGCGTCTCTTCCGTTCTATTGGAGGTGCGATCATTTCTAATTGGATCTCCCTCGATGCCATTGGCTCTAGAGGCGGGATTCTGTTTGGTTTTAAGGACTCTTCTTTCTCCCTTATCTCTATTCGTAGACTCCACTTCTTCTTAATAGTGCAGCTGCACTGGCTCATCCAAGACTGCGTCATCACGTTCATCTCGGTCTACGGCCCCTCCACTTCTAGTGGACGACCGACCTTCTGGGATGAATTCCTCTCCCTTCACCAATTCGTGCAAGGTCTTGCTGTGGTTTGTGGGGATTTCAACATCACGCATTTCGCAGCGGAAAGATCCCACTCCGCCGTGCCGGATTCCCAATCTTGGTTTTTTAATGATTGCATTAGGAGTCTCCAATTATCGGAGATCCCTATCAACGATAGGCTATTTACTTGGTCCAATCAGCGTCTTATCCCCTCCCTGGCGAAATTGGACAGGTTTCTAGTTTCGCACTCCTGGTTCTCCAGATTCCACAATGCTTATGCGAAAGCTCTTCCCAATCCATCCTCTGACCACGTGCCCATCTCCCTGTTCTCGGACTTCCACTTCCCCCATCACCGTCAATTTCGCTTCGAAAAACTCTGGCTTAAAGATCAACTGTTTATCAAATTGACCGAGGAATGTCTAGCGGCCGTCTCCGGCTCACGAGGTCTCGGCAATTTACTTTTGAAACTCCATGCTATCAAATTTGGGTGTAAGATTTGGCGTCGCGAACGTCAATCTAACACCAATTTTCTCAAAGATTGTTTGCTCGCCTCCATTCAGGCGATTGACCTGATGGAAGAGCAGGCCCCCCTCTCTCCCGCCGCCCTTTTGGAGAGGCGTGCATGCAAGCGTGATTATGCTGATTTTCTCCAGCTCGATCACTCCAAGTGGGCGCAAAGGGCTAGAGTTCGATGGTTGAAAGAAGGCGATGGTAACACCGCCTTCTTCCACCAATTCGCCTCTCATAGGCGCCGTTGCAACCACATTCCCCTGATCATCGATCAAGGGGTGGAGTTGCGATCGGACTCTGACATTCACAAATCATTTCTCTCTTTTTACAAAAACCTAATCGGTTCCTCCAAACCTCGTGTAATTTCTCTAGATTGGCAACAACTCTATGGTGTTCCGGACACCGATTTATCCTCGCTTGAGGCGCCGTTCTCATTGGAGGAGATCAAAAGGGCGGTTTTTGCCTTAAAAAGCGATTCCGCGCCTGGACCGGACGGATTCCCTGCCTTCTTCTTTCAAAAATTCTGGCCTTGGCTCAAGGATGATCTTTTCGATCTTTTCCAAGATCTGCACCAAGAATCCTTCTCCTTCGAGCGTATCAATTACGCGCATATCGTGCTTATTCCTAAACTAATTGGTGCTAACTCGGTTTCTGACTTCAGGCCCATTAGCCTGATTAACACCTCTTTCAAAATCATTATGAAGGTGCTGGCCTCCAGGCTGAGTGCCGTCATCCCTCCTCTTATTGATCCTGCCCAATCGGGCTTTATTAAGGATCGTTTCATTCTGGACAGTGTGGCTGCGGCTCAAGAGATCATCTCTCTGAGCCACCATCACAAGTTGGAAGGTATTCTGCTGAAACTTGATTTTCAAAAAGCCTACGATAATGTTCACTGGGATTTTCTCCTCGATATCCTTCGTCATCGTGGATTCGGTCCGAAATGGATAGGTTGGATCCAATCCAGTTTGTTTGCTGGTACTTCGTCCATCATTATTAACGGATCCGAGGGTCATAAATTTAAGATTAAGCGTGGTCTCAGGCAAGGAGATCCCCTCTCATCCCTCCTCTTCGCCCTTGTGGCTGATGTATTCAGTAGATTGCTCCGCAATGCGCGTTCGGTTCAAGCTATTGAAGGTATCGGACGTTCCCAAAACTTTGACGGGATCCTCAACCTCCAATACGCTGATGATACTATCATTTTCTCTAAACCTGAACGCTCGGTCTTACGCAATCTTAAGCTTCTGCTGTATTGCTTTGAACAAGCCTCCGGGCTGGCTATCAATTTCAGTAAGTCTTCTGTTTATTGGCTTGGCGGCAATGATGATCGTCATAACGAGATCGCCCAATTCTTTAATTGCCGTATTGCTTCCTTCCCCATTTCTTATCTGGGTATTCCTCTTAGATGGGGTAAACTCCTCAGATCCGACTGGATCCCCATTATTGATAAAATTGAATCCAGACTGAATGTTTGGACTGGCAAGCTCCTCTCCCGAGGAGGGAGATTAACTCTTCTCAACTCCGTTCTCTCAGCTTTGCCTCTCTATCTGATGTCATTCTATTATCTCCCATCCTGGGTCATTAAGAGAATTGATCAAATTCGTAGCAATTTCTTCTGGTCAGGTAGCGCCCTTTATAAGCAGGGTTCTCACCTGTGCAACTGGAACATTGTCTGCTCTTCTAAAGCCAGTGGGGGATTAGGTGCTTTGAACCTTCGTGATCATAACTTGGCTCTCTTAGGTAAATGGCTGTGGAGGCTTCATGAGTTCCCTCACCTTTCGTGGGTTCGTTGTGTCAAGGCAGCGTATTTTTCTTCCACCCCCTGGTGGCATTTGAATTCCCCCCCTCATCGTTTCGCTTCCCCGTTCTGGAAAGGCGTGTGGAAAATTGCTCCGGTTTTCCAATCTAGCATTATGAAAATCTGCGCCGATGGATCGAGAACCAAATTTTGGTCCGACCTTTGGTTGAGCAATATCCCGATTGCATCAATCTACCCTTCTCTTTTCAGCATCGCGGCACTCCCTGACGCTTCTGTTGAGGAGTCGTTTTTTTGGGTCAATGACGCCAGATACTGGTTCATTCCTCTGGTTGCTCCCTTATCCCAAAATTTGGTCAAGGATATGCAAGATTTAATCTCCTCTCTCAACCGCTTTGAGTGGCACCCCTCGGAGACCATCAGATGGCGTTGGAACGCTTCTGGCATCTTTACAGTTAGCTCTCTTTATAAATTTCTTAATTTTCGTGGTATTTTGTCCCCGGCGGCAGATTTCATTTGGAAATCTTGCGCTCCCCTTAAAGTTAAAATCAACTCTTGGTTAGCCATTCATAATAAACTTCTCACCGTTCAGGTTCTTAATAAAAGAAACCTTGCGTGGGCTCAGCCATGTAGTCTCTGTTTGGAGGGTGTCGAATCTGCGGATCATCTTTTTGTGGATTGTCCCTTCATCAAGCCGCTTTGGAAATTAGTTTCCCTGGCTTGGTCCAGCCCAGTTCTCCCCACTTCTCTTCGTGCCTGTTGGCACTCTCCATCGTGTACTCCAAAATTTAGTAAGGGATGGAGCCTCTCTGTCCACATCATTATTTGGATTACTTGGAGGGAGAGGAACCGTCGTATTTTCGCTAATAAGGCTACCTCTACCCCCTCTCTCTTAGAAGAACTCATTTATCTTTTCAATTTCTGGACTTCTAACCTTAATGATGTTAAGCGGCAAGCTTTTCATTCCCACCGTCTTTATGATTCTCTTGAGGTTCTCACCACACTTAATGCACTCTAAGATGTTCCCCCGTCATCTTATCTCGGCGAAGTCACTGCTGGTTTCTAGCTCTCGACTCCTCGCGTGTTCTTTGTGCTTCGGAGTGGGCTCGACCTCTGGCTCAGTTCTTTTTTCTTTCCGATCATCAGCGATGTGGTATTGGCGGGCCTGAATTATGCTTTCTCTCTAGCTCATCATTATTATAGACCTCTACAGTCTTTTTAGTCATTTGTTGCTGGTATGCTTGTGTCACCAGGCCTATTGTGCTTCTCCACTTTGATCTTCCCTGTTTTGACGGGTCTGTGGTTATGATGTTGAGTCTTGAGCTCATTGTAATAGCTTACCTTTTACTGTTTTTTTACCGAGTATATTGTTCGGTTTTTTTTCTCTGGTTGCTTACGATTGCTAGCACTTCTTGCAGGGCTGAATTGCTCAGGGGCTGTTGGTGCTCTTAATCCCAACTTTTGAGGTTTTGTTCTTTTGCCGGTGTGTGGTCGCTCTTTCTCTTTTGGACCTTGACAGGGCTTGTTTTGACTCTTCTTTCTCTCTTAAAGCTACTTTTATTTTCAACGACTCCCTTCAGGACTCTGGCTCCTAGCTTATCGGGCCTTTGTTTCACATCCTTTAGGTGTGTGACTGTTCTTTGGTTTTGGTTGGTTTTTCGGCAGTAGGTTATTACTTGTTAGGTGGGCGAGCGTGCTTGTGGTACCGCTCCATCTCTTTGGCTTGTAATCTTTAATTTCTCGCTACTTGCCGTTAACTTTTTATTCTGCTTTTAATATAGATGGGAGACGTTCTGATGTGGCTTGTTTCTTTCCTTTTTCATATTCGCGCTATCTAGTTGTCGTTTATTACTCTTTTGCATTTTGGTTTTGCTCTTCTGTTTCATGTTGGCGCTCCTGGTTCGGTGCGCTGCTGCTGTCCTCTGTCGGCAGCAGTGCATGGCCTGGCTTCTTTTGGCTGAGCGAGTCACCGATGGTCCGCTTGTAGGGGTGGAAGCGATCGAATCTTGGCTCCTAGCCCTCCTCCGGCAGCAGCTAGGCCCAGTCTCCCGTCCACTTTCGGAGGATGCTCGCCATTTAGTCAGCGTTCCTACCGCAAGTGTCAGCTCCCTTGCGGATCTGCTCGTCATGCTGGTGGCCTTGGCGGTTGTTTCGTCTTTAGAGTTGTTTATCGTTCTGCTGATTGCATAGTCTCTTTAGTTATTTGTATTATTCATATTGCCTTTGTTTTACCTCTGGTAAGACCCTTTGTGTTGGCTTTGTACAGTGACTTATTATCTATATATTTTTGATCTGGCTGGAGTCGCTAGACTCTATCCGTTTGCATCAAAAAAAGAAAAAATTCACTAATAATATCTATACAGTATTATACGCATTTTAAGGTTTGATTAAGGGATAGAATTGCATTTCAAAGTTTGGATAGAGAAAGAGTGGTGAGTTGCATCCAACATTTACTCTCTTTTTTTTGTTTAAAAAAAAATTAAAACAAATCCTTGGACCAAAAGTGAGTTAGGAGATGGGGGCAAGGTTTGGGAAGAGCCATTAGATTTTGTGAGATTGGAAAAGTGGGAGAAAAGGATACTATGTTTGAGGGATTGAGATCTTTATTTGATTTGATTTTTTAATAAAATCGTGCGTAGTGCACGTATTTGTTAAATAGGAATTCCTACTTTTCGTCTCATTTCTCTATTTTAAAATAGAAAAAGGAGAGGGAGTAAACTCTCTCTCCTATTAGTACTAGTATAACCGTGTGCAATATTGCACAGAATTTTCAAGAATAAGAAAATAACAAAGCTTTTTTTTTTGTAAAGTTCATACAATAATTGTATACAATATTGCAATATTTTTAGGTTTGATTAACAGATATGATTCTAGTTTAAAACATTGTCTAGGGAATTTGAATACACCAACCAAATTCTATCTTGTTTCTCTCTGTTTTGTAAATGTTTAATATAGTATGAGCAGGAACAATGTCTATTGAAATCATTTAGAGAAAATTTGATATCATTAACTCTAATTGGATCTTTTATTACTAAAAAGTCTCTAAAGAGCAGGTGGGAGATTTACCTCTAACACTGTTATCGAGTCGGTCGGGTCGGGTTCTATACTACCGAACCCGGATCTGTTTCTCTACCAGTCCAAATATTGAACCAAAACACGCCCCGGGAGAACTGGGTCCGGACCCTATCAAAAAAATGCTACTCATCGGGTTCAAGTAGCCGCTAGTGGGTGGTGTCGGACAAGAAAGAGGTTGGGCTTGTTTCTATTCTCTTCTCCTACCTTTTTTTTTTTTGAGAGGGGGGGGGGGGGTGTTAATTGGAATGTTAGGGTTTTTTTTGCTTGAGTCCGGTCCATTTAGAGATGAACCAGACCTACCTAAAAAATATGAAGGGTCCTATTTTAGGACTCGGACCCTATCTTCAATAGACCAAGTCCGGGTCCGGGTACAAGTCGGGTCCTTTTTTTGCGAGCCCAAACCCAATCTGAAAATACAAATATATCCTATTTTAGGACTCAAACCCTACCAATAGTAGACCATGTTGATTTTGGTCCAATGTGGTGCCTAGTCGGTTCTGAGTTTCAGATTTTTGTGACAGTGCTAGTTACTGACATTTGCTAAAAATAATAAAAGGTGAAAAAAATATTTAGATCAAAAGTGGTCTTAGTATAATATATTACATAGATAGTATAACTTTGTACAATATTGAACATAACTTTTAAAAATGAGAAAATAATAAAACTAGTTTTGAAAAGATCATCTAATAGTATATATACATTATTGCACGATTTCTAGGTTTGATTAAGGGATATGATTCTAATTCAACATTCGGATGAAGTAAAAGTGGGGAGTTGTTTCCTACATTTACTCTCTCTTTTTTATTTTAAAAAGAAGAAAAAAGGTGAAATTCTAGACAAAAGTGGTTTAGCATAATATATTGTATAGATAAGATATAGATATAATTGTTACCAGTCTTTTAAATTAACAGTAAGATGTTTTTTTAACAATATTTTATTTCTTTCCGACTCTTATAATATGTTAGATTAGATGGAGAATGCTGGAACATATATGAAAACTAGGATACAAATTTGTATTTGCTACAAAATATTTTATCATTTTTTTAGTTACTCCGAAAATTTTCTTTAAAGTAAAACTAGTGTACCCTGGTACAATATTGCACAAACTTATGTAATTTAATAAAATATATAGCATAACTCGTGTAATATTGCACATATTTTTTTTACAGAATGAAAAAGTAATAATAAAAAATTGAAATATTCATCTAATAACATCTATATAATAATGCACGATTGTGAAGATTTGATTAAGGGATATAATTCTAATTCAAAATTTAGATGAGAAAGAGTGGGATGATTGACTCCTACGGTTGCTCTCATTTATTTTATTTTAATAAGAGAAAAGGAGAAAATCCTTGAACCAAAAGGGATTTAGCATAATATATTGTATAGATGTGGCAGCCATAAGACCAAAACAATTTGAGAAAATAATTAAAATTTTACACAAAAATCAACAATCACAACAACTTTTATTGGACAGTGTAACTTTCTAACTTTTGGTGCAATATGTTCCAATTTTCCCGGTACTTTACTGAATTTCATAGAGTGAATACCCGCTATTGTGCGTAAGAAAAAGAAAAACTATTACAATGTAGCCACAATTTTTATTTTTATTTTTGAAGGAAAAGGTGGAATATGGCCACCCTATTTCATTAATTAGAAATTAACGATACAAACCCAGCGAACTGAGCCAGTTTACAACCTACATACAGCAAATAAAATATACATGCAGCAACATGACCCGTACAAACAACAAGTTCCTCTAACAACCCTGGAGGGTAGGCCGACAAACAAGCTCGGTCCAGCAAAATTGTATGTACGTCAGTTTAGCTTCGTACATTGTCTCCACGGCACATGCAGACCCACCTAAAATTAGTCTAACAGGATTTTATCACCCGCTGATCCCGGCCTTCTCCTTGCTGGGGGGACCCCATCTTTGGGCCCAAATCCCACAGACCGAATTCTAAAATATGCACAGCAATCGCACCCTCCCACCAGCTCCACTACTCATCCTACAAATGCGCCAACTGCTCCCACAGCAGCTACCAGTGAAATAGCTGTAAAGAGAATACCTTCACCTCTCACACGATTGTGCTTTCTCAGGCGATTTCTCACCAACCGACTATCTCGCTCACCCCACCAAACACCACGCTCTAGGAGAGAGCCGTGGAGAGGATGTCACGGCTCTCCAGCCACATTGTCATTATTGCATGATGGAGTACTTACAGAAATTAACAATTTATGACCGAGTAGGTACGTGCCGTTAATCTCGATAGGTACCTACGCAATATTGCAGTACTTGAATAGAAGAACTGACACAGAACTGCAAGTTACATAGGGCGTGTTTGGAAACCCAAAAAACTAGGGAAAGGAATGGAATACTGCGGATAGACCCATCTTATCCTATTCCACGGCCTGTTTGTTTTGAAAAAGAAAATAAAGGAAACAATTAAATGTCATTCCCTAGGGAAAGATTTGAGCCAAATTCTATTCCAGCTCCACCCCCTCGGAAAGCTGGGTAAAGAAATGGAAACAACTAATTTTTCTTCTCTATTCATCAAGAAATCAACCCTCTTCTCCAAATTTTGAGAGGGCTCTTCGTCACCATCACCTCTCGAATGCAGTGCAAATATGTTAAAAGAACTTCACATAAAATAAACGTTAAATTTCAGAAACCACCGAACTTTTTAATCAGAGAATAGTTGTTTTTTTTTTTCCGCTTTCAGTTTCGGCAAATCACCTCGCCAACTTTTAGTACCGAACTAAGATCCCTCTTTTGGTGTAAATTACCCAATGTTCTTGATCCCGTTGATAATATATTTTTTACCCGATTCTTTTTTAAAATCAAATATCAAAAGTGAAAAGAATTAAATTACAAAAAAATAAAAAAAATAAAAAATAAGGTAAACTAATTAATTTCGGTTAGAGTGGGTGATTTTAGAATTAATAAATCTTCATTTTTTAGGAGTTTAGAAGTATGTTTTTTCTCTCCAGGACAACAATTTTATTCATTACTCAACCTAAAATGCAAAATGTCAGAAGTATGTCCATGTACAAATGTTATAAAAAAGTTTTTCAAAATACCGTAATCCATAATATTCCATTGTTTGCCAAACAAGACTAGGGAATGGAAACAAAAAAAAGTCAATTTCATTCCACCAGTTGCCAAACACACACAACTTATAAAGTTAATTCATCCCTTTTCCTTTCTTTCCATTCCTCTCCATTCATTTTCATTCCATTCCTTCCCATTCCCCAACTTAAATGTTTCCAAACAGACCCATAATTCCTCCATTTCAAAATTAAGTCACTCTAGGTTTTATACAGATATTAAGTAAAAATCTAAAATCGAAAGAAAAACAAGACTCATAAATAAGTTAACAATTATAAAATGTCTTACTTATCCTCTTTTATAAATGAGCTATCAATAGATAGTAAGTAAAAATAATAAAAAAGAGAAGGACATAATTGAAAATCAAGTAAAAAATTAATTTTAAAACAGACGGAGTAAGAAGTTGTTTCATTACATGAAAGGTAAAGTTTTTTTTTTAGGTTAAAGGTGGAATAACGCCACCCTATTTCATTAATAAGAATTAATAAAACAACCCTGGTGTACCGAGAGAAATATAAAAGTACAGTGTAGGAAATAAAACATAATCTCCCAACAAAATCCTGGGGGGTGGGTCTAATCATCCATACATCATACAACCAAAAGTACAGTAGTTCGATACAAAATACAAAGTAGCGGAGACTGCAGCTAATGAAACTCCGATGAGTATGGGGGGCGCCTACCCCTCAGTCCAGTGTCGGCCGAAACTCTACCTCCTCATCATCAAATTTCTCCACCTAGAAGACTATGGCAATCCTCCATCTCGCTCCTGTGGTAGCAGCTGTAGCCCAAAAAGAAATAAAATGCATGATATAAGTAAGGTTACCAGAAATACTATTACATGAAGCACGAAAATAGAAATTATTTCTATCTAGCCATAACACCCATGTAGTTGCCGCAATGGCAATGTACGATGCATCCTTCATTTCGTGGCGAATCGAGAAAAATTTGGGGCCAATCCACAAATCCTCATATTCGCTGGGGTAGTCACCTGTTCCTAAGGCTCGTAATACCTCTACCATAGTTGCCTTACTCATTGGGCAGTGAATAAAAAGATGATTCAAATTCTCCGTATGCATGTTGCAGAATCCACAGTTGATCGCTATCTGGGGTTGTCTTTGGCAAGGTTCTCTCTAGTGAGGATTGTATTATTGAGCACTAGCCAAAGGGGCGTTTTTGCCTTCCATAATTTTAAGGGGCGTTTTTGCCTTCCATAACACTTGTGCCCAGCTAGGTCTGCATCCTCGATAGTGAATTCGATGATACAGAGATCTAACCGTGAAAACTCTCTTGGTCTCGAGTCCCCAGCGCATCTGATCTGGGCCTTGAGCACACCTCGCACCGGTCCGTGTGATGTGTGCTTGTAATTCAAGCAGTCACTGATGTAATTCTGGGGTAAGAGTTCCTCGGAACGATGGCCTCCAATTGCCTCTTTTACAAGTCTCGACCACAGATATATTTGGTCGATTCGTTTTCTCATACAGCTTTGGGAAAGTTTTCTTAAAAGTATGGGCACCACACCATTTGTCCCACCAGAATCTGGTGAACCATCCATTACCGATAGCCGATGTAACTGCTGAGTTGAACGGTCCGCTTGCTTTGGTAATTCCTTTCCAGAATCGAGAAACTCTAGACCCTATTCGGAAGCCTAAACTTCTCATACCTTTTCCCCGAAGGTATGGTTGAATGAAATCTTGCCATCCTTCCCCGCTGTGGTGAAATACCTTCCACTACCATTTCCCCAAAAGGACAAGGTTCATATCTCTAAGGTCGATGATGCCTAGCCCTCCATGCTTCTTCTTCATGCAAGCAATACTCCATTTGATCAGGTGGTATCCTCCCCTATTCGAGTCTGTCCTTTTCCAAAGGAATCTTTTTCGGATTCGATCAATCCTTTGGATTACCCATTTAGGAAGCTCAAAAAATGACTTGTAATAAATGGGCAGATTAGACAACACTAAGTTGATGAGAACCACTCTGCCACTGAGGAAAAGCAATTTTTCTTTCCAACCCGACAACCTGTCCTCCACCCTGTCTATGATAGGTAGTCAGTCCGTCTTAGTAAGCTTCCCTGGCTTGAGTGGGAGTCCTAAATATTTGATTGGGAACTCGTCTGTCATATAGCTTAGAATGGTCGCATGGTCTTGTGCCTCTACATCGGAAAGTGCAATTGGAATCAAATCACTCTTGTGGAAATTGATCCTGAGACCTGACCAGATTTCAAAACAGTAGAGGGCTCCTTTAAAGCAGACTGTCTCTAACATATTCCCGTTACCAAAGAGTAGGGTGTCATTAGCATACTGAAGAATTGTGCACCCTTGGTTAGATTGACTGTTAGGCACGAGCGATATCCAGTCTTTTCTTCGACAGTTGCCTAGCATGCCCCTCAGTACATCTGATACGATGGTGAATAGCAGAGGAGACAGCGGATCCCCCTACCGAAGCCCCTTCTTGCAAGGAAACGGTGGATCCGGCTGTCCATTTACCGAGATTGCCATTTTACTGCTGTATAAACACTGTTTGATCCATCTAATCCATTTAATCCCGAAGCCTTTCCCTCTGAGAGCTTTCAGCAAACACTCTCAGTCGATGGAGTCATATGCTTTCTCGAAGTCTAGTTTAAGGAGGAAATTCTTAGACTGACCTGTATGGCAGTGGTGGATGACTTGTTCTGCAGTAGCCACACAATCCAGGATACATCTGCCCTTAATGAAACCGTTTTGTGTTTTGAAAATTAAACTGTCCATTATGCTTTCCAGGCGGATGGCCAGGATCTTTGTGATGATCTTAACCAAGCAGTTTATGAGGCTGATCGGTCTAAAATCCCGCACCCTCAAAGATTCCGCCCTCTTAGGAATCAGAACTACTTCCGCAAAGTTGAACATGCCCAATCTGAGATTGTTATGGAAGAATTCATCCATCAACACCATAATATCCTCTTTTATTTCTTCCCAGAACACCTTGAAGAACAGCATTGGGAATCCATCTTACCCAGACGACTTGTCTGCTCCCATTTGTTTGATGGCATTTTTCACTTCCATTTCCGAGAAAGGTGCTTCCAAGTTAGAAAGCATTTGCGCTGACTTGTTCTGACAGCCCTGCCAGAAGTCTTCCCTGAGCGGGACCCTAGAATCATTCTTCTTCCTAAAGAGGCCCTTGTAGTAATCTTGAAAGGTTTTGGAAATCACGGTTTCGTCTTGTGAGGTTCCCGTATCCATTTGTAGTGATAAGATTAGGTTGGACCTACGTCTTGCGCTTGCCACTCGGTGGAAGTAGGCCGTGTTCACTTCTTCCTCTTTGAGCCACGAAATCCTCGACCTTTGCTGCCATTTGATCTCCTCCAGCTTATAAAGATTGGCGATATTTTCTCGGAGGTCTAGCAGCCTGTTTCTTTCATCTTGTGACATGACTCTCGTTTCTTCCATTCTTTCTAGCTCATTAATGCCTTCCAAAAAGGAGTCTTTTGCACGCCAGATGGTCGAAAATCTAGACCGGTTCCACCTACGCAGCCACTTTCTCAATCTGCAGACTTTTTCACACCATCGGGATGCTGCATCCGTACTAGTGGTTAGGAGCGCCCAGTTTTCCATCACCATGTGGTGAAATCCTTAGATTTCCAGCCAGACCTTCTCAAATCTGAACCTTCTTGGTCTTTGAGGTCCCTGTACCTGGCATCAAGTAGGACCGGGTGTGATCTGACGTAGATTGAGGGATAGATTTAGCGCTTGCTAATGGGAATTTAGCCTCCCAATCCATCGATACAAGAATCCTATCCAATTTGGCCATAATCGGGGTTGCTTGCATGTTTGACCATATAAATAGTCTGTCATTGATTGGAATATCTATTAGTCCTAGTTTCGTGATCACCCTATTGAACTCTTCTCTCACTACAAACTGCATGGGATATAGCGGCATATCTTTTCCGGCGTTTCCACAACGCGCCGCTATAGGTATAGGAGAATTTTATTTTATAAAAAACACACTCTCTGTAACGGTGTGTGGCAACAATGCCGCTATAGACTCAAACAGTAACGCCATTATATATATATGTATAACCTATCATGGTGGGTATATATACGCACCGTTATAGGGTGTGGGTAAATAATGTTCTGAAAAGCAACCCCGCTATAAACGCCCGCTCCCCTTTTTACTTCCCCCAATTTTTTTAACCCTAATCCCGCTCTAAAACCTCGTCTCCGCTTTCTTCTTGCTCGATCAGCACACCAATCTAATCCCCCTCCGCTCTAAACCCTCACTTAATCTAATCCCCCTCTAAACCCAACCGCGTTTCTTACCGCCTCCCTCGCGCACCTCACCTCCCTCGCGCGCCTCACCTAATCCCCTCCCCACTCACCACCTCACCACCTCCCTCGCGTGCCTCACCTAATTCCCTCCCCACTCACCGCCTCACTCCCTCGCGCGCACCACCCTTGCCGCTCCTCCTTCACCGCTCCTCCTTCGCCGCACATCCTTCGACTGCCCTAACCCATTGCCGCCGCCCTTGCCGTTGTCAGCGCTCTTCGACTGCCCTTTTCCATTGCCGCCCCCCGCCCTTGCCCTTGCCGTTGCCGTTGCCAGCACCCTTATCCATCGTCTAATTTCGGTACTGTTATTATTCAATCTTGTTTATTATCTTGTATGATAATTTCGGTATAGTTATTATTCAATCTTGTTTATTATCTTGTATTCAATCTTTTTTTTTTGACTGGTATCTTGTATTCAATCTTGTTTATTCAAGAAAAACTGAAACTTTCTTACAAAATCTATAAGACATTAGTTTGAAAATCCAAATTTTGCAGCCCTATGCTCTCTACCACATTGATTTGAACCTTTATTTTAGGGGAAAAAATATAAACAAAGAGCAAATAAGATCATAAATTATAACAGAGGTTTTTTTTTCATATGATACTTTTTAAAGATTTCGACAGACTTGGTTGCATTTAGTTGCATTTACATTTGTTATGAGTATGCTCATGCCTGTAGTATAATTTCAAAAACTAAATGTTTATAGGTTTGAAACTTAATCCTGTGCACATCTGTTGTTCTAGACCTTGGTTTGAAACTCAGTTTAGGAACAGGGTATTAACATGTAATTTATATACTATTGAAAATATCAGGAGTTTCTATATGCAAAATCACTATTGTGAGCTTGCTCAGGAAGGAGCCAAATGAAGAAACCAGGATTAGTTTCTCCATTTAATCGTTGCAATGAGTACTCTAACATGTTCCACCCATTCAACAGTATCCACTTGGACACCTGATAGAAGAATTAAGAAAGAAAACTGAAGATTTAACTGAGTGTAGATATTTAGCAACATGTATATCTAGCCATTTAATTGCTCAACATTAGGTATAAATGAGTAGCATTTGCTCTTTCTTAAAACCATATTGCTACCGAAATACATATTCGAATAAGATAACAAAGTAAGATTCATTTTTTTCTTCAAAAAATAATGAAAGAAAATAAGCAAGATTTATTTCATCTTTGGCTGTAATTTCTAAACCTCTTTCAAGATGTATGGAGGGGCTTGCTATTTAAACTGCTCAGCATTAGGTCTCAATGGGTTGAATTTGCTCTCTCCCCACACATACATTTAGGAATCATAGTATTCCCTTGTTTCTTTATTTTTATTTCAAATCAAAATATTAATGAATTATGTCATTTTCGAACAATGATCTATTTGCTTTTGTTGCATTCATTGCATCTGTAAACACTTTTTTTCACCATATCATACTTTTTCTATACATGTTATCTTGATATTGTCTTTTATAATGGTTTCTTATTTCTTCTTCTGGTAAAGAAAATTTCTGCCTCATTCAAGTGAGCCTTGTACCAGTATTGGGTGTAGTTGGTGAGCAAGTAAATATTCTTGCCTGCACATTTGATCATAAATAGGGATTGCAAATCATAATTTATCATAATGTGAATATTAAGAAGTACATATAATCTTCCCAAAAAAATCTTATATTAAAGAATCTTAGAATTTTGTTTGATCAATAGATATTTGTAGATTTAATCTTTCAATACCTTTTTCATTCTGCAGAAAACCAAGCTAACACAACACAGTGTGAGGGAACTAAGGGCATTGGGTTTGACTCCTGATCTACTAGCATGCCGCTTAGCTAAGGTATAAGCATCAAAAGTAGTTTTTTCAAGAGTACTTAATAGTAGAGACAATGCTTGATTATCTGTTCATTATCTTTTGTATCATATGTTCAAAATTATTTTAGATTAAGGTGATCTTGATTCTTTGTTCTAGATTAAGGTGATCTTGATTATTTGTTCTTTATCTTTATTATATAAGATACTAACATAGTAGCATGTTTGTAAAAACATTGTACTTTGTATGTTCTTTTCATGGTGAGTACTCTATCTTCTGATATTAGGGTTTTAAAGTATTCATTTGATGATTTGGTAGCCGAAAATATTACAGTTGAAGAAAAAGAAAGCATTACTGGAAATGAAAAAGCTAGTTTACTATGCAATCTATAAAACCTGAAAAGGAATAAGTCTCTTTATTTGTAGCGAAATTATGTTATTATTATATTACTATTATTGTTACCATTGTTATTGTTGTTGTTGTTGTTACTGTTATTATGTTTAAATTACTCTTGCTGTACAGATTGATGTACAATTTAATTTATTTATATTGTGAATAGGTAGGATTAGAATCACTAAACCTTTTTAATTTTAATTTTATTAAAACTATTCTATGTGCAAGTTTCGTATCGTACTTGGTTGCTATATAACAAATTATTATTGGAGATGATGTCTTGCAGTACATGTCAGCTACATAACTTTATGGTTCTGATATTATGACTATATTTTCCTTTGCACTTATCTGTATGATTGTTTGATGCAAATACTATTGGAACTCCAACATTAACATATTTTTCACAATTTTTCTCGCAGCCTTTATTGGAGAGTACAAAGGAGAAGCTTTCAAAATTTTGTCATGTTCCGGTGAGTATATATGCTTTAAAGTGCTCATGGCTCATCAATGTTTGCGCACTTAGTCTTGGAATTCTGCTTGTTCCTCCAGGTCGCTAACATTCTCAATATTCATGATGTTCCTAACATTTGGCATGTTCCACTACTACTTCGGGTGAGTTCCTTCTAACTTTTACTATCTTGATGATCAAATGGAATGGTTTAAGTCGTCATATCATTTTCATGCATTCTTCAGTATTAGGTTTTGGGTTAAAGTTAGGGTAATTTCAAAAGTTTAGTTTCAGAGTCTGATCTGATCTTCATATCTCCATCCAGAACCAAAATGCTCATGAAGCTATACTAAAATAGTTGAACTGTATCAGGTAAGATTTACATTTGGTTTTTCTCTTCTATTATACTATTCGTAGAAGTCCATCTATTTCCCGAGAGCTGATTATGTAACCTTATTTCAGCATCTCGTCTTCCCCAGATTTCCATGCATGGACAAAAATGGCAGAGTCATATGATAAACTCACTGACTCTGTTAGTGTTACTGTTAACTTTTCGAACTTTTTTATTTTCTTTCTGTTCATACATTTGTGTTTCCAATTAATGCTTGGGAAAAAATACTGGTTTTGCAGGTTAAGATCGCTATGGTTGGAAAGTATACAGGCCTGTCAGATGCCTATTAATCAGTAATAAAGGTGAGGCTATAGTTAAGCAAATCTTTGGTTTTGTACAAATTAGTCAGTAATGGCTCAAAAAATTTAAAGCTGTAGTTGTTTTGGTAAAACTTTTTTGGGGTAGAAGAACATTTAGGTTGTTGAAGCAGGCCAGTATTCCATGTAGCTTTGTACAATAAACATGTAATGTTCTGTAAACAGTTTTCATTATTTAAACATTTAGGTTGTTGAACATTTAGGTTGTGGTGCGCATACGATAACTCTGGTACATCTTATTGTTTTCATTATTTAAGCTCACTTAGTTGGTTATATAACAATATGCCAGAGTTGTTCTTGCATTTTGGTTCCTGGTGGTTTTGGGGATCGTGGAGTGCAAGGAATTTTTACAGTTTTTATAATGTTCTGTAAACAGTTTTAATTCTGAGAAGTATATTTAATTTTGGTATCAGGAATTTTTATTACTCTATTTAAACTTGAACTAATTTCGGTATCAGAATTTCCAATTCCTATGTTTATACTAGACCTAATTTTGGTACTAGGATTTGCTATTACTAAGTTATACTAGACCTAATTATGTGATTGAATACTGGACCTGCTTATGATATCAAGATTTGATACTTAATTCTGAGAAGATTTGGGAAAATTTGTATTATGTGCTGAAATATTTGGGAAAATTTTGTACCCAGGTAGAAAACTAGATACTAATCATGGTTGTTCACATAGTTGTTTTTGTGAGTCTAATTCCTCACAGAGCAAATATGATTTTAGAGGTTCTGAGCATACATTGGGATATAACATGTTCATTTTTGCATGAGTAGAGAAGGCACGCAAAATGTTTTGCTGATATAACATGTTCAATCAAGTAAACGATCCCTATTGCATACATAATGTTTTGCTGATATAATGTTTTACCTGCATGTGCTTGTCCATGAAGCGAATCTAGTTCTATTTGAAGATCATGCATGCCAAATGCATATTTAACATGGTTTTTGTTTTCCACATATTTTAACAGATTCTATCTTTGAATGTAAGAATTGTCATGGTGTATGAACTATTGGATATGTTACTAGGCTTAGAAAGTATATTCTTGGAAGTAACAAATCCTTGCTTCCAGAATCTTGGAGTGTTAAAAATGTTCTTATACATGTGAATTTAAAGAACAATGTGCATGGATGATCAGGTTTACTGTTACCCTGCTCCCTTTTATATTTTTTATATATGATATGATATATCATAGGAAATGTTTATATCATAAATAACTACATTTTTCTGTATATATATATATATATATATATATATATATATATATATATATATATATATATATATATATATATATATATATATGATTAATGTTACTTTGTAGCAAAAATTTTCTTGTGCTGATGTTGTTAACGGATGGGTGGATAAATTGGTCTCTAAGAAATGGAGGGACTACAAGAGCTTCCTAAAAGGAAAGAACTATGTGCCAGAGAGGACCAAGGCTGAGAATGCGATGGCGGTTTCTGTAGGTGTGACACCACAAGATTGGCAATTTCTTGTCAATTTTTGGAGAAGTGAAACGGGAAAGGTATATACTAATGCAACTTTCGTCCTTTTGTATTTTATTGATGATATATTTTCATTGATGTTGAGAATTATAATCATTAACAGAGAAAGACTGACATCAGCATAAAAAGTCGAAAGATGTTGAAACTGAAGCACACTACTGGGAGTGCCAGCTTTGCGGTAGTTCGAGATGAGCTGGTAAACTACACTTCAAATTTTTTTTTAAGTCCTTTTATTATAGTTGTATTTTATTGATGATATATTTTTTGAATTCTTTTTATTATAGTTATATAGTTATATATCAAGATCAACAGTGTCCATCACTGATTTGGATGCCCACTGAGACAACTGACCATAAGGATTTATAACACTAATCAATACACACACAAAGACAAAAATATGTTCTTAAGGAAATGCATGCAAAAGAAATGCAAAATGTAGTATAATAAAATCTTTAGGAACTTTCTGGAAAAAATAAATTGAAAACATTTTATTATAAAAGAATAGGGATAATAAATTTCAATTTTATAACTAAGACATCCAATTCATTTTATTTGAAGTATTTTATTATAGTTCTAAATACTGAACTTGTATATAGGAAGCATCAAATGAGGGAGAGAAGATCGGCAATGTAGATTTTTTTGAAACTACCCACACGGGTAAGGATGGAAAATTTAGGGATGACATGTCAGCCGATATTGTGGTAAATAAAAAGCTTTCAAATTAATTTCAATTTGGTATTTAATCTTTTCAATAAAATAATTTTGAAAATTAAATTTGTCTTTGTTATCTTTTGCAAAAAGATGCCAGAAAGAAGATTGAGGAAATGTCATCTTCTTTTTCCGCCGATCCATTGACGCTACAGTGTCAGGTTCTCTCTGAATTGAGGGGACGTGAGCGTCCCGGTCGTGTGCGTGGGATGGGGCTAGGACCAACACCCACCAGCATCTTCGGTTCTCGTACATGTTTTTCCACTGGGGCTGGGCCCATACAGGATGATGCTGATCAGCTGAAGGCAACAGTGGCACGTCTGGAGGCAGCAATGGTTCAAATGGCGACGTTGGTCCGGCAACAATCACAACGAATTCCAACTCAAGCACCGGTTAGTATTCTACAACTAAATACCCACTTTTAACTAATTTAAATTAAATAAGAGTCAACGTTAGTATGTGTATGTGTATGTGTTGCCTCTCATATCAATTACTTTACTGAAATATTTATGTTTTTTCTATAGGGCCAGCGTATTCCATCGGTTTCCAGTCACGCACATACACTAGGACAAAATAACGATGGAATTGGAAGCAACAGTGGGCCGCACGAGGAGACTCCCCTGCTGTAGTTTGTCGAATTTGGACTTTTTTAAAAATATTTTGTAGGAATTATATCTATATTTTGTAATAACTAAGTATTGTACAATATATACATTTGATACTCGTTGTGTGACAGTTTATGTGTTACATATTTTGTTTTCTATTGAGTTGGTTTTTGTGATGTGGGACTTTTGGTTCTTGATTATGATGTTATTATTGATTTATCTGATTTGCATTTAAATTTAATATTATTACATGTATTTGTATATACAATTAATTACTGGTTTTTTCAATTGAAAATTTTATAATTATAATAAAAAATAAAAAAAACTTATCGCGGCGTTTTCCAAGAAACGCCGCAATAGGTACTACAGCTTTTGAGTACCTTCTACTGCGGCGCTGGACAAGCGCCGCAGCAAGGTACCAATGGTAGCTTGTAATCGTGGTGTAGTCCCGGCACTTGCAAAAGGCGCCGCTATGGCTCTATTTTTTTTCAAAACAAAACGTTCCTGTAATGGCGGTTTGGCAATGTCGTTATAGGTGGACACCTTATAGCGGCGGCATCTGTAAACGCTGCGATAGCCTACATGGCTATAACGACGCACGTTCTAACGGTGCTTTTAGCGGCAATTTCAGAAGCACCATTATGAGCTATAACGGTGCCAAAAAATGTCGCTATAGCCTTGTAAAAGCGCCGCTATAGCCTGTGCGGTTTGTAGTGTCTGTGCCTGTCGCTGAAACCTCTTTCCTTGTGCTCAAAAGCAAATCTAGTGATATTGAAGTCCCCCCCGACAATCCAAGCTCCCAACCATCGTTGTTGAATACCGATAAGCTCTTGCCAAAAGGCTTCTCGATCTGTAGCCACGTTCGGCCCATAGACAACAGTGATCGTCTACACCCAATTATCAGATCGTCATTTTAGCCGGATAGTCAGAAAAAACGTTCTGCAGTACTCTGCAGAGCATGTGAAGATATCCGGGTTGAACCCAATAGAAATCCCCCCCCCCCCCCCGATGCTCCTGCAGACGGGCGCAACACCCATTCCTTGATCCTGCTGCCCCCTACTCTTTTGATTTTAAACCCATTCGTGAGTTTGGTCTCCTGTAACCCTACTACATTCGTCTTGGAGCTCTTAATTACATCCCTAACCATATCTCTCTTCCCCCAATCCCCCAGCTCCCTAACATTCCAGAATAGTATATATATTGGGCGACTGTGTTTAGGTTTATCGTGGGTGTGGGGCGGGTGTCTTCCTCTCTGACCTCCGTCGAATCAGAGTCATATCGTATGTCTATCTGAGAGTTCGTCTTAGCCCGACCAGTTTCCCATCCCCTAATTTTGTTGAACAGAAGAGCATTATGCTCTTTGTCACAAACTTCTAAATCACATGTATAAGCTAGGAAAAAAATTCTGAATCTGACATGAAATTTAAAACAGAAGCTAAAAAACTTCTCGTATCTCTATCATCGAATTTTGCCACTTTGGCTGCCGCGGCAACTTCCAGGTAGTCATCCAGGGACTCCGCATGAGCCCTCTTAGGCGACCGTTGTACCCTGAACCCAACTGTTCTGCTAGGCGCTTTGCAACTCAGGTCAGGAGCTGATTCTAGGAAGGTGGATAAGATCATCTCTGGTGAAATCTTACACTGTGTATCAGCCACAAACTCAAGATCCCCTGACTCCTCATCCGTAAATGAGAATTCTTCGTCTAAGTTTAAGTGCTCTGCTAAGTCCTCATCACTATCTGCCTGGTGAGTTTCTAGTTGTAAAGCAGTCTCTCTCGTCACGGACTCCTCAGTGAGCCCACAAATTGATGACGATTCTGTCAGAATAGTAGTGCTTCCTGTCGCTTCCTGTCGCGGACCCTTCAATGGGCCCACTACTCATCGGTAGTTGTACTTGATTGTGTTTGGGCCCCTCTTTGGGCCCACTAACACTCATATAAATACCCCCCCTTAACTTCTCCTCTTCACCGCCCGAGCCATTTAACCCTTCCGTTCCTTCGCGGAGTAGCACACCCTCAGTCTCTAAAATCCCGCCTTTCGCTGTCTTCTTTGGTGCGCGTGCTCTGAGCGTCTCCTCGTTTCTGTCGCCATCTCCACGTGGCACATGCTGACTGGGGGTCTCCGTGGTCGAGGGCGTTATTATCAATGGTCGACTACCCCTCTTCTCGCTGCAGACTTCACCTACTCCCTTCTCTTTCATTTTTTCCCCTCTTCTCCACTGCCATTACCAACTCTCTTACTGCTCTGAGCTTTGCTCTTGATCTAAAGCCCCATCTCTTGGGTTGCTCTCCTTTTGGGTGAAAACTCTGTTAGAGGGTCTTTAGAGCTTCGTCTTCTTTCCCAGAATGGAAGTCTGCTCTGTCGACTTTCTACCCATAGCTACCCACTCTTGTCCCTTTTAGAAACTGCTCTGCATGTCTTGCATGCCATTTTGTGGGCCGCTTTTGCTCTTTTTCACTTTAGCGCGACCTGCCTCCACTCCCTTCTCCACCCTGGCCTCTCTCACACCAAAACCCATGTGTAGACTGCCACTTTGAGCTTTGCCTCGATCCTCCTTTCGTAGGTTAATTTTCTGCACAGCGAGACCTTCCAAATCTGGTCTATTGCTCCGATCCACCGTTGGATCTGTTGATGTAGTTGTCCCTGAAAGTCTTGGGTCGTTGGATCTGATGGTCATGGCTCTTCCTCGACCATCTTTGAGATTAGTGCCACTTCCCGGTTCTGATCCCTCCACCGTGCGTCCTTAGCTTCGCTCCTGCCCTTTCGCCGCTTTGATGAGCTCTCGGTGAGCCCTTTCCACTTCATGTGCTCCATCAATGGTGAGATCCCGCTGTGGCGCCACCACTTGCTTGTATGATCTGTTATGTAGCGCCCCGAATTTCTAATAAAGTAACTTAGAAAATATGTGGCACTTTCCCAGCGATCCACTTCAATGTAACAACATACATAGCCCGAAAACTCAAATTATTTTATTCCAAACATTAATACAATAATCTTTTTCAATTGCAGCGGAAATACGAACACCTTGAATTAAAATATTCTTTTACAACACTCCTCTTTACAAAATTACACAAGGCTCTATTATATCACTCATAAGCTCTAAGGCTAACCCAAGCATCCAAGCCTCCAACTCTAAGCAACAACCTGCATCATATGAGGCTAGAGTTGAACCCTAACCCCCAAACTAAAGGGGTCAGCCATAAATGGTGTGAGTGATATAAACAAACAAACATAAATAAACAATAAACATAAATTCTCAAGCAACATGTATTGAACAAAAATACATAAACTGGACATGTAATATGAAACATGAAACGATAGGCCAGTACATGCGTGAAACCAAGTCGAGAAACAATACCAGCGATCAAATATCCGTAAAGCAAATCACTCTCAAAATAGTACAGCTCAACTGCACTGTACAGTCGACTGAATAATTCAGCCATTCGACTGTTCACTCCCAAATACCTGGTTATCGGACATTCTCAACACCACGGTACATATCCAACTATCAATCACTAATAATGCCATAGATCGGATACCCATATATCCATCTACAAAGACTAAAGATAATATAGATCGGATATTCGGTTATCGGTCACTAATAGTAACTCCCAACACCGCAGATTATATCCATCTACAAAGACTAACAATAGCATAGATCGGATACCCGGTTATCGATCACTAACAGTGACTCCCAATACCGCAGAATATCCATCTACAAAGACTAACAATAACATAGATCGGATACTCGGTTATCAGTCACTCACAACACCGCAGATTGGATACTCGGTCATCGATCACTAACAGTGACTCCCAACACCGCAGAGTATACCAACCCCAGAGACCAATGACTCCCAATACCGCAGAATGTACCCATCTACAAAGAACTAACAATAACATAGATCGGATACCCGGTTATCGATCACTAACAGTGACTCCCAATACCGCAGAATATCCATCTACAAAGACTAACAAAAACATAGATCGGATACCCGGTTATCGATCACTAACAGTGACTCCCAACACCGCAGAATATCCATCTACAAAGACTAACAAAAACATAGATCGGATACCCGGTTATCGATCACTAACAGTGACTCCCAACACCGCAGAATATCCATCTACAAAGACTAAAGACTGAAAAGAACATTCAAGTTTGTCGAAACTTAGCATCACCAGTCGACTTACGGAGTAGTAAGTCGACTGCCCTGAGAACCAATATGCAAGATTATAACAAGTATGATAAGTCGACTTAATAAACCATCAGTCGACTTACCCGAGACAATTACCAACAATTCTCAAGAAACATTCCAAGTGCTAACAGTCGACTGATAGAAGTCATGGTCGACTGTCCCGAAAAGACTGAACAAATTTTACTCAGCAGACCAGTCGACTGATATCAGTCCCAGTCGACTGTCCCGAACAGTTCTCGAATGACTGAAAGTACAGCAGTAGAGTTGTACCAGTCGACTGATTCGTAGGACAGTCGACTGTCGGCCTACTATTCTCACAAATTAGGTCTGAATACGAAAATCAAGACTGGTGTTTTCTAACGATTCATTGCTTATGAAAGTAACTCGTATTTAGTCAAAAGTGACAATCTCAAGATGATCCACATTATGGATACAATACTAAATTCTTATGTTCTCAATTCCTAAATCTTCCATTAGGGTTTCTCAATACTCAATTCTTTCACCAATAATAGCCAAGATCTTTTCATAAACCCAAGACCCAGATGTTCATGCATCTGATCCAAACCATACTTAAATCTTAACATGATTTCGAGCAACCAAGAATTTGTTAAACAAGATCTACTAACATTCATGGATTTCACATGCATATTACGAATGGCAACCATGGCATCGATTTCATACAAGATACGAAAACATCAAACAAAATAGCATACAATCATACACATAAACAAAACAAGTTCATATCACTCACCGTTAGAATCAAGAAGATCCACGAAAAGCCTTCCTTTGCTAGATCCAAAAACTTCTTCTCCAATCACCAAGAAAACAATATAATGAAATCTGAGTTATGCAGCGAGTGACGGCTGCAACTCTCTTTATATAGGCCGGGAATTAGGTTTTTAGGGTTTCCAAATACTTTCGCAAAACATTCCCTTCAAAACACAATTATATATATATATATATATATATATATATATATATATCTACTCTTGGAAATTCATCTAAAATTCATTAAAATTAGGATTTAAGAGAAAATATACTTCTAAATCTTAACCAATACTGTTCAAAACGTCCAGGATTACATTTTTACACTTTAAACCCTTAAAATGTCAATTTTGCAAAAAGATCCTTCTTTCATCAAAAATTGCAAATAGATCCATTTAATTTCAGAAAAATCTGGAAAAATAGTAAATAATTCCCAAATAATAAATAATGATTTTTTATAGAGAAAACTTAATTTTTCAAATATCTCAAAAGTCATTTGCACGTGTTTTGCACGTGTACAAAAGATAAATCTGTTTAGAAAATATCAATTAAATCCTCAAAAATCATTTAAATTCATTTTCAAATAATTAAAATAATATTTGAAAATACGGGGTTCTACATCACTCCCTCCTTAGAAGAGTTCTGTCCTCAGAACTACGGCTAATGAGGTCCGAACAACCCACTAACAATGATTGAAAACTCATGGGTAGAAACATAAATCTTAGGAAATACAGTCACACCAAAGAATGTATTCCAACAAAACAAATACATCACACATAAGAAACACAATCATGCCAAGAATTCAGAAAAACAAGCTTCCGCTGCGCGACTCTGATAAAGCCACGCTGCAACAACTACTGAACTCCTGCATCTACAACTGACCTTCCACATCTGCTTCATTCTTCCAAGAATCAGTGGCCACTCTCTCCTTAGAAAGGACATGACTAAGGATAGCCACCTCAAGACCTTGCTTGGAAACACCTTAAGCTCCATACTTAAGACTATCAATAAATGGCGACACAATCATATGCAAGAAAACAGTATCAAATAAAACTTTGTCTTTATTCCATTAATCCAAATAAACTTGTTACATGAGGAAAATACTCAATCTTCAATTATTCCCAAAATAATAGTTTTTACTTGATACAAAGAATAAATTCTTGCATACCCAGATCATATTTCTGGATTGCCCGCATCCTCCTCAGTCAATGCGAACACTTGCCCCTGTTTCGGATCCTTGTCTTTCCCTGCATTCTCTTTCTTCAGTTGTGGACACTATGGTCGAATATGCCCTTCTTGACCACACTGAAAACAAGTCTGCTTTGCCAACTTCGGACATTCCCTCCGTTTATGTCCTGTCTTCCTGCAGAAATAACAAGTCACCTCCTGAGTTGTCGGTGCCTTCTGCACTGGATCACTGGACTTGTTCTGCTTCACTGGGAATTCCTTCTCATCCTGGTCATCTGCTGGCCTCTTTTTCTTGTTCCCGGTCTCCTGCTTCACCTGGGACTGGTCCATATCTTCCTCGGTCATAGCTGCTCTCCTGACCAGCTTGTCGAATCTTCTGATGCCCAATGGAACCATCCTTGACCTTAAGTTTGGCCTCAAGCCCTGCTCAAACTTTTTGGCCTTCTTCGCCTCGTCCACGACCAACTCTGGTGCGTACCTCGAAAGCTGAGCAAATTTAGTCTCATACTCCCGCACGGTCATGCTACCCTGCTGAAGGTTCAAGAACTCAGTCGCCTTCTTCTCCTGAACATTAAGAGGAAAGAAGCGATCTCTGAACTCCTCCAGAAAAGCTTCCCAAGTCAACTGCTGATCTCCCAGAGTCCTCTTCAGCGACTCCCACCAGACACCAGCGTCCTTCTCTAGCTGCATCGAAGCTAACTTCACCTTGCTGGCTGTCGGAGTCTCCGACACCTCCAAGATTGTCTGCATCTTCCTAATCCAGTCATCTGCTGCAGTTGGGTCAGCTTGCCCCTCAAAGACTGGCAGCCTCATCCTCTTAAAGGATTCAATCTGCTTAATCGGATCGGTGTTCACCAGTCCATGTCCAGCTCCATGATCTGGTGGCGGATTCTGCTGCTGAGCCTGCTGCTGATTCTGCTGCTGCGCCAAGTTGAATGCCATCAGCGCATTCAGGGTCTGATATACCTTGGCGAATTCAGCCTCAAGGTCAATCCCGCTCCTTGAGAACTACCAGATCCGTCCTCATTGTTGCCACCATTTCTGCCTCTGGGTGCAACCATTTTGAATACTGCAAAACGAGAGAAAAGTTAGAGCATCACACACACAATTCATACTCAAATCAATACCCTATGGTAAAACCATGATCATACCCGAAACCATAACATCATGTTTTAACTCTATGTGATACTCACACTCTAATGTCCACACCTAGGTACTCACTCTCTAGTGTCCACACCTAGGTTGGTTTTCATACTATTTCTATTATTACTATTGAAGCATGCTCTGATACCACTTTCTGTAGCGCCCCGAATTTCTAATAAAGTAACTTAGAAAATACGTGGCACTTACCCAGCGATCCACTTCAATGTAACAACATACATAGCCCGAAAACTCAAATTATTTTATTCCAAACAATAATACAATAATCTTTTTCAATTGCAGCGAAAATATAAACACCTTGAATTAAAATATTCTTTTACAACACTCCTCTTTACAAAATTACACAAGACTCTATTATATCACTCATAAGCTCTAAGGCTAACCCAAGCATCCAAGCCTCCAACACTAAGCAACAACCTGCATCATATGAGGCTAGAGTTGAACCCTAACCCCCAAACTAAAGGGGTCAGCCATAAATGGTGTGAGTGATATAAACAAACAAACATAAATAAACAATAAACATAAATTCTCAAGCAACATGTATTGAACAAAAATACATAAACTGGACATGTAATATGAAACAAGAAACGATAGGCCAGTACATGCGTGAAACCAAGTCGAGAAACAATACCAGCGATCAAATATCCGTCAAGCAAATCACTCTCAAAATAGTACAGCTCAACTGCACTGTACTGTCGACTGAATAATTCAGCCATTCGACTGTTCACTCCCAAATACCTGGTTATCGGACATTCTCAACACCACGGTACATATCCAACTATCAATCACTAATAATGCCATAGATCGGATACCCATATATCCATCTACAAAGACTAAAGATAATATAGATCGGATATTCGGTTATCGGTCACTAATAGTAACTCCCAACACCGCAGATTATATCCATCTACAAAGACTAACAATAGCATAGATTGGATACCCGGTTATCGATCACTAACAGTGACTCCCAATACCGCAGAATATCCATCTACAAAGACTAACAATAACATAGATCGGATACTCGGTTATCAGTCACTCACAACACCGCAGATTGGATACTCGGTCATCGATCACTAACAGTGACTCCCAGCACCGTAGAGTATACCAACCCCAGAGACCAATGACTCCCAATACCGCAGAATGTACCCATCTACAAAGAACTAACAATAACATAGATCGGATACCCGGTTATCGATCACTAACAGTGACTCCCAATACCGCAGAATATCCATCTACAAAGACTAACAAAAACATAGATCGGATACCCGGTTATCGATCACTAACAGTGACTCCCAACACCGCAGAATATCCATCTACAAAGACTAACAAAAACATAGATCGGATACCCGGTTATCGATCACTAACAGTGACTCCCAACACCGCAGAATATCCATCTACAAAGACTAAAGACTGAAAAGAACATTCAAGTTTGTCGAAACTTAGCATCACCAGTCGACTTACGGAGTAGTAAGTCGACTGCCCCGAGAACCAATATGCAAGATTATAATAAGTATGATAAGTCGACTTAATAAACCATCAGTCGACTTACCCGAGACAATTACCAACAATTCTCAAGAAACATTCCAAGTGCTAACAGTCGACTGATAGAAGTCATGGTCGACTGTCCCGAAAATACTGAACAAATTTTACTCAGCAGACCAGTCGACTGATATCAGTCCCAGTCAACTGTCCCGAACAGTTCTCGAATGACTGAAAGTACAGCAGTAGAGTCGTACCAGTCGACTGATTCGTAGGCCAGTCGACTGTCGGCCTACTATTCTCACAAATTAGGTCTGAATACGAAAATCAAGACTGGTGTTTTCTAACGATTCATTGCTTATGAAAGTAACTCGTATTTAGTCAAAAGTGACAATCTCAAGATGATCCACATTATGGATACAATACTAAATTCTTATGTTCTCAATTCCTAAATCTTCCATTAGGGTTTCTCAATACTCAATTCTTTCACCAATAATAGCCAAGATCTTTTCATAAACCCAAGACCCAGATGTTCATGCATCTGATCCAAACCATACTTAAATCTTAACATGATTTCGAGCAACCAAGAATTTGTTAAACAAGATCTACTAACATTCATGGATTTCACATGCATATTACGAATGGCAACCATGGCATCGATTTCATACAAGATACGAAAACATCAAACAAAATAGCATACAATCATACACATAAATAAAACAAGTTCATATCACTCACCTTTAGAATCAAGAAGATCCACGAAAAGCATTCCTTTGCTAGATCCAAAAACTTCTTCTCCAATCACCAAGAAAACAATATAATGAAATCTGAGTTATGCAGCGAGTGACGGCTGCAACTCTCTTTATATAGGCCGGGAATTAGGTTTTTAGGGTTTCCAAATACTTTCGCAAAACATTTCCTTCAAAACACAATTATATATATATATATATATATATATATATATATATATATATATATATATATATATATATATATATATATCTCTACTCTTGGAAATTCATCTAAAATTCATTAAAATTAGGATTTAAAAGAAAATATACTTCTAAATCTTAACCAATACTGTTCAAAATGTCCAGGATTACATTTTTACACTTTAAACCCTTAAAATGTCAATTTTGCAAAAAGATCATTCTTTCATCAAAAATTGCAAATAGATCCATTTAATTTCAGAAAAATCTGGAAAAATAGTAAATAATTCCCAAATAATAAATAATGATTTTTCATAGAGAAAACTTAATTTTTCAAACATCTCAAAAGTTATTTGCACGTGTTTTGCACGTGTACAAACGATAAATCTTTTTAGAAAATATCAATTAAATCTTCAAAAATCATTTAAATTCATTTTCAAATAATTAAAATAATATTTGAAAATACGGGGTTCTACATGTTATCTCTGAGCGACGATGCAGGAGTAGGGGTGATGATGGCCGGCTGCTCTGATTCTGGTTCCACTCGCTTGTCGAGGACGAACCGGACGAGATATGAGTCTTCAAAAGAGAAGATTTTGGCGAATCGAGGCATCAGTGCTATATCGGTACTCCTTATGAATGTTCTAGCCGAGACTATCTCTGATCTTCGCACCGTCTTCTCGTCTATCTCTACTATAGATCCAAACTCGGAGACAATCTCTTGGAGCGCCTCCCTCTTCCAAAAGTGAAGTGGAACGTTATGGATCCAAATCCATTACATGTCTCCTTGAGGGAGCTCTGCTCCGAAGCTAGGCATCCATGCGGTGAATTCGACTCTAAAGTGGCCAAAGTCGATAGTCCCCAAACCAATTACTTCAATAACCTTCACCGACGATGGGAAAGAGACCAAGAACTGTAAGTGGCACAATTTCTTTGCTACCCACTCTCTTTGGGCTTTCATTGGCCATTTTTCATTGAGGGCTTGGAGGAGATGCACCTCCGAAGGGCTTCCCGCTGTAACTCTGGCGATTGCACACTATTCGCGAAGCCATCTCTCCTCGTTCTTGATCGTCTCTAAACTCTTTGCGAGTCGAATGAAAGTGGGATTATCTGGAGACTTGCCTCGGCTCACCGGTCTTTCGTCATCGGTATGAGTTTCAACCATATTGGTACAAACATAAGATAGGTGCCCCCACTTCATACACTTTAGACAACGAACCTCTTTTGTGCATTCGCTCCTGTAGTGGCTCAAGTTGCCACAATTGAAGCACGGTATAGGCTTCCGTCTCCCCTTCCTTTGCTTCTTTTTGTGTTGGTGTTGTTCGATATGTTGGTTGGGTGAAATGCTTTGTCTTTTGCTTCTTTTTCCGAGCACTTGTACCTACGGTTCCCCCCCTTTTCCACCTCCTGAGTTCTCCACCACTGTAATCCCTTCTTGCAGGACTCCCTCATGGGCTCTCTCGATGCTGGATTTAAGCCTGGAGTTCTCCTGGGGTGGTGGGTTGGAGTAGTGGTAGGTGTTTGGTTGGGGGGGCTTGGACGGAGAGATACGAAGGGGTTCTTGGTATGCTCTGTGGTTGTTGTGATGGTGGGAAGAGCCTGCACCCTTGGGGTGTTGCTCTGATACTTCGTGTTGGATGTGTGGTGTGTATTGGGATGGTGGGTGATACTGGTGGCGATGATCATGGTTGTAACCCCTGTGGTGACGCAGGCCTGAAGGGGGAGTTTTCTTACGCCCATTGTGGCCAGTAGGAGGACCCCCTCTTTGGGCCCGTCCCCCGTGGGACTCCTCTTCTCGGCGATGATGCCTATAGTTCCTGGGCTCTTCTTCTCCATGGCGATGATGACTCAATCTCCTTTCCTCAGGACGCTGATGCGCACTTTGGTGTGCACATATCGAAGAGTGAGTGCGTCTGAGCCCCTGAGCTCCTCTCTTGTCAGGGGAGTGGGTCGGGAGTAGAGAGGGAGACGGGGTTACTGTGGGTGGAGCCACTGCAGTAGGGGGAGGAGATTGGTTGGGTATTGAAATGATTGACGATGGTGGTTGAGGGTGCTGTAGTGGCGACTGCAAAGATGTTGTTTCAGGAGGTGGTGGTGCCGGTGGATGACGGACCCTCTCATTAGACCCGCACCCACTGAATCCTATCTCCGATAGCGTGGGGAAGGCGTATTAGTAGTACGATGATGGGGAAGGAGGTTGGGGAAGCTTGCTTGCTTAGAGCATCCACAGTGGTGTTTCTCATTTGCCAAAAAATGGCTGCTACAGTAATAGCAAATAGAAGCGATCGCTGCAGTGGTCGTTTGCTATACTGTTTGCCAAAAAATTTAGAGACGGTATATGATATACCGTCTGTGGTTTTGAAATTAAATTTAAAAAATTAATTACTTATTAACTATTAAACTAAATTAATTAAATAATATAATAATAACTAAACCTAATTAAATAAATAACTAAACCTAATTAACTACCTAACCCATCTAATTATTACCTAAATCCCACTCCACCCGCTGATTATTTGACCTACTTTTTCACAGACGGGGAAACATTCCCCGTCTGTCCATTTTCCTTTTTTAATTTTTTTTTTTCCGGCCAATCATGGCCGTTCATGCCAAAATAAATAAATAAATAAATAAATAAAGGTTACAGACGGGATATGATATCCCGTCTGACCCTTTTTTAAAAATAAAAAAAATAATAAAATAAGCCAGACGGTATATCATTTTCCGTCTGACCATAATAAACTATATTAAAATTTCTGAGACGGGGAATCATTCCCCGTCCTTTATAATTTGAGAATTCTCAAACCGTTTCTCAAATTTGAGAAACAGATTTGGAGAGTTTGCTAAAAAATGGCAAAATGAAAAACCACTACAGGCTTCGTTTGCTAAAAAAATGGCAAAATGAGAATTATAGAAAACTACTGTGGATGCTCTTACATGAAAGGTAAAGTTGGCTTTCTCCTTTTCGTTTCAGAATGGAAGTGAAACAGAAGGAGCTAGGAGCGTTTGTTTGTTGAATTCAAATTAATAAAAAATGGATATGCTTCTTTCAAGTAAGTGCGTTTGTTTGTTGAATTCGAATAAATAAAAAATGGATATGTTTCTTTCAAGTAAGTAAGTAATGGGTCTACGTAATAATTTTGCCGGGGAGTGCGGACAAGACGAGACGCTGAAATTGTACTTTTTAATAAATATATTTTTTACGTTGAGAGAGAGAGAACCCTACACTACAGTACACTGCACTGCCCTTTCTCAGGCCCCACTTCGAAACAATTAAAGGAAGCAGGGGTGCTTTCACAAAATTCCACCATTCGACTTGTACAGCTTTTGATCATGTCCCACTGCATTAGTTCTACTGGTAAAGACCAAGCCCTAGCCTATCCCACATGACAAAAAAAGCGATTCATTCAATTCCAACCTCATTTTTTCTTAGTCTAGAGTGATCTCAAAGGAGAATACTGTTTGACTTGTGATATTGTGTAGTGTTTCGAGAGAGTGTCTCGTGATATACCTTTAATTTTTCCCTCCAATTTTTTTTTATAAAATTTTTGTGACAAAAAGACTGCACATAATTTGTTAGAGATTTCGGTTGAAAGAATACTATGCAAGTGCTGCCGGCCACGGACAACGGTTATAAGAGAGAAAAAAATTGAAATCTCCTCGCCTTGCATCATCAAACCCTTGTGTGTGTTATATATATATACTAGATTTGCCTGTGGCCACGTGCCTACGGTACGTCTTCAGAACGATACAAAACACGAAAAGTCTGTAAACAATAAAACAACAATTATGTAACTCAAATTTGAATAGTATGACAATAATTAGTTGTAAATAAAAGTCCATGTTTCCATTAACATATGTTGAAAAATAATTATAAATGGGAGTATAAAAACTAACTTTTTAGAACTTTAAGTATGGAGTTGAAGAGATATTTACTATCTATATAATAAATTACAAAGAAAGCTATCAAGTGGCTCACAATCAATCCCTCCTAAAATCAAAGGCCTAGATCGAACCTCATAAAACATATTTTTCATCCAAAATTTCAAACCCCAAAATAAATTTTTTCCCTCCAAAACTAAAAAACTTATTACTTTATTACTATCTCTCTCTTCTCTCTTCACCTTTTCATATTTCTCTCTTTCTCTCTCCCTATCTCTCTCTTCCATTCTATCTATATTTACTTAGAAATTTAGATTTTCAGAATTTTAATATTTTTTTTGCACATGCTATATTGAAAATAGTAAATATCTCTGAAAATCTAAATTTCTAAGTAAATATAGAAAGAATGGGAGAGAGAGATAGGGAGAGAGTAAGAGAGAAATATGAAAAAGTGAAGAGAGAAGAGAGAGATAGTAATAAAGTAATAAGTTTTTTAGTTTTGGAGGGAAAAAATTTATTTTGGGGTTTGAAATTTTGGAGGAAAAATATGTTTTATGAGGTTTGATCTAGGCCTTTGATTTTAGGAGGGATTGATTGTGAGCCACTTGATAGCTTTCTTTGTAATTTATTATATCTATACTATTATTAAGCAAAGCCTCATTTTAGCGTATTTTTACTATCATGCCCCCATAAACATAAAAGCTAAAAAAAATATATGAGGTTAATTTTGTAATTTTCACTTCACATTTAAAGTCTCCATAAAATCTATATACTTACTATTATACTATTATTAAGCAAAGCCCCATTTTAGCGTATTTTTACTATCATGCCCCCATAAGCATAAAAGCTAAAAAAAATATATGAGGTTAATTTTGTAATTTTCACTTCACATTTAAAGTCTCCATAAAATCTATATACTATTATTAAGCAAAGCCCCATTTTGACAGCTTTTTACTATCATGCCCCCATATACATAAAAAAAAGCTTAAAAAAATATATAAGGTTAATTCTGTAATTTTCACTTCACATTTAAAGTCTCCATACAATTCTGTTTCCTCAAAAATCGAAACCTTCTCTTCCTCTCCCTCCATCGAAGCCGTGCATTGTACGTGCATATCCCCAGTGCAAATTGTACGTGCTAACCCATAAAACGTGCATTGCACGTGCGGATTACTAGTAGATATATAATCTAACCTTACAAAACATATTTTCCCGCCAAAAGTTTTCTGAAAATTCAAATTCAAATCTTCCATCCAAAACAACTCCTATATTTATTTAATTTTTTTTCTCTCTCTCTCTCCCTCTTCTATATAATATTAAAAAATTAAGAAAATAAAATTTTTAAAATTTTTAAAATATTAAAAAATTTAAAATTTTTAAAATTTAAAAACTTTAAAAATAATTCAAAAAATCAAAAAAAAAACATATAATATGTTTTTTGCTCTATGTTTGCTACTTCAATTAATTTGCTGGACCTCCAAAACTATTTTTTATGATCAAACAAGGTGCACCGTTCCGAAGACGTGCGGTAGGCATGTGTCAACGGGCAAACCTAGTTCTTTAACATGTTCTGATGTTTTGTCTATAGACTATTTGGATATAGTAGATTCCAGCTATAGAGTTGGATTTTAAAATTTGATGCTCAATCATATTATTTTGTTTACCGAAGACTAGATATAATATTTGGAGACTTTAATATTGAAATTGTAAGTATTTTGTGTACATAATTAATATAAAGTGATCATACTATATATTCATTTGAGTTCTTAATGAGGTTTCTTCTATAATTGATTTTCTCAAAAACATAAAATTATTGTTAAAATACTCAACTGGTACGTCCACCAAGTCACATACACTTGGACATACACTTAGTGCACTACACTAAGATATGCTGTATATTAACTATATAATAAAACCCAAAGAAAGCTATCATTAAATAGGGTTGAAATTATTGGTCCAAATCTAATCTCGCGAAACATATTTTCTCGTCCAAAAGTTTCCCTCCCAAACTCAAATTCAAATCCCCTCAAAACAACATATTTATTTATTTATTTATTTATTTATTTCTCTCTCTCTCTCTATTTACTCAGAAATTAATATTTTCTGAATTCAGGTTTGTAAAATTTTTTGATTTTTTATGCATTTTTTTATTGTTCATGTTACATTGAAAATAGCGAATATCTTATCAACGGTTAAATTTCATCATTTTCTACACTCAAAGTTCTAAAAAGTTGGATTTTATACCCCCATTTATAATTATTTTTCAACATATACTGATAGAAACATGGACTTTTATTTAGAACTAATTATTGTTTTACTATTCAAACTTGAGCTACATAATTGATGTTTTACTGGCTCTCCTTCAATCCCCCAAAAATCAAAGGCCTACATCTAACCTCACAAAACATATTTTCCCCCCAAAAGTTTCTCCCCAAAACTCAAATTCAAATTTCCACCCAAAACAACTCCTATATTTATTTAATTATTTTTTGCTCTCTTTCCCTCCTTCCCTCCTCTATTCAAAAAATTCAAAAAATATTTTTTTTTAAAAAGTTTTTTAAAAGTTAAAAAGTAAAAAACTAAAAAATTTAAAAATTCAACAACTAGTGTGCACCGAAGGCCAAGTGCACACACGCCGTGTGCACCATAGGTGGTGCACAACGGAAGACTTCCCTATACGCCGTGTGCACCATAGGTGGTGCACAACGGAAGACTTCCCTATATATATATATATATATATCTTAATGCATAAGTTGGAGATCTCAGAATTGCTTGAAACTTTATACACATAATCTTAATGTCATGTAAACTGATGTAAAATATGATCAAAATTTGGATGACTCAAATCATTCATTTTAAAAGAACACCCATCTCTCCACTACTCTCTCGAAAATAAAAAGAGTTTGCTCATTTATATACATTTATATATATATATATATAAATGAGTTTGTGTATGTCGACAGGCTTGCTCTACAAAAAAAAAAAATTGGCCACTTTTAGTTTTTTTATTTTAACACAGTGCAAGGATATCGAATTTGAACTTCAAATTAAAGGCATTATATATAAGTACTCTGATAGAAAAGCACTTACAGACGGCCGCTTGACCTGTGTAGTTAAAGAACATTCAACATCGATCATGGAAATATTAATATTAGCATGACCGACAAATGGATCCACCTTGGGTTTTATCATAAGTATGTGAATTAAGAAAGCAAAATCATAGCCGCGAAGGAGACGGGGGCAAAAAAGTAGGAGCATGCTTTGAGATGTGCTCTCCATCCTAGCTGGAACTGGCATATAGGAAGATATATACAGGATCGGCCTTGACAATGTGAAGGCCCTGAATGAATAAAATGTTATGAGACCCTTCTTTAAGTAATTAAAATATAGTAATATATCAAAATAATTTGCATGTCTTAAATTATCAGAGAAATATAATCATATATAAATACTTAAATAGTATAAAAGCTTAAAACAGTTCCAAAGGTTCAAAAAAATCATCATGCAAACATTATAATAAATGACCACAAATATGTTTACCAGTTTCAATATATATTGACAGCTCCAAAATATTTTCAACTGTAAAATAAAATAACAACAATATAAAAGCATCAAGCATCATTTAGAATGACTTATTCTAACAGTTTGAGAAGCAAATTCATCAATAATGTTTTCTAAACCAATTTTTTCCAACAAATTATTTTCAATACATAAGATTGCTAATCCATTTAATTTCTCTTATGACATAGTCGATCACGAATAAAATTTTAACATTTTAATTTAGAAATACTTCTTTCAGCAGATGTCATAGGCACATACATTTAGCAATATTCTATAAGCAATCAAAACATTGGGATAACAATAAAAAACATGTACGAACTCAATGATTTCAATGGCTGTCTTTTAATCTGCTGGTAAAGTCACTTGTAACACTTTCAATTCAGAAATTAAATCATTTGAATCAACATCTACATAGCTATCATGTTTCAAAGCATTTTCAAGATTGACACAACAATTTTTCAACTTATTATCATCTAAAGATTTTAACTTTTCTGGATCAAACAAGAAAAAAAAAATGTCAGCAAATACTTGTAATTATTCAAATCTACTTTTAAGACAGCAATAACAACATTCACTACAATAATAAAATAATTAATTCTGAAAGAATTTTCAGCATATTGTGTGTTATCTTCATGTGTATTCTCATCAAATTGTTTCTTTCTTCGAATTTGACGTTTTTATGAAAAAATGGGTTCAATTTACATATCTAATGCAATATTTTTAGTAAAAATTATGGCATAAGTAAACTCATTCTCTCAATAACTTTCAAAAAAAGAAATCAGCCAACTCAAATGTTGTATGGCAACATCAATATGCATATCCTTAGATTGCAATATTTTGCTAACCATGTTAACACTAAACAAAACATCGTGCCAGATAATCATGCTATAAAAACTCAAAATTTGGAAGTTCACGGAAGCTATTGGAGCAATGTGAAGGGTTGTCCAGCGAAGAGAAAAAGAAAGAATTATGGCTTTTCCCTCCAAGTTGGACTGGATTCATTCTTGCATGAGGATGAGGGAATTAGATTTGAATTGGAAAAAAATTGGTAAAAAAAGTTGAATAAAAAATAAATAATGATGCTCTATAAGCTATAATAATTTTTTTTAATTTTTATTTATGATTACCAAGAACCATAATTACTTATCATTATTATCAACCCAATGCCCTAAATACAAATACCATTGGAAACTTGGACCCTTGGATTCTCATTAGATTTTTTAAAATTTAAACTAAAGAAATAATTGAAAAATTAGAAAATAATGACCATGTAAGACCCAAATTTTGAGGCCCAGAGCGGTCGCCCTTTGGGCCCTGCCACATGGCCGGCCCTAGATATATATTTCAGGCTTTCTTTTCCCAAGTAATGGGATTGGTGTAGTATAGCGAGCATACTGGGTAAATACCCCACTTTTCAAAAATATTTAGCCATATACCCTTCTTCCAAAAATATTTAGCTAACTACCCCTTTTAATTAAATAACCAAAAAGCAAAATTTTAGATATAACCCCACTCTAGAAAATATATACTATAATACACCTTAACCTTAAAAAAGCTGGATAATTCACAGAAAATAGAGAAACTAAAATTAAAAAATCTTTCAAAATTCAAGATTAGATACGTTGACAAAAGATTAGCAGAAAGTAAGCATGTTGCCAGTAAAGAAATATCAGATTACCTATTATTAACAACAAAAGTAACTAATCAACTACCTAAAGAAATACAAAAACAAATAGCATACAAAGTACTAGATTACAGAAACGAAGAAGCAAGTTGGTATTACCAACACCTACTAGCAGACAAAATAGTAGGACATGGAGCCAAAAATTTATTTAAACATACAAGACTTGGAAGAAGTTTACACTGGTCCTGAAATGTTCATTGATATAAGAAAAGATTTAAGAATCATAAATAAAAATATAAAAGAATTAGGAAGATATATGACAGAATACCCAGAAGAAGAAATGGGCATAACAGAAGAAGGTATGCAAGAACTAGAAGCCATAACGAAACTTAATATAAATATTCTAGAAATAGAAGATTTAATGGCAAATCCTAATTCAGAAGAAGTGCAAGAAGCATTGAAAAATCTAGATATAGCACACGAAGAAGTAAAAATGGACCAAGATAAAATTATTGAAAAACCTTCAGAAATTCCAAGTAGCATGTATGAAATCTTAAGACCACCACCTCACAAAAAGCCATACCAATTACCATGGAAATGGCAAAGTACAAAAAGAAGAACGCAACTAGGAAAAGGTAAAGAAAAAGAAACTCCAAAATATGAACCAACAGAACATTTCGAAAAAGGAATAGCAGGAAATGGAGAATGGTTAGACCTAGATTGCGTAAAGGATGTAGATAGAACAATTGAAGAATGGGTAAAAGCATCACTAATAGTAGGATTTAGACAAAACCTTAACGGCGATGCATTTGAAAAATTCATAGAAGCTACCTTTATGGGAGTAGTAGCGAAATGGTGGAACGGACTAGAAGAAAAAGAAAGAAATACTATAAGAAAATCAAGACCAATTGATGATAATGGAACTGAAGAAAGTTCAACACAACGGACTTTAGGCTTAAAAGAAATAATTACAAATTACGAAAAAGCAATAAGAACCGAATTCAACGTATACGATAAAGGTGAAAAACACACTATATATAAAAAGAATCAAGCAAGATGGAGACTAAGTAACTTAGAAATATGCGACATGTGCCATTTTGACAACTATGCTTGCGAATTCCGAGAATATTATCAAGATAGTTATTACACAAAAGAAGAACGGAGTCCAATTTTAGACTCATTCTTTTTAAAATTACCTGATCCATGGAGCATAAACATATATAGTGCATACATAAATGAGAAGGTAAAACCTGAAGTAGACACTTTAGGGTATAGAACGCAATTTGTAAAAGATTATAGAGACAAAGTATGCCAAGAAGCTAGAGCAACAATGAAATATTATAGAACGTATAAACAAAGAATCTGCTGTGAAGATGCAAGACCAAGTCATTGGGGATGCAATAATAACTATCGATTTAATAACTATAAATACACAAAAAGGAATAATCACAAATTCCAAACATATCAACCAAAATATAAGAAAACTTTTAAGAGGTATAGAAAACCTTTTAAAAAATACTTTAGAAAAATAAATAAAAATAAAAATAGGCAATATACGAAAAATCCAAAAAAATGTAATTGTTACATATGTGGAGAGGTAGGACATATATCACCAAATTGCCCTAAAAGAATGAAAAAAGAAAAGGTAAAATACGTAGAAGAAATTGAAGAAATGAACAACATAAATTATGAACCCATAGAATATGATGAAGAATGGTCAGATATAAGTGAAGATGAAGAAATAATGGTAATGGAAGAAGATAGTGGAAATAGTGAAGGTGAAACAGAAGAATGTGAGATATACATATTAACTGATCTAACAGAAATAGGAGAACCCTCAGAAAGAGAAGAAAACAATGAAGAATTAAGAGAAAGAATGTGCTTTGACATACAAAAGTACGATAAAATAAGAGAAACCAAATTAGATATAAATCCAAAAGAAATCTTTAAATTACCAATATTTGAAAGAAAGAAAAGTACCATAGTAATAGCTAGGAATAACGAACAACCTATAGACATTGAACAAGCACAAGGCAAAACCATAATTCCATTAATAACAGAAAGAATAATAAGACAAGAAATGAAAAAGATAAACGAAAAAACCAGAAAAACATTAAGACACATACATTTAGGAGCTGTACAAATAATAATAAAAGCTTATTTTAAGGAAGGAATAAATACGCCCCTCCAAATATATCTAATGGATGATAGGATAATATCAAGTACACAAGACGCCTTAATAGGAATAGTGCAAGGAAACCTAATGTACCAAAAGATAAAGTTCACAATAAAACCTAATTTCTCTATAAGCATGACAGAAGAAAATAAAGATAAAAGTCTAGTCATGTATCATAAGTTATCAGGAATAGAAATGATAGAAAAAAGCAAAGTTATGAGCATACAAATAAGAAATATTTACGCTTTCACTTGTAAGCACGAAGTAAAGAATAGAAATACAGACAATTTTAAAATAGAGCCGCTATTTAGCGAAATCATAAGGTACAAACCAGCTAGAGAAAACCCTGAAATGACCATACCAAATTATATAGAATTCGACTTTAACAAAGCAAAAGAAAAAGAAAAAGAAAAAGCACCACAAATAATGTTCGGAAAGAGGTCACTATCAATAAGAAATAAACAACAAGCATTAGAAATAATACCAATAATAAATACATTAGAACACCAAAATAATAATCAATTTAAAATAGAAATAGAGTATTATGACAACGGAAAATGGAATAAACAAATAGCCTTAGTCGACACAGGAGCTACTAATTCACATATTAAACAAACAAATATAAAAACCACTGAATTGATAACATTAGATAACCCATATTATTACTTAGATTATTACAATAATAGACATCCAATTGTACATAAAATCGTACTACCACTAAGGATAAATGGTAAAAAAGAAATGTTGTTACACTTACATGTAGACCCAGAACAACATGTTAATGATATGTTATTAGGAACTGACTTCCTTACATCAGTACAACTTTACTCAATTCAAGAAGAAAAAATCACGATAACAGTAAACAATGAAAGCATGGTAATAAATAGGATATTGGACAAATGAATCCATTAAGAGCAACAAAAAATACATTATACATCCTAACAGAATTTGTTTACGACGGATACAAATCAAGGAACTATCATAGTCTAATAGACACCGGAGCAGGTACTAGTTTATGCCGCGAGAATATACTACCAAAATGGAAACAAGATGGTTTTAATAAAAAAGCCATATCTGGATTAACCGGACAAACCATCATATTAGACAAATACCAACAAAATGTTAATGTACAAATAGGAAGTTACATACTAAAAATACCTATAGTATACCAGTTCGACGATATGAATAATGACGTACTCCTAGGAAATGACTTTTTCCAACAATACTATCCCATAACTATATAACATAAATCAGTTGTATTTACAACACCTTGCGGACACCAAGCAATAGCAGTTAGAATAACCCAACCATATTCCAGAACTGACCTACCACATATCAGAGTTTCTTCAACCCAGCGTGGTGGATATCAGTACTTACCAAATAAAACTAGAATACAGCAAGTTCAAATAACTACCACAAAAGAAATTTTACAAAAATAATTAGAGGATCTGTGCGGAGAAGACCCCTTAGCAAAATGGAACTTAAGTAAACCCACGGCACATATAGAATTAATAGATAAAAACAAAATAATTAAAATTAGACCAATAAGACATACTCCAACAGACCTAGAAGAATTCAAAATACACATAAAAGAATTAGTGGAAAATAATTATATAAGGAAATCACAAAGTCCACATTCATCACCAGCATTCATAGTAAAAAAACATTCAGAAGAAAAAAGAGGAAAATCTCGGATGGTAGTAAATTACAAGGAATTAAATAAAAATACTAAAAGATTTGGATACCCACTACCAGATATGCAAATACTACTTAACACAGTAAGAACAAGAAAAATATATTCAAAATTTGACTGCAAATCAGGATTTTATCATGTAAAATTAACAGAAGATTCAAAACCTTTAACGGCATTTAGCACACCTCAAGGATTTTATGAATGGAATGTATTACCATTCGGTTATAAAAATAGCCCAGGAATATTTCAAGAATATATGGATAAAATTTTTGAAAAATACAATAATTTCATATTAGTATATGTAGATGATATTCTAATAGGTTCAGAAGACGAAGAACAACATAAAGAACATCTACTAAAATTCATAGAAATAGTGAAAGATGCAGGCATTATACTATCAAAAAAGAAGATGGAATTATTCAAAACTGAGATAGAATTCTTAGGAACAAAATTATCACATGAAGGGATAAAATTACAATCACATATAGCAGAAAAAATAAAGACTTTTCCTAATGTCTTAAAAGAAAAAAGAGAAGTACAAGCTATAATAGGATTACTAAATCAAACAAGAGGATACATACCAAATTTATCAGCAAAAACAAATTGGTTACAACAAAAACTTAAAAAGTCTAAGAAATGGGAATGGACCCCGGAGGATGAAGAGAAACTTAAAATATTAAAACAACAAACCTCAGAATTACCAAAACTAAGACTACCAATTAAAGAATGTTCTTGGATAATAGAAACTGATGCATGTGAAACTAATTGGGGAGCAGTATTAAAATTTATTGAAACAGGAGAAAGTGAAGAAAAATTAGCCAGATATACTAGTGGATCTTTCACACAAACTCAACAAAATTACCACATAAACGAAAAAGAACTACTAGCAATCTTAAAAGCTATAAAAAAGTTTGAACTATTCATAATACATACAAAATTTACAGTAAGAACAGATAATACCCAAGCAAAAAGTTGGATTAATAAAATAATAGACCCAACCATAGCAAATAAAAGATTGATAAGATGGCAGATGGAGTTAGCACATTACGATTTTGTGATAGAAAACATAAAAGGAAAACTTAATATTTTAGCCGATTTTTTATCAAGAAGTTAACTATTTCGCTTGCTGCAGAATGGAAACCAGAGTTCAACAAATAGAACGAGATATAGTCTACCTAAAGGAGACAGCAGAGCAATTAAAAGGAGTATTTAACCAGTTACAACTACAAATATGTGGACTCCAGGGTCTGTTCTACCAGCATGTAAGCCAGCATGTAACCACAGAAAATATGACGGATGAAAAAATGAGTGAGATAGGTGAGCCTTCTCAGTCAGTTAAGGAAGAAGCAATTACATCTCCAAATAAAACCACATATAAGGAGACACTTCTTACAGAGAAAGCTCCTATCAAAACATCAAAGAAAATATTATTTTTACAATATATTCAGAAGCTATGCCAAGCTACTGAAGTAAACCAATTCATCAGAACCATATCCCAGCAGCATATGAACAAGGCCATCATCCTACCAGGAGCCAATCCGAGAACAACTAGAGCACTATTCGAAAGAGGACTTATCCATTGTATTTACCCATCCAGAGAATGTGAAGAACTAATCCAGCTACCAAGAGAAATTTACAAGGCAGCTAAAAGTTATTTTGGGCTCACAAAGGCCTCAAAAATATATGTTAGAATGTATTCAGCCATCCCAGAGTACCTAAATGATGAGGAAGAATACCCAGCGGAACATGTTATAAAAATAGGGATGACCACCCAAATAATCTATGGAGCATCAAACATTGTACCATTTAAGGCTGAAGAATTTGAGAAATTAATCCCAGAAAGGAGAGCAATGGGCTTTAGGAACATGTACTGTGAATTAAAAGACATAAAACAAAGAGATAGCAATATATGGATCTATGACAGCCCAGATCCAGATAAAATAATAATGTACAGTATAGCAAAAATCAAACAGCCACAAGATAGACATGAGCTGTTTGACAGCTGGTACCAGATACTATCCACTGGAGCAATGACAATGACACCAGAGACAGCTGTACATTACTGTAGCCTGATGAAGATGGAGCACCAACATAAATGTGCAGCATGTGAAGATGTCGGCCAAGAGGAATCTCTTTTCCTGGAATAGGCCAAAAATGTAACCAGAGCATTTATTGTAACATGACGTAAGCACTGATGTAAGAAAAGCAATAATTGTATATGTGATGTAAGCAGTGATGTAGGAGAATAATAATTGTAAAGCCATCCCTTCGGCTATAAAAGGGAAGGCAGGGTAGGAGAGAGGGCAGACGATCTTGGAAAGAAAAATTCCTCATAAATCTTTGTAAGTCTGTTTGTAACAAGCTTGAAGAAAATAAAATGCCTTTTTTATCTATCAGCCTCCGTAGAAAATAAGGTATGAACAACTAAACTCCTTTCCCCTAGAGAGAGTTTTGTAAGGCTCTGCCTAAATAATCTTGCAAAAAGACTCATTTGCTACCTTCTATAGTTAGACTTTTGTGGTTGTCTGTACCAAGGTGCTACTAGTTGTTCTAGACGTATCTCTTGAATGAAGCTCTATTGAGGGCATAGTAATCTTGAGATGGGAAGAACGTAAAAGGAGCACAGAAATCGGGGTGCATACCGGGGGTATTTTATCCACTGGTAGTAACCGGTACTGAACAGATCAAAAAAGTTTAACTAGGTCGGAAGCATGATGGGCCGTTTTGTTTTGATTTTTTTAGGTATCCTTAGAAATTTCTCTCTGCTCTTTATTTCATAAATCCTTATTATTCAGAAGCAATGGATAATAATTTCGGAATTGCCTCACCAATTTTTGAATTAATGGTTAATTACCAAGGAAGTGATAGAATGTTAGTTTTTGATGTTTATTATCCTCATAGGCAAATAAGCATGGATGATTGCTACGAATTCAAATTATTCTTTTTTAGCATTCAACGAGTAATAATTATAACGATAAACCAAATAATTCCTGGAGAAACTAGTAATATAAATGTTGAAATAATTGACGATCTAACTTTTCACGAGAGATCTTTGTTATTTTATGAAAATGGTATATTTAGTAGTTACGTTTGGAGTCCTACGACTGCATACAGACAATTTCTAGAAGAACACGAGCATAATGAAGGAGAACATAGACATATAGAAGAACTCGAAGAACCTCCATATGATAGTGAAGAATATGAGACAGTATCAGAATATATAAGAGAACTTGATGACGATGACGACGATATTCCCATCATTCCTGATTACTTTTTTAGGATTGACAATATCCATTATTTCGAAGAATATTATTTTACACACTTTGATCTTTTTTTCGACCATTTAGACTTTACTCTTTAGACTCTCAAAAGTTTTTGATACTCTCCTCATCTTAATTTTCAGGTTCCCAGGAGTCTACGCGCCACTCACAACTACTACTTAAGAGATCCCACTCACCCACCAAGGTGGTATCAGAGCCAGTACAAAGTAAGTAAATTTAATTTAATTTTAAAAATTTTTCTGCAAATTTATTAATAATTTATAAGGTAGAAAGCAGAAAAACTAAAATCTAATAATAAAAATAAAAATTATCCTAAAACCCAAAAACTTTTAGTTTTTGTAGAAAGGTCACACATCCTATAAAAATTACTATAGGAACAATACTATAGAAATCTAACTAAAAACTAGGGTATTTCACTAATTATTTCTAAAACAAGGGCATTTGACTAAATAATTTCAAAAAGAAGGCTACTAAGCCAAATAACTCTAGTATAGCAGAGTAAGTGAAGAAGAAGAAGAGGAAGAAGAAGTAAATAATTAGGCAGGCCAAAAAGAGCCAAGTGAAGTCAGAGAGAGTGAAGCGTGTGGACAATAAATATATCGTCCAATATATCCAGAAAGTATGAGTCCAAGTCTGAGTTTCAGTATCAGATTCAGTTTCAGTTTGAGATCTGCAGACAGAGGAGTAAGTAATTGATTTGGATTTGGATTTGGATTTGGAAGGGGCGGGGGACCAGTGGCCACTTGCTAACATGCGCTTCTCCTGCCATAACCCCAAAGTTAGTAGCAGTACTAGTTGCAGTAGTACTACGATCTCTGATTCAGAAAGGGTAGGGAATTTCGTTCAACTCAGGTGCCACTACAAACCCTAAGTACCAAATTTAGAATTTAAATATCGATGGAGATCCAAGATCAAGATAGAAGTAACTACTGTTGCATGCCTTCTTCTCAAATTAATTATATTCATGTCCCAATAATATAAGTGAAATTTATAAGATAATGGTTCCTGCTAAAAGTTGTAACATTTGATAGTGGGTATGTACTAATATACTTCTAACGGATTTTTTTGTCTTTCGAAAAGATAACAAATATTTGCTGATGAATTGATGAACCCATATTGAGAAAAAGAAAGATCTCATTCATCTCATCTTCGTTAGTACTGTAAAAAAGAAAGAATATATTTTAGAAGAGAATGAAAACAAATGAGGAAGATGAATGCACTCACTTTCATAGTGATCCACAAAGAAAGAAAGGAACGTGAATGATTGATTGATTGATTCACAACAAAACAAAAAATAAGAAAAAGAAAGGGAGCTTCACTTTCAGAGTTTAATTAGCGCCAAAGAAGAGTATCGTAGTTGAATTAGAAATAATTTATTAATTAAAAACAAATAAACATAGTACTCAATAGAAATAATTAAATTTCAATCAACTTGGAAACATAATGCCGAATCCAAAGAATTTAATTATGTTAGGAAAGAATGCAAATCTATATTACTTCAACAACATATTTATTCTTCTAATATCTTAGTATTAAAGGGACCAATCTATGTACCATCTAATATAATGAAATCCCAGATGTAGTACTAATTTTAAAATTTTAAACCATCCATATGCTTGCTTTTAAAATGTTTCATTAATTCGGTTTTAGCTAAATAAGATAATTATCAACTCAAATGAACTCATAATTTCGATCCCTTAAAAATAGAGAATCAATCTCATGGTGTTTCTGATCTCTATAAGCTTTAAAATTCATCGTCGTCGTCCTCTTCCTCAAATCTCAGAATAAATTAACCTCAATACCATCAACTACTATATCGTAAACCCTCCTATCTCCGCTATTATTAAGTAAAATCCCAAATATAAAAAAAAAAAAAAAAAAAAAAACATAAATAGTCAAACATCTAGAATACTGACTAGTCACCGCCAAGCTGCAGCTCGCCAGCAGCGCCGCCTGCAGATGAGCTACCTTCTGCTGCCATCAGCTGAGGCATCGTCGGCGGCACTCGCTTCCGCTTCTTCTTCTTCTCATAAGGAATTCCCCTAGCCTTGGACTGACTGTCTCTAACCTCCCTTAGGTAAATCCTAACCGCACGTGCAGCAAACGGGTTAGTTTCCAGTGTCCCGCCGTTCTCCTCAAAGGCAGCACGAAGACGACCGATAAGTGCATCAAGAGAACCCCATGCTTGGCGAAGAGGGCACGGGCAAGGCGCGGGCGGATTGGGGTGGCCGAAGAAGGGGCAACCGGCAGAGTGCACCTTGGTTTTACCAAACTGGTCTAGGTATTTGAGGAACTCAATGACGTGGGCGCCGCTGCAGCGGGCTAGGGTGAGGGGTGGCTTGTGGTTGCGTAGGTACTGGTGGAAGGTCATCCAGTCACGGCGCTTTTGCGTCTCGTATCGGCTGAGTGGTTGTTGAGGTGGAGGACGAGGTGATGGTGGAACTGAGGAGGAGGAGGAGAAGGGTGGGGGTTCTACCATGATTTTCAGATTAGGGTTAGGGTTTCATTAGATGTTGGCTGATTTTTTTTTTCTTTTCTTTTTTTCTGTTGGTTTTCTGCTTTGCTTAGCTTACACTGACTTTCTTGCTTAGACTCGACTGGGGGTTGGGGTAGGGATGGGGGGATGGGACGTGAAAAGGGTAGAGAGTTTGGAATAGGAAAGTGAATTGGGAAAGTATACTCTCGTGGTGTGTGGACCCTAGGTTTTTATAGATGTAGATTTTTGGTATGGTTTAGAGCATCCACAGTCGTTTGCTATATATATATATATATATATATATATATGTCATTTTGTCATATTATAGTAAACGAACCGGTGCAATCGTTTTTCATTTTGCCATTTTATAGCAAACGTTCTATATTCGTTTCTCATATATGAGAAAGAGAATAGCAATTCTCAAATTATAAAGGACGGGATATCATATCCCGTTCGATGAATTTTAATATATTCTAATGGTTTCAGACGGTACATCATATACCGTCTCTCGTTTTTTTTTTTTTTTTTTTTTTTTAAAAACTCCTCAGACGGGAGATGATATCCCGGACGGGAGATCATATCCCGTCTGAGAGTTTTTTTATCTTTTTCCTTTTTTTTTTAATAAATGAATGGCCAGGATTGCACCGATTAGTAGAAAAAAAAAAAAAGGTACACCTCCTCAGACGGTACATCATGTACCGTCCGAGAGATGAAAAGCCGTCCAGGATTAAAGTCTGAGTGGGTCAGGATTAGTGCTGAGTAGGTAGGTTTAGGAGTAGTAAATAGGTTTAGTTAGTTAAATAATTAGGTTTAGTTATTATTATATTATTTAATTTAGTTAATTAATATAGTTTAATAGTTAATAAGTAATTAACTTTTTTTAATTTATTTTAAACGATGAGACGGTATATCATATACCGTCGCTCGCTTTTTTCTAAAAAATGAGAAACAATATAGCAAACGACGACTGCAGCGATCGATTGTATTTGCTATTACTGTAGCTGCCATTTTATAGCATATGAGAAAAACGATTGTGGATGCTCTTAGAGCGTCTGCAGTCGTCTTGAATTAGATTTTGGGTATTTGATAAATAGAAATGGAAAAATTAGATTTACCCTGCAGTCGTCAAAAGCCAAAATTTGGATAAGATGAAAATCATCTTTCCTCTCACAAATATATATATATATATATATATATATATACATATATATATATATATATATATATATATATATATATATATATATGCATTGAAGTGAGGGACAATGGACATAAAAAAGAAAAAAAAAGAAAAGCAGTGAAGTCATTCACAACAGGACAGAAAAAAAATTAAAAAAAAAAATAAAAAAACCCAAAATTGCCTTGGACGAGGGATGAAGTCCCGTCCTTGGCTTTTGTCTTTAGCTTGGATTTGTGTTGGACGGTAGATTGTCTACCATCCGTCAAATTTTTTTTTTAAAATTTAATTCATCGGACGGGGAATAATCCCTCGTCCGAGGAGTGCGCATGAAAAAAACCTCTCCGACGGAAAATCATTTTCCGTTAGCTATATTTTGGCAATTGCCATTTCGGCTGCCAAATATAGCCGGCTACTGTAGCGTTGCAACCCAAATTTTGGGTATTTGGCCAACAACTACAGTGCCTTCTTTGCCAAAATTTGCAAAATTGGGCAAATTGGCCAACGATTACAGATGCTCTTAGTTCATTTGGATTGGGGTGAGGGAGTCTAGTCTCTTGCTACAGCTATAAATTGAATCGGACGAAATTGAACAATTATATGTTCAAACTCGGACCAAAATTCTATTCGAACGGATTTTTGTCCGGCTCGGTCTAGGTCGGAATTTTTTTTTAATAATCCGGACTTGGTTCGTTATAAAAGCAAAAGACTATGTTTATTCCTATGGATCAGACTCAAAAAAGTATCGGACCTAATAATTTGTTCAAGTTCGGTTCGTATAACAGTTCGGACGGTCCACGATCGGGTTATTTCTCGAGCCGGACTCGGACGGTTGACGTACCATCATGTTCATTTTACAGCCCTATCTCTTACCCAATAAGGTTTGCAGTGGTGGGGATATTTGGACACAAGGGTCAAACAAGCTGGTTTGTTGCTTTTTGTTTACAGTCATGATAATTGTACTATTAATAATATACAACAACAACAACAACGATTCTCTTAACGATAGGAAAGAAGTATGGTATTTGCATAGTGTGGTTAACCTAACTTGAATATAGATGGTTAAAACATTGGAGATGTTGCTGTATTTTTCTGGTGTGCAAACAATCAGATGATGAGTTCTTTTTAAGAAAAAACTTACAATTTGGACCATCAATCAAATCTGAATTGTGAAGGTTGAAGTCTCCTTGACGGAGTCTAAACCGTTGAGAGATCTTGGATCTAAATTAGACAGCTAAAAACCGCTGGTAAACTTGCACAAAATCTAAACAACGGGTTTGGCCTCGGAGTAATACCCTTCAACGCTGAAGTCAGTAACTCAGAAAAAGACAAGGGTTTTAGTGGCAAAAGTTTAATTACCTATTATTGATTGAGAATTTTTTTTTTTTTTTTTTTTGGGGGGGGGGGGGGGGGGGGGGGGGTTTATAAGCTAGGAGTTAATTACAAGAAATTGACTTAAAGAAGAATCTTTCAAGTTTAAATTACACATTTTCATGGTTATGAGATACGATTAGTTAATAATCTTGTTTAAGATAAGAATTTTTGATTGACAACTTTTGATTAACTGGAATTCCCTTGTTCTTGGGCTGTAATTTAGCCATAATGGTGGACTTAGTTGAACTAATGAGCCGGAGCCCATATTCTTTTTTCTAGGCCTGTAGTTGCTGTGAAGTCACTGTTCTGTCCCTGAGGGGCTTCAAGATGCGTGCTGGAAATCTAGTGGCTCTGATTTTATCTGTATCATAAGCCCCACACTCCTGAAGGTTGGGTGTCACAGGCTTCGAGGACTAGTTGCTACTTTTTGGGTGATCAGAACTGATTACTGGAGCTTTGGGTATGCCTAGAACCTTGTTCAGAGCTTCTCTGGGTATTAAAATTTTCGTAAAGCTTCCAGTAATTTTTTTTGAATTTTCTGGAATTTTAATTACTTTTTTGGAAATTTTAATTAATTTCCAATTTGGTAATTAATTTTTGAATGTTTGAATTAAATTTTCTAAATTCATAATTAATTTTCAAAATTTCAAATTAATTTTTTGAAATTATGATTATTTTTTAGAATATTTAATTATTTTTTCTAAATTATTTTTCGAAATTTTAAACTAATTTTTTTGAATTTATAATTATTAAATGGAATATTTTATAAAAATTAATATCTGACACAAAATTTGGTGAACTCCGACGGCCTGATCACGCGAGTACGATATTTGAGGGAATTGGGTGGTCCACAACTATCAAAGCTAGCGACTAGCTCGGATGACAAAATCTCTACGTGTCCCATGTCAGTTATGTGCTTTGACAATGGGATGTTGCCATATGTCCATACAGTTTTCGACCGTAAGAATTCTCCGCCTATATATTTGCCACATATCCTTCTCTTCCTCTCATTTTCACTCATATTCTCAAATTTCTTTCTCTCTTTTGCAGCTCTCTCTCAATAAGGTTTAAGTTCTCCGGCGAGATTTCAAGCTTTCCAGTGATCTTTTTGATATTTTTCCATTGATCGACCATTGTCGCTAGCCAAATAACTGATAGTAATTTTATAAGTTATGTTTAGGGCTACATCGGGTGACTCCGCTTTCCCCTTTGGTCATATTGAAGAGGAGGTGATCTCCGTCTGCCCGACTAGAGAAGAGAAAGGAAAAGGAATGGCCGGGAGTTCAATCAGAGTTGAGGAGATAATTGAGTCGAAGAGAGAGTCTATGAGAAACTTGTTTGATCAACCTCGTCCCCCTAATGTCCCCTTCCTCATTCGCCAGTATCCTGAAGACGTAGGGGATGTCATTCGGTATGGCATGCATCACGAGGAATCTGACAACGTTCACACCACTGAGGTTGATATTACCAAAACCATTCTCACGAAGGAAGATCCTATGAAGATTAGGGTCACATTTGAGATCCCCCCAGAGTACGAGTTACTCTTTCCTGGTCCTGGAGTTAGGGCATGTTATGGGATACCCAGTGAGTTTTGTTTCTTCCCCTTTCTGAGAGAGATTCTTAACTGGTACAAACTGAGCCCGGTGCAGCTTATGATAATTGTGTGGAGACATGCAATTAGCTTTATTTTGCAATGTCGGAGCATCAGTGTCGAGCCAAGTCCGAACACTTGGAGGAGGCACTTTAGAGTAATTCAACTGTAACCCCTATTTTCTATTTTTTGATTTTATTGTAATTTCCTTCTTTCTTGATTATTGTATTTGAATCTCTTTTAAATAATAATTTTTGCTTTTCTTTGGTCTCATTTATCCTCTTTTAATCATTGTGTACTCTTTTTGGCTTCCCTGAATTTTTGGCTCACTACTAATTTTACTCTTTTGTGTTTTGGGTTTACATTGATCCACTATATTCATATCCTATTTAATTCTATCTATTTTTCTCTTTTTGGATCCTAAACTCATGTCTTTAACCCATTAACCTGCAATCCAAAACCCAACATCTAATTCCCTATATAAATACCCCCTAAACCCTAATTAATTATTAACCCTATTAATTTCTCTCTCTATCTCCTACCTCCCGCCGCTCTCTCTCTCTCCTCACCCCCGACCTCTGTTTTTTTTCCCTTGAACCCATTGATCACCTCCCCTCATCCGCTCAGCCACTCCGACCACTGCTGATCCATCCCGTCTCCACCCCAGCACCGAAACCCATTGCCACCCTCGACTTCCACTGCCTTCGTCAACGCCCAGTCGGTCCCCGTCCTCGTCATCGCCACTTATCCAACCACCAGAGAACCCCTCCATCGACTCATCATCAATCCCCGACCACCGCAGCTACCCGACATCTCATCATCATCCCTCGCCCTCGACCGCAACCGCTCTCCTATTTTCCTCCCCGAAACAGAGCGCCACTCCTGAAACCCTGTTCACCGTCAACCATCGCCGTGCTCTCCCCTACTCAGTCGACCGCCGTCCATCGACTAGCCACCCAGTGTCGTCCCTGCCGTCAGCCGTCGTACCCCCATGTGCCGCTATCTCTCTTTCTCCCCTACCGCTGCCCTCTCTCTCCCCTTGTTGCTGTTTGGTGTCCGAGAGAAGGGGATTTGCTATTTGGTGTTAGGGAGAGGAGGATTTTTTGTTTGCTATTGTGGTTGCTGTCATCTCCTTCTATTATTGTTGTACTTTGCTTGCACGTGGTTGCACGTGTTTTTGTGGATCCGTGTGTGTCGCCATTGGAATTCTTATCCCGTTATTCGTTCGTGTTCGAATTTACCGTCTAATAGGCAAATCTCTTTTGAAATAGTTTATTTTTCTTGTTCAAGAACTCTTTTGATCCCCGCAAGTAGTTCCCAATTATTTTCGTATTTTTATACTATTCATCTTTCGTTGAGTATATTGAGGGTTTACACGAGCTAACATGAGATATCCTTGATATGGTTCCTTTATCTTTGATTCGAATTCTAGTCCTTATTGCACATTGCAATTGCACGAATTACATAAAAACATATCTAGATCCATGTTATAGAGTTGTATGATGTATTGAGTCTTTCTGATCAAATTTGATTTAATGAACTAATTGCCATGGCTGTAAATTGCATCATAAATCTAGAAATTGCATGTTAATCATCAAATAGCACTTTGTTTATTTATTTATCATGAACCACATGTTTGTATGATGAAATTATTGTATATTCATATTAAATTATTTTTTGGCCTGCTGTTTACTTCTTTTTGTATCAGAATTTTGAACCTGTTATTGTAGTAATTTCAAAGAACTTTGTAAATATGAATTGTAGCCCCATTAGTCTATTTTAAAAAACTTTTGACGGAATTGAATTTCGAGTTATAATCTGTTAGATATCAGTCTTTTAATACTGCTAGGTTCAGATTTCCAGATTCATAATTTCATGCATATCACCATGATTTATTAGTAAACAGAACATGTTAACAGTAAAATAAAAATATGAAATTAATTTGGCTGAAACTAGACATGTGTAGGAATCACCCTAATTTTTTTAAGATTTAATTGATGAGTTTTTTGACCTGATTCATGTATGTGAACATAATTGATAACCTGCTTCTTGAATATAAATTTGAAAAGAATAGAAATTTTGACCCAATTTCTGTTATATTTATGTTGCATGTATATGCACTAGAACTTGCAGAGAGTCTAGTTTCTAGAAATTCTGACGGATCCAGATTTGTTGTTCTGTAGCAGCGGAAATCTCTATTTTTGTACATTAATGTCCTGCTGTCCAGATTATGTGATCTTTGTTGATTTAATATATTTGCTTCTTGCTTTGTCTGTAACGAGTAGAGTTAGTCACACCTACCATGATACAACCTTGACATCCTCTTGCATTCTCACATAGGATGAAATAAAATATTAACAAGCTGGGTTATTATGGGTTGACTTGGTAGTGAACAATCAGAAACTGTACTCGGTAAAGGCCTTCTCGCTTGCATGGTTTATTACATGAAAGATGGAGAAATTCTTGTCATTGTGTGATCACGCTATCATGATATTTTGTGTAACGCCTCGATTTTCATACACTAGAAAATCATGACATAAGCCAGAATCTTTTCCTTCAATTAGCTACAATACACAGAAAAACAGAAAAATTTAAAACTTTTTATTCAACACAAATGTATTACAAGTCCGAATGTTATAAAACTGCAATACATTACATCAGTGTTACAATAATACCATATAAGTCCAAGTGTTACAAACTTTCAATAAAAATTACATCAGAGTACAATGAATAATACATAACACTTGGTACTTTCACTTGGATGCTTCTCAACATAAGTAAATTACAATAGATGTTACAATGGAGACCAACATATATTACAAGCGAAATAGAATCAATACTTTGCTTCTCTTGCCTTGAGTCCTCCTGAATCATCTACCTGTAATTTTGCAAACCAGTACCTATTGAAGTGGGGACTCCAGTACATATACTGATGCTTTAAGGCTGATGACTAGCAGCGATTCTCAACTTTAAACAAGCAGATCGATGAAAAGAGAAACATGTATATATAATTGATGTGTTAGTGTATGTTATGACTTAGAATCTAATGCAGGATTAACTAATGCAATGATGCACTATTCTAATGCAAGCCAGACTCTAGAACAGTATGCAACCCATACTATATACGTCCCATATCAAGCCGTTTCTTCATATATAGGGATTTGAATCCGCGACATAAATTCTACTCTTATACCCTTCCTGTTCTCGACATATACAACGTGACTGGTGAGGTTGCAGATACGGTATAGTTCTGCTACTACGGTATAATAGTGGTGTCTATGTTCGCCACTATTTACCTGGCAAACCGAACCTCACTCAGTAGCTAGCACGAACCCCAAGATACTAGACAATCTTGAGCCATGCTCTCAACTCATCATGAGAAGGCATAGAACCTGACAGAATCATAGGGTCTAATTTCCTAAGAAAACCTCCCGTTCTTATCATGGCACTTCAAAAATTAACAGTCGATATACGGATCCCGTACTCCCAACTAATCATGAAAAAGTACTGCCCGTATCCCTTTGACAGGGGGATACATCCCAATAACAATGCCTAGTGTCGGACTATAGGAGAAGTCAGATTATAAGGTATTACCCCTAACACCAACTCTCACCTTTCGACAATTCATAGATAAAAATGGTTAAGTAACAGTTACTACCCTAACGATGTTACTAACCCTAACTAATCAAATGGATCCGTACGAGCTACAATGTACTTTCAACCTAGAGTGGTACTCTCAACTTGCCATGAGACGGCACCAAAAGATTCAAACAAGCGAGACATGTCACTGCGCTTCCAACTTATCATGAAAGAGCACTGCATGTGTCCTCTTCAAGAGACTGTAACAATTGTTGACACAATCTACCAAAACTCAACCTAGACTTCACAAGATCTCATCGGATCCACTCATCGCCTATCTATTCTAGATAATTATTCCATACGAGCCCAATGAGCTACGCATGAAGAAACAACTACATACGAGCTAGGTGAGCTACGTATGAGATGGACCATTACTTATTACATGACTTATGAGCACAACGAATACTTGTTACTCATAATCAAGTACATGATTCAAACTAGAAACAATTCACGACAATTCTAGTTAACATGAACTAGAATTTTGTGTATAAGCTTACTAACAAAAACTTGATTTTTTATAATTTGAAACAACAGAAGAATCTTCTAACAGCCTAATATAAGCATACTACTAATGAGTACACAAAAGAGACATAAAAAGCCTTGTAACAACCTAGAAGCAAACAGTGCTGCGCTTATCGGAATTCGACAAAATTAGACTTTTTAAAAAGGTAAGAACATCTACTACAGCTCTCTAGATGAACACTTTTTCAGATTCGGTAAGGAACTCAAAATCCGGTCCGTTAAACACAATTTCAAACAATAATAGTACGTCCAAAAGTTGAAACTTTTCAATTTCATAACTTTTGCTATACTTGTCGAAATTTAACGAAATAGGACATTTTGAAAAGGTGAAAACATCTACTGCAATTCTCTAGTTGAACACTTTTCCAAATTTAGTAAGTAAGAGGTACAAAAACAGCAAACAATCTAAACAGCGAGCTTTCAGCCAAAAGCTGTCTGCTGTGATTTGTAAAAGCCAAAACTCTTACTCCGCTTATCGAAATCTAACCAAATAGGACATTTTGGAAAGGTGAGAATCCCTAATACAACTCTCTAGTTGAACACATTTTCAGATTCAGTAAGGAAGAGGTACAAAAACATCAACCAGTCTAAACAGCGAGTTTTCAGCCAAAAGCTGGCTACTGTGATTTGTAAAAGCCATAACTACTACTCCACTTAACTGAATCTAGCCAAATAGGACATTTTGGAAAGGTGAGAAATTTTACTACACCTTTCTAGTTGATGAACTTCTTAGATTCAGTCATTGAAAGGTACAAAAACTTCGAACAATCCTAACAGCGAGCTTTCAGCCAAAAAGCCAGCTGCTATAATTTTGTAAGGATCATAACCCTTGCTCTGCTTATCGGAATCTAACCAAATAGGATATTTTGGAAAGGTAAAAATCTCTAGTACAACTCTCTAGTTTATCACTTTTCCAAATTTAGTAAGTAAGAGGTACAAAAACATCAAACGGTATAAACAGCTAGCTTTCAGCCCAAGAACTGGCTGTTGTGATTTGTAAAAGCCATAATTCCTACTCCGCTTATCGAAATCTAACCAAATTGGACATTTTGGAAAGTTGAGACTCTACTATAACTCTTTACTTGAACACTTTTTCAGATTCAATCAATAAGAGGTGGAAAAACTTCGAACAATCCAAACAGTGAGCTTTTAGCCAAAAAGGCCAGCTGCTGAGATTTTGTAAAGCTCATAACTTTTGCAATACTTATCGGAATCTAACCAAATAGGGCATTTTGGAAAGTTAAAAGACTCTACTGCAACTCTCTAGTTGAACACTTTTTCAGATTCAATCAATAAGAGGTGCAAAAACTTTGAACAATCCGAACAACGAGCTTTTAGCCAAAAAGGCCAGCTACTGAGATTTTGTAAAGCTCATAACTTTTGCAATACTTATCGGAATCTAACCAAATAGGGTATTTTGGAAAGGTGAGAGACTACTACAACTCTCTAGTTGAAGACTTTTTCAGATTCAATCAATAAGAGGTACAAAAACTCCGAACAATCCAAACAGCGAGCTTTTAGCCAAAAATGTCAGCTGCTGAGATTTTGTAAAGCTCATAACTTTTGCAATACTTATCGAAATCTAACCAAATAAGGAATTTTGGAAAGGGGAGAATATCTACTACAACTTTCTAGTTGAACACTTTTCCAAATTCCGCATGGAACTCAAAATCCAGTCCCTTGAATACTAGTCGAATCACCCAAAACAGCGATTTCTTTTTTATGCTCGATATTTTGGGAAAACGATTTGTTTCACCCATCAAATTAACCCAGAAAATTCTATAAAAATTAGAACATGATAATAACACATACAAGAACCTCTCTAAATAATTTGGGCTCAAGATTTCAACATTAGCATAATAAATTAATTCTAACCATCAAACCTACAAGATTGAACCTTTAGGATTTATTTTTGTGTTCTATCACTTCAATCTTGGCATTTAAACCCTTTCAATCTATACTACTCATATGCACATGAAGTTAGTCCAAGATCTTCACATAATAAGCAAATAACAATAATAATAACAATCAAAAAGACAAGTTGAGAACCCTCACCCAAAAGTGTTGGAAGGACTTGCTCTCTCCTCCTTGCTCCTTGTTCTTGCTCCTCTTCAAGAACACCACAAACGAAATGAACCCACTTTTTTTCTTTTTGATTTTCTTCTCTCTCTTTCTTTTCCTTTCTTCTCATTTTTTCTAAATTAAAACAAGTAAAAGAAGTAGTAGAAGAAACATGAGAAGATGAGAGGGGGTGAGATGAAAAATAAGATGAGAGAAATAAAAAATGGGCTTTGCCTTTTGGAAATAGACGGCCATGCTCTCTTATAGGAGAGGGAGAGAGAACTTGTGTTTAGAGAGAGAGCCACTTGTCTGTCTCTCTTGTGGCTTAACAAATTTGCGATAAATTTGCAAATATATATTGCAGTCTACACCCAATAATATTGCAATCAACACCCATTCTAATCCCTACCCTCCATTTGATCATGATGGATAAAAAATAAGAGACATTTACCCAAAATCACATACTACATGATTTCGTACAAACGTACGAAATCGATACAGTACATATACGTACATATATCTCTCTATACAGACAATTTTTAGTAGTTAAAACGAATAATCTCTACCAAAAATATTTTAATATAGAAATAATAATAAAAATAATTTTTTTAACGGCTCGGAAGATTACAGTACCAATTTGATACAATACAGATGTATACAGACTGGTATATATATAGATAATGTTTATTACCTAAATAGAGTAATATCCACTAAAAATATTTCAATTCTAAAATTAAAAATAAAATAATAATAAAATAATAAATTTTAAAGTCAGACCTGGATATTTCAGACATTTTCTCAGAAACGCATTTTACAGGATTTTCTACAGGTACACAAAACCGATACAATACATATATATACTTACTTGTATATATATACAGATAACTTTTTATTAGTAAAACAAAGAAATTTTCATAAAAATATTTTAATTATAAAAACAATTATAATACAAATATAATATCTGACCAGGATATTACATCTTGTCATCTTGTTACCGAGTATACGATCCGTGAATTCACCATCAGTCTAAAACGTTCACTATTTGCATGCGCCGAACCTGTGGAGTGGGACGCAGTAGTATGTGTACTAGATAGGTTAATAAAATGAATAATAACCCGCATTTGACATTTAATGCTTGATCCCGTATACAATTATCCATGTAGAACTTAATTTGACATTATTAATTAATGCATGATTAAATATAGACCTTTGACATTATTACCAATCTTTGTCTTTATTTTTGACTTTGATCCCGTCCCTTATTTTTGATATACCGTGTTTCTTATTATTCCCTGTTTTCCTTTACTTGCTATCCATAACTTGCAAAGGACATTATTTTCTCTCTTTTTAGAACACGAGTTTACAGGTACTGAAGGATCACTATCAGAAGAAATTGGTGAGCAACAATTCTAGAGGAAGAAGCCGAAGATTTCATTGCTTGAATTATTTTATGCTATATTTGTAACCTTTGAACTTTGTCTTTGATATTATACATTGTTTTGGGATTTTGTCCCGGAGTTATTTTCCCATTGGATAATATGTTGGATATTTTGTTTTCAATCATTTCATTTATTATTGAAGTTGTTCTTTGATTCATGTGATTATATTCTCTTGAGTTGTTTTGTTTGTTGTTCATATTGTTGTGTTGGACTGGTACAACTCATGGATGGTGTTTACATTATTTGCTGGACCTTCGTTACGTACTCATATTCCGTATTTTAGGGAGCGGAGTGTGACAGGGTTTTTAGTGGTATCAGAGTCCAGGTTTGGCTAATGTGTTAGTCCTGTTGGCTGATATGTTAGTCAATTCTGGCTTAGCCAGATTAACTCAATGATGTGCACACCACGTTGATCACATAAATACGTAATAACCAACATATAATCTGGGTAATAATCTTTTTGATTCTTTTTGGTCCCTTCATATTCAGTTCCTTCATTTCTTATTATCTTTTGTCCCTTCAATTCATTGATTCCTTATTGGTTATAATTTCATCCCTTTTGTACCCATATTCTTTTGATTCTGGAATCATCCGTTTTTTTTATTTCTGCATGTTATTCCTTTCTTTTGTACAATCATTCGTGCATATGTCCTAGTTGCATCTCATTCTCATTTCTTTAATCATCTTTAGGTGTCATTTTAGTTTTCTCTCTTCCAGCCTATGTTTTGTTTGACTCCAGTGCTACCCACTCCTTTATTTCCTCCCGCTTTATTGATCAGCATAGTTTGGCCAGCGACACTATGCCCACAGCTTGGGACATCACCACAGGTGGAGGTATCATTGTCTGTTCTAGGGTATGCTAGCAAAGCCCGTTGCTGATTAGAGGTGTGGATTTCTTGGTTGATCTGATTGTGATTCCCAATTCCGGTTTTGATGTTATTCTGGGCACAGACTAGTTGAGTGTTTCTTGTGTCGTGATTGATTAACGAGAGAAGAAGGTGACTTTCAGGCTTCCTGGGCAAACAGAGTTCGAGTTCCATGCGGGTGAGACACCATCAGGGCATGTCAAGTGCTCGATGGACCCTAAGGCCATTACAGTTGTGTCGTTGGACACTGATGGGGATGTTGAACCCTTAGTTGTGCAGGACTTTCTTGATGTCTTTCCTGAGAAATTGTTCAGATTATTGCTAGACCGAGATGTGGAGTTCAGCATTGATGTTCAGCCCGGTATGACACCCATCTCAAAGAGTCCGTATCGCATGACACCAGTTGAATTGGCGGAACTAAATGTGCAAGTTCAGGAGTTTTTAGATAAGAGTTTTATCAGGCCTTGTGTTTCGCCTTGGGGAGCCCTAGTTCTGTTCGTCAACAAGAAGGATGGTAGCCGTAGAATTTGCATTGATTATCGAAAGATAGATAATGTCACTGTGAAGAATTGGTACCCATTGCCGAGGATTGACGATCTGTTTGACCAACTGGGAGGTGTTTCTGTTTTCTCGAAGTTGGATCTTCGTTTCGGTTATCATCAAGTTAAGGTGAAGTCAGAGGATGTTCAGAAAATGACATTCCGAATAAGGTACGGGCATTATGGGTTCTTGGTGATGCCCTTCGGAGTTACCAATTGTCATGCCCCGCTTCCTAGAATACAGAAACACAGGCACATAACTGAGGCCGAGCAAATAATTTTCATCATCCATAAGCTGTAAGGATCGACTCAACAACACAACAGGAATATACAAAAAATATACAACCACGTATGCATGAAACAAATTTCATAATCAAAAGAATTATTTGAAAATAGTTATATAATCCTCAAATAAAAATAAGATCTGGAAACAAAAATAAAACTTCGGGACAACAAGCCTAATACAAGTTCAAGTGGCAACAAGGAACGAATGAACTCAAAACATGAAATAACTAAAACATAAAATGATCCAGCCCAAGCTCAAAGTACTTGGTCACTCACTCCATCAGGCAGCTGATCTCCAAAACCTGTGTATTTAATATGTGGAAGAAATAGAGAAACAAGAGACAAGATGCCTGTTAGTGCAAGCTACGGGCCTCAAGTAGTACAAGAAAAAGGGTACATGAAAAATTACAAGAAGTATAGAACAGGTAACTGAAATCAGGAACATACAACATATCATGGCAGGAATGTAACAAGTAATTGAGTCCAATGAAACTAGCAAGCAACTAAACTGAGTCAAGTAACACGATCATGTAAAAAGTGAACAAGTATTTGTAACAGGTATGAAGTATCATGCGAGATAGGTAATAGGTGTGTACAGGCAAAACATGTTATTCTTAAGTCTATTGTTTAATTCTATCTAATGCACCACTCATGTGTTTCATATATATACCACATGGTTGTTACATACATACAAGTTACGTTTAGGCCTAGTGGTGGATTCTATAGGGCCATGTACTCAGGTATCATGTAAACAGAATCAGGCACGAATCAAAAAATCATGAAATCTTGGTATCACGTAATCAAGAACAGGCATAAATCATATAATCATGAAATCATGACATCATGTAGTCATGTAAATTGAAATAAGCATGAATCATGTTATCATGATATCATGGCATCAGGTGATCATGTAAATTGAAATGCATGAATCATGTAATCATGAAATCATGGTATCATGTAGTCAAGTAAATTGAAACAGGCATGAATCATGTAATCATGAAATCATAGCATCAAGTAATGGAAAACATGGGCCCTCTTCTGAGTACACTTACCTATATTATCCACTACTAAGATCTTTCTGTTAAACCCAACTTGATTACTTATTATTTTCTTATCAAAATAGGCATGAAAGTGCACAAACAGGGCAAGTAAGCAGATGGGAAATGTGAAACAAGTTCGGGCTATTGATTCTTGATTTTGATGATTACAACACAATACAAAGTTGTTGTTCTACTTCCTATATATTACAGGATATACAAAGGCGAAATGTTCTAACAAGCTTCTTAAAGCAAGTTGATCAAGCACAGCTATGAATAAAGTTCTTGTTGCTAATCGATCAAGAAAGCTACAAGGTTGCCAACTTACAAGATAAAGACGAAGGCTAAAAGCTATCTCAAGACTCAAGACTCAAGAACAAGACATATGCTTTAATTTATTGTATTAAGTGTCTTGTAACAATTTGTAATCTTTTTTGTTTTCATTGAGTCTTAGAAAATTTGTAAAAGCCTTGTCACATACTCACACATTATCTTTAAAATAATTAAGTTTTTAAAACTTAAAAAGATCGAAACAAAGATTGAAAAAGCTCAGCTGTTAAGTACCAGTCGACTGCCATAATGCACCAGTCGACTGTCTTAGTACGAAACTGACTGAACTTATTCAAACTCTGATTAGTGGACTCATAACAGTAACCGAGTCAACTGTTCAAGACGTTTCGACAGTTTGCTGATTTCAAAATTTGATTTTTTCGAATTTAAAAAGGTTATTTCCGTTGGTTGACAGTTGGTACAACTGTCTCCCAACGTCCAGTGTTTCTAACTCTATAAATAGAGAATAGAAATCACTGTGAAAAAGTTAACAACTTTCCATGCTTTTTGTTTTTCAAAGTTTTCAAGCTTTTGGTTCTAAAACAAGAAGAAGCATTCAAAAGCATTCTCTTTCTAAGTCTTGGTTCTCTGAAATCAGTCTTGCATAACAGTGATTTCGTTTGAGACTGATTTCGAAAGTTGACCTAATAGCCACGCATAAAAACACATCCATAACAAGGCTTTAGGTTGATTGTAACTCTTTTGTTGTTGTTCTTCACTCTCGGGTTGTGAGAGTGGTTTCCTCTCGGTTGGAGAGTAGGGCTCTAGGGTGTAGAGTCAGGTTTGTCACTCTTGGTAGAAGAGTGGGTTGCTTTCTCTAGTTGTGAGAAAGGACTACGGTTTGGACAAGGTTGTTGTCTAACGCCGTAGGGTGTTCTTGTAATTAATTCAAGAATAGTGAAAAATCTCAAGTGGGTTGCTTGGGGACTGGATGTAGGTTAGGAGGACCGAACCAGGATACATCGTGTGTACTCTGTAGTTGTATCTATTTGAACTTGCATTTCATTTTCTTACTTTATAGCTTTCTGTTAAACTTGTCTGGATAGTCGACTGTGTACTTTTGTAGGTCGACTGGTCAGACTTGCACTACTTTATCTCTAAAAACTTGTGTGATAAGTCGACTGGCTCTTCTATAAGTCGACTGATCAGGCTCGCTTTAAAAATACTCTTCTTAACTGTCGCTTCAGTCGACTGGTTTATCTCTTCAAGTCGACTGATCAGAAGAAAATTCTAATTCCGTAATTTAATTTTTATAAAACACTATTCACCCCCTCTCTAGTGTTTCTTGCCTTGCCTACAGGATCCAACAATTGGTATCAGAGCCTGGTTGAGTGCAATGGCAACTACTTTGAATGCAAATCAGTACTATGAAGGCTAATCTACACAAAGGCCACCCCTCTTCGACGGAACAAATTACAACTATTGGAAGTGTAGAATGAAGATCTACCTTCAGTCCATCAACTATGAAATATGGAACATAACGGAAACCGAGTACACCACTCCTACCATTCCATATACACAATGGAATGACGACATGAAGAACCAAACAATGAACAATGCAAAGCGATGAATGCGCTATTTTGTGCCCTTACAAAGGAGGAGTTCAACCGTGTGTCCAATGTAACAACTGCACATCAAATTTGGCACATACTCGAGGTAACTCATGAAGGAACAAACAATGTGAAAGAATCTAAAATATCTGTTCTTGTTCACAGGTTTGAAATGTTCCGCATGAAGGAGAATGAGAATGTGTCCGAGATGATTACTAGGTTCACGGACATTACAACCTTGTGGCACTTGGGAAGACATACACTAAAGCCGAGATAATGAGAAAGGTACTTCGTGCACTAACCCCCGAATGGGAGTAGAAGACCACCGCCATAGAAGAGGCCAATGATTTAACACAACTTTCTCTTGAGAATCTTGTGGAAAATCTTATGGCTTATGAGGTACAACTTGAAGAGCGCAAGAAGGATGCCGAACCACAACAATCAAAGAAGAAGACATTAGCATTCAAAGCCATGTCAGACTCCGAGGATGAAGAAGAAGATGAGAAAGAGATTGCCATGTTCACAAGAAAATTCAAAAAGTTCCTAAGAAAAGGTAAGTTTAATTCAAAAAATAAGGATTCTAATGAACCTCCAACTTGTTTCAGGTCTAACAAGGCATGCCATATGAAGAAGGATTTTCCACTAGAGAACGCAAAATCTAAGGAAAAGACATCCAACTTCAAGAAGGATAAGTACTCAAAGAACAAGTTCGTGAAAAACAAAAAGGCATACCAAGCAACTTGGGATGACAGCGATTTTTTGTCGGAAGAAGAAATTGATGAGACAAACGAGGTCGCAAACGTGTGCTTTATGACATCTCAAAATCAAGTATGTAATGAGTATGATTCTAATGATTTACTTGATACTTTCAATGAAATTTTTCAAGAACTTAAAAAGGAAAAGATTAGAGTTAAGAACTTAGAGAAAGTTAATCAAACACTTTCTCAAGAGAATCTTAACCTTGATAAAGAAGTAAAATCTTTAAATTCTCGTATTTCTAGTTTAGATATGGATCTTGAATCTCTACAGAAGAATTATGAAGAGATATCCAAGAACGTATCTAAATTTAATAAAGGAAAAGAGAATTTAAATGATGTTCTTCAAAATCAAGTAAAATCTAGTCAAAAGTTTGGACTTGGTTTTAAAAAGTCACTTGAAAAATCTCATTCTTCTAAGAACACTAGTGTAAATAAACCTATATCAATTTCTAGTGTTAAGCATAAACTTTTTGAATTCTTTGAAAAGCCTAAAATTGTAAGTTCTTCTGATAAAAGCAAATCTAAAATTCAGCCAAGTCGACTACACCCATCCACCAGTCGCCTGTCCAGAGGCACTGCGTCATATTCAACAAGACAAAAACCTCAGATAAGTCGACCTATACTACCTCCCAGTCGACTGACTAATAGTAAAAGTCGACTGAAAGGTGTTGTAAAGTCGACTGGACAGAGCAAATATGCGTGGGTTCCAATCAACCTGAATTCAACAGATAGAATTTCTTATATCAATTCTTATATGCTGAATGTATGTAATTCTGTTAATTTCATTTCTGCTTATGGTAGAAAATCAAACTCATCATGGGTTTGGTTTCCCACAAACTAATATTTTTTGGACCCAATGAAAAGGGTACCATATTCACATTGAATATTTTATAGGTACCTAAGAAAGATCGTTGGATACTTGATAGCGGATGCTCGAAGCATATGACTGGTCATGCCAACCTCCTATCTTCCATACAAAACATTGATGGAGGAACAGTTTTATTTGGCGACAACAATAAAGGAAAGGTCATAGGAATTGGTATGGTCGGTAAGGACACTAACCCCTATATAGAAGATGTTTTATTAGTTAGTGCACTTAAGCATAACCTGTTAAGTATTAGTCAAATTTGTGATAAGGGTTATAAAATCATGTTTGAAAAAGATGCTTGTTTAATTTATGATTCTACCATGCAAAATATAATTTTTCAAGGGTTTAGGAAAAATAACATTTATGAATTATGTTTGAAAGCATATGAGTTTTCGAATGATTTTTGCCTAGTAGCTTCTAATAATGATTCTTGGCTTTGGCATAGACGTTTTGGTCATGTGAATATGAAAAATCTCACTAAATTGTCTAAGTACAACCTAGTTAAAAGGGCTGCCAAGACTATCCTTTAAAAAGGATAAGTTATGTGATGCATGTCAACTAGATAAACAAATTAAATCTACTTTTAAAATAAAAGAAGTAATTTCTACTAGTAGGCCGCTCGAATTAATTCACATGGATTTATTTTTTCCTACTAGAGTTGATTCTTTAAATAAAAGTAGGTATGTATTTGTTTTAATAGATGATTTTTCACGATTCACTTGGACTTTCTTTTTAAAACATAAAAATGATGCTTTTAAAGAATTTGCAAATTTTTGTAAACGAATTCAAAATCAAAAGTCTCTAACCATAGTCACTATTAGAAGTGATCATGGTGGAGAATTTGAAAATAAAACGTTTGCAGAATATTGCAACAAGAATGGTATAACTCATTCATTTGCATTTCCTAGAGCTTCACCACAAAATGGAGTGGTTGAAAGAAAGAATAGGACTTTGCAAGAATGTGCACGTACCATGTGTAATACCCTGATTTTTCAATTAATGAAAAATTATTTATTTTGCACGTAGTGTGCACGTGCAATATTTTGATTAATATCTTCATCAAGATGAGTAAGGATATTTTAATTTGTGCTTTTAATTATTTTATACAAAAGCCTTATTTTAATTAGACTAAAAAGCCTTTTTTAAAGCCCAAAATGTATTTTATTTATTTTATTTTAAAATAACCATTTTTGGTCCATAAACTAAAGCCCATGGACTATATTTTTACACAACTTGTCATGTAGAATACAATTTAAAAGATTATTTTATTTTATACAAAAATTGAATGTACAATTTTTGGGCCTAGTTGCATGCACGTGCACTACACGTACACGTGCAAAATGCATGCCTTATGCATGGCTGGTTGTGTACTTTTGGAGGGAATTCAAAAAGTGTAATGGTGATCATGGTGGTGGTTACTTAGATATGGGTAGTTATTGCAACTCCTACTCTCATCCTAGCCCTCCATCCAACAACCAACTAATTAATCATAGCCCTCCATTCTATTTGATTTTAGTATAAATACCCCCTCCCATGGCTAGTTATTTTGTGCTTATTCCCTTCCAAATCTATAGTCTAATAGCATTATCTAGTAGTAGTTGTGAGTTAAAAAGATTGAGTTGTGAGTGGGATTGTTCTTGCATTTTTCCAAGGAGGAGAGGCCGACTATTCCAAGGAGAGGAGCTCGGGTTGGTGCTTGTGGAGTTTGTGTGCGCATCGTCTAGGAGGAGGTGCATCTCGTTGCAAGGACTTTTATTGAAAATTGTGTTGTCTCTCCATACAAGGTGGGTTAATTTTCCTTATTTCTAATTAGGAATTATGCTAGTATTATATTGAGTAATGATGCATGAAAAATAGTAATAAGAATACATTTTAATTGAAAAGATGATCTCTATGTGATTGATTGGTTGATATGCAAAATTATGTGTGATGCTATTAGTAAAATTCAAGATTTGTGTGCAATATGGTTATAAATTGTGTGAAGAAATCTTTGTTGGTAGCATGATAAATTATGTGCAAAAGATTAGTTTATTGATTATGTCGCTTTATATGCTAAATTGGACATTTTGTTATGATGTAGTAATGAATAAATTAACATGAAATTTTTATGGTTAGAAAATGAATAAGAGTAGAGAATCGTTATAGAGATTGATGAAATTATAATGTCAAAAAAAAAATGCATTAGCAATATGTCACATTAACCAAATTGTATGGTAGAAATGTGTTATTTATGGAGAAAATTTAGTTTAATTATTTAAGAGTTTATTTTCATCTACTGGAATAAAATTTATGATGGAAGAAGATTTAATTCGGATTTTACAGTATATTAGTAAGAACTTGTGGTATGCAATTTTGATGAACGCCAAAATATTCTAAATAACAGAGACTGTGGATTAAATAGAGTTAGAATCATACTAGTGACAACCTGAGCACGTAGCTCAAGTGGTCATGTTGTGCGGTTGTGCTTCCCGGGGTGACTGGTTCGAACCCCTGTAGCATACATTTGTTTACATTTTTCTTAAAAACATAAGAATCAGCGATAGAGAGTAATAAATACTCTCTGCCTTCTCCTTATATCGCCAGCGGCAACGAGCCTAGTGGTTGTGGCTTTCGGTTGTTTCCCTGTGGTGCTGGGTTCGATTCTTGCTGTCGGCAAGAATGAAAAATTATTTTTTTTGGGGGTTTTAAGTGTCCAAAAATTATGAAAAAAATATGGTTATTCTCCTAAAAATATAAGGGACTTTATAAAAATGATTTGGGGATTATTTGAATGAAATTAACTATGATTTGGAGATAAAATGCATAAATAGAACTATGGTTCTATATGTTTATTGATGTGAAATTATAACTTACAAGGATAAGTTGAAATGAAGGATTAGAAGATGATTTGGCAAAAAGAAACTTTGTTGTGTGACATAATACAATTTATTCTCATTTGAGAATAATGTGGAACAATATGAAGTGTGTATATTTGTTAGTGATGTGAAATTTGATATGATGTGATAATCGATAAAGCATATGAAATTCATGTACAGTTATGGACATTTTGAACAAATTAGAAATCATGAATTGAAAAGAGAATATATATGTGAGTATGAGAACTCAACATGGGGAATTTATGAGTTGGAAATTGTGAAATAAAAATTGAAATAAAAGAGTAGCTAAGTCTCCCCTGGCATTTGGAAATGAAATGAAATGAAATTAGACCAAGGTTGGTCATGTTGAAATGAATGAATAAGTCCGGTTTAGTGGAGAGGCTAACTCTAGAGATTTGATTTTTGTTCACGGTTTTTGATATAAAACTAAGGATTAGTACATAGTGGAGACATGATGAAAGTAGAAGAAAAACACGAGTATGGGGGCCATCGGAGTAGCGGTGTGAGAGTGATCCACAGGCTGCCTACTTGATGAGTCAAGACATGGCGTGGGCACTACTTCAGAATTATCGTCCCGATGGCGACGCTTGTGGGATGTTCGAGTGGCTATGGGTGGTGCCATTGTTCCATGGCGGAGGCTGAATTGTCCATAGGTTGCCTACTCGATGCGTCGTATCCGTGTGTGGGATTCCCCTCCAGGCTGCCTGGACATGGGCTCGTAGATCATAGGACATCTAAGACACTACCGTAGTTACAGTAGTAGATTAAGTCATAACGAGGGATTGAACACTACAAAGATGAAGAACGATTAAGGGCTTGCCCTCGAACCTATGTAGTATGGGATGCATAGAATCCGAACAAGTGCGCATTAGTGTCATGTAACATAAATGAATGCATTAAGGACTAAGTGCACAATCACAACACGACATCAATAGAGTAGTCCCTTTAGTTTGAAATGTGATAAGTTTGTGTTTGATAAATATGGAAAATTAAGTTATACTATTTCCGGCATAGAGAGGATGGCCGTGTATAATGATCGTCGGTTGAATAAACTGACGTACCCACAGTCTTATATGCAGGTAAATGGCTTGATAAAGATTAAAGAGGAATCAATGCTTAAAGATTACTTCATGATTGTTATATATTTATTTTATTGTTGTAAATTTTACTTTCGCTGTGCAATGTAAAATGTAATATTGATGTAAACTCTGATGTAAAGTGAAAGGTTTAAATTTCCTTGTAAAATTGTACTAAAGGAAGCGAAAAGATCCTGTAGAACATCTTGAATTCAGTGTATTTGGGATTCGGGGCGTTACACCATGCTTGTTGAAAGAAATTTACCTAAGTATTTTTGGGATGAAGTTGTTGCTATAGCTTGTTATGTTTTAAATAGAATTTTGATTAGGCCTAAGCTAAAGAAAACATGTTATGAGTTATTTTTTGATAAGATTCCTAAGGCCTCTTACTTTAAAATATTTGGATGTAAGTGTTTTATTCTGAATACTAAGGATAATTTAGATAAATTTGATCTTAGATCTAATGAGGGTATCTTTGCAGGATACTCAAATAGGAGTAAAGCATATAGAATCTTCAACAAGTCAACAATGACTATTGAAGAATCCATGCATGTTGTATTTGATGAATCTCTGTCTTCATCAAATTTAATTGAAGATGATGAAACTAATTCATCACCTTTAAATAAAGTAATTATATCTTTAGAACAAACTAGTCTTGCTGATAAGTTGACCGATAAGGAAGTCAAGTCGACTGATGTATAATAGTCGACTGAGAAACTTGTCAAGTCGACTGATCCTGTTGTGATGTCTCCAACTTTACCAAAATCTTTTGTTGAAGTTAGAGATCATCATCATGACTTAATAATTGGTGACATTTCACATGGTATTCAGACGAGATCACATGTTAATATGATATCTCACACAGCTTTCTTGTCGGATTTTGAACCGAAGAATATACAAGAAGCATGTGAGAATGAATTTTGGATGAATGCCATGCAAGATGAGTTAAACCAATTCATAAGAAATGATGTATGGGATTTAGTTCCATGACCTCCTGATCATACTATAATTGGTACTAAATGGGTATTCAAGAATAAGTTAGATGAATCAGGACAAGTTGTTAGGAACAAAGCTAGACTAGTTGCTCAAGAATATAATCAAGAAGAAGGCATAGATTTTGATGAAACATATGCTCCTATTGCTAGATTAGAATAAATTCGTATCTTATTATCTTTTGCTTGTTTTATGAATTTTACACTCTTTCAAATGAATGTTACAAGTGCATTCCTTATTGGGTTTATAAAGGAAGATGTTTATGTTAGACAACCACCAAGTTTTGAACATGAACAATTCCCAAACCATGTTTTTAAATTGAAGAAGGCTTTATACGGTCTTAAACAAGCACCTCGTGCTTGGTTTGATCGACTGAAGACTTTTCTTTTAGAAACAGATTTTGAAATAGGTAAAGTAGATACTACTTTGTTTATCAGAAGAATTAAGAATGATATTTTAATCATACAAATATATGTTGACGACATAATTTTTGACTCTACTAATAGCAATCTATGTCAAGAGTTTGCTAACACAATGAAAAACGAGTTTGAGATGAGTCACATGGGTGAACTCAATTATTTTCTTAGACTACAAATTAAGCAGTCACAAAATGGCATATTCATTAATCAAGGAAAATATACCAAGAAATTACTCAAACAGTTTAACATGGATAGCACAAGTAGTAAGACCACACCTATGGCTACTACCACTACCCTTGACAAAGATGAATTAGGTAAGAGTATCGATCAGAAACTCTATCGAGGTATGATTGGTTCACTCTTATATATAACAGCTAGTAGACCGGACATTATGTTTAGTTTATGTTTGTATGCTAGATATCAGTCTAGTCCTAAAGAATCTCACTTAAAAGCTGAGAAACGCATTTTAAGATATATTAAAGGCACATCTGATGATGGTCTATTTTATCCACGCACCGACAATTTTCAACTTTTGTCGTATAGTGATGCGGATTTTGCTGGCAGTAAAACTGACCGCAAGAGCACTAGTGGGACATGTCATTTTTTAGGACATTCACTAGTTTCTTGGTGCAGTAAGAAGCAAAATTCGGTATTCCTATCTACTACAGAAGCTGAATATGTCGCTGCAAGTTTGTCTTATGCCCAAATTTTGTAGATGAAACAAACCTTATTAGACTATGGTATTTCTTTTGAAAAACCTTCAATAATGTGTGATAATACCAGTGCCATTAACATATCTAAGAATCCAGTTCAACACTCACGTACGAAACATATTGATATTCGACATCATTTTCTACGTGATCATATTTTAAATGAAGACATTTCTTTAGACTTTATTTCTACTAATAAACAAGTAGCTGATAATTTTACCAAACCCCTTAAAGAAGACACCTTTATAACCTTAAGAAGAGAACTAGGGATTTGTAATTTTCATGATATTTCTTGAATTTGATTTGGTAAGTCAACTTACACACATTGTTCAGTCGACTGCCAAGTATTGTTTTAAAAAAAAATTCTGAGGCTTTTATGCTCTGGACAGTCGACTGAGCTTAGCACCAAGTCGACTGACCAGTTGTATTAATAGTGTGTTCAATTTTTTGTAAACTCTCAAATAAGTCGACTGCCTACTCATACCAGTCGACTGTAACGAATTAGTTTTTCTTCAGGTTCAAATCTTAGTACATCCTTTGAGGCAACTGTTCACCTTTTTACACTTCTTTGACCATATCTAAGCCGTTGATATCCTTTTCCTTTGATCTCAGCCATCTATTTCCTTGTAAAAACCTTGAAACCTACCCCCTTCCTTTCACTTTTACCCTCCCTATTTTTTCCCCGATCTGAAGAAGAGAGAAGAGAAGTCGACTGCACAGTTGTTGCTGCTGTCAATTTCCAGTATTGTGAAGATCAAATCCGGCTGATTTCTTATAGATTTTCAGTCTACTTGAAGTTTTAGAGTCTCCTTGTTAGTATACTCCCTTTCTTCTATTTTCCTTCTTATCATGGCTCCTAAGAGATCTAAAACATCTCATGTTGATGAGGGTTCATCTTCTAAGGATTACATTCAATATCTTAGAAGTCCTGACCTTGTAGAAAAATGGTTCATCGTATGTTCCATGATAATTTTTCCGGGTCGGTTTGTTAATTTTTTCGATCTTGATAGGTTTAATCTCGTATCTTTGTTTCAACATTGTAGTCGTTATGAATTCTTGTCTTTAGAAAATCAACCCTACTACTACCCTCAACTCATTTATTTGTTTTATACAAATATGAGGGTTTTTCAATCGGATGATGGTGAGGTACTCATCTATTCCTTTATCAAAAATAAGAAGATGAAACTCACCTCCGAAAGAATCAACCTTATTTTGGGTATAGACGATGAAGGACTTGATTTAGGAGAAATTTTGATGGATGATGCCACCATTTTATCTAGAATTTATTTGCCAAATCATGGACCGCCTATGACAAATAGGTCCATAACCCATGTTGCAAAACTTGTTGCACAGATACTATCATACAATATCATTCCCAAAACAGGGAGTTATGATCAGTATTCCATGGAATTACAACAAGCCGTTTATGCAATATTCGGCAAAATCAATCTAAATTGGGGTCGTATCATTTTTTCTAGGTTTCATAAGTCTCATACCTCCTTTCTTCCTTTTGGTGCCCTTCTTACTCGAGTCTTTTGTGCTTATGATGTCGATCTTGATTCAGAGACCAATGTAGTAAAGCACTATGAATGTTTTGATCGTGCAAGTTTAGCACGCATGAAGCTTCTTACTTCTCCATCTAGGTCTACCTCTAGGACTTCCCCTCCAGTTCCTTTAGCCACTTCAGCTCATCCGTCTTCTGCTTCTAGTTCCTCTCGTCCTCGAGCAGATTTTGATGATCCGCGCAGTATTTAAAATGCTGTCAATTATATCATGGATCATCAAGATGTTCCTGAGTCACAAATTTCCCATCTTACTCACCTGTTCACTGCTCAATTTCCTCCTCCCTCTCATGATGACCAAGATGAAGAAGACGAAGATTGATGAGTTCTTATTTTTATTATTCTCTATGTATTTTATTTTTTCTTATTGTTGCATTTTCTCTCTACTTTGTAATCATTTGAACTAAGACTAACTTTCTATGAATGCATTTTGTTTTGTATTGCTTTTTTGTGTGTGAGGAATATTTTTCCCTCTTTTTTATTGATGACAAAGGAGGTGAACATATCAGCTTTTATGTTAATTTGTATTTTTATGCTTTGTATATTGCTGTTGTATGGTGAGAACATATGCATGCTATGTATTATGCATGCTTTGTATTTTTAAGCTTTCACCTATGCATGTAGTACAATTGATAGGGGGAGCATATGAGCACTTGTATTATTCATTCCCTTTATTATAAGCTATTGTGTCGTCATCATCAAAAAGGAGGAGAATGTTGATTCTTGATTTTGATGATTACAACACAATGCAAAGTTGTTGTTCTACTTCATATATATTATAGGATATACAAAGGCAAAATGTTCTAACATGCTTCTTAAAGCAAGTTGATCAAGCACAGCTACGAATAAAGTTGTTGTTGCTAATTGATCACGAAAGTTACAAGGTTGCCAGCTTACAAGATAAAGACGAAAGCTAAAAGCTATCTCAAGACTCAAGACTCAAGAACAAGACATATGCTTCAATTTATTGTATTAAGTGTCTTGTAACAATTTGTAATCTTTTTTGTTTTCATTGAGTCTTAGAAAATTTGTAAAAGCCTTGTCACACACTCATACATTATCTTTAAAATAATTGAGTTTTTAAAACTTAAAAAGATCGAAACAAAGTTTGAAAAAGCTCAGCTGTTAAGTACCAGTCGACTGTTTTAGTACGAAACTGACTAAACTTATTCAAACTCTGATCAGTCGACTTATAACGGCAACCCAGTCGACTGTTCAAGACGTTTCGACAGTTTGCTGATTTCAAAATTTGATTTTTTCGAATTCAAAAAGGTTATTTCCGTTGGTTGGCAGTTGGTACAATTGCCTCCCAACGTCCAGTGTTTCTAACTCTATAAATAGAGAATAGAAATCACTGTGAAAAAGTTAACAACTTTCCAAGCTTTTTGTTTTTCAAAGTTTTCAAGCTTTTGGTTCTAAAACAAGAAGAAGCATTCAAAAGTATTCTCTTTCTAAGTCTTGGTTCTCTGAAATTAGTCTTGCATAACAGTGATTTCGTTTGAGACTAATTTCGGAAGTTGACCTAATAGCCACGCATAAAAATACATCCACAACAAGGCTTTAGATTGATTGTAACTCTTTTGTTGTTGTTCTTCACTCTCGGGTTGTGAGAGTGGTTTCCTCTCGGTTGGAAAGTAGGGCTCTATGGTGTAGAGTCAGGTTTGTCACTCTTGGTAGAAGAGTGGGTTGCTTTCTCTAGTTGTGAGAAAGGACTACGGGTTGGACAAGGTTGTTGTCTAACGCCGTAGGGTGTTGTAATTATTTCAAGAATAGTGAAAAATCTCAAGTGGGTTGCTTGGGGACTGGATGTAGGTTGGGAGGACCGATCCAGGATACATCGTGTGTACTCTGTAGTTGTATCTCTTTGAACTTGCATTTCATTTTCTTACTTTATAGCTTTCTGTTAAACTTGTCTGAATAGTCGACTGTGTACTTTTGTAGGTCAACTGGTCAGACTTGTACTACTTTATCTCTGAAAACTTGTGTGATAAGTCGACTGGCTCTTCTATAAGTCGACTGATCAGACTCGCTTTAAAAATACTCTTCTTAACTATCGCTTCAGTCAACTGGTTTATCTCTTCAAGTCGACTGATCAGAAGAAAAGTCTAATTCCGCAATTTAATTTTTATAAAACACTATTCACCCCCCCTCTAGTGTTTTTTGCCCTGCCTACAGGATCCAACACGGGCTGGGTAGAAAACATATTTGGATGTCAAAATAACTTATAACTATCAGAAACAACAAGAATTTCAATTCTGGACAATAGGACGTTGCTGCGCCAAAGCTGGAATTTCCGTTACTACAGGAACGCAAATCTAGATCCGTCAGAAGTTCTAGAAACTAAACTCTCAGCCGGTTCCACGCATATATACACGATATAAAAGTTACAGAAACTGGGTTCAAATCAACATCCTACACATATTTTTTGTTCAGCCAGAATTCTTGTTGTGTTTACATGCATGAATCAGGCCTAAAAGCTCATCAAATAAATCCAGGAAAATTAAGGGTGATTCCTTAGCATGTCTAGTCTCAGTAAGATATATTTCATATTATTATATGACTGATAACATGTTCAAATTAAATTACAAAGCAAGGTGGCACATGTGAAATTGTGAATCTAAAAATCCAGATACAACAGTACTAAAACAACAATATCTCACATGTTATAACTCGGAATTTGATTCCGACAGATGTTCTGAAAACTAGACACATGGGGCTACAATTCATATTCAGAAACCAACTCAATATTTTGTCATTAACAGGGTCGAAACCATCAAGCAAGGTCAGGACAATAGTATTTCAGAACTAAAATATTCATAATAACTTGAATTTTTTCAAACAATTATAAAATCTTAACTAGAGATGGTTTATTTATCACATCAGCAACTCAAGCATGATTTCAACATTATCATGATGGAGAAATTGCTATTATGGCTATGCTATCATGTTTCAATATTCCACACAAATACATACAACCAAGTTATACAATTAATTCTAATAGTTCATATATATAGTGTTGTTTTTTCATGTGTCGTGTCATGCATGCAATAATGACCCAAATCAAGGTATTTTTACAATACGGAATGATAGGATCCAACCGAAACGAAATATTGGTGGATCAAAACATTTCAACACAAACAACATGGGATCGAAATTGAACTACAATGAACATACTTGTGGATTTTCAAGGAATTGCTTGTACGGGATACAATAAAATTCTTACAAGAGAATACTTACCTTAACGATGGTGAATCTGAACACAAACGAATAACGGGATGAGAATCCTGAGCAACACGCATAAACCCCAAAAGCACGTGTGATTCACGTGCAAGGAGGCAACACAACAACTCCAACAATTTCCAAGTACCAAAAACAACAGCAAAAGCCATTCACCCTCAGCTAGGCCCGACTATGGTGGCAGTAGCTGGCGGCTCGAAGGTGGTGTGCTGGTGTCGGCTGGCTACAAGGTGGTTACTGGCTACGGTGCAAGCTGGTGATGATCGATGATAGAGGTCGACTGCAGGATGCAGGCTGTAGTCATGGTGCAGGCTTGTGATGATCGTAGATGGAGGGAGATCATCGAGGATAGGGCGACGACCAGGGTGGCAGTGGTCGACGGGAGCAGGGCTGTCGACGGAGCACAAGGCGAGGAAGAGGATGGGCTAATGGGTTCTGCTGAACTCAAAGGAGGAGGAAGAAGATGAGGAGGTGGATGGGGGGTTTGGTGATGGAGGTTGGGGCTGCAGCGTCGAGGGTAGCTCGATAGAGGGATGATGACGAGATGGAGGAGGGTGATGACGGGTTTGCAGTGGTGTTTGGTGCAATGACGGTGGGTGTGGCGATGGGTGCAGGGGAATGGATTTCGGAGCAGGTGATGGCGCATGCGGCGAATGGTCGAGGGCTGCAGACAGCGATTGCTTCAGTGGGTTCTCGGGGTTCTGGATGCAGGCAAAGTGGGGGACGGGGATGATCGGAGGAGGTGAAGGGTGTAGGAAGCGGCTGATGGGTTTGAATGACGATGGGTTGCAACAGGGATGACAGAATTGGTGGGTTGCAGCTCGATGGGTTTCGGCAGTCGATGGGGTGGAAGAGGATGATGAGGTGGAGGGATAAGAAGGCAAGGACGATGGAGATAGGTTGACGAGGAAGGAGAAGAGGTAGGGGGTATTAGGCAGCTGGGTTAACTAAGTAATTAGGGTTTAATAAGGGATTAGGGTTGAACAGGATATAAATAGGGAATAGGATGGGTTATTGGGTTAGCGGGTATAGGGTTTAGGATCCAATAGGAATGGGTATGGGGCTTGGATGTGGGTATGAGTTTGGGGTTTAAGAATCCAATAAGAAAGCTATAGGGTGTGGTGTGGGTTTGGATTAAAAATAAATAATTAAATGAATGAATAAGTAGTAATACAATAGTATAATGAATCAAATAGTATACATTAAATTAATACTCAAATACTAATAAATATAATTGAATATACGAATTCACAAAATAAATGAAATCGGGTTTGTTTTGGGCTAAACTATAATAAATAGTAATAGAGTAGTACATAATAATTAATTAAGTCGAAATGATGTACATAAACTTCATACTCCAATAATAATAAAAATAATAATAAAATCATAGTAATCATAATAATGAAAATCATAACAATCATAATAATAGTAATAATAATAATAACCCCAATAAACATAATAATAATAATAATAATAATAATAATAATAATAATAATAATAATAATATCAACAATCATAATAGGATTTGTATTATAATATAAAAATCATTGGAAATAGTGGCAATTCAAATTACTGATTAAAAATAGACTTCAATACGAGATCCAACAATAAATTTTAATAAAGAGAATTTAAAAGCGGAGGAAATAATTTATAAAAATTCCAAATTCCAAAAATACACAGAAAATACTTATTGGCAGGAATGGGGGTTACACCAATGCACTAGCTGTGTTCATGAGTCTAATGAACAGGGTGTTCTCACCGTTTTTGGACTAGTTTGTCGTGGTTTTCATTGACGACATCTTGGTGTATTTTTGGAACCGGGAAGATCATGTTGAGCATTTGAGGGTTGTTCTGCAGACCATGAGGGAGAACCAGCTGTATGGGAAACTCAACAAGTGTGAGTTTTGGCTGGATCAGGTTACTTTTCTGGGCCACATTATTTCTAGTGATGGTATTTCTGTTGATCCGCCGAAGATCTCTGCATTCAAGGATTAGCCGATTCCAAAGTTAGCATCTGAGGTGCAAAGTTTTGTTGGTTTGGCAGGGTATTATCAGAAGTTTGTTCAGTTTCTTGAAGATAGCTGGGCCTCTGACCAGTTTGACAAAGAAGGAGCAGAAGTTTGATTGGGATAAGGCTTGTGATGAAGCTTTTGCAGAGTTGAAGCGTCGGTTGACGTCAGCACTTGTACTGACTATACCCGACAGTTCGGGCGGTTTTGTCACGCCCCGTTTCCCAAAAATATGGAATACAAGTACATGACAATAGCCCAGCGAATGACTAACATCACCCATAAGCTGTTCATCCGATTAACTCAACAATATAATCAATACAGAACATTTGTGCGGACAATAATAATAATCTCATGAACAATAATACTTGGAATGAACCAATAAAAATATCCAAATACAATAATAATCCAATATTTGGAACAATAATAAAATCCAGGACATAAGCCCAATACAATAATAAATCTCAGACACAATAGCAATGAGTCTCAATACAATAGTTCAATGAAATAACATTTTATTATTAAAGTGATAGTTCTTCAAAAAGTTTGTTCTCCAATCCCAGCAGGCAATTCTCCATCATTACCTGTATACACTTCATCTAAAAAGAGAAGAAAAATTATCTTTAGAGCAAGTCGTGGACAGCCAGTAGAGAAAACAAGGAACAATGGAATAACAATGTAACAATGAATCAATGGATCAATAGGAATCAATAACATGGGACAATAATCATGATAATCAACGCAATGACTATAAACAATGATTCAATAATCATTAACAATAATCAATGGTTATATCAATAACACTTAGCTAATATTCGATATCAATAGAAATAATGGTGAACAACATTCAATGTCGATGTGTAATCCTTATGTCTATTAATTATTTTAACTCCTAACTAATGCACGTACTACTATGTCCCATCTGTTCTATACCATAGGTTCGATGCATACAATCAATTTCGTTTAGACTATAGCGGTAGACTCTATAGTTCATGTACTGGGTATGATGATGATAACAATATAACACGGGCCAAGGTGTAATTTCTTAATGACGATAATAACAATAACACGGGCCACGGTGCAATTTCTTACACAATGACGATAACGATAATAACACGGGTCATCATCCGAGTACAGTCCCTATATCATCAACTACTCTAGTCAATTCCTTAAACTCTGGCTTGTTAATTATTTATCAATACAACAATGCAATATGCAATTTGGGACATGAGGTGAACCATGGTATCAATAGGGAAACAATAGGATGATTACATGAAATATGACAATTAGAATGATGACAATAACTCATTAGGATCATGCAATGCAACATACATACATCAATTCATGCAATATTATGATATAGGAATAATTAATTCATTAAAAATCTGAAATATAAAATTCTAGACAACAAGAGCAGTCTGTACAAAAATGTAGTTTCCCGCTGTTTTAGAAATCGAAAAGTTAATCCGTCAGAAGTTCTAGAAATTGGAATTCCACATGGTTCCAACACATCTTTAAAGTTCAAAATCTGATGACAGTAGCTAGGTCAAACACATGGTTCTTTACAGATTTTAGGTTCAGGTAGAATTTCGACATCACATTATTTTAATTTTAGACAGCAAAAACTCGATATTGAATTCAGTAAAAATATTTTCTGGACTCCTCAACATGTTAAGCAACAATCTGAAAATTTTCAGATTAAAATTTTATCATTTGATCTGCATTTTTACTGTTTGAGCGCGAAAGATACAAGAATCTGAAAATATGAAAGTAAAAACACAGCTGTAGTAAAACGGACATAACTTTTGCTAAAAAACTAAAGGAATTCAAAAGTTCAAGATTTTCTGGAAATTAGAAAGATAAGGCTACAATTCATATTCATAAAGTATTTTATTTTAAGATCTTTTACTGGTTCAAAAATAGCAGTTAACATTCAGGTCAGCAGGCAATATACAGGATTTGTGTAGTTTTTCTTGAAAATAAATAATTAGACTATATGGGTATTGATTCTTCAGTCATTAAATTGTGTAATACACATGAGGGGTGTCAAAACATGATAAATAAAACTAGAACACGCTCATACATCAATTTATCATCAATCAATCATCAATCAATCAAACAACATACAACCTATCAATTGTCTCTACAATATTTTATTTGTGTGACGGTTATATGAATAACCCTATTATCAATTCTATATGCACTCATGAAAGATCCATAATTTAGAGTCAAAAGTGGCACGATGTGAAGAATATTAGGGTTAGCCTTTGTAAACCCTCAATAGACCCAACGAAGAGATGAATACAGGATAATATGATAACAAAGAGATCTACTTGCAAGAGTTTCAACAAAACTTGAATTTGATACAATTAACAATTCAAGAGGACGGCAACTTGCCTTATGACCGGTGAAAATGAATACCAAGAATAACGGGATAAGTATACTAAAGCAACGAACTCACGAACTAGCATAACCCACCAATTGCACATGCGATATACGTGCAATAGTCCAAAGGACCCAACAACACAGCACACAAATAGAACTCAGTGACTGCAGCACAGAGCAAGAGAGGCAAGGGGGTCGGCGGTGACACAGGTGGCGGTGCGATGGTGGAGGCACGGGGGGCAGGGCGGCGCTGGGCTGTGGTCAGCGATCGGAAAAGGGAACAGGGGTTCGGGGTTTTGGGTTCTGTCGTTAATGTCGAGATCAGAGGAAAGAGGGGATCGGGAGAGGGGCTTGGTACTGGCATCGTGGAGAGGCGGCACTGACGAGGGGAGGTGGCGACGGGGAAGTGGTCGCTGGAGGGTGGCTAGGGGAAGACGACCGGGATGGGTTTGGGTGTTTTGGTGGGAAAATCCAACCGGGAGAGAGAGAGAACATGAGGAGAGAGAGAGAGTAGGAGAGGGAGTAGATGGCTAGGGTTTCGATTTATATGCAATTTTTGGTTTACATTAGAGTTGTATTTATAAGGTACAATTAGGGTATTGGGTTAGTTGTTTAAGATTCAATAATAGCAGTTTTGGCTCAAGAACAAATAAAATTGGGTTTTAGGATTCAACTAAGAGATAGATCAAAATCAATAGGGTTCAAATAAAAATACCCACAATTAAATAAGAGATAATAGGATCAACAAGAATTGCTCAATCAAAAAGAACGGAGGTTCATGAAAAATTCTTAATTAAAATAATAATCAAGAAAGAAAATAGGATTTTTGTTCAATTGCAAATTAAAAAAATATTACAAAAGGGGAAAAATTGAAAATTACAAAAACGGTAGTTATAGGTTTTGTGATCCATTGTGATGCTTTGGGTAGAGGTCTGGGAGCTGGGAGCAGTGCTGAGGCAACGAGGCAGGGTTGTCGCTTATGCATCTAGGTAGTTGATGCCTCTTGAGAAGAACTATCCCACTCATGATCTGGAGCTTGCAGCCATAATTTTTGCCTTGAAGTTGTGGAGGCATTATCTGCTTGGGAATAGAGTGGAGATATTCACAGATCACAAGAGCCTCAAGTATGTGTTCACGCAGAAGGAATTGAACATGAGGCAAAGGAGATGGTTGGAATTGATGGCAGATTTTGACATCAATTTGCAGTATCACCCGAGAAAAGTGAACATGGTACCTGATGCTTTGAGTAGAAGACCTGCTGCTATGTTCCTTGCTAAGCAGAAGGAAATAGTGGAGGATATGAGAAGGTTGGAGTTGGATGTGTTACTTCCTGGTTCGGCACATCAGTTCATGATGTTGCAATTGCAGTCTTCTTTGGTAGAACAGATCAAGGAAGCCCAAGCAGACGATCAGTAGTTGCAGAAGTTCCAAAGCGAAGTGGAAGAAGGTTTGAGAACCGATTTGGTCATTCATGGTGATGGGTCTCTTCGTTTTGGCTCCAGGTTGTGTATCTAGAAGGGAACTCAGGCAGAAGCTACTTGAAGAAGCTCATCGGTCTCCGTATTCTATACATTCAGGTGGTACTAAGATGTACAGGGATTTGAATCAACATTTCTGGTGGCATGGTATGAAGAGAGCTATGGCAAGGTTTGTTTCTCAGTGTTTGATCTGTCAGCAAGTGAAGGCAGAGCATCAGAGGACCGCGGGATTGTCTCAACCTCTTCCAATCCCAGAGTAGAAATGGGAGAATATCATGATGGATTTTGTGACAGCTTTACCGAGGAGTCCCAAGGGTCATAATGCTATTTGGATGATATTAGATTGGTTGACGATGTGTGCTCATTTCATTCCCATCCGTGTGGGTCAGTCCACGGATAGTTTGACCGAGAAGTATATTCAAGAGGTTGTTAGACTGCATGGAGTTCCTGTCAGCATCGTATCGGATAGAGATACGAGATTTAGGTCTCAGTTCTGGGAGAGTCTACAGAAGAGCTTGGGTACTAAGTTGAGCTACAGTACAGCGTTCCATCCACAGACATATGGGCAGTCGGAAAGAACGATTTAGACCCTAGAAGACATGCTGAGATCCTGTATTCTTCAGTTTGTAGGTTCGTAGGAAGATCATCTGCACTTAGCAGAGTTCTCATACAATAATAGTTATCAGGCAAGTCTCAAGGCAACACCACTTGAGGCTCTGTATGGGTGCAAGTGTAGATCGCCGGTATGTTTGGATGACATCGGCGAGAGGAAACTTTTGGGACCTGAGTTGGTCACGAAGACAATTGATGCCATGGCTCAGATCAGGAAGCATTTGTAGGTTGCTCAGGACAGGCAGAGGAAATGGGCTAACTGACATCGAAGGCCTCTAGAGTTTGTGGCAGGCGATCATGTGTTCCTCAAGGTATCGCCATGGAGAGGTGTTATCCGATTTGGAGGTGGGGGCAAGTTGAGTCCCCGGTACATCGGTCCATTCGATATTGTGGAACGTGTGGGTAAGGTAGCTTACAGACTCGCGTTGCAACTGGCTTTAGCAGGTATCCATGATGTATTCCATGTTTTCCAGCTCAGGAAATACATCGATGACAGTCATGTTTTTGACTACTTGGAGTTGTTCGTGAGGTGGGATTTGTCATGTGAGATTCAGCCAGTCTCTATCTTATACCGTCGATAAAAGGTGTTGAAGAATAGAGTCATCAAGCTGGTTCGAGTTTCTTGGAATCCTCACTCGCCAGGTGAGTTGACATGGGAGTTGGAGTAGGAGATTCGGAAGAAGTTCCCTCAATTGAGTAGTTTTGTTTTGTTTTTCTTTTCTTTACGGGGTCGCCCTATGTACCACTTGTATGAATTTCGAGGATAAAATTCTTCTTGTAAGGTGGGTAGGATTGTAACCCCTATTTTTCTGTTTTTGGATTTTATTGTAATTTTCTTCTTTCTTGATTACTGTATTCGAATCTCTTTTAAATAATAAATCTTGCTTTTCTTTGGGCTCATTCATCCTCTTGGATCATTCTGTATTCTTTTTGGCTTTCCTGAATTTTTGGCTCATTACTAATTTTACTCTTTTGTGTTTTGGGTTTATATTGATCCACTATATTCATATCCTATTTATATCTATCTATTTTTCTCTTTTTGGATCCAAAACCCATGCCTTTAACCCATTACCCCGCAACCAAAAACCCAACATCTAATCCCCTATATAAATACTCCCTAAACCCTAATTAATTATTAACCCTATTAATTTCTCTCTCTCTCCGACATCCCGCCGCTCTCACTCCTCACCCCCGACCTCTATTTTTATTTCCCTTGAACCCATCGACCGCTCAGCCACTCCGACCACCGCTGCTCCATCCCGTGTCACGCCCCACTTACCAAAAATACGGAAATGGGCATGTAACATTGGCCCAGCGAATGACTAATGTCACCTATAAGCTGTTTATTCGATTAACTCAACAATATAATCAATACAGAACAAATGCATAGGCAATAATAATAATCTCATGAACAATAGTACTTGGAATGAAGCAATAAAAATATCCAAATATAATAATAATAATCCAACGTCTGGAAACAATAATAAAATCCGGGACATAAGCCCAAAACAATAATAATCCAATCCAAAATAAGAACAAGTCTCAATACGTTAAGTTTATTAAAGCCATAAGCAATTAGAAAGCAATAGTCTTCAGAATGTTTGTTCTCCAATTCCAGCAGGCAATTCTCCTTCATTACCTGTTTACACTTCATCTAAAAAGAGGAGAAAAGCTGTCTTTTGAGCAAGTCATGGACAACAAGTAGAGAAAGTAGGAAATAATGGAATAATGGTATAACAATGAATCAATGGATCAATAGGAATCATTGGCATGATAGTAATAATCAATAACATGGTAATCAATGTAACGGTGTAACAATGGTTCAATATTCAGTAACAGTAATCAGCGGTTAATATAAATAACACTTAGATAATATTGGATACAAATAGGAGCAATGATGAACAATATGCAATGTCGGTGATGTGTAAATTCTTATATCTATTAATCATTTTTTTAATCCTAACTAATGCATGTACTACTGCATCCCATACTACAGGTTCGATGCATACAATCAATTTTGTTTAGACTCATGTGGTGCATTCGGTAGATCATGTACTTGGCAACGGTAACGTAAAAACTATTCACCTTTCATTGTACGATACGGTCATCGGCAACGATACGGTACACGATAGATTGGGTTACTGCCATGACCACAATCACACGATAAAATGGTAGCCGGAACGGTAGTTAAGGAAACACGGGCCCCTCCTCAAAGTACAGTCTCTACTTTGTTCACTACTCAAATCGCCCTTTAAAACCTCGACTTGTTAATTATTTATTAATGCAACAATACAAGATGCAATCGATGGACATTCGGTGAACGATGGTATCAATAGGGAAACAATAGGCTGACAACATGGATAGGACGGTTAGAATAGTGACAATAACTCATTGGGAACATGCAATGAAATATACATCCATTAATTAATGCACTAGTACGATATAAGAATAATTAATCTATTAAAAAGTGAAATCTAAAGTTCTGGACAGCAAGTGCAGTCTGTACAAAAATATAGGTTCCCGCTGACTCAGAAATCGAAAGTTAAATCCGTCAAAAAATCTGAAAACTAGACTTCCACATGGTTTCAACTCTTATTTAAAGTTCAAAATCCGAAACAGTAGCTAGGTAAATCACAATGTTCTTTACAGATTTTATGTTCAGGCAGAATCTCGATATCATGTTGTTTTAATTTTAGAATTAGCAAAAATCAATATTAAATTCATTAAAAATACTTATTAGATTCCTAAATATGTAAATTAAGAGTCTGAAAATTTTCAGAGCAAAATTTTATCATTTGATCAGCCTTTTTACTGTTTAAACATAAAATGTATGAAAATCTAAAAATCTGAAAGTAAAAACACAGCTGCAGTAAAACGGGCATAACTTTTGCTACAAAACTCAGAATTCAAAAATTTAAGATGTTCTGGAAAATATAAAGATAAGTATACAATTCATATTCATAAATTATTTCATTTTAAGATCGTTTACTAGTTCAAAAACAGCAGTCAATATTCAGGTCAGCAAGAAATATATAGGATTTGTGTAGTTTTTCTTGAAAATAAATTAATTAACATGATGGGTATCGATTCTTTAGTCAATAAATTGTATAATCCGCATGATGGGTGTCAAAACATGATAATAAAATTAGAACACGCTCATACATCAATTTATCATCAATCAATCATCAATCGATCAAACAACATATAACCTTTGTCTCTACAATAATTTATTTGTGTGACGACTATATGAACACCCTATTATCAATTCTATATGCACTCATGAAAGATCCAAACTTTAGAGTCAAAAGTGGCACGATATCAAGAATATTGGGGTTAGTACGTGTAAACCTTCAATAGACTCAACGAAGAGATGAACAATGGATAATATTATAACAAAGAGATCTACTTGCAAGAGTTTCAACAAAACTTGGATTTGATACAATTAACAATTCAAGAGGATGGTGACTTGCCTTATAATCGGTGAATTTGAATACCAAGAATAACGGAATAATTCCGGAGCAATGAACTCACGAACAAACAAAAGAACACGTGCACAATGTGTGCATTACAACCCAAAGCAACACGGTAACAATTGAGACAGAAACGACAGAGAGAGCAGTGATGGCAGCAACGACGGCCGAGGGGCGGCAGCGGCTGGAGGCCCGACATCGACGGCGAGGTCAAGCGCAATGGTGGGCGACACTGGTGGCTGGTCGGTGATCGAAACAGGGAGAAGGGAGTAGGGCTTAGGTTTGGGTTCTTGGCTATTGCTGCTGATTGGAGTAGGGAAAAGGGGAGGTCGGGGGGTGTCGACGGGAGGCGACGCCGAGGGGTGGTCGCCGGAGGAAGGTGGCGCTCAGGAGGATGCCAAAAGAGGTTAACGGGGAAGAAGATGTACAGTAGGGGTTGTTGTTTGGGCCGAAATCTGAACAGGGAGAGAGAGAACGGGAGGAGAGAGGAGAGAGGAGAAAGAATAAGCGGCCAGGATTTCAAAATTGTGCAATTTTTAGGGTTTGCATTAGGATTGTATTTATAGGGTATAATTAACTACTGGGTTGGTAAATTTGGGTCCAATAACAACAGATTAGGATTAAGAATAAATGAAATTAGGTTTTAGGGTTCAATAAGAGATAGATCCAAATCAAGCTACCCACAATTAAAATAAGAGAACAATAGGATCAACAAAAGTAGCCCGATCAAAAGAACGAAGAATTTCATGAAGAAGTCTTAATTAAAAAAATAAGCAAGAAAGAAAAATAGGGTTTTTATTCAATTGCAAATAAAAATATTACAAAGGGGAAAAATTGAAAAATACAAAAACGGTAGTTACATCCCGTCTCCACCCTAGCACCGAAACCCATCGCCACCCTCAACTTCCACCGCCCTCATCAACACCAAGTTGATCCCCATCCTTGTCATCGCCGCTCATCCAACCACTAGAGAACCCCCCCTCTCCCCCCCAATCACCTCGTCATCAATCCCTGACCACCGCAGCCACCTGACATCTCATCGTCATTCCTTGCCCTCGACCGTAACTGCCACCTCGACCTCCCACCTTTTCCCCAGTTTTCCTCCCCAAAACAGAGCACCGCTCTTGAAGCCCTGTTCACCGTCGATCTGCGATTTGGCCTTCGGGGGGACCTGGCTCTAGGGGATTGGATCGCTGGACCCCTTTGATGTTCTCGACGGGGTATCCCATCATGAGTCTGCCTCTCATCTAAGCAAGTCCAGAGATCTTCCCCGTACTATATATTGATGATGATGTTCTGGAGGTCCTTTGGCATCGGAGGACTGTGCGAGGCCATGGAGTCCGACGAGGGGTCGTGTATGGATACACGGTCGCGGTGAGGAGGCTGCACTTGTCGACTCCGGTGGGAGGGTCCCGCACCAGCCTCTTGAGGCCCTTGAGGGGCCTGCTGGGGCTGTGGTTGTTGAGGAAGAGGCTGTCCAGGCTGTGGTTACTGTACGGGTTGAAGAAGGGGCTATCCAGGTTGCTGGACTTGCTGAGTGGGTTGAGGGGCACCTCATGAACTGGAGGAGGAGACGGTGCAGGAGTAGCCATGTGGTTAGAGACCGTTGTCTTCCCCTTCTTGGGAGGCATGGCTTGAAACTAGTTTGGTTGATGAGAGAGGACTGGATCGCTGCTTCTGTTTCCCACAGACGGTGCCAATCTGTTGCTGCTGATTTCGGGTGCGGAAGCAAACAGACAAATTTGTATGTTCTTTGAGGAAAATAGTGAAGCGAACCTGTTGACTCTGCCTATGTGTTGAATTGTTCCTTATCGCTGTCACGAACCTGCACAAAGTTCGATACAACGGAATGGATCCCAGCGACAAACCCTCCGATGCTCTTGCCAATAACCAGGAAGATTAAGAAAGAGATTTAGGTAGGCAAAGATTCATTACCTCGTTAATGTGGGGGGAAAAGGGTATTTATAGTTGCCTTAGGGATCTGTTTCGAGATAAGGTCAAATCTCTACTTCCCGGTGTTAACGGATAAAAAGTGGTTAGAACCGCCTCTTAGGGATAAGGACGAATTTGGATTTCTCAATATCCTTCTGAATTGGCTTGTGACGGGTTGGGACCCTTATTCAATAGGGCAGATCCTCTTATAGGTTGTTGGGCCCAAAAGAATAGATCCAGTTCCTATTTCGGACCCGTTTGTAGGTAAAATTACTGTTTTACCCCTGAGAGCTTTAAGATTCACGCAGATTTGAATGGTCCCAATTTAATCCTTTTTTTAGCCATATCAACTGTGTTTATTTATTTATCATGAACCATATGTTTGTATGATGAAATTATTGCCTACTCATATTAAATTATTTTTTGGCCTGCTGTATATTTCTTTTTGTATCAGAATTTTGAACCTGATACTGTAGTAATTTGAAAGAACTTTGTAAATATGAATTGTATCCCCAAGAGTCTATTTTCCATAACTTTCGAAGGAATTAAATTCCGAGTTATAATCTGTTAGATATCGGTCTTTTAATACTGCTAGGTTCAGACTTCCAGATTCACAGTTTCATGCGTATCACCTTGATTTATCTGTAAACAGAATATGTTAACAGTAAAATAAAAATATAAAATTAATTTGGCTGAAACTATATATGTGTAGGAATCACCCTGAATTTTTGTAGATTTAATTGATGAGTTTTCATACCTGATTCATGTATGTGAACATAATCGATAACCTGTTGCGTGAACATAAAATCTGAAAAGAATAGGAATTTCAACACAGTTTCTGTTATATTTATATGTCGTATGTATATGTATTGGAACTGGAAGAGAGTCTAGTTTCTAGAACTTCTAACGGATCCAAATTTTTTGTTCTGTAGAAGCGGGAATCTCTGTTTTTGTACAGTAACGTCCTACTGTCCAGATTGTGTGATTTGTGTTAATTTAATATGTTTGCTTCTTGCTTTGTCTGTAACGAGTAGAATTAGTCACACCTAGTATGATACAACCTTGAAACCTTCTTGCATGCTCACATAGGATGAAATAAAATATTAACAAGTCAGTGTATTATGGGTTGACTTGGTAGTGAACAATCGGAAACTGTAATCGATAAAAGCCTTCTTGCTTGTATGGTTTATTACATGGAAGGTGGAGAAATGCTTGTCATTGTGTGATCACGCTATCATGATATCTTGTCATCTTGTTACCGAGTACACGATCCGTGAATTCACCATCAGTCTATAATATTCACTATTTGCATATGCCGAACCAGTGGAATGGGGCGCAGTAGTACGTGCACTAGATATGTTAATAAATGAATAATAACTCGTATTTGACATTTCATGCTTGATCCCGTATACAGTCATCAATATAGAACTTAAATTTACATTATTAATTAATTCATGATTAAATATAGACCTTTGACCTTATTGCCAATCTTTGTCTTTATTTTTTACTTTGATCCCGTCCCTTATTTTTGATATACCGTATTTCCTATTATTCCATGTTTTCCTCTTTTTTACTATCCATGACTTGCTCTAAGGACATTATTTTCTATCTTTTTAGATCACAAATTTACAGGGACTGAAGGATCACTATCAGAAAGAATTGGTGAGCAACGATTCTAGAGGATGGAGCCAAAGATTTCACTGCTTGAATTATTTTATGCTATATATCTTTCCTTTGAACTTTGTCTTTGATATTATACATTGTTTTGGGCTTTTGTCCCTGAGTTGTTTTCCCAGATATTGGATATTTTGTTGGATATTATGTTTGAATCATTTCATTTATTATTGAAGTTGTTCTTTGATTCATGTGATTATATGCTCTTGTGTGGTTGTGTTTGTTGTTCATATTGTTGAGTTAGACTGGTACAACTCATGGATGGTGTTTACATCATTCGTTGGGCCTTCATTACGTACTCGTATTTCGTATTTTGGGAAGTGGGACATGACATCAACTCAGTAGGATGGAGGAGCAATTCTATATTTCCCCTACCTTGTTACAGTAGGGGTGATCAGGAATCCCAACTCGATCAAACACTGGAAGAGTATGTTCTTCATCATCTGTAGTCCAGAATCATGGGGTTTTTACATTAAGTGGAGAGAGAGTGTATCAAAGAAGGTGAAGGCCCAGTTGGAGGTGAATGTGGAGGAAAAGCGGGTGAGCGACGCTCTCCTAGAGCGGAAGGCATTGAAGTGGTTGGATATGACCGAGGAGGTCCTCCTCGAGGGAGGTTTGAGCTCGATGAACCCTAGTACAATTATTTCTAGTTATACTGCTTCTAAGTCTTTAGCTTTACTTTCCTTTAATTTATTTAGTTTCTCTTGCTTCTTCACATTCTCAGATCTCCTTTCTTGGTGTTTTCACAAAAAATGAAAGGATAGATTTTGAGATTCTTTGCAGATCACGTTGCTCTGTGCAACAAGGCACCTGAAGAGGTGAAGATGAGAAGGAGGACGACAAGGAAACCGTCCTCTTCGAAGGTGACTAAGAGTTCTTCTACCTCCACCCTGGCGGTTGCCCTGGAGTCGACTCCAGAGACAGTGATCCTACTACAGAGGACTCCTCTTTAGCCACGATAGTCTCTGGCATGCCACCTCACTCCCAACTGCCGAGGCCGAGGTGGTCCTCACTGATTATAACAAGATGATATACACTCTGAATGGAACGTCAAGCACCATGTTGGCTTCCTTAGCAATTTAATGGCTTGCCTTGATGCCATAAGGAATCTATCGACCCACTGGACTGGATGAGGTTGGGGAAGGAGACGACAACCTCTTCCAACATGGAGATTTCTTGGGTCAATATGGCAGTACGTATTGTGTTTCTTAGTGTAGCTTTATCCTCCTTTATATGTTTCTAAGCCTTGAAATTTTTTGCTTTGTAGATCATTTGTCACTTTGGCAACCTGATCGACCAGTATGAGGCCAAGGAGTAAGTTATGAAGTTTCAAGCCTCTTGGGCCTAGAGGGAGAAGAAAAAGGTCACTAGAGAGCTCGAGGCGGCTCATAAGAGGGAGCAAGACCACCTTCAGAGCTCGTGGCGGCAGAGAAGAGGATTGTCGGCAACCTGGTCAACCAGTATGAGGCCAAGGAGTAAGTTATGAAGTTTCAAGCCTCTTGGACATAGAGGGAGAAGAAGAAGGTCACTAGGGAGCTCGAGGCAGCTCAGAAGAGGGAGCAAGACCACCTTCAGAGCTCGAGGCAGCGGAGAAGAGGATTGCCGCTCTTTAGGCTGAGTGGGAGAATAGGTTTGCCGCTCTTCAGACCGAGTGGGAGAAGTAGTAGCAGGAGGCGAAGGGGGAGATGGAGGCCACTGTGACCAAGGTGGTGGCAGAGTTGGGGCTTTTTCATTTGTGCAACGTATCGCATGAGGTGGAGTTGGAGCTTGCTCACCTGAAGGTAGTCTTGATCAAGATGGACTTTGAGGTAGTTCTCCTGATGAGGGATAGTCTCGTTTGTTTACTGCTACCTACCGTGGTGGAAAGAAATATGTATGGTGAAGAGGTTCTTCTCAGGGAGTTTCTCATTGAGAGGGACTTGGAGATTTATTGCCTTAAGGCAAAGCTTGGGGGGGGGGGCTGCAAATTCGAATTACAACTCGTGCTAGCGGTGTTGGACCAGGAATGGCACTTAGAGAAGTAAACTAGGATGCTTGAGCGACAAAGAATCCTGGTGATGATCAAAGTGGAGTGGTCGGATCATCTAGCTTAGCTTTCACAAAGAAGAGACATCACCCTTCCAGCCGAGACATTCAGACACGATCAGTTGGGTTAACGTCACACTTGGGTTACTCGGGTGGCCTAGGAGGAGCTTCTTCAATCAGGAAGTATCATCGGTGAATCGTGTCCCTTAATCAAAACATTCCCCTCTCACGAAGAAACAAAGGTGATCTTAAGGAGGCCTTGTAAACTTACTGAACTTTCTTTTGATGAATTTAGTTGCCGAACTTGTACTAGGAGTTTGATGTGAAATAAAGGTTTTGCCCATTTTTGTCTCGACTGTTGTTTTTTGTGTTGTGACCCATCGTTTTGCACCAATGAGTCGTGTTGCTTGAGAGCGAGTTCTGAGAGTACTTTTGGGTGACGAGCAGGCATCTATGAAGCTAAGCAAGTTCCTAAAAATGAGACTTTTGTCTCGACTCTGAGCCACGAGTCTGAACTCCGAACTAGTTGTTAGGAGAGTAAACGAGTTGCAGGAGCAGTTTTGATTAATGAGCCCAGTTCTAAACTTGCTTTTTGCAGGAGTACATCTAGGGAGGAGATGAGCTCCGATTTTGCCATTTTGGAGTTAATGAGTTGTGGGAGCAGCTTTACAAAATAGTTGGGCTCCGAACATGCTTGTTGGAAAGTTTAACAAGTTGCAGGATTCATTCGAATGGCGAGTCAATCTTCAAACTAGCTTGTTTGCAAATTGCGAAAGTGGCATCGAGTCACAGGTTTAGACTCCGAACTTGTTATTTAGAAGAGCTAATGAGCTTTTGGTGTAGCTTTGAACATGGGTTAGTTTTGTGAAAGAAAATAGTACAAGGATTTTGTGAAAGAAAATGCTAAGATTTATAGAAAATAGTACAAGGATTTGCATGTGTCGAACTCATTATTTTGCCTGTGGATAATAGTACAAGGATTTTGTGAAAGAAATTGCCAAGTTTATTGTAAAATAAACCTAAGCGGTTGCCTTGGAGGATATCATTTATTAGATGATTTGGTTGTTATAAGGATCATCCTTATTACAATTCTCAAAGAATCCATTGTACTGTGTTAAACACCCTCATTGAACTTTATCAGGTGCTCTGCATTCCATGTTCTGAATATATTCTCCCCCCTCCCCCTCGGGTCTCCAAGTTAGTAAGCTCCTAGGCGAACGACTTTGGAGACCTTGTACGGTCCTTACCAGTTGTAATACCTCGCAAAATTGAGTTATGACAATTTTGTCCACAGGTGTTACGCACATGTATTTTGTACCATTACTGGAAATCCATAGCGTATTCGATTATTTATACATTTTTCTCCTTCTCAGAATTCATTTTTATCCTATTTTGAGCCAACTCAAATATTAATTTTAATCTTTGTATTTTTACGTGTACTGCACATGCTTTCAATAAACGTGTCGATTACGTATGTTTTACCATTACGTGAAAATTCCGTAACATCATTAATATAAATGTTCTACGTATTTTGTATTTCGATTGTTTTCGTTCTCTCAAATTTATTTTGTATTGATATGTGCAATGCACGTTTTTGCAATGCACATGTTGGTCCCTAAAAGTTCTTGAGTTATGAACATTTTTTATCTTATTTTTCTAGTAACAATTGAACTCCGCCATTGCCTGTCCTAAGCCAGGAATCAGGCCACAAACCGGGTAAGGAGGAGGGTTGCATTAAGCAGTTGACAGCCACCATAAAATTTTGTCAAATCTTATGAATATGAATCCTAATAATATACGTGAAAATGCTAAGGCATTCCCTGGAAGCGATGCGTTGTGCGTGCCTCCGGGTGCTTCGAAAAATGTGTAAGGGGTGTCGCACCGGCGTCCGGGTGCAATAAAAAATAGGCAAGGGTTCCTGCACCAACCTGTATGTGTGCAGGTAAAGAAGCTAGTCTTTACCCTTATGTGAGAAACTATTTATAGGAGGAGATTTGAATGGACATGTATGAGAAGATAACATGGAATATTAGATGGTGCATGGAGGACATTGATATAGAAATAAGAACGATGGTGGAGAGGCTCTATTAGATTTTGCGGCTTTCTATGATCATATACTAGCAAATACTTATTTTAGGAAGAGGGATGAACATTTGATAACCTTTAAAAGTGGGGGCAAATAAGAGTCAGATTGATTTTTTCATCACTAGAAAGGTAGATAGCTTGACATGTAAAGATTGTAAAGTTATACCGGGAGAGTGTTTCACCTCACAACATAGATTAATGGTATTTGATGTGAATATTGGGAAACACATATGTGCAAGGAAGGAGACTAGGAACCCAAGAATTAGGTGGTGGAACTTGAAGGGAGATAAACTAGAAGTTTTTAAAGATAAAATCCTTAAAGGAGCATCATGGAATTGGGAGGGGAGACAAATATGATGTGGACTAAAATGGCTACGTACATAAGAGAAATTTCAAAGGAGGTACTTGGAGAGTCTAAAGGTAGAGAGTTGTTAATTAAAGAAATATGGTGGTGGCAAGAAGAACTCCAAAATATTGTGAGAGAAAAAAGATCAACCTTCAAAATGTGGCAAAAGAGTAGAAACGAAGAGGATTTAGAGAGAGATAAGACCGTTAGAAAAGAAGCTAAAAAAGCTGTAAGAGATGCAAAAGAAAAAGCTTATGATGAATTTATACACAAAATTAGAAACAAAAAAAGGAGAAAATAATATTTATAAGCTTGCTAAACAAAGGGATAGAAAAACAAAAGACCTAAATACAATTAGGTGTATTAAGAGCGCGGATTCAAGAGTCCTAGTAAAAGATGAGGAAATTAAAGAAAGATGGCGAAATTACTTTGAAAAGTTATTAAATAAAAAGGTTATGAGCAACTTATTTTTAGAGGACTTGAGGGAGAGTCGAGAGCATATATTTTTTCGTAGAATTAGGTCATCGGAGGTTCGAAATGCTTTAGGAAGGATGAAAATAGGGAAAGCTTTAAGGCCGGATGATATACCTATTGAAGTTTGGAAGTGTCTTGGGGATGTAGGAGTGAGTTGGCTAACAAAATTATTTAATGAAATTTTGAGGACTAAGAAGATGCTCAATGAATGGAAACAGAGTATTTTAGTACCTATATATAAAAATAAAGTAGATATACAAATTTGCTCAAACTACTGAGCAATTAAATTAATGAGTCATACGATGAAAATTTGGGAGAGAGTGATCGAACATAGACTGAGAATAGAAACTACAGTGTCTGAGAATCAGTTTGGGTTTATGCCGAGGAGGTCTACAATGGAAGCAATTTATATACTGAGGAGACTTATGTAAAATATAAGGAGAATAAGAAAGATCTACATATGATTTTTATAGATCTAGAAAAAACATATGATAAATTCCCTAGAGACATAGCATGGTTGGGGTTAAATAATAAAAGAGTAACTATTTGGTATATTGAGGTAATTAAGGATATGTATAAAGGGGTAACAACCACAATTAGAACAACCATATGAGAGACCAGCAATTTTCCTATTACAGTAGGTTTACATCAAGATTCGGCTTTAAGCCCCTACCTCTTTATTTTGGTTATGGATGAATTGACGAGAGGAATATAAGATGAGGTGCCTTGGTTTATGCTTTTTGCCGATGACACCATCTTAGTTGACGAGATTAGAGCAGGAGTCAATGCTAAATTAGAATTGTGGAGTTAAACTTTGGAAGCTCGAGTCTTTAAAATAAGCAAAAATAAAATAGAGTATATGGAGTGTAATTTTAGTGACATTCGGAACACAACTGAAGAAGTAGTGAAGTTTGATGGCCAATTAATACCTACGAGAGACTGTTTCCAATATTTAGGCTCAATTATACAAAGAGATGTGGAGATTTGTGAAGATGTTACACATAGGATCCAAGAAGGGTGGCTTAAGTGGAGAAGTGCCAGTGGTATTTTGTGTGACAAACGTATACCTTTGAAGTTGAAGAAAAAATTTTATAGGACGGCTGTTAGACCAGCAATGATGTATGGAGCAGAGCGTTGGGCAACCAAGAAACAACATGTCCAAAAAATGAGTGTAGCGGAGATGAGGATGCTAAGATGGATGTGTGGTAAAACAAGGAAGGATAGAATTAGAAACGAGTATATACGAGACATGCTAAAGGTAGCTCCAACCCAAGATAAGTTAAGAGAGAATCACCTCAGGTGGTTTGGACATGTCACTCGTAGACCTAGTAGTGCCCTATTAAAAAGAATGATTTGATAAGTATTGAGGGTAGAGTTAGGGTTAGAGGAAGACCTGAATTAACTTGGATGAAAACGGTGAAAAAAGATATGATAGCTTGTGACCCCACAGAAGATATTGCACTAAACCGAGCAGAATGAAAAACCAAGATTCATGTAGCCGACCACAACTAGTTGGGAAAAAGGCTTTGTTGTTGTTGTTGTTGTTGTATTTTTCTAGTCACAATTATGTGATTTATTTTTAATTAAATGCATTAGGCCTAAATCCATTTTTGTAGCCCACTAAAATTAATTACAAATTTAAAGTCCATGATTATTTTTACACTTAATTGTACATTTTAAAATCTAGTTTGATTGTTACACTTGTCGTGTGTAATACATACACCTAACTTAATAAAAACTAATAAATAAAGAATTGTATGAAAGCGTGTGCACACACATTTGATGAACGTGCACGTGTTGCTTACCATGGTTGAGAATGAGGGAGAGTGGTGTGAGTTAATGGGAAGTGGGAAGTTATTTTGGGAAGTGATGAGCTATTTTGACCACACAATTTTCCTATAAATAGTCCATACTTTTGTCATGAACAACACAACTCAAAACAAAAACAAAAAAGAGAAAGAGGGATAAGAGCTTGCGGGATGTGCTAGGAAGTGGCCGGCCATTTTTTTTAAGGGAGCTTGGAGCTTGGAGCTTTGGAGTATTATTTTCTAGGAGTTCTACTACTGGAAATTCTACATTTTAGGTGGGTGTTTCTTCAACATTCTAATATAGTTTTTATTAGTAGAATGTTTGATATGTGTGAATTGTTAGATGCGTGGTAACTTATATAAATTGAGTATTCGTGTTTAGATTATTTTATGTTTGATTGAATGTGTGAAATTATGATATGATTGATTTGGGGACTTTTTTAATAAGAATCTGTTTTGAGTTCTAGTTTCACTTCAAAAAAATTTATAACTATTAAACTGGAGGGAATCTAAAGCTAAAATTTTTATAGGAGCATCGCGTAGATGTCAATAACATCCCCATAAAATTTCATAATATTTGGATGTTGTTTACTATTTTTATAAAATACAAACTTAGGACTGGTTGGCAATTGGCTAGTTGCTGGAAATTTGTACATATTTCGGATTTTGATCATAGCATTCTAGATGAAGTATTTTGAGAAAAGTCAAAACTAAGAACTTGAAGTAGACTCGTTTATCTTTCTTTAGGGTCCAAGAAATCAATTTTCTATGAGGAACTGAATTTATAATAAATTTTACAAGATTAAATAAGTGACAGTATTTAAACTGCAGTATAACATTTTGACCCTTCTGTAGATTTCGAAGAATTCAGGGTTATAGACCCAATATTTTGGGGAAGCATATAACTACAAAGTTATATTAGACTTGTATACTTTCAATTTGATCTTAAGAATACAAAATTTCATGAAGTATATAATTTTCTATGATTTTTACAAGTAGCATGAGCTGCAGTTTTCAGATTTTTAACCTACTTTTTTGCAAATGAATTTAGACAAAGCAATTGAGGATGATTTTAGATGATCTTAACTACAAAGTTGTAGTAAACTCATTTATGATTCCTATGAAACTAATAAATCTATTTTTGGAGTAGTATTGCAATTTATATGACTTTTACAATACCATTGAGTTGATGTCTTTTATCTAGTTGTCCTAAAACTTACAACGTATAAATTTGATTTAAAATTGGAAGTTTAGTAAGATGTATCTTATGAGGAATTAAGAGATATTTAAAGGATGAAGTTATGATGTTAAACATGTGATGTTTATAAGGGTTTTAACTCATCAAGTGTTATTGAATGTTCCTATAAGAAGTTTGTTACTTCATTATTGATAATAACAAAGAGAATGAATAAAAGAAGTTAAAAGATGTTCAATGAATGGAAATGTTTTTGTTGATGTTAGATGTAACCTATGTGATCTCTTTTTGAGATGGTTGTTTGTTCTAGAGTGAGCGGGACCCAGAATACCGGCAGTTGTGATAAATAGAATTTCAAAAGTAATCGATGTGGGTTAATTTTCTCTTTGAGAAGTAGCTAGTGTGGTATTCTCAGTGTTTTGGTTTAAGTCTATTGGGAAAAGCTAAACTCTAGGTCTTAATATCTGTAACTTAAACTTCAGGTCAGGCACTAGTTGGAGATATGATGAAACAAGAGCAAACGTGAGTTATGGACTCCAGGATGACTCGTGGAGTGTGACAATGCCAGTATTCCGGGACGATGGATGAAATAGGTCACAGAATGGTCCGCGGAGTGGTATTGATCTTCAGTATTCCAGGGTGAGATCACGATCACAAGATATTTGTGTAATGAGGGTTCCAAGATGACTCGCAAAGTGAGATAATTCCAGTATTCCGGGACGATGGATGAAATAGGCCACAGAATGATCCGCAGAGTGAGATTGATCTCCAGTATTCCAGGGCGAGAACCAACACTTGCAAAGTATCTAAATCTTGTAGTAGTCATAGTAATAGGTTGCATGGTGAGGGATTGAACCCTATAATGTGGAGTATGATAAGGGCTTGCCCTCGTACCTATGTAGTATGTGATGCATAAAATCCGAACAAGTATGCATTAATTTCATCATAGTGTAATATCTGCATTAGGCATTAGTTCATATCATACACTGACATGTTTAAGATCACTTTTCACATTTTATTTATGTATTTAAGTTTGTGATTGTTAAAGTAGAAGAATCGCTGTATTATAGCATTGCGTTAGTTGTATGCAACTAACGTGCCCACAGTTTTTTAGTTACAGGATTGGACTTGGCATGGGCTTGAAGTCACTATGATGAGATGTTACAAGATTGAAGAATTTTCATTATTGTAGGTTGTATAGTATTCATTTAATTCCGCTGTGCTGTTGTAAAGTACTTGTTGTCTCCTTGTTTTTTATTTTTCATTATTGTATTGAATTTTCATTATTGTAGATTGTATTGTTACAACTTTTTTTTTCTTTCCATTTTTTTCATTTTTGTCTCCATGTTGTTTAGAAATAGGTTGGAGTTTACAAAGGAATTAATTAAAGGGGATTAATTAATGGGGTTTAATCTTAACCACCCACTAATCCAATCTAACTACCCACTCACTCCACCACTCCAAAAGTGCAGCCAGTTCTTTGTTTGGTGTGCAATGCACGTGCGCACGTGCTTCGTACACTACTTATTCTATTTTCATTTTATTATTTTATTTCACTTTAATTTCTTTCTTTTAATAAACACTTATATCATTTCTATTATATTAAATTTTTTATAATTAGCTTAAACTAATCCTAGCAAAACCTTTAGTGCACAAAATTTTGTAATTTAAAATACCATAGTTAGCACGTGCATAGAAGAAAGGCACGGGTACAACACATGTGGTATAAAATATTCAAAAATCTAAAAATTTATCATTCCATATATTAAAATGAAGCAAAAGAATTATAGATATACGCACATCGTAAATTTTCATTTCAAAAAGGAATACAACTGATACATGCACTGCAATCATGTGCGTCGCACGTATCAATAAATGTTCAAAACAAAAGCGATTTGAACAATGGAGAAATCGAAATACAATCTACGTAAACATATTTATTTTGATAAAGTTACAGATATTTCACGTATCGGTGTAAGATACGTAATCGACACGTGTATTGAAAAAACGTGTAGTACACGTAAAATACAAAGATTAAAATTAGTATTTGAGTTGGCTTAAAATATGATTAAAAAATAAATTTTGAGAGAAGGAAAACATATAAATAATCAATATACAAAATTCGTAGGATATGTATATTAAAATATGTTACGGATATTACCTGTAACAGTACAAAATATACGTGCGTAACACCCACTGGTAAAATTTTCATAACTCGATTTTGCGGGGTGTTGGACACACTTCATGGTTTTCCATGCAAAGGCTGATCAATAGTATGTTCAATGAGGTGTTCGGATGCCTTCTAGGTCTTTATCCGAGAAAGAAACTGGAACTCTCAAGCTCTTTTCAGGAGGAAAGTTGTGCACTGAGTTTACCTCTCTGTGAAACACCTTTTGGGGGAAGTTAGACTCCCTACCCATGGGTTCTGAGTCTTGGGGCTTAAAATCTTTCTCTACGCTCTTGTTATCTTCCTTAGGTGGAGGATGCTTGACCTTATCTTTCTGAGTGTACTTGGAGAGGTAACCTCGTTGGAGTAGAGCCTCAATTTCTTCCTTGAGGATTTGGTAGTTATCGGTGTTGTGGCGATGGTTCTTATGAAATCTGCACCATAGGTTCTTATTCCTTCTCTTGCCCGGCATGTTCATCCTATGAGGGGGATGTAACATTCCATCCCAATCGATTTTCCTAAGGAACATTGATATGCTGGCATTGAGAGGAGTGACCTTGTCAAAGAAAAGTGCTAGAGGAGGGCAACGCTGACCTGACCCATCTATCTGGGACTTCTTGGGCCCTTCTTTGTTGGTGTTCTTTTGTTTGTTCCCAGATGAAGGTTCTCCTTGGTCCTGGGGAGGGAGCTCAGAGAAGTCTTGAGGAGGCTTCTTGGCTAATGATTCTTTGAGGTCAATGTGGCAGATGCTGTGTCTGAAGGTGGCAGCCTCCATGGCCAAGTCAAGGGAGGAGATGGATTGAAACTTGGCTATGAAGACCTGACAAAATCCTTGAGCGGCTCCCCTTCCCTTTACTTTAAGTGAAAGAGGAGGCACACGTATTCACAATCTTACTGCTGTTGACGAAGTATGTGAGGAAGAGCTCCTCAAACTAATCAAAGGAGAAGATAGTCCTTGGAGAGAAAAAACGAGAATACTAATCACGTACTGATCACGTTAGGGTTGTTGGGAATGTTATACAGAGGAGCACGTCGGAGGCTCAGTGGATCATAATGTGAGTGTTAAAACTCTCCATGTGATCATTCGGTTCAGTTTCACTGGTATATGGATCAAAGGTCTACGGCTTAAAGTTCTCTCGAATAGGGGCCTTGAGAACTGGCCTGGAAAAGGGAGGCGGCTGGGGCAGTATCCTCTGGACTGGAGACCCTCCTCTTGAATAATTTGAGCAAGGCAATCCTTTATCTCTTGGAGGCGATGAAGGACCAGGTCTTCCCATCCCTCGGATCGAGTTGACCCGCTAGACTCTTGTTGCACAGTTTTAGGATGGTGATCGCTTGTTTGACAATTAATGTTCGGGGCAACTAGGAGAGCTATAAGAACTTGGAATTTGAAGTCACGGAACTTAGCCGGGGTGATGGGTGCCTCCTCTTCTCTGTTGTTCTTGGGACCTCACTGAATGACTGGAGTCAGGATCCTCTCGCATCTTCACCGTCTTGGAGAAGGTGTTCGACAAGATTTATGTTGTCTAGGATAAAAGCTTCTCTTACTCCTTTAGTTCTTTGAGTGGGGGATTCCAATGTGGATGCGCCTTTCATCTAAGCATCTGCGGAGGTCAGTCCCTTACTAATGTTGCAGAGGTCTGACTACGTAGGATGTGCCTGAGAGAGGGAGGCTGTGTGTATTGAAATCCGGTCCTCAATCAGGTAAGGCCTAGAGTGAGGCATTTAGAGTGATGTCGTGGAGAGCCTACCGACACAGCCTTGTAGAGAAGAGACTACGATAGGGAATGAGGAGCCTGCGACGATGGGCATGGATGTTGCCCCGTAGGAGGGGGAGGAGGAAGATGAGCGTCGGCTTGAGGGCTAGTGGCCGCCACCTTCCTCCCTTTGGGGGCAATGGCTGGAAAAAGTGATTTTTTGTCAACGAGTTCATATCGAAGAGGCAGATCTGAAGTTTACCACAGATGACATCAATTTGTTGCAGCTCTTTCCTGGTGTGGGAGCAATTAGATGACGAGTTCTTTTTGGGGAGGAAACTTACAATCTGGACCGTCGATCAGATATGAATTGTGATATATAAAGTCTCCTTGATCTGAGTCTAAACCCTTGAGAGCACTTGGATCTAGATTGGTATATACCCCGACGTTTGAAAACACCGGGGAAAGTGTTCCGCAACCACGGCGGGGGAAAACACGGCCCTTGCGGCGGCGCTTTTCGAAGTGTCGGGGGGTTCATCCCCGGCGTTTATAAACGCCGGGAATGGTAAAAAAAAGCTGGGGATTGACTTCTTTTCTGTAGTGCCGTTGAGATCTGTTAATTATCATATTGTTTGATTTCGACATGTGTAACTCCTCATGAAACTTTGTTCACTTATAGTTGACATAATATGGAGAGAGGCATATGCATTTAACAATATATTTGTTTTTTTTTTATTTTTTTTGGGGAAAATGTGGAATACCGTCACCCTGCTTTATTAATAAAATTTTTATAAAATAATCTCAGAGTGTTGTGAGAAAGTACAAGGAACTACAAAGCAGAAAGTAAAACATAAACCTCCAACAACACCGTGGAGGATGGGATATATCCAAAAGTGATACAACAGAACAAGTATGAAATGATATAAGTAAAAATATAGTGATTCTTCCAACAAAACTCTGGAGGTGAGTATCTAGCTGTCATCTCTCCGTTCAGTCAACGGTAGGTCCAAACTCTAGCTCCTCATCATCGTACTCGTCAACTTGGACGGCTTTGGCGATCCTCCCTCTCGGCCCTATACCAGCAACTGAAGCCCAAAAGGAAACAAGATGCATGATATGAGTTAAAACACCAGAATTACTATTACTAATCCCACGAAAGTAAAGTTGTTTCTGTCAAGCCATAACACCCAGGTCATAACAGCAATGATGATGTACCATGCCTCTTTCATTTCGTGTCACCTAGTGGCAAATTTGTGATCAACCCACAAACCCTCATGTGTGTTCGGATACTCACTCGTACTCAAGGCCCTCAGAACCTCAATCAGCGTTTTCTTACTCAGCTGGCATTCAATGAATAGATGGTTCAACGATTCCGTATGCCAGTTACAAAACCCACAGTTGGTGGTAATGTTTGGTTGCCTTTTAGCCAGTTTCTCTTTAGTTAAAATAGCATTATTGAGTACCAACCATAGAAATACTCTAAATTTGAAAGGCCCCTTCGCTTTCTAGAGTATTGTAGCCCACTTAGGTTTACATCATCGGAACTAGATACAGTTATACAAGGAGCGGACTGTGAAAGATCCATTGTTCTCCAATCCCCAAGAGTTTCTGCCCGGGCTGTGCGGACACCTCACCCCGGCCTGTGCGATATATTCTTGGAGGGCAACTAGTCTGACCTTGAGAGCGAGACAAAGTTGAGTTCTAAAGGATGGTTTTCAAGTTCATCTCCTCCACGTTTTGGCCACGGAAGTATGTGGTTGGGAACCGTGTCCATATAGGTCCGAAAATCTTTTTCTAAGTAAATGAGCCCCACCCCATTTGTCCCACTAGAATTTGGTCGACTGACCATTAACTATAAATGATGTAGTCACCGTGTAAAAAGGATCATTAGCTTTAATGGTCCTTTTTCAAAACCACGAAACCTTAGGGCCCACCCGAAAACCTAAAACTTTTCGTTCATTTTCCTTGCAGGTAAGACCGAAAGAACTTCTGTCAATCTTCGCCATTTAGGTGGAACATTTTTCACTACCACACTACAACATACAACGGATACACCGGCGTTTTTTCACATATTCACCGGCAGTTTAAAACGCCGGTGAATAATTCATCGGCGTTTTTAAAATTGCCGGTGCTAATGCCGCCGAAGAAGGCGTCGCAGAAAAGGGGGAGTCTACACCGGCATTTTTTACGACCGCCGGTAAATCCGTAAGTTATACTGCGGTCGCAAAAGCGCCGGTGTAAGGCACATTGAAGGCTGCCCTCTTCTCCCCTGATATTCATTCTACACCGGCGTTTTTACAAACGCTGGTGTAGGTATGTAAAATTTAAAAAAAATTAATTTTTTTAAAAAAAACATGCAGCTTTCACTCCTCTGTGAAAAAGAATACTTTCACTACCAAATTCAGAATATGGAGTTCAAATTATTGAATTACAAAGAGTGAAAAAGAATACTTTCACTGCCAAATTCAGGCAAAAATTCTACTAACTGAATTGAAACTTATACTATTATAATACTCATGAGATAACTGTCAATTAAAATCACAACATAAGTTCAAAAAGGATTATTTCATCACTAGTCACTCTTCTGTAAATCATAGTATGCAACTTCAGTTACATAATCCATCTCATCATCACTTAAAACCATACGGCAAAGAACAGTCTCATTTTCAAACCCAAGCAACAAGCATGAACATTACGTTAGAAACTGACACTCATGTAGACATCATGATATAATCGTATATAAAGTTTAGATAAAAAATTTTCATCACTAGTCGCTCCTCAAAAAATCATAGTGTGCAACTTCAGATACATGATCCATCTCATCTCCAAATTCAGACAAAAAAGCAACTAACTCATCTCCAAATGCATAATAATTCCAGTTTACTCTGAACCAAACTAAAACTCAAATGCATAATAACCCATCTCCAAAAGCAACTAACCCATCTCCAAATGCATAAGAAAGCAAACTCGAACCGAAGAATGAAAAAAATGAACATGCATCTCCAAAAGCAACTAACCCATCTCCAAATGAAAAAACTCTCCAGCAAAATCCGAGCTAGAAACACCTGGCTCCGAAGTTCACTAACTCCTCAGATCCAAATCCTTGTAAAAATATACAATTACAAGAATGGCCCATCATTTATTTCTTTCATGGCCCATCCTGTTGACAAATCAACCTTTCGAACTACCTTTTTTTAACTCAAAAATGGAAAGCACCACCATGTTTCCTTTATAACTACATTCTTTTACAATTTTGCATACACTGAACATGTAAACTAATCTAATCTTGATCAGTTGAATTACGTACTAAGTATTTATCCAAAATCAGAAAACTTCCAAATTGGCTCAATCAAAGTTTGCAAACTTGATTGTGAAGTTAGTGTTCCATCCACCATAAAATACGTTATATAATCACACCCTGTCATGTGCATCTCAATAATTCAAATAAATAATGAAAATAATATAGTTGTACAAACATATGCATGAGCAAACTATATGAAGGATTCAAAAGACATGAAGTAAAGAGATCATCCATACCCTTCGAAACATCATTTGAAAATGCCCTACAAAGTGGCAGCCCAGTTCATGTCCCTCAATTAAACACCTAATCATGTTCTTGATTTACAATTTGTCTTTTCAAAATTCATACTTATTAAATAGCTCATGATAACCAGTTTATTTTAAATAATTATTAAAACATTGCGAAATGAACATAGTCAACTCCCTCTCCCCTGTGTGGGTGTTGGTGTGAGGTACACATTCGTAACCCTCACAAGTTATGACAATACACCTACAAATGGAAAACTCTAAAAAATAGGAATTCATAGTAAGCACCATGCCCAATGTATGCATCGTATATTCAAAATAAAAGTGCTTTTGTTTAATAGACGAAAGTTGAGGATATCACATTGATCTTACTGAAGTTCAAAAAACACATTTCTTTCCTGCCAATAAACACACATAATTGAACTTTTAGCATATTGAGGGACTTTTAGCATATTGTCACTCATCAAGGATGCATCAATCTCATTATTTCTTGATTGAAGAAACATCCAAAGGTATTTGGTACACTACAATCACTAATCATCCAACCTATCCCACACATCAATCCATTCCAAAGTCATCCTCACCCCCACATTTAAACCGCAACCAACTAACCACGACAATCGTTTTCAAATCAAGGTCTCCAATTACTAAATAAACCCCTCATATCAAAATCCAACAATCAGCAATTAACTACCCCACAATCATCATCAACACTTGATACAAATGAGTACACTACTCGATCATGATCTTAACTAACAAAACATGTGCTGCATTTGAAAACATCGAATAATAAGGACAAACCCTAACCCCCAAATACCTCAACTGAAAACCCTACACAATTTCAACATCAAAATTTCATATTAATCGAAATCAACGGGGACTTGGATGGAATTACCTCGAGCTTCTGAATCACCACCGCCTCAAAATAAAATCAAGAAGTAGATAGAGAGTGAGAGTGAGAGAGAGAACTTGCGTTGAGGCCCAGTGGCAACGGTGGAGGAGTTGTCGAGGAAGGAAAGGAGACCCAGTGGCGACGGCGCGCGAAGAAATTAGGGTTTGGGGAAAAAAAACAAAACGAAATGTAAGGGTTTCGCGGTAGGATTGGGGATTTATCCCAGTAAATTCACCGGCATTTTTATTAATAAACGCCGGTGAATGGGAAAGGATTTGTGGGGTATATTATCGCAATCTAGTCACCGGCATATTTTTATAAAAATGCCGATGAATATTATAATTCACCGGCATTTTGTAGAGACCGCCGGTGTATAACTATACAATTTTGTGACCCAATCCTGGTCTTATCCTACCCCGACGCGATTGGCAAAATGCCGGAAAATATACGCCGGTGTAGCTAGTTATCTTGTAGTGCCATTTGTCCAATAATATATTACTTCTCTATTGGATTACTTCTCTGTTGGGACTGGATAGAGATCAAGGTTATACATCATCGTGCACACATACGTTTTTGAAGAATAAACATAAATATAAACAATATTTTTTAACTCTCAAATCAACTTTAACATTTGAGTTGGTGGTGAGAACATTTATAGGTATCAATCAAAGTAGCCAATGTTAGATTCCTGTATGTCTGGCAAAAAATTTAAGGTGGCAACTTAAGAAAATTGTGTGTATATAGTTTTTTTTTTTAGGTTAAAGGTGGGATAACGCCACCCTGTTTTATTAATAAGAGGTTAATAAAACACCCCGGAAGACCGGGAGAAATACAAAAGTACAATGCAGAAAATAAAACATACATCCCAAACAACCCTGGGGGTGGGTCTAACTATCTCTACATCAAACTACCAAAAGTACAGTAGGTCGATCGAACACAAAATAGTAGAGCTGGCGGCAAATGAGCGGCTTGGTGAGTATGTAGGGCACCATCCCCCAGTCCAGTGTCGGCCCAAACTCTACCTCCTCGTTATGAAATTCTTCCACCTGGAAGACTCGGCTGATCCTCTCTCTCGCTCCTGTGGCAGCAGCTGTAGCCCAAAAAGAGATAAGATGCATGATATGAGTAAGGTTACCAGAAATACTATTACATGAGTTATGAAAATAAAAATTGTTTCTGTCTAGCCATAACACCCATATAGTTGCCGCAATTGTAATGTACCACGCATCCTTCATTTCTTGGCGAATCGAGGCAAATTTGGGGCCAATCCACAAATCCTCATATTCGCTAGGGTAGTCACCTGTTCTTAAGGCTCGTAATACCTCCACCATAGTTGCCTTACTCCTAGGGCAGTGAATGAAAAGGTGATTCAAATTTTCCGTATGCCAATTGCAGAAACCACAGTTGGTCGCAATCTGTGGTTGTCTTTTGGCAAGGTTTTCTCTGGTGAGGATTGCATTATTGAGTACTAGCCAGAGGAAGACTCTGACTTTAAGGGGGTTTTTCCTTCCATAACACCTTAGCCTAGTTGGGCTTGCATCCTCGATAGTGAATTCGGTGATACAGAGACCTGACCGTGAAGACTCCCTTGGTTTCTAGTCCCCAGCGCATTTGATCTGGGCCTTGTGCGCACATTACACCCGTCCATGTTATGTGTTCTTGCAATTCAAGTAGTTGCTGCTGTAACTCTGGGGTAAGAGTTCCTCGGAACGACGGTCTCCAATTCCCTTTCTTCCAAGTCTCGGCCACAGAAATATTTGGCCGATTCATTTTCTCATACAGCTCAGGGAAGGATTCCCTAAGGGTATGGGCCCCACACCATTTGTCCTACCAAAATCTAGTTGACCGTCCATTACCGATCGTCGACGTAACTGCTGAGTTGAACGGTCCGCTTGCTTTTGTAATTCCTTTCCAGAAGCACGAGACTTTAGGCCCTACTCGGAAGCCTAAATTTCTCGTACCTTTTTCCCGGAGGTAAGGTTGGTTGAAATCCTGCCATCCTTCCCCGCTGTGGTTAAATACCTTCCACCACCATTTCCCCAAAAGGGCAAGGTTCATATCTCTGAGGTCGATGATGCCTAGTCCTCCATGCTTCTTCTTCATGTAAGCGATACTCCATTTGACCAGGTAGTAGCCTCCCCTGTTCGAATCTGCCCCTTTCCATAGGAATCTTTTCCGGATCCGGTCAATCCTTTGGATAACCCATTTAGGGAGCTCAAAGAACGACATGTAGTAAATGGGTAGATTAGACATTACTGAGTTTATGAGTACCACTCTGCCCTCTAGTGAGAGCATTTTTCCTTTCCAACCAGCCAGTCTGTTCTCTACCCTATCTATGATAGGCAGCTAGTCCGACTTAATGAGCCTCCCTGGTCTTACTGGTAGCCCTAGGTATTTGATCGGGAACTCCTCCGTCATACAGTTTAGTATGGTGGCATGTTCCCGTGTTTCGGCATCGGAGAGCGTAATTGGAATCAAAGTGCTCTTGTGGAAATTTATTCTGAGGCCTGACCAGACTTCAAAACAGTAGAGTGTCCCTTTAAAGCAGATAGTTTCTGACCTGGTCCCATTACCAAAAAGTAAGGTGTCATCAGCGTATTGCAGAATCGTGCACCCTTGATTAGACGTGCTGCTGGCTACTGGAGTTATCCAACCTTTGCTTCGACAGTTCTCTAGCATACCCCTCAGCACATCCGCTACGATAGTGAATAGAAGTGGTGATAGTGGGTCCCCTTGCCGAAGTCCTTTCTTGCACGGGAACGGTGGCCCTGCCCTTCCATTCACCGAGATTGCCATTTTACTAGAGTGCAAACACTGCCTGACCCATCTTATCCATTTATTCCTGAATTCCCTTCCTCTGAGAGCTTCCAGCATGCACTCCCACTCGACAGAATCGTAAGCTTTTTCAAAGTCCAGCTTTAAGAGGAAGTTCTTAGAATTGCTCGTATGGCAGCAGTTGCTCGTATGTTCAATTGTGTGCATATAGTTGATTATGTGAGGTAAATATTCCCACCAAAAAACAAGTACAACATCAAGTTGCACGAGAATTCCTCCAACACAGCAAAATAACTTATTCTTTTCTTTTGGGTTTCTTTTCAGCCCTAAAATTTGACTTTCTATTTCACTTAGGCCCAAAATTTATTATTATAAATTTATAATTTATAAGAACTCCGCATCTCCTATGTGTATACTGTATAAGTCACAAATTTTGCCCAAAAAACAGGTATGCTCACCCAACAAGGTCATATCAGTGAAGGATAAGCTTAAATCTTGCAATACTCTGGAGTTCTTGTATGATGACAAGAAAATATTATAATTTATGCAATTGCAGTTGTAACTTTCTTCAACAAAATTAGGTGATTAATACTTTCTAAGATTTGTAAGTGTTAGTGTGGTGCAGGGATAAGCCTTTTCGCTAGTGAAAAGAGGTCGGGAGTTCGAATCTCTTTGCACCAACATTTTTTTAATTAATAGATATTCAGGATAAAATATATGTTTGTGTCTACGGCCTTATTCCAAAAAAAAAAAAGAAAAAAATTGTATCCAAGTGGATTGACCCAGAAAAGGATCAGATGCATTAGAAAGTTAAGCAAACACAAAAATTCCTCAGCAATTCTAGGGTTTTTAAACTTGACTAAAACATTATTCTAATTTTCAAGCTTATTATATTTACGTGCACTTATGGTGAAACATCCGTCGCTGTGAGAGACCTGTGGAAAAAAAAAACCCAAAAAAAAATGCACGCTTTGCCTATGTTCTATCAGGAAATTGAGGTAGAGTCCAGAGGAATTTGTGAATCATCTAGTTGTGAAATTTTTATTACAACAAGTCTATAATAAGAGTGTGTGAAAGAGATGAGTATGTGGTGTAGCTACTGTTGGGTTTATTTCTTGCAGACTTGGTTCGATGTGATCTGAATAAAGCAAACTGAGAAAAAGTTCGAAGTGAAGATGGGGATGAAGAGCTGTTGCAGTTCTGGGCTGTCAAGGGGTGGCTGCAAGTCATAGGGTCCTCCTCGACTAGTTGTACAGTGAACTGCTCTTTTGAGTAGTCGATTGCACATAGCAGTGGCAGCAGTTTTGGGCGGGGTCTTGGTGGATCTGTTTGTGCCCAGTTTCTTCTCCAAGTAAGATCGTACGACTCATATCATGTGGCTTGCTCTTCAGGGTATACCAGACGGTGTTGGATCAAAATTACAAACCTAGGATTTCTCTAGATCTTTATATAACAATGTAATGACCTCCATTGAGAGGTAGTACTTCATCTGAGAGTTTTCTATTGTAAACAACAGTATATCTTCTAGTGTGACTTGAAAGAGAGATATATTCTTGGTGAGACTGAATGTAACTCTTATATCTTCTCTAGTTGAATAATATCTCAATTATTTCTCCCATGGATTAGATGTACCGAATCGAGATAAATCTTATGTGCTTTTATGCGCTTTGCCTGGTCTACTTGCTTGGTTGTTCATGGTGATCGATTGTCTCATAACTCAGTATCTCTAACTATAATCCTTACAAAAAAAGTTTATCCTATGTTCCAGAGATTGCTCGAGTTTCTTGGAGAAGATGACAAATCAGAGTTTCATGATGATCAAGCAATTCAATGGTAAAATCATCTTATATCGGGAACGTGGACATGTACGATGTATTAAAGAGCATGCATCTTGTTGTAGAAGGAGATAAATTGAAGTCAACTGACCAGGAGGAGAAGTGGGATGAGATTTGTTTATAGGCCTTGAATTTAATTCGGTTGTCATTGGAAGATGAAATCAAGTGCAACTTTCTTGATAAGAAAAGCTCAATGAGTTTGTAGTCGAGACTCAGAATTGACTATTCAAGATCGTTGTTACTAGATCGGATGTACAAGAGGAGAAAATTATTTCGTTTCTCAATGAAGAAAGGTACCGCTCTTCAAGATCATATTGTGAAATTTAATAAGGTGTTATCTGAATTGAGGGCAATTAACGCAAATGATCCAAGTGAAGAGGATAAAGCTTTCAATTTGATATATTCACTGCCAAATTTGTATGAGCATTTGATAACCATCATGCTACACGGAAATTCTGCCAAGGATAAGCTCTCGATGGCTGGTGTGATCAAAGGCTTGAAGGAGGATGAACTTAAAGGAGACTCAGAATAAGCATCAACTTCTATAAGTTGCATTGCAGTGAAGGGAAAATTCCTGTAAAGGTGGGATCCGTTGCCACAATTACAGAGGGATTGAGAATTACAAGAGGGATTATCTCAAGTTGTTGAATCAGAGGGGTGCCAGCATAGTAAGTGTAGCTGAATTAGGTGATAACTTAGTCTATCTTCTTGTTTCAAGTTCTATAGATATGGATTCTTACTGGTTTCTTGATTCAGATAGCGATACTGCTTTTTTTCTTCTTCCGTGGGGGAGCAACCAGATGATGAGTTCTTGATAGGGGCAGAAAGCTTAGATCCTGGCAGTCGAGGAGCTTTTTGATAACTTGGATGGAGTCGAGCGACTCCAGCCACCAAAATCATAATATTAAGTAAAAGAATTATACAATGATAGTTCTTACAAGATGTAAAAACCACCAGTACAAGAAAAGAATAAATACAAAGGCTAAAGGAAGCAAAGAGAAGCTTGCTTCAGGAAACACACTAATATAAACACACAGTAGGAATCGAGCAGCAGAAAAACCTACCCTGGACTTCACAGGCCACCCACCCTAGCGAATGACCCTGCAACGTCACAACAAAAGTGTGCAGAGACACACTCAGGGCCAACAAGAAACCCGCAATGACAGCCACATCCAGTCACCAAGAACACAAGAAACACAAAAAATGAACAAAGACAACGGCTAGTCGCAGCATAGCAAAGTTAAAAGGAGCATAAACACAACACATACAGAGTACCAAAATGTGCAAACTGCAATAAATATGAATATAAAGTAACTAAGAAACAATCAGGTGGGGGTAAGGTCCAGAGTTACATCAAGCATCAGTTGCGGCAAGAAAACACAACAAAAGAGAATCCCCATTCTTAGCCAGGGTACAAGGAAAACAACTAGTAATAACACACACAGAACAAGCAAAAAGAGAACAGCACCTGCACAAGACAATTCAAAAAGAACAAGGACAAGGCAATCAGCAACCCGATACCTGCAAAAGACCATCAAGACCTCGCACAAACCATAGCGAAAGGGCATGACCGACTCCAAAACAAGGATGCACGACTGATGACTGCAAAGACAACAAAACTCAAGATAGCATTAATTGCAGAGTAAAAAAAAGGAGTAACGAAACTAAACCAAAATAGAGAACACAATGAAGAATAGGGACTCAAACACTTAATTTGAACATAACACGCACATTTGGCCGATAGCTAGGGGTGGACAACTATTATTCAAACCGACCAATCCGAACCAATCCAATCCGAACCGACTGGTTTTTAACCGAACCAATTAGGGGTTTGGATTGGATCGGTTCATGATCTTCAATAACCAATTCGACCGGTTCGGTTGTTGGATGAGGCTTTCAAATAACCAATGGAACCGAACCGACCATACCTCTATACATAAGTCCATAAAAAATATAGTTCTCCTTTAATTTCTTGAATATACAAATAGTCATTTCTCATCTTTCTTGAGATACAAACAGTCTTTTTTAATTTCTTTAATATAAACCGAGCAGTTGTTCTACTTATATTTTGGTTCTCAATAATCCTATGTGTTATGTTGTTGAGAAATGCTTGATTTACAGTGTGACCCAACTTAATAGAATCATAAAGTTGATGTAACATTTAGTAGTTACTTTAATCAAGTCAAGCAGAAATTATTTTCTAAATCTTTTTTTATTGCACCTGAAATTCAATTAGCTATGGTTATTGATGTTTCTTTTATGATAATAAATTAAGATTACAGAAGTATGCAAGTGAAAAAGCAGTTTATCTCACTCATTTAAATGTCATCATCTCAAACAATTAGTACAAAATTCATTAACAACTTGTGGTTTTATGAATCTTTATTTTAAATTCATTTCTGAATAACAAATAGCAGGTTGTTTCTTAAGTTTGATTGAAGTTGATCTTTTAAATTTCAACAAAATTATGAATGATGTTGAAGGTGAAAAGTAGCACGCTAAACCGACCATCCAATCCAATCCAAACCGAGCTTAATCGGCTTGGATAGAAACCGATCCAATTAAGGTTCGGATTGGTTGCGGATGAGAAAATTAAAAAACCGATCTTTTTTGGATTGGTGGTGGATGGTCTATATTAGGTCGGATACCGACCGATGTCCACCCCTACCGATAGCAAGGTTCTTCTTGTTGAGATTCTTAACAATTAAAGGCATGTTATGAATATCAAGCCACACAAGAATCCTAACCTTAAGAGGAGCAAAATTTTACAAAATATTTTATAGTATGGAGAAATAATGCCGCCGTTGTTAAAAAAAAAGAAGAAGGATTTAATAGAACATTCCATGGATGAAGACCAACTCCACCGTAGTCATCTCTCGGATTCCAATGATTAGAGTCCAACATGACCATAAGACAGTCATAATCAGATAGAAGTTGGGGGAGATAGGGAATTGATGAATGGGATACTCCAAACCCTTTCCCTATTAAGGATTGAAAAATAAGAGGATACCGTGGCATTAGAGTTAACTGCAAGAAGAAAGAGAGAAGGAAACAATACTGCGATTCTGGAGCTACCGATCCAAAAGTCAGACCAAAATCTAATAGTAGAACAGTCACCACAGATTTTGAGGATGCTACATCTAAAAGGCTCCACCACCTTCCACACACCTTCCCAAAATTTGGAGGCATGAGCAACAACTTTGGGGAGGAAGTCCCAAATTTTTTTTCCCCCGATGATACTTGAAGAGCACCAAACAAATCCAAGCATGGTCAAAGCGCTTCAGGGCTTTCCAGAGCCATTTCCCAAGAAGTGCCAAGTTTTGAGGTCTTAGGTTTATAATGACCAAACCCCATTCTTTTTGGATCTGCATACCCACATCCAATTACAAAGGTGTTTGCCCAATGCAAAAGTATTGGATCCAGACCAGAAAAAATTACCCATAATCTGGTCAATATGTTAATATGTTTGACTGCCCAAGAGGGAACAAAGAAGAAAGACATCGTATATAGAGAAATGGAAGAGAGAATAGAATTAACCAAGGTGATTCCCCCTCCCCTCGACATTTCACGTCCAAGCGAAGCACTCAGTCTAGTATCGATCTGATAAATCATCGATAACTAGTTTTCTTTAAGAAGAGATCCCCAACGAAGGGGGACACCAAAGTAGTTAATAGGGAAGGCATCAGAAGAACAGTAAAAGAAATTAGCTACCTCAGTCTACCGTGCATCCGACCCTCTAAGCCAGATAATGGATGATTTATTGAAACTGATCATTAGGCCTAATGGGCTTTCAAAGAAATAAAAGAGGAATTTAAGATTATGAAGAGATGGACCATGGGGTTTAGCGCACATAATGGTGTCGTCAACATATTGAAGATTCAGAATCCCCTTGAAATCATGGAAACTACTTAAACCTTGGATAATGTTGGCATGACTTGCCTTAATAATCATCCGGCTGAAAACATCAATAAACAGAACGAATAAAAGGGAAGAGATCCGGTCTCCTTGTCTGAGACCTCTTCTACACTTAAATTTATTACCCTTCTCACCTTTGATAATCACCGAAGAAGTGCCCGCGAATAGGCTAGATTTGATCCAGGCAATTCACTTAGGAATGAAGCCCCAGTGTAAGAGAACATCAAAAAGGAAATACCAACTGACCTTATCATAAGCTTTTTCAAAATCAATCTTCAAAAGAATTCCTTTAGTTTTTGAATTGAATGTGACACCCCAGAAATTTAAATGTATTATTTTGAATTATTAAATAATTTCAATATAATTTATTGGACTATTTTGACTACTTTTGAAATTATTGTTTTGCACGTGCAAAACATGTGCAAATATTTTGAAATGCACATTCTAAAATTTTCATGTCAAAAATTATTTTCTTCTCATTAAATTATAATATTTGTTATTTTTGAATTTATTTTGAATAAAGAGAACTGCTTTGAATTTGTTTTGACAAAATAAAACATTTCAAAGAAATCGTTTTGGGGCCATGAAAAGAGCCCAAAATTTAATTTAAAATTTTAAACTTTCAGATTTTGATGAGGCCAGAAAAGTTGAGAGGGATTTGGGGAGAATCAAATCCTAATTGATTCGGTCATATATGGATTATAACAAGATTTGATTTCCTAAATAATTAATATTGCAATTGGGATTTTTCTAGGGGTTTATTTGTAAAATTTTCATGAAACCCTAGACAAATATAACACCCTGCAAAATTGAGTTATGACAATTTTTTCCACGGGTGTTACGCACGGGTAATATCCGTAGCGTATTTTAATATAAATATCCTACTTATTTTGTATTTCAATTATTTATATATTTTTATGTCATCTCAAAAATCATTTTTATCATATTTTGAGCCAACTCAAATATTTATTTTAATCATTGTATTTTTACGTGTATTACACGTACTTTCAATACACGTGTCGATTACGTAAATTTTATCGTTACGTGAATATACGTAATATTATCAAAATAAATATATTACGTATGTTATATTTCGATTATTTATAAACAATTCCCCGTTAATCAAATCTATTTCGTATTTGAATATTTGTTTTTACGTGCAACGCACGTGTTTGTAGTGCATGTGTTGGATTCTAAAATTTTCTTGAGTCCTGAACATTTTTTGTTCTTATTTTCTAGTCACAATTGTATAATTCTTTTAATCCATTAGGCCTAAATTAATTTTTTAGCCCACTAAAAATTAATTTCAAATTTAAAGCTCATGATTATTTCTACACTTAAATGTACATTTTAAAGTCTAGTTATAGTGGTACACTTGTCATGTGTAACACACACACACATATCTAACTTAATAAAAATTAATAATAGAATTTGTATGAGAGTAGTGTGCACATTTGATACATGTGCACGTGTTTCTCCCCTTTTAGAGAGTGGCCAGCCAATTAGAAGAAGTGAGGGAGAGTGGGGGAGAGTTGTGTGAGAGTGGAGAGTTATTTTGGGTAGTGGAGAACTATTTTGATCACACAATTTTTCTATAAATAGCCCATACCTTTGTCGTGAATAGCACAATTCAAAACAAAAAAAAAAAAAGAAAAGAAAAGAAGGAGAGGCTTGCCGGATGGAGCTTGGAGGAAGGCCGACCATCTTTTGGGGAAACTTTGGAGCATTATTTTCTAGGAATTTTATATTTGAAGTGGGTGTTTCGTCAACTTTGTAATATAGTTTTATTAGTATAATGCTTGGCATGTGTGAATTGCTAGATGCATTATAACTTATATGGATTGAACATTCATGTTAAAATTATTTGTTGTTGACTGAATGTGTAAAATTATGATATATTTGATTTGTGGGCATTTTCATATAGTTTTATTTTGAGTTTTAGTTGCACTTCAAAAAATCATAACTATTAACTAGATGGAATCTAGAGCTAAATATTTTATAGAAGCATCGCATATATGTCAGGAACATCTCCTTAAAATTTCATAATATTTGGATGTCGTTTGCTATTTTAATAAAATCCAAACTTAGGGTTGACTAGCAGTTGACTAGTTGCTGGAAATTTGTACACATTTCGGATTTTGATCATTTCAACATCTTAGATGAAGTATTTTGAGAAAAGTCAAAACGAAGAACTTGAAGTAGACACATTAATATTTCTGTAAAGTCTAAGAAATTAATTTTTCATAAAGTACCGAATTTATAATGAATTTTACAAGACTGAACAAGTGGCATTACTTTAACATTTCGACCCTACTGTAGATTTCAAAGAATTCTTGGTTGCAGACACCATATTTTTGGGGAAAATTATAACTAAGAAATTATACTAGAATTGTATACCTTTATTTTGGTCTAAATAATACAAACTTTCATGAAGTATATATTTTTCCATGATTTTTACAAGTAGCACGAGTTGCTGTTTTCGGATTTTAAACCTACTATTTTACAAATGAATTTAGACGAAGTAATTGAGGAAGAATGTAGATGATCTTAGCTAAAAAGTTGTAGTAGACTAATTTATGATTCCGATTAAACTAACAAATCTATTTTTTGCGTAGTACTGAAATTTATATGATTTTTACAATACCATCGGGGCACGATGTCTCTTATCTAGTTATCCTAAAACTTTTACAACGTATAAAATTGGATTAAAAATTTTGGAATGTTAGTAAGATGTACCTTATGAGAAATTAAGAGATAATTAAAGGATAGAGTTAGAATGTTAAGCATGTGATTTTTATAAGGATTTTAACTCATCAAGTGTTACTGAGTGTTGCTTTGAAATTGTCGAATAAGACTATAGAACTAGTTATGCAAATAACTGAGTTGTGTGAATAAGAAAATAACTGGATATGTGAATGAATGAAATTCCAAAATGTGAATATAGAGGGTATGGATAACCCATGATGCTGTGAGCATGAATTATGAATAGTAGAGGCTAAGTGAGACCCAGGTACCGGCAAACTGATGAAAGTGATTATTCAGATTTGAGAAGTGTCCAATATGGGCTATCGTTCTCGGTATATTGTTTAAGACCGGTAGGAGGGTAAACTAGCTCTAGGTGATATTATTATTCATGTTTAAATTTAAGGGTTGGCACTAGAGGGAGATGGGATGAAACTTGGGCAAACGTAAGTGGGGCGTCTCTATATAGTCTGATGGTTGACTCCCGGACTATAGACCCAGTTTAACGATGGACTCCGGGGCTGTGGTTGCTTGCGGGGTGAAACGAGCCTCAATTAAATCTGAGACTGTGATTGATCTGACAGTGGACACCAGGATCATGAATAGTCGGGCGGATGGGAGGCAGATCACCAATGTGTATGTATATACCGGGGCAAGAGGGGCACTTGCGAGATATTCACATGATGAGGATTCTGTATTGTTTGATGGTGGACTCCTGAACTGAAATCCGTACTCGTGGAAGGTCTAAACTTTGCTTTTATTACAGCAGTAGAATTTTCATAGCGAGGTATTGAATCGTATAAAAAGGAGTACGATAAGGGCTTGCCATCGGACCTATATAGTACGAGATGCATAGAATCCGAACAAGTATGCATTAGTGTCATTGTAGTGTAATGTCTTCATTATGCATTAAGTCATATCATACACTGACACTACTAGGGTAGTCGCTTTTCCTGTTTGCATTCAAGTTTGTGTTTGCTAAAGTAGAAGTATCTCTGTATTATAGCATTGCGCCAGTTGTATGCAACTGACGTGCCCACAGTTTCTCAGATGCAGGATTGGACTTGGCATGGACTTGAAGTCACCATGATGCGTTAATTACAAGATTGAAGATTTTTCATATTTCAAGATTGTATTGTATTCGTTTAATTCTACTGTGCTGTTGTAATGAACATGTTATAAATAAAATTTTTTAAATTCCTTACAAATTTGTATGTATTTGAAGTAAAAGATCATGTATTAGCTACGAATTGCCTGTGTATGGAATTCATGGCGTTATAAATGGTATCAGAGCCGACTTCAATAAGTAGTACAAAATTATAAGGACGACAGAATTAGAGTGGACATTTGAGTGTGAGGTCAGTTTTGGAAATGAATGATAAAGTTATTGAACTTGCATTCAGGAAACTCTCCTCGTATACATTGATGTGATATTGTATGCGAGCATGTTTTCTTTTGTGTCACGAGTGTTATGGTTTGTTTGAACGTACATTCATGATACCTTATACATAGACTAAGATTTTCCCTTTTATTTTCTTCGTGTATTTGCCTCGTAGTACTTTTCATCTTTAACATTTAATATTTTTCAAACAAATATTTTCTTATACTATTAATTGACTTTGATATTCATTATTTTATCTAAAACCCTTAGTCTTAATCTTTTAAGTTTGACTTACTCGCTTTCTTTCTTGATATTTTATTCTCCTTACTTTTATGGGCTTTTACATTACTTATTTATTTTTCCTATTACTTTTACGTATTCTATTAAATTTTAAATTACTACCTATTAAATTATTATTAAGACTATCATTTTCCTTTGTTATTATTTCTATCAGATTTTGTATTTTAATTTTTGTATGTTTACATTGACGTTACAAATACTTGATTTCACGATACTATATTTTTCCATTATTTTATGTTGTCTTATTTATTTCAGTGTATTTTAACTAGATTATAATATTTTTACTTATATAAATGTGACATACTTCTACACATTATAAATCTTTTTTTCCTACTATTTTTGTGATATAGCTTATATGTGATACTATTGTTATTACATATTATTTGTTAGTTGTCTTGTTATATTTACTTTTTACTATTAATAGCTACTTATTAATTTTGTTGCTTTATACTTCTCCAACATACTATATACACTCACTACTTATATTTTTACTTTATTTCAATTTTTATTATTTTTACATTCTTGGTTAGCTTTCTACTGATTTCTATATCACTACAACATATAGGGCTTTCTACAATGGATTTATTATATCATTTAAGTGTTAATGCTGTTGAAAGTAATTAATAATAGCATTTATGAAGCAAATGCTGTCTTTGATTAATTTTGAAATTTACTCTTAGTTACTATAGCTTTTTTTAAATGCTGTAATATTTATGACGTTTTAGAAATGCTATTATATATCTAAATAAACAGAATAGATAGGGGAAAAAAGAAATTTCTATGTAAAAAATCTATCAAAACTCTTGAACTTAATTCTCAATCTCCTCTCCAAATAAAAAAACCCTATTTTCTCTCCTCCGCGCCTCCCGAAGCCCCGACTTGCTGTCGCACACCACTTCTCCTCCCCGATCCCCGAAGCCCGACCCGCCGTCGCCCAACGCCCTCTTCTCTTCCCCCCCTGAAGCCAGACCCTCCGTCGCCCAACACCCTCTTCTCCTCCCCGCCCCCCGAAGCCCTACCATGCCGTGACGGTTCCGAAACGCCTTCTTCTCCTCCTCGCTATCTCCCATGCTAGCCGACTCCAGGTAATTTTTTTGCTTAATCGATCGATGTTAGGGTTCCTATTTTGTGAGAGCTTAGAATTAAAATAGTTGGTATACATCAATCTGTTCATTTTACTTTTTGCACTGTTAGTCTAAATTCATAGATAAAGGAAGAGGTTACGCACACAAAATAAGTTGCACTTTCAAAAGTTTGTTCTTAGTACTATATAGGGAGGACAATTAGATTTTGTATGAACCCCAATATATGTATTGTCAAAAAAAAGATATTTACAAATTACTCAATCATATATTAAAACATGCTTTAATATGGATTAAAGGATGTCCATAGTCTCGGTCTATTTTCGCTTTCTACTATTGCAGTTTCATTTACTAGTAAATGCTACACCAAGTGGAAGGTAATTTGAACTTTCAAGTTGATGGCAGCCTGCAACCTCTTTTTTTGCATTCCCTTGAGTTGTAATGTCTGTATCTTTTGTTTGTATCCTTGTATATTGGCAGTGATTTGTTAAGTTCTTATAATAAAATGATAGGGATTCAAGATCCTAAACCCACACTTTTTAGTCCAAAAGAACATCATCGTGTTTTTATAGAACTTAAGAAAAGATTGTACTTTGATATAATGCACTTGAAATATTAGGTTATATGATATATTTTGAAGAACGAAAATATATCCCAAGTGCAAAGGTATGAGGTAAATATATTTGGCCATTTTTTAGTGTATTTGATAGACAACTTAAAAGCTATATCGGGATCACATAGAAATACAAAGAATTTTAGAGATGTTTAAAAAAAGATATTAGGAAATATGTTTGTGTACCAAATGAAATCTGCCTGCCTAACTTATTTGAAATTACCCTTTAAGACTATAAGAAGAAATTGTCAATATAACTATCTTAGATACAAAAGACCAAGTTTAATTAGCATGATATATATCTTTCTGGTATTAGATTAAATCAGGTAGGCTCTTTTGCTAGCTGGAATACAACAGTCCAAAGTATCGTACATTTGAATCAGGTAGGCTCTTTCATGCATAGTAAAAATTCTAATAACAAAGGATGTTACTTAATTGCAATGCCATTAATCTTCTGAACTATTTTTCTTATTCATGTTGTTGATGTGTGTATTATTGGTATTATCTTGTTTCTTTTTCTTTGGTTCTCAAGTCCTCATGGTCAGAGGAACCAGTGTGAACATACTTTGATTAAATTGAACAACTTTGATTAAATTGAGGAAATTGGAAGAGGTAGCCTCCAAAGCTTGTTGCTTTGGCTAGATAAAAAATTATCATATGCAGGTATGTACAATAAGATAATAGGAGGATTAGGTATATCAAAACAAATCTATGGACTAAATAAGTCCGCTTTAAAAAAAATTATGACTGGATCTTACGTATACAACGCGCATCCTATAGAACATCATAATAATGTTATTAGAATATATACATATGAGACCTTTAACCTCAACAATCTCCTCCTATATTCCAAAATGACTATATTCTAATGTTTATTTGTCCTTGTTAATTTCTCCTTGGCTGTCATCTCTTTAAGGTCAGAGGAGCTGGTGTGTCATCACAATGAATAAAGATTGGGTTCATCTTAACAAGTAATGAAATCTGACCCCAATTAATATTTTAATATATAATAGATATTAAGATATTACATGCTTTTATGACCACTATTTTACAATTTATAGAAATACAACAGCATATAAAGTGACAGTTCATCACTTTGTGGAAATTGCGAAGTCAACTGCTGAGGACCCAAATTGGATTATATGTCAATGCAGAGATTGCCAAAATTTATGTCGTGGAAATGAGGATATGCTTTTACTTCATTTGCTCAAGCGTGGAATGGATATGACTTACACAAATTGGATTTGGCATGGGGAAGGATTGAATGCAAAGAGTTCTACTAAGGAATCTGTATTGCCAGATAGGATAACTGAAGATGCATATGTTGATAATGAAGGTACTCATGAATCTAATGGTAAAGAGAGAGAGAGAGAGAGGATGACATAATAAATATGTTGAAGGATGCTAATATTCATTTATATCCGGGTTGCACTAAATACAGTAGGCTATCAGCAAAAATTATTCTATATAAGCATAAATCCATGTATGGTGTTTCTAACAAATGCTTTAATCATCTTTTGGAGATATTGCATGACATGTTACCTGATGAAAATACAATTCCAGAATCCGCACGAGCTGCACATCGATTAATTAAGTCATTTAAACTTGATTGTGAAATCATACATGCATGCGTCAACGATTGTTGCCTATTTAGAGGTGAGTTCAAAGGCGATGATGAATGTAGGAAGTGCCATGAGTCACGGTGGAAGAAGGATCATCAAACTAAGAAGATTCTTATTGGAGTTCCAAATAAGATTTTGAGGTATTTTCCAATAATTCTGAGGTTTAGAAGAATGTTCCAAACATCAGAACTTGCTAAAAATTTACGGCAGCATCACAATCATAAAAGTGAAGATGATAAAATTAGGCACCCTATTGACTCTTTGGCTTGGAAAACAATCGACAATAAATGGCCATCTTTCGCTGTCGAGCCGCGCATGCTTAGACTTGGTCAGTCTGCAGATGAGTTTAATCCCTTCCATGGTCTTAGCTCCTCACATAGTTGTTGGCCTGTGATGCTGGTAATATATAATCTCCCACCAGGGTTATGCATGAGAAAGGAACACATTATGTTATCATTGTTGATTTCAGGACCACAACAACCAGGAAATGACATAGATATTTATTTACAACCACTGATAGATGACTTGCAAGTTTTATTTGATGTGGGTGTACAGACATATGATGCTTTCACCAATTTTTTTTTTTAACTTGAAAGCAATTTTGATGTGGACAATAAATGACTTTCCAGCTTATAGTAACCATGCTGGATGTACTACGAAGGGAAACCTAGCATGCCCCATATGTGGTACAAATACTTGTTCTAAATGGTTGAAACATAGTAAAAAAACTGTTTACCTGAACCATAGGTGGTTTCTTGGACCAAAACATACATTACGGTTCAAGAGAAGTTGGTTTGATGGGAAACAAGAGCTTGAGGAGCCACCTAGATTAATGGTCGAATCAAAAATTTTGAATGAGATAAAAAATATTGAAAATGATTTTGGGAAGGGGTCAAAGAAAAATAAGATAAAGTTGCAACCTGTACAGATGTGGAAGAAGTCAATATATTTTGACTTGCCTTACTGGGAGGTAATGTATATAACTCACTTTATTTATCTTATTATCTATTTTTTCATTTTTTTGGTAATTAGTTAGTATTACGTTTCTTACATATCTCAGTTGTTTTCTTTTTGTTCAATTTCAGGATTTAGTATTGCATTATAATTTGGATGTAATGCACATTGAAAAGAATGTGTGTGATATCATTATTAGTACTTTGCTGAATATGAAGGGAAAGTCAAAGGATGGGATAAATTCACGTATGGATTTGGAAGACATGGGAATTAGACATGACTTGCATTCAAAACGGGAAAATTGAAAGAGAACTTATCTGCCACCTGGGCCACACACTCTTTCGAAAAAGGAACAACAATTGTTTTGCAAACGGTTATTTGACCTTAAGGTACCTGATGGTTATAGTTCAAATATGGGGAACTGTATATCAGTGGACGAGTGTAAAATTGTTGACCTCAAGTCCCATGATCATCTTGTGTTAATGCAACAATTGTTGCCTGTTGCATTAAGAGGTCTTTTCCCAAAAGGGCCTAGAAACGCAATATTTTGACTATGTGTGTTTTTCAATGCATTATGCCAAAAGTCATTGACCCGGAGGAAATGTTAAAATTGGAGGCAGATGTTGTTGAGACTTTGTGCATGTTTGAAAGGTTTTTCGTTCCTGCTTTTTTCGATATTATGATTCATTTGACAATTTATTTGGGGCGAGAAGCCCGATTATGTGGCCCAGTTCAACAACGATGGATGCATCCCTTTGAAAGGTGACAAATAGATTATGTTGTAATTTTATTTGTACTTATGTATTTTTTGTCATAAAATATTAATTTTATTTTCTGTAGAGAAATGAAGACATTCAAAGGATACATTAGGAATTTGGCACGACCTGAAGGTTGTATAGAACAATGCTATTTATTAGATGAGTGCATGCAATTTTTCAGTAAATGCATGAGTCTAGTGGCTGATATGGATAATCAGCCAAATAGAAATCAAGATTTAGAGAATGATGCGATACTTGAAGGCCGGCCAATTTTCAAAGGAACATCGATCACTTTGGATTATCAAAGGCTACAAAGTGCTCATCAATGTGTACTATTTATTATGGCTGAGGTTGAGCCATATTTCGAGTAAGTGTACAACGAAATGTAATTTTCAATGATAATGTTTTTACATAAGGTCATGTAACCATTGTTAATTATTTTAGGATAGACTTGAAGGAGTTAGAGCGTTTGGACAAACGTCTGGTCAAAAATGAAACTTTACTTCAAGATAGACATTCTGCAGAATTCTCAGACTGGTTAAAAAAAAGGTCCAATTATATATATAATCCTTGAATTTTTGGCTTAGTATATATTCCTGCCAATAATTCTAATAGTGTATCATTGATTATGAACAGATTCACGGGCAGACTCATGGTGTGCCCAATCATAACATATCCAGAACGTTAAGAGGGCTTGCACAAGGTCCATTTGTGCATGCTCTCTCTTATTCTGGGTTTGTTGTGAATGACCATCGCTTTCATAGAAAAGATGCATTCAAGTCTACTCAAAATAGTGGTGTTTCATATGAGGCAACAACTGTTAGTAGATCGAGCTCGAAGGATAAGCACCAAAAGATCAAACCAGTTGTTTATTATGGAGTCATCAAAGACAATATTTTACTGGACTATTTTACTTTTCAGATTCTTGTTTTATTTGGTCATTGGGCTAATTCAAAAACTGGTGTCAAAATTGATGAAGGTTTTACTTTGGTTAACCTGCACCAAGGACAACAACAATTTAAAAATAACCCATTTATTCTAGCGTCACAAGCAAAACAAGTGTTTTATTCTAATGAAAGTGATTCGTCTAATTGGTATGTTGTTCTAAAGGCGCCACCAAGAGGTATTAATGAGTTGAATTTGGATAATGAGAGTGTTTATTCAAGACCATTAGATGTATCCTTACTTGATAAGAATACTGATGATGGGGATAATGAGTATGTTAGAAAGAACTATGAGGGTATTTATGCGTAATTTTTTCTATATTGTTTTGTTGCACAACTATTTATATTTTTTATCATAATTTCATAGTGAAACTTATTATAACTGATTCTGCCACAATTTCTATAATCACTCGTTTACTTCATTAACTTCATATGTTTGTTATAGTGATATTTTGCATGTTGAAATTTCTAATTATGATGATGAATCTTTCTTACATTTTCATGTTTTTTCGTTTTTGGCTGTCTATTTTAGTGAGGTGTCTTTCTTTCAAACATGGCTCGAGAAAAGGTAACAACTACTATCAACCACTTATCCACGTATACAATAAGATAATTTTATTATGTATTATTCAGAATCGTGCTTTTGTTTGGACCATTTGTAGGGCTCAAAACAAGGAAATAAAAGGAAAAGGATGGATAAGGAAAAGAAAATGAGAAAGGATAATGGAAAGAAAAAGAGAAGGGAAAACGATAAGGAAAAGGGAAAAGGAAAGGGAACAATAAAACTAAAAGAGAGAATCAAATGATGTGATCTGTATATCAGAACATGTAGACTCTAATATCATTGGCTGTGTGACTCTAAATGATTTAAGAGAAGAAACATCAAAACAAACACAACAGTCACACGGCACGACCAGGGCTCGCAGACACACAACTTGCAGTAATTTATCAACTGACAGCGGACAAAAGTTGGAAGTGACATTAAATGAGCTCGGTCAACCTGTTGGGAAAAACTCAAAAAGACTGTCTTCTTTTGTAGGCATTTTAGCACGTCAGATGGTGCTGCTGAAATATGATGACTGGTGAAAGATATCTGCTGAGACTAAAGAATTTTATTGACAAGCAATAAAGGTAAGATATTTTTTCTTACCAATTATATGTGTCAAGAATCCTTGTATTAGTCTTTAGTTTATTAGTTGAAGTTATATGAATAAAGTTAACTAAAACATATCTTGTAATCTTTTCCTTTTTTCATGGATAACTTTTCTTCTTCTCTTGGATTTTTTTTATCACACATCACTCACAATACACTTTAGTCGTCATGCTTTGATTTTGTGGGTAAAACATAAAATCTTCCCCATGACTGACTAATAAGGTTGCAACTCCATAATCAATAAAACTTAGCCCTTTAGACTGCATTCCTATGTGAATCCTATTTCAACAAAAGAACCATTTTGCATCTCCAGATCTTGCTATTCAAGTTAAACTTCCATCAAACCAAATAACATACCCTTGGCTGGTTTAGAATAGTCGGAGTGTGTGTTGCATGTAGCAAGCAACATATACTCATAATCGCTACACAAAACAACAGTCAAAAAATGCATTCTCAAAGTCACTACAAGAAGAACATAAAAAATTGATCAGAGCAGGCTACACATACTACTGAGGTTGATACTAGTAACCATTACACACACTCAAAGAGACCACTACTTATTTCTAAGCTTTTCCATATTAACAGCACACAGGCTTAAGTTATTTGGAGAACTTTTTATTCTTCTATTTATTAAAACTACTAAACACCGAAACAATAACTAGCAAAACTTAGATTTTGAAACTGTCACATGTTGATATCTATAATACTGTCACTTACGGTACTATGCAATAATATTAAAGATATTCAAAGCATAAGACCTTATTATCCAATAATACGAGTGTTAGTGCAGATTCAAGTGTTCTAACATCAAAAGTTATACTAATGATATGCAATGCATAAGGCCTTATTATTGTGTTACCTAGCTAGCTGAAGTTATTATTGTGAAAGGAAAAAACTGAACATAAACCCGACAATCAAAAAATCAAACTTCTCCCTACTTCTGTGATTGTATGTGAACTCAGAAAATTTCCATTTGTAAGTACTATCTGTGAACTCATCTCGACATCCTTTTAATAGTAACACATTTTCGTCACTATATGGATAAAAGACAAAATTCTCAGTACAGTATCTTTCCTGGAATGTGCATGTTCTATGATTCATTTGACGTCAATGGTAGTCATATATCTATGGTAGTTCATTGAATTCTTTGTGCTTACTTTTATGATAATAATTTATATCTACACATATTACTTCAGCAAAAGTTCACATTCAATGGACGTGATAGAGAAGCAAAAATTTACATTCTACAAGCGATGGGAAGATGTTCCAGGGCACGCAAAGCAAAATCGGGGGCAAGCTTAAACAAGAAACCAATTTACAAAAGTCAAAGAGAGTGGGATGAATTTGTAAAATCAAGAAACAACCCAAAATTCAAGGTAAAAAACTATGTATATTATTCTGTTTAACTTTCTATATCGTGTCTTTTATATAAAATTAAATATATTAGAGTACAATTTGTCTTGTAGGCAAAAAGTGAAAAGTTCAAGGAAATGAGAAATAAACAAACTATCCCTTACCGTGGTGGTCGAAAGGAATTTGCTCGGATAGAATTTGAAATAGTAGTGAGTTAATTATAAATTATTTTTGTTAGCATTATTAAATGTGTTATTTATAAAAATGATGTTTGTGATCATTGTATCTGTTTGCTATATAGAAAGAGGTGGGTCCCATTTGTCAAGATAAAGTTAGACTTCGTTATTGGTATCGAGCATATGCAAAAAAGAACGGTGAAGCAGGAAAGCCAGATGATGTTGATCTCATAGTATGGTTCTAAAATTGTTTTCTCACATGGTTTAACATTAGTTAAATACAGATTCTTATTGTTCAATCATATGTTCATATTAATTTTGTGAAAATGATAATGACGATGATAGTGACGAGGAGGATGATGATGAGGATAAGTGCTCAAAATTGTGTAACAATAATCCATTATCAACTACTAATGCAACTGATACTCCACAGGTAACCCAGTACAGTTTGGTATGTTTCATATATAGCTATATATATAATAAAACACAAAGAAAGCTATCAAGTGGCTCTCCTTCAATCCCACCAAAATCAAAGGCCCCAGATCTAACCTCACAAAATACATTTTCCCCAAAAAAGTTTTCCCCCAAAACTCAAATTCAAATCCCCCCAAAATAACTCATTTATTTATTCAATTATCTCTCTCTCTTTCTCTCTCTCTCTCTCTCTCTCTCTCTATACACATATATATATATATATATATATATATATATATATATATATATATATATATATATATATATATGAAAACATGGACTTTTACACCCCAATTTATAATTATTTTTCACCATATACTATTGGAAACATGGATTTTTATTTACAACTAATTATTGTCATACTATTAAAACTTCAGCTACATAATTGTTAATTTACTGTTTACAAAACTTTTCATATGATGTATCGTTCTGAAGACGTGCCGTAGGACGTGGCCACGGGCAAATCTAGTATATATATATATATATATATATATATATATATATATATATATATATATAACACTTGTAATAACTTTTTTTTATGTTTTCATGTTAGTCACTCAATGGAAGTAGTAATCGAAGAAGTAGAAAGTGCGAATTGTTAAATTGGGAGGCACCGACTGAAGTGGTTGCAATTGGGCGATGGGTGACAAATGATCCTAAGGTGGTAGTGCACTATCTACCCCTTGGGCAAAATGCTTCCAAAGTTTGGGTGGATGAAGTTAGCCAACCTTCAGCACCATTATTTAGGCAAGGTGGTGGTGTAGATACTCTAGATGAGGTTATGGGACTTGCACTTGTATGGCCGACCGATCACATCAAGATGTTGGATGCTAACTAGGTACATTACTTTTCTTCTAAAAAATTATATTAGCATAGAAGCTTGTACGAAGGGATGGAAGTTCTCTAATCTATGTTTAGCTTCTTAGCATTCCACAATGTTTAGCTTCTTAAATGTTGTCTAACTTCTTTGCATTAAAATGTTGTCTAACTTCTTAAAATGTTTAGCTTCTTAGCATTAAAATTATGGTATCAGTTAAACTTGTGTGTATAAAATTATGACTGTCTGTGTTGTGTTTGTGTGTATAAAGTTATATTGTATCAGTTAAACGTAGTACCACTGTATAATACAGATATACTAAGTGCAATTATGTGTATAACATATGTTCAAAGATATATCTAGATATCTTATGTGTACAACGGGTAATGTCAAAGATATATCTAGATATCTTACTTGCAAAAATGATTTGGAGATATTAAGTTCTATTACCATAAACTAAGTGATATCAAGACACTATTTCAAGAATATCTTGACTATCGGAAATATTTTTTTTATAAAATGTTTATTATTCGTTAAAGATTATTAGGTGGGATTTAATGAAAATAAGATAGTCCCTCTAGGCATAACATCATATGTCTTACCAGCACAAGGAGCTAACCATTCACCAGCTAATGTTTTATTTCTGTTTGGTAATGATATTTAACCATTGCATTGGAACCTGGCATGATTTTTCTTTGATAACCTTTGATCTTAAAATCTTCTAGCTCATGCTCTTTGAAACACTCTTAAAAATATGTTTATCATTAGCTTAGTTTTTGAAGTAATATCAATGTTGATAAATATTGAGCATATTGTTTAATGTCTGAGAATGCTAATGTTTGCCTAAGGGGTATGACTTTTCTTAATCATTGTTTACAGAACATCTCCTGTTAAACTATACTTTTAGTCCCTTAGAGCATCTGTAGTCTTGTTTGGAGTTAAATTTTGGGTATTTTGCTTTTAGAAATAGGAAATTTGGGTTAGAGTTGTAATCGTTTGAACCCAAAATATGGGTTTTGATTTTGGGTTATTCCAATTGTATGGATGTTTTATTTAGTATATGTATACTTACATTTTGCCCAGTTCTGATTACTGGATTGATACTTATACTTTAACTAATCTGCTATAGCTTTTGTAGCTTTAAAGTGTGTTTTTTATGCTTTCATTGCAAAATTTTACATTTTTACCACAAGCCATTCACATGAACTGCTGTTAAATATTTTCTGCATGTTTGATCATTATTTTGATAGCTAATTGAAGAGGAGCAATTACTCTTAGAAAGATCTCATCTGTGCGACTGAATCAAAATTAATCAATTGAAATTGGAAGTCTTAAAAATTAGAAGCATGGATCTCTCTCCAACCTACCTTACCTCTTCTGCCTCCCAATCAACCAACAAACCAGGACAATCACTACCAACTCAAAATAAAAACTAACTAATTAGGTGACTGACTATATTTTTTTCCTTGTGGATAACAAATTTGTATGATCATTTTCGTATATCCTTCTTTGAGATCACACAAAAAGTTTGGTCAAACCTAATCAGAAAAATATTTGAACTTTCATACTCAAATTATATGTCTAAGAATGCTAATGTTTGCCCAAAGGGGGATGAATTTTCTTAATCATTGTTTACAGAACAATTCCTGTTAAACTTTACTTTTAGTCCCTTAGAGCATCTGTAGTCGTTTGGAGTTATAATTTGGGTATGTGGCTTTTAGAAATAGGAAATTTGGGTTAGAGTTGTAGTCATTTGAACCCAAAATATGGTTTTTGATTTTGGGTTATTCCAATTATATGGATGTTTTATTTAGTATATGTCTATTTATATTTTGTCCAGTTCTGATTACTGGATTGATACTTACACTTCAACTAATCTGCTGTATGTGGACAAAAAAAACTACTTGTGTTGCCGCTAAATCTGGTGTGGGGGCAAACAGATGAATTTGTGAGTTCTTGGAGAAACTGAATAGGAGAACCTGTATACCTGTCCCGTTGAACTCTGATCGTCGCTCCCGCCGGGCACCTGCAAAAAGTGCGAGACACCGGGGTTGTTCCCGGCGACGCACCCTCCGACGCTCAAGTCAGTAACCAGAATTGATTATGAAAGAGCGTTTAGCTAGAGAAAGATTGATTACCTCTTAATGGAGATGGGTGAGGGGTATTTATAGGCGTCTTAGGGACTGGTTTTAGGAATGTAATCCCCGTGATTAGATAAGGAATATTCCCCGTAATCAGATAAGGCATGTAATCTGATAAGGTATATCCCCTATAATCAGTTAAGGAATTTAATCCCTAATCCCCAGTGAAAAGATAGCTGCGAATCATGGCCGTTGATTTAGATCTAATCAGGGACCTTGATTATATCTTGTCGGATCGGGTTGGTAGCGGGTTAAAACCCGTACCCAGCTGAGGTGGATCCGTTCGCGGGTTAGTGGATCTATGAGAAGGAGACCCAGTACCCGTTTCGGACCTATCTGCGTGTGAAATTACCGTTTTACCCCCGTACCTCAAGATTCGTGATCTATCTGGACGGTTCCGATTTAACCTCATTTTTAGCCATATCACGAGCCCCCCACTCCTAAAGGCTGAGTTTGATCAGCCTTTGAGGAGTAGTTTAGCTGTTCTAATGGCTGGTGGAGCTGTATCGGAGTTCAAATGGAGGGTTTCGAATCTTAAAGGGGGTAATAGTGTGTTTTTGGGAGTTGCAATTTGTTTTTAAGCATCTTTGAGTGCCCAACGGTCTTTATCTACTTTTTTCGGATTATTTATTTAATTTTGCGACGTGTTAACCAGTCGTCCGGGGGCCCTCACGATACATTCTAGGCAATAATTGTTCGTTCAGGGGTTCGAAAATATTATCCTGAATTTAAAATTATTTTCTAGATTTCCCCGTGAATTTTCCCGAATTTTTGGTGATTTTTTCGCAATTTTTAAATAAATAAAACGATTAGAATAAATAAAAATTGATTTTATATACCTATTTATGACGTGGCGTCATCAGAGCCTTTGATCAGAGCGCAGCGCGATTTTCGGAGAGATCGAGTGGCCCCTGTTCTTCGGCTCGCTCTTTCGCCGTATGTGGGGTTCGGTACTCTGGCACTCCGGCTCGGCGTCTCGGCACTTCGGTTCGAATGGCTCGGTGCTTCGGCTCGACGATTCCGAAGTACGTGGCATCATCTGGGCCGTCTATCTCAGCGCGGATCCCCGTAAAGCGCTATCTTGTCGTTTAGTGGATGTGGCCAAATCTGGGCCGTCCATCATGACGAGCACGTTTTTTGACGAGATCCAACGGCTGATATGGGTCGGAACGATTTTTTGCCATATACGAGGGTCGGTACCCCGGTACCTCGGCTCGGCGCCTCGGCACCTCGGTTTGTATGGCTCGGTGCTTCGGTTCGGCGGTTCCGAAGTACGTGGCATCATCTGAGCCGTTCATCATGACGAGCGCGTTTTTTGGCAAGATCCAACGGCTGACATGCCTCGGAATGGTTTTTTGCCATATACGAGGGTCGGTACCCCGGTACTCCTGGCTCGGCGTCTCGGCACCTCGGTTCGGTGGGTCGGTGCTTCGACTTGTTGGATCGGTGCTTCGGCTCGGCGGTTCCGAAGTACGTGGCATAATCTGGGCCGTCCATATTAGCGTGGATCCCCAAAAAACGTTATCTTGTCGTTTAGTGGACGTGGCCAAATCTGGACCGTCCATCACGACGAGCGCGTTTTTTGACAAGATCCAACGGCTGATGTGCCCCGGGGCGGTTTTTTGCCATATACGAGGGTCGGTACCCCGGTACTTCGGCTCGGCACTACGGAGTTGTCTGGCCGAGGCACGGAGTTGTGTTTTTTGGAGCTCCTCTCCTGAGGGGTCGCCTCCTCGGCTCTTAGTGGTTCGGTGGCTCGGCTGAGCTGTCCGGTAGCTCGGCCGGGCGAACCGAGGGCAGTCGGCGAGGAGGGACGCGTGGCTGGATCTGGGCGGTCCATCTTGACGCGCATCTCGAGGATGGGGTTCAGATCACGAGAAAACGCTATCTTGTCGTTTTGTGGGCGTGGCACAATCTGAACCGTCCATCAGATTTCGTCGTGAGTTTTAAGGAGATCCGACGGTGACTTCGCTTCGGAGCGATTTTTTGCCATATACGAGGGTCGGTACCCCGGTATCTCGGCTCGGCGCATTCGAAGTTGACTGGTCGAGCCACAGAGTTGTGTGTTTTGGAGCTCCTCTCCTGAGGGGTCGCCTCCTCGGCTCTTAGTGGCTCGGTGGCTCGGCTGAGCTGTCCGGTAGCTCGGCCGGGCGATCCGAGGGCAGTCGGTGAGGAGGGACGCGTGGCTGGATCTGGGCGGTCCATCTTGACGCGCATCTCGAGGATGGGGTTCAGATCACGAGAAAACGCTATCTTGTCGTTTTGTGGGCGTGGCACAATCTGAACCGTCCATCAGATTTCGTCGTGAGTTTTAAGGAGATCCGACGGTGACTTCGCTTCGGAGCGATTTTTTGCCATATACGAGGGTCGGTACCCCGGTATCTCGGCTCGGCGCATTCGAAGTTGAGCCACAGAGTTGTGTAGCCGGGGCGTTTACTTGGCGTTTTGAAGAGTTTCTTGCGTTGAGCGAGCTACGTATCTTTACCGCCTGTCGCTTTCGCTCCCTATTGGGCTTTTTACGTTTCCCAAGGAGGCCCAACTTGCTAGGGGTTAAAAACTCTCACCCTTACTCTCGAAGCTCATTTCTCACTTTTTTACTCAAGATCTTTACTTTCGATCTCTAAGTTCTCTGCTAGCGGCGATTTTCTCTCTGAGGCGTTTCCGTTAGCTGTCGCGTGGGCCAAGCGATTTCCGGCAGAGCATTCCGACCGTAGACGTCACTTCAAGAGGTCAGTTTACTTAGTCTGAGTAATTTTCCTTTAGATGTCTCGAGTAGATTCGGGCAGTGGGGCCTCGTCTTCGGGCGACGAGAGTGCCGAGGAGAGGAGGAGGTCGGAGATTAGGAGGAAGGGTAAGCAAGCCGCCGAACCGTCCGTAGTCGGGACGGAGAAGGGGAGGAAGAAGAGGAGGGTGCAGAGCCAGTCCCCCATTGTGGAGATGATTGTGGAGAATCCGAAGCAGGCACCCGAGATAGGTCGGTACCCTTCCGTTCTGTCCGGTCACTCAGGGGTTAGGCAGTACGAGGGCGACTTGCTGGAGAAGGCGATCTATGGGAAGTCCAAAATCGTCGAAGAACCTAATCCCGAACTTGCCACCGAAGCGGATGAGCTCATCACTTTGGTATCCGAGCAGGACCTGCTCCGGGTTAGAAGGGCTTTCGCTATTCCTCCGGAGTACAAACTGATTGTTCCAGGTCCGGGGATGCGAGCGAACTCTGGGTTGCCGTCTTCGGACATGTGTATGTTCGACGTTGATTCTCTTCATGCCGGGTTGCGCTTCCCTCTGCACCCATTCATCCTCGAGATCCTCGGCTGGTATTGCCTAGTGCCGACCCAGTTCACGCCGAACACATGGCGCCACGTGAACGCCTTTATGCTCCAGTGCTATCGAGCCGAGGTGAAGCCGGATCTTACGGTCTTCCGAGGATTGTATCGAGTAAATCGTCAGCACAAGACGGAGTACCGATACTTTTTGGGGCCGAGGAGGGGAGTTAAGATTGTCGAGAATCCTGACTCGATTAAGGGTTGGAAGGAGAAGTATTTTATAGTCAGGGGCGAGGCGATTAGGCCCATTCCGACCCGTTGGAAGGTGGAGGTGCCGAATTTCGCGCGCTCCGACCCTGTTCTATCCGATGCCGAGGAAGAGGTGGCGAGGAAGATAATGGCTCTTCCGATACTGAGTTGGAGGGATTTGTCGGAGGAGGTGTTGTTCGGGTCCGGCCTAAGCCCCATCGACCCGAGTATGCTCCTGACATCTCGTTTTTAATTGTTATTATTTTTCAAGTTTTTGGCTAACTTGTCCTCCTTTTTGGCTAACTTGATCCGCTGCAGAAAGCATGAAGATCGACTTCAACGCCATGATGGCGGACAGATCTAAGCTGGCCGGGGGGAAGAAGAGGAAGAGGGCGGCCGCGGCTGTTTCGTCAGCCCCGGCACCTGCCGTTGCTTCATCCGTCCCTCCTCCTCCTCCGACCATGGAGGCGCCCTCGGAGTTGGTCGTCGCCGAGGTGCCCCCGTCTTCTTCGGTTCCTGGCGGGATCGAGGGAGCCTTTGATGTGAACGCGGCGTTGTCGATCGAGGCACCGCCCCTAACCCAGGCCGCCGAAGAGATCTTGACAGAGCAGCACAAGCAGCTGTTCGTGCCGAACTGGCGAGTGAAGAACCATGATGGGTTCCTCGGCAACTCGCAGATGTCAGTGCAGGTTGTCAAACATTTGGCGACCCCGAAGGACGTTGCTGCGCTGAAGGCGGGGACGGTCGGTGACGATACCTTCGAAATCGCGCGGTCACTCGTTTCGGTAAGTACATTGCCAATTTCTCTAAGTCTGCAGCTCGGCATGTGTTTTACTGGTTGTTGTCTTTGTAGGCCACTTGCCACTTCGGCCACCTCCTCGAGACGTTCGCCGCGCAGGAGAAGGATCTGAAGTCTGCAAGCGACAAGGACAGGCTGGCGAAGGTCAGGGCGGTCAAAGAGCTTGAGGCCGAGCAGAGGAGGGCTGAGGCCTTGGAGGTACGGGTCGCGGATCTCGGGTCGGATTTGGAGAAGGCCAAGGAGCGGCTCGATGCGGAGTCCGCCAAGGCCGCCAAGGCTGCCGAAGACTTAGCAGCGGCGCTGAAGTCCTTGGCCGAGGAGAGAGCAGAGAAGGAGGCTCTGGCGACGAAAATCCGAGCCGAGGTGGAGAAGGAGGTCGAGGAGGAGGCGAAGAGGCATATGGCCGAAAACATGGAGAAGTCTTATCAGTTGGCCCTCGACCACGTGCAGGAACGCATCCCCGGCTTCGAGCGGGTCGGCTACCAATTGTTTCCGACGCCGACCTCGGATGACGAAGGGGAGGAAGGCGAGGATGATGAGGCCGAAGGCGAAGGCGAGGAAGAGCGGGGTGGAGAGACTGCGGCGGACGTGCAGGTCAACATGCCCTCCGCCGACGCGCCCGTGGTCGACGCGGCGACGAAGGTGGACCCTTGATCCCCTTACAAAGTTTTTGTAGTTTTTCGGTGTTTCTTCTTCCGATCATTGTAATGCCTTTTTGCGGACTGGCCACCGCCTTTTAATGAATGAAAAGTGTTTTGACTCCGGAATTTGTCTAAGTGTTTGGCTCGGTGGTATTCCAATGCTATCTCTTTTTAATTTCAGATTGCCGAGCCGACTTGTAACACCTCGGCCGACCAGCGCCGAGCGGAGTTGTTTAAGCAATCTCGGGAGGATCGCCTCGAGGGTGAGGTTGACCTGACGAGGAGGATGCTTCACAACTTGGAGATTAGGCACGGCGAGACTTTAGCTGAACTGCACGACCTACGGATAGTCGAGGCTGAGCTATCTGCTAGGAAAGAAGAGCTTGCTCGAGTTCTGGCCGAACGGGACGGCTTAGCGAGGAAGGTGGAAGAGTTGCAGAGGGTGACTGTAGACAAGAGTATCGAAGTGACTCATTTGCGCCGCGTTATTTCCGACAGTGCCGAATATCCCGGTTCGGCGAAACTTCCTCGGTTTAAAGTGATAGTAAAGGATGACACTTTGAAAGACCGCATCGTCGAACTGGAGGAAGAAGTTGCGCGGCTTAAGCCTCAGCCGGTGAGGCCAAACGTCCGGAGCACCTCGTGCACCCGCGAAGAGATCGAGCGAGGGATCACGTTCTACCAAGCGGCGAGCCGGACTCCTATCGTAGGCAGGACGGCCGCCGATGCCCAAAGCGGTGTGGCGGTGTCTTTAAGCGGTGCTTCGGTAGGAGCGACCGTTAGGGCTAGTGATGAGGAGGCGTCCCGGTTCGTCGGCTTGGATTCGAGCTCGGAGGTGAAGAAGCGCCGACCCAAAGTGTCTCTAAAACGGAGTATTCCTCTTCCCCGGAAGTAACGGGCTGATCGTGCTACTGTGTTGTAATCTTGCTCGCAAGTTCGAGTTGTAATCCTACTTGCAATTTTTTGCTGTCGTAATCCGCTTTGTAACTTTTATCCGACTTGTTAATGGCATTGGAGTTGTTTTATGTGAATTGTCTTTGGCTGTCTTCTTGTTTGTGCTATGGTTGTCAGCTAGAGTAGGTTTAGGACGGACCATGAGGTTGGTGTTTGCTTCGCCGAACTCCTCATCCTCGAATTTTCCTTTTTCGCTGCGTTTGTGAACCATGGGGTTGGTTTGGTTGCTTACGGCGTTGTTGCTTCCCGACCCCGCCCACGTGGCCTAATCAGGGACGTCTGATGTTTGCACGGATCTTTAGGCGGGTCCAGTTCCCAAGAAAACACTATCTTGTCGTTTTGTGGACACGTGGCTGAACGAGCTCCGCCCATCAGGTCCTGGCGCACTTTCTGAGGCGATCTGACGGTGGCTTCGTCTCGGAACGATTTTTTGCCATATACGAGGGTCGGTAACCCGGTACCTCGGTTCGGCAGGCGAGGGCTGTGATTCGTACCTAATTCCGACCAGATTGAGGGTGAGTCGGCGAGATCGAGCGGGGGTGTCGGAGAGGTCCGAGCGTTATACTGGTTTCAGGGATGCAGGAGCAGTTTCGAATGGCGAGCTACTTCTAGTCCGCTTAGGAGCGAACTTGCGAAGCAGAATCGAGCCAAGTGTTGGACTCCGATCCATTCGACGGCTGCAGGAGCAATTTCGGACGGCGATCTTCCCCCGGCTCGTCTATAGACGTGCCGAGAAGGGAGAGTCGAGCCGAGTGCTGGACTCCGAACCATCGTGTGGGTAGTTTACGAGATGCAGGAGCAGTTTCGAATGGCGAGCTACTTCTAGTCCGCTTAGGAGCGAACTTGCGAAGCAGAATCGAGCCAAGTGTTGGACTCCGATCCATTCAACGGCTGCAGGAGCAATTTCGAACGGCGATCTTCCCCCGGTTCGTCTATAGACGTGCCAAGGTGGGAGAGTCGAGCCGAGTGCTGGACTCCGAACCATCGTGTGGGTAGTTTACGAGATGCAGGAGCAGTTTCGAATGGCGAGCTACTTCTAGTCCGCTTAGGAGCGAACTTGCGAAGCAGAATCGAGCCAAGTGTTGGACTCCGATCCATTCAACGGCTGCAGGAGCAATTTCGAACGGCGATCTTCCCCCGGCTCGTCTATAGACGTACCGAGGTGGGAAAGCCGAGCCGAGTGCTGGACTCCGAACCATTGTGTGATAAGGGAATTAGAGGCGAAAGTACGCGATAATAAAAAGAACTTTATTTATTTATTAATATCTAATGGTCGGCTGCTTCTAAAGTTGCTAGCCGTTATTACAATGAAAAAAGAACAAAGGAAAAATTACTAGTAGCGGGAGTTGTGGCCCGACATCTCGAGTTACTTAGATAGGCGGGGTTGCCTTCTCTTGGTATTTCAAAAGATGGTCGGCGTTCCAAGTCCTCGGAATTTCTCTACCCTCAAGGTCTTCTAGCTTGTACGCACCGGGGCGGATCACTTTGGATACTTTGTTCGGTCCCTCCCAATTTGGGGCCAGTTTGCTCTTCTGTCCGGGGAACGAAATGGCCAGCTTTCGGAGGACCAGATCCCCCTCTTTCAGGTCGGTTGGGCGGACCCGTTTGTTGTAGGCTAGTTCGATTCTTCTTCGGTAACCTTGCTGCCGTATGGCTGCTCTTTCCCGAATTTCGTCTATCAAATCTAGGCTCGTTCTGAGCTCCCTGGCATTCTGTTCTTCTTCGAAGGCAATCAGGCGAAGAGAGGGTATTCCAACTTCTAGTGGGATGAGGGCCTCGGACCCATAGGTGAGATTGAACGGACTCTCGCCTGTCGGGGTCCGCTTCGTGGTTCGGTAATTCCACAACACATTGGGCAGCTGATCGACCCACAATCCCTTGGAGCACTTGTCGAGTCTCTTCTTGATGCCGGAGAGGATCTGCCGGTTGGCATTCTCGGCTTGGCCATTTGACTGGGGATGAGAGACTGAGGAGAAGCGGTGCTGTATGGCTAGGTCTTCACATAAAGCTCGGAAGGCAGCTCCAGCGAACTGCGTACCGTTATCTGTAACTATGACTCGGGGAACACCGAACCGGCAGATTACATTTTTCCAGAAGAATTGAACGACTCTATGTTCGGTAATCGTAGCCAAGGGCTCGGCCTCTACCCATTTCGAGAAATAGTCGACTGCCACGACTAGGAACTTCAATTGCCCGGGGGCCGGTGGAAATGGCCCAAGTAAGTCCATCCCCCACATTGCAAAGGGGATCGGACTTGATAGGGAGGAGAGTGGCGCTTGTGGAAGGCGTCGGATGTCGGAATACTTCTGGCAGGATGTGCATTGCCGAACGTGTTGTTCGGCGTCCCGTAGGAGAGTGGGCCAGTAATACCCGTAGTTTAACACTTTGCGCGCCAAGGCTCTGGAGCCGGAATGGGCTCCGCCGATGCCCTCATGGAGCTCTTGCAGGGCGTAGTCGGCTTGTCTGGGGGAGAGGCATCTTAGGTAGGGTCGGCCATCCACCTGGGTGAAGGAGCGTTTATACAGAACGCCTTCGACCAGTATGTAACGCTCGGCTCGGGACCTTATTTTTCGGGCTTCCTTCGGGTCCCTTGGGAGGAGTCCGTCTCTTAAAAACTCGATGAGGGGCTTCGTCCAATTATCTTCGAGGGGAAGTGGCAGCGTTTCGACGGAGTTGAAAGCCTCGTCCTCTATGCTTGGCTTGAGGAGGACTTCTATTAGAACAGTTTGTTCGAGGCCTTGCAGGGATGAGGAAGCTAATTTGGACAGGGCGTCGGCCTGGGTATTTTCCTCTCTGGGGATTCTTCGGATGAGGGCCTCGTCGAAAAGCGCCATGAGGCTCTTCACTTTAGCCAAGTACTTTGCCATTCTGTCATCGCGGGCTTCGTACTCGCCGAGGACCTGGTTGACGACCAACTGAGAGTCGCTGAAGATCTGCAGGCGTCGCGCTCCTGCGTTTCGGGCCATGCCGAGGCCGGCTATGAGTGCCTCGTATTCGGCCTCGTTATTCGAGGCTTTAAAGTTTATCCGGAGGGAGTATTGAAGGACAAAGTCGTCTGGGCCCGCCAGGATGACTCCAGCCCCGCTCCCCTCGTTGCAAGAGGATCCATCGACATATACCGACCAGATAGGCGGGCCCTTCGTTGTCGGTCCAGGGTCGGGGATAGTCGTTTCCACTATGAATTCGGCCAGCGCCTGCGCCTTGATGGCGGTTCGAGGCTGATAAGTAATATCGTGTTGGCTCAGCTCGATCGACCACTTCATGAGGCGGCCGGATGTCTCTGGCTTGTGAAGGATCTGTTTCAACGGCTGGTCGGTAAGAACGACCACCGAATGAGACTGGAAGTATGGCCGAAGCTTCCTTGCAGCCATTATCAGGGCGTACGCCATTTTCTCAATTTTCGGGTATCGGAGCTCGGCGTCCCGGAGCACTTTGCTGACGTAGTAAATGGGCTTCTGAGTTCTTTCTTCTTCCCTGACTAAGACCGCACTTAGTGTCTGTTCCGAGGCTGCCAAGTAGAGGTAGAGGGGTTCGCCCGGTACGGGTTTGCTGAGAAGGGGCGGATTGACGAGGTAAGCTTTAAGCTGGTCGAAAGAATCTTGTTGTGGCTGTCCCCACTCGAACCCCTTAGTCCCCCTTAGGGCTTTGAAGAACGGGAGGCATTTCTCCCCGGACTTCGACAAAAAGCGCCCAATGGCGGCTAAACGACCTGTCAGTTTCTGAACTTCTTTGACGTTTCTAGGCGGGGCCATGTCCAGTATGGCCCTGATCTTCTCCGGATTTGCCTCTATTCCTCGTTGGCTAACCATAAAGCCGAGGAACTTGCCTGATGAGACGCCGAACGCACACTTGTTCGGGTTGAGTCTCATATTGTGCTTTCTCAAAACATCGAACGCTTCTTGGAGGTCGGTCTCATGATCAACGCCTCGGATGCTTTTTACAAGCATGTCGTCCACGTAGACTTCCATGTTCCGACCAATCTGGGCCTGGAATACCTTGTTGACGAGACGTTGATACGTTGCCCCTGCGTTCTTCAGGCCGAACGGCATGACTCGGTAACAATAGAGTCCTTGGTCTGTCACAAAAGACGTCTTCGGAATATCCGGGGGAAACATCCTTATCTGATTGTAACCCGAGAAAGCGTCCATGAAGCTAAGGAGCTCATGTCCCGAGGTTGCGTCAATCAGAGTGTCAATGCTCGGCAGAGGGAAGGGATCTTTAGGGCAGGCCTTGTTGAGGTCAGTGAAATCAATACAGATTCTCCACGTTCCATTGGATTTCTTCACCATGACCACGTTTGACAACCACTCCGGATAATTCACCTCCTGTATGAATCGGGCTTTCAGCAATTTGTCTACCTCCTCTTTGATGGCGAGCTGGCGCTCGGGGGCGAACTTGCGCCTCTTCTGCTGGACCGGTTTGGACCCCGGATCAACGCTGAGGCGGTGGACCAAGAGTTCTTCGGAGATACCGGGCATGTCCGCCGCTGACCATGCGAAGAGGTCTTGGTTGGCTCGGATGCATCTGACAATATTTGAATGTAGGGCGGACGGAAGGGCCTTGCTGACATAAAACTTACGGGTCGGCTCCTGCTCCGAGAAGAGTATTTCCTCCAGCTCATCTACCGGCTCGGGAGTCGGTCGGGTAGCATCCTGTGGGATCTCGAGTGTTTCTAAGGAGAGGACGGGTCCGAGTGTGGAAGTCATGTAACACTTGCGGGCCTGTTCCTGATTGCCCTTAACTTCTCCCACTCCGGCCCGAGTGGGGAATTTCATTTTGAGATGATAGGCAGAAGGGACGGCCTCGAGGGCGGCTAGGCCGGGCCGACCCAGAATGACGTTGTAGGCCGCTGGGACATCCACGACCATGAAATCCATTGACTCCGTGCGGGTAGTAGGAGTTTTGCCTGCCGTGACATCTAGGGTAATCACCCCTTCGATCGTCACCGGCACTCCCGTGAACCCATGGAGTGTATACCCGGCGGGTTTCAGTCTGTCTCGGGAGAGCTTCAGCCCCTTAAAAGCATCGAGGAATAGGATGTTTACGGAGGAGCCGTTGTCTACAAGGATTCTTTCGACTTTGAAATTGGCCATGTGAAGGTTGATGACGAGTGCGTCACAATGCGGGGTGCGGACGCCCTCGAGATCTTCGTCAGAGAAGGTGACGGGCACTCCGAGTCCTTTGGGGGGAGGGGTGGCTCGGACAGAATTCACTTCTCTAATAAAGGCTTTCCGAGAGGAGTTCGAGGAGCCCCCCATGGGACCCCCATGGATAAGGTGGAGGACTCACTCTTCCTCGAACTCTGGTGTCTCTTCCCGTTCTGGACGTTTGTTAGCCCCCCGAGGCTGGGGAGGAAGTTCGGCTCCATCCTTTCTCACAAACTTCGCCAGCTGCCCCCTCTGGATAAGGGCTTCGATCTCGTTTCTCAGAGCCCGACAGTCGTTGGTGTCATGCCCATGGTCCCGGTGATAACGGCACCATTTGTCTTTATCCCTCCTTTTGGCTGGGGTGTTCATCTTTGGAGCTGGGGGTAGGACCCCTTCTTTTTCGACTTCCATGAAAATGGCGGAGATGTTTGTGGTGAGGGGAGTAAACTTTTCAAATCTAGGGGGAGGCCGGCGCTGGCCAGCATTATCCTTCTGAAACTTTTTGGGTCCCTCTTCTTCCGTTCCCTTCCTCTTAGACCCGGAGGCGGTTGCTTCCCAGTTGGGCGGTTCCTCGGCCTCTTCTGCTCGGATGTATTTTTCAGTGCGGAGGAGGAGGTCTGAAAAGTCATGCGGCGGTTTTTTGGCGAGGGAGGAGCGGAGGTTGGAATTTAGGATGTTGGACTGGAACGCCGCGGTAGCAACGGATTGGTCGAGGGATGCGATGGTTCTGGCCTCGGCTGTGAACCTCTTCACGTAGTCCCTCAGTTTCTCCCCCTTCTGCTGACGGAGGTGCAACAGGGAAATGCTGGTCTTCTCGGCCCTTCGGCTGCTGACGAAATGGGTGATGAACAGGGTTTCGAACTGTTCGAAGGAGAATATTGACGCCGGGACAAGACGAGAGTACCATTCTCGAGCTGGGCCTTTCAGAGTTGCAGGGAATGTTTTGCAGAGGAGGGCGTCGGACGCTTGGTGGAGGAGCATCAAAGTCTTAAAGCCTTCGATGTGGTCAACTGGATCGGTTTCTCCAGTGTAGTTCTCGAACTGGGGAGGTTTGAAACCGAAGGGGACAGGAGTATCCACTATGGTCCGGGAGAACGGGGGTTGGCTAGGACGGAGGGTCCTCCCCCTGAGTTCTTCTTCTCGGTTTATCTGTCCCAAGAGTTTTTCCACCTCGTTCAAGCGGCGATTCATGGTGTCTTCTCTCCGGCGGTGGTCTGCCGAGCCACGGGACTCGTCTTCGTAGGATAGGGAGCGAGGGCTGCGGCGACGATAGTCTCGGGAACGACGAGGACTTGGGGTGCGTCTGGAATTGGTAGGAGCGGGTCGAGGAGAAGGGGAACGTTGGCGAGGGCTCCGGACCGGACGAGGGGAGGGGGCCCTCGCCTCATTGGGATTCTGACGGAGATTGAGGGCCTGTTGTACCATAGCTTGGAATTGCTGGAACTCGGCACGGGTGATGGGTGCCTCATTGTTCCGATGCTGCTGCCGACCTGCTGGTGAGTGCCTCCTTCGGTAGTGATCGGGGGAGTCCTTTCTCCCTCTTCGGGCGGGGGACCCCCCGTGTCCCCGGTGTCGGGGGGATCGTTCTTGGTGGGAGGCTTCTCCCCGAGCCCGCTTTTCGTCCAGATGGTGACGAAGGTCCTTATCCTCCGGGCGTCTGGGATGGGCATCGTGGCGACCAGAGGCTCGGGGATGATGGGAGGCCATGGAGGCACTGGAGGCAGTGTGGTTGGGTATGTTCTCTGGATGAAGAGGCTGTTTCTGGGGGTTAGGCCCCTTCGGATCAGGATGTGGAGGGTTCCGCTGGAGCGGCTCTTCCACGGTAGGAGGGAGCTGCCCTTGTTGCTGAGTGGGATCAGGAAGGACTTCTTGCTGGTCAGGGTTGGGCGCTCGGTTGGAGCCCCTAGATCTGACTTTGCGAGGCGGCATGGCTGGAGAAAACCTGTTCACTGGGAGGAGGAGAGGTCTCTATTCGTTAGTTTCCCACAGACGGCGCCAATCTGTTGCCGCTAAATCTGGTGTGGGGGCAAACAGATGAATTTGTGAGTTCTTGGAGAAACTGAATAGGAGAACCTGTATACCTGTCCCGTTGAACTCTGATCGTCGCTCCCGCCGGGCACCTGCAAAAAGTGCGAGACACCGGGGTTGTTCCCGGCGACGCACCCTCCGACGCTCAAGTCAGTAACCAGAATTGATTATGAAAGAGCGTTTAGCTAGAGAAAGATTGATTACCTCTTAATGGAGATGGGTGAGGGGTATTTATAGGCGTCTTAGGGACTGGTTTTAGGAATGTAATCCCCGTGATTAGATAAGGAATATTCCCCGTAATCAGATAAGGCATGTAATCTGATAAGGTATATCCCCTATAATCAGTTAAGGAATTTAATCCCTAATCCCCAGTGAAAAGATAGCTGCGAATCATGGCCGTTGATTTAGATCTAATCAGGGACCTTGATTATATCTTGTCGGATCGGGTTGGTAGCGGGTTAAAACCCGTACCCAGCTGAGGTGGATCCGTTCGCGGGTTAGTGGATCTATGAGAAGGAGACCCAGTACCCGTTTCGGACCTATCTGCGTGTGAAATTACCGTTTTACCCCCGTACCTCAAGATTCGTGATCTATCTGGACGGTTCCGATTTAACCTCATTTTTAGCCATATCAACTTGTATGCTTGACTATTTAAGGTATAATTTGTATTTGACATTTATAAAATAAACTTCTTTTTCAATTATTATATCTTATGTTTGACATTTTTTCTTCTACATTTGCAGATTGGAGACGTCTTGGATGAACCAAATTAAGAGTGCGAGTTGTGTTGATGTTAGTCACTCATGGATTTTTTGCCGTCAGTTTTAAGTTTATTGGATGAACTTTTTTATAAGTTTATTGTACTGATTCAAAGTTTATTGTGTAGATATTTCTATGTTGGTATGTTTTTATATATTTGTACACAAATTTGCAAAACTTTTATAGTTTTAATGGTGTATTGACATTTTCTATAAATCGATTTTTATTTGTATCCGCATAATTTTTTTGTATACAGTTAAAACAAAATAGCATTCCTAAAATGCTACAAAAAAACACCGATATCAAAACGATAGCGTTTTAAAAATGTTGTATGTTTGATTCTATTCTCAAAACACTGGTCAAAAGATAGCATTTTGTAAACGCTGTCAAAAAGACTGCCTAACGATAGCGTTTTTACAAAACGTTGTAACACTAATAGCATTTCCGAAATGCTATAAATTCTATAGCGTTTTCTGAAACGCTATAAATTCTATAGCATTTGCCAAAATGCTATAGATTCTGTAGCATTTGCCGAAACGCTATAGATTCTGTAGCATTTGTCTAAACGCTATAGAATTTATAGCGTTTTCCGAAACGCTATAAACTCTATAGCGTTTGCCGAAATGCTATAAGTTTTATAGCGTTATGTTAAAACGCTATAGTTATTACATCGGGGCTTTCGATAGCGTTTGGTAAACGCTATCGTAGGTCTACTATAGCAGTTTATGAATGCTATCAAATGTCATATTTGTTGTAGTGTATATATATATCATGTATTTCATTATACTTACTATACATATCATTTTTTCCTTATCCAATTTCTACATTACTATATATTTTTTTATATATAATTATTTATGTTTATTATCCTAATCTACTACACTATATAATTATTGTTCTCATTTGTATTTAAGCTCATGCATATACTATATACTATTTTTATCTTAATGTTATAAATCCTTTTAATTACTACTAATTTTATATATATTCGACATTTAAAATCTATACTTCTATATTAATATTTTATTGTTGTAATTTTGTACTTCATTCCTTACTTTTACTCCTATCTTTATATCACAAATTTCAAAAACATAACATCATACCTAAAATTAAACATCCCATATCCAAGTACATATGGAAGATTACATCATTCCATTCCCATTTCGGTGCAACCTGATGTCGAGAGAGCAAATCTGCAACTAGACATCAATGGAGGCAAAGTGCAACTGAATGTCGGGAGACAAAATCTGCAACCGAATGTCCAGAAGACAAACTACAACCAGATGTAGTGGAAGCAAATGTGCAACTTGATGTCAAGGAGGCAAGCCGGCCGTTGGACACCAACGAGGTGAACCCACAACAAATTTTTTTTTCTTTTCTACATTAATAACCCCCACTTTTATTTATATATATAACACTTACCACTATTCCATTTTTGTACTAGTTTATACCATTTTATAATGTTTTACAACTTAGCTTATAGTATTTCAACTTTATTATTTATAATAAAGATATACTTATATACGCATTTAAATTATTACCTTACTATTTATATTTGCTTCTACATCTTTCATTTATGTGTTATTATTATTTTATTTATTTTTCAATCTATGTTACTGGTTACTTTTAATTATTTTATTACTTTGTATTTTTATACAATTTAATTTTTTATATTTTATTGCTAACCTATCTTCGATATGTTTGCTACTCGTATAATATGATTTTTATTATTTATATTTTCGTTTACTATCTACATTTTATTTCTATCCCAATTAATATTATATATTATTTCAATTATATATTGCTACTTTTATTATTATTTTATTTTGTTTCTCCAATTGCTTATAACATTTGTATTATAGTATTGTTTGTTTCATCATATATTTTACGCTTATGTAAGTGTATAATTTTGTATGTTGGCTTTCTTGCTATACTTGACAACTTATAGATATTTTAATCACTATTTTATATATTTAATTTTGAATCGTATATATAGTTATTATATTTACCTTGCGAATTGTTTTTAGTGATATTAATTTGATATGCATAATTATATCTATCTTATATTTTTTGTACATTTAGCTAAAATTTAACACTCATATACTTTCAGACTTTTCATAAGACAATATTCTCTTAAATTGCTACATTCTTTTATCTATTAACATATATTCTTAGTTTACGATTTTAATCATTCATTTTCCCCATTTTCTTTCAGTTAATTTTCTCTTTCTTTAAAAATTTAAAAATTTTATTAACCAGTGCTAACTATTTTTCAATTATTATGCTCTTCCAATTATTTATCGGTTTCCTTTGTATTTTTATTCTTTCCTTTATTTTGTTTTTACTATTTATTTCTTTATAAAAAAAATCCTTTTTATCTCGGTAAATTCTTGAGCTACCTAATGATTACTTACGTTCTTAATCGATTTTAATAATTTTCTACTGCATTATAATTTGTCTATACTATTTCAATGCTTTTATTCTGTGCACTTACATTTCTCTTCCATCTTATTTATTTCTATACTTCTATTTTTGTTTTACTCTCTTTCATACTACTTCTTACTGTTACCGCTGATTCTGGTGTGGGGGTAAATAGATGAGATTTGTGAGTTCGTGAGAAAAACCTGAACAGGGATCCAAGCCTTCTGATTCCTGCCGCTACCTGCAAGGAAGTGCGATACACCGGGGTTGATTCCGGCGATGCACCCTCCGACGCTCTTGTCAGTAACCAGTGGTGATTAAGAAAGAGCTTAAGGTGGAAAAAGAGAGATTACCTGGTCACAGTGGTAGGAGGGAGGTATTTATAGTCGCCATGGGAGTGATTAGGGACCTAATTTCCTGTGTAACTGTCAGGAGTAAAATCCTCACAATCTGTTTAGGAAACTGGCCCCTGATTCCTGGTGAGAGCAAATTGGGCCCGTTGATTTGGTTAAATCAGTGGGCCTGATTTCCTCTTGCTGATCTGGGTTTGTCTCGGGTCGGGACCCGTACCTAGTTGGAGTGAATCCGTTCAAGGGTTATTGGATCTGCGAGAAGGAGATCCAGTACCCGTTTCGGACCCATTTGTATGTGAAATTACCGTTTTACCCCTGAGCTTCAAGATTCGTGTCCAATCTGGACGGTTCCGATTTAACCCCATTTTTAGCCATATCACGACCCCCCCACTCCTAAAGACTGAGCGTGATCAGCCTTTGAGGAGTAGTTTAACTATTTTAGTGGCTAGTGGAGTTGTATCGGAGTCCGAATGGAGGATTTTAAATCTCGAACGGGGTAGTGAGGTAATTTTTTGATGCCATGTGCTGTTCTGTAGCCATATCGAGTATTTGACGGCTTTTATCTGTTTTTTCGGACTATTTATTTAATTTTGCGATGTGTTAGCTAATCGTCCGGGGGCTTTAACAGTACATTCTAGGCAATAATTGTTTGTTCAGGGGCTCAAAAATATTCTCCCGAATTTTTAATTATTTTCTAGAATTTTTAGTTAATTTTCCCGAATTTTTAGCCATTTTTTGCAATTTTTAAATAAATAAAACGATTTAAATAAATAAAAATCAATTTTTAAATACTGATTTATGGCGTGGCCTGATCTGGATCGTTGATCGTGGGCGAGCACGAATTTCTGAGAGATCTGACGGTTGCAGTCGCTCGGCAGCCATTTTCTCGCTTTTGACGCTCGGATGGGCACTTGCTCGGTTGGCCGACCGGAGGGGTGAGGGTTCGGTCGTCCGAGCGACGTGGCGCAATCTGAGCCGTCGGATGGTGGCACGGATCTCAAGACGGGCGCACTTTCCAAGAAAATGCTATCTTGTCGTTTAGTGCACGTGGCAAGATCTGGGCCCTTCATCGTCAGGAGCGCGAATTTCTGGAAGATCCAATGGCTGTGGTGGTTCGGGTGTTTTTTTCTCCATTTGCGAGCTTGGAATGGCACTTGCTCGGTTGGCCGACCGGAGGGGTGAGGGTTCGGTCGGCCGAGCAGCTTTCTGGGCCGCCGGATGTGTACTCGCTTGGTTGGCCGACCGGAGCTCTGAGGGTTCGGCTGGCCGAACAACTTTCTGGGCCGTCGGATGTGTATTCGCTCGGTTGGCCGACCGGAGCTCTGAGGGTTCGGCTGGTCGAACAACTTTATGGGCCGTCGGATGTGTATTCGCTCGGTTGGCCGACCGGATCTCTGAGGGTTCGGCTGGTCGAACAACTTTCTGGGCCGTCGGATGTGTATTCGCTCGGTTGGCCGACCGGATCTCTGAGGGTTGGCTGATCGAACAACATGGCGCGATCTGAGCCATTGGATGGTGTCGCGAATCTAGAGACAGGCGCGTTTCCCAAGAAAATGCTATCTTGTCGTTTAGCGCCGCCGGCAAGATCTGGGCCGTCTGATCAAGATCTTACATGAATGTTGAGGAGAAAGTGATTTTTCTCCGTTTTGATGCTCGGAATGGCACTTGCTCGGTTGGCCGACCGAAGCTCCGACTGTTCCGCGATCCGAGCGTGGTATGGCGGTCCGGGCCGTTGACTGGCGGAACGAGTTTCGAGAAGGTTTTGCTCCCATGGGCATTAATGGTGTCCCGGGGTTTGTGCGGCGTTCCAACTTCCCGGGGTCATTAAGAATGGTGCCTTTCAATTAATGCGTGGCGTTTCAACTCCCGAGGGTCATAATGGATGGTTCTTGGAGGATAGGTTATAAGTACCCCATTTCCCTTGTCATTTCAGTCGCAACAATATTGAGTTTTAGACCTCGGAGGTGTCTGCCTTGGGTGGTTGCACTTCGGCCATGGTCTCCTTCTGACTCTGACGGCCCCGAAGCGGATGTCAGGGTCGGGGGAGATCAGGGCAGAAGAGGTGACGACCGGAGTCAAGGCGGATGCCTGTCTTGTGAAATTTTAACCTCGAGAGGTTCGGAGGGGTGGTCACTCTTTTGTCTTGTTCTTCTCCCGATCCTGACGGTCCCGATGTGGGTGTCAGGGTCGAGGGAGAACAGGGCAGAAGTGGTGACGACCGTAGTCCGGACCCGAGGGACAAGTTGCTTTAGAAGGACGGGTGGTCGTTCTTCCACCATGATCTTCTCCTGACTCTGACGGCCCCGATGCGGGTGTTAGGGTCAGGGGAGATCATGGTGGAAGAGGTGATGACCAAAGTCCGGATCCGGGGGACAATGTGCTTCGGAATGATGGGTCTCTTCCGATCTCTGTCTTCCTTCCGGGCTGACGGCTTCTGATGGATGTCAGCCCGAAGGAGCTAGAGATGGGAGGTGTGCCGATCCGCCTTCTGGCCGGGCCCCACGCGACGGTGGTTTCTCTTTAACCCTCGAATGATTTGTGGTTTCGGCTTCCAAGGTCGAAGGCCTCGAGTTGCTCATGGGTGAGAGGGGAATCGACCGAGCCTTGGGGCCCGAGGGAATCGCCTAGGGCGGTGCCTTAAAACTTTTAATCAAAAATTTTTTCTGGCTTTTTCAGACAGAGGTGGGGATCTGAGGGCACGGTTGTCCGAGCGACATTCTGGGCCGTCGGATAGGCACTAGCTCGGTTGGTCGACCGGAGATCCGAGGGTACGGTTGTCCGAGCGACGTGGCGCAATCTGAGCCGTTGGATGGTGGTGCGAATCTCGAGATGGGCTCAGTTTCCAAGAAAACGCTATCTTGTCGTTTAGCGTCGCTGGCAATTTCTGGGCCGTCTGATCGAGATCTTGCACGAAAGTTGAGGAGAAAGTGAATTTTCTCCATTTTGATGCTCGGATGGACACTTGCTCGGTTAGCCGACCGGGACCTTTGCTGCTGGGTTCGGATTGCATGTAGTTCGGATTTAGATCCTGTTGTGCCGAGCTACTTGACTTGGTGAAAAGACAAAGTCGTTTTGGGCCTTCGCGACGTTTCGAGGGCAGCCCAAAAGTCGCACCCTTAAGTTAGGAAGCCCAAGAGACTTTTTTTTTTACTATAAATCTTCACCCCCCCTCAATCTAAGTCTCATTATTCACTTTCACTTTCTCTCTCAAGTTTTTACTTTTAACCATCGAAGTTTTTAGCTCCTGGGTGGTGCTGCTAGCTGTCGCGGCGAGGCGTTCTTTTGCTCCGGCGAACTTTTCCGACCGTAACAGTCACTTCAAGGTCAGTCTCTCTCCTTTCTCTTTAGAAAATGGTTAAGATTACTTCCTCGGACGAGACCCCCGCCTCAGACCAAGCCGTCGGCCGAGCGGGTAAAGGAAAGGAGGTGATGGAGCCGACCGAGCAGACCGTTGTTCGGCCGAGCAAGAGCGGCGAAGTCGCCGAGCCACACCAGGAAGTTGTGGCGAAGTCTCAGAAGGGCAAAGGGGTGGTTACAATAATCGAGCAGCCGAAGACGGCAGGGGCGTTCGGTCAGCAGCCTATCGCTCTGTCCAGTGTGGGGGGTGTTCGGAGCTACTCCGAAGAGATGTTGGAGAAGGTGACTCAGGGCACCGCCAAGTCCATAGAGGAGAATGAGTCGAGAGAGTTATCCGAGGTGGATCATACCATCTCGTCTCTTACCGAGGCCGATCTGCACCGGATCCGAGCCGGGTTCCAGATTCCAGCCGAGTACGGGCTACTTCTCCCTGGACCGGGATTCCGAGCCTCCACACTGTCTTTGCCTGACGCGTGTGTCTTTCCCCTCGACTCCTTGCATGCCGGGCTCCATCTTCTGCTTCATCCATTTATTGTAGAGGTTCTCATTTGGTACGGTTTGAGCCCCGCCCAGTTGATGCCGAACACGTGGAGGCATGTCTTGGCATTTTTTCTCCAGTGTCAAGAGATCGGAGCTGAACCGAGCTTGTTCCTCCTTCGGAGCCTCTACCGCCCCTGCCAGCCGAACAGGAATGAGCAGAGGTTCTACCTTTCGCCATGGACGGGCGTGAAGTTGATCGAGAACCCGGACTCGATCAAACATTGGAAGGAGAAGTATTTCATTATCCGAGCTCCTGCACCCTGGGCAATTCCGATAGCTTGGAGGAGGGAAGGCCTGCCGAAGCGAGCGAAGAAGGAGCCGGTATTGAGTGACGAGGAGGCGGAAGTCCTCAAGAAGCTCCTCGCCCTGCCAACGCTAGGTTGGAAAGACATTACCGAGGAAGCTTTGTTCTGGGGGGGTCTCAGTCCGATCGACCCTAGTATGATTCTTGTATTTTATTTCTTTGCGTAAAGTTCTTGAAAAATTCATCTAAGTTTTTTCATTCGGCTCGTGCAGAATCTTCCAAGATGGATTACAGGGCTTTGATGGCGAAGGCCAAGGCGAAGGAACAGGAGTCGAGGAAGAAGAGACCCTCGGCAGGGCCTCAAGGCGGCCGAGCCCCGAAGATGCCTTCGGTCGCGAAGACCGCCGACCCACAGAAGGTCGTTGTCCCGGAAACCGGTCCCGAGCAGGAGAAGGCCGCGGTCCCCGATCCTCCTGTTTCAGATGCGTCGACAGCAATGGCGAAGGGGGATGCTCCCGGTTCGTCGAGAGGTGCGTTCGGCGTGAAAGAGGTGCTATCCCTCCAAGTTCCCCCCTCACTGTCGATGCGGAGAAGATCTTGACCGAGAGGCACAAGCAGATTTTTGTCCCCGACTGGCAAGTGATGAAGGTCGACGGTTTTTTGGGCGACGGCAACATCTGTATGGAAGCGGTGAAGCACTTGCCGACCCCAAAGGATCGAGTGGCCCTTAAGGCCGGGCTGGTTGGGGATGCCACAATGCAGATCGCTCGGAACACAATGTCGGTAAGTGGACCGAACACTTTCTTATTGAAACTTTTTCTGAAATTTTCTAAGTTCCTGAGTTCGGACTCTAACGGTTTGTTCTCTTTTCATACCCTCTGCCACTTCAACTTCTTGCTCGAGGAGTTTGCGAGAAAGGAATAGGAGTATGACCGGGAGAGGTCGGAGCGTGTCAAAGCTACGAAACTGCTCGATGCTGAGCAACTCCGCTCGGCAAAACGGGGTGCCGAAGTGGCAGGGTTGGAGACGAAGCTGGCCGAGGCCATTCAACAGTCAAAGGACGCGGCCGCCAAGCTGGAAGCCTCGGAGAAGGAGAATGCCGAGCTGAGGGAGGAATTGGCCAATGCTCGGTCGGAGGCGGAGAGGGCTCGGAAGAGGGCCGAGAAGATCATGGCCAAGCACCGGTCTAAGGTGGCGAAGGCGAAGAAGGCTGTGCAGGATGAGGCCGAGCATCACATGTTCAAGAACATGGAGGACGCGTACGGCCGAGCCCTTCTTCACATCGTCGCCCGGAACCCGGGGTTCGACACGTCTTCCTACCGCTTCTACGACCCTGTGGAGGGGGAGGAGGAGCTTCCCCTGGCGATGCTTGGCCCTGAGGGACAGACCGAAGGTGTCGAAGGCCCGGGCGAGGCTGAGGCCGAGGGTGAAGACGAGGCCGACTCCGAGGAAGAGAGCGGGAGCGAGGATGAGGATGAGGACGAGGTCGAGGGTGAGGACGAGGCCGATGGGTCGACAGACCCGAACGACAAAAAGGTCGACCCCTGACTTGGTTGCGTCTTTCAGTCTTTTGTTCTTCTTTTTTTTTGTAAGCCGAACTGCGGACTGGCCACCGCTCTTGTAACACTTTTCTTGAGTTTTGAATGAAAACATTTTTAGTTTGGCCAAAATTTATCTAAGTGTTCGTCCCCGGATTTTGTGTCTAGTTAGTCGTAAAATTCTCCAAGTGTTGGCCGTCGGATTTATCTCTGCTTTTCAGGTGAAGTTCGGTCTGATCACGGAGGTTTCGTAGCTTCGTAAGGAGCTGACCAAAACAAAGCGAGAGCTTTCACTAAGCCGAGAGAAGCGCTTTTATATGTTCTTGAAACTGGAGGAGATAAAGGCGGCCGTGAGGGGGTATTGTCACGAGCTGAAGCAGCTACGAAAATGACCGCAAGCCCCTGGCCCCGAAGGCGAGGTCGAGCGGCTTCGTAGAGAGCTTGCCGTCGTTGAGCGGAAGAATGGCGAGCTCTTGGCCGAGATCCAACACTTGGAGTCAGCGGAGAAAGGTCGTTCGGTGGAAAAGGAGAAGCTAGCTTCCGAGCTGGAGAAGGTGTCGACCGAGCGCAAAAAGTTGTTGGCCGAGGTCGACAAGCTTCGGAGGATCACGATAGATAGGGGGATCGAGGTCACCCACTACCGACGGCTCGCGACCGATCGCGCCAATGCCTCGGGCTCGTCAAGACCTCCTCGTTTGAAGATGGTGGCGAAGGACGATGCCCTGAGAGACAGGATTATTGAGCTGGAGGAAGAGGTTGCGTCGCTCAAGCCTCTGCCTGAGAGGGCCAATGTCCGTAGTACGTCGTGTACTCGTGAAGAGAGCGAGAGAGGGATCACCTTCTACGAACTTGCGACTCGTTTGCCAGTGGCTAGGCAAAGTCCTGCTGACACTCAGAGTAGTGTAGCCGTCTCGTCTAGCGGTGCCTCGGTCGGCGCCACAGTTAGGGTCAGCAGCGATGGGGGATCACGCTTCGTTGGTTTGGAATCGAGCTCGAAGGTCAGGCCTCGTCGTCCTCGCGTTTCCTTGAACCGAAGCGTACCCCTTCCGAAGAGGCACTAAACATGTCGTCTTATGTTCCTTCTGGCTGTTGTAAAACTCTATTGTAGGGTCGGTCTTGTTGTATGTAGAGCTACTATATCTGAATGCAAATCTGAAAGTTTGTTTGGAAAATTCTTGAAGTGTTGGTCTTCAGCAATGTTTTGAAATTTTGTTATTCGTTTTTCTTCTCTTTTCAGCTCGTGGTGGCAGCTCAAGACGCCGACTCCAATCGTTCGGACGACGACGTTGGGACCGAGGTTGGCTCGGGGGCGACGAGGTCGCGCTTGGCGAGGTGCCGGGAGCGGCTCTTTGAAGTCGAGCTGGAATCACGCCGAGCAGAAAGCGAGCGGGGCCACCTTCAGCTCATCCTCGATCAGCGAGACGCCGAGATCCAGTGCTTGGAGGGTAGGATCGCCGAGACGACCCCTATAGGAGAGGACGAAGATTCGCAGACTACCTTTAGCAACGCCCTTCGGGTCCAGTGTATTCGGCACAATTTGTCGAAAATATTAGCCGAACGAGACGATTTGCTCCCGGAAATCCGTTACTTGCGGACCGTGGAGGCGAAGCTTCGGAAGGAGGCGGAAGAACTAGCGGCCGAAGTTGTCGGACTGGCGACCGAGCGGGACGGTGATGATTTTTCGTTTTAAAAACCAAGTGTAGTTGGTCGGCGCTGTACTTTTTGTTTTCTAATGCCTTGTAACCATGGAAGGATTGCTTTGTATTATGTCCCGATTATTAATAAAATTTCTTTCAAGAACTAGCATGTCTTTTGTTGCTCCGCGTAGTTGTCTCGCTTGTGACTGTGTTCGTCGTGCCGAGGTCTCCGAGCTGAACCCTCTTTTGTTCGTGGTTTGGCGCCTCGGCGCGTTCTGAGACGTAGGGATTAGGCACGGGTCTCGAGGTGAATCAGCTCCCATGGCAGCGCTATCTTGTCGTTTAGCGACACTGACAAGATCTAGGCCGTTGGATTCTGATACGAATCTCGAGATGGCTCAGTTCCCAAGAAAACTCTATCTTGTCGTTTAGCGTCGCTGGCAAGATTCAGGCCGTCTGATCGAGATCCTACACAAAAGTTGAGGAGAAAGTGAGTTTTCTCCGTTTGCGAGCTCGGATGGGCACTTGCTCGGTTAACCGACCGGGGGCAGCGTGATCTGAGCCTTCCTCTTGTTCGCTTTCGTCTCGGCGACAAGAGTGCTCGGCCGGTGGTGCCGAACAGTGCCTCGGTCTCCTTCTTCATGCGAAGTCGAGGGGTGAGTCGAGTCCTTCCCGATGGTGGGGCTCGCCGATCATAGCGAGTGTTCGACGGTCGTGGGTGCAATTCCGAATGGCGATACACTCCTAGCTCGCCGAGAAGCAAGCTTGGGGAGTGGAATTGAACCAAGTGTTGGACTCCGGAACCATCGTGTAGTTCAACGGTTGTGGGAGCAATTCCGAATGGCGATCCACTCCTAGCTCGCCAAGGAGCAAGCTTGGGGAGTGGAATTGAACCAAGTGTTGGACTCCGGAACCATCGTGTAGTTCAACGGTTGTGGGAGCAGTTCCGAACGGCGATCTACCTCTGGCTCGCCCGGGGGGGAACCGAGGAGGCAAATTCGAGCCGAGTGTTGGACTCCGAACCATCGGTGTAGTTCAACGGTTGTGAGAGCAGTTCCGAACGGCGATCTACCTCTGGCTCGCCCGGGGGGGAACCGAGGAGGCAAATTTGAGCCGAGTGTTGGACTCCGAACCATCGGTGTCGTTCAACGGTTGTGGGAGCAGTTCCGAACGGCGATCTACCTCTGGCTCGCTCGGGGGGAACCGAGGAGGCAAATTCGAGCCGAGTGTTGGACTCCGAACCATCGGTGTAGTTCAACGGTTGTGGGAGCAGTTCCGAACGGCGATCTACCTCTGGCTCGCCTGGGGGCGAACCGAGGAGGTAAAGTCGAGCCGGACATTGGACTCCGAACCATTGGTTGAAAAATAAAAGAAATAAAAGGTAAAGGCGGAGAGAAGCAAGTAAATTTACAAGTATGAGAGAGCATTCTTTATTGATAATTGAGGGCGAATCGTTTTTACATGTAACAACTTAAAAAATGAATTACAAGTTAGAGGAGAGGAATGGCCCGATATCCTGTAATACTTAGAGAGGCGCCAGGGCGCTTTCTTGGTATTTTAGGAGGTGGTCGGCATTCCAGGTCCTCGGAATCTCTCTGCCCTCTTGATCTTCCAGACGATATGCTCCGGGCCGAACTACCCTTGTGATCTTGTAAGGCCCTTCCCAGTTCGGAGCCAGTTTGCTCTTCTGATTGGGAAAGGATATGGCCAGTTTTCTCAGGACCAAGTCCCCTTGCTTGAGATTGGTGGGTCGGACTTTCTTGTTATATGCCAATTCGACCCTCCTTCGGTAGTTCTGTTGCCGAATTGATGCTCTCTCCCTCAGTTCGTCCACCAGATCTAAGTTCGCCCTGAGGTCTCTGGCGTTCTGTTCCTCATTGTAGGCTGCGAGGCGAGGGGAAGGTATTCCGACCTCGAGGGGTATCACCGCCTCGGACCCATAGGTGAGGTTGAAAGGGGACTCTCCTGTGGGGGTCCGCTTGTTCGTGCGGTAGTTCCATAGTACGTTGGGGAGTTGGTCGACCCATAAGCCTTTGGAACATTTGTCCAGCCTCTTCTTGATACGTGTGAGGATCTGCCGATTGGCGTTTTTTGCTTGGCCGTTCGACTGCGGGTGTGAGACGGAGGAGAAGCGCTGCTGGATGGCAAGGTCCTGGCACAGAGCTCGGAACGCAGCCCCGGTAAACTGAGTTCATTGTCAGTTACGATGACACGGGGGACGCCGAACCGACAGATGACGCTCTTCCAGAAGAATTGAACTACCTTGTTCTCGGTGATAGTTGCGAGGGGCTCGACCTCAATCCACTTCGAGAAGTAGTCGATGGCTACGACCAAGAACTTGAACTGACCCGGAGCTGGAGGGAAAGGCCCTAGTAAATCCATCCCCCACATTGCGAAGGGGATAGGACTTGATAAGGAGGCAAGGTTGGCTTGAGGGAGGCGACGTACGTTGGAATGTTTTTGACAAGAGCCACATTGCCGAACGTGTCGCTCGGCGTCTTGGAGGAGAGTCGGCCAGAAGTACCCATAATTCAGAGCTTTCCGAGCCAAAGATCTAGACCCTGAATGAGCTCTGCCGATGACTTCGTGGAGCTCCTGTAAGGCGTAGTCGGCCTATTCTGGGGAGAGGCACCTTAAGTATGGTCGGCCATCAATCTGCGAGAAGAAGCGCTTGTACAAGATCCCTTCGATCAATACATACCGCTCAGCCCTAGTTCTGACTCGACGTGCTTCTTTCGGGTCCTCGGAGAGGAGTCCGTCCCTTAAGAACTCCACTAATGGCTTCATCCAATTATCTTGCAGCAACACCGACAATGACTCCACTGAGCCGGGGTTCTCGTCTTCTATGCTCGGCCTTGAGAGGACCTCGATCAAAACGGTCTGTTCGAGACCTTGGAGGGAGGATGAGGCCAACTTGGAGAGGGCGTCGGCCTGTGAATTCTCCTCTCGAGGGACTCGTTGGATGAGTACCTCTTCGAACCGGCTCATGAGGGCTCGGACCTTGGTGAGGTACTTCGCCATTCGCTCGTCTCGCGCTTCGTACTCGCCCAAGACTTGGTTCACAACTAGCTGAGAGTCACTATGGACTCGGAGGCGCTGTGCCCCGGCAGTTCGGGCAAGTCCGAGGCCCGCGATTAGTGCCTCATACTCCGCCTCGTTGTTTGAGGTCTTGAAGTTCATGCGGAGGGCATACTGGAGGACGAAGTCATCGGGTCCGTTCAAGATGATACCAGCACCGCTACCCTCGTTGCAGGAGGACCCGTCCACGAAAACTGTCTAAATGGGGGGTCCGTTCGGGACGTGGCTGACCTCGGGAATGGTAGACTCGACGATGAAGTCGGCGAGGGCCTGAGCTTTGATTGCAGTCCGAGGTTGGTAGGAGATGTCGTGTTGGCTCAGCTCTATGGACCACTTCATTAGCCGGCCCGAGGTTTCAGGCTTGTGGAGGATTTGCTTCAGCGGTTGGTCGGTGAGGACCACAACCGAGTAGGACTGAAAGTATGGACGGAGCTTCCTTGCCGCCATGACCAGGGCGTAGGCCATCTTTTCTATCTTCGGATAGCGGAGCTCGGCATCCCGAAGCACCTTGCTCACATAGTAAATGGGCCTCTGAGCCCGGTCTTCTTCCCTCACCAACGCAGCACTTAGGGTCTGCTCAGAAGCAGCTAAGTAGATGAAGAGGATTTCCCCCGGAACGGGTTTGCTGAGCAGAGGAGGGTTCACCAAGTAGGCCTTCAGTTGGTCGAACGACTCCTGTTGTGGTTGGCCCCATTCGAAACCCTTGGCCCCCCTGAGAGCCTTGAAGAAGGGGAGGCACTTTTCCCCAGACTTTGAAAGGAACCGGCCAATAGCGGCGAGCCGACCCGTAAGCTTCTGCACCTCCTTGACGTTCCGGGGCGAGGCCATGTCCAGTATGGCCTTGATCTTCTCGGGATTTGCTTCGATCCCTCGCTGGCTCACCATGAAGCCGAGGAACTTTCCCGATGAGACCCCGAACGCACATTTGTTCGGATTTAGTCTCATGCTGTGCCTTCTCAATACGCCGAAAGCCTCCTGGAGGTCGGCCACATGTTCGGTACCTCGGATGCTTTTAACGAGCATGTCGTCGACGTACACTTCCATGTTGCAGCCGATCTGGCTTTGGAAGACTTTGTTGACGAGGCGCTGGTAGGTGGCCCCAGCGTTCTTCAATCCGAACGGCATGACTCTATAACAGTAGAGGCCTTGGTCGGTAATGAAGGAGATCTTCGGAATGTCTGGGAGGAACATTCGGATCTGGTTATAGCCGGAGAAGGCGTCCATGAAGCTGAGGAGCTCATGGCCCGAGGTGGCATCAATGAGGGTGTCTATGTTTGGGAGAGGGAATGGATCCTTCGGACACGCCTTATTCAGGTCGTTGAAGTCGATGCATATCCTCCAAGAGCCATTGGACTTCTTAACCATTACAACGTTGGACAGCCACTCGGGGTAGTTCACTTCCTGTATGAACTGAGCCTTTAGGAGTTTGTTCACCTCCTCCTTGATGGCCTATTGTCGCTCGGGGGCAAATTTACACCTCTTCTGCTGGACCGGTTTGCACCCCGGTTCGACACTGAGGCGGTGGACTAGCAGCTCCTCAGAAATTCCGGGCATATCCGCGGCGGACCAAGCAAACAGGTCGCGGTTATCCCGGATGCATTGCACCAAGTCGGAACATAATGTAGTCGGCAAGGACTTGCTGATGAGGAACTTTCGACTCGGGTCCTCGTCCGAAAAGGGTACTTCTTCCAATTCGTCCGCCGGCTCGGACGTGGGTCGGACATTCGGCTCGGGGATCTCTAGAGTCTCGAGGAAGAGCACCGGATCCCCCGTGGAAGTCATGTAGCACTTCCGAGCCGTCTCTTGGCTGCCCCTGACTTCTCCCACTCCCGACCGAGTGGGGAACTTCATTTTAAGGTGGTACGCTGAAGGGACAGCTTCCAGGGCAGCTAGGCCGAGTCGGCCCAGGATGACATTATACGCGGCCGGGACGTCGACGACCATAAAGTCCATCGGCTCGGTCCGGGTAGTAGGGGTCTTCCCAGCTGTTACGTCCAGGGTAATAACCCCTTCGACAGTTACTGGTACCCCCGTGAACCCGCGGAGCGTGTAGCCGGCCGGCTTGAGGCGATCCCGGGACAGCTGCAGCCCTTGGAAGGCCGAGAGGAAAAGGATGTTGACCGAGCTCCCGTTGTCCACCAGGACCCTCTGCACCTTGAAGTTTGCCATGCGAAGGTCGATGACAAGAGCGTCGCAGTGGGGAGTTCGGACCCCCTCGAGGTCTTCATCAGAGAAAGTCACTGGGACGCCGAGGCCTTTGGGGGGAGGGGCGCTGTGAACTGAGTTGACCTCTCGGACGAAGGCCTTCCGAGAGGAGTTGGAGGAGCCCCCCATGGGGCCTCCGTGGATGAGGTGCAGAACTCGTTCTTCCTCGAACTCGGGGGTCTCATCGCACCGCTCGGAGCGCTTGTTAGACCCCCGAGGCGGAGGAGTGGCGCGTTCCTCCTGATTGTTTGCCTTCTCAAATTTGGCCAACTGCCCCCTCTGGATGAGGGCCTCTATCTCATTTTTCAACGCCCGGCAGTCGTTGGTGTCGTGGCCGTGGTCCCGATGGTAACGGCACCATTTCTCCTTGTTCCTCCTCTTGGCCGGGGTGTTCATCCTCGGAGCGGGAGGTATGACTCATTCTTTCTCCACTTCCATCAGGATGGTGGAGACATTTGTGGTGAGAGGGGTGAACTTCTCGAACCTGGGGGGAGGACGGCGCTGACCGCTATTGTCCTTCTACAGCTTCTTGGATCCCTCCTCCTCTTTCGTCTTCCTCTTCGAGCCGGAGGCAGGTCCTCCGAAACTTGGGAGGCACTCGACCTCTTCTGCCCGAATGTACTTCTCGCATCTTAGGAGAAGATCAGCAAAGTTGTGCGGGGGCTTCTTGGCGAGGGACGACCGGAGGTTGGAGTTGAGGACGTTCGACTGGAACGCGATGGTCGCTACGGACTGGTCGAGGGTGGCTATTGACCTGACCTCCGCGGTAAATCTCCTCACATAATCCCTCAGCTTTTCTCCCCTCTCCTGCTGGAGGTGGAGAAGGGAGAGGCTCGTCTTCTCTGTTCGCCTGCTACTCACAAAGTGAGTTATGAAGAGCGTTTCGAACTACTCGAACGAGAAGATGGAAGAGGGAGCGAGCCTGGAGTACGATTCCCGAGCCGACCCCTTGAGGGTGGCGGGGAAGGTCTTGCAAAGCATGGCGTCGGAAGCTTGATGGATCAGCATTAAGGTCTTGAAACTTTTGACGTGATCAACTGGGTCGGACTCCCCTGAGTACGTTTCAAACTGCGGAGGTTTGAAATGCCTCGGTATGGGGGCCTCCATGATTGTCCGAGAGAAGGGGGGTCTGCTGGGACGGACGGTCCCTGCTCTCGACTCCTCCTCATTGTCTATGCGACCGATGCGCCTTTCCACCTCGTGGAGACGACGGTAGAGGGCATCGTCCCTCCGCTGGTAATCAAACGATCCCCTGGACTCTTCTTCATAGGAAGGGGAGCGGGGACTGCGGCGTCGATAGTCCTGGGATCAGCGAGGACTATAGGGATGCTGCTGGCGACTGGGAGCCGGGAGAGGACTTCTGGATCGGTGGTGAGGACTTGGAACCCGTGGGGGTGTTGGAACCCTCTGGGCATTATGGTTGTTGGGGCGAAGGTTGAGAGCCTACAACACAGTCTCCTGGAATTGTTGGAACTCGGCACGAGTGATAGGTGCCTCATTGTTCCTCGGATAATGCCGATCCGCGGGGAAATGTGGCCTCCTCCTACGGTGCTCGGGAGATTCCGCCCGGCCCCTTCGGTCCGGAGACCTCCAACCGTCTCGGCGATGAGGAGATCGCTCACCATGATGCTGGCGGGAGGCTCCCTCTCGGGCCCACCTCTCATCTAAGTGGTTGCGAAGGTCCTCTTCCTTTTGGCGATTCAGGACGGTGTTGCAGAGATCGGAGGCTCGGGGGTGATGGGAAGCCATAGAGTCCAAGGAGGCATTGTGAATTGAGACGTGGTCTGGATGGAGTGGTTGCTTCTGCCTCCGCTGGTTCTGACCAGCAGGACCATTTGGGGGTTGTGGGTTCGGAAGAGGAGGCTGGCCCTGTTGGGCCGGGGGAGGAAGATGTTCGGGCTGCAGAGCAGGATGGACAGGGACCTCCTCTGGCTGATCGGCGGGGTTGGGTCCGCGGTTGGACCCCCTAGACCTGACCTTCTTGGGAGGCATGGTTGGAGAAGGGCTAGTTGACGAGGAAGAGGCGGAGGCTGTTCGTGTGGTGGTTCCCACAGACGGTGCCAATCTGTTACCGCTGATTCTGGTGTGGAGGTAAACAGATGAGATTTGTGAGTTCGCGAGAAAAACCTGAACAGCGGATCCAAGCCTTCTGATTCCTGCCGCTACCTGCAAGGAAGTGCGATACACCGAGATTGATTTCGGCGACGCACCCTCCGACGCTCTTGTCAGTAACCAGTGGTGATTAAGAAAGAGCTTAAGGTGGAAAAAGAGTGATTACCTGGTCACAGTGGTAGGGGGAAGGTATTTATAGTCGCCATGGGAGTGATTAGGGACCTGATTTCCTGTGTAACTTTCAGGAGTAAAATCCTCACAATTTGTTTAGGAAAATGGCCCCTGATTCCCGGTGAGAGCAAATTGGGCCCGTTGATTTGGTCAAATCAGTGGGCCTGATTTCCTCTTGCTGATCTGGGTTTGTCTTGGGTCGGGACCCGTACCCAGTTGGAGTGAATCCGTTCGCGGGTTATTGGATCTGCGAGAAGGAGATCCAGTACCCGTTTCGGACCCGTTTGTATGTGAAATTACCGTTTTACCCCTGAGCTTCAAGATTCGTGCCCAATCTAGACAGTTCCGATTTAACCCCATTTTTAGCCATATCACTTACTATTTTCTTTTGTTTACTATACTTGTTTTAAAGCATTTTTCTATGATTTCCTTATTTCTTGCTAATTATTTTGTTTCCAAATTCTTTCACAATTAATGACTTAATTAATATTTTTCTTTTTATCTAATACTTTATCAAATATTACTTTGTATGAAAATTACTTTAACCTGTAATTGTCACGTTTCTTTTTCTATTAAACTTTTCTAATTTGTTTAATACTTTCGTGTTTTGTTCTCATTCACCATGATACCCATAGTTTCTATATACAAGTTTGCTTTGGTTTTGATATTGCATATTTTTATACTACATTTATTTTATTATTATTGGCAACTTTTCTATATACAATAATGATCTTTCCTTTGGTGTGTACAAGATACTTTTACCCTAGTAAGTTCTGAGGCCAGAACTATTCTAAGAGGGGGAGACTGTAACACCTCGCAAAATTGAGTTATGAATTTTTTGTCCACGGGTGTTACGCACATATGTTTTGTATTCTTACTGGTAATATCCGTAACGTATTTTAATATAAATATCCTACTTATTTTGGATTTCGATTATTATATATTTTTCTGTCATCTCAAAATTCATTTTAATCCTATTTTGAGCCAACTCAAATATTTATTTTAATCTTTGTATTTTTACGTGTATTGTACGTGCTTTCAATACATGTGTCGATTACGTAAATTTTATCGTTACGTGAAATATCCATAACATTATCAAAATAAATATTTTACGTAGTTATATTTCAATAATTTACAAATATTTTCTCATTAATCAAATCTATTTCGTATTTGAATATTTTTTTTATGTGCAACGCACGTGTTTGTAGTGTATATGTTGGTTTCTAAAGTTTTCTTGAGTCGTGAATAATTTTTTTCTTATTTTCTAGTCACCATTGTATAATTCATTTTTAATCAATTTGGCCTAAATTCATTTTTTAGCTCACTAAAAATTAATTATAAATTTAAAGCCCATAATTATTTCTACACTTAAATGTACATTTTAAAGTCTAGTTAGAGTGGTACACTTATCATGTGTAATACACACATACATCTAACTTAATAAAAATTAATAATAGAATTTGTATGAGAGTAGTGTGCTCATTTGATACACGTGCACGTGTTTCTCCCCTTTTAGAAAGTGGCCAGCCAATCAGAAGAAGTGACGGAGACTGGGGGAGAGTTGTGTGAGAGTGGAGAGTTATTTTGGGTTGTGGGGAGCTATTTTGACCACACAATTTTTCTTTAAATAGCCCCTACCTTTGTCATGAACAACACAACTTAAATATAAAAAAAAGAAAAAAAAAAGAGAAAGGAAGGAGTGGCTTGCGGGTTGGAGCTTGGAGGAAGGCCGGCCATCTTTTGGAGAAGCTTTGGAGTATTATTCTAGGAATTCTACATTTTAGGTGGATGTTTCTTCAACTTTCTAATTTAGTTTTATTAGTAAAATAATTGACATGTGTGAATTACTAGATGCATGATAACTTATATGAATTGAACATTCATGTTTAGATTATTTGAATGTGTAAAATTATGATATGTTTGGTTTGGGGACATTTTGATAAGGTTCTGTTTTGAGTTTTAGTTGCACTTCAAAAAATTATAACTATTAAACTAGATGTAATCTAGAGCTAAAATTTTTATAGAAGCATCTCATATATGTCAGGAACATCTCCTTAAAATTTCATAATATTTAGATGTCGTTTGCTATTTTAATAAAATCCAAACTTAGGGCTGACTGACACTTGACTAGTTGCTGAAAATTTGTACACATTTCAGATTTCGATCATTTAAATATTGTAGATGAAGTATTTTGAGAAAAGTCAAAACTAAGAACTTGAAGTAGACTCATTAACCTTTCAGTAAAGTCAAATAAATATATTTTTCATAAAGAACTGAATTTATAATAAATTTTACAAGATTGAACAAGTGGCAGTACTTTAACATTTCGATCATACTGTAGATTTCGAAGATTTCAGGATTATAGACACCATATTTTGGGGAAACGTATAACTAAGAAATTATAGTAGACTTGTATAACTTTATTTTGGATTAAATAACATAAATTTTCATGAAGTATATAATTTTTCATGATTTTTACAAGTCGTATGAAGTGCAGTTTTCGAATTTTAAACCTACTATTTTGCAAATGAATTTAGACGAAATAATTGAGGATGAATGTAGATGATCTTAGCTACAAAGTTATACTAGACTAATTTATGATTCCTATGAAACTAATAAATCTATTTTTTGAGTACTACTGGAATTTATACGATTTTTACAATACCATCGGGGCGCGATGTCTCTAATCTAGTTGTGCTAAAACTTTTACAACATATAAAATTAGATTTAAAAATTTGGAATGTTAGTAAGATGTACCTTATGAGGAATTAATAGATAATTAAAGGATAAAGTTAGAATGTTAACCATGTGATGTTTATAAGGGTTTTAACTCATTAATTGTTATTGAATGTTACTTTGAAATTGACGAATAAGACTATAAAACTAGTTATGCAAATAACTGAGTTGTGTGAATAAGAAAATAACTGGATTTGTGAATGAATGAAATTCCAAAATGTGAATAAAGGGTGTATGGATAACCCATGATGTTGTGAGCATGAATTGTGAATACTAGAGGCTAAGTGAGACCCATGTACCAGCAAAGTGATGAAAGTGATCATTGAGATTTGAGAAGTTGCCAATATGGACTATAGTTCTCGGTATATTGTTTAAGACTGGTAGAAGGATAAGCTAGCTCTAGGTGATATTATTATTCATGTTTAAATTTAAGGATAGGCACTAGATGTTATGAAACTTTTGCAAACGTAAGTGGGGTGCCTCTATATAGTCTGACGGTGGACTGCAGGACTATAAAACCAATTTGACGGTGGAATCCGGGACTGTGGTTGCTTGCAGGGTGAGACGAACCTCAATTAAATTTGGGACTACGATTGATCTGACGATGGACTCCAGGATAATGAATAGTCGGGTGGATGGGAGGCAAATCACCAATGTATATGTATATAGCAGGGCTAGAGGGGCACTTGCGGGATGTTCGCACGATAAGGATTCTGTATGGTTCGACGGTGGACTCCGGGACTGGAATCTGTACTCATAGAAGGTCTAAACCTTGCTTTTATCACCGTAGTAGAATTTGCATGGCGAGGGATTGAACCCTATAATGAGGAGTACGATAAAGGCTTGCCTTCGGACCTATGTAGTATAGGATGCATAGAATCCGAACAAGTATGTATTAGTGTCATCGTAGTGTAATATCTGCGTTAGGCATTAAGTCATATCATACACTGATACTACTAGGGTAGTCACTTTTTCTCTTTACATTCGAGTTTGTGTTTGCTAAAGTAGAAGAATCGATGTATTATAGCATTGCTCCAGTTGTATACAACTGACGTGCCCACAGTTTTCCTGATGCAAAATTGGACTTGGCATGGACTTGAAGTCACTATGATGAGTTGATTACAAGATTGAAGAATTTTCATATTTGAAGATTGTATTGTATTCGTTTAATTTTGCTGTGCTGTTGTAAAGAACATGTTGTAAATAAAAAGTTTTAAATTCCTTATAAATTTGTACGAATTTGAAGTAAAAGATCCTGTATTTGCTACGAATTGCCTGTGCTAGGAATTTGGGGCATTACAACAAATCCCGGCCTACTTTTGGAGGTAGCAAGTTTTAGCCTCCTCTTCTTTTGGCTTATTTTTTTGTGAATTTTTGGAGCAAGGAGATGAAGGTTTTGTTTAAGGAGGAGAAGTGTTCAATGTGTTATATTTCGAATTCTTTAAGAGGTGTGCGTCACTCTACCTATCTTGTTATGCCTTTTATCTCATGAATGTTGTAGTATCATGCGAGGATTTTATTTGTGAATCTATGATTATATTTTAGCATGATTGTGGTGTTTGTTATGTTGATAACGAATTGTTGATTATATGAGATAAAGGTTGGATCTTGAGTGTATGATGATCTCAAATAAATTGTTCTTGAGTAATGAATAATATTATGCATGAAAGATCAAGTTTTTATCTATGGAAATAGATTTAACGAACCTATATATTGTGGATATTTAGATCTTGGTGTATGATTCAAGAACTATGATTTCAGTAATAAAACGATAAAATTTTTATGAGTTATTTACTGTTTTGATTTGAAATTTTGCTGAGTTGAATACTAGAATATTTATACATTAATAAGTGCTAAAATCATGGAAAATATGCATGAAGTTGTGACCTAGGGTTCAGTGGATAAACCATAGGGTTAAGGTTGAATAGTAGCCAATAAGGGGGCTCAATTTTGGGTCAGCACATTACCCCGAGTGTTGCACAGTGTCAACCCGAGCACTGTGCTAATCCAGGGTTCGTTTTGGAGGGTTTCGGCTTGGAGCATGGAGCTCGGGTTTCATGTTTTTGTTCGATGTGGCATGAGTTTCGACGTATGCTAGTGTTTGAGAATCCTATTGCAAGTACGGATATGTATTTGTATGTATACATCTAGCAATTGTATGAATATTAATTGATTTTTAAGATCATGTTTTGATTGTGTAAGTTTCAAATTTTTGAGAAAAATAAAGCTTCAAACTTTGTGTAATTAGATTACAATTTGAGGAGTTGTGATCTATGTTTATAGATGGACGATAAACTTAAATTTTTAGACTATATGTTTCAGTTTTGAAAGATGAAAACTTTGAATTCTAGAGGGTTTATTTTCAGTTTTTAAAGAGGTAAAGTTTCGGATTTTTGAACTAAAGAATTGCAGATTTTAGGGATGAAATCCCAAAAAATATAGAAGCTTCTTTTCAGTTTGGATTGATATGAATTCCAGAAAATTGATGTTGATTTTATATATATGGAAAGATGAATTTAAAAGTTGAATTTAAAGAATTATATTGGATTGGATTTTGTTTCCATAAAAGAAAGAGTTTTTTTACGGTAACGATGGTTTATTAAATGAACCGTGAAATGTTGAAGAGATTTTGTGGATGTGCGAATGTTTTATTTTTGGAATGAAGTATTCCGTTTGAGGTTTTGATTTACAACCGTGGTGTTGTTGAAAAAGTATTGTTTTCATAAAAGAGCAAATAAAGAATTTTTTTTGATGATTGAGCCAAGTGGAGATTCTTGATCGAAAGTTAGGGTTATTGTGAGAACCCTAGATGGATGCTTGAGGCTTTGAGCGGTGAGCACTAGATGCTGAGTGAAACCCTAGGGTACCGGCAGTGGTTATTTGGTTGTTGGAATTAGTCAGAGGGGCTAGTGTTCCTAATTTTGATGTGTTAAGTCCGTGTAACACCTCTTTGTTTTTAATAACTTCACAATAGTTGTTGTATTTTTTTATTGCTATTAAATATTATTGTTATTATTATTATCTATAGATATACAATTTTATCTTATATATATTATTTAGTTTATTCATTTATTTGGTGGAGCGGGTTTATTTGATTTTATTATGAAAAGGAGTATAAGAACCTATATATAATGCACTGCGGTCTTATAATTAATGTTTGGTCAAAAAGGGGCCTATAGTTAATTTTCCTTTTTCTTTCTTTTTCCCCTTCCCCTTCTTTGCGTTCAGATCGCAACACCGCTCTCCCGCTTCCTTTCGACCGAAATCGAAACCCCATTCAATCTTCACTTTTTCCAAATTAATTTTAGGGTTTGGATATTTGGAGGGTTCTCTTCCTCATGGTGGCTTCAATTTGGAGAAAAAACAATTAGAAGGTATACCCTATTTTATTTTATTTTTATAGAATTAAGTGATTTTAATTTCTATTGAATAGAAATATTGTAGTAGGGAGGTTAGGAGGTGTTGGGTATTATTGAGGCAAGAAATTAGCAAAGTATTGGAGATTTTGCAAGTTGCTTATAAATTAGGGTTTTGGATTTATAAAAGGGAAGTAAATATATAGAATTATCTTCTTAATAATAGTAAAAAAATTGCAGTTGAATCATTAGAATAGTATGGGGTGATTTTTATAAATTTTATGGAGATAAAATCTCTTAGGAGTTCGAATAATACGTGCATTGCATGTGTGCATGCTAGGCATTCAAGAAAACGCCTGAGTGACATTAAGATTAGTATTATTTTTTCCTGTGACTGGTTTAGAAGTTTTGAGCCCTAATTGGGTTTAAAATTTGATAATAGGAGATGTCAGCGACTTCTGATACGTGATGGAGAAATGGTGCTTCGAGTCTTCGCGGGATATCAGGTGAGTATGATTATACTAGAGATATGTTATGTTGTGGCAAAATTTTATATGGATTCGATGTGATTTGTGTTAGTCATAGCCAAATGAAGATTTGACCGAAAGTACGAATTTTTATATGCTAAAATTGTGTTATATGGTGAATTTGTGTGATTTTGAATATTTAGTGTTATGGGTGATATATTGGGTATATGTATGATAGTATGAAATAATTGAGGTTGATATACGTATTATATACAGTAGATAAACAAAAATGACATATATATGGTGTTATGATGTATTGACCCATTTGGTGTATGTTTGTGATATATATGGGTGATAATGAGTTATGATAGCATAATCGATGAAAATTAATAAGTGAGTATATGTATAATGTAGTGATGTTTAAAGTGAAACTTATGGGCGGTAATATGATATAATAATCTACTTAATTTATCATGTTCATAAGATATTATAATGTAATTAAATAAATACTTTGGTGCAATTATGATACAGAGCAATATGAAGTAATCTATATAATAAAATACAAAGAAAGCTATCAAGTGGCTCATTCCTTTGGAAGAAAATCAATGGTCTATATTTTTGCTCCTAAAAAGACATTTTTCCTCCCAAATGTTCCTCCCCCAGAATTCAAAAATTTTCCCCCAAAAGAAAACAACTCCTTCATTTATTACTCTCCCTCTCTCTCTTTCCCCTCTTTTCTCCTTTTTCATAATTCTTTCTCTCTTTTTCTATTTTTTTTACCCAGGTATGTCAAAAAAAAAATAGTGAATGTTTTTGGCTCTTTTTTTTGGTTATGCAATTTCGGATTATGTTTTTTTTTATTTCAAATTTTTAAATATGTTTTTTTTCGGATTATGCTTTCATAACTCAATAACATTCACTTCCGTTTAATTGCTTTGAATTACCATATTTGATCTGATTGTATTATACTTCATTGAGTAATTATTTTAGATTTGAATACTTCACTGAGTTAATTTTGATTAAATGCTTTTTATTATCATGCAATTTCGGATTATGCTTTTTTTTTTTTTTGAATATTTGGGCATTTGCTACTTTGAAAGATTGTTGCAAATTCTTTAATTGACTTGCTTGATCGTGCTTTTATGGACAAATCCATGCTTAATCCCTGTATTTCGTGTTTTTGTAGCTGCAAAATTGTATCTTGATCTGCTTTGCTGCAATTTTACTTCACCTATACATCACAACAAATTTTCTTTTAAACTCATACATTGTTAACTACATAAAAAATAAACAAGGGAGAACTAACTCATGCAGTTTGAGGCGTTAACCGTAACTCATGTAGTTAGAAAATGAATTGCTACTTATGTTAGACTCCAAATCAAAAAAGAAATCTCTGATACTCAAGTCACACATAGTAAGAAATTTCCAATTTACTACTGTTGTAGATTCACAACACTATTTTTGAATCCCGAGCTGCTACCAAATAATCCTGCAATATACAACCAATAAACATCAAGGTCACTTCATAATCCTACTTAAAGTACAACAATACACCAACTTCTACTATCAAATAAACATCTATAAATCATCCCTTTACTGTTTACATGGTTTTTCATATGTTATATCGTTCCAAATACGTGCGTAGGCACGTGCCCACAGGCATACCTAGTAGTCTTGTAAATTAAATAACCAAGTGTATGTGAATACGTGATATAAATGAAATAATTTAATATTGCAGTGCCGCACAATCTTCCAAGGATTTAGGCTAAATCCCACAGGCCCGGGATATACCCGGGAACATGAGTTATAAATACCCCAGGGTAGACTTGGGATGAGAACAGATTCCTCAGGATGGACCTGGGAAAGTTGATACCCCAGGATAGACTTGGGAATGCAGATACCTTAGAATAGACCTGAGATGAGAGTTGATACCCCAGGATAGACTTGGGAGTGCAGATACCTCAGGATAGACCTGAGATGAGAGTGATACCCCAGGATAGACCTGGGAGTGCAGATACATCAGGATAGACCTCAGATGAGAGTAGATGCCCCAGGATGGACCTAGGAGGGATTTCCCTCGCTGGTATAGGCCAAGAGGAAGACGTAGCATCGGGGGTGTCAGACTCTGTATGAGCAGCTTCACGCGTGTATACTGTACTATTGGCGTCAGTTTGATGGGTTTTGTGGGCACTAAGAAAGAAAACAATTCATATAACAAATGGTGTTTGTGTTGAGTATGTAAATGAATAATGAATGAAATACGTTGTTGAATGAGAATGAAGAGAGAAGAAATTGTGTTATGTGATTATATATATAAAATAGAGAAATGGTGCTATGAAAATACCAATGAAAAGAGAAGAAAGTATGTTAAGTGATTAAATATGATTAGTGAAGATGTGGGGTTATATAAATGAGTATGAAAAGAGAAGGAATTATGTATATGAAGTAATATGAATAAATTGAAGAAATTGCGGTATGGAAATAAATATGAGTGTGTAACATGAAGTAAAATATGATATGATATGAGTTTGATGTACCTTGGAATTGTGTCGAGGAACTACTCACCCACTATTTCCATGAAAATGGTGGGAACTACCTGCCTTGACACAACTCCTAGGGTGAGTTAGTGTGTTGTTGATATGATGATTAGATTGGAAGAGGGAAAATAAGTAAAGTAAATTGTAAGATGAAAATGAAAATAAAATAAAGTAATATTCTAAGTTATCAGCTTGAGATGTGATGTTAAATTACCCAACTTCTACTTAGAGTGCTAAGATTATTACCCAGGCTATCGGCCTTGGGGTGCGGTAATTATTATCCAAACTCTGTTTGGGGGGCATTGGATTATTCGATAAGAATGACAGAAGAAGTAAATTGTAATATGAGAATGAGAAAGGAAATGAACATGAATGAGGATGAGTATGAAAGAATATTAGCCATGAGTTTGTAAATGAAAATAAATGGTAAATGAAGTATGTGATTAACTAAGTATGAAAAACGAGGTAATTGCATTATATAATTATAAATGATAATAAAGAAATGGTGATGTGAAGATATTCATGAAAAGTGGAACATTGTGTATGTGATTAAATATGAAAAGTAAAAGAATTATATATGTGAATTAATATAGTGTTATGTCTTTGAATATAAAGTGAAGGAATAATCTATATGAATTAATATGATGTGGTTTATATGAGATTAATCATGAAGGATTTATGTATGAAAAATTAATGTGAATAACTCAAACAAATTGTGGTATGGAAAAGAGTACGAGAAGTAAAGAAAGTGTGTATGTATGATATAATATTACTAGATTTGCCCGTGGGCACGTGCCTACGGCACATCTTCAGAACGATACAGCATATGAAAAGCCTTGTAAATAGTAAATTAACAATTATGTAGCTCAAGTTTGAATAGTATGACAATAATTAGTTGTAAATGAAAGTCCTTGTTTCCATAAGTATCATAAGTATATATATATATATATATATATATATATATATATATATATAGCTATATTTTAAAAAAACCCACTAAACTTTGGGCCATTTTAAAAACAACCTCACCAGGTTTTTTATTTTATTTTATTTTATTTTATTTTTAACCGCACAAAACTATTGTTTAAAAAAACTCACTTTAACGGAGTTAGGTTTCCATTAGGCTAAATTTAAAAAAACACTTTCATCTTTCATTTGTGTTTAAAAAAACATCACTTAACTAATCAGATGTTTAAATAAACCCCCCCTGAACTAACCTTACCCTAACTCTGTCAGTGTGTGTTTTTTTAAACTAAAGTTTTGTGCGATTTTTTATAGAAAAAAACTTAGTGTGGCCCAAAGTTCAGTGGTTTTTTTTATAAAATTTTGCCTATATATATATATATATATATATATATATAGAGAGAGAGAGAGAGAGAGAGAGAGAGAGAGAAATATAGAGAGAAATAATTAAATAAATAAAGGAGTTGTTTAGGGAGGGGGATTTGAATTTGAGTTTTGGGGGAAAATTTTTGGGGGGGGAAATGTGTTTTGTGAGGTTAGATCTGGGCCTTTGATTCTGGGGGGATTGAAGGAGAGCCACTTTCTTTGTGTTTTATTGTATAGATATAAATGAAAAATAAAGTTATTTGTGATATTGGTGTGATGCATATAGTGATGTGTTAAGTGATGGATATGGGAATGATTTCAAATCAAAAATAAATTGTAATATGAGATATAAATGAGAATGGAAGTAAGATACACTATCGATAAGAATGAGAAGCAACTAAAATTATATGATGAGATTAGAATGAATGGTAAAGCAAAGTAAATGATAAACTGAGAATGAGCATTAAAATAATTTGTATGATGAAATCAGAATGAATAGAAGATTATTTGTGAAATATAATGAGAATGAAAGTTAATGCATTACGAGATGTTATGATATAAGATATAAGATGTGAATGAATGTGATATTACAAGATAAATACATGTGATAAGATGCGAGAAAAATGTATGTGATATTATATGATTGAATGAATGTAAACTTATGTGATGAAAATAAATATCAATATGTTATAAGTTTGAATGAGTGGGACGTTATGCAACGAGAATGAATATAAATATAGTATGAGATTGAATGAATGAAATGTTATAAGTTTGAATGACTGTTATGTTAGATATGAGAATTAATGTGAGTATAGCATGAGCGGATATGGATATGTTGATGGGTTGAAGATGCAAAAGAGTACTTTAGTGCAAAGTCACTTTTATGATGTTGTTATATTCAAATTTCAGGTTAATTTAACTATCAGGATATTTGTAATTGTTCTTTCAATTCTCCTTGTATAATTTAATTTATTTTCCTAACTAGTAAGTTATACTTACACCAGACATTGCTAACCCCTGTTGTTTTTTGGGGATTAGGGGAATCCCACCCTGAGGGTGGACGATCCTAACTCTTATGGATGGCATTCGGTCCTCCCTGGCTGGGTCGGGCCGAAGCCCGGCGGGTTTGACCCGGTCCCGGGCTAAGGCGGGCTGGGCTTTTTCTGGGATATTGAGGACCGACCCCGGCCCTTGGCCCTAGCTCGGGGGCCGGGCTGAGCCGGTTCGAGCTTATTTTCATTTTTAAATATATATATATATATTTTAATTTTTTTAAACTTTTAAAAAAAATTCACAATTGTTAAAATCATATAGATAAAAGAGATATTCAAAAATTATATTTATGAATTACAAAGTTTAATATGTAATCAAATAATTGAGTAAAGTTTCATTTCATTCAAATAACTTCAAAATACAGTACGAGGGAAACATTTGTATTTAGAGATCGAGATGGCCTCTATTTAGATTGAATAGAAGACAGTAAACTATTGTCGTGCACTTCTACTTATCATAAATATAGAATATCATCCCCCTAATTTTTCCAATTATTTACAATACATTATATAAATTACTTTCTACTAGATGTTCACTCGTCGCTACTTGTTGATCCGTTTTGTGCTTCTTGTAAATCTTGAGTCCTCTCTTCCGCTTTCATCCAATCTTCGGCGCATACCAACATCTTCAAATTCTTTGACGTCAAGCAATTCCTGTTCAGACTCATAATCCTGCCACCAAGAGAAAAAATACTTTCTGATGCAACAGTTGAAACCGGTACAATTAGCAAATCTTTAGCTATGTGAGAAAGAATACTGAAAATATTTTCATCAGTTTTCCAAAACGAAAACACATCTACTACATCTTCAATGGGAGGTTTTGCATTATACCAATTCAACTCATTTGGTGAATTGGTTCTTGGTTTTTTTTATTTTATGAAATTTAAAACACTACTAGTGGCAAGACCCTTTCCCTTTCATAACATAGAAGAAGAAGAAGAAGAACTAACATTTTGTGTTAGTGTAGTATTAGATGAATAAATTCTATCGTAACTATCATATAAACTAGTCAAAACATTTTCAAATTTTGTAGTGAAAACACCATGATTAAAATCATCTATTTCTTCGTGTGGAGCATAAGTATAAGAAATCTCAATTAAATTTTTTGTGCCATCTAACTTAATCATGAGATTCGTTATACTAGCAACCCAATATAACATAGGAAGAGGATGAAAATATTTTAAAATTTTAATATAAGCGGCATAAACCATTTCTCCAATGAAAGGGTCATTTACCAAATCTTTAATTGTTGTCATCATAGTGAAAATTGCAAGTAAAATACCACTAGATGTAGATATATATATTTTTGAAAATTGTAAAGTAGCATCATTAAAAGGATCTAAAAATTTGTACAAACTATCGGCAAAAAACCAAAAATCATCATCTAATATACAATTTTGCATACCCATTAAAATATAAAATTCTCTAAGATTAAAATGATAGTGAAGAACAACACTTAATAAATCAAAAGTAGAATTCCAACGATGTCTAACATCTTTAGGAGAACGTTTAAATACAATTCCCCTAAGTTGACACCAATCATGAAAAGCTTGATATATTGGACCACTCAACGTAATAAAATGAATAGAATTTCTCATTGACTCTATTTAATCGGGTCCATATTTAAGTGCATCTTGTACACAAAGATTTAAAATATGACAAACACACCTAACATGAAAATTTTCCGGTTCTAAAGGATTAAGTATAATTAGCAAACTAGCAATTGCCTTATTATTATTAGAGGCGTTATCAAAACCAATAGAAAAAACTTTATCAAAAATACCAAAATTGTTACATGCTTCCATGATGTGTGGCAATTATTTCACCCTTATGTGGGTACGTAACAAATCCGTATAAAATTATCCTCTTTTGAAGTAGCCAATCGGCATTTATCCAATGACATGTTACACTCATCGTTGGTACGCCGCTCACTCCTACCCACTCATCCGATGTCAAAGAAACTCTAGTGTTTAGTGACGTAAGTGTTGCTACTAAAAAATCCTTAGCCTCATTGTAAACTAATTTACAATCACCCTTTACTACATTCCTAGGAATTTTTTTATAATGGGGGTTTAATGCGGTTTGTACAAATTTCTCATACTTTCACCAAAAGAATAAGGTATTTCATCTCTAATTACTAACTTAGCCATTTCTCTACGAACGATATCGTGATCGTAGTTATGACTATCTATTTGGCTGGTCTTAGGTTGTATTTTTGGTTGTGTGAGGTTGTCTTTAGAAAATTCGGGTCGACATTTACTTAAGTGTCATTGAAATGTACTCGTTCCCGATCCTAGTTTAAATTTATAGGATGTTTGACACTTCTTACAAATTTTTAATCCCACATTCTTATCATTTTGTGAAGGGACATAGTAAAATTATTTGTGTACTTCGGATGTGTTCTCTTTTTTTTTATGGGATTGAGATGGGCCTTGTTCCAATGGTTGTGGTTCTATGTCTTCTATTTGTACTTCATTCTTGTGAGTTTTATGACAATCGGGAATAGTATCATAATTGTAAAATGTTTCTTCACGATCAACATATGGAAGAGGAATGGAAGGAATGTGAGGACTACTAGTGGACTCTTGGCTACTATGTCTGCGACGTGATCGGTTAGATGCCATCTAAATTAGTGTATGTTATAAAAATTTTAGTGTATGTTCTAAAATATAATTCTAATGTATGTTTTAAAAATTAATTGTAGTCTATGTTTTAAAATTTTAATTCTACAAAACAAGTAAAGATAAATAAACTAGTGTATGTTATATAAAATTATTCTACAAAGCAAATAAAACAACAACTATTAAATAATTATTCTAGTGTATTTTTACCAATTTACCAAAAAAAGTATAGAAAAGAAGAAGAAGAAGAAGAACAAGAATACTCAATCTAATTATGAAAAATAAATGATAACAAACAATAATGAGAATTCTAAAAATTATATAAATACGAAAATAGCGTATGAGTGTAGAATGTAGAATGAAGAATGAAGGTAGAGAGAGTTGAGAGCTTGTAGTGTTGTTATTGATTGTTGTTTGATGTTGTTGATGTTGAATCTTGAAAGAGAGTAGTTGAATGTTGTTAATGTTGAATCTTGAAGGAGAGTAGTTGAATATTGTTGATGTGGTTGATGTTGAATCTTGAAAGAGAGTAGTTGAATGTTGTTGATTGTTGTTGATTTGTTGAGAAAGTTGAGAGATAGTAGAGAGAGTTGAGTGAATTTGTGAAGAGAATTGAATAAAATGAGGTTGTGTATATAGAATATGTATTTCTTCAATTTTTCAAAATGCCCCCAAAAACTAACTAGTATAAATTGGTTGGGGGGTATTTTTGTAATTTTACATAACATTTTTTAATAAAAAAAATTATGGGAAAAAAAATCAGTAGCAGCCAACGGTCGGCCCGCGGGCCAACCCGGACTGGCCCGGGCCAGTTCAATCCGATCCCGGGCTAGTGCGGGCCGGGCTACTACTAGTTTTTCCCCTTTTTTGTGAACCAGATCGGCCCCCATGTTTGGGGCGATCTGACCCCAATTCAGCCCGGGTTTGGGCGGGTCGGGCCGGGCCGGTCCCGGACCAGCCCAGACCGAATGCCACCCCTACTAACTCTCCTGCAGGTTTGATAGCAGTGAGGTAAGATAATTGTTGTGGTTTTAGTGGTTTTATAGTTTTGCTCATAGTAAAATGGAATATATGTATGTATTATATGTAGAAATGGGAGTAGTGTATTATTTTGTATATGGAAGATTGTGTGTATAACTGTAAGGTATAACAATATATATAGTGTTGTAATGAAGTATGAAAGCTCGTACCCTCCTCGTTATGGAGTATCGGGTTTGTGGTTGATTTTTAAAAAGGTGTTTCTAACTTTTTTCTAAAAATTATGTATGTTTTCAAAAGAATTTTTTGTTTTTAATTCATATCTTGCTTATTATGCCCCCATAACTGTTTATATTATTGCCTGTATGATGTTGAATGACTTGATATGGGGAGGATTGATATATATTATATGTACCATGATTTTTGTAATTGTTTGCAGAATTTTGTAAGGAATTATTGTGAAAGGGCTAATATTTCAGGGAAAACACTACCAAAATTTTTAATAAAAATCTATGAAATTTTTTCTAAGTAAGGTTTGGTGTAGATAAGTAATAAATTGTGTTAGAAGTCATTTGAATAAGGAATAGTTAAAAAAAAGTTGGGGTGTTACAGTTCGGTAGGGTGAGCTAACTCTAGGTGGCTACGGTTACCTATGTTTGAACCTAAAGATATGCACTAGATAGAGAGTTGTGACGGAACTTGGGCAACATAAGTACGGTATCTATTTAGTCAGGCAGATGTATTTTGAGACTATGTGATTTGTATGTCTATCTAGTATGTTCACATGGTACACTTGTACAGTCTGGCAGGATGTGTTCCGGGACTGGGGTCTATTTGCGAAATGTCTAGAAGTGAGATAGATTTGGTATGTTCGCACGGTACAATTGTACTATCGGGTGGGATTTGTTTCGGGACTGGGGTCTATCTTCAAAATGTGCAGTATGTTTGCACAATACACTTGTACAGTCTGGCAGGATGAGTTTCGGGACTGGGGTCTATTTGCGGAATGTACTACTGGGAGGTGATTCTCCAAAGTTAGAGTGATGTTCACGGGATGCTTGCACATTTACACTTGTACTGTCGGGCAGATGTATTTCAGGGCTTGGGTGTATTCGCGGAGTGTCTAATCTTGCTTTTGTCACCGAGATAGGATTGCATAGCGTGGGAACACTAAGGGCTTTCCCTCGGCACTATGTAGTATGGGATTCATAGAATCCAAACAAGTATGCATTAGTGTACTTCGTGTGCATTGTGTTTTCTCGAACTTTGTTTTAAGCATCTTTGCTTATTTTTCCTGACACACATTTATCCATTCGATTTCAGTATTAATTTATGATTCTTTTGTTATTGTCTTTATTTGTGCATCAAGTGTGTGGTAGTGAGATTTTGGAGAGTTACTGCTTTTATGAGCATTGCGTTAGTTACATTCAACTGACGTACCTACAGTTCTAACAGTTTTGCAGGATTGCAAGTAAGTGGCTTAAGCAAGGGTTAAAAATTGGACTTTGAGAAGACTGGAGTTTAAAAGTTGAAATGAGTTGTATTAAATGTATTTAAATTTCCGCTATGCATTTTAATATGAAATGTTGTAAAGAAAATTTTAATTTTCCTTGTATTTTATACTATGTTTGGTTTACATTGAAGTAAAGATTCTGGATTTGTGTCTCTTATTTCTATTATGAAAATTCGGGGCGCTACAGAAGTGGTATCAGAGCCAGCTTCATTAAGTAACCCTAAACATGGTACGGGGAATAAACTAGGTGGACATTAGATGTGTGAGTGTCAGTTTTGAGTCATGAATGTTATAGTTACTGAACCTGCATCAATGGTACTCTCTTCGTATAGATTGATGTGATATTATATGCGAGCATGTTTTTCTTTTGTATCATGAGTACTATGGTTAGTTTGAACCTGTATTTGTGATATTTTGTTTTTCTCTTTCCAAGGGATAGTGGATGGCAAAAATTGTATGGAAGACTTACAGAAAGAGGAACTTTTGTGAATTTTCAGGAAGAACCTGGGGAAGATCTTGAGGAGGATCCTGAAGAGGTGAATCTGAAGGGAGTTTTTCAGTTGATTCCATTGTTTTTCTCTAACCCTGTACAGAGAGCAGCACAAGTTGGTAGCATTTCAACGTCGGCTAGTCAAGTACCAGTAGAGGATGAGCCAGCTTAAGGAACAATGATTGGAATATCAGAGTGGCACATCGGAAGCATGGTATGGAACCTAAGGTTTTTCCAGGTAGGGTCATGTCGCTAGCAATGCCGTTAGGAGAGGAGTTGACAGCCGATCGATATTATGCGGGTTGCAATATCGAGATTGGGGGAAGACTTTTTGGAATTGATCTCACCGAGTTGGGAGTTTTGGGGGTTGACGTGATTGTGGGCATAGATTGGATGGCGGTCTACAATGACACTATCAAGTGTAAGAGTAAGGAAGTGGTGGTGAAGGCACCGAGAGGACCTACAGTGACTTTCCAAGGTAGGAAGGATAGTAAGAATGTGGTAGCAGCCATGTCTAAGGTGAAGATTCCAAACGAAGCCAGGGCGATTTTTGTAGTCCGAGATTTCCCAACAGTATTCTTGGATGAGCTACCGGGGTTACCGCCACTGCTGAGTTTCGTATCAACATTCAACCAGGCAGTGCTCGATATCTAAGGCTCCCTACATGATGGCACCAATAGAGCAAGACGAAGTGAATAAACAGCTTGAGGAATTTTTGCATAAAGGGTTTATCAGATCGAGTGCTTCACCATGGGTGCATCAGTTCTGCTAGTGAAGAAGAAGGATGGGTCAATGAGAATGTGCATTGACTATGAAGAACTCAACAAGGTGACGATTCAGAACAATTATCTGCTTCCACGGATTGATGATCTATTTGATCGACTACAGGGTGTAGCAGTGTTTTCGAAGATTGATCTACGGTTTGGTTATCATTAAGTTCGAGTTTATGAGAATGTGCACAAGACAGTTTTTCGAACTCGACATGGGCATTATGAGTTTTTGGTGATACCGTTCGGGGTGAAGAATGCGCCAAAAATATTCACAGATATGATGAATAAAGTTCTGCAGCCATTCATAGACTCATTCATTGTGGTGTTCATCAACGACATCCTGGTATACTCGAAGTCGGAGATAGAGCATGCCGAACATTTAGCAGAAGTTTTGAAGAAGTTGCTGGAGCAGAATTTTTATGCCAAGTTTTCGAAGTTTGACTTTCAGAAGTCGAAGGTGGCATTTCTCGGTCACATCCTTTCTAAGGATGGAGTGGCTACTGATCCTCAGAAGATCGAGGTAGTGAAGAATTTTCCTACACCGATGACTGCAAAGGAGATCCAGAGTTTCTTGGGATTGACAGGATACTCTTGTCGTTTCATTCATTGTTACACGTAGATATCATTTCATTGATGGGATTGACAAAGAAAGGTGTGAATTTCACATGGACGGAGCGGTGTGAAGTTAGTTTCCAAGAACTTAAGGAGAGTTGACGTTAGCTCCTATTCTGGTGTTACCGCGAGCGGATGTAGATTACGATATCTACAACGATGCTTCTCACAGAGGTCTGGGATGTGTTCTAATGCAAGAAGGGAAGGTCATTGCCTTTGGATCCAGGCAGTTGCATCCCCATGAGAAGAACAATCTGACGCATGATTTGGAGCTTGCAACAATCTTCTTTGTTTTGAAGTAGTGGATGCACTATTTTTATGGGAAAAGGTTAATATGTACACCGAACATAAGAGTTTGAAGTATATCTACCAACAAAGAGATTTGAATATACGTTATAGGCGTTGGTTGGAGGTACAAGAAGATATTCGTCTTCAGATCAAGTATCACCCAGGGAAGGCAAATGTGGTGGCTGATGCACTTAGTCGAAAGAGTAGTCTGTCCCGTTTAATTATGACACAGATGGAGTTAGTAGAGGAGCTGGACTGGGCATGTATTGAAGTCATATTGCAAGGATTTGGGGCGTCTTTGGCGCAGTTGAGACTTTGTCCTACTTTGATGGAATAGGTCATCGAGGGCCAGAAGGTTGATGTAGAGATTCAGAAGATGTTAGAACATATTTTTGTCGGCTAATTGTCAGAATTTTGGGTTCAAGATAGAGTGCTTCGGATGGGTGAGAGATTCTGTGTGCCGAAAATGGAAGATTTGAAGGAGAGCATTCTGAAGGAAGCACATACAGCCTTATTATCGGTATATCACAGAAGCACGAAGATGTATAAGGACATCAAGCAGAATTTCTGGTGGCCATGCATGAAGAGGGATGTTGTCGATTTGTGGTAAGGTGTTTGACTTGTCAACAAGTTTAGGCGGAGAATCAGAAACCTGGAGGACTATTGCAGCCTTTGGCCATTCCAGAATGGGAGAATATCAGCATGGACTTCATCACTGGTTTACCTAGGAGTCCGCAAGGGAATTACTTGATCTGGGTCATTGTGGACAGATTGACCAAGTCTGCTCATTTCTTGTGAATGAAGATTACATGTCATTGAAGAAGTTGGCTGAGGTATATATTGAAGAGGTTGTGAGACTGCATGGAATTCCTGTAACAATCATCTTCGACAGGGATGCAAGGTTTACATTAAGGTTTTGAAGGAGTTTGCAAACCGCTTTAGGTACCAGAACTGACTTTAGTACAACATTTCATCCACAAACTGATGAACAAATTGAAAAGGTGAATAGAGTACTAGAGGATATGTTCAGGTCATGTGTTATGGACTTCGGTGGAAGTTGAGAGAAGCATTTAATACTGGTAGAGTTTGCCTACAACAACTATCATTGGAGTATTGGCATGGCACCAAATGAAGCTTTGTATGGGGGGAAGTGCAGAACACCTGTCTGTTGGTATGAGGTTGGCGATACTGTTTTCCTAAAAGTGTCACCAACGAAGGGAGTCATCAGGTTCGGAAAAGGAGGAAAATTGGCACCAAGGAACATTGGACCCTACAGGATTGTGAAGCGAATTAGTAAAGCAGCTTACATGTTGGAATTACCAGAGGATTTAGCACAGGTACACAACGTATTCCATGTGTTTACATTGAGAAAGTACATACCTGAACTGAATCATCAGTTACCTGAAGTATCCGAAGGTCTACAACTAAATTTGAGCTATAAAGAGCAACCTGTGGAAATCTTGGATCATCGAGAGAAGGTGCTACGAAATAAAGTCATACCGATGGTCAAAGTACTATGGAGGAACCAACTATTCGAGGAAGCTACTTGGGGGTCTGAGGACCGAATGCGGAATAGCTTTCTGGACTGTTTGTGTAGGTCCATGTTGCTTTTGTTTGTTTCCACTGGTAGCAGAAGTTCTGGGGACAGAACTCTTCTAAGGAGAGAGTAATGTGACACCCCAGAAATTTAAATGTATTGTTTTGAATTATTAAATAATTTTAATTTAATTTATTGGCCTATTTCGACTACTTTTTGAAATTATCGTTTTGCACATGCAAAACACGTGCAAATATTGTGAAATGCAAATTCTAAAATTTTCATGTCAAAAATTGTTTTCTTCTCATTAAATTACAATATTTGTTATTTTTGAATTTATTTTGAATAAAGAGAACTACTTTGAAATTCTTTTGACAAAATGAAACTTTTAAAGAAATCATTTTTGGGCCATGAAAAGAGCCCAAAATTTAATTTAAAATTTAAAATTTTCAGATTTTGAGGCCGGCCAAATTGAGAGGAACTTGGGGAGAATCAAATCCTAACTGATTGGGTCATATATGGATTATAACAAGATTTGATTTCCAAAATAATTAATATTGCAATTGGGGTTTTTCTACGGGGTTTTATTTGTAAAATTTCCATGAAACCCTAGAAAAATCCCGGCCTACTTATTGGGGACAACAAGTTTCGGCCTCCTCTTCTTTTGGCTTATTTTTTGGTGAATTTTTGGAGCAAGGAGAGGAAGCTTTTGCCTAAGGACGAGAAGTGCTTTCTAGGTGTTCTAGTTCAAATTCTTGAAGAGGTGGGCGTCTCCCTACCTCTCTTGTTATGCTTTTTATCTCATGATTGTTGTAGTAACATGCTAGGATTTGATTTTTGAATCTATGATTATATTTTAGCATGATTGTGGTGTTTGTTATGAGATAATTGAAGAAGTGTGTATTTGAAAGAATTTTTTTAAATATGAGATAAAGATTGAATCTTGAGTGTATGATGATCGTAAATAAATTGTCCTTGAGTAATGAATATTATTATGCATGAAAGATAAAGTTTTTATCTAGGAAATATATTTAATGAACCTATATGTTATTGTGGATGTTTAGATATTTTTGTATGATTCAAGAACTATGATTTGAGTAATTAAAAGATAAAATCTTTATGAGTTATTTACTATTTGATGGGAAATTTTTATCCATTAATTAAATGCTAAAATCATGGAAAATATGCATGAAGTTGTGACCTAGGATTCGGTGGCTAAACCCTATGGTTAGGGGTGGAATAGTAGCCATTGGGGGGCTCAATTTTGGGTCAGCACAGTACCCCAGGAGTTGCACAGTGCCAACCTGAGCACTGTGCAAACCCAGGGTTGGTTTTTGGGGGTTTCGGCTTGGAGCATGGAGCTTGGGTTTCATGGTTTTGGTCGATTTGGCAAGGGTTTCGACATGTGCTAGTGTTTGAGAACACTAGTGCAAGTACGGATATGTAAGTGTATTTATAAATCTAGAAATTGTATGAAGATTAATTGATTTTTAAGATCATAATTTGAATGTGTAAGTTTTAGATTTTTGTGAAAACCTAGTTTTCAGATTTTGGTAAAATAGAGTGTCAAACTTTGTGTAATTAGATTACAAATTGAGGAGTTGTGATCTATGTTTATAGATGGAAGATAACTTAAATTTTTAGAGTATATGTTTCAGTTTTGAAAGATGAAAACTTTGAATTCTATAGGGTTTATTTTCAGTATTTAAAGATGTAAAGTTTCAGATTTTTGAACAAAAAAATTGCAGATTTTAGGGTGGAAATCCCAGTAAGTAAAGAGGCTTTGTTTTCAGTTTGGATTGATATGAATTCCTTAAAATTGATGTTGATTTTATATATATGCAAAGATGAATTTAAAAGTTGAATTTAAAGAATTATAGAGGATTGGATTTTGTTTCCATAAAAGAAAGCGTCTTTTACGGTAACGATGATTTATTAAATGAAACGTGAAATGTAGAAGAGATTCTGTGGATGTGTGAATGTTTTATTTTGGAATGAAGAATTTTGTTTGAGGTTTTGATTTACAACCGTGGTGTTGCAAAAAAATCGTTGGTTTTAGAAAAGAGCAAATAAAGAGTATTTTTTTTTTATGATTGATCCAAGTGAAGGTTCTTGATTGAAAGATAGGGTTATTGTGAGAACCCTGGATGAATTCTTGAGGCATTGGGCTGTGAGCACTAGAGGCTGGGCGAAACCCTAGGGTACCAACAATAGTTATTTGGTTGTTGGAATTAGCTAGATGGACTAGTGTTTTGATGAGTTAATTCCGGTAAGGTGAGCTAACTCTTGGTGGCTATGGTTACCTATGTTTGAACCTAAGGACAGACACTTGATTGGGAGTTGTGACAGAACTTGGGCAACGTAAGTATGGGCTCTGTTCAGTCGGACGGATGTATTCCGGGACCGTGTGATTTGTATGTCTCTCTAGTATGTTCGCGTGGTAAACTTGTACTGTCTGGCAGAATGAGTTATGAGATTGGGGTCTATTTGCGGAATGTCTAGAAGTGAGACAGATTGGGTATGTTTGCGCGGTACACTTGTACAGTCTGGCGAGATGATTTCCAGGACTAAGGTCTATTTGCAGAATGTACGGTATGTTCGCGCGGTACACTTGTACATTCTGGTGGGATGAGTTCCGGGACTGGGGTCTATTTATAGAATGTACGGCAGGGAGGTGATTCTCCACAGTTAGAGTGATGCTCACAAGATGCTTACACATTTACACTTGTATTGTCGGGCGAATGTATTTCGGGGTTTGGGTCTATTCGCGGAGTGTCTAATCTTGCTTTTGTCACCGAGATAGGATTACATAGCAAGCGATTGAATCCTAAATGAGATGAACTCTAAGGGCTTGCCCTCAGACTTATGTAATATGGGATGCATAGAATCCGAACAAGTATGCATTAGTTTGCTTCGTGTGCATTGTGTTTTCTCAAACATTGTTGTACGCATCTTTGCTTGTTTTTCCTAACACAAATTTATCCTTTCGATTTCAGTATTAATTATTGATTTATGATTCTTTTGTTATTGTCTTTATTTGTGCATCTATGTTGCTCTACTAATTCTCTAGCCCAACTAAATCTAAAACCCAATTGTTGTGCATATCCGGAGGATTTTGGCATACGTACCTATAGCATCCTCAGTTCACAGTGAACCCATTTTGGTCAAAAAAACATGCCAAGATGACAATCAGATGCATGATATAAGCTTCATTAACAGTAAAAGAAGATGAGGATGCTAGCAGCATACTTAGATTGGAAGTGTACCCATTTTTTGTTAAAAAATCATGCCAAAGATGGCAATCAGCTTCATTAACAGTATCTGAAAATGAAAATTTCCATTATCTGAGCATATATGTTGCTCTACTAATTCTTTAGCCCAACTAAATCTAAAACCCAATTGTTGTACATATCCGGAGGATTTTGGCATACAGCTATACCATCCTCAGTTCACAGTGAACCCATTTTGGTCAAAAAAACATGCCAAGATGACAATCAGATGCATGAAATAAGCTTCATTAACAGTAAAAGAAGATGAAAATTTCCAGTATCTAAGCATATATTTTTCTATTCATTCTTCATCCCAACTAAACCATTCATGTTAAGGAAATCAAGATGCATAATCTGAAAAAAACATGCTTTATTTGAAAAATAAGGGAAATCAAGAGATGATACTGAAGAGAGAGAAAGAGAGCGGGGTGACGAGCGCGGGGGCGTAGGAGATAGAGAGAGAGCGGGGCGACACGGTGAGTTCCGATCGCCGATTCACCTCCAAATAGAGAGAGGGAGGAGGGAAATCGAAAATGACGAAGGGAAGAAGGGACGATGACGAAAGGTCGGAGGCTGTCGAAGAGGACGAAGCGGCGGAGGCAAACGTGCGGGAAGTAGAGCGAGGAAGGAGGGAAAATGAAGCGCCCCCCTTTTTTGTTTGGGTTTGGGAAAATGGCGAGCGAAAGATTAGGGTTCGCGGGATTTATCGCAGCTTATTCACCGGCATTTTAATTAGACACGCTGGTGAATGTATCGGTATATTCACCGGCGTTTCGTATTAAAATGCCGGTGAATAATACACTTCACCGGAGTTTTTAACTAAAACGCCGGTGAATACGAAGATTGAACGGCGGTTTAAAGCGACCGCCGGTGTATAACCTTCCCATCTGGCGCCCAATTCCTATTCGCTCCCTACCCCGGCGCTACTAGTAAAACACCGGGGAATATTCGCCGGTAAATTGAGTATCTTTTGTAGTGCCCTCACCACTCTGACTTCCACTGCAATTGAAATCTTCATTTTGATTTGGTAGGTCAAAGCCAGTGCTTGAAGGGATGCCAGGCCGGGACACCCAAAGATGGCGTTGTAGGCCGCCTTAACATTGACAACCATGAAATCCATTGGTTCGGTTTGAATTGCTATGGCCGATCTCACTATCACGTTGAGGGTTATGATTTCCTCAATTTGTATGAGGATCCCGGTGAAGTGGTGGAGAGTGTAACCGGCGGGCCTGAGGCAGTTTGTAGGGAGCTCAAGACTCTTGACGGCATCCAGGAAGAGTATGTTGACAGAGCTGCCGATGTTTATTATGATTCGGCAACCTCGTGGTTCTCCATGCAGAGGCTTACAACGAAAGTGTTGCAGTAGGGAGTTCGGATGCCGTTTAAATCACTATTGGAAAAAGTCACCGACACCTCCTAGTGGTCAGGTGAGGGAAGGTTATGCACCGAGTTCACCTCTCCGACGAATGCTCTCCTTAAGAAGTTAGATGTTCCACCCATCGGCCCACCATGTATCAAGTGGATGACCGACATCAGACCCCAACTTTGTGGGTGGGACCCCTTCTCCGAATGCCTGTTGGATCCTCCATCTTCAAGGGGCACCGCTCTATCCTGTTTGACAAACTTGGAAAGATGGCCTCGTTGCAACAGGGCTTAGATCTGCTTCTTAAGATCTCGACAGTCATCAGTGTTTTGCTCGTGGTCTCGGTGAAAATGACACCAAAACTTTTTCCCCTCTTCTTTCTGTGGGTCAGCATCTGTGGTGGGGGTCGGAGGAGACCCTCTTCTTCCACCTCCATTAGTACTGTAGAGATATTGGCATTCATTGGGGTGAATTTTTCAACCTAGGCACCGGAGGGGGCCTCCTCTGCCCAGCGGCATATTTCAGTGACCTCTTGGAAGGTTCATCCAGATCGGCCCACATCTTCCCTTTAAGGGGCAACTCCTTTCGCGCCTCGGGATGAAGGGTATCTTTGGCCCTGGTGTACTTTTTGCTTTGTAGTAAGAGTTCGGAGTAATATGACGGAGGCTTCTTGGCAAGGAAGGTCTTGAGGAGGTCATGCTTGACATTATGCCTAAAGAAAGTTGCCGCGACCCCAGAATCCAACAATGGGATGGACCGAGTCTCCACAGTGAAATCTCCAGATGAAGATTCGGAGGGTCTCTCTGTCCTTCTGCTTCAAGTCCCGCAGCGATGCACTCATCTTCTTAACCTTCCGGCTCGTTACAAAGTGAGTGAGGAAGCTTTCCTCGAGCTGGTCGAATAAGTAGATGGAACCAGGGGCTAGCCAGGAATACCTCTCCCTCGTCGGGCCCCAAAGGGTGTCGGGGAATGCCCTCCATAAGATTGCATCCAGAGAATTGTGGATCGGTATTAGAGTTTTAAAACCCTCGACGTGGTCGGTAGGATCGGAACCACCGTTATACGATTCGAAGGAGCGGGTATTGAAGTCATTCGACATCGGGGCTTCGAGAATAAAGGAGGCAAAATGATGTTGGACTGGGCAGTAGCCCATGTTTTGCTGTCTTTCCTCTTACCCTATCTGGGTGAGACGGACTTCCATCTGTTGGACGCATTTCTGAATTGTATCTTAATGCCCCTCGAATCGTGTGGACCCATAGAACTCCTTAACATGGATGAGGCTGGTACGAGGGTTTCTAGGATGTTGGTCTCTCCCAAGCTCTTGAAAAGTTCGTAGGATTTTGTCTCGGAAGTTTGGGAATTCAACTATGGTTACGGGACCTCCTTCTTCCTAGTCGAGCCTTAGGGCTTGCCAACTGACGGGAGTGTGGCTCTACTTTTTCCTCCGTCCATGGGGGGAGGGCGACCTTTGTGGCCTCTACCTTTGGGGGGACAGGCTTTTCCGACTCCCCTGGCGCTCTGAATGGGGTCCCCCATTCCGGGAGCGATTCTTCCCAATGCGATTGCAGAGGTCTTCGTCCTGCTGTCGATTGTTGATAAAGTCTCGAAGGTTTGGTTCTATGTACGGCTCGACCCTTCGACCATCTAAGCTAGAGGCAGGGCGACCAGGTTGATGCTCCGAGCGCTGTCGTTGCGTCCCTTGGATGACTGCCCTGCTGTGGGAGGGATGCACAGGTGGAGGAGGTGGAGGATTTGTCTGGCGACAGGGAGCAGTCGTCTTCTTTATTTTCAGGGACATGGTTGGAAGAGGCTTCGAACCATGGTGTCTGATCGGAGGGCTTGATATGTTCCTTCACACAGACGGCACAAATCTGATGATAATGGTAAAAATCGTAGCAAATCAAGGTAGTATGATTCCATCACATAACCTAATGCTTCTACAGACAAATTAGCCAACACATGCCTCTTTAACAGGTCTCGACCATCTTCAGGCTCATCTGACAAGACATGGGCCTCTTTCAAGACCGTTAAAAGGGACTAGGCCCACTAGGAGAGACACCAAGTCCATGAGAGCTGTAAGTTAAATCTCTTATTCCTAGATAAGAGAGTCTTATCTCTTAAGGGAGAGAGTCAACAGAAGATAAGGAATTTATATTAATCTAATGGATTCATATCAATCTCCTGAGCTATTTCTCAGGCCTATAAATACCCTTCCCCCTCATCGGTTAGAAGGTAATCTTGTCGGTGTATGCCCTAGAGGCCAGTTGTATATTGACGTTGCTAGTTTATATTATATCTTGATATTTATTTCATATATGAGGCATTCCATTTATTATGTTGTTTATTGTGATTAAAAAACATAATAAAGTCCTTAGAATCGTAGGTTCAGTACCTTGGGATATCAAGTGCATGACTTGATTGTGAGATCCTATTGGTTGTAATCAGAACACTATTCTTAAATATCCCTAGTCAAGTATTATTGTGAATAAGGACAATAATAATACACAGAGACTAGTATCTGTGTATACTGATGACCATATCTCACGGGTCATGGAAATGAGATATCAAGTCTTCACATGGGTACATATTAAAGTAATAATGTACTGGACTGACCCAACATGGGAACATTCTATGGATTGTTACGTGAGTGTCATAAGCGGTTCTCACAGTGACCATGGTGTATGTAGTCCTTTAACTTGAGCCACTACGGTTTGTAACATGAGAAGTTATATGTTTTAATGTCGTCAAATGTTGCATGTAATAAGGTGATTATAAAGTCGACTATTGGATATACTACAAATAATGAGGAGGGATGTGAGTGACTTAGATAGGATTTGTCTCTCTTACATAATATTAGCGATATCTATGGCCCCCCTTGATTGAGTGAGACTACAAAATACATGTCCCTGCTCAAATGAGTCAATATGAGATATTGAGCTCATTTGTTTTATTAAGTCTACTCAGACATCAAGAAACCAAAGATTGAACTATACAAGGGTGGCATGCATTGTGCCTTATGGTCAATTAAGATATATTGACGAAGGGACTAGACTACATGGTAACATTGGTCACGGATAAGTTATTTCAAATCACTGACATTTGCGTTACTTGAGTAGCTGTGATGTATTGCCAGATACCGCTCATTGTTTGTGATTTTAATATTACTATCACGTAATGGGAACCTACAGGGTCACACACTTAGAATGGATGGAAATTGGAATTTAAATTCATAAGATGAATTTAATTCGGGATCCAAGTAAGACTTGGACTCCTGACAATGGTTGGACATTTAATTAGATTAAATGGGCTGACTAAAGTTCAAAGCCCACACACAAAATTGAACAAGGTCAGATTGTGAGTTCAACAGTTTCATTACTCTCTTAGGGTTGATTTTCTGCACCTATATCTATGATACGTATCTGTGGAAAAGTGATGCATGAGAAAACCCTAGCCGTCATAGAAATTGTGTGAAAGAGAGAGATCGTGAGAAACATCCACTTCCCGCAGCTAGCACCGCGGCGTGAGGGAAAGCTTGATTTGATCCGTTTGTGTGGATACTGTAGAGGCACCATAATATTGTTGTGCTATGATCGGCATACTGTGGTGACAACAAATCCATCTTCAAGGTATAACTCCTAAACACGATTTATGGTTTTTGCATGGATCCATGGCTAGGTTTCAATTTTTTTTTTGTAACTTTCCGTTGTGTATTTAATCTAAGATTACCCTCAAAACCTAACAAATCTGTAATTCGCAATTTCTTTCTCACTCTTTTTTTCTCCCTAGTTTGACTTGAGCGTCAGTGGGTCTGTTGCCGGGGCCACCCTCGGTGTTTGAGGCTTTTTACAGGTCCATCGGCTGCGTCAGCATCCATCGGATTTATATCACACTGCTCAATCAACGATCCAGATCTATTCTTGGGACCTCTAACTACTCTTTACGGTGACGATGAAATATTAGATCTTCAGTAGTGTCCTTTAAATATAAACTCACTATCTATTTTCTCCCACACCAACATAAGCAGCAACAGATTAGCACCATTTATGGGTAATTACACAGATCAGACTTACCGCCATACCACCAAGAGTAAGAGGCAAAGCAGCGGCCTCAAGATGTCACACCAATTCTCTTCGTTAACCAGCTCTTCCTGTGGAGGACCCATTTCTTCCTCATCAACTGGATCTGCTCCATCAGCCTAGTCATGCTCCTATCAACGGAGAGGCACTAGGGGGCCCTCGACAAAGTCGTCATGAATAGTGCCCTATGCATAACCATATCATAGTCCACAATGCCTCTAGCGACTCAATGCCCTGCGAGGTCTACGGGAGTCAAGAGATCCCCGTCAAATCATCAGCTCCAGGCAACAAGGAACCGATCTACGAATCCATTTGGATGAAAGGCGCGCTCGAACAGAGTCCTCCTGCTCAGAAAGTCAAATGAACCGAAGAAGCAACTATCTGCCAAGGCAGAGATCAAGATACTCTTCCTCTCAAAGGGGGTGCACTGCAGAAAGAAGCCCGACTCATAAGAGTCGAAAGCATCTTGAGAGCAAAAAAGAGAAAGAGGCCCCATTCACTATGACTGAATTGAAGAACTTCATGCATGACATCCTGCAAGCTATTTGAGGTACTCATGATCAGGGTTGACACTCATAGAGCCGCTACTCTACTCCTTCAATAGAAGAAAAATCTAGTGACTCAACTGGATCCAAAGGGAAGGATGACCAAGTCCTTCGCCGCATCCGTGAAGTAGAAGATCGACTGGAACAAATAGAAAAATGAGAGAAACTGCTCCAGTGGGGCTTACCGCCCTAGTCGACCACCTTTCAGCAAATTCATCCTTGTTGCACCCATTCTAAAGAACTTCAAAGCTCCTCAGTTCGAGTCATACGATGGTTAATCAGACCCGGCTGACCATATTGAGAGTTTTAAAACTCTCATGATTGTCTACAATGCCACTGATGCACTCATGTGCCGAACATTCCCCGCAACTTTGAAATGATTAGAAAAGGAATGGTACTCTTTCCTCACTCCAGAGTCAATATTCTCCTTCGACCAGCTTGATGAGATCTTCATAGCACACTTCGTTACTAGCCGCAAGGCAGAAAAAATAAGTACCTCTATACTGGAATTAAAGCAAAAGGACGGAGAACTGCTAAAGGAATTTGTCAAACACTTCACAGCTGAAGCAAGGTCCATCTCCTCCTTAGATTCGTCAATGGCGGCTGCTGCCTTCCACCACAACATCACTAACAAAGATTTGAAAGCCTCCCTTGCAAAGAAGCCTTCTAAAAATTACACTGAGATCTTAGAAAGGAGTGACAAATATATCAGGTTCGAGGAAGCTCTTTATCCTCAAGGCAAGAATGATTTATCTTCCGGGAACAAACAGAAGAATACAAGCAGGGAAGGACCTAGGAATTTTAGAAACATGGCAAAGGTCAACACCGTTGACCTCCAACACCACACTTCAACAAGTTCACTCCTTTTAACACAAGCGTATCTGTCATCCTCATGGAAGTTGAGAAGGACGAAATAATCCTCCCTCCCCCTAAGATGTCCACAGCTAGCAAGAGAAGAGACATGAAAAGGTGGTGCGCATTTCACAGAAACCATGGACACTCCATTGACAACTGCCAAGCCATCAAAGACAAACTTGAGGGTCTGATTCGCTGAAACTATCTCTCTTAATTTGTCCAAAACAACAACGCTGAAAACCCTCCGGCACGGGGACTAATAAGCATTAAGAGAGGCCCTAGGAATCACAAGACTCAGAATACATGACCATTCTTCACTTTATTCATGGAGGTTCGATGGGGGGAGATTCCAACTCCTGCAAAGCGTTTGTCAAGGAAGTCAACTTAGTACATAACATTCCACTTGCCAAAAGCACTGGGGTCCCGATATCTATCTCCGACAAGGACTTAGAAGGTATCCGAACACCTCATTTAGATGCATTGGTCATAAGTCTTTGCATGGTGAATCATGAGGTACGCTATATACTTGTGGAGGACATCTACAGTATAGTAAACATCCTTTATATGAACACTTTCAACGGCCTAAAGCTTTCCTGAGAGCAACTCAAGCCAGCAAGTTATGCGCTCCATGGATTCTCCGGTGTCCTGGTTGGAGTAAATGGAAATGTCACACTCGATGTGACAGCAGGAAAAGCCTCTGCTATTCGAACGGAAGCATTGGATTTTATGCTAGTCGACATTCAAACCTTTGATGCAGTTGCTTCCGCCTACCACATGAAAATAAAGTTTCCTACAACAGCAGGCATGGGCCAAGTTGTAGGGAGACAACATGTTGCATGAGCATGATACACCGCTACAATGGGGAGCTCGGTTCTCCCCTTCGACGCCATAAAGCTACCACCGATAAGCCCTCACTGTAGCTCCAAGGCCGTAAACAAGCTCGAAGCCACTACCATAGAAAATCCTGCCAAAAACCTCAAAACCTACCAAATCATCTCCCACCAGTCCAAATTCGTTCACATCAGAATACAGTAATAGATTCGAACCCCTTGCCCAAAGCCACTCTGCTCATTAAATGGAAAGAAACAGTCCTACTCAAACACATTGGCGAATATGAGGATCTCCAATTTGCTATGCAAAACAATGGGAGACTCTTCCCTAAACAGGCGAGTCCAGGCAAGGTCTGCCAAGTTGTTCGCTTAACGGTTCATCAACTTGAAGACCCGAGGGGCAAGGAGATATCAACAGCGATTTGGAAAGTGGAACACTTCTTGAACCTCAACATGGGTGCTTAATGCCTGCCATCTCTATATATTTTCAATATTTTGTAATAAAGGCCAACTACTAAGGCAGTCATTTAGTTTTACTTTTCAATAAATACTGCTTTCACTACCGGCCACTAGAGCAGCCATTTAATTTTATCTTTAATAATTTAGTATTAATTTTTGCATAATTATTGTACAACTCTACAGATACATACAATGAGTTAAATACCAAGCTTACTCCTAAAAACGGCACAAAAACTCATTCGAAGCTCCTTATCAGACGGGTTCGAAGTCCATACCCATGGCTCAGAGTTTGCTTCACCATTTGGTCTGCTCATGCAATCTGTTAATGCCTTGACGACAGGTTCAGAGTCTGTACCCATGGCTTGATGTTACTCTAGCAACTAGCGGCAAAGCATGTTCAAAGTTCAACTTGCTATTCGGTCTGGTCCTACAACATGTTCATACCTAAACTAACAAGTTCGAAATCCATACCCATGGCTTAGAGTTACTTTAGCAACTTGTAAATAAGCACATTCAGAGTTCAACTTGCTATTCAATTTGTTCCTGAAACTAGTTAAAATTTCTTTAAAACATATTAGAGGTCCAACAACATGGATTGTAGTTACCTCAATGAACTTGCAAAAGCGACATTTTGAGTTCAACTCGCCACTCGGTGCGACTCTCACAATTTGTTAAAGGACCCACAGAGCAAGTTTTGAAAATAACTCTTGCTCAGAGTTGCTCGTACAACTAGCTAAACACACATTCATCTAGTTTAAAAAATAACTCTTCCTCAGAGTTGCTCCTACAACTAGTTGGGTACAAGACAGACAAATTCTGACTCCGTCAAACACTGCGCACATCATGCGAATTCCATCGACAGTTCGTTAGCTATAAGCAACAATTTCGAGGCCTTGTTCTTTAGCTACAAGGACCCAAGTCGACGGCTCATCAACTTCTACAACATGTTACACAACAATGATCAAATATAAGAAAGAATATTTTAAGTCGCAGAATTATCGCAAATCTTTGTACTCAGATCTAGGTTCACTACAAATATGTACAAGTACAAAACTATGGGTCACATTACAAGTATTGAACTATAATAAGTCTGCAAGTGAAAGAACCATTACAAAACTATGCCAAAATAATTAAACGGCATAGTAATCCTACAATATGATCTACAGACCATCCTTCCAGCTACACAATATTGGGATGCACTGCCCAAGAGACAAAAACATCTCCACAGGCCTTCTGCCAGCTAACAGCTCCCCTTGGCCACCATAAGTCTTGAACAAAAAATTCAAGACAAGTCTTCCATAGGCAGGAAAGTTTCAAGTCTTACCAATTATCTTCAACTGAGCATGCTCCAACTCCGCCTCGCTTGGCAAACCACGCAAATGGTTAGGTTCTAACTCCGTCAAGCGCAACGTATTGTGAAGGAAAACAAGCTCAACATCCTGAAGACCTCATCTGGTGTATACGACTGTAAGATCCCGCAAAATAGTATATAACTATTTTGTACATTAGTCTGTACACGATTGAGAGTTTCACGTATGAATAGATTTTTCTTAAATTTTAATTAATAAAATATTAAGACATATTGTTTAATATGTTTTGAACCTGATAAGATATAATATTGAACCAGAGTTGGGATATCTTCTCAATTTTTGTATATTGTCCCGATTATTTTATTTAACAATCTTTTGTGCTAATGATTATTTATATGTATATATATCAATATAAATATTTTTTCTTTTTGATTATATGTGTGCATTTACCTTTATATGTGTATGTATACTTGTATGAATATATATATATATATATATATATATATATATATATATGTGTGTGTGTGTGTGTGTGTGTGTGTGTGTGTGTGTGTGTGTGTGTGTGTGTACAATTCTTTATACTATACCCTAACCGAAAACAAACCATTGATTAATACCAAGGGCCTATTTAGTCATTGGTTTCAAAAAAAAAAAATCATGATGGAAATCAAGTTTCCATGCTTGATCAGTTTCAAAATGTTGGTGAATGAATGCTTGGCACCCCCCCCCCCCCCAAATATAAATACCCCCTTCAATTTTCAACAAAGAATTCTTCTTCATTTTCCATAATCCTACAAGCATATTTCTCATACTTCAAATCTCTTTTGTTTCCTTATTCAATGCTTTCCTACAATTCAAAATTTCTTCTTCAAGCTTGGATCTGGTTGGGAGAACAAACATACAAGAAGGAGAGGCAAGGAGCTTAGAGGAGAAGGCTTGAAGAAAAGAGAAGATAGGAAATCAATTCATCTAGTGGGTGTCTCTCCTAAACTTGTGATTGATTAATTTTTTGGTTAAGTTTGCTATTATGGTAGTGATATTCTGATGGATGTATGCATGTATACTCATAAGTTAGAAACTAGAGCTAGGAATGCTTGTCATGAACAAAAGATGTGATTTTGAAAGGTCTTAACATGATAAGTTAGAAAATCATAGCTTCTTATTGTGAGGAAATTTAGAGATAAAATATTTTATATAATTTCTCATTCATGTCTCTAATAACTCTACCAAATTTCATAATTTTTGAATATAGTTTGATATTTTAATTAATTCTATCATGTTGCAGGTACGGGATAAGTTTTCTGCTCTGTTTGAATCTAACATGCTTGACTTATAAAAATTATATCTCCATTTCTATCATGAATTTAGAGTTGAAATTTTTACTGTAGGTTCTCTTATATGTCTATATCAATTTCCCAAAATGTTCATAATTTTTGGATGATGTCTGATATTTTTATAAATTACTACATCTATACTGGGTAAGAAAAATATTGAACTGTCTTCATGTTCTGCCTCAATATTTTTGCGTTCAGTTTGGAAATTCATTCATTCTAAAATATAAAGATTCTTACGATTGAATTTTTATACATGTTTTATATATGTGGCTATAGCAATCCCACCAATTTTCATAATTTTTGGAGATGATTTGATATTTAACAAAAAATTTGTTTATACACTAGATAAAAATGTTTCAGCTCTATTTTTGTTATACATACCTGTTACCCTGAAGAGCATAACTCTATGATAAAAAAAATTATGAACTTGAAATTTTTACAGTAGTATCCTAAGAAGTGTGAAACATTTCTATTTAGTTTCATGATTTTTGAATATGAATTGCTTTCATTTTAAAATACATCTCGCTGTTGTTGTTAAGAACAGTGTGATTGTTGTTTGGTAATTTTACATCTAATTCAAAATTTCATAACTTCCTCTATACTTGGAATTTTTGGCTAAATTTTGGCTATATGATGATTCTATGTGTTTGGAACTTTCCAACCAAATTTTCTAATTTTTTTATAGTTCATTTGCCATTTTAAATGAGTTCATTGGTGCAACTGATTGATAATTCTATTAGTTCTGGAAGTTTTACATGCTCATCAGTTATGGCCATTTTTCTGCTCTAAAATCAAGTATTTTGAGAAAATTTTCAACATAGAAGTTTAAGTAGACTTAATGATCTTTCTAAGAAACCTAAGAACTCGGAATTTCATTGAGTATGTGATTAATTATAATTTTTCCAAACAGTACAAGCTATAGGTTGAATAGTTAAGCTCATTATTTTGATTGAATATAAGTTTCATCATACTAGGGCTTCAGAATGAACTTAGAATGATGTTTATCTAACTCTTGAACCATTTTTTATCATGTTAGATTTGTGCTAGCAACTTCTATTGTGTTTTAAGAGTAGAATAACTATTGTCTTATCTTTGCTTGGTGCCCTTGCTTGTTATTTAAGTTCCTAAGCTTGCTTAAGGATAGAATAGCGATGAACTAATTTTTAATTGATGTTTGGGGATGAGCTTGTTGCCGGGAGTTCCATTTAGCTTGCTAATGACGTAGAGAGCCGTACTCTATAACCTATTAATACTATACGATCATTTGTGTAGCATACAGCTCTTGTCATCTATAGTGCCCTGAATGAAGACCGAATTCGTGCGCCGTTGGATCGCTAACCAAGGAGGGATTGATTGTGGGGTGGAGACAGGGTCGAGATCCAAACAAGTGGGTGATTGGAGACCGAAGAGATTCGAATCACCAATGCGACCGGGCTGGTTTTCCTTAGGGCTTTGTGAGAATAGATAAAAGATTAGGTAATTAACTAGCAAACAATCGTCGAGTATTTTTTCACTAATCATCTCATTAATAGATAATTAGTTGCTTTAATTAAGACCAGTGTATAAGTTCTATTTTAGGATCGGTGAGTTAACGGTAGTATCCTAAGATCTAAACATGTCATTTATTTGTTAGGACAGACACTAGTCAGGTAGTTGTACTCGCCTGTCAAAGGGGCATATGCAGTGTCTTCCCACTTGTCTGGGAGCACGGGATGCATGGTCTTGTCTGTTAATTCCTGAAGTACTGTGATAAGAACGGGAGGTGCTCATGTTGACATTAGGGAATGAACCATACCAAATCCGTTAAGTTCTATGCTGTTAGGTACGGACAGAGAACTAGAGTGCGACTCTATGTGTCTCAGTGCCACTTGGTGAGCTTGCGGGCTACCCTGATGTTCGTAGCAACTTCTGAGTGAGGTCCGGGTGCCGGGGAATAGTGGAAAACTTGGATACCACTATTGACTACATTGGCGAAATTAGACCGAACCACTGCAATCTCATAGTCACTAGTTAACTGTCAGGAACTGGTATGAGTACAAGTGTAGGATGCATAGCGGAGGATCGAACCCTGTGATCTACGAACTCCTTGGAAAGTATGTAGTATGGGATGCATACGTTTCCATTGAAGTTGCATTTGGGAAAGTATGTAGTATGGGATGCATACGTTTCCAAATGAATTGCATTAGAGTAAGTGCATTGCGTGCATTTGGAATTTTGCATTAGACTCCAGGGCATGACATACACTAACACTTATGATTTGACTACACATTTTTCTTTTTACATCAAATATTGATTGTTGAGTTTGGGAAGTCACGGCTTTTATCAGCATTGAGTTAGTCATTCAACTGACGTGCCCACAATGTAATGCCCCAAATTCCAAACACTGGTAATTCGTAGCACAACCAGGACCTTTACTTCAATTTCGTACAAAATACAAGGAATTTAAAACTTATTCATTTACAACATCGTTCTTTACAATAGCATAGCAAAAATAATACAACATATGGTAATGGAAGCTCTTCAATCTTATGCCAACCTCTCACAGTAACTTTAAGTCCATGCCAAAACTAATCCTGCAACTAGGAAACTATGACAAGTCAGTTGCATAGAACCGACGCAATGCTATAATACAGCGATTTCATCATCTTACTAATCACAAACTTGAATGCAAAAAATAGAAAAGGTGACTATCCTAATTATGTCAGTGTATGATATGAACTTAATGCCTAATGCAGACATTTTCACTTATGATGATTCTAATGCACACTTGTTCAAATTCTATGCATTCCATACTATATAGGTCCAAGGACAAGTCCTTATCGTACTCCTCATTATAGGGTTCAGTCCATCATTATGCAAATTTCCACATGTGAATAGCATAAGATTTAGATATTCTGTGAGTATTAAGCCCACGCCCCGATAATTTCGGAGATGAATCTCACACCGCAGATGAGTTGAGGACATTCCCAATCACATCTCGGTAATTTCGGGGATCCCCTACCCCACTTGCTTTCCAACATCTCCTATCTCTCAGTTAAAGTTTGACTTTCCCCCTCTCTACCTATAATAAAAAACTCTTGGCTTAACAAACATTCTTGTCCCAAATCGCTTGCATGAAACATATGAAATTGGAGATCTCACACCGCAAGCTATCGTGCCTCAATAGTCACCAAAACACCCAATGAGCATTGCCTCGATCTTGATAATTCCGGAGATAAATCCCACACCACAGATGAGCTGGGGAAACTCCCAATCACACCTCGACAATTCTGGGGAGACAATCTCACACTGCAGAGCAACTGAGGCCCTCAAAACCATGTTTGCCCTTACTTCATCACATCACTCTTTAGTGCCTGTTCCTAGGTTCAATTATGATTATGACAATCTAGAGCTAGCTTACCCTACCGGACTTAAATCAAGACAAGGAGAATTGTTAGCCGACACTGGCAACTTATCAAATTTTCATTTATCCCAACTTGCCGGTCATGACGGGTCTCACTCAGCCTCTAGATTCCAACCTTCTCAACACCGAGATCTTATAGGTTATCTTAACCTTAATTACACAACTTTTCATTCATAATTCATTGGATTCTTTCATACATTCACTTTGAATAATCAATTTCAAAATATAACTTCTCATTTCCTTATAATACATCCCAAGAGAGCCTTTCAACTTGATGAAATTCCTTACAAATATTTGTCACTCCCCGCTTTCCAAAAATACGGAATACAAGTACGTGACATTGACCCAGCGAATGGCTTACGTCATCCATAAGCTGTTTACCCATTCAACTCAACAATAATAATAATACAAAATAATTGCGCAGGCAATAATAATAATCACATGAACAATAATACTTGGAATAAGACAATATAGAATATCCAAATACAATAATCCAACATCTGGAAATAAGTAATAATATCCGGGTCATAGGCCCAATACAATAATAAATCCAATCACAATAATAATAAGTTTCAATACAATAAGTTCAATGAAATAACGTTCAATTATAAAGCAATAATTCTTTAGAAAGCTTATTCTCCAATTAAAACCGGTAATTTTCCTTCATTACATGTGAAAACTTCATCTAAAAAGAGAAAAAAATTGTCCTTAGAGCAAGTCATGGACAACAAGTAGAGAAAGAAAAGAACAATGCAATAACGATATAACAATGAATTCAATGGATCAATGTGAATCAATAACATGGACCGATAACAATAATCAATATGAATGATAGTCAATGCAATAGTATAAACAATGGTTCAATATTCGATGACAAAGTTTGATGGTATCAATAACACTTAGACAATATTTCATGTCAATAGAAATCATGAGGTACAATATGCAATGTCAATGTTGTGTCAATTCTTAAGTCTATTAATTATTTCAATCCTAACTAATGCATGTGCTACTGTGTCTCATATGTTCCATACCACAAGTTCGATGCATACAATCAATTTTATTTAGAATCTAGTAGTGAATTCTATAGATCATGTGTTGGTATGATAATCACTAATACGATAACAATATTGTGCATGATACATTATAATGATTCATTGATTCCCTGATACACTGATACACTAATATGATACACGAAAGATTGGGGTACCGTAGTCAGTGCTCCAACAATCAATCGATAAAACACTAGCTGACACAGTTACTATATCTTTCACTACCCAAGTCAGTCCTTTAAACCCCAGCTTGTTAATTATTTTATCAATACAACAATACATTATGCAATTAGAGACATTGAAAGAACGATAGTAAAAATAGAGGAACAATAAGATGATAAATTTGGATAGGACAATTAGAATGATAACAATAACACATTATGACCATGCAATGCAACATATACACTTCAATTCATGCAACACAATGATATAGGAATAGTTATATTAAAAAATCTGGAAAACGAATTTCTAGATAGCAAGACGTAACTGTACAAAAATCAGTTTTTCCGATGCTATAGAAATCGAAAACAAAAACTGCTAAAAATTCTGAAAACTAGACTTCCACACGATTCCAACGCATATTTAAAATACAAAATCTGACAACAGTAGCTAGGTCAAAGACATCATTTTTTTACAGATTATATGTTCAGGCAAAAACTCGACATCATGTTATTTTATTTTTAGAATCGGCAAAAACTCAATAATAAAATTATCAAAAACATTATTTAGACTCCTAAACATGTTATCTAACATTAGGGAAATTATCAGAGAATTATTTTAACATTAAATTACGTTTTTAAAAGAATCAACATGAAACATACAAGAATATGAAATTTTGGAAATAAAAACACAACAGTAGTAAAATGATCATAACGTTTGCAATACAGCTCAGAATTCAGCGATTTAAGATGTTCTGGAAACTAGAGACATAGAGCTACAACTACTATTCAGAAATCTATTTATTTTGATATCAAATACTGAGTAAAAAATGTCATGCAAAATCCAGACAGCAAGCAACATACAAGTTTTTTGGTATTTTTTATGAAATAAATTGATTGAACATGATGGGCATAAATCCATAGTCAATAAACTTTATAATCAGCATGATGGGTGTAATAACATGAAAAATGAAATTTAAAACACATACATACACTAATTTAACATCAACCAAACATCAATCAATCAATCAAACATACAACCTAGCAATTATTTCTACAATAGATTAATTGTGTTGTGATTATATGAATAGCCCTATTATGAATTCTACATGGATGCATGAAAGATTCAATCTTGAGAGTCAGTAAAGACACGAAGTCGAGAATATCTGGGTTAGCTCGTGTAAACCCTTAATAAACTCAACGAAAAAAGATGAACAATATACGATACGATAAACAATTGGATTTACTTGCAAGAATTTCAATAAAAACTTGAATTTTATGCAAGATTCAATTCAAGAGGAAAGGGACTTGCCTTATTAACGATTAATATGAATACCAAGAATAACGGGATGAGAATCTCGGAGCAACGAACCCACGAACACGTGAAAACACGTGCGCTCTACATGCAAAAGAAACTCAGCAACAATAGAAGAAGCAACATCCAAAAGCAATGGAAGCAATCTGTAAGCAATGGAAGGAACGACAGCCACGTCAGCAAGGCCGATGGCAAGGCTGATCGTCGGCTGGCGGCGTCGACAGGTCAGAGACGATTGCGTCGGGGCTGGCTACTGCTGTTCGGTGATCGGAATAGGGGAGCAGCCAAGGGGCACTTTGGGTCTGGGCGATGGCATCGAGCGGCGGTCTGGGCTGGGCTGAGCGGGAGGCGATGGGAGGAGGAAGGGGGTTGTCAATTGGCGGAGAGGGTGGCTCGAGCGCTTGAGCTCGATGGTAAGACTGATCAGAGGGGGGGCCGAAAATGGTCGGGGTTGGTTCAGATTAGGGAGAAAAAAAGAGGAGGGAGGAGAGAGAAAGAGATGACGGCTACAAATTGTATTTTGTGTTTTTAGGGTTTGTATTAGGATTGTATTTATAGAATACAATTAGATTGTCGGGTTATTGGGTTAGGTTCCAATAATAGTGAGTTCGGGTCAAGAAATAATTGCAATTGGGTTTTGGGTTCAACAGGAGATGGGTTTGAAGACAATAGGGTTCGAATAAAATAATCACAATTAAATAGAAATACGATCCACAAGAAAATAGTCCGACAAGAAGAAAAAGAATAGCTTATTAAAAAAAATCTAAATCCAATTAGATAAATAATTAACACAAATGAAAGGAATATAAATTGGGCTTGAAAATAAATTGGAATTCACCACGAAAATTAGATTAAGTACAATAATAAAATAATTCAATAGATGAACTTTAAATAGATAATCAAGACATAATAATTGATAATTACAATCATACTAAAGATAAAATTATATAACAAAAATACTATCCAGGTTTAACAATTTTATTAAAATAATCCAATATTAATAATATATTTGATTTAGACCTAAATATAAATATACGATCAATAAGAAATTGAAAGTAAGATTAAAATACACCATTATTCAAAATAAATAAAATTTTCGATTAGAAAACACTGTTAATAAAAGATCCAAAACAAATTTAGTGTAAAATAAATTTATAAAAAACAAACTATAGAATTATGCAGAAAATACTTATTGGCGGGAATGGGGGTTACAATCCTAACCACCTTACAAAAGAATTTCGTCAACGAAATTTATTCAGGTGGTACATAGGACAAGGCAAAAGCAAACTTAGGGAATAACAAAGCAGAGGAATTGGAAGGAGAGAACTGAAGTGATGGAAGCACCGGAATAAGGAAGAACATGGATATGAATGGAGTGATCTAGAGTGAAGTTGAATAAAAATTCGATGGAAGATGACAAATGCAAATGAATGAATAAGGAAGTAAACAATGCAAAGAATGAGAGGCAACAAGAGAATCCTGAGAACTGTGGGTTATGGGCCCACCACCCTTCCACTGCCCAACTCTGATCGGAAAGACTCTGCCAATAGCATCCATTAGCTCCAGCAATCTTCTTTGTAGCTCACCTTATCCTTGACATGTCCAAACAACATCACTCTAGCTTAAAGTTCGAAACCCTGGCAACTTCAGATTCTGAACACATCCTGAGGTCCTGGAACTCTGCATGCACATCTTGGAGCAAAAGGCGACACTTCTTCTTCTGGTGATGTTTCAAGACACATGTCGTTGAAGACCATGTGATGCCAATCAACGAACCAAGAAGATAGAATGAGACACCAGAATCAAAAGAATATGAGTATGAAAAGAATAAAATTATACCCAATAAGGAATCAATAAATAAGGACGACTGCAAGAGATGGAAGGAAATAAGGAATCAAATAATCGAATATGAAGGGACCAAAAAGGAAGACTAGTATCCAGATTGTTGGTGATCAATTATTCATGTGATTCATGTATTGTACATAATGTTGAGTCAACCGGTAAAACCCAAATCTGACTAATATATCATTCAAAGCCAAACTTCTATACGTTCGTCATGTTTGACTGATATATTATCCAAACTCAGGCTCTAATACCACTAAAAATATTGTCACGCCCTGCTTCCCAAAAATACAGAATACAAGCACGTGACATTGGCCCAACGAATGACTTGCATCATTCATAAGTTGTTTACCCATTCAACTCAACAATAATAATAATACAAAATAATTGCACAGGCAATAATAACAATCACATGAACAATAATGCTTGGAATAAGACAATATGGATTATCCAAATACAATAATCTAAGATCTGGAAACAAATAATAATATTTGGGTCATAGGACCAATACAATAATAAATCCAATCACAATAATAATAATTCTCAATACAATAAGTTCAATGAAATAACATTCAATTATAAAGCAATAATTCTTTAGAAAGCTTGTTCTTCAATTCCAGCCAGTAATTCTCCTTCATTACATGTGAACACTTCATCTAAAAAGAGAAGAAAAATTGTTCTTAGAGCAAGTCATGGACAACAAGTAGAGAAAGCAAAGAACAATGGAATAACAATATAACAATGAATTCAATGGATCAATATGAGTCAATAACATGGGACGATAGCAATAATCATTATCAATGATAGTCAATGCAATAGTATAATGGTTCAATATTAGTTGACAATATTCAATGGTATCATTAACACTTAGACAATATTTGATATCAATAGAAATCATGAGGTACAATATGCAATGTCAATGTTGTGTCAATTCTTAAGTTTATTAATCATTTGAATCCTAACTAATGTATGTACTACTGTGTCCCATATGTTCCATACCACAGGTTCGATGTATACAATCAATTTCTGTAACCCCCATTTTCGGGAATACGTATTTTCTGGGTATTTTTCTATATCTCGATATTTATAAATTCACTATTTGTTAAATGCGATTTGAACTTATTGTTAATGTTTTTCCTAAACAATAGTTATAATTATTTTGAATGAACTTTGTCACTATTTCTACCTGATCAACTATTTACATTTTAACTCAAATCAAGAATGATTATTACTGATTGGACTATTTCAACAAATTCCTATTTTTATACATATGACACTACTCTGATAATTCCAATTGTTATTGTTAGTATTTTTATTCTTATTGTCATTACTATTATTAATTGTTCTTATTAGTATTATTATTTTACTATTCTTATTGTTAGTATGATTATTTATTATTAGAACAAATCAATTCTTATTAAATAATTGTGTTTTTTATTGTTTCAAATAATTTATGTAATGCAAATCATAGTTTATTTGATATCTAATTCCATTGTATCTGGATTTATGTTAATCTATTATATTCATGTACAATCTATTTTAATTATTGGATCTAATACCCAATTGCCCATTACCCAATATCTTACTTTTGCCTATATATACTAATCATCTACAATTAAACCTAACCCTATTTTAACCTAGCCATCATTAATACCCTAGCCGTCCTATACAACCCCTCTTCCCCCCCCCCCCCCCCCCCCCGTTCATCCCTTCCGCTCTCATCTCCCTCTCTGTGTGTTGCTCCCAACCGAAGCCACCTCTCCCGTCTCCGATCGCCAATTCCGTCCACCTTCCTCCTCCTCCATCGTCCTCGTTATCGTCCCATCGTCTCCACCACCTCATCGCCCTCCGAGTCACTCCTGTCCTCGTCATCAAACCTGCTCGAACCCAACCCACCAAAACCCATTACCCCACTTCGCCTCGACCTTTCCACTTGCCCATTGCCACCGTGGTCCCTCGCCGTGCACGCCTTCTTCCTTCGAAGACCCCTGGCACTGCCGTTCAGTCCCCGAGGTCGTCGCCATCGTCCCCTATGTTTCCAACCGAAAACAGAGCTCGCCTTCGTCGAGGTTGTCGTCACCACCGTCGCTTCTCGACCATGGTGTCGTCGTCTTGACCGTGGTGCTGATGTCGCTCTGCCCCCATCGCAGTCGCCACCACAGTCACGCCGTTCTCTCGCTTTCTCCCTACCGAAAGTTGAAGAAGACCACCGATTGGTCGAGATTGCTGTTCCGTGTTTTGGCACAGCAGATCCGAATTGCTATTCTGTGTTCGGGCCGATCGAGTGTGGGGATTTCGCTGAGTTGTTGTTGCTTTGTTTGCTTGGATTTTTGCACGTATTTCGCACGTGTATTTGGGATTTTCGTCTGGGATTGCAATCCCGTTATTCTATATTGTTCGATCTGCAATTTATAAGGCAAGTCTCTTCTTGAACTAGCATTTTATTTCTGTTCAAGATTAATTGATCTCCCGCAAGTAGATCCCGTCCATTTCGTTATCACACTGCTTTTGAATCTCCGTTAAGTCTATTGATGGTTTACACGAGCTAACCCGATATATGCTTAACAACGTGCCATTCTCTTTACTCTAAAACCTAATCCTTATTATTTCATGCATATGCACATCTAAATAACTAGATTCATGCATAGGACTACTTGATAATTTGGACATGTTAAATTGAATGTGCTAGATTGAAGTTGATCGATGAATTGATACCATGCCTGTGATAATTGTATCTTAAACTTAGAAATTTGCATGTTGACACCTAGGATCACTTTGATTACCAATTTGCATGAAATATATGATTGTATGATTTATTTATTACCCTTTTTATGTTAAGTTAAATTCTGGACTGCTAGATGTTCCATTTTGAATCAAGTTTTCCACCATGCTACTGTCATAATTTGAAATAACTTACTGAACATAAATTGTAGTCCTGGATGTCTAGTACACTTTTCCTTTTTGCGGATTTGAATTCCGATGTGTGTAATCTGCTAGATATCATCATTTTAGTACAGCCATGTTAGAAATTTCAGATTCACAAATGCATGCGTATCCTGCTGTTTCTTAATTTAATTGACCATGCTAATAGTAAAAGAAAAGTCTGAAATGAATCTAGTTGAACCTAGACACATATAGGAATCACCAAGAATTTTTATAGATTTTATTAATGAGCTCTCTGACCTGAAACAATTAGTTGAACACAACTTACTGCATGTTTCCTGAACATAAAACCTGAATAGAATAGAGTTTTCACCCTAGTTTCGGTATATTTTATGTACCTTAATTGTATTCGATGGAACCATGTGGAAGTCTACTTTCTAGACCTTCTGACGGATTCAGATTTGCTAATTTGTAGTGGCTGTAATCATTATTTTAGTACAGGAAGGTCATGTTGTACTGATTGTGTGAATTGTGCTTATATGATGTGTTTGCTTCATGCATTGCCTATAACGCATAGAATTAGACATATTTAGTATTATACAACATTGACATCCTCTTGCATGCTCACATAGGATAATAATAAACTATTAAGAAGCCAGGGTATTATGGGTAGACTTGGTAGTGAACAATCGAAAAATGTATTCGACAAGGCCTTATCGTTATATCATATTGTCATGGAAGAAGGAGAAATATTGTCATGGAAGGAGGATATTTTTATGGAAGAAGGTTATCACGTTATCATGTTATCACGTTATCATGTTATCACGTTATCTTGTTACGTCGAGTACACGATCCGTAAATTCACCATCAATCTAAAACGTTCACTGTGTGCTTACGCCGAACTTGTAGAATGGGAGGCAGTAGTATGTGCACTAGATAGATTAATAAAATGATTAATAACCAGCATCTCATGCTTGATCTTGACTTGACATCACTCATTACATGCGTGATTTATTGTAGACCTTTGATATTGTTGCCTGCCTTTGCTTGTTATTTGTCTTTGATCCTGTCCCTTTTCTTTGTCATACATGCATCTTTATCCTCTGTTTTCTCTACTTGCTGCTCACGACTTGCTCTAAGGGCACTCTTTTATCTCTTTTTAGATCAAGAGCTTACAGGTACCGAAGGAGCAATACTAGAATAAATTGGTGAGCAAACTTTCTGAAGATTGGAGCTGGACTATTAAACTACTTTAGCTATCTCTTGTATTTGCTTAGCTTATTGTATTTCTTTTTATCATACTTTGTATTCTTGGGCTTTATGACCCAAAGTTTGTTTATCCCAGATGTTGGATTAGTATTTGGTGAATTTATTTCATGATTATCTTTGAGTTTATTTATTATTTATGTGATTATATTCTTTGCCTGCGTGATTGTTTCTCTTGTATATTGTTGAGTTGGACTGGTACAGCTTATGGATGATGCATAATCATTCGTTGGGCATACGTTACTTTCTCGTATTCTCGTATTTTGGGAAGCGGGGCGTGACGATTTCGTTTAGACTCTAGTGATGAATTCTATAGATCATGTGTTAGTACGACGATAATCACTAATACGATAACAATATTGTACACGATACAATATAATGATTCACTAATTCACTGACACACTGATACACTGATACGATACACGAATGATTGGGGTGCCGTAGTCAGTGCTCCAATAATCATTCGATAAAACACTGGACGACACAGTCACTATATCTTTCACTACCCAAGTCAATCCCTTAAACCCCGGCTTGTTAATTATTTTATCAATACAACAATATATTATGCAATTAGAGACACTGGAAGAAGGATAGTAACAATAGAGGAACAATAAGATGATAAATTCGAACAGGACAATTATAATGATGACAATAACACATTAGGATCATGCAATGCAACATATACACTTCAACTCATGCAATACAATGATATAGGAATAGTTATATTAAGAAAATTTGGAAAACGAATTTCTGGACAGCAAGAGGTAACTGTACAAAAATCAGTTTTTTGCTGCTACAAAAATCAAAAACTAAAACCGTCAGATATTTTGAAAATTAGACTTCCACACGATTCCAACGCATATTTAAAATACAAAATCCGACAACAGTAGCTAGGTCAAACACATCATTCTTTACAGATTATATGTTTAGGCAGAAAATTGACATCATGTTATTTTGTTTTTAGAATTAAACTCAATAATAAAATCATCAAAAATATTATTTAGACTCCTAAACATATTATCTAACATTATGAAAATTATCATAGCATTATTTCAACATTAAATTACCTTTTTAATAGATTGAACATGAAACATACAAGAATCTGAAATTCTGGAAATAAAAACATAGCAGTAGTAAAATGATCTTAACTTTTGCAATATAACTTGGAATTCAGCGATTCAAGATGTTCTGGAAACTAGAGACATAGGGCTACAACTCTTATTCAGAAAGCTATTTATTTTGAGATCAAATACTTGGTCAAAAATGCTATGCAAAATCCAGACAGCAAGCAACATACAAGTTTTTTGGTCTTTTTCATGAAATAAATTGATTAAACATGATGGGTATCAATTCTATAGTCAATAAATTTCGTAATCAGCATGATGGGTGTAATAACATGATAAATAAAATTAAAAACACATGCATACACTAATTTAATATCAACCAAACATCAATCAATCAATCAAACATACAACCTAGCAATTATTTCTATAATTGATTAATTGTGTTGTGATTATATGAGTAACCCTATTATGAATACTACATGGATGTAAGAAAGATTCAATCTTGAGAGTCAATAAAGGCACGAAGTAGAGAATATTTGGGTTTGCTCGTGTAAACCCTCAGTACACTCAACAAAAAGAGATCAACAATATACGATACAATAAACAATTGGATCTACTTGCAAGAATTTCAATAAAAACTTGAATTTGATACAAGATTCAATTCAAGAGGAAAGTGACTTGCCTTATTGATGATTAATTTGAATACCAAGAATAACGGGATGAGAATCCCAGAGCAACAAACCCACGAATCCCCAAAACACGTACGATCTACGTGCAAAAGAAACTCAGCAACAACAGAGGAAGCAAAAGCCAAGAGCAATGGTAGCAATCAGTAAGCAATGGAAGGAATGGCAGCCACATCAGCAAAGCCGACGACCAGGCTGGTCGTCGACTGGCGGCGTCGACAGGTCGGAGATAGTGGCGTCGAGGCTGGCTGCTGCTGTTCGTCGATCGGAACAGTGGAGCAGCCGAGGGGGGACTTCGGGTCTGGGCGATGGCATCGAGCGGTGGTCTAGGCTGGGCTGAGGTGGGAGGCGACGGAAGGTAGAAGGAGGTTTTCGATTGCCAGAGAGGGTGGCTCGAGCGACTGAGCTCGACGGAGAGGCTGATTGGAGGGGGTGTCGGGGTTGGTCGGGGTTGGGTTCATATTGGGGAGAGAGAAAGTGGAGGGAGGAGAGAGAAACTTGAGGAGAGAGAAAAAGATGACTACAAATTGTATTTTGTATTTTTAGGATTTGTATTAGGGTTGTATTTATAGAATACAATTAGATTATTGGGTTGTTGGGTTAGGATCCAATTATAGTGGGTTTGGGTCTAGAAATAACTTCCAATTGGTTTTTGGGTTCAACAAGAGATGGGTTTGAAGACAGTATGGTTTGAATAAAATAATCACAATCAAATAGAAATACGATCAACAAGAAAATAGTCCAACAAGAAAAAAAAGAATAGCTTATTAACAAAATTTTTAATCCAATTAGATAAATAATTAACACAAATGAAAGGAATATAAATTGGGCTTGAAAATAAATTGGAATTCACCACGAAAATCCGATCAAGTACAATAATAAAATAATTCAATGGATGAACTTAAATAGATAATCAAGAATTAACAATTGATATTTACAATCATACTAAAGATAAAATTATATAACAAAATAGTGTCCAAGTTTAACAATTTTATTAAAAAACTCAAATAATAATAATATATTTGATTTAGACTCAAATATAAATATCCGATCAATAAGAAATAGAAAGTAAGATTAAAATACACCATTATTCGAAATAAATATAATTTTTGATTAAAAACACTTTTAATGAAAGATCCGAAACAAATTTAGCGTAAAATAAATTTATAAAAATCAAACTATAGCACTACAACATATATATGCCATTTGATAGCATTTTGTAAATGCTATTAAAGACATATGACAGCATTTTGCAAACGCTGTCAATGCCCCCACTGTGGTATCTCCATAGTGTTTATTGGAAACGCTATAAAATGTACAGCATTTCGAAAATGCTATAAATACGATAGCATTTTCGAAATGCTATCGTATATATAGCATTTTGAAAATGCTATCGAATATATAGCGTTTTCGAAACGCTATATATACAATAGCGTTTCGTCAAACGCTATCACATATATAACGTTTTCGAAATGCTATAAATACCTTAGCGTTTCGACAAACGCTATGGTATATATAGCATTTCGAAAACGCTATGTAAACGATAGCGTTTGTCAAAATGCTGTCATTGTTATACCGTTTCGAAAACGCTATGTCTTTAATAACATTTCGAAAACGCTATCATTTGTAAGATTTTTTTTTCTTTCAACAGCGTTTTAAAAACGCTATTTATTTTGACCTGAATGCAAAAAAAAATCTACAAGTGCATAGAAAAGTTTTGAAAATTCTCCAAAAGATATCAATTTGCTGATAGTTCAATCAATGTTGTTCTCCAGCATCAATGATCAATGCTATAAAGCTTAAGGTCGATACAGTTGTACATAAAATTCTCAGTTTCCAAAACATCAATATTTTTATATAAAAAAATTGTAACAAGAGAAATTGAGCACATTCAAAGCACATAAAGATTCAGCAGTATAAGAACCAATACGTTAACAGATTCGAAATCTATACAGAGCAACTTTTAAAGCACTTTCTGTCAGTTATGTGCAGCTCAAAACCCATACGAGCCAGAACAAAAAACCCCCTCTTCAAAGTTAATATTCATCCCAACTCCTAAAAAAAGCATACATTTTTCTACATATTTCTACGCTGATTATAGAAAACATCATTTCTTAGCATCCTTAACGATGTTGACCTCTTCCTCGCCCACGCCCGCGACCATGACCTGCAATGAGAGTTGAAGAGATGTAAAACTTCTTTTCTGATAAAATATGTAAAACAAAACATTTGATACAAATAGCGCACTAAAGCATGTAAATTCACAATCTGTAACCCATATAAACAAAGCCTGTAACATAACCATATATGTTCAACATAACACACACACGAGCATAGTTAGATCTCAAATCAGTTCCAACAACCATATTTTAGCATCAACAAGTAGGAAATACATCAATATTCCAACACCCATATATTTTTGCATACTACAATATAGAAAACACCCATATATTTCTGCATACTACAATATAGAAAACACCCATATTAAAGATCATCATAATTATACAATACATTGACTACGGTTTTCCGATCAAATGGTAATAAAGTATCAGATGGAAATTACATTTTAAGCAAATATACTATAAAACATACAAATCTCCAGTATAAACCAACCTGATGATGTCTGTGTCTTTCAAAATATCAGTCGACTCGAATGGTGGTAAAACAAAACTATCCATCTGCAGCAAGAAACATGAAAAAGAACGAGTCTGTGAAGTGCATCAAATGTATATGAATCTAAATACTAATCTTGCACACAACGATTGAATTCATATATATATATATCAATCCTCTACTTGAAACAGACAACGAGCACATAATAACCACAATACATACTCTGAACAAGTAGGATTGTTTATGTACATACGCATGCATGCACAAATTTATGTATATTCAAATGTAACCACATACATCTACACCTCCATGCCTAGAGAAACTAGTCATCAAACTGCAAAACTAAAAAAAAATACCAACCCAAACAAATCGTCCCTGGTGAGCATTATTCAAACACACACATATACCATTCATAATGGCAGTAATTAGCTTATAAGAGAAAGAACATGAGCAGATCACACAAAAACTTCATTGTTATATAATGAACATGGTGAAAAACATGAGTACCCAGAAAGGATGCATATAACCATGCATACATATGTAGGACAGTATCCAACAACAACTAAACCACAAGCCCCGAAATATGAAATAGTGCCAAGATACATATCCATCTATGCACACATCACCATATATACAAAATTCATCCATCAATATAACCAGAACTCCAAGTGAAACCTCCTGAAATAAACTGAAACTGGAGTTCCCAAGAACAAATCCCACTTCAGACAATATACATATTGTTACTAGTATTACCCAATTCAGCTCAACTTAGTTGGATCGAACCCTGTTCACAATTAATCATTAGAAATATCCAGGAAAGTATGAACTTTTCAGAAATAAAAATTTCAAGAATACGAATGTTGTTTAACAATTTTGTAAAATTGATAAAAATGAGTTTTAAATATCATTATACAACACATAAATCATAAATAAAAAATTTACGGAGTATATATTTTGAAATGACTGTAGAAGTGTTATTTAATTGTAAAAGGAAATGGTATTCTATCTTACAAGTACTTGAGATAATCTCTAAAACTAATTAGAAAGTGGAAGATTTTCATCTTAATCAAACTGTTGCTGCAGAAACAAAAAACTAAACGCTAAGAATTTAAACGTTCTCTGCATGACCAAAAGATATAAAGATTCAAGTGTAAGTTACCAATGCTCTTAAAAACAGAGCCTGCAGGTTCCCACTATTCCCGCAATGCACAAGGACCTTCATATATACTGCCTTATCCTCGCACAAATGTGTTCGAAAACCATTATAGACAACCGTGTTTTTTCCTACTTTTTCACCTTTGGAAGCATCATACATGGCCTTGCACCTGTTTAATCTAATATGGTTCCCAAATCAACATATTTTTTAAAATTGTCAAAAGCAAATATCGATAGTTTGATCTGAAGCTTACATTGTTTATGAGGTCATCTAGTGGCGACTGTGATGTTGCTACAAGGATAGTTGCAAGCTCCTCTATAACGTCTTTGGGAAGATTTTGAAGTCTACTTGTAGGATGAGCCATTGTTTTTCTGTAGAGAAGTTGCAAAATTGTATATATTTTAGTTTTATTTTAATCTTGTTATTAATTTATCTTCAATAATCTACTACTACAAATCTCTCAGAATTTGAAAACTTCTTAACTAACATTTAAAAACTTGCTTATCTAACATTTAAAAAGAGTTCATCTGTGAGGATAAATTTTTTTCAAGAAGTTGGGCAACCAGAGGAAGCTTCCTGTCAAAATGAAGCTGAAAATCTTGGAAGTTCTGAGAAAATTACTCCTGCCCATATATAGCATTTTGCCATTTTTTCCATTAAACGACTCTGGATGCTCTAAATGCCGCTTCCATGTTTGCAAGAAACTTTTGAACAGCAGCGCTATCTTTTCTGGGTCAGGAACTTTATTGGAGAAGGACACAATGAAGCTGCCATGTCAAACACATACAATTTTAGAGGAATTCATGAACGGGAACAAAATTTAGAGAGAGAATTCATTACAAAATCTAAATATCAACAACTAAAAATGGTGTAGGACCTCGAGTATCACTTAGAAGATAGCAATATAGAATAAGCACATAAGCTCTTACAACAACATTAATTAAAAAAAAAATACAATGAATGAACATATGCACGTGAATAAACATTTGGCGGCCTCGGATAATAGTGTTGGAGTTCACTATTAAAATAAAACACCTGCATCTGTTTTCACACATACGCGTTCACAACCCTAGATTATTAAGGATATCAGTGTTGGAGTTCAACCAAGAACAAGTTCTACACAAAAGCTTTTCTATGATCCTAAGTTCGTATTAAATTCCACCTCTCCTTATACTCTATCTAATGCAAGCCTAATACGCTCGCACATTACATATTTGTGCATTAGCAATGGCAACCAATTGTTACATAAAAACATAAATCATGAACTATTATTGTTTTGTTATAAAATCAATCAACAGAGGGTTGACATTATTGGAATTGGCATATGATCTACAAAATGTTCAAATCATTTGTGGAGCTTGCTATGCTTCATGGACTTTAGATACACAAATACAACTCATTCATAAATTTATTTATTTGTTTATTTATTGATTCTAATTTAGGCTCTTTTCTAATGATCAAACAAAGTCAATAATCAAAAAAATTACATGGTTTTCAATAATCAAAAAAATTTAGACACAGATACAGCTCATTCACAAAGTCAATAATCAAACAAATTGAATCCTAAGAATTGGTGGGTTTTCAATAATCAAACCTGATGCCTCTGTTAATGGATCCGGGTCCAAAAACTAGTGGGTTTTCAATGGACCCATCAGCTACCTTAGATGCTTTCTCACCCTCTACCTCCCAATCAAAATCGCCATGGCCATCGACAATGAGGAGACGGTGGGAGTGAAAGAAGTGAGCAAGCCTGACTGGGAGAGAGAGGGGGAGCGGGGATGGCGACGGTGATGGCAAAGGTCATGGCGATGGAGGGAAAAATGACGGAGGACGGAGAGAGAGAGAGAAAGTGAGTGAGAGAGGAAAACTATAGAATGAAAGAATTTGGATCGAGTGGCTAGGGTTTGGATTTTTTAATTAGAAGATGATGATGGAGAAGACGACGATGGGGAGCGGGTGAGGAGAAGAAGGTGACGACATCGTGGGGATCAGGAAGCGGGGAGGAGAAGGTGCCGATAGAGAAGACGATGATAGGGAGCAGGGAGAAGATAATTGGACTAGGGTTTGAGAACGGGGAGGAGAAAAGGAACAGTTTTTGTGATTTCGATCGTGGAGGAGAAAATGAACTGGTTTGAGAATGATTTGAATTTTTTAATTAGAATTTTCTTTTTTACCCTTACCACTTCAGTTTATTTACAGATATTATAGCATTTCTAAAACGTTGTAAAAAATACAACATTTTAAAAATGCTGTCATAGCTAAGAATAAATTTCAAAATAAATCAAAGATAACATTTTATTCAGAAATGCTATTATTGAAAACTTTCAATAGCATTTACAGTTAAATGCTATAATAAATCCGCTGTAAAAAGTCATATATGTTGTAGTGTAGAAATCCGCAAAAAATAATTATCGGCGGGAATGGACGTTACAATATCGTACGTTTATTCTCCCAAATTCATTATTTATTTATCTCTTAACTTGTCATACAAATAATTTTCATAAATTGTAGGATGAAATTCCTTTCATATGACACAAATTTTAGGATAAATTATCACATTTTAATCTTTCATCACAAAATAAATATTTCTGAATTTACATTCTTAAAGTAAATAATGTACAATAACATCTTCATCCAAATGAATTTCTCAAATTTTTATTTTACTATCTCAATTAATCCAAAGTTAGTTCATTCAAAAGAATAAAACAATTATTCTTTAAATAATCCAAAATAACCATCTTGACATACTAATCAATATGTAGAAAGGAGATATTGAACTCAATTTGAATTCCAAACTTGTACATAAACATCTCAAATATTTCACTAATATTCTAGTATAGTTTAAAATTTGACTTCAATTGAATTCTATTCAAAATATAGCTATAGGACAAAAGGAGGAGTTTTCAAAAAAGTTTCCTTTTTCCAAGCTCGAACCTAGCGCCAATAGTAAACCAACCGCAACCCGCAACAAAGGTGCCAACTCACGTTGGTGAGTCAAAGGGTCGCTTCAGCCTTTATGAACCCGATCTACAGTATGTATATTAACTTGAAATTTTCAATAACTTGATTGCTATGTATTTGTTTACAAATTTCAGATAAAAATTTCTCTAAAACTTAGTGTATCTATATAAAATAATTTATATGCCAATTTTATTGTAATACCCCGTAAAACTGAGTTATGGCAATTTTGATCCACGTGTGTTACGCACATGTATTTTGTACCGTTACGGGTATTATCCGTACTGTATTTTAATATAAATATCCTACATATTTTTTTATTTCGATTAATTATATATTTTCTGTCATCTCAAAATTCATTTTTCATCATATTTTGAGCTAACTCAAATATTTATTTTAATCTTTGTGTTTTTACGTACATTGCACGTGCTTTCAATACACGTGTCAATTACGTATATTCTATTGTTACGTATAATATTTTCTATGTGTTCCAATTATTTATTTTATAACTTGTTTGAATTCGTTTTATAAACTGAAATTCAATTTTCTCCTATTTTGATCCAAATATTTTTATACATGCAGTGCACAATTTTCTATGTACGTGTTGATTACAATGTTGTACATATAGAACTAATAAAATTTATTTTTCGTATGTTGTATTTCGATTATTTATAAATATTTCTCCCTTGATAATATTTATTTCGTATTCGAATATTTATTTTACGTGTGACGCACGTGTTGGTTGTATTCTCTTTCAAAATAAAATTTATGAAGTGTGCGTGTGTTTATTTTTATTCATGCATGAAAAATCTAATTTTAATTAAATTAAACTAGTTTTATTTAAATACACATTATATATTATAACATATGCTTTTAATTTAAATAAAAATATTAACAAATTGTGTGCACGTAGCATGCACGTGCACTTGCTTTCTCCACTTAGTTTTGGCTGGCCGAGAATGTTTGGAGAGAGAGTGGGGTGTGAGTTGAGTGAGTGGGTAGTTAATTAGGCTTAGTGGGTTAATTAAATTAACTTATTAATTAATTAATTTTTCTTTATAAACCCAACTTCCCCTTCGGCCTTCATCCGTAAAACTATAAAAAAAAAAAATTTGAAATTGTGTTCACTGTGCGGCCGAAATGCTTTGCTGGAGATTTTGATTTTTTTCTTTTCTTTTGGAGCATGATTTTTAGGAGGAGCAGTGGAAGGCGTTTTATTAGTTTTATTTGCTTGGAAAATTCTTCAAAAAGGTGGGTGCTTATTTTACTTTCTAGTTGTTTTGTGGTATGCATGATTAGTTAAATTATGTTCGAAATGAAAAGTTTGGCATGAATTCTTTGTTTTCTAAACTTGATATGTTGCATATTGTGGTGACATCTAGAGTTTTAGTAGTAGATGACATATGAGTAATTAATGCATGCTAATTGAAAATTTCGATATAGAATGGTTATATTGTAGAATTAAAATTCTATTTAGGACATGTTGTAGTGGTGTCATGTGTATTGTTGTATGCATAATTAGATTATGCATATAAAATTGTATGTGTATATAAAGTTAGTAGTTGTACCTAATAAATTGTGTAAAATTGGGGTAGGTTATAGCTCCATGGGAAGTGATATTATTTTCCATAAATTCAGAATAATTGGCTAAAAGAATAATATATTCATGTTGGTCTCTTTGAAAGAGTAGTCAATTTTACAATTTAAAGCATTATGTATAGAAGTTCTTAGAAAAATTCCTTTTTAATAAATATTGTATAACTTCACTCAAATGTAGTTAAAATCAATGAGAAATCGTTTCTGGAAATCTATGAGTATATTTTGTGAGCTTTTAATTTGAGAGAAACAAACAAAAATTGAAAAATGAATGAGAAGTTAAAAAGGTAAAGTGGAACAGAGAATTGGGTTAAAAGTAATTAAACACCTATATTGACAGGCGAGCACTTAGCTCTTATGGCTAGCGCAGGCGCAAGCGTGCCTGGCGTTGCCACATGTCGTGCGCTTGGGGATTTGGGGTCTCGGGTTCGATTCCTGCTGTGCACAGGAATGTGCTTTTTATTATTTCTTTTTTGGTTTTTTTGAGTTTTAAAAATTCGGGAAATTTTATATAAATGTTTTAAAATATTATTAGAGAAACTGAGAATAATTTCTCACTGTTTTAAGTTATATGTTTGGGAATTAAAATATTCATGTTAATGAGTTGTGAATTGATATTTAAAATGGGAAATGCATACGAATTAAGAATTAGTTGTAGAATACAAACTTAGATCTGTTCCTGGTGGAATTTCATGAATACTAATTCATTGAGTTAGGAAAATGGTTAAGGTGGTTGATAATAATATCAAGCATGATTATGAAATTAAAATCGAGTTTCTAGTGAATTAATCATAAAGAGACTTTTGTATTAAGAGATAGTGGTTTAAAGAACTTTTGTACTAGGAAATGTACTTGAAATATACTTAGACAACATGAAGAAGGTTGTATTAATCGAATGAACATTGAAGAGTTATTAAAGTGAATGATTTGGTTTGTTAACCAAGGATTTGTCTAAAAGAATTTGATTGGGGAAATGGTTATTAAATGTTCTTATAGAAGTTGAATACTTCATAAAGAAAGTGGATAAAGAGAAATGATGGTTAATGAATAAAATATTTATGTTGAGGTTGGATATAACCTATTTGATCTCTATAGTGAGATGGTTGTTGGAATCTAGAGCCTAGGTGAGACCCTTAACAACCGACATTTTTTTAATAATGAAAATTGAGAAATAACCAGTGTGGGTTAAGTTTCTCTTGAGGAGTAGCCAGTGTGGCTAACTTTTTCTCATGATGATTTAAGTCTGGTAGGGTAAGCTAGCTATAGGTTGTGATGATTATAATTAAACTTAAGGACATGCATTAAGGGGAGATGTGATGAAGTATTGGCAAACATGAGTAGGTGGGCCTTATTTGATAGTGTGGTGGGAGATAATCTCAAGAATTATCGGGGTGTGAGGAATAGCATCCAAAATCACTCGCGGTGTGGGATTTATTATCAGAATTACTGGGATCGAGGCGACGCTCATGGGATATTTGTGTGATGAGGTACCTATGACAGCACAGTGTGGGTTTCGTCTCCAGAATTATCGAGGTGTGAGGTGTGATGTCCGAAAACCACTCGCGGTAGGAGAACGACTCTAAAAAATTATCAAGGTCATATCTCGTGGTGTGGGTATTCACCTCTAGAACTATCAAGGTTACGACTCCTGATGGGAGAGCGATACCCAAGAATTATAAGGGTGGTACTAGATACTCAAAGGTTATCTAAACCTTACATTAGTCATCGTGGTAGGATTTCATAGCAAGGGATTGAACCCTGTATTGAGGAGTACGATAAGAGCTTGCCCTCGGACCTATGTAGTATGGGATGCATAGAATCCGAATAAGTATTTAGCGTCATCGTAGTATAACATCTGCATTAGGCATTAAGCCATATCATACACTGACATGTTTAGGATAGTAACTTTTTACACTTTATTGTGCATTCAAGTTTGTATTTGCTAAAGTAAGAGAATCGTTGTATTATAGCATTGCATCAGTTGTATACAACTGATGTGCCCACAGTATTCTAGTTGCAGGACTGGACTTGGCATGAACTTAAAGTCACTATGATGAGCTGTTACAAGATTGAAGGATTTTCATCATTGTATATCATGTTGTATTCATTTAAATTCCACTGCATTGATGTAATAGACAATGTTGTATAATGAAAATTTTTAATTTCCTTGTAAATTAGTACGAATTGAAGTAAAAGATTCTGTTGTGCTACGAATCACATGTAAATGGAATTTGGGGCGCTACATTTATCTTGAAGAACATAGGAATTTTCATTAAAATTGTGTGAATTGCTCATAGACATAATGCTTGAATTAGACGAATAATTGTTCCCCACACAACTAGAGTTTGATGAGTATTTATATTACCTAAATGCATACAAGAATTTAACCTCATGAGTTTATTGTGTGAAAATCTCATTACATAACAAATTCTATAGAACTCCTACACATACACACATTAATTTCACTATCTACCACACAATCATATGTAGTCATGCACAAAATAAACGTTCTAGAGCAACTATTTTACATGCAAAAATCAATTCATCATTATCTATGCTTTTCTCGTTTAAACAACACAATTTCTACATACTAGAAGTTCATGAAAAACACCCACTTCAAAAGAGACCTCCTAGTAATTGAAACCCTTGACAAAAAGTTTCAAAAATCCACCACAAGAAACCGCGAGCTCCCTCCTAGCAAATCCCGAATGCAAACAGCACCCAAGAACTTCTTGATTCTCTCTTTTTTTGTTTTGTTTTGTGTTCCTTTATGGCTAAAGCGATGGGGTATTTATATGGAAAATCAGGGAGTAGTTTTAGCAACTAACCACCCACTAACTCACTCGCACACCCACTAACCCACTCGCACACCCACTCACTAACACCACTCACAAATGCCCTCACCCTCACTCATGAATACCAGGTCAACAAGGGGAGGTTTGTAGCTTTTGTGTGCAATGCACATGTGCACGTCTTTTGTACATTTTATCATTTTATTTTCACTTTTTTTTATTTTATTCGGTTTTAAATTCTTATTCTAATAAATACTCATATTAAATTTTGTATAATTAGCCTAGTGAAATTTTTAGTGTACAACTTTGTAATAAAATAGCACATTTTGCACGTGCATAAAAGAAACACGTGTAAAGCACATGTTAATACATATTCATATATAAAATAAATTCGAGAAAACAAAAAATGTCTATAACAATCAAAATAAAAAATATGTAAAATACTTTTCATTAATTCTATATATCTATACAACAATATAATCAACTCGTGCATAGAAAACACGGGCACCTGCACGTGTAAAAAATATATTTGAGTAAAAATTGGAGAAAAATGAATTGCAATTTATGAAACGAATTCGAACAAGTTATATAATAAATAATTGATGTCACGCTCCGTTCCCAAAAAGAAGATACGGAATACAGATACGTGACTAAGTTCAGCGAATGATTTTCATCATCCATAAGCTGTCAGGATCTTTACAACATTTCACAGGAATAATAAGAGTAGGAAGCAAAAGAAGTCAACCACACATGCATAAACGAATCAATACAACAACAGAATTTACTTGAAACAAAGCTTAATAAATTTCAAATAAACCAGATCTGAACAAGTCAATAATTCTGGGTCACATTGCCCAAAGCAAAATAATCCAAGTAGCAGATACATTTATTCAAAATAAGCAACTATAAATAATAATAATAAAAGCTAGAACTCCAGGAACTAGAATCTCAAATCACCTACTCCATCAGCATCTGATCACCAAAATCTGCAATTTAGCAAATTGCATGAAGAGGAAAAAGAAAGCAAAACGTCCGTCAATGCAAGTTACGGGCCGCTTGTAGTACAGGTACAAGTACAGGGATAAAATAAACAGATATAGAGTAACAGCGGAAACAAACATAGCATTGAATAGGCATGTCAACAAAACAAGGTAAGTAACATGAATCAGGAAACAACATCAAGTAACATGATATACTAATAGGGTACAGTTAACATGCATAAACGAATCAATTCACCAACAGAATTTACTTGAAACAAAGCTTAATAAATTTCAAATAAACCAGATCTGAACAAGTCAATAATTCTGGGTCACATTGCCTGAAACAAAATAATCCAAGTAGCCGATACATTTATTCAAAATAAGCAACTATAAATAATAATAATAATAATAGCCACAGGCACTAGAATCTCAAATCACCTACTCCATTGGCAGTTGATCACCGAAAATCTGCAATTTAGCAAATTGCATGAAGAGGAAAAAAAAACAAAATGCCCGTCAATACAAGTTACGGGCCGCTTGTAGTGCAGACACAAGTACAGGGATAAACTAAATAGATATAGAATAACAGCGGAAACAAACATAGCATGAAATAGGCATATCAACAAAACAGGATAACTAACATGAATCAGGAAACAAAATCAAGTAACATGATATACTAATGGGCTATAGATAACATGTATCAAGTGTCATGTAAGCAGGTAAATAGGTAACATGTACAGGTAAGCATGTAACAGGTGTCATATTATGTCATGTTAAGTCTTGTATTTATTTCTATCTAAGTAGCACTTCATCTATCCCAAGTTTTTACTACATGGTTGCTACATTCAAACAAGTTTACATTTAGATTTCATAGTGGAGTCTATAGGGCTGTGTACTCAGGTATCAGGTAAACAGGTACAGATACAGGTATCATGTAACAGGTAATCATGCATCAGGTAGGACTATGTCCCCTCCAAGTACACCCTCCCGTAGAAAGTACGTAATTGGGTAACAGGTGGGAAACACGGTCCCCCTTCTGAGTACACCTTCTCATAAGGAATTATGTAGTCAGAAATCAGATAACAGATAATCAGAATCACATGTCAGGTAATCATATCACAGGTAACAGATAAGACATAATCAGGTGGGAAACACGGGCCCCCTTCCAAGTCCACATTTCTATATTGTCCACTATTAGATCTTTCCATTAACCCCGGCTTGGTTATTTATTATTATTATTATCAAACAGACATGTATGTGTCACAAAACAGGGAAAATAATAACATGACATGAACAAGTAACAGGTTCAGGTTGAAAGATAAACACGTACATGTGAATGACAACTCATAAAAGATTAGGACAACGAAAATTCTAGTTCAGGACAGCAAGATAGTACTGCACTAAATCTGGAATTTCCGTTGCCACAAATGTGCAAATCTGGATCCGTCACAGAATCTGGAAAATAGACTCCCGACCGAATCCAGCAAATTTATATAAGTCATATGTTATTTCACAAAAACAAGTCTCAAAATATATTTGTTTCCAGAAAACATGTTCAGTCAGAAATCAGAAGTTTGCATTCATAAACAGGAAAACTGCATAAAAACTTACTGATTAAATCCATGAAAAATCTTGGGTATTCCCTAGTATGTTTAGTAACAGAAAATAAAGTTTCATAATTTTTCATCATAGATAGCATAGTCAATTAAAATTAGAAAGCAGCAAGATACAGTAATTTTGTGAATCTGAAATCATAAACGTAGCAGTACTAAAACAGTAGTATCTTACAAAATATAAATCGAAATCCAGATTCTTCAAAAGGGTGATAAAATAGATACTGTTGGCTATAATTCATATTCACAAAGTTTTTATAAACAGCTAATAGAATCAGGTTGAAATTAATGTTCTTTACTGAACAATATAAAATTTTTGCAAGTGTAGTAGTTGTTTGCAAGCATAGAATTGGTTATAAAATCATCAATTAAATCCATAGAAATTAGCGGTTAATTCCTAATCAAGTCTAGTTGTACTCAGCAAAATATTGGATCAAAATATTATATTTAACATTAGTAGATAAATAATTAACCATACAGAATTCAAATAAAATAAAATCTGGAATTTTAAAGACATCTGTAGTAAAACCTGCAATAACTTGCAACTCACAAATCGAAACTGAGATCTGTCAGAAATTCTGGAAAGTAGACAGAATTCTCTATAATTCATATTCACAAATGCTTTTCATATACTGACCTTAATAGGGTTTAAAATTCTGAACCAAAATGAGGTACAACACAAAACAGAAATATTCTTTATGCATAAAATCAATATAGATCATATGAAACTCATCCAAATCGTAACAAATGTAAAACATGGTGTACTAGATGTCCAAGCAACATGGTATAGGGTGTTTGACAAGTCTACAACAGTTATACTACAACGAACCTATCAAACATACAAGATCATACAACACCTTATAATTCAGGAATACATGCATGTATACAAGAATTGATTATCTCTAAGTCTAAATTCATGTCGTGTGTGTAATGAGAACAACTACGGACGGATCAACACATAGAGATAAGATATAACAGGGATTTTGCACAAGAATTGTCCCTAGAACAAACCTAGACTATAGACAGTATTCATTACTTGTATTACACAACAAAAAAAATACAAGTTACTTGCCTTATAGCCGACGAAGAGAACAGAGCAAGAACAAGAATAAAGGGAACGGATTCTCAGGACAACATTCTCAACGAACGAACGACGAATGAAACCCATGAACAACACACGTGCACAAGAGAGAGGGAGTTGGGACTGGATGAGAAGACGACAGCAGCCAAGGGCGACGGTGAGAGGCTGAGGGGCTTGCTGGCTGGCGTCGGGAGAAGGAGCACAGTGCACAGGGAGGTAGGGCAGCACTGGGAGTGGTGACACTGTGAGGCAGGGGACTAGGGGTCGCAGGTAGGGTGCTGTCTGGTAGCGCTGCAAGGCGTCGTAGTAGGAGGAACACAGGGGGAGCACCGAGGTGCTGTGCTACAGGCGGTTTGTCACGCCCCGCTTTCCAAAGAGGAATACGGAATACGGATGCGTAACAAAAGCCCAGCGAATGATTTTCATCATCCTTAAGCTGTTTCAGAATTTTTACAACACATCACAGAAATAATCAGAGTCGGAAGCAAAAGGCACAACCATTCATTCATAATTGAAACAAATTACAAACAGAAATTTACTTGAAACCAAATACAATATTCTCAAATAAATCAGAGTCTGGAGAAAACAAATATCCTGGGTCACATCGCCCAATTACAAATAATATCCAAATAACCAAATACACTTTATTCAATGTTCAAGCAACAATAAAAATAATCATAATAAAGCAGAAAGCTCCAGCACTAAAACATCATCTCGCCAATACCTTCTAGCAGCTGACCATCCTGATCTGCAATAGTAAATTTGCAGGAAAAGGAGAAAATAAGAAAACAAGTACCCGTCAATTGCAAGTCGCGGGTCACAAATAATATAGAATACAAGCACATGGGAAAAAACTAACTAATAATAGGACAGTCAACTAGCATGGTATACTAACAGTACAGTTGTTTTATGTCTAAGACAGTGTCATATGGCAACTAACAGTGTCTAGTAATAATGAGCGCAGTATATCAGTGAATCAGGATAACAGTATATTAGTGAATCAGGATAACATTATATCAGTATCTGTAGTAGTATGATCAGTGTATCAGTGTAACAGTCACAGTATAACAGTCTCAGTCTAACAGTAACAGTCTAACAGTATCAGTTTATGTTCTTACAGTCTTGTGTGGATTACTAGCTAGGTAGCACTTCATGCCGCCCATACAACATGGTTGCTACAACAAACAGTTTCGCTTAGTAAGATTTCATAGTGGACCATGATGGGGCAGTGTACTTAGGTATCAGTAACTATAGCAGTAACAGTAATAGTCAGAACCTAGTGGTTCTCTTCTACTCTACACCTTCTTACATAAGAAGTAATGTAGATAGAGTCAGAAAACAGTAACAGTATGGAATACTAGTTCCCTTCCAAGTACGCATTTTCATATTATCCACTACTAGATCTTCCCTTAAACCCCGGTTTAGTTACTTTCATTATGGTTATCAAACAGACACGAATGTGTATGAAATAAGGTCAAACTAACATGGCATAATCAGGTTTAGCTTCAGGGAAACAAATAATCAAGCATGGATGATATACATTCACATATACGAGCAAAATAATCTATGTTCATAATCAGGACAGCATGACAAATCAGTACTAAAACAGTGATTCTGGTCTTTACAGAAATGCAAACCTAGATCCGTCAAAGGATCTGGAAACTAGACATCCGCAAGAATCCAACTCATATAAATAAGTTACATACTAGTTCACAACAACACAGCTCAAAACTGATTTGAATACAGAATTTAGGTTCAGCCAGGAATCAGGAAAACGAATACAACAGTATGAAAACAGCATGAAAACACCTTAAATAATTCCACGAAAAATCTGGGGTATTACCCTATAAGTCTAGACTAAAAATAACAAGTTTCAAAATATTCCAGTAGGAATAGATCTGTCGTCAAAATACAAAAGCATCGAGAAAACGCAGTTTAACGAATCTAGAAATCTCAACACTGCTGTACGAAAACTATGATATCTCACAACCAGTAAATCGAAATCCAATTCCGCCAAAAGGGTATGAAAATAGACACAATTTACTAACTTTCATATTTCACAAAGAATTTTTATACAGTATAAGGAATCATAGTGAAAATAAGATTCTTTACTGAACAGTAAGCAAAATACAGTATGAGTAAATTTTAGAAACGAGCATGAAACACCACATAAAATTTGTCTTTAAAATTCATCAAAAATTCTGGGTAGTCCCTAATATCATAATTAAATACTGACCAAAATATTAGATCAAGATATTATGTATAGAATAGTTCTTAAAAATAATTTGTTAACAAAATTAACCCAAAACAAAATCTGGAATTGTTCGACACCTCTGTACCAAAACGTTCATAACTCAGTCATACGAAATCCAAATCAAGCAAAACCAGTGAAGTTTGAAAATGGACAAAATTATCTAGAATTCATCTTTTATTTTGGAATTAAGATTCTGACTGTAGCCTGAAAACAGCAATCAAAACAGAACACCCAGTAAATACAGATTTCACACTTCAAATCTAAAACATCATAACTTATATTCATCCAAACACAAATTCACACAAATATTCACATACATGACTAAAAATCAAGATTTGGGCCAATCCTAGTTTATCACATATCAAGATTGGTGTCATGAGTCATTTATGGCCAAATTATCACAATAGAAAAAAAACCCATCAAGGAAAACACAATCTTTGGTCGTCTCTAGATCCAACTACACTATATTTGAACTTTTTGACTTGTATCAAACTAATAAATTGTAGTACAAGTCACTTGCCTGAAAGAAAACGAATCCAGCCAAAAGGAAGAGAATAACGGGAACGGATTCCCGGCAACAAACCAACGAACGGATCGATCACGAACAAGATCACGAATCCAAAGAACAATCGATCACGGACACAATCGGACGGCTGAGATTATGAGATCAATAGATCACAATATCAAGGCGATCGGATCAGATCGGACGACTTTGATCCAAGATCAAGATCAAGATCGAGATGTGATCAGTATCTTGATGATGAAAATGATGATCGGATTAGATCGACGATCGAGCGGCAACCAATCAAAGTAATCAAAGAACTCCAAGATGATGAGATCAAGATTCAACGGTCCATAATCAAAGTGACCATCAAGATGATGGATAAGATCACAATCCAAATGAACGGCTCATAATCAACAAGAAAAACTCCAAGATCATGGCCAAGATCAAGAAATCCAACGGCTCACATTCAAAAGATCAAAACTTCCATGAACAAACCCATGATGATGATGATCATGATGAAGATCGACGGTCCAAAATCAATCCATCCAAACCAATACAATAGTAACCCATACGAACACCTACTCTCCATGGTGGTTCGCTGTTGCTGGTCGACGCCGGGAGGATCCGCACATGGAGGTCGGCGGAGCACTGGCGGCAGCGCTCAGGGAGAGCAGCGCGGCGCCGAAGGGGGGGGTCTGGCTGGCTGGCTGCGAGGTGGGGTGCAGTCGCGGCGTCGTGGTCGACTCAGGGAGGCGGGGGCGGTTGCGACGCAGGAGGGCCAGGGAGGAGGGGGCGGCTGCAGGCGCTGGCTGGTCTGAAGCTTGCCTGCAGTCGTGGGATTTGTTGCTGCGCTGGCGCGATGGATGAGGCGGACGGATGAGATGAGGGAAAGATGGGGAGAGCGGAAGGGGCCGAGCGAACAGCAGAGAGGAGGGGCGGCGCATGCATGGGGTAGATGAAGCGGTGGGGAAACAGGGTATTAAATAGGGTAAGGGAAAATAGGTTAGGCTGTATATGGGGTGGAACGGGTTTGGGTAGTATTCGGGTTGTAGGGTTAACAGCAGTAACGGGTCTGGGTTGAATGGGTTCTAACGGGTAGGGAAAAAACTTATCGGGTTGGGTAGTTAAGGCAACTGGGTTTGGTTGGTTAAAAATGGGTATGGGTATTAAATGGGTATTGAGTTTAATAGAAATCCAATAAGAAAATAGGGTTTTAATAATTCAATAAAATAATGCATACAAATATTGTTTCTAATAAAATGCAAATTTTCATTACAAAATATAATTTATACAATTAGTAGGTAAAATGAATTTTTAATAACTAGTCAAAATAACAATAATAATAATAAGAGTAATAGTAACAAAAATAAGAATTGTATTCAATATAAAATAATAGAAACTAGTTACAAACAAAATTATTGATCGAAAACAGATTTTGAAATTGAAGATCCAAAATAATACATTTCGACATAAGAATTTGAAAACCGGAAAAAGAATTTACGAAAATTTTTAGAATACAGAAAATATACAAAAATACATTTTTAGGAAAACATGGGTTACACAGGTTGCTAAGGCGTCGGGGGAGGAAGGAGATAGGCGGAGGAGCACCGGAAGAACGGGGTATAAGGAGGAGCGGCTAGGGTTAACGAGGATGAACAAGGGGTAGATATAGGTAGTATATATAGGTAGTATTAGGGTTAATATTGGGCTTAATGGGTTGGGTGTAGCAAATAGGTACTGGGTTCGGGGTTGGGGTGTTATTGGGTGTTGGTTGGTAATGGGTTATAGGGTTAATGGATCCAAGAAGAACTGGGTAGGGTTTAATTTGGTATTGGAATATATAGGTAGAATATAGGGTGATCCAAAATGAGATGGAAAACAAAGAGAACAAATAAAATAGGGCATGAATATTTATAATTAGAATAAAAAATAATGGCTTGATCAAACAGAGATGAATTAATGACGGACAAATGAATCAAGAAGAGCAAATAGAAGACGACGAATCAAGTAGATGAATATATAGAGAATGGAGATCCAAAACAATGTCCAAAAAGTGATACAAGATGAACAAATACCTAAAAAGAAAAATATATAAAAAAATACAGAAGATGAAAAACAGGGGTTACAAATCCTACCCACCTAACAAGAAGACTTTCGTCCTCGAAATTCAAACAAGAGGTACGTAAGGTAACCATGAAAAGAAAAGAAAGAACAAAACAAAAGGCTACACAAACAGATAAGGGAACTTTTACTGAATCTCCTCCTCCAACTCCCAAATCGACTCACCCGGCGAGTGAGGATTCCAAGAAACATGAACCGGCTTGATGACCTTGTTCTTAAGCACTTTCTCCCGTCGATCCAAAATAGCAACTGGCAGAATTTCACAAGTCAAATCCGGCCGCACGGTCAACTCAGAATAGTCGATCCGGTGGCTCTCATCTCAGGATATATCTCCTGAGTTGTGAGACATGGAAAACATCGTGCACTCCTGATAAAACCAGTGGCACTGCAAGACTATAGGTCACCTTCCCTACCCATTCCACAATGTGAACAGTCCAATAAACCTAGGACTGAGCTTGCCCCCACCGCCAAACCGAATGACACCTCACCAAGGTGATACCTTTAGGAAAACATGGTCACCAACCTCAAACTCCAAAGCTCTCCGATGGACATCAGCTCATCATCGCTGCCTATCCTGAGCTGCCTGCAAGTGCTTCCTGTTCTGAGTCACCACATCAACTGTTCTGGTGATCAACTCCAGACCTAACAACTTTCTCTTACCAATGTCATCCCAGCACACTGGTGATCTGCACTTCCATCCATAAAGTGCCTCAAACGGTGCAGCTTTAAGACTGGCCTGAAAGCCGTTATTGTACGAGAACTCTACGAGATGCAAATGGTCCTCCCAAGATCCACCGAACTGTAGCATACAGGACTTCAACATGTCCTCAAGAGTCTGGATGGTCCTCTCTGACTGTCCATCAGTTTGGGGATGAAAAGTTGTGTTGTACTTCAATTTACTCCCCAAACTACTCTGAAGACTCTCCCAGAATTGAAATCTGAATCTCGTATCCCTGTCGGATACAATACTGACTGGAACCCCATGAAGTTTGATGATCTCTTGCATGTACTTCTCAGCTAGGCTCTCAGTAGACTGTTCGGCTCGGAAGGGAATGAAGTGAGCACTCTTCGTTAGTCAGTCGACAATCACCCAAATGGCATTGTGACCCTTAGGACTCCTCGGCAAAATGGTCACAAAATCCATAGTGATATGTTCCCACTTCCACTCCGGAATGGGAAGCAGTTGAAGAAGTCCGGCGATTCTCTGATGCTCTGCCTTCACCTGCTGACAGACTAAACAATGAGACACAAACCGAGCCACAACCTTCTTCATACCATGCCACCAGAAATGAAGTTTCAAGTCTCGGTACATCTTAGTACCTCCAGGATGAATAGAATACGATGACTGGTGGGCTTCCTCAAGCACCCTCTGTCGAACTTCACCCTTCGGAACACACAACCTGGACCCAAAATGAAGCGATCCATCAGCATGAATAACCATATCCGTTCTGGAACCAACACTACAACTGCACTTCACCAGCCTGAGCCTCTTTGATCTGATCAATAAGAGACGACTGAAGCTGGAGCACCAAATAACTCCGATCAGAACTCGGCAACAACACATCCAACTCCAACCTTCGCATATGCTCAACCAAATCTCTCTGCTGAGTCAGGAACAAAGTTTCCGGTCTCCTGCTTAAAGCATCTAGCACCAAGTTCACTCTACTAGGATGGTATTGCAAACTGATGTCATAATCGGCCATCAGCTCCAACTAATGCATTTGTCTCATGTTCAACTCCTTCTGGGTGAAGATGTACTTGAGACTTTTGTAGTCTGTAAAGATCTCCACTCGGTCCCCAAGTAAATAATGTCTCCATAGCTTCAAAGCAAAGATCACTGTCGCTAACTCCAAGTTATGAGTCGAATAGCTCTTCTCATGCGGCGTCAACTGCCTCGATACATAAGCAACGACTCGGCCCTTCTGCATCAGAACTGCTCCAAGACCCTTACCCGAAGCATCACAGTGAACTACATATTCGCCTGAAACATCTGGAATAGTCAACACTAGCGCTGACGACAACCTGTTCTTCAACTCAGCAAAAGCCTCACTGCAAGCCTAAGACCAACAGAACTTCTGATCCGTCCCTGTCAGCTTATTCAATGGTCCTGCTATCTTTGAAAAATCTTGGACGAATTTTCGATAATAGCCAGCTAGACCATGGAAACTCCTCACCTCTGAAACTGACATGGGAACTGGCCAATCCTTCACAGCTTCAACCTTGGACGGATCTACTGAGATACCATCGCCAGAGATAATGTGCCCCAAGAAGGTAACTCTGTCGAGCCAAAACTCACACTTGCTGAGTTTTCCATAGAGTTGATTCTCCCTCAAAGTCTGCATAACCAACCTAAGATGCTCAACATGATCTTTCCGGTTCCGAGAATACGCCAAAATATCATCAGTGAAAACCACCACAACTCTATCTAAGAACTGGGAAACGACCTTGTTCATAAGACTCATAAATACAGCTAGTGCATTCGTGTGGTATCACAAGATACTCATAGTGCCCATATCTGGTCCTGAACGCAGCCTTCTGTACATCAGTCACCCTCACTTTGACCTGATAATACTCGAACGAAGATTCAACTTCGAGAAAATAGCTGCTCCGCTCAAGTAATCAAATAAGTCATCGATCCTGGACAGCGGATACTGGTTCTTCACAGTAACAATGTTCAGTTCCTGATAATCAACGCACAGTCGACGACTACCATCCTTCTTATTGACAAAAAGGACTGGAGCACCCCACGGCAAAACACTCGGTCTAGTGAACCCCAAATCAAGTAACTTCTGAATCTGCACCTTAACCTCTGCTAACTCAATCGGTACCATCCTGTAGGGACTTTTCGATATCGGCGCCGTATCTGACTGAACTTCAATACCGAACTCCACATCCCTATTAGGGGATAAGCCAGGCAACTCCTCTGGAAAAACATCCAGGAAATCTCGCACTACTAGAGGCGTAGCCTCACAGCCTGAATGCAATTCCATCGCACAAACCTCCTGATCAACTGCAGTCTCAGCTATGCCAAGGGGTGTCTCCTCGGCATGGAACTCAAACTCTGCGCGACCTAGGATTCAGAATACAACTATCTTGGCACAACAATCAATACTGGCATGAGACTCACCCTAACCAATCCATACCGAGAATGATGTCGAATCTTAAATTCCCGATTACAATCAGGTTAGCCTTGAAATCTGTGCCGCCAATAACCACGGGACTCTGCCTACACTCCTAGGAACAAATGACAACACCACCACCTGTCACAATGTTCCAAGCCTCTAACTTGATGCTGCACTGCAACTGATCTCGAGCCACAAACCGAGAAGAGACGAAGGAATGGGTTGCCGCGGAATAAAAAAGAACATAAGCAGGAAAAGAACAAACAAGGACAACACCTAAGATAGAATCAAAAGCAAGAGGAAAAAAATTGATGATCAAGGGTGAGGAAAACACAATGCAGAAGGATAACATGAAAGAATAATGCAAGACAAACAAAAGGAAGAAAAAGAAGAAACAAAAAGAGGAACAACAAAACAATAACAAAAAACAAAATATACCTGTAACAACTTCTTCTGTTGTCTCAGCATCAGCAGCTATCAGGTTGAAAGCCTGACCTCTCTTGGGAGCAGCGGTACTCCGACCGACGATATGGTGCTGAGGAGGAAGAGGTGGCCTAACAGGACCACGAGCTGGGGTTACCTACTGAACTGGACCCCTGGCTGGAAGAGCCATCCTCTGCTGTGGGCAGTCCCGCACAGAATTGTCAGCAGCACCACATCCGAAGCACCAGTGGTTGGCACGCCTACAGTCCCTGCGATCATGCCCAGCCAGCTGGCAGAAGTCACAGAACCTGACTCCCCTGGGAGAAGCAGAAGAGTAGGGAGTCTCCCTGGTAGGATGGGCTGGGATAGCCCTCCGAATCGGTCCACCAGAAGGCCTAGCAACAACAGAGTGCGGAACAGTCCCTCGGGAAGGAGTCAACCTACCACGAGCCTACTCCTGAGCTCAAGATGCCCCAAGAGCCTCAGCATAAGTACGCAAGCGAAGGGAGATGAGCTGCACCCGAATGTCTTGCTCAAGTCCCAGCGTGAATCTATGAGCCATATCCTCTTCGTTCGCTACAAAAACAGCTGCGAAGCGACTAAGTCTGGTAAATTCTGCTGCATACTCATCTACTGACCTGGAGCCCTGTTTCCAAGAAAGTCTCATGTTACAACATTGCATGAACAATATGTAACAAAATTCTAAAATAGAATAACAACCAACCTGTTTCAGGGCCAGGAACTGTTGCTCCATTTCCACTCGAGTGCTGCTAGGGAAGAACTTCTTCAAGAAGATCCTACTGAACGTGGCCCAAGTGACAGGACGTTCGAGCCTTTCGGACTCGAACCTTCACCAAATGTGGGCCAGATCCACCAGCTGAATGGTCACCACATTCACTCAGCATCGGCACCTCGCACTACCAAAAGCAACTGCTCAGTCCTGATCAGCCATTGTTCGGCCTCCACAGGCATCTCAGTATCGGAGAATTCTGTCTGGATGCAGCCTCATGAAATCTGTGACTGTACCTGGATGAGGAGGGAGAGCTACCTGCATAGGCATAGCGGGAGGTAGAACTCAAGCAGCTTTCAAAGCAGCCATCACAAAGTCACTGTGGTTTTGTTGCATATTGGTCAACCGTTCCAACACATTGGTAATGGGCTCAAGCTCGAGATGATCTTCCTTAGAACGAGAAGTGGAACCTCTACGAGCCATTGTCTGCACAAGATCAAAAAAATCAGCATCCAGATCAAAGTTGATTATAATTCATTCATGTATGCATGGTCTGTGTACTATTGTGCCGATCCCAGATCGAGCCAAGCTAGTCTAATATATCAGTCAAACTAATACATTAGCTAAACCTGGGCTCTGATAACAATAAAAACCTTGTCACGTCCCGCTTCACAAAAAGGAGATACGAAATACGGATACGTGACTAAGTCCAGTGAATCATTTTCATCATCCATAAGCTGTCAGGACCTTTACAACATTTCACAGGAATAATCAGAGTAGGAAGCAAGAGAAGTCAACCACGCATGCATAAACGAATCAATACACAAACAGAATTTACTTGAAACAAAGCTTAATAAATTTTCAAATAAACCAGATCTGAACAAGTCAATTATTCTGGGTCACATTGCCCAAAACAAAATAATCCAAGTAGCAGATACATTTATTCAAAATAAGCAACTATAAATAATAATAATACTAGCCAGAACTAGAGGAACTAGAATCTCAGATCACCTACTCTATCGGCAGCTGATCACCAAAATCTGCAATTTAGCGAATTTCAGGAAGAGGAAAAAGAAAACAAAATACCTCTCAATGCAAGTTACGGGCCGCTTGTAGTGCAGGTACAAGTACAGGGATAAAATAAATAGATATAGAGTAACAGCAGAAACAAACATAGCATGGAATAGGCATGTCAACAAAACAGGATAACTAACATGAATCAGGAAACAAAATCAAGTAACATGATATACTAACGGGGTACAGGTAACATGTATCAAGTATCATGCAAGCAGGTAAACAGGTAACATGTACAGGTAAGCATGTGACAGGTGTCATATTATGTCATGTTAAGTCATATATTTATTTCTATCTAGGTAGTACTTTATGCATCCCAGGTTTTTACCACATGGTTGCTACATTCAAACAAGTTTACATTTAGATTTCGTAGTGAAGTCTATAAGGCCGTGTACTCAGGTATCAGGTAAACAGGTACAGGTACAGGTATCATGTAATAGGTAATCATGCATCAGGTAGGACTATGTTCCCTCCAAGTACACCCTCCCGTAGAAAGTATGTAGTTGGGTAACAGGTGGGAAACACGGCCCCTTTTTTTAGTACACCTTTTCAAAAAGAAGTATGTAGTCAGGAATTAGATAACAGATAATCAGAACCACATGTCAGGTAATCATATCACAGGTAACAGATAACAGATAATCAGGTGGAAAACACCGACCCCCTTCTAAGTACACATTTCTATATTTTCCACTACTAGATCTTTCCCTTAACCCCGACTTGGTTATTTATTATTATTATTATCAAACAGGCATGTATGTGTCACAAAACAGGGCAAGAATAACATGGCATGAACAATTAATAGGTTCAAGTTGAAAGATAAACACATACATGTGAAAGACAACTCATAAAAGATTAGGACAACGAAAATTCTAGTTCAGGACAGCAAGATAATACTGCACTACATCTGGAATTCTCGTTGCCACAAATGTGCAAATCTGGATCCATTAGAGAATTTGGAAAATAGACTCCCGACCGAATCCATCAAATATATATAAGTCATACGGTATTTCAAAAAAAACAAGTCTCAAAACCAATTTGTATCCAGAAAATATGTTCAGCCAAAAATCAAAAGTTTGCATTCATAAACTGGACAACAACATAAAAACTAGTTGATTAAATGCAAGAAAAATCTGGGGTATTCCCTAGTATGTTTAGTAACAGAAAATAAAGTTTCATAATTTTTAAACATAGATAGCATAGTCAATTAAAACCAGATAGCAGCAAGATACAGTAATTTTGTAAACGTGAAATCATAAACGCAGTAGTACTAAAACAGCAATATCTTATAAAATATAAATCAAAATCCAGATCCGTCAAAAGGGTGATAAAATAGAGATAGTATGCTACAATTCATATTCACAAAGTTTTTATAAACAACAATTAGAATCAGGTTGAAATTAAGGTTCTTTACTGAACTGTATGAAAATTCTGCAAGTATAGTAGTTGTTTGCAAGCATAGAATAGGTTATAAAAAGTCATCTATTAAATCCATGAAAATTAGGGGTTATCCCAATCAAGTCTAGTTGTACTCAGCTAAATATTGGGTCAAAATATTATCTTTAACATCAGTAGAAAAATAATTAACCATACAGAATTCATATAAAATAGAATCTGGATTTTTAAACACATCTGTAGTAAAACCGCAATAACTTGCAACTCACAAATCGAAATTGAGATCTATAAGAAATTTTGGAAAGTAGACAGAAATCTCTATAATCCATATTCACAAATAATTTTTATATAATGACCTTAATACGGTTTAAAATACTGAACAAAAACGAGGTACAACATAAAACAGAAATATTCATTACGCATAAAATCAACATAGATCATATGAAACTCATCCAAATCATAATAAACGTGAAATATGGTGTACTAGATGTCCAAGCAACATGGTATAGGGTGTTTGACAAGTCTACAACGAGCTATACCACAACGAACCCATCAAACATACAAGATCATAGAACACCTCATAATTCACGAACACATGCATGTATACAAGAATTGATTATCTCTAAGTCTAAATTCATGTTTTGTGTGTAATGAGACAACTACAGATGGATAAACACATTGAGACAAGATGTAACAAGGCTTTTGCACAAGAATTGTCTCTAGAACAAACCTACACTACAGGCGGTATTTAGTACTTATATTACACAACAAAAAGAATACAAGTTACTTGCCTTATAGCCGACGATGAGAACAGAGTAAGAACAAGAATAACGGGAATGAATCTCTGGGCAACAATCTCAACGAACGAACAACAATCGAAACTCACGAACAACACACGCAAGTAAGAGAGGGGGAGTTGGGACTGGATGAGAAGACGACGGCAGCCAAGGGCAACGGCAGGAGGCCGAGGGGCTTGCTAGCTGGCATCGGGAGGAGGAGCACAACACACAGGGAGACAGGGCGGCGCTGGGAGTTGCGGCACGGTCGCGGTGGGTGCTGTCTGGTGGTGCTGCAGGGCATCGCGGTAAGAGGAGCACAGGTGGAGCGCCGGGGTGCTGTGCTGCAGGCGGGTGCTAGGGCATCGGGGGAGGAAGGAGAGAGGCAGAGGAGCATTGGGAGAACAGGGTATAGGGAGGAGCAGCTAGGGTTAACGAGGATGAACAGGGGGTAGATATAGGTAGTATCAGGGTTAGTATTGGGCATAACGGGTACTGGGTTTGGGGTTGGGGTGTTATTGGGTGTTGGTTGGTAATGGGTTATAGGGTTATTGGATCCAAGAAGAACTGGGTAGGGTTTAATTTGGTATTTGAATAATTAAGTAGAATATAGCGTGATCTGAAATGAGATGGGAAACAAAAAGAACAAATAAAATAGGGCATGAATATTTATAATGAGAATAAAAAATAATGGCTCGATCAATCATAGATGAATTAATGATGGACAAATGAATCAAGAAGAGCAAATAGAAGACGACGAATCAAGTAGATGAATATATAGAGAATGGAGATCGAAAACAAGGTCCAAAATGAGATACAAGATGAATAAATAGCCAAAAAGAAAAATACATCCAAAAATACAGAAGATGGAAAACAAGGAGTTACAATTGAACACGTAGAAATTTTTTATAATATTCCAAGTAACGGTATAATATACATAATCGACACTTGTATTGAAATTACGTGCAATGCACGTAAAAACACAAAAATTAAAATAAATATTTAAGTTGGCTCAGAATAGGATAAAAATGAATTTTTAGAAGACATAAAATATATAAATAATTGAAATGCAGAAATACGTATGACATTTATATTAAAGTACGTTACAGATATTACTTGTAACAGTACAAAATACATGTGTGTAACACCCGTGGAAAAAATTATCATAACTCAATTTTGCGGGGTGTTACACAGAGTCTTTTTAGTTGCAAGACTACTGGATCGTGAAAGCAGGAGACTCGAGCTGCGTGGAACATTCAAGTGGAGAATGTATTTTGTGTAGTAAATTTTATTGATGTAATTCGTGATGTAAAATTTATGTAAGATTGTACTGTACAATATAACTTTCTCGAATGGAATAAAAGTTTTTAATTTCCTGTATTTTCTGTGTTGTGAGACTAGTTGAAGTAAAGATTCTGGCTTGTGTCTCAAGTTTCCTGGGTACAGAACTCGATGCGCTACAATGACAACTTATCAGCACAGAGAAGAATTACTTCAATGCTGAAAAAATACAAAGGACTTCATTTCAATATCAAGAAGACTCGAAACAAGCTCTTCCAATAACTCGTTGACTCCAAACAGTGAGTTCACCGCCCTGCTATCGGCTCAAGCTCCCTCTGCAACTCGTTGGCTCCAAACAACGAGTTCAACACTCTGCTTACCGCTCGAGCTCCATCACCAACCCGTTGGCTCCAATCAACGAGTTCCTCGCTCTACTCCTAGCTCGAGCTACTTCAATAACTTGTTGGCTCCAAACAACAAGTTCAACGCTCTGTTCTCACCCGAGATCCATCAACAACACGTTGACTCCAAAGAACAAGTTCAAAGCTCTGCTCTCCACTCGAGCCCCATCAACAACTCATTGACCCCAAAAATTGTGTAACGCCCCGAATTTCATTTACATGTAATTCGTAGCACAACACGATCTTTTACTTCAAATTCGAACAATTTTACAAGGAATTTAAAACTTTTTCATGACACATGTTGTTTTACAAAAATACACAGCGGAAGTCATAAAAAAATATAAAACTCTAATATTCAACAACTTTAATCTGGAAATAATTATCAGCTTCAATTCATCTTTGTGTCTTATGCTAATCCAAGTCCTGTCCTGGAAAACTGTTGGCACGTCAGTTGCATACAACTGACGTAATGCTATAATACAACCGATTCTCTTACTTTAGCAAACACAAACTTGAATGCATAATAAAATATAAAAAGTGACTATCCTAAACATGTCTATGTATGATATGACTTAATGCATAATACAGATTTTACACTACGATGATACTAATGCATACTTGTTCGGATTCTATGCATTCCACACTATATAGGTTCGAGGGCAAGCCCTTAAATGTAACATCCCAGAGAAATTATAGAATATACATATATATTTTTTTCATTTTTGAACGTGCGACGCACATGCAATTTTATTTCATTTTTGGTTTCTAATTTTTTTTCTAAGTTATGCACCAATTTCTCTTATTTATTTTTTGTCTCATTTTATTATCTATTCTAAATTAAAGTCCATAGGCCTAAAAAACTAATTTAAGCCAACTAGAAAATTAAAAGCCCAAAATTTAATTCTTTATTAAATGCTTTTTCAAGAGAGAAAAGTGCAACCAAATTTGTCTTGTAACAAACTAGTAACAACTAACAAATAACAAAATATAAAATAAATGAGAAAGAGTGTGCACATGGGGTGCACATGCACGTGTTGTGCACCCCAAGCAAGTGGCCGGCCTTGGAAAAGAGAGAGGGAGAGTGGAGGGGAGATGTGGGTGAGTGGGTTGTTGTGTGAAGTAGTGGGATCATTCTCTACCACAAAAATGTCTTATAAATACCTACATCTCTTCATTCACATTTGCACAAAAATAATTAATTCAAAAGGAGAGAAAAAGGAAGAGAGCAAGGAGAAAGAGTGTTCGGTTTTTCTTTGTGTGGTTGGAGGCTAGTTTGGAGGAGAAGAGCAATCGGTGTGGAGTTAGGAGCTTTCGTTTTAGGAGTTCTAATTGCATTTTTATCAAAGATGTGGGTGATTTCCTTACTTTCTAGATAAATTGTAGTGTGCATACTTAAGTAGTTGTGATGATTATGTAGCATGAATTTAAGACTTCTAGTGTGGTTATTTTGCATGTGGTATTGATTTTGTTAGTAGCAATTTCATGCTATATGGAAGGATTCTTATTAATTTTTCATGTTAGTAACTTGAAAATACAAATAGAGTTATGGAGGTGTTGTTGGGTACAAGTTAGTGTGCCATGATTGAGTTGCATGAATTGAAATTGATCTTTTATGCAAAAATAGTTAATTTATACAAACAAGTTTGGTAAACAATAAGGAGAGTTGTAGATTAATGGGAGATAAGATATTCTCATGAAATTGATAATAAAAAAAAGAGGAAATATATATATATTTTTTTCTTCTGAAATGATGAATTGGGTTTGAAAGAAGTAGTTTTATTAATAAATGAAAATGTATGGTTATGTTGTTTCTAAAACTCACCATTTTACAATATGTATGTATAAAAGTAATTTTTATTGTGGTTAGAATTAGTAAACAAATATTTTTGGATATTTTAGTTATAATTTGCAAACTATTAATTTGGGAAAACAATTAAAATTGTAGAACAATTGAGAAATTAAAATAGAAGAAAAAACAGAGATTAGGGTTATAAGAAATTAAACCCATGTATGAACGGAATTGGCCCTTGGCATTTGTGGCTAGTGCGTGCGCATTGCGCCACACGTCGCCACGTGGTGCTCTCGCTGGGCAAGGGGGTTGTGGGTTCAAATCTGCATATGCACATAAATGTGCATTTTTGTGATATTTTGGGTTTTTTTTTTTTTTTTTTGGGGGGGGGGGGGGGGGGGGGGGGGTGGTTGACTTTTTAAAATTTGGGACAAAATTACAAGATTAATTCTAGATATTATTTAGACAATTAGAAATAATTTCTCACTGTTTTGAGTATATATTGGGAGCCTAAAAATTTATATTCTTGCTAAGGAGTTATGTGTTAATATTATAATAAGAAACATAGTTGGGTTGATTAAATTGATTAAAGAAATTGAACACTTTTAAGAGATATCGTGAATATGACCTTTTGGGCTTAGGAAAAGTAATTGGAGTGATTGAATAATTGAATTAAAATACGAACAAAAGATTTTCTAATGAATTGTGTTATTAATCTATAGAACTTGGTATTAGAAAAATTTCTATTCAAACAATACTTGGTTAATGTGAGAAGTTTTATTAATAAAAGAATGTGAGAAATTGTTGAAGTAATCAATTTCGGCGAATCATTCAACTATTGGTCTTCAAGGAGTGGTTTGAAGGCATTGTTTTCTAAATGTTATTAATGGTAGTCAATTATTGCATGATAAAAAATTATGAAGATAATGGATTAAGAGAATGAGTATTGAATAAAGAACGAGAGATTTATGTTGAAGTTAGTCATGACCTAATTGATCTCTATTCATGAGAGGGTTGTTGCAATCTAGATGCTAAATGAGACTCATGTGCCAGAAAGTGATGAAATGATTAATTAATTTGAGAAGTGGCCAATATGGGGTCATCGTTCTCGGTATTGTGAAGACCAGTAGGAGGGTAAACCAGCATCTAGGTTGTGATGATGTTAATTAAACCTAGGGAAAGGCACTAGAAGAAGATAAGGTGGAAACAACGACGAACAGGTCCGGTAAAGGATGTGCAGCTCCTATGGGTCCGAGATCGAGGAGTACGGCCGGTAAATCCATGTATATGGGCTAGGGGTACATTTATCTATAATCAAAAAGGTCGGTAAAGAGATTGCAGTCCCTAGGAATGTTCGGGACTGACAAGATACGCCCGGTAAATCCACTGAGGTTGGCTAGGGGTAGGCCTGGTTCGTAGTTGTGAGAGATCCACTTGCTAGGGTTCATGGCTGAGGATACGACCGGTAAATCCACTGAGGTGGGCTAGAGGTAGGCCGGTAAGGTCCAATATCCTGGGGGTGTGACTATTCGGTGACTACGCGTTGGAGTACATTCACTGGGTTAGGTTGCATAGCATGGGATATAAACCATATAATGGAGAGTACCTAAAGGTCTCGCCCTCGCACCTATGTAGTATGGGATGCATAGAATCCGAACAAGCATGCATTAGTGCATCGTTGTGTAAACAACTGCATTAGGCATCTAAGGCATAACATACACTAACATGTTTAGGATAGTTACCTTTACACTTTGTAATGATTCAAGTGTGTGGTTGCTAAAGTAAGTAAATCGTTATCTTACAGCATAGTGAGGATCGCTGTTTTATAATATTGCGTCGGTTCTAAACAACTGACATGCCCACAATTTTAAATGCAGGCATTGGATTTGCAAGGAGATACAAAGATGATTGATGCTAAAGATTACTTTCTGTTTTAAGTTGCTGATGTTTAAATTGTACATTTATATCATGTTGTACCACATTTAATTTTCGTTGCGTTGTTGTAAAAGAACTTGATGTAATAAAAGTTTTCAAATTCCTTTTAAAATTGTACGAAATTATGTAACTATCATTGTTGTGCTATGAATTACCATATGTTGGAATTCGGGGCATTACAGAGTGGCATCAAAGCCCAACATCAATGTGTAGTACAAATTTACGAGGACGACACATTAGGTGGACATTAAAATATGAGTTCAGCTTATATAGATTTAAATGTAAGTAGTTTACATTTGTGTTGCTCTATATGCTGAGGTTTCTCCTAATTTTTTCTATACGATGGCTAATCATCATGACCCGGAGGATGAAGTAGAATGGTTCTATCCCGACGAAGAAGAACCCACAGAATAAGAAGACCTAGAAGAAATAGAGGAAGAACTGCCTGAATCCCTGGAGATTACTCCACCTTCACCTGATTCCTCAGATGAGTCCTAAGACGAAGAACTAGTTCAAGGCGACCAAGGCTGCGTTGTTGCTTCTTTTTGGAGGAAATTGGATACCAAGAAGTGGAGAGTAAACCACTTGGAAGCACAGTGGGCGGAAGACAGGGAGCGCATCCTAGCATTGAATTACCAAGTATGGGAACTTGAGATGCTCCGACACAGGAATGCCCGACACTTCACCCAACTGGACAACAAAACTTGTTGGGGGGGGGGGGGGGGGGGGGGGGGAGGCTGACTTTTTAAAATTTGGGAAAAAATTATTGGATTAATTCTAGATATTATTTAGACAATTAGAAACAATTTCTCACTATTTTGAGTATATATTGGGAGCCTAAAAATTTATATTCTTGCTAAGGAGTTATGTGTTAATATTATAATAAGAAACATAGTTGGGTTGAATAAATTGATTAAAGAAATTGAACACTTTTAAGCGATATCGTGAATATGACCTTTTGGGCTTGGCAAAAGTAATTGGAGTGTTTAAATAATTGAATTAAAATACGAACAAAAGCTTTTTCTAGTGAATTGTGTTATTAATCTATAGAACTTGGTATTAGAAATTTGTATTCAAACTATACTTGGTTAATGTGAGAAGCTTTCTTAATAAAAGAATGTGAGAAATTGTTGAAGTAAACAATTTCGGCGAATCAATTAACTATTGGTCTTCAAGATGTGGATTGAAGGCATTGTTTTCTAAATGTTATTAAAGGTAGTCAATTATTGCATGATCAAAAATTATGAAGATAATGGATTAAGAGAATGAGTATTGAATAAAGAACGAGAGATTTATGTTGAAGTTAGTCATGACCTAATTGATCTCTATTCATGAGAGGGTTGTTGTAATCTAGATGCTAAATGAGACTCATGTACCGGAAAGTGATGAAATGATTAATTAATTTGAGAAGTGGCCAATATGGGGTCATCGTTCTAGGTATTGTGAAGACCGGTAGGAGGGTAAACCAGCATCTAGGTTGTGATGATGTTAATTAAACCTAGGGAAAGGCACTAGAAGAAGATATGTAGAAACAACGGCGAACAGGTCCGGTAAAGGATGTGCAGCTCCTATGGGTCCGAGATCGAGGAGTACGGCCGGTAAATCCATGTATATGGGCTAGGGTACATCTATCTATCATCAAAAAGGTAGGTAAAGACATTGCAGTCCCTAGGATGGTTCGGGACTGACAGGATACGCCCGGTAAATCCACTGAGGTTGGCTAGGGGTAGGCCTGGTTCGTAGTTGCGAGAGATCCACTTGCTAGGGTTCATGGCTGAGGATACACCAGGTAAATCAACTGAGTTTGGCTAGGGGTAGGCCAGTAAGGTCCAATATCGTCGGGGTGTGACTCTTCGGTGACTACGCGTTGGAGCTATATTCAATTGGTTAGGTTGTATAGCATGGGATATAAACCCTATAATGTGGAGTACCTTAAGGCTTGCCCTCGGACCTATGTAGTATGGGATGCATAGAATCTGAAAAAGCATGCATTAGTGCATCGTTGTGTAAACAACTGTATTAGGCATCTAAGGCATAACATACACTGACATGTTTAGGATAGTTACCTTTACACTTTGTAATGCATTCAAGTGTGTGGTTGCTAAAGTAAGTAAATTGTTATATTACGGCATAGTGAGGATCGCTGTTTTATAATATTGCGTCGGCTGTAAGCAACTGACGTGCCCACAGTTTCAAATGCAGGCATTTAATTTGCAAGGAGATGTAAAGATGATTGATGCTAAAGATTACTTCTCCGTTTTAAATTGCTGATGTTTAAATTGTACATTTATAACATGTTGTGCTTCATTTAATTTTCGGTGCGTTGTTGTAAAAGAACTTGATGTAATAAAAGTATTCGAATTCCTTTTAAAATTGTACGAAATTAAGTAACTATCTTGTTGGGCTACGAATTACCGTATGTTGGAATTCGGGGCATTACAGAGTGGCATCAGAGCCTAACTTCATTGTGCAGTACAAATTTAGACAGACGACACATTAGGGTGGACATTAAAATGTGAGTTCAGCTTATAGAGATTTAAATGTAAGTAGTTTACATTTGTGTTGCTCTATATGTTGAGGTTTCTCCTAATTTTCCTTATAAGATGGCTGATCATCATGACCCAGAGGATGAAGTAGAATGGTTCTATCCCGACGAAGAAGAACCCATAGAAGAACAAGACCCAGAAGAAATAGAGGAAGAACTGCCTGAATCCCGGGAGATTACTCTACCTTCACCTGATTCCTCAGATGAGTCCTCAGACGAAGAACCAGTTCAAGGCGACCAAAGCTGCATTGTTGCTTCTCTTTGGAGGGAATTGGATACCCAGAAGTGGAGATTAAACCACTTGGAAGCACAGTGGGCGGAAGACAAGGAGCGCATCCTAGCACTGAATTACCGGGTATGGGAACTTGAGAAGCTTCGACACAGGAATGCCCGACACTTCACCCAACTGGACAACAAAACTTATTGGGGAAAGCAGGAATGTCATCAGAAGTATGATGAGATGAAGTAGGAGATCAATGAACTACGGGGAGAGCTCAGAGAAGCCAGGAGGAACCACAGGATCTAGGCTGTCTTTATGTTGAAGTTATGTACTGGATGTATGAGCAAGTTTATTTTCTAAATGTATAAAGTTTAACTTTGGAAATGAATAAAGTTTTTTTGAAAGAAGAATGTAAGTTGTTGCTATTTAAGGTGATTAATGAAAATTTTATGACCCAGAAATGGCCGGATGAAGGAACCGCAATGACGAAGGACCCAGTGGTGAGAATAACAGACTCGACCTAGAAATAGAACTGGCTTGAGTATACCAACCCCTTAATGCCTTCGTTGCAAATTTTACCGGGAACACCGGGGCTGGACCAGCAATACAAGTCCCGGAAGCGATCAGATTGGTGGAGTCGTTCAAACGAATGAAGCCACCTGTGTTCGAGGGCCAGGCCAATCCAGATGCAGTAGACAACTGGATCAGGCAAATTGAAACAGTATTGGAAGTTATGGAGACTCCAACGGCAAGTAAAGTGAAATTGGCCACTATCCAGCTAGAAAAAGATGCAGGGGTCTGGTGGCAATCACTGAAGAGGACCCTCGGAAATGTACAGATCTTGTGGGAGGAGTTCCTGGGAGAATTCTACAGCCACTACTTCCCAATGGACATACAGGAAAAGAAGGCTATAGAGTTCTTAGGTCTGCAACATGGAAGCTTATCCGTGCGAGAGTATGAGATGAAGTTCAGTCAACTCTCCATATATGCACCAAAAATGGTTATTGATGAGGTCAAGAGGGTGCAAAAGTTTGAACAGGGATTGAGGCCAAGCCTTTGGTCTTGGATGATACCCCTCGGTATTCGAAGGTTTGATAAGCTAGTCAGGAAGGCGGCAACCACTGAAGCCGACATGAACCAGTACCAGGCGGCACAGAACAAGAACACCTGGAACACTGACAAAAGGCCTGCAGCACCAAGCAATTTCAGGGGTTAGCCCCCAACGCAGAGGTTTAAACCTACCGGAAACAATGCTGTTGTTGTAGCAGGAATGCCAGGTACTTGCATCCTGTGTGGAAAGAGTGTACACTACAAGATGGAGTGCCCGAACAGGAGGAAGGTAACCTGTTTTAACCGCGGAAGGAGGGTCATATCAAGCCAGACTACCCTCAGTTCCAGCGGGGAGGATCGAGTTAGAAGCAGACCGACCCGGGACAAAAGCCATACTGGTAGGGGCGAGTATTCGCTCTGAATAAAGCCGATGCAAATGATGTAGATAACGTCATCACTGGTATGGGATCACTCGAATAGAGCCTTACTATTGTTATTTTCCAGTTGTATTAGAATAAATGTTATGTATTGAGAACGTTCACTATGTAACAGGAGAAATTTTGATTAATGGAATAAAAGCAACTATTTTATTTGATACTGGATCGTCTCATACATTTGTGTCACCTTCATTTGCAAAACGAATGGGAGTTGAACCAAAAATCTTTCCTGGCAAAATTTTACCTGTAGCTACCCCATTAGGAGAAAACATTGACGACCGATCAGTATTATGATGGGTGTGACCTCGAGATTGGAGGCAGAGTATTTGGTATCGACCTCATCGCGTTGGAAGTTTTGGAGGTCGACATCATCATTGGCATAGATTAGATGTCCATCTACAGTGCCAGTATCGAGTGCAAGAGTAAGGAGGTTGAGGTAATGGCACCGGGAGGACCAGCAGTTACTTTTCATGGGAAGAGGAAGTGCAAATAGTTGGTATCAGCTTCGAGTAAGAAGAAAGTCCCTAAGGAGGTCCAGTCGATTCCCATGGTCCGGAACTATCCAACAGTGTTCTTAGAAGATCAACCAGGGCTTCCACCTCATTAGGATGTAGAGTTCAGCATTTTCGTTCACCCAGGGAGTGCACCAATTTCTAAGGCACTATACAGAATGGCGCTAGTAGAACAAGATGAGATTAAGAAGCAAATTTAAGAGCTGTTGGGCAAAAGATTTATCAGGCCGAGTGCATCACCTTGGGGAGGCAAGTTCTATTGATGAAGAAGAAGGATGGATCGATGAGGAAGTGCATCAATTACAGAGAATTAAACAAGGTAACAGTGCAGAATAAATATCTGATTCCTCGAATTGATGATCTATTCGACCGTCTACAATGAACAGCTGTTTTCTCTAAGATAGATCTACGGTCGGGTTATCACCAGGTCCAAGTGAAGGAAGCGGATGTGCACAAGACGGCGTTTAGAACTCGACATGGTCACTACGAGTTCTTATTCATGTCGTTCGGAGTGACAAATGCACCTGCTATCTTCATGGACATGATGAACAGGGTTCTATGACCGTTCATTGATTCTTTCATCGTAGTGTTCATCGACGACTTTTTGTTCTACTCCAAGACAGAAGAAGTGCATGTTGGGAACCTAGCAGAGGTACTAAAGAAGCTACAGGAACAGAAGCTATATGCGAAGTTGTCTAAGTGTGACTTCTAGAAAATCGAAGTCTCCTTCCTGGGTCACATCCTTTCCAAGGAGGGAGTGGCCACTAATCCGCAAAAGATTGAGGCAATGAAGAATTGGCCAAGACCAACTACAGTGAAGGTGGTCAGAAGCTTTTTGGGTTTAACTCGCTACTATCGCAGATTCATTCAGGGCTACGCCCAGATAGTTATGCCACACACGGGGCTTACAAGGAAGAACGTGAGTTTTAAATGGACAAAACAATGTGAGGCTAGATTCCTAGAGTTGAAGGAGAAGTTGACTACCGCTTTGATACTGGCTTTGCCAAGAGCAGGATTCGACTATGATGTCTATAGCGATGCTTCCCATCGTGGATTGGGCTGCGTGCTGATGCAGGAAGGGAAGGTAATAACTTATGGGTCTAGGCAACTGAGAACGCATGAGAAGAATTACCCAACCCACGATTTGAAGTTAGCAGCAATAATCTTTGCATTAAAATAGTGGAGGCACTGCGTGCACTTAGAAAAGTCAACATGTACACAGATCACAAAAGTCTGAAATACATATACCAGCAGAAGGACTTGAACTTGAGATAACAGAGATGGTTAGAGGTACTGGAGGATATCCGTCTCGAAAAAAAAGTACCATCCAGGCAAGGCCAATGTGGTGGCTGATACGGTCAGTTGGAAAAGCAGTTTGTCTCGTCTGATCACGACTTAGGAGAAGTTGGCGGAGGAGCTCGATCGAGTTGGTATAGAAGTGTTGGTACAAGGATTGGGGGAATCTTTAGCTCAGTTAACACTTCATCCCACTTTGAGAGAAAGGATTATTGATAGTCAAAAGACAGATCCGGAGATCCAAGGGATGAAAGAGCAAGTTGGCGCCGACCAGTTGGCAGAATTCCAGGTGAAAGATGAAGTACTGTGGTTTGGAGAGCGGTTGTGTGCTCTGAACCAAGAAGAACTGAAGAAAAGTATTCTACAGGAAGCACACGCCACTCTATTATCTGTACATCCAAGGAGTACCAAGATGTATAAGGTCATCAAGCAGTGTTTCTGGTGGTTAGGGATGAAGCGGGATGTGGCTGAGTTTGTCGCTAGATGTGCAGTCTGTCAATAGATCATGGCTGAGAATCAGAAACCTGTGGATTTGTTGCAGCCATTACCTATTCCGGAGTGGAAGTGGGATAACATCAGCATGAAGTTCATTACTGGATTACCAAGGAGTTCCAAAGGGAATGATGCAATTTGGGTAATATTGGACCGACTCATTGGACCGACTCACCATTTAGCAATGAAGCTCACCTGGTCTATGGAGAAATTGACTGAGTTGTATGTTGGGGAGATCGTGAGGCTACATGGAGTTCCCATATCTATTGTATCCGATCGAGATGCGCAATTTACCTTGTTTTTCTGGAAGAGTCTTCAGGCAGCTTTGGGGACCAAGATCGATTTTAATACTGCCTTCCATCCTCAAACTGATGGGAAGACTAAGAGAGTTAACCGGATACTGGAAGATATGCTAAGGTTTTGTGTGTTGGACTTTCGTGGCAGTTGGGTGAGGCATTTAGCTCTAGTGGAATTCGCCTACAACAAAAGTTTCTAGGCTAGTATCGGTATGGCACCGTATGAAGCTCTATATGGAAGAAAGTGCAGAACATCGGTGTGCTGGTATAAAGTAGGGGAGCGACAGATGTATGGATCGTAAATTGTGCAACAGACCTCAGAAAAGATCGAGTTGATCAGGAAGAGGTTAGTTGACGTACAAAGCAGGCAGAAAAGTTACTACAACCGGAGGAGAGATCTGGAATTTGAGGAAGGTGAATTTGTCTTCTTGAAAGTTTCTCCAACCAAGGGAGTGATCCGGTTTGGAAAGGGAGGGAAGTTAGCCCCGAGATAAATAGGTCCTCATTAGATATTAAAGAGAACTGAGAAGATGGCTTATCGGTTAGAACTACCGGAAGAGTTAGCCCAATTACACAATGTCTTCCACGTGTCTATGTTATGAGGTTATATTCCGGATTCGAGTCATCATTTGCCCGAAGTGCCAAAAGGTCTCAGTTGGATTTAAGCTACACTGAGCGTCTAGTTGAGATTATGGATCGACGGGAGAAAGTTTTGAGAAACAAGACTATACCTATGGTCAAAGTTGTATGGAGAAATCAACTAGTTGTGGAGGCCACATGGAAATCAGAGGAGAGGATGTTGAGAGATCACCAAGAACTTTAATTAAATATGTAAATTTTCTTTCTTTTGTTTTCTCACTCTTTAAGAGTAGTTCCGAGGACGGAACTATTCTAAGGATGGAGTGTTATAACATCCCAGAGAAATTCTAGAATAAAAATACATTTTTTTTCATTTTTGCACGTGCAACACACGTGCAATTTTATTTCATTTTTGGGTTCTAAATTTTTTTCTATGTTTTGCACCAATTTCTCTTATTTATTTTTGTCTCATTTTATTATATATTCTAAATTAAAGTCCATAGGCCTAAAAGACTAATTTAAGCCCACTAGGAAATTAAAAGCCCAAAATTTAATTTTTTATTGAATGCTTTTTCAAGAGAGAAAAGTGCAACCAAACTTGTCTTGTAACAAACTAGTAACAACAAACAAATAACAAAATATAAAATAAATGAGAAAGAGTGTGCACATGGGGTGCACATGCACGTGTTGTGCACCCAAGCAAGTGGCCGGCCTTGGAAAAGAGAGGGGGAGAGTGGAGGGGAGATGTGGGTGAGTGGGTAGTTGCGTGAAGTAGTGTGATCATTCTCCACGACACAAATTTCTTATAAATACCTACATCTCTTCATTCACATTCGCACAAAAATAATTAAACCAAAAGGAGAGAAAAAGGAAGAGAGCAAGGAGAAAGAGAGGCCGATTTTTCTTTGTGTGCTTGGAGGCAAGTTTGGAGGAGAAGAGCAATCGGTGTGGAGTTAGGAGCTTTCGTTCTAGGAGTGCAATTTGCATTTTCATCAAAGAGGTGGGTGATTTCCTTACTTTCTAGATAAATTGTAGTATGCATGCTTAAGCAGTTGTGATGATTATGTGGTATGAATTCTTAGACTTCTAGTGTGGTTATTTTGCCTGTGGTACTGATCTTGTTAGTAGCAATTGCATGTTAGATGCAAGGATTCTTATTAATTTATCATGTTAGTAACTTGAAAATACAAATAGAGTTATGGAGGTGTTGTTATGTACATGTTAGTGTTCCATGAATGAGTTGCATGAATTGAAAATGATCTTTTATGCACAAATTGTTAAATTATACAAACAAGTTAGGTGAACAATAAGGAGAGAGTTGTAGATTAATGGAAGATGAGATATTCTCATGAAATTGATATATATAAAAAAAGAGGAAATAAAAATATGAAATCTTTGAATTGGGGTTGAAAAAAATAGTTTTATTAATAAATGAAAATGTATGGTTATGTTGTTTCTAAAAATCACCATTTTACAATATGTATGTATAAAAGTAATTTTTATTGCGGTTATAATCAGTAAACAAATATTTTTGGGGATTTTAGATATAATTTGCAAACTATTAATTTGGGATAACAAATAAAATTGTAGAATACTTCAGAAATTAAAATATAAGAATAAACAGAGAATATGGTTATAAGAAATTAAATCCATGAATAAACAGAATTGGCACGAAGCGCTCTCACGGGGCGTGGGTTCGAATCTGCATATGCATAGAAATGTGCATTTTGTGATATTTTGGGTTTCTTTTGGGATTTTTGACTTTTCAAAATTTGGGAAAAAATTACAAGATTAATTCTAGATATTATTTAAACAATTAGAAATAATTTCTCACTAGTTTGAGTATATATTGGGAGCCTAAAAATTTATATTCTTGCTAAGGAGGTATGGGTTAATATTATAATAAGAAACATGTTTGAGTTGAATAAATTGATTAAAGAAATTGAACACATTTAAGAGATATCGTGAATACGACCTTTTGGGCTTCGGAAAAATAATTGAAGTGATTGAATAATTGAATTAAAATACGAACAAGAGTTTTTCTAGTGAATTGTTTTATTAATATGTAGAACTTGGTATTAGAAAATTTGTATTCAAACTGTACTTGGTTAATGTGAGAAGCTTTAGTAATAAAAGATGTGAGAAATTGTTGAAGTAAATAATTTCGGCGAATCAATTAAGTATTGGTCTTCAAGAAGTTGATTAAAGGCATTGTTTTCTAAATGTTATTAAAGGTAGTCAATTATTGCATTATCAAAAATTATGAAAAAAGTAGATTAAATGAATTAGTATTGAATAAAGAACGAAAGATTTATGTTGAAGTTAGTCATGACCTAATTGATCTCTATTAATGAGAGGATTGTTGTAATCTAGATGCTAAATTAGACTCATGTACCGGCAAGTGATGAAATGATTAATTAACTTGAGAAGTGGCCAATATGGGGTCATCGTTCTGGATATTATGATGACTGGTAGGAGGGTAAACCAGCATCTAGGTTGTTATGATGTTAATTAAACATAGGGAAAGGCACTAGAAGAAGATATGGTAGAAACAACGACGAACAGGTCCGGTAAAGGATGTGCATCTCCTATGGGTCCGAGATCGAGGAATACGACCGGTAAATCCATGTATATGTGCTAGGGGTACATCCATCTATCATTAGAAAGGCCTGTAAAGAGACTGTAGTCCCTAGGAATGTTCGGGATAGACAGGATACGCCGGTAAATCCACTAAGGTGGGCTAGGGGTAGGCCTGGTTCGTAGTTGCGAGAGATCCACCTGCTAGGGTTCGTAGTTGAGCATACGCCCGGTAAATCCATTGAGGTGGTCTAGAGGTAGGCCGTTAAGGACCAATATCCTGGGGGTGTGACTCTTCGGTAACTATGCATTAGAGTATATTCTTTGGGTTAGGTTGCAAAGCGTGGGATATAAACCCTATAATGTGGATTACCTTAAGGGCTTGCCCTCGGACCTATGTAGTATGAGATGCATAGAACCCGAACAAGCATGCATTAGTGCATCATAGTGTAAAGAACTACATTAGGCATCTAAGGCAAAACATGCAGTGATATATTTAGGATAGTCACCTTTACACTTTGTAATGCATTAGGCATCCTGTTATGCTATGAATTACCGTATTTTGGAATTCGGGGTGTTACATTAATGTACTCCTCATTATAGGGTTTACATCCCACACCATGCAATCTAACCCAACGAATATACTTCAATGTGTAGTCACCAAAGAGTCGCACCCCCAGGATATTGGATCTTACCGGCCTACCCCTTGCCCACCTCAGTAGATTTACCAGGCGTATCCTCAGCCACGAACCCTAGCAAGTCGACCTCTCGCAACTATAAACCAGGCCTAACCCTAGCCCATATACATGGATTTACCGGGCGTAATTCTGTCCGTAATGAACATTCCTAGGAACTGCAATATCTTTAGCGGCCTTTTCGATGATAGACGGACATACCCCTAGCCCATATACATGGATTTACCGGGCGTATTCCTTGATCTCGAACACCTAGGAGCTGCACATTCTTTACTGGACATGTTAGTCATTGTTTCTATCATATATTCTTCTAGTGCCTATCCTTAGGTTTAGTTTTAATCATCATAACCTAGAGCTAGCTTACCCTACCGACTTAAATCAGCACACGAGAAACATTAGCCCACACTAGCTATTTCTCAAATTTCTTTATTCTCAAATTGCCGGTAACTAATGGCCTCGCTCAGCCTCTACATTCCAACAACCATCTCACTATAGAGATCAATGAGGTTATAAATGACCTCAACATAAACATTTCATTCATTAATTCCTTCATTTCTTCTTTATCCACATTCTATATGTTTATAGATCATGAAGTACTCACTTCTTATAACAACATTCGATAATAATTTATCAATTCAAAATCTTGTAGACAAATTCTTGGTTAACAAGCCAAACCATTCAGCTTAATAATTCTCAATGTTGTTTTGATTAATAACTCTTTTTCATGTTTCTCTATACTTCGAGTATATTTCTTAATACCCAAAATTCCTTTTTAGATTAGATCACTACTTCTTAATACAAAATTTCTTTAGGATTATTCCCTAGAAATTCCTTATTTTCATCTCATAATTTTTCTTTTTGATTTTATTATAAACCAACTCTTAAGATCATTAATCAAGTATATTTTCTTCTTTTAAACTTGAATTCAAAACTCAACTAATACATGAATATGACTTTTAAATTCTCAAAATATATCTTAGAATAGTGTGAAATTAATTTCAAGTGTTCTAATAATATTCTATAATATTTCTCTGAAGTTTCCCAATTTTTAAAACTCGAAAAATCTCAAAAAATAAAATAAAACCCAAAACTAGACACCTGAAATCGAACCCAAGCCAACATCAACCCCAAGAGTCGCCCAGACCAGTGAGCCACTCACGAGTTGTGATAAAAAGTCCACTGAGTTGTTTTTATAACCAAAACACGCCAATTGATTTTATTTCAAAATTACAAAAAGAGGCAGAGCCTACCTAGGTTTCGAACCCACGACCATAGAACCCCACAAGCGACACGTGGCAGTGCCAGGTGCATTGGCACCTGCGCTAGCCACAAGAACCAAGTACTCAACTGAGTATATAGGGGTTTAAACTCTTTTAACCCAACTATCTGATTTCATCTCATTTTTAACTCGTTTATTTTGATTTCTATTCTTTTCTCTCAATTTAATTGTTCATAAAATACATTCCTAGGTTAGCAGTAATGATTTGTCACTAATTTTATCTATATTAGAGTGAAATTTTACACAAATGATGTAAATAGTAATTTTTAGAGAACCTTCATAAACATATACTTTAATTTATCATCAAAACTACATGAATATAATTTCTTTTAGACATTTATTCTGAATTTAAGGAAAAACTCATCTCTCTCTTTTTAAATTATAATCTACCCCAATTTTGTACATGAAACTTAATAACTTTTCACACGCACAATTTGTATACATGATTTAATCATGGCATATTATTATGTGCCTAACAACACTACAACATGCACTTAACTAGAATTTCAATTTGATAACATAACAATTCACAGTGAAACTTTCAACTAGCATGCATTAATCTTCATATTTCATTACTACTAAAAATTCTAGATAACAACACAACATGCATCACAAAAGCAACTAAAAAACTCATGTCAATTGTCTAGTTCAAGCATAATCTACCTACACATGCATTTTACATTAATTTAGAAAGTAAAAGAAACACTCACCTCTCTCTTGATGCAAAATGTAAATAGAACTCCTAGAAAATTGCTCCAAGCTCCAACAACGAATGGCCTACTCTTTAATTTTCTTTTGATATTTTTGTGTGTGTTCATGTTAAAGGAGAGGGATATTTATAGGAGTATTGTGTGGTTGAGATGACTCTCACTACTTAAATAACTACCCACTTTCTCACCCACACTCTCCACTCTTTCCTCTCTTAAGTGGCCGGCCAATCCCTTTAATGCATAAGCACGTGCACGTTCACCCTATGTGCACACCACTTCTCAATCTATTATTAATTGTTATTAAATTAAATGTAGGTGTATGTTACATGACAAGTTTGCTAGAGTTTAAAATTTTCATTTAAGTGTAGAATTTATCATGGGCCTCATTTTGTAATTAATTTTTAGTGGGCTAAAAATAGATTTAGGCCTAATGGGTTTAGGTAAAATAAATAACGCAAGTGTGACAAATAAAATGAGAAGAAAATTGTGTATGACTCTTAGAAAATTTTAGGGACTAAAATGCATAAAAATTTACATGCATTACACGTGCAAAAATATTAAAATTAATTTTTCTGGAATGTTACAAAATGAGTTCAACATCCTGCTCTCTACTCGGCTCCATAAACAACTCATTGACTCCAATCAACGAATTTGACGCCATGCTCACCGCTTGAGCTCCATCAACAACTCATTGACTCAAAATAACAAGTTTGTTGCCTTGTCCACCGATCAGGCATCATCAAAAATTCGATGACTCCAAATAGCAAGTTCAAAACCGTGGTCTTCGCTCAGACTCCGTCACCAACTCATTGACTCCAAACAATGAGTTTAATGCCTTGCTCACCACTTGAGCTCCATCAACAACTCGTTGACTCCGTACAACGAGTTCAACGTTCTGCCAACAACTCGTTGACTCCGAACAATGAGTTCAATGCCGTTCTCTCTGCTCGAGCTCTGGCAGCAACTCATTGACTCCAAACAAAGAGTTTAATGCTTTGCTCTCCGCTCGAGCTCCATCAACAACACGTTCACAGGAAACAACAAGTTCAAAGCTTACTCTCTGCTCGTGCGCTCCAGCAACAACTTGTTGACTCCAAACAACGAGTTCAACACCCTGCTCTCTACTCGAGCTCCATCAGCAACTGAATGACTCCAATCAATGAATTCAATGCCATGCTCACTGCTCGAGCTCCATCAACAACTTGTTGACTCCAAACAACGAGTTCGATTCCTTGCTATTCGCTCAAGCTCCGTCAGAAACTCATTGACTCCAAACAACGAGTTCAACGCCTCATCGCTCAGGCTCTGTAAACAACTTGTTGACTTCAATGAAGAGTTCAACACCTTGCTCACTGCTTGAGCTCATCAACAACTCGTTGACTCTGTACAATTAGCTCTCCGCTCGAGCTCTACCAACAACTCATTGAGCCCGAACAATGTGTTCAACGACCTATTCTCCGCTCGAGCTCTAGCAGCACCTCGTTGATTCCAAACAGCGAGTTCAACACCTCATGGCTCAGGCTCCATCAATAACTCGTTGACTCCAAACAACGAGTTCAATGCCTTGCTCACCGCTTGAGCTCCATCAACAATTCGTTAACTCTATACAACGAGTTCAATGCTCTGTTCTCCGCTCGAGCTCTGCCAACAACTCATTGGCTCCGAAAAACAAGTTTAACACCCTCCGCTTGAGCTCCCGCAAAAACTCGTTGGTTCCAAACAACGAGTTCAATGCTTCGTTTTCTCCCCGAGCTCCATCAACAACTCGTTGACTCCAAACATCATGTTCAATGCTCTGCTTTCCGCTTGAGCCCCATCAACAACTCGTTGACCCCAAACACTGAGTTCAACACCCTACTCTCTACTCGAGCTCCATCAGAAACTCGTTGACTCTCATCAACGAATTTGACACCATGCTCATTGCTCAAGCTCCATCAATGACTCATTGACTCCAAAGAACGAGTTTGATGCACTGTCCACCGCTCAGGCTCCATCAACAACTCGTTGACTCCAAACATTGAGTTCAACGCCTCATCGCTCAGGCTCCGTCAACAACTTGTTGACTCTAAACAATACGTTCAATGCATTGCTCATTGCTTGAGCTCCATCAACAACTCATTTACTCCGTACAACGAGTTTAGCTCTCTGTTCTCTGCTCGAGCTTCGCTAACAACTCGTCGACTCCGAACAACGAGTTCAACATCCTGCTCTCCGCTCGAGCTCCAACTGTAACTCATTGACTCCAAACAACGAGTTCAACGAATCTCTCTTTGCCCAGGCTCCATCAACAACCCGTTGACTCCAAACAACGAGTTCAAAACTTTGCTCTCCTCTTGAGCTCCTTCAATAACTCATTGACTCCAAACAATGAGTTCAAGGCTTACTCTCCACTTGGGCACTCCAGCAACAACTATTGACTCCAAACAATGAGTTCAATTCTCTGCTCTCTGCACAAGCTCCATCAATAACTCATTAGCTCTAAACAACAAGTTCAATGCTTTGCTCACAGCTCGAGCTCTATCAACAACTTGTTGACACTAATACCGAGTTCAACGCCACAACTTCGTCCTAGAGTTGCCTTTACAAAACTTGCTGGGATCAAACAGGAAGTTCAATGTAAAACTTATTCGCAGAGTTCTCTATTAACTTGATGGGATCAAATGGCAAGTTCAATGTATAACTCCATCTAAAGTTGCCTCTCCAAACTTGTTGGGTGCAAATAGAATGTCTAACACCAACTCCGTCTTAGATTTGTCTCAAAAAACTTGCTGGAATTCAACGACAACCTCCACATCAAACTCCGTCTCAGAGTTTCCTCTTCAAACTTGTCAGGAGCAAACATCAAGCTCTACGTCGAACTTTGTCTTAGAGTTTTCTCTCCACTGTGCAAACAACAAGCTCAATGTTCAATGTCGTCTCAGAGTTGTCTCTATAAACTAGCCAGGATCGAATGGTGAGCTCTACGAACAACTCCGCCCGGTCCTCTACAAACTTGCTGGGATCAAATGGCAAGTTCAGTATTCACCTCTGACACAGAGTTCTCTCAAAACTATCACTGGAGCCACCCCCGGTGTTTCCAGGCTTTTTGCTGGTCCATCGGTCGCGTCAGCAACCATTAGATTCAAATCACGGTGTACAATTAGTGATCCAGATCTACTCTCGAGAGCTCTAATTACTTTTTACGTCGACAGTCAAAGGTTAGATCTTTAGTAGTTTCCTTCAAATATAAACTCGCTATCTGTTTGCTCCCATACCAACATAAGAAGCAACATCTGATGCTGCTATTTTCTATGGAGGAGCAACTAGATTATGAGTTCTTGATAGGTGCAGAAAGCTTAGATCCTGGATTTCGAATTGATCTTGTTGTGAGGCTAGTATTTAAGGAGGTTTTTGGATGTTGTGTTGGTTGCACTGACTGGTGGCCTATTAGAAACCTAACATCAAGAGTGATTTCGGCGACCCTCTGATGATTTAGTCAGTAACCAGAAGTGAAAACTGGGTTTAGTGAGAAAAATGTTAATTACCTTTTACCAGTGGGGGTTGGCTTCTATTTATGGAGGAGTGGAGTTAGAATAGGCAGCCCGGCCTAATTAGTTGGAGAATACCCTTAATCAGGAAGCCAATCTCTCCTTTCTTGACTTGGGGGGATTCGAATCCAATAGTTATGGGTGGATAATTCATTCCCATTTTGGCTTAATTATGTCCCTTTCACATGTTAGACCAAATCGATGGGTCTAGAGATGGGCCACATCATGATGCCGGGGTGAATACTGTCACGGAATTAACTGTTCATCCCCAGAAGTCTCGAGATCTGTGATCCTATTATGTGTTTGAGATTTGTACTAACATGAGGTAGTTATTCTCATATTTGCTTCGAGAGTGAGATGTTTTATATATACAATTCTACAACTGGTTGATGTGTGAAGACAGAGGCTGGTGATATTTGTGATGTAGTGGATGGGGGAAAAATTGAGTTAGAGAAGCAAGTTAGAAAGGGGTTCACGTTGGAGAAGGTCATAAATATTTATTTGTTGAAATGTAACCTAATATTCTTGGGAACTCTGTAAGCACTGATCTACAAGTTCACAACTCGATGTGGAGTTGTATCAGTTTGGAAAGGTCACCATACAGTGATGAGGGAATGAGAGGTGTTCAGCACAATCTCTACAAGCTTTGTGGGAACGGAAAATGTTGTACAAGTGACTTGAAGCCCAGTGTTCATAAAGAATCATCTAGTTGGCCGCCACTAGAATCACCAAAGTGAGATCACAACATTCGATTATGTAACACTCAGCGGAAATATTCCGCCTACTGTACCACGTGCAATGCACGTGCATGAAATCTGAAAAATATGATTTTTTTGACATTATTCACTTTATCAATTATTTATTTAAAATTCATTCTATTAATCTCTATTTTTAATTGTCCTTTATTTTTGGGCCATTATGTTTTAAGGATTACAATTTAAAGTCAAAGAACATTTTTTTTAACTTATTTTTTTGGGTTGAGCCCAACCCAAGTTGAGCCTAACCCATGTGAGGAGCCCCAATTTCTTGGCTAGGGTTATACTAGTGGGAAGGTGAATGGGGTTTTGAATTTAAATATTTGGTTTTGAAAGCATTTAATGGATGGAGCTTTTTTGTGGGAATATTATGGAAACCTAATCATTTTTTGTAAACCCCCCCCCCCCCCCCCCCCCCCCCCCCCCCAATTTCTTGGTGATTTGAAAGTGATCTTGCTTTGGATTTTTTAGTGCTGAGCTTTTTGGAGCCCACAGTCTAGGAGGAGAAGGAAAACCTAGGAGCACTTTTTTACATCAAATCAAGGTGGGTGTTCTCATCAACTTTCTTGTATGATTGTAGGTTTAATTTTATTCATGTTGCAATTTAAATCTAGGAATATGATATGTGGTTGACTCATGTTAGATTTTATAACTAAATTTATTGAAATGGATGAATATTATTTGATACAGTTTCATGTTAGATTTTAGAACTAAATTTATTGAAATGGATGAATATTGTTTGATATAGTTATATGTTAAATTCTAGAACTACTTATTTAAATGGATGAATATTGTTTAATCAGATTTCATGTTGAACTTTAGATCTCAATTTATTTAAATTGATGAATCTCACATAATATGGATTAATAAGAATTTTTTACTTATGTTTATTCAAATATATGAACATTGATTCATGCTAAATCTTAGCTCTAGACTTAATTGCATAATGTCTAGTGCTAGCATACTGTGATGTTTAAATCTAGTATGTCTTAAGCTATGTTGATTCCCTGGAATCAAGGGAACGGATTGTGAGGCTTGCGAGCCTAGTAATTGTATGTGACTTAAGTGCTTGGAGGATGCAGGTTCGAGTTGGGGAGACTCAGATTCGGATTTAAAATTCTAATTTTTCCCTTTTGTTCTAAATCATAAGATTCATGTTCATATTGATTTACAAAAACTAGAATGACAGAATCATAAGCTTCATAGCATGGTTATGGGTTCGAGGATAAGTGAGCCCGGGTTTTGGACCGAATATATTTGTTTAGAGATTAAATTAAATTAACATATTAACGTAATTAGATTTTAATCTAGTTATTTTGGTTTTAAAATTGAGAACTATTTTTATATTATAAATTAGATTGGTCCCTGGAATTAACTCCAAAGAATTCGTATAGAAATTTTAATCTAGATTAAATCTTTAGAAGTTCTAATTTTTCAAGATGGGCCTGAGTTCATTTCGGGTTAGTCTCCTCTTCGGAAAAATAGAGAGTGAGGCCTAGGAGCCTGTTTAGTGTGTGCGACATTGAGTTCCCGTGGTCGCGGGTTCGAATCTTCAGGGGTTCGAGTTATTTAATCAAAATGTTTCTTTTTTGGTTGTTCTGGAAATCAAATCTTGACTTTTATCGAAGATTATTTTTAAAAGGGAAATTTGTATTAATAATCTAGAATTATTATAGATTTAATTGATGTTCACTACAAATATAGAATTAAATTTAAAATGTTGATTATAAATGTTTAATTGAATAAAAAGTTTTGGAATCCTATTCTCACTAGAATTGAGGATTTTTTAAACAAAAAGAGAAATTTAGTTATTTGAGAATGATTATGCTTGGAAAGAAATACAAAGATGAATTAGAAATATGCGATAACCAAATTCTGATTACTTTAATGATTTAGGGTTAATTTAGAGAACCCTAAAAATATGGTGTTGTTTGTACTGTGCTGTCTTTAAGCGTTGAGCGAGACCCAGGAAACTGGCAGATTGTGAATTACTGAAAGATGAGAAATTGCTAGTGTGAATTAGTGTTCTCGGTGACATAGATGTATGTCTGGTAGGGTGAGCTAGTTGTAGGTATTGTTAGTTATGCTGAATATAAGGACATGCACTAGATTGGAGGTGTGACGGAGCAAGAGCAAACGTGAGTATGAGGGCTCCAGGATGATCTGCAGAGTGAGATATTCTCCAACATTCCGGGAAGAGGGATGAAAGAGGCCTCAGAATGATCTGCAGAGCGGAACTGATCTCCAGTATTTCAGGACGAGAGCGATGCTCATAGGACATTTGCATTATTAGAGCTCCAAGATGACCTGCAGAGTGAGGTATTCTCGAAGATTCCCAGACGAGAGTGAAATAGTCTCCAGGATGAGCTGTGGATAGATAATGGACCTAATATATTTTTTGGGGGATTAAATTAAATTAAAATTTTGATGTAATTAGATTTTAAACTAGAGTTATTTTGGTTTTAAAATTGAGCACTATTTTTAGGTTATAAATGAGATTAGTCACTAGAATTAACTTTCATGGAATTCATATAGAAATTTTAATCTAGATTAAATCTTTACAACTTCTAATTTTTCTAGGTGTGACTAGGTTCATTTCGGGTTATTCTACTCTGCTGAATAAACAAAGAGTGAGGCCTAGGAGCTTGGTTAGTGCGTGCGACTTTGGGTTCCTATGGTCGCGGGTTTGAATCTTCAGAGCTTCAGGTTATTTAATCAAATTGTTTTTTTTTGTGTGGCTAATTTGGAAATCGAACCTTGACTTTTATAAGAGATTATTTTTAAAAGGAAATTTTGTATTAATAATCTAGAATTATATTACAGATTTAATTGATGGTTAACTACAGATATAGAATTGAATTGAAAATGTTGAGTAGAAATGTTTTATTGAATTAAAAGGTTTTGGAATCTTATTCTAACTACGATTGAGGATTTTTTTAAAGAAAAGAGAAATTTAGTTATTTAAGAATGATTATACCTGGAATGAAATAAACAGATGAATAAAAAATATGAGAGAACCAATTTTTGATCACTTTCATGAGTTAGGGTTATCTTAGAAAACCCTAGAAACATGGTGTTGTTTCTACTTTGTTGGTTTTAAGGGCTTAGCGACACCCAGGGTAGATGAAGATTGTGAATTACTAAAAGATGAGAAATTGTTAGTGTGAATTAGTGTTCTCGGTGACGTAGATGTAAGTCCGGTAGGATGAGCTAACTCTAGGTATTGTTACTTAAGTTGAATATAAGGACATGCACTAGATTAGAGATGTGACGGAGCAAGAGCAAACATGAGTATGAGGGTTCTAGGAAGATCCACGGAGTGAGATATTCCCTAATATTCGAGAACGAGGGACAAAAAAGGCCACAGAATGATCTGCGGTGTGGGATTGATCTCCAGTACTCCGGGAAGAGAGTGATGCTGATGGGACATTTGTATGATGAGGGCTCCAGGATGACCTGCAGAGTGAGGTATTCTTGAAGATTCTCAAATGATAGTGAAATAGCCTCTACGATGATTTGTGGATAGAAATTGTACCTAATATATTTTTGGGGGGATTAAATTAAATTAAAATTTTAATGTAATTAGATTTTAATCAAGAGTTATTTTTGTTTTAATATTCGGAACTATTTTTATGTTATAAATGAGATTAGTCTTTGGAATTAACTTTCATAGAATTCATGTAGTAATTTTAATCTAGATTAAATCTTTAGAAGTTCTATTTTTTCTAGGTGGGCCTGGGTTCTTTTCGAGTTATTCTACTCTTCGAAATAAACAGAGAGTGAGGCCTAGGAGCCTGGTTAGTGCGTGCGACTTTGGGTTCCTATGGTCGCGGGTTTGAATCTTCAGGGCTTCGGGTTATTTAATCAAATTGTTTTTTTTTATTTGCTATTTTGGAAATCAAATCTTGAATTTTATAGGAGATTATTTTTAAAAGGGAAATTTGTATTAATAATCTATAGTTATACAGATTTAATTGATGGTTAACACAGATATCGAATTGAATTTAAAATGTAGATTAGAAATGTTTTATTGAATTAAAAGTTTTGGAATCCTATTCTAACTAGGATTAAGGACTTTTTTAAAGAAAATGGAGATTCGTTATTTGAGAATGATTATACTTGGAAATAAATGAAAGATGAATTAGAAATATGAGAAAACCAAAATCTGATTACTTGAACGAGTTAGGGTTAACTCCCTTAGAAACGTGCTATTGTTTCTACTGCGTTGGCTTTAAGGGCTGAGCGAGACCCAGGGTATCGGCAGATTGTGAATTGTTGAAAGATGAGAAATTGCTAGTATGAGTTAGTGTTCCTAGTGACATTGATGTAAATCTGGTGGGGTGAGCTAGCTCTATGTATTGTTACTTATGTTGAATATAAGGACATGCCCTAGATTGGAGATGTGACAGAGCAAGAGCAAACGTAAGTATGAGGGCTCCAGGATGATCCACGGAGTGAGATATTCTCCATTATTCTTGGACGAGGGATGAAAGAGGCCCTAGAATGATCTGTGGAACAGGATTGATCTCCAATATTTTGAGACGAAAGCGATGCTCATGGGACATTTATGTTACGAGGGCTCCAGGATGACATGCGGAGTCAGGTATTCTCGAAGATTCCCATATGAGAGTGAAATAGTCCTTCAGGATGATATGTGGATAGGGATAGACCTCCAGGATTCCATGGCGTGTGTCATGCCCCGCTTCCCAAAAGAGAATACAGAATATGGATACGTGACTAAGTCCAGCGAATGATTTTCATTATCCATAAGCTGTTCAGGATCTTTACAACATTTCACAGGAAAAATCAGAGTAGGAATCAAGAGAAGGTCAACCAGGCATGCATATATGAATCAATATACCAACAGGAATTTACTTGAAATAAAATTTAATAATCTCAAATAAAGTAGATCTGAACAAGTCAACAATTCTGGGTCATATTGTCGAATACAAAATAATCCAAGTAACCAAGTACAATTATTCAAATAAGCAACAGGAAATAATAATAGTAAAACTCTAGCATCTAGAATCTCAGATCACCTACTCCATCGGGCAGCTGATCTCCATGATCTGCAATTTAACAAATTGCATTAAGGGGAAAAAGAAAACAAAACGTCTGTCAATGCAAGTTATGGGCCGCTTGTAGTACAGGCACAAGTACTTGAAAAGAATAACAAATACAGAATAATAGTGGAAGCAGGCATAGCATGGAATAGACACGATAACAAAATAGAACAACTAGCATGAATCATGAACAGAATCAAATAACATAATGTGCTAACATGGTACAGGTAACATGTATCAGGTATCAAGTATCATGCAGGCAGGTAAACAGGTAACAGATGTACACGTGAATAGGTAAACAGGTATATAGGTATCATGTACAGGTAAGTATATAACAGGTATCATGTTATGTCAAGTCTTGTATTATTACTATATAGGTAGCACTTCATGCGTCCCAAGTTTTTCACCACATGGTTGCTACATTCAAACAAGTTACGTTTAGATTTCGTAGTAGAATCCATAGGGCCGTGTACTCAGGGATCAGGATAACAGTTACGGGAACAGGTACAGGAAGAACCTATTGGTCCTCTTCCGAGTACACCTTCCTATAGGGAAGTGTGCAGTCAGGTAATCAGGTAATCAGGTACAGGTAGAACCTACTGGTCTTCTTCAGAGTACACCTTCCTATAGGGAAGCGTGCAGTCTGGTAATCAGGTAACAGGATCATGTATTATGTAGTCATGAACACGTAACAGGTGGGAAACACAGGCTCCCTTCTAAGTACACATTTCTATATTTTCCACTACTAGATCTTTTCTTGACCTGGCTTGGTTATTTGTTATTATTATCAAACAGGCATGTATGTGTCACAAATAGGGCAAGTATAACATGGTATAAACAACTAACAGGTTCAGGTGGAAAGATAAACATGTATAGGTGAAAGACAACTCATAAAAGGATAGAACAACGAAAATTCTAGTTCAGGACAGCAAGAAAGTACTGCACTAAATCTGAAATTCTCGTTGCTACAAATATGCAAATCTGGATCCGTCAGAGAATATGGAAAATAGACTCTCGGCCAAATCCAGCAAATATATATAAGTCATATGGTATTTCCCAACAACAGTACTCAAAACAGAATTGTATCCAGAAAACGTGTTCAGCCAGAAATCAAAAGTTTATATTCAAGAACAGGAAAAACAGCATAAAAACTTACTAATTAAATCCACAAAAAATCTGGGGTATTCCAAGTATGTTTAGTAACAGAAAATAAAGTTTCATAATTTTTCAATATAGATAGAATAGTCAAGTAAAATCAGAAAATAGCAAGATGCAGCAGTTTTGTAAATCTGAAATCATAAATATAGCAGTACTAAAACAACAATCTATATAATAAAACACAAAGAAATCTATCAAGTGGCTCTCCCTTCAATCCCTTCAAAATTAAAGGCAAAGATCTATCCTCACAAAACATATTTTTCCCCCAAAAGTTTCCCTCCAAAACTCAAATCCAAATCCCCACCCAAAACAACTCCTTTATTTATTTAATTATTTCTCTCTCTCTCTCTCTCTCTCTCTCTCTCTCTCTCTCTTCTATTCAAAAATTTAGGAAAACAAAAATTTGAAAAAATTAAAAAAAAGTAAAAAACAAAAAAATTTAAAACTTTAATAATTATTCAAAAAAATCAAAAAAAAAAAAATCAAACACTTATAAAAAAATTTAAAAATTATTTTTTTAAATATTCAAAAATTTTAAAATTTAAAAAAATTTAAAATTTTGAAAATTAAAAAAAAAAACCAATTTTAAATTTTGGAATTTTGAATTTTTGAATAGAAGAGAGAGAGACAAGAGAGAGTTAGAGAGAGAGAAACCATGGATAACATAACATATAAGAACTTTTAATGTATATTTGGATATATAGGATTGGGATGACTGGAGTTTACCAGTGAAGGTTGCAAACTCTCCACTTAAGAAAGACAGTTAAAGTAAATTTGTTATTTATTCCTTTTTTTTTATAAAGGTGCAATGGGGAGACAAAGTGAAGATAAAAAGAATGATTAGCTTGGATTAGAGTTTTGAGAACATGATGTATTTCATATTGGTTGAAATAATAATAAGAGGTATTTCAATTGCAAACTGAGTCTCAGACAAATTTAGATTATTAGTATTGTAGATACCTTCACACATGCAATTGTGTTACCATTGTATTTAGACATGCTCATAGTGGTTATGAGATTAAAGTAAGCTATATAAAACCTACATGATAATGTCCTTGCATGACTATTACAAGTATCTAAAAGTGATGCTTAAGTTAAAAAAAAACTCTATGCAGTGTTTCTAACAAACTATATGCATTCCAGGTAAGTTCAAGCTAATGATCAAGAAGGCGATGGTTGAACTTAAAGGTAGACATACTGCTTTCTCATATAATATGTTTGCTACTTCAATTAATTTGATGGAGCTCTAAAACTATTTTATATAATCAAACCAGATGTACCGTTCCGAAGACGTGCCATAGGCACGTGTCAACGGGCAAACCTAGTATCTTATAAAATATAAGTCGAAATCTAGATCCGTCAAAAGGGTGATAAAATAGACACAGTAGCGCTACAATTCTTGTTCACAAAGTTTGTGTAGAAAGCAAACAGAATTAGGTGATAATTATATTTCTTTACTGAACAGTATGAAAATTCTGCATCGATAGTAGTTGTTTGCAAGCATAGATTAATCCATAAAAGTCATCAGTAAATCCACTAAAATTATGGGTTCATCCCAATCAGGTCTAGTTGTACTCAGCAAAATATTGGATCAAAATATTATATTTAGCATCAGTAGAAATATAATTAATCATACAGAATTCATATAAAACAGAATCTGGAATTTTAAACACATCTATAGTAAAATAGCAATAACTCGCAACTCATAAATCGAAACTGAGATCTGTTAGAAAATCTAAAAAGTAGACAGAATTCTCTATAATTCATATTCACAAATAAATTTCATATACTGGCCTTAATAGGATCCAAAATACTGATAAAAAATAGGGTAACAACAAAGACAAAATTGTTCTTCATGCATAAAATCAACTAGGTCATATGTAACTCATCCAAATCATAACAAAGTGTGAAGTATGGTGTATTAGATGTCCAAGCAACATAGTATAAGGGGTTTAACAGATCCACATAGGATATACTACGAGTATCACACCCACATGCAAGATTCACAAGTCATATTGTGGTTCACAACCAATATACAGATATGTAACAGGGATTAACTAGATCTAAGTTAAGTTTCATGACTTGTGTGTAACTAGAGATGACTACGGACCAATCAACACTTGCAGACATGATATAACAGGGGTTTTGAATAAGAATTGTCTTTAGAACACAACTACATTACTAGACAGTATTTAGTACTTGTATTTGCAACAGAAATTAATACAAGTTACTTGTCTTAAAGACGACGACGAGAACGACACAAAGCAAGAATAACGGGAACGGATTCCCAGGGCAGGAACTCAACGAACGAACTCAGAAACACGACCCATAAACAAATCGAACATACAAACCCAAGAGATCACACACACGCACACCAAGAGAAGGCAGTAGGGGCTGGATGAGAAGCACAGGGGGTGCACGGGGGAGCTGGGCAGCACCGAGGGAGAGCTCACGATGATGCTGCTACCGGCTATTGCAGGCAGGAGAGAAGAAGGGAAGGAGGTAGAGGATGAGGGCACGGGGGGTGAGATGGTCAGGAGAGAGAGAGCGCGGGAAAAAAAGAGGATCGGGAGTTCTAAAGGTGGAGGCCAGGGTTGGGTTTTGCAGGTGTGTATATATATATGAGTAAGATGAAGTTAGGTTTAGGGTTTTTAAGGGTGACGGCTGATGGGTTGGGTGTTAACGGGTAGAGTTTTGGGTATCGGATTATAGGATAGGGTTAACGGGTATAAGATATAGTACCCCAAATTTCCAATATGATATCTTAGAAATACGTGGCACAATTCCTAGCATCAACTTCAATTACAATTGTAAACATAGCCAAAAATACAGTTAATTTTTAATTTAACTTTTATTACATCACTTGTTTACAAAACATAGCAGAATACAAAACACCTTGAATTACAATCTTTCTTTTACAACACATTCTTTTAAAATTTACATAAGCCATAAATCATTCTATCTCATGCATCCAAATCCCAAAGCTATAAATACCTACCTGTAAAACATGAGGCTAGAGATAACCCTAACCCCCAAAACTACAAGGGTCAGCCATAACGGTGTGAATGACATCAAAAGAAAAGTAACATAAATAAATCATGAAGAATAAAAACCATAAGCAACACATATCAACAGTGACAATGAATGAAGTATGAAATAGCAATAAATAAAACATGAAAACATCAAGGAATACGAAATAGTAAATAGTAGGGCATGAAAACATCAAGTGAAAACTAGACTAAGTGTTAAGTGTAGGAAAACAGAAAACAACATGCATAAAACCAAGTTAAGAAAACATCAATGCTATATTCTAACTCTCTAATGCATAATTGTCGGATTCTATGCATCCCACAATACATAGGTTCGCTGCAAGCCCTTATTGTTCTCCAATTTATAGGGTTAGATCCCTCGTTATGCAACTAATACTACTACGGTGATGGAAACAATATCTAGAATACTCCGCAAATAGGCATCACAAGTTCACAACCCTCAACGCACGAGCATCATGTAAGAATAGCTCAATAATCGGAAAATCACCTCCCAACCGTGTACCCCACGAATAGGCTTGCGAGGCCCTCGACGTGCAGATACACCGGGTACATTCCGTGAATAGGCCTGCCGACCCTCAACATGCGAATGCACCCTGCATGCTCCGTTAATAGGCCTGCAGACCCTCGACACGGGAACATACAAATGTCCTCTCGAGACAGAACAACAAACAGTCCTAGAACGCATCCATTGGACTAACAAAACCAAGAGCATATACTTACGTTTTCCAAGTTCCATCACATCTCCACGAGTACCTGTCCTTAAGTTGATTATTATTAAAAAAAAAAAAATCCCCTTCTCTAGAGTTAGTGCAGTCTGCCAGACTTAATTACATAACAACAAACCCAAGAACCCCTGGTCTAAATCCACAAATCTCATCTGCCAGTTCACAAGACTCCCACTCAACTCCTAGAGAATCACAACTCATCAATCAACACTGAAGCTTTCAATAAAACTCACAAATCCATCATCAAAATGATTATACGAATAAACCTTCACAAATCAACAAAATCCAATTCCATATGGTGTACTCATAAAAATTCCAGAATCCAAATAAAATGTTAAATCCATTAAATAACCGAAAATTCATATTTTCAGGTCTTTAAATATCACAAAACATCAATTCTTTTCAAAACACGTAGAACTCATTTGATAAGGTCAAAAGAATACATTTAAAACTCCATTATAAATAAAATATAACTTCTCTGTAAAATACAGTAATCTGTAGCGAAAACATCATTTAAACCATATAATATTGAAGGCACAATCGTTCAAAAGAAGCATCAGAAAACTGAAGAAAACATCAGTCAGAGCAGTGGCAGTCGACTGCATAAGATAGTCAGTCAACTGTCCCGTGTAAAATCCAAAACTCAAGGAAACATCAATCGGAGCAGTGACAGTCGACTGTATAAGATAGCCAGTAGACTGTCCCGCAGAAAATCCGAAACTCAAGAAAATTCTCCAGCCGGGACATCGACAATCGACTGTCGACATTGGTCAGTCGACTGTCGAACCTACAGACTGCAGTTTAAGGTTCTGTGCATGTTTAACCGATACATCATTTTACTTCATAAAACAAAAAACTTGTAAATACTAAATTCCTGGGATGGTCAATTATGATTTGTATAACATATAGGAGTTATTAAAACACATCAAAACATGTCAAGATCTCGAAATAGGAAATTCTCACAAAAATCTTCAAAATCAGCAACTTATACACATATATATTCAAATACGCACTTAAGCATCTGTTTAAGCTTCAAAACTCCATCAATAAGAGTAGTAAGATATTTATAACTATTTTAGTATTAAAATAACCAAGACTAAATCAAAACTCCACAAAACACACGAAAACCCAATTTCTTCAAAACAATGAAATAGGATATAAATATAAATATATGTGTGCATGTTTGTGCGTTAAGAAAACATCAAAACCCATCAACTGGAAATAACGAAGAGTTTAGATTTAATCTCAGTACTAGGACCAATCATATTCAATTGAAAACATCTCAAAACTTCACAAAACAACACAAAACCAATTTTGGCTGTGTGCATCACGGACCAACTTAATTGAGTTTTGCAAAATACCTCTTTTAAATATACCTTTACATATACAAATCTTTATACTTGGAAATTGAGTAAAACCAACTTAACTGAGTTTTAAAAACAAAAATAACCTCTTTATTATCAGCCGTACTCTTTTGAAAACCCAAAAAAACGAATTTTCCCTTTTGCCCCTCTAAGTGACAATTTTGCAAAAAGACCCTTCTTTATCAAAACTTGCAAAATAAACCAAATTTATCAAAACAAAAAGAAAACTCTTTACCTCCGAGTTGACTAGGCTTCATACCCAGCCCAAAAATTCAAAAATCTAGAGTTTTCACTCCACGTGATAATTTTGCACAAAAGTCCCTCTTTTTGTAAAATTTGCAAATAGGTCCAATAACTATCAGAAAAATCCAGGAAATTCAAAAATAATATTTAATAATAAATAATGAGTTTTCCCCAAAATAATTCTTGACTTTAGAACTTCCCAAGAAAACATTTGCACGTGTAAAAGATAAATTTTCAGAAAAATATTTATTAAATTGTCAAAAATCATTTTAATTTATTTATTAATCTTAAAAACAATATTTAAAAATCTGGGGGTATTACATCACCCCTTCCTTAGAATAGTTCTGTTCTCAGAACTACTACTAATAGGGTCCAAACAAAAATAAGGAAAAGGAAATGAAATCTCATAAACGAAAACATAGTTTAAGAAATGCAATTACACAAGAGAATGTAATCTAACAAAAGTAATACAACCAACTCAAAGAGCACAATCATACAAAAGATTACAATCATGCAAAAGGAACATAATCATACAAAAAGTTTAGGAAAAACCTTCCGTGTGCGATCCTCCAACTCCCAAGTAGCTCCTGCTGCACACTCTGATAACTTGCCATCGGAAACCTGCTGCAACATCTTCTGAATCTCTGCAACTAGCCTCTGACCTTCCTCCATCTGCTTCAACCTTCTGAGGATCCGTGGCCACTCCCGCCTTAGAAAGGACATGACCAAGAAAAGCTACCTCAAACTTGCAGCTCAATGAGATCAATATCAAATAATCCCCCACCAATCTTGATATCACTGTGCTCGTAATATCGGTCAGCACTCAATTCTTCACCTGATGGTGTTGCCACCGTCAAGGCTCTGCCTGGAAACACCTTAGGCTCCACACCTAAGACCTAAGCAAAAAAGTTGGGCAACACAAATGTATGCAAGAACCAGTATGAAATAAAACTTTTGCTTTTATTCCATTAATCAAAACAAATTCTGTTACATAGAGAACGATACTCAAATCTCCAATTTATTCTTAAACAAAGTTTTACTTAATACCTAAATGAATGAATTCAAAATTCTTTCACACCCTGGATCACATCATTCTGAGTTACCCGCATCCTTTTCAATCAATGCGAACACTCACCCCTACCTCTGAACTTTGCCTCCGCTTGCACCATCCTTCTTCAACTACGGACAGTTTGGTCTGAGATGCCCTTCACGACCACACTGATAACAAACATGCACCTTCCAGGGGCTTGGTGCATGCTGCCTGTTAATGACCTTCCTCTCCACAGTTGAAATAAGTCACACCTTGAATTGTGGGTGCCTTCTGCAATGGCCTACTGAACTTGCCTTGTTCGCTGGGAACTCCTTCTCATTCTGACTAGCTGCTAGCCTCTTGCTCCTGCTTTAGGTCTCCTGCTTCTTCTGGAACTGATCCATGTCCTCTTCTGTCATAGCTGCTCTCCTGACAAGCTTATCAAACCTCCTGATGCGCAAAGGAATCATCCTCGACCTCAAATTTGGCCTCAAGCCATACTCGAACTTCTTGGCCTTCTTCGCTTCATCAATAATCAGCTCCGGTGCGTACCTTGATAGTTGAGCGAACTTAGTCTCATATTCGTGCACTGTCATGCTGCCTTGCTACAGATTCAAGAATTCCGTTGCCTTCTTCTCCTGAATATCCAGAGGAAAGAAATGATACCTGAATTCATCCAGAAAAGCCTCACAAGTCACTTGCTGATCTCCAAGAGTCCTATTCACCGACTGCCACCAAACGCTAGCATCCTTCTCTAACTGCATAGCAGCTAATTTCACCTTATTGACTGCTGGGGTTTCCAGAACTTCGAAGATCATCTCCATCTGTCTAATCCAATCATCAGCCTCATCTGGATCAGACTGTCCCTCCAACACAGGCAGCTTCATCTGCTTGAAGGACACAACCTGCTTGATCGGATCAGCATTAACAAACACTAGTCTAGCCCCTTGATTCTGATTCTGATTCTGTGTCATATTAGCTGCCATGAATGTGTTCAAGGTCTGATAATCCTGGCAGTCTCAGTCTTAAGATCAAGTCCTGCCCCATGGGAACCTTCAGCCCCATCACCATTACCACCATTCCTGGTCCTGGGTCCTGCCATTATACTGAATACTGCAAAATGAGGATAAAGTTAGAGCATCACAACACTATAAATATTCACATCAATACCCTATGGCAAAATCCCAACCAAACCCCAAACCAAAACACCATGTTCTAACTTTATGTCATACTCACACTCTGATGTCCACACCTAGGTACTCACGCTCTAGTGTTCACACCTAGATTTATTTTTATACTATGCTTATTATTACTATTGAAGCATGCTCTGATACCAATCTCTGTAGCGCCCCGAATTTTCAATATGATATCTTAGAAATACGTGGCATAATTCCCAGCGTCAACTTCAATTGCAATAGTAAACATAGCTAAAAACACATAATTTTTATTTCAACTTTTATTACATCACTTGTTTAGAAAACACAGCTGAATACAAAACACCTTGAATTACAATCTTTCTTTTACAACACATTCTTTTATAATTTACATAAGCCATAAATCAATCTATCTCATGCATCCAAATCTCAAAGCTACAAGCACCTACCTGTAAAACATGAAAAAGAAAAGTACAGGGGTCAGCCATAATGGTGTGAGTGACATCAAAAGAAAAGTAACATAAATAAATCATGAAGAATAAAAACCATAAGCAACACATATCAACAATGACAATGAATGAAGTATGAAATAACAATAAATAAATATGAAAACATCAAGGAATACGAGATAGTAAATAGTAGGGCATGAAAACATCAAGTGAAAACTAGACTGTGTTAAGTGTAGAAAAACAGAAAACAACATGCATAAAACTAAGTCAAGAAAATAACAATGCTATATGCTGACTCTCTAATGCATAATTGTCGGATTCTATGCATCCCACAATACATAGGTCCAGTGCATGCCCTTATCGTTCTCCACTTTATAGGGTTAGAACCCTCGTGATGCAACTAATCTTACTACGATGATGGAAACAAGATCTAGAATACTCCGCGAATAGGCATCACAACCCTCAATGCGCGAGCATCATTTAAGAATAGCTCAATAACCGGAGAATCACCTCCCAACCGTGTATCCCACGAATAGGCTTGCAAGGCCCTCGACATGTAGATACACCGAGTACATTCTGTGAATAGGCCCGCCAATCCTCAACACGCGAATACACCTGCATGCTCCGTGAATAGGCCTGCAGACCCTCGACACGCGAACATACAAATGTCCTATCGAGACAGAACAACAAACTGTACTGGAACGCATCCGTTGGACTAACAAAGCCAAGAGCATATACTTATGTTTTCCAAGTTCCATCAAATCTCCACTAGTGCATGTCCTTAAGTTGATTATTATTAAAAACACAAAATTCCCCTTCTCTAGAGTTAGTGCAGCCTGCCGGACTTAATTCCACAACAACAACCCAAGACCCCACTGGTCTAAATCCACAAATCTCATCTGCCAGTTTACAGGACTCCTGCTCAAGTCCTAGAGATTAACAACTCATCAATCAACACCAAAGCTTTCAATGAAACTCACAAATCCATCATTAAAACGATTATATGAAGAAAACTTCTCAAATCAACAAAATCCAATTCCATATGGTGTACTCATAAAAATTTCAGAATCCAAATAAAATATTAAATCAGTTAAATAACTGAAAAATCATATTTTTAGGTCTTTAAATATCACAAAACATCAATTCTTTTGAAAACACATATAACTCATTTGATAAGGTCAAAAGAATACATTTAAAACTACATTACAAATTAAATATAATTTCTCTATAAAATATTGTAATCTGTAACGAAAACATCATTTAAACCATATAATATTGAAGGAACAATCGTTTAAAAGAAGCATCAGAAAACTCAAGAAAACATCAGTCAGAGCAGTGGCAGTCGACTGCATAAGGTAGTCGGTCGACTGTCCCGCGTAAAATCCAAAACTTAAGGAAAACATCAATCAGAGCAGTGACAGTAGACTGTATAAGATAGCCAGTAGAATGTCCTGCAGAAAATCCGAAACTCAAGAAAAAGCTCCAGTCGGGACATCGACAGTCGGCTGTCAACATTGGTCGGTCAACTGTAGAACCTACAGACAGCAGTTTAAGGTTCTGTGCATGTTTAACCGATACATCGTTTTACTTCATAAAACACAAACTTGTAAATACTAAATTCCTAAGATGGTCAATTATGACTTGTATAACATATAGGAGTTATTAAAACACATCAAAACATGTCAAAATCTCGAAATAGGAAATTCTCACAAAAATCTTCAAAATCAGCAACTTATACACATATATATTCAAATACGCACTTAAACATCAGTTTAAGCTTCAAAACTCCATCAATAAGAGTAGTAAGATGTTTAGAACTATTTCAGTATTAAAATAACCAAGACTAAATCAAAACTCCACAAAACGCACGAAAACCCAATTTCTTCAAAACAATGAAATAGGATATAAATATAAGTATATGTGCGCATGTTTGTGCATTAAGAAAACATCAAAACCCATCAATTGGAAATAACAAAGTGTTTAGATTTAATCTCAGTACCTAATACCAATCATCTTCAATTGAAAACTTCTCAAAACTTCACAAAACAGCACAAAATCAATTTCGGCTGTGTACATCACGGACCCAAAAATCAACAACCCTTGTTCTCTTCAAAACTCGATCTTTTTAATTCAATAACCCCTCTTATGATCCATTTGATCCATATACAATTACTCACAATAGCTTACTCACGAGTATAATCAAGTATAACAACTATTGATCAAGTTTCATTCTTTAAAATATCACAACAAAGTGTGCACTCAACATACACAGTAAAAGTCAAATCGTGTTCACCTTTTGGGGTGGAACAACATGCAAACTTAATGTGATCCATCAAAACAACAAAAGTATGAAGAAACAACCTACTCATGATCTCTATTCAGTTCTTTAACAATCCCAATTCATCAATTAGGGTTTTAATTCATCATAAATATAGTTTTGAGTAAAGATTCAATTTGGAATTCATCTACTTATAAAATATATTATATCTTCATACAAACTCCTAACATGCTTTCTAGATAAGTCATCACATACAACATACATGAAACAATACAAAACAAACATGTCACTCACCTCTTTGAAGAATCAACCAAAGAAAAATAAAGAGAATAAGAAAATACTTCCTTTCGCAAGAAAACCATGATCCTCGCTTTAAAACTTCAAGAAAATGATAATAAGAAATCCGTTGTGTATCACAGCAAGAGACGGATGCACCCCACTCTTAAATAGGCCGGAAGGTTTTAGGGTTTTGTAAACAAATTTGCAAAATACCTCTTTTAAATATACCTTTACATATACAAATCTTTATACTTGGAAATTGTGTAAAACCAACTTAATTGAGTTTTAAAAACAAAAATAACCTCTTTATTATCAGCCGGCACTATTTTGAAAATCCAGAAAAACGAATTTGCCTTTTTGCCCCTCTAAGTGGCAATTTTGCAAAACGACCCTTCTTTATCAAAACTTGCAAAATAAACCAAATTTATCAAAACAAAAAGCAAACTCTTTACCTCCGAGTTGACTAGGCTTCATACCCAGCCCAAAAATTCAAAAATCTAGAGTTTTCACTCCAAGTGATAATTTTGCACAAAAGTCCCTCTTTTTGTAATTTTTGCAAATAGGTCCAATAACTATCAGAAAAACCCAGAAAATTCAAAAATAATATTTAATAATAAATAATGAGTTTTCCCCAAAATAATTTTTCACTTTGGAACTTCCTAAGAAAACATTTGCATGTGAAAAAGATAAATTTTCAGAAAAACATTTATTAAATCACCAAAACTCATTTTAATTTATTTATTAATCTTTAAAAAATTATTTTAAAATCTGGGGTATTACATAAGTAAAGGATTCAATAGGGTTTAAGTGGATTAGGGTTTAATTAGATAGAATATTGGGTTTTGGGTATGAATACATCCAAATAAAAAAAATAGGGTGATCCAAAAGAATAAAATGGGAACAAAATGAGTAAAAATAAAATAGGACATGAACAAATAATAATGGGGATCAAAAATACAAGCCCGATCAAACAGAGATGAAATAATAGGAGACAATTGAATCAAGAAGATCAATTAAAGGACGACAATCAAATAGAGGAATAAATAGAAAAGAAATTTCAATACACGGTCCAAAAAGAGATACAATGAATAAATACACTGTCACGCCCGCTTCCCAAAACTACGGAATGCAAACACGTGACATGGCCCAACGGTAAAAAAAAATACACCCAAAAATACATAAAATGGAAAACAGCGCTTACAAATTCTACCCTCCTAACAAGAAGAATTTCGTCGCCGAAATTCAAACAAGAGGTACATTGGGTAACCCCGGAAAGAAAAGAAAGAACAAAACAAAATGCTACTCAAACAGAAGAGAAAACTTCTACTGAATCTCCTCCTCTAGCTCCCAAGTCGACTCACCCGGCCAGTGAGGATTCCAAGAAAAGCAAACCAGCTTGATGACCTTGTTCATAAGCACTTTCTCCCGTCGATCCAATATAGCAACTTGCGGAATCTCACAACTCAAATCTGGCTGAACGTACAACTCAGAATAGTCGATCACATAGCTCTCATCTCGGATATATCTCCTGAGTTGTGAGACATAGAAAACATCGTACACTCCTGATAAAGCTGGCGGCAATGCAAGACGATAGGCCACCTTGCCTACTCATTCCATATTATCAACTTGTCCAACAAACCTAGGGTGGAGCTTGCCCCCACCACCAAACTGAATGACACCGCACCAAGGCGATACCTTTAGGAAAACATGGTCACCAACTTAAAATGCCAAAGCTCTCCGATGGACATTTGCTCATCGCCTCTGCCTATCCTGAGCTGCTTGCAAGTGCTTCCTGATTTGTGTCACCGCATCAACTGTCCTGGCGATAAACTCTGGACCCAACAACTTTCTCACACCATTGTCATCCTAGCACACTGGTGATCTGCACTTCTGCCCATAAAGTGCCTCGTACGGTGCAGCTTTAAGACTGGCTTGAAAGCTATTATTGTACGAGAACTCTACGAGATGCAAATGGTCTTCCCATGATCCACCGAACTGCAGCATACAGGACCTCAATATCTCCTCTAGAGTATGGATGGTCCTCTCTGACTGTCCATCAGTCTGGGGATGAAAAGCTGTACTGTACTTTAATTACACCCCAAACTACTCTGAAGACTCTCCCAAAACTGAGATCTAAATCTCGTATCCCGGTCGGATACAATACTGACTGGAACCCCATGAAGTCTGACGATCTCTTGCATGTACTTCCCTAGCTAGGCTCTCAGTAGACTGTCCTGACACGGAAGGGAATGAAGTGAGCACTCTTCGTCAGTTAGTCGACAATCACCCAAATGGCATTATGACCCTTAGGGCTCCTCGGCAAAGCGGTCACAAAATTCATAGTGACATGTTCCCACTTCCACTCCAAAATAGGGAAGCAGTTGAAGAAGTTTGGCGGTTCTCTGATGCTCTACCTTCACTTGCTGGTAGATCAAACAATGAGACACAAACCGAGCCACAACCCTCTTCATACAATACCATCAGAAATGAAGCTTCAAGTCTCGATACATCTTAGTACCACTAGGATGGATAGAATATGATGACTGGTGGGCTTCCTCAAGGCAACCTCTGATGAACTTCACCCTTCGAGACACACAACTTGGATCCAAAACGAAGCGATCCATCAACATGAATAACCATATCCGTTCTAGAACCAGACTCAACTTCTGCTCTGAAACCCTGTAACTGCACATCACTTTCCTAGGCCTCTTTTATCTGATCAACAAGAGACGACTGAAGCTGAAGCACCAAACAACTCCGATCAGAACTCGGTAACAACACATCTAACTCCATCCTCCGCATCAACTCAACCAAATCACTCTGCTAAGTTAGGAACATAACTACCAGTCTCCTGCTCAAAGCATCTGGCACCAAGTTCACTCTAGCAAGATGGTATTGCAAACTGATGTCATAATCGGCCATACGTTCCAACCAATGCCTTTGCCTCATGTTCAACTCCTTCTGGGTGAAGACGTACTTGAGATTTTTGTGGTCTGTAAAGATCTCCACTCAGTCCCCAAGTAAATAATGTCTCCACAACTTCAAAGCAAAGATTACTGCCGCTAACTCCAAGTCATGAGTTGGATAGTTCTTGTCATGCAGCCTCAACTGCCTCGATGCATAAGCAACGACTCAGCCCTTCTGCATCAGAACTTCTCCAAGACCCTTTCCCGAAGCATCACAGTGAACTACAAATCTGCTTGAACCATCGGGAATAGTCAACACTGGCGCTGACATCAACCTGCTCTTCAACTCAGCAAAAGCTTCACTGCAATCCTCAGACCAATAGAACTTCTGATCCTTCCCAGTCAGCTTAGTCAACAGTTCTGCTATCTTTGAAAAATCTTGGACGAATTTTCGATAATAGCCAGCTAGACTAAGAAAACTGCTCACCTCTGAAACTGACTTGGGAACTGGCCAATCCTTCACAGCCTCCACATTGGACAGATCCACAGAAGTACCATCACCCGAGATAATGTGCCCCAATAAGGTAACTCGGTCGAGCCAAAACTCACACTTGATGAGTTTCTCACAGAGTTGATTTTTTCTCAAAGTTTGCAGAACCAACCTAAGATGCTCAGTATGATCTTCTCAATTCCGAGAATACACCAGAATGTCATCAATGAATACCACCGCAAATCTATCCAGGAACTGGAAAAGACCTGTTCATAAGACTCATGAATATAGTAGGTGCATTCGTGACCCCGAACGGCATCACAAGATACTCATAGTGCCCATATCTGGTCCTGAATGCAGTATTCTGTACATCAGTCGCCTTCACCTTGACCTGATAATACCCAGAACGAAGATCCAACTTTGAGAAAATAAGATCTCCGCTCAACTAGTCAAATAAGTCATCGATCCTGGGCAGTGAATACTGGTTCTTCATAGTAACATTGTTTAGTTCCCGATAATCAACGCACAGTCGATGACGATCATCCTTCTTATTGACAAAAAGGACTGGAGCACCCCAAGGCGAAACACTAGGTCTGATAAACCCCAAATCCAGCAACTCCTGAATCTGCACCTTAAGCTCTGCTAACTCAACCGGTGCCATCATGTAGGGACTCTTCGATATCGGCATCGTACCAGGCTGATTTTCAATACCGAACTCCACATCCCTATCAGGGGGTAAGCCAGGTAACTCCTCTGGAAAAATGTCCAGGAAATCTCGCACTACTAGAGGGGCAGCCTCACAGCCTAAATGCAATTCCAGCACACAAACCTCCTGATCAACTGCAGTCTCACCTCGGCCAAGGGGCATCTCCCCGGCATTGAACTCAAACTCTACGTGGCCTGGGATCTGAATTATAACTTTCTTGGTACGGCAATCAATAATGGCATGGGATTCACCCAACCAATCCATACCGAGAATGACGTCGAATCCTGAATTCCAAATTACAATCAGGTCAGCCTTGAAATCTGCGCCACCAATAATCACGGGACACTGCCTGCACTCCCAAGAACAAATGACAACACCACCACCTATCACAATATTCTAAGCCTCTGACATGATGCTGCACTCCAACTGATGGCGAGCCACGAACCGAGAAGAGATGAAGGAATGGGTTGCCTCGAAATCAAATAGAACAAGAGCAGGAAAAGAGCAAACAAGGACAACACCTAAGATAGTGCCAAAAGCAATAGAAAAAGAATTGATGAACAAGGGTGAGGAACACATAATACAGAAGGATAATATGAAAGAATAATGTAAGAGAAATGAAAGAAGCAAAAGAGAAACAACAAAAATGCAAAATATACCTGCAACAACTGCCTCTGCTGTCTCAGCATCTGTAACAGTCAAGTTGAAAGTCAGACCTTTCTCAGGGCAGCAATCCTCTGACCGACAATCTGGTGCTGAGGAGGAAGCGGTGGCCTGACTGGACGACGAGCTAAAGCTGTCAGCTGAACTGGACCCCTGGCTGGAAGAGCCATCCGCTGTTACGGCTATGGACAAACTCGCACTGAATGGTCAGTAGCGCCAGACCTAAAGCACCGGCGATTGGCGCACCAACATTCCATGCGATCATGCCCATGAAACTGATAGAAGTCGCAGAAACTAGATCCCCGGGAAACTGCAGAAAAGTAGGGAGTTGCCCTGATAGGATGGGCGGGAACAGGCTTCCGAATAGGTCCACCAGAAGGCCTAGCAACAACAGAGTGCAGAACAGTCCACCGGGGAGGAGACAGTCTACCATGAGCCTGCTCCTAAGCTTGAGCTGGCTCGAGAGCCTCAGCATAAGTACGCAAGCGAAGGGAGACAAGCTGCACTCAAATATCTCGCTCAAGTCCCAATGTAAATCTACGAGCCCTGTCTTCTTCGTTTGCCACAAGAACGGCTGCGAAGTGGCTAAGTCTGGTAAATTCTGCTGCATACTCATCCATAGACCTGGAGCCTTGTTTTCAAGAAAGTCTAATGTTACAACATTGTATGAACAATATGTAACAAAATTCTAATAATAGAACAATGATGAACCTGTTTTAGGGCCAGGAACTGTTGCTCCATTTTAACTCGAGTGCTGCTAGGGAAGAACTTCTCCAAGAAGCTCCTAGTGAACGTAGACAAAGAAATCGGTCACTCGAGCCTTTCGGACTCGGACCTCCACCAAATGTGAGCCTGATCCACCAGCTGGATGATCACCACATCCACTATATCAGCATCGGCAACTCTTGCTGCCAAACTTCTATGTCCAGATCAACCACTGTTCGGCCTCCAAAGGCGTCTCAGTGCTGGAGAATCGGTCAGGATGCAGCCTCATGAAATCTGTGACTATACCTGGACGATGAGGGAGAGCTGCCTGCATAGGCATAGCGGGAGGCGGAACCCGGGCAGCTTCCAAAGCAGCCATCACAATGTCACTGTGGTTTTGCTGCATATTGATCAACCGTTCCAACACATTGGTAATGGGCCTTAAGCCCAGGCAGATCTTTCTGGGGACGAGAAGTGGAACCTCTGCGAGCCATGGTCTGCACAAGATAAAAAACAATCAGCTTCCAGATCAAAGTTGATTATAATTCATTCATGTATGCATGGTCTGTGTATTGTCGAGCCAATTCTAGATCGAGCCAAGCTTGTCTAATATATCAGTCAAACTAATACATTAGCCAAACCTTGGCTCTGATACCACTAAAATCCTTATCACGCCCCGCTTCCCAAAAGAGAATACGGAATACGAATACGTGACTAAGTCCAGCGAATTCTTCATCCATAAGCTGTCAGGATCTTTACAACATTTCACAGGAATAATCAGAGTAGGAAGCTAGAGAAGTCAACCATGCATGCATATATGAATCAATATACCAACAAGAATTTACTTGAAATAAAATTTAATAATCTCAAATAAAACAGATCTGAACAAGTCAATAATTCTGGGTCATACTGCCCAATACAAAATAATCCAAGTAACCAAGTACAATTATTCAAATAAGCAATAGGAAATAATAATAATAATAATAATAGCAGGAAATAAATAGCAAAACTCCATATCTAGAACATCAGATCACCTACTCCATCGGGCAGCTGATCTCCATGATGTGAAACTTAACAAATGGCAGTAAAGGGAAAAGAAAACAAAACGACCGTCAATGCAAGTTATGGGCAGCTTGTAGTGAGGCACAAGTACATGGGAAAGAATAAAAAATACAGAATAACAGCGGAATCAGGAATAGCATGGAATAGATATGATAACAAAATAGAACAACTAGCATGAATCATGAATAGAATCAAATAACATAATGTGCTAACAGGGTATAAGTAACATGTATCAGGTATCAAGTATCATGCAGGCAAGTAAACAGGTAACAGATGAACAGGTGAACAGGTAAACAGGTATACAGGTAGCATGTACAGGTAAGCATGTGACAGGTATCATGTTTTGTCAAGTCTTGTATTATTTCTATCTAGGTAGCACTTCATGCGTCCCAGGTTTTTACCACATGGTTGCTACATTCAAACAAGTTACGTTTAGATTTAGTAGTGGAGTTCATAGGGTCGTGTACTCAGGGATCAGGATAACAGGTATAGGAACAGGTACAGGTAGAACCTATTGGTCATCTTCCGAGTACACCTTCCTATAGGGAAGTGTGCAGTCAGGTAATCAGGTAATCAGGTACAGGTAGAACCTACTGGTCCTCTTCCGAGTACACCTTCCTATAGGGAAGCGTGCAGTCGGGTAATCAGATAACAGGATCGTGTATCATGTAGTCATGAACACGTAACAGGTGGGAAACATAAGTCCCCTCCTAAGTACACAATTCTATATTTTTCACTACTAGATCTTTTCCTTAACTTGCTTGGTTATTTGTTATTATTATCAAATAGGTATGTATGTGTCACAAACAAGGCAAGTATAACATGGTATAAACAAGTAACAGGTTCAGGTTGAATGATAAACTGGTACAGGTGAAAGACAACTCATAAAAGGATAAAACAATGAAAATTCTAGTTTAGGATAGCAAGACAGTACTGCACTAAATCTGGAATTTCTGTTGCTACAAATATGAAAATCTGGATCCGTCAGAGAATCTGCAAAATAGACTCTCGACCGAATCTAGCAAATATATATAAGTCATATGGTATTTCATAACAACAGGACTCAAAACAGAATTGTATCTAGAACATGTGTTCAGCCAGAAATCAGAAGTTTGTATTCAAGAATAGGAAAATAGCATAAAAACTTACTAATTAAATCCACGAAATATCTGGGGTATTCCCTAGTATGTTTAGTAACAGAAAATAAAGTTTCATAATTTTCCAACATAGATAGAATAGTCAAGTAAAATCATAAAACAGCAAGATGCAGCAGTTTTGTAAATCTGGAATCATAAACACAGTAGTACTAAAACAGAAATATCTTACAAAATATAAGTCGAATTCCATATCCGTCAAAAGGGTGTCAAAATAGAAATAGTAGGCTACAATTCATATTCACAAAGTTTTTGTAGAAAGCAAATATAATTAGGTCAAAATTATGTTTCTTTACTGAACAGTATGAAAATTCTGCATCTATAGTAGTTATTTGCAAGCATAAAATAGTCCATAAAACTCATCAATTAAATCCACAGAAATTAGGGGTTCATCCCAATAAGGACTAGTTGTACTCAGAAAAATATTGGATCAAAATATTATCTTTAACATCAGTAGAAAAATAATTAATCATACAGAATTCATATAAAACAGAATCTGGAATTTTAAGCACATCTGTAGTAAAATAGCCACAAATCACAACTCATAAATCAAAACTGGAATCTGTTCGAAAATTTGGAAAGTAGACAGAATTCTCTATAATTCTTATTCATAAATAATTTTCATATACTGACCTTAATAGGGTCCAAACAACTGATAAAAAATGAGTTAACAACAAGGACAGAATTGTTCTGCATACATAAAATCAACTAGGTCATATGTAACTCATCCAAACCATAACAAAGTGTGAAGTATGGTGTATTAGATGTCCAAGCAACATAGTATACGGGGTTTAACAGATCAAAACAGGATATACTATGAGTATCACACCAGCATGCAAGATTCACACGTCATATTGTGGTTCACAACCAATATACAGATATGTAACAGGGATTAACTAGATCTAAGTTAAGTTTCTTGACTTGTGTGTAACTAGAGATGACTACAAACCAATCAACACATGGAGACAAGATATATTATGGGTTTTGAATAAGAATTATCTCTAGAACACAACTAAACTACGGCAGTATTTAGTACTTGTATTTGCAATAGAAATTAATACAAGTTACTTGCCTTAACGACGACGACAGGAACGGCACAAAAGCAAGAATAACGAGAACGGATTCCAGGGGCACGAACTCAACGAACGAACTCCGAAACACGATCCACGAACAAAACGAACACACGAACCCAACGAGATCACACACACTCACACCAAGAGAAGGCAGCAGGTCTGGATGAGAAGACGATGATGACCAGGGGGACCAGCAGTGCCCTGGCTGTAGGCGACAGTTTGAGCAGAGGCGCAACGATAGAGAGACACAGCACCAGGGGGGGCTCTCTCGTTGCTAGCATCGCTGAAGGTGAGAGGGTAGGGAGCTCAGGCAGGAGGCCGCTGCTGCTGGCGACACGATGGAGTTGGAGCACAGGGGGCGCATGGGGGAGCTGGGCGATGCTGGGGGATAGCTCGCGATGCTGCTGCTGCAAGCTGTTGCAGGTGGGAGAAAATAAGGGAAGGAGGTAGGGGTTGAGGGCTCGGGGGTGAGATTGTCGGGAGAGAGAGAGAGTGGGAGAGAAGAAGGATCGGGAGTTCTGAAGGTGGAGGCTAGGGTTGGGTTTTGCAGGTGTATATATATATATGGGTAAAATGAAGTTAGGGTTAGGGTTTTTAAGGGTGACGACTGATGGGTTGGATGTTAACGGGTAGAGTTTGGGGTATTGGATTATAGGATAGGGTTAACGGGTATAAGTAAAGGATCCAATAGGGTTTAAATTGATTAGGGTTTAATTAGATAGAATATAGGGTTTTGAGTATGAATTGATCCAAATAAAAAAAATACAGTGATCCAAAAGAATAAAATGGGAACAAAATGAGTAAAAATAAAATAGGACATGAACAAATAATAATGGGGATCAAAAATACAAGCTCGGTTAAATAGAGATAAAATAATATGAGACAATTGAATCAAGAAGATCAATTAAAGGACGACAATCAAAGAGATGAATAAATAGAAAAAGAAGATCCAATACACGGTCCAAAAAGAGAAACAATGAATGAATACATGGAAAAAGAAAATACACCCAAAAATACATAAAATGAAAAACAGGGGTTAAAGGATGTCTAAATCTTGAAGTTCGTCACTGTTGTAGGTTGCATAGAGAGGGACTGAACCATATAAGGAAGAGAATGCTAAGAGCTTTCCCAAGGACTTATGTTGTATGGGCGGCATAGAATCCGAACAAGTGTTCATTAGAAGAGCATCGTGTGCATAGGTGTTACTAGGTTCATGACATACTCCAACATACTTAGTGTAGCGCCCCGAATTTCCAATAAATAAAATTAGAAATAAGTGGCACAATTTTTCAGAATCAACTTCAATTGCAATCATAAACACAGTATCAAATATAGAGAAAATTAAAACTTTTTATTACATCCTTTCTTTTTACAAAAACTCAGCGGAATTAAATACATTAATTAAAAATCTTTACAAAGCTTAAAATCTTCAATTTTCATTTATACTGCAAGTGATTTTGTGTACACTCCCTCACACCCTGATCAATCTAGAAATTGAAACCCACACCGCAAGCCAAATGAAACCTTATCACACGAATATCCCATGAGCGTCGCCTCAATCCAGATATTTCTGAAGATGCATCCCACACCACAAGTGATCACACCTCGATCATTCTTCGGAATCAACTTCCCACCGCAAGTGATTTTGGGTACACTCCCTCACACCCCTGATCATTCTGGAAATTGAAACCCACACCGCAAGTGATTACACCCCGATCATTCTTGAGACCATCTCCCACCACGAATCATATGACCCTACCCATGTTTGCTCTTATTTCATCACAACTCCAACAACTGCCTGTCCTTATGTTTATTAAGTTCAATTAGGATCACAGTCGCCCTAGAGTTGGTGTACCCTACCTGACTTAACCTTTCAAAAGCCCCACTGGCACAATTTTCCAACAAAAACTCATCTGTCGGCATGCTAGGGTCCCACCCAACCTTTAGAGCCTCATAACTCAAAATAAAACCATCTCAACCATTTCTTTTAATCATATAAATTCAAAATCGACTAACTCATAATGATGATTTTCCTTAAAACAATAGTCAACCAAAATTCCTCCGTGTACAAACCATACCACATAATTAGTTAAGAAACTGAAACCAATCATCAATTAAACTGGGATTTTACCTCTTTGAAATAGTAGAAAATTTTGAAATGTGATACTTTTGGAATACGAGAATATTTACTTTCTAAAACCACAAAATATGAGTTAAATTCTATTAAAAATGGTAGGTACACACTCTCTGAAAGTAGTAGAGTCCAAAACTAATTACTTTGGAAAACTGAAAATCATCGTTTGCAAATTGGAAGGAACATTCGTCCCAAGAAAAGGAAATTGCAGTAAAACAAATAGTGAACAATTCAGCCATGACAGTCGACCGACTGTAGTAGTACAAAAGTGGCAGTCGACCGACTGCAGTCGAGTGGCACACGGCCAGTCGCTGCAGTCGACCGACAGATCACTAGTGTAATACTACGGTCGACCGGCAGCAGTCGACCGCGGGGTCGACTGACATGCAGTCTGCGGCAATCAAATCAACTAGTGCACGACTGTAAGTAATGAAACAACTTCAAGCAAATATATATATGTAACCCCCGTTCCTGCAAGTACATATTTTCTGAATATTTTCTGAATTTCAAATTTTTATAAATTCATTATGTGTCAAATTCGGTTTGGATTGTTTTATTAAAGTATCTTCTAACAAACAATTTTATTTATTTTCGAATAGAGGTGTATTTTAACCTTGTTTTATAATTCAAATGATCGATTATTTATATTTGAGCCCAAATCAAATGTATAACTACTATTTAGCTTATTTTAATAAATTTGTTAAACCCCAATTCCTATTTTGTTGTACAATCTTATTATTATTATTATTACAATCATTAGTTATAAGTATTATTATTATTGTTATTATTATTATTATTGTTATTGTTGTTATTATTATTATTATTATCATTATTATTATTGTTATTATTACTTCTTTTGATTGTATATTAAAAATCCATCTTTTGTTATTATGAAAGCCCGCATATTTTAATCAATCTATTATTATTATTATTATTATAAAGTACAAACCAGGTATATTATTTATATATGACAATTCTAATTATTGTGAAAAGCTAAATCTTAATCTAATTGCATTCTTTCAATTAATTTTATTTTCTATTGAACCCTGTAAAATCGTGCTGTACAACCTGTTTGAATATTTTGTGTATTGAGTACTCTAATCTAATCTATTATTATCCTAATTGTTTATCCTATTTATCTAAACACAAAACCCTATTATTTTCCTATCGGATTCTGACCTGAAACCCGCTAACCCATTACCCAAACCCAATATCCTAATTATTCCCTACAAATACTCTTTATATCTTAACCCTGATTAACTATCCCCCTAATCCTTCTTCTCCCCCGCCGCTTTCTCTCTCCTCCGTTATTTTCGAACCCATCCACTGCAACCACCAACCCAAGCTCACTCTCCCGCTCTGCCTCCTTCTGCCACCCTCATCGCCTTCCTCCTTAGCCTCCGCAGCCACACCCTTCGTCACCCCCTCATCTTCCGGGTGAACCCATCTCCATCCCTCCATCGAACCACCCTCATCACCACCACCTGCCCCTGTCTTCATCCCTGTACACCACCGCAAGCTGCCAACCATGCTCTGCTATTGATGCCATTGCCTTCCTCCTGCCATTGCCGCAACCTCGACCACTGTCGCCATCCCTTGTTTTCGCCTAGCACCGCAACTTCACCATTGTCGAACCTCGCGAACGTCCATCCCCGATTGCCTGCTCGCAGTCGATCACCACTATGCCCAATCGCAATCGCCGATGCCGGCAACGTCGCTGCTGTCCCCGCTGCTCTCTCACTATCTCCCCCTACGGTTGCTGTCCGCTATTGTGATTGCCGATCCGCTATTTGACATCTTTTTGTGTTTGGTGATTGGGTGGATTTGATGTGTGCTGTTTTCCATATTACTGTGTTTGGTGATTGGGTGGATTCATTGTTTGTTGTTGTGGGGGATTCGCTGAGTTGCTGTTTTTGCTGCTGTGCACGTAGTGTGCACGTGCTTTTATGGGTACGTGCATTGCACGTGTTGCCATCAGGATTCTCATCCCGTTATTCTAATATATTCGTATTAACTGTCTAAAAGGCAAGTCTCTCTTGAACTAGTTTTATTGTTCTTGTTCAAGATTTCTTTGATCTCCGTAAGTAGATCCTGATTGTTTATCGTATTATTATACCATTCATCTTCTGTTGAGTATATCGAGGGTTTACACGAGATAACCCAAGATATTCTTGACTTCGTGCCAATATCTTTGATCCAAATCGTAGTCCCTATTGCACATTGCATATGGACGTAATACATGAAAACAGATATATCCATGTTTTAGAATATATTGATGATTTGAGTGTTTTCGATTGAATATTATTTTCATGAATTAATTGGCCTGGTTGTAAATTGCAAGTTAATCACCAAATAGAAATTTTGTTAATTAATTATCATGAGATTACATGCTTGTGTGTTGAAATTATTAGCAATTCATGTTAAATTATTTTCTGGCCTACTGTCTGCCTCTTTCTGCATTGAACTTTTGAACCTGTTACTGCAGTAATTTGAATAAATTTTGTAGACATGAATTCTAGCTCCATGTGTCTATTTTCCATAACATTCGATGAAATTGAATTCTGATTTATAATCTACTAGATATCTGATTTATAGTACTGTTAGGTCTGGATTTCCAGATTCGCAATTATATGTGTATCACCCTGATTTGTTAATAAAAAGAACATGTTAACAGTAAAATTAAAATGTAAAATTAATTTGGTTGAGACTAGAAATGTGTAGGAATCACCCTAAATTTTTGTAGATTTAATTGATAAGTTTTCTGACCCGATACATATATGTGAATATAATTAATAACATGTTGTGTGAACATAAAATCTGTGAAGAGTAAGAATTTGAACCCAGTTTTTGTGATTTTTATATATCGTGTGTATATTCGTTGTAATCAGTTTCTGTGAATTTGAACCCAATTTGAATCCAGAACTTCTAACGGATCTAGATTTGCTTTTCTGTAGCAGCGGAAATAACTATTTTTCTATAGTAACGTCCACCTGTCCAAATTGTATGTTTTGCAATGATTTAGTATAAATGCTTCTTGCCTCGCATGTAATAAGTAGAATTAGTCACACCTAGAATACACAACATTGACATCTTCTTGCATGCTCACATAGGATGAAATAAAATATTAACAAGCCGGGGTATTACAGGCTGACCTGGTAGTGAACAATCGGAGACTGTACTCTGTAGGGGTCCCTTGCCAGTTATTCCCGTTAATTCCTGTAAATTCCAGTTTTCGTGACCGAGTACAAGATCCATAGAATTCACCATCACAGTCTAAAATGTTCACTGTTTGCATGCACCGAACCTGTGGAATAGGACACAATACTACATGCATTAGTTAGGTTAATAAAATGAATAACAACCCTAAATCGACATTGCATGCTTGATCCCATTTATTGTCATCGATATTGATGTTGAATGGAAATAATTAATTATTGCATGATTAAACATAGACCCTTGACATTATTGCCAATCCTTAATTTTGTACTTGACTTTGATCCAGTTCTTCATTCTCAATATACCATGTTTTTTATTGTTCTCTGTTTTCCATTACTTTCAGTCTGTGACTTGCTCTAAGGATATTATTTTCTCTATTTTTATATCACGAATTCACAACTACTGAAGGAGCGATACCAGAAGGACTTGGTGAGCAAACTCTCTGAAGATCAGAGCTGGACTAGTAGACTATTATAGTTATCTCATGTTATTTTTTTATTTTATCGCTTTTATTATACTTTGTATTCTGGGCTTTTGTGTCCCAAAGTTTACATTTTTCCAGATGTTGGATATTATTTGGTGAATTTATTTCTTGATTATTTTTGAGTTTATTCTTTGTTCATGTTGTTATTCTTTTCTTGCGTGGTTGTATTCTCTTGTATATTGTTAAGTTAAGATGTTACAGTTTATGGATGATGTATAAATCATTCGCTCGGCCTTTGTTACGTGCTCGTACTCTCGTATTTTGGGAAGCAGGGTGTGACAAGTTTTTAGTGATATTAGAGCCAGGTTTGGCTGATATGTAGTCAAGTCTGGCTTAGCCAGATTAACTCAATAATGTGTGCACCACGTTGATCACATGAACATGTAATAACCAACATATAATCTAGGTACTGACTGTGATTGTTCATATTGTAGACTATTGTTCGCAGAGGTTCTTCTTCTTCCCGTCTAGGGGATGAGCATCCAGATAATGCTACTATTCTTTAAACGATGCAGAAACTGATGGCCCTTTAGCAGGAACATAATGAATTGATGGGGGCCACTTTGGGGGCAGCCAACCGAGCTGTCGCTGGACCTATACCTGGGCCACTATCACCAAGGCCCGGCACAGTGGCAGAATTTATAAGGTTGCACCTCGATAAGTTTTCAGGCACGGAGACGCTACTAGAGGCTGAGCAATGGCTTATCTAGATGGAGTAGCTGTTGATTGCAGCTCGAGTTGCTAATGTTGATTGTGTGGATGTGGTAAGCATCCAGCTGGTGGATCTCACCCATATATGGTGGCGGGCTGAGACTGAGAGGCTTGCGAGGCACATCGAGTGGGCTACTTTCACGAAGAGCTTCATGGCGAAGTTCTTTCCCAGTGTTACCAAAGCAGAAATGGAACGGCAATTCATTTCCTTGACCCAGGGGAACCGTTTCGTGAGCGAGTATGCTGTAGAGTTTACTCGACTTAAACGCTTTGCTCCTGCCCTGGTTGCCACTGATGAGGACAGGGCTCGCAGATTTCAGATGGGCTTGAGCTTCCACATTCAGGATCGCTTGGATGCCCTTCAGCTTCGTACCTATGCCAACGTTCTGGATGAGGCCAGGATCTAGGAGCAGACTCTTAGGGGGTTGGGTGTTTCTCAGTGGGCTATTCAGTACCCTATTGTAGTTCGGTCTTCTGGGGGACATATTCAGAAGCCAGCTTCGAACCTTGCAGCGAGGTCACTGCCCTACTCGCCTGCCACCTCGATGAAGGATCAGACTTGTAACTACTACCACAAGGTTGGGCACATATGCAAGGACTACTGGGGAGCCAACCGTCTCTGCCTTGCATGTGGAGCAAGTGACCACATGGTTCGGGACTGCCTGCAGAGAATGAGTAACGCACCAGTAAGAGGAATAGCTCCAGGCAGTGGACATGGTCAGGCTTACAACTTGTTTATCAGAGGCGTGGCTACAGGTATCTATCAATAGAGTTGTTTTGTTTATTATTCTTTCTTTTTCTGTTCTTGCATTGGATATTCTCTCTTGCATCATTTATTCCTTCTGCATCATGCATTTATCTCATTTATTGATTCAATGTTGAGTACCATACGAGTTATTCTTCATACCATATTCTCCTCAAAGTTCGGTGCTACCATTCTGTTATTCTTGCTCAATTCATCGATTGGCTACACATGATTCACAACAACATGTATGCTACTTGAACATCACTATCAGAGTAGCGCAGTGGAAGTATGGTGGGCCCATAACCCAAAGGTCCTAGGATTCTCTAATCGTTCCGTTTACTTTGCATCGTTCATTTCTTTTTCATACTTTCCATTCGTCATCATCCATCAATTCATTATTTGACATCATTCTAGATCACTCCATTTCTATCCATATTCTTTCTTATCCTGGTATTGTCACCATTTCGTTTCTCTCCTTATAATTATCTGTTTTGTTATTTCACAAGTTGCTTTTGCCTTGTCCTATGTTCTGCTTGATTGAATTTCAAGGACGAAAATCTTTTTGTAAGGTGGGTAGGATTGTAACCCCCATTCCCGCAAATACATATTTCCTGAATATTTTCTGTATTTCAAATTTCTATAAATTCATTATGTGTTAAATTCGGTTTGGATATTTTTATTAAAGTATCTTCTAATTAACAATTTTATTTATTTTCAAATAGAGGTGTATTTTAACCTTGTTTTATAAACCCAATTGATCAATTATTTATATTTGAGCCAAATCAAATGTATTACTACTATTTAGATTATTTTTATGAATTTGTTAAACCCCAATTCCTATTTTGTTATACAATCTTATTATTATTATTATAATAATAATAATAATAATAATTATTATTATTATTATTATTATTATTATTATTATTATTATTATTATTATTGTTGTTGTTGTTGTTGTTTTTATTATTATTATCAGTATCATTATTTTATTGTTGTTATTATTATCATTATAATTATTGTTATTATTATTATCATTATTATTATTGTTATTATTATATCTTTTGATTGTATATAAAAAATCTAGCTTCTGTTATTATGAAAGTCCGCAGATTTTAATCCATATATTATTATTATTATTATTTTAAAGTACAAACCAAGTATAATGTTTATATATGACTATTCTAATTATTATGAAAAGCTAATCTTAATCTAATTGTATTTTTTCAATTAATTATATTTTATATTGAAACCTATAAAATCGTGTTGTACAACATATTTGAATATTTTGTGTATTGGGTACTCTAATTTAATCTATTATTATCCTAATTGTTTATCCTATTCATCTAAATCCAAAACCCTGCTATTTTCCTACTGGATTCCGACCCAAAACCTGCTAACCCATTACCCAAACCCAATATCCTAATTATTCCCTATAAATACTCTTTATATCTTAACCCTAATTAACTATCCCCCTAATCCTTCTTCTCTCCCGCCGCTCTCTCTCTTCTCCTCTGTTATTTTCGAACCCATCCACCGCCTCCACCATCCCCTGCTCCCTCTCCCGCTCTGCCTCCTTCCGCTACCCTCATCGCCTTCCTCCTCGTCACCCCGTCATCTTCCGGTCAAACCCATCTTCATCCCACCATCGAACCACCCTCATCACCGCCACCTGCCCCTGTCTTCATCCCTGTACACCATCGCAAGCCACTAACCACGCTCCGCCAATTACACTGTAAAACCTATTTTTCATTTTGTGTATTTTTGGGTGTATTTTTCTTTTTGGTGTATTTCTTTTATTGTATCTCTTTTTGGACCGTATATTGGATTTTTTTTCAATATATTTATTTATTTGATTGTCTTCTCTCTTATTGATCTTCTTGATTCTTTTGTCAGTCTTGTGTTCCGTCTCCTTTTGATCTAGCTGTTCAATAGCTCTATCTTGATTTTTGATCTATTCATACACTTTTAAAACCCTATCCTATTAAAACCCTATATCCACTTATACTCTAAAACCTATTACACAATTATTATCCATACCCATTAACTACACCTAAACTCTAACACACAGCCTAAACTACCGTGAACCCATTTCCCTAAAACCGATAACCACTTCATCTAACCTTAAAACCCTTCACCTCTGCATATATATATATATATATATATATATATATATATATATATATATATATATATATATATATATCCCCATGTACTGACTGTTCACCTTCTACCCTAGCCGCCATCTCCTTTTGTGCATCCCCTACCACTCTTCACCCCAACTCTTAACCCATTCTCCCAAGCTTCATCTTCTGACCTCAACCTATCTCGATCACCCCCTACTGCATCTCCCATGCTCCTCCCGAATGTTGTGAACCCCCGTTCCCCTGCTCCTTCGTTCTCCCTATCTCCCGTCCGCCCTACATCATCCCCTCGCCTTCTGTCCCTCCTGCCATCGCTCAGCCGCCTTGACATCACAGCAGCCCGACCGCCCTTGACCCTGCCTCTCTGTCTGACTGCAGCAGACAGCACATTGAGCTGCCTCTCCCGACTGCAGCAAGGACAGCGACGCCGCAGTGCCGCCTTGCTGCAGTTTTTGAGTCGCGGTGTGCGTGCATGATCTCGTGGTGTTCATGCATTCGTTATTGTGTTCATGGGTTCGTTTGCTCGTGGTTCTTGTTCATGGTTCGTGTGGTTCATCGTTCGTTCATTGCCCGGGAATCCATTCCCATTATTCTTGCTTGCACCGTTTTCCTCGTCGGTTATAAGGCAAGTAACTTGTATTCTTTTCTTTGTGTAATACAAGTACTAAATACCGCCTGTAGTGTTGCTGGGTTCTAGAGAAAATTTCATTTTTGAATTCTCTGTTATATATTGTCTCTATTGTGTTGATTCGACCATAGTTGCCTCACGACATACATGACATGAAACATCAAGGGATGACCACTTTTTGGATGTATTTTGGATGTATGTATGCATGTTTTTGATGCAAGTATGTATGCATGTTATTTTGTGATATCGTGTGATTGATGTGTTATTCGTAGTATACTTGTTATGGACTTGCAAAATACCTTATACCATGTTGTTTGGACATCTATTACACCATATTTCTTGTTTGGTTATGATTTGGACAATTTCCGTATGATCTATGTTGATTTGTGTATGAGAAACAATTCTGTATTATCTGTTACCCTATTTTCATTCAGTATTTTGGACCCTATTAAGGTCAGTATATGAATTTTATTTGTGAATAAGATTTGTAAAGAATTCTGTCTATTTTCCAACCCTCCTGACATATCTCAGTTTCGATTTATGGATTGTGAGTTATGTCAATTTTACTACAGAGATGTAGAGAGATTTCCAAATTTTGTTGCCTATGAATTCTGAAGAGTAATCTATTTTTATTGTGGTATTAAAAGTATTATTTTGATCTAATATTTTGCACAATATAACTAGACCTGATTGGTATTAACCCTGAATTTTTATGGAGTTATTTGATGAGTTTTACAAACCGTTCTATATTTCCAAACAATTACTATACATGCAGAATTTTCATACTGTTCAGTAACGAACCTGATTTTCGATCTAATTCTACTTGTTGTTTATAAAATATTTGTGAATATGAAATTTAGCCTACTGTGTCTATTTTATCACCCTTTTGGCAGATTTGGATTGATTTATGGTTTGTAAGATATTTCTATTTTCGTACTACAGTGTTTGTAATTTTAGATTTACAAAACTACTGCATCTTGATATTTTTTTATTTTTGTTGACTAAACTATTTATTTTGAAAAATTATGAAACATTATATTCTGATGCTTCAAATATAGGGGAATACTCCAGATTTTTCGTGGATTTAATTAATGAGTTTTCATGCTGTTTTCCTGACTTTGAATACAAACATATGATTTCTGACTAAACGTGTTTTCTGGATTCAAACCTGTTTTGCGTTATGTTGTTGTGAAATACTATATGACTTATATATATTTGCTGGATTCGTCCGGGTTCTATTTTCCAGATTCTTTGACGGATTCAGATTTGCATATTTGTAGCAACAGAAATCCCTGTTTTAGTGCAGTACTGTCTTGTTGTCCTGAACTAGAATTTTTGTTGTACTATTCTTTTATGGGTTATATTCAGTCTGTATATATTTGTCTGTCACTCTGAACCTGTTAATTGTTTATACCATGTTATTATCACTCTGTTTTATGCACATACATGTCTGTCTAATAATAATAACAAAATAACCAAGCCGGAGTTCGTAGAAAAGATCTAGTAGTGGAAAATATAGAAATGTGTAATTAGAAGGGGGTCTGTGTTTCCGATCTGATTATCAGTCATGTGGTACGATTTTGTTATCTAAACACGGCCCTATATGATCCCCTACGAAATCTAAACGAAACTGTTTGAATGTAGCAACCATGTAGTAAAAGGATGGACGCATGAAGTGCTACCTAGATTGTAATAAACCCACGACTTATAAGAACATGACATCTTCTATCTATTTATCTGAATCTGTTATTTGACATCTGTTATCTGACATCTGTTGTCTGATTACCTGTTATCTGTCTGACAATCATCTGACACTATCATCTGTATATTTGTCTGCATACCACTTGACACTTGACACATGTTATCTGTATCTGTTAGTATACCATACTATCTGATTTGTTTTCCTAATTCATGTTAGATATTATATTCAGTTGATATGCCTATACCATGCTATGTTTGTTCTGTTGTTATTTTATATTTGTTATTTATTCCATGTACTTGTATCTTGCACTACAAGCTGTCCGTAACTTGCATTGACGGGAGTTTGTTTTCTTTTTCCTCTTCCTGTAATTTATTAATTGCAGACCAGGGTGATCAGCTGCCAGATGGAGTTGGTGATATAAGATATTAGTGTTGGAGTTTTTATTATTATTTCTGTTGCTTATTTGAACAATTGTATTTGATACTTGGGTTTATTTTGTATTTGGGCAATGTGACCCAGGATATTAACTTGTTCATATCTGATTTATTTGAAATTATTATAATTTGGTTTGAAGTAAATTTCTGTTGGTATATTTGATTCGGTTATGCATATGTGGTTGATTTCTCTTGCTTTCGAGTCTGATTATTTCTGTAAGATGTTGTAAAAATTCTGAACAGCTTATGGATGATGAAAATTATTGGCTAGGCTTAGTCATGTATCCGTATTCCATATTCTCCTTTTGGAAAGCGGGGCATGATAAGATTTTTAGTGGTATCAGAGCCTAGGTTTGGCTAATGTACTAGTTGCCTAATATATTAGACAATCTTGGCTCGAACTGGGATCGGCTCAACATTTCACCAACCAAGCATGCATAAATGAATTATTATCAACTTTGATATGGATTCTAATTATTTCTGGTTTTGTGCAGACTATGGCTCGTAGAGGTTCCACTTCTCGTCTTCAGGATGATCAGCCCGGGCTTGAGGCTGTCACCACTGTGTTGGAACGGCTGATCAATATGCAGCAGAACCACAGTGACTTGGTGATAGCTGTTTTGGAAGCCGCTCGGGTTCCGCTGCTCGATGTGCCTATGCATGCAGCTCTTCCTCTCCGTCTCGGTACAGTCACGGATTTCATGAGGCTGCATCCCGACAGGTTTTTAGGCACTGAGATGCCTTTGGAGGCTAAACAATAGTTGTCCGGACTGAGCAACTGCTTTTGGCAACTAGAGTAGCCGATGCAGATAGAGTGGATGTGGTAGCTATCCAGCTAGTGGACTTGGCTCATACTTGGTGGAGGACCGAGTCCGAAAGGCTTGAACGACCGATCACTTGGGCCACTTTCACTAGGAGCTTCTTGGAGAAGTTCTTCCCTAGCAGCACTAGAGTTGAGATGGAGCAACAATTTCTGGCCTGCTGTCTGCCTCTTTTTGCATTGAACTTTCGATCTTGTTACTGCAGTAATTTGAATAAACTTTGTAGACAGGAATTGTAGCTCCATGTGTCTATTTTCCATAACAATTGACGGAATTGAATTCTGATTTATAATCTGCCAGATATCTGACTTTTAGTACTGCTAGGTCTTGATTTCCATATTCACAATTATATGTGTATCACCCTGATTTGTTAATAAAAAGAACATGTAGAATAAAATTAAAATGTGAAATTAATTTGGCTGAGACTAGACATGCATAGGAATCACCCTGACTTTTTGAAGATTTAATTGATAAGTTTTCTAACCTGATACATATAAGTGAATATAATCTATACCATGCTGCCTAAACCTAAAATCTGTGAAGAATAAGAATATGAAGCCATTTTCTCTGATTTTTATATATTGTGTGCATATTCACTAGAACCAACAGAGAGCCTAGTTTCCAGAACTTCTAACGGATCTAGACTTCCTTTTATGTAGCAACAGAAATACATGTTTTTGTACCGTAACGTCCTACTGTCCAGATTGTATGTTTTGCATTGATTTAGTAGAAATGCTTCTTGCCTCGCATGTAATGAGTAGAATTAGTCACACCTAGCATTACACAACCTTGACATCTTCTTGCATGCTCACATAGGATGAAATAAAATATTAACAAGCCGGGGTATTAAGGGTTGACTTGGTAGTGAACAATCGGAGATTGCACTCGGTAAGGGTCCCTTGCCAGTTATTCCCGTTAATTCCCTTCATTCCCATTCATTACTATAAATTCCCGTTATTCCCAACTCGTTATTCCCGTAAATTCCCGTAAATTCCGGTTTACTAGGTCGAGTACATGATCCATAGAATTCACCATCACAGTCTAAAACGTTCACTTGTTTGTATGCACTGAACCTGTAGAATGGGACACAGTACTACGTGCACTAGATAGGTTAATAAAATGACTAACAACCCTAAATCGACATTGCATGCTTGATCCCGTTTATTGTCATCGATATTGATCTTGAATGGATATTATTAATTATTGCATGATTAAACATAGACCCTTGACATTATTGACTATCCTTGATTTTGTTCTTGACTTTGATCCAGTCCTTCAATCTCGATATACCATGCTTTTTATTGTTCTCTGTTTCCCACTACTTGCTATCTGTGACTTGCTCTGAGGACATTATTTTCTCTATTTTTAGATCATGAATTTATAGATACTGAATGAGCGATAGCAGAAGGACTTGGTGAGCAAACTCTCAGAAGATTGGAGCTGGACTATTAGACTATTATATTCATCTCATATTATTTGTTTACGTTATCGCTTTTATTATAGCCTGTATTCCGGGCTTGTGTGTCCCGAAGTTTACTTTTTCTCAGATGTTGGTTATTATTTGGTTAATTTATTTCATGATTATTTTTGAGTTTATTCTTTGTTCATGTGGTCATTCTTTTCTTGCATGGTTGTATTCTCTTGTATATTGTTGAGTTAATCTGTTACAACTTATGGATGATGTATAAATCATTCGCTGGGCCTTTGTTACATGCTCATATTCTTGTATTTTGATAAGTGGGGCGTGACAGGTTTTTATATATATGTGTGTACACTGCATTGTTCAACAAAAACACTGAGAAATCCATGCGTGTACAAATAGATTGAAACTCCAGAATCATAATATTGAATGGCGAGATTATAAATAAAACATTTCGTATGAACACTGTGGATATTAACAATGCAGTCATGATTCTTTCACATACAGAGATATGGGTATATATACGTGTCAATAATGAAATCTAGTCACTTTCGAAAACTACGAACCATCGTTTTCACATTCGGACATTCATTAAAAGAAAGAAAATGCATTAAAATAGAGAGTGACAAGTCTAGTCTCGGCAGTCGACCGACTACAGCTGTACAAGAAGCTGCAGTTGACCGACTGCAGTCGACCGTGGGGTCGACTGACATGCAGTCTGCAATAGCCAGTCAATTAAATCGAAGTCCTCTCATACTGATATATATATATATATATATATATACATGGATGTTTATGATGAAATCTACGATATAGCATGTGCATCTTGTCCAACCTACCTCAATTCATACATCAATCAAATCCATCCTTAAGAATAAACTAAACAGGATCTTCACATATTAAAATTTTGGTTTTTATTTCATAGAATCAATTAACTCTATTTAACCTTCATCACAACAATCAATTCATGGTAGAATCATTAATGCATGTTTTAAAACAATCAAAGAAATGCATATAATTTTCTGGCATGACATCTACTCAACTATGATCCAAAAACATATCAAGAGAGTCAAAGAATCACTTAATAATTAGGGTTTTTTTCATGAAGAAGTTATTTGACTACTTATTCATTGCGATTTATCCCCTAATAGATCTACATCAAGTTTTATAATCATGCAAGGTCTTAATATGTATCATACTTGATCAATCATCATCATATTCTACAAGCATATAACAAATCAAGAGATGAGAAGTATCACCCACCTCAAAGGAGATCAATTGAAGAATAATAATGATATGAACAAAGCTTCTCCTCCTTGTAAAAGTCCAAAGATCCAAGCACCAAACTCCAAGAAATAATGAAAATAATGGTATTCTTTTTGTGAACAAGGGAGGACGGCTACTACTGCAGTTAATATAGGTCGGGATCTAGTTTTTAGGGTTTTACGAAGATTTTACAAACAAATTCCTTAAGAAAAATAAATCTTTACATATATAGATATTTCCAAATTAATTAGTTAAATAAAATCAAATCATTAGAGTAAAAATTGAATACCCCAACTCGCTGATCTGGCCGGTCCTCCAGTGCAGCCCAGAGAAACAAACTTTCAAAAATTTGCCTCCAAGTAGCAATTTTACAGAAAAGTCCTTCACTTTAAAATATTTTCAAACATGCTATAATTTATTCATAAAAATCTAGAAAATTTAGAATTATTATCTACCAAAACATATTAGATTTCCAAAATAAATTTTCTAACTTTTTGTTTTCCAAGAAAAATATCTGCAATAAAGTTCCCAACAATCCCAAAATTGCATAAATATATCTATACTCAATAAATACAAATCAAATCAAATTAGAGGGATAAAATCTATCCACTGTAAGAACCGACCTACCAAAACAGCCCAACCAAATTTTTGAATTCGCATTTTGCCCCCAATCGGCATTTTGCAGAAAACCCTTTTCTTTCAAAGTATTTACGAAAATAGTTTCTTTATTCAAAAAAACCCCAAAATTTAGAATGTACTCAATTATAAATAGGACAATTCATTAAGAAATTTACTAGTGAAAATTTGCACCTCACAAATATTTGCACGTGTTTGCATGTGTGAAATGTCAATTTTACAAAAATTCAAAATAATTAAATAAATTGATTTAAAATTTATTTATTAATTCAAAATATAGTATTTAAAATTTTGGGGCGTTACACTTAGGTAGTCACTTTGCATTATTTTTCCTTTGGATTCAAGTTTGTAATTGTAAAGTTAAAGGATCATTTTTATAATAGCATTGTGTCAGTTGCATTCAACTGACGTGCCCACAATTCTCATGTGTTCCAGGACTTTTGGTCAGTGAATGGCGTGGGCATGAGTTTGTGGCGAGTGATGTAACAAAGACAAGGATTCTTGATGATTCGTGGTGTACTTTTATGTGTATTTTCCTATGTGTATATGTAAAGGACATTAATGTAATGAAAAGGTTTTAATTTTTCCTGTATTTTGTATTAGGTTGTACGAAATTGAAGTAAAGATTTTGGTTGAATCGCGAATTCCCTGTGTATGGGATTCGGGGCGTTACAAATTATCGTTGAGTGGTGGAGGATGTCTCAAGGTAGGTGGAGATTGTGCGGAGGGTGGTGTCTCCGTGTTGATGCCTACTGGGGGATGCCCTTAAGGGGGTATACAATTAGAGAAATAACAGGTAGATATAAATTTGACTAGTAGAAGAAGCTATTGAATTGCGTTGTTTGGAATAAGAGAAAGGAATGAGTCTAGAGAAAATTAATCACACGGGTTTGGAAGTATATGTATGTAATCCAAGGTGGAGATTGTTGGGTTTATGTTTTGCATACTAGGTTTGAAGTGAAGAGAATATAGTGAAGCGAGAATAGATTCAAAGCAAAGATGGAGACGAAGAGTTGCTGCAAATCAAGGCTATCAAGGGGTAACAATCGATTGGTCTAAAGAGCAGTCAACTACAAGTGGTATGGGCCTCCTCGACGGGTTGTACAGTCCACACCTCTTTTGAGAAGTCGACTTCAAGTAGCAACGACATCAATTCGGGGCAGGTGCTTGGTGAATCTATTTGAGCCCCATTTATTCTTCAAGTAAGATCGTACGACTCCTGTCGTGTGGCTTGCAGTTCAGGGAATATCGAGTGGTTTTGGATGACTACTAACCTAGGGTTGCTCTAAATATCTATATGACATTGTAACAGTGTCTATTGAGAGGTAGAGTTTTCTATTGTAAACCTGAAAGTATCTTCTAGTGAGGCTTGAGAGATGTATAGGTTCTTGTAACACCCCGAATTCCTATTTAAATGTAATTGGCAGCACAACAGGATCTTTTACTTCAACTTCGTACAATTTTACAAGGAAATTAAAACTTTTCATTATACACATTGTTTGTTACAGAATACACAGCAGAAATTAAATGAATACAACATGATATATACAACTTTAACATCAACAACTTAAATCATGAAAATAATATTTCGCATCAATTCATCTTCATGCCCTTTTGCTAATTCAAGTCCTGCACTGGAAAACTGTGGGTACATCAGTTGCATACAACGTATAGCAATGCTATAAAACAGCGATTCTCTTACTTTAGCAACCACAAACTTGAATGCACAATAAACTGTAAAAAAAGACTATCCTAAACATGTCAGTGTATGATATGAACTTAGATGCATAATGCAAATGATATACTACAGTGACACTAATGCATACTTGTTCGGATTCTGTACATCCCATTCTACATAGGTTCGAGGGTAGGCACCTACGTACTTCACATTATAGGGTTAAATCCCTCACCATGAATTACTAATATGGTGACTAATGTAAGGTTTAGGTATTCTGTGAGTATCTAGTACCACCCTGATAATTCTTGAGTATCGCTCTCCCACCGCGAGTTGTAACCTCGATAATTCGGGATGCGAATACCCACACCGCGAGCTATGACCCCGATAATTATTGAGAGTCGTCCTCCCACCGCAAGTGATTTTCGGCCATCACGCCTCACACCCTGATAATTCTGGAGACGAAACAAACACCGCACTGTCATCGGTACCTCATCACACAAATACCTCATGAGCGTCACCTCGATCCTGGTAATTCTGAAGGAATATCTCCCACTGCGAGCCGCAACCTCGATAATTCAGAAGATAACCTCTCACCATGCTATCAAGGCCATCATACTCATGTTTGCCCAAACTTCATCACATCTCCCTTTAGTGCCTGTCCTTAAGTCCTTAAGTTTTAATTAAAAATCATCAGAACCTAGAGCTAGCTTACCCTACCGAACTTAAATCAACACTAGAGAAAGTTAGCCCAAACTAGCTACTTCTCAAGAGACATTTAACTCATACTGGTCAGTTCTCAAATTTTCATTATTCACAAATGTCGGTTACCAAGGGTCTTTCCTAGCCTCTATATTCCAACAATCATCTCACTCTAGAGATCAAATAGGTTGTAAACAACCTCAACATAAACATTTCAACATTTATTCAGCAATTCTCTTTTTTCACTTTATGTTTATAATTCACAAAGTATTCAACTTTTATAACATCATTCACTAATAATTCCTCAAATCAACGTCTTTTAGACAAATCCTTGGTTAACGAACCAATTCTTCATTTTTAATATGTTCTATGTTTTTCCGATTCGATCACCATTTCTTAACACCAAAATTCTTAGAATTAATCTTTAAAAGCTTCTTATTTAAATCTCACTCTTATACTTTTTTTTTATTATAAAACACCCCTATGAAAATCTCATTTAACCCATGAACATGATTTTTAAATTCTCAAAATATTTCTTAGAATACTATAAAATAATTTTCAAGTGATCTAAAATATTTATATGATTTTTCCCATTTTTAAAACTTGCAAAAGAATACAAAAATTAAAAAAAAAAACATAAATGTGCAAGGTTGGGATCGAATCTTGACCCAACAAGCAATCAAACAGTCGCCCAAACCAATGGGCCACTCTCAATTTCTGATAATGAATTCACTGAGTTGTTTTTATACTCAAATACTCTCTTCGGTTTTATTTTTAATAAATGGAAGAACCAGAGCCGACTCGGCTCGATCCCGTGACCTCAGAGAAACCCCAGAGCACGTAGCAGCGCAACGCGCAGCGCGCTAGCCACCAAGGCCAAGTGCCTAACTGATATAATAGGAGTTAAATTCTTTATATTTTCACTCTCTTGATAATCTTGATTTTCACACTTTTAACAATTTTTGATTTCTAATAATTTCTCCCAATTAATATTACAAAAATACACTTCTAAATTTCCAAAAATATTTCTTTACTGATTTTACCCACATTAGCATAAAATTATTCCCAAATTAACTCAAATAGCACTCTAGTATTTTGTATGTTGCAATTTAAAGAAATTAACCATCATCATAAATACATATATAATTTCCCTTATAAATTCTCATCCCTAATTTTTTTTATTCTCCCCTAATACTTTCACAATTTCTTGTACACAAATTATAACTTTATTTATTCATATGCACACTTCATATAATCTAATCATGAATTATTTTTATGTGTTAAATAACCCTACAACATGCTTTTAAATCAAATTCTCAATTCAACAACCTACAATCTTGTAATGAAAATTTAGCATGCATTTATTTTCACATTTCATTATTTCTAAAATTTCTAGATAACAAGCACAACATGCATCACACAAAATTTAACTAGAGAGCTCATACCAATTGTCAATTCAAACATAAACTCATCTACACATGAATTCTAACATATTTTAGAAAGCAAAAGAGACACCCACCTTATTTGATGCAAAATGAGATTAGAACTCCTAGAATAAATGCTCCAAGCTCCAATGTAAAGAGACTTTCTCCTCCTTAGCACAAAACCGAAAGCTCCCCTCCAAGCAAGAAAACCCTGAGCCCCTCTTTCTTTTTCTATCTTTTCTTTTCTTTTAATTTAGTTTACATTGTTCATAAATAGGTATAAGTATTTATAAGGCTTTTTGGGTGAATGAAGAGACTCCCACTACCCTAATTAAATACCCACTCACAATCCACTATACAAACCCACTCTCCGTTCCACTTCTTGACCAGCCAAGCCTCTTGAGTGCACACACCTGCACGTGCACCCAACGTGCACACAATTCTCATTCTTTTAATTATTTGTTACTAATCCATTTGCAGGTGTTTGTTACATGACAAGCATGTAGGATTAAAAAGTATACATGTAAAATGTAGAATAAAATTATAGGCTTCTCTTTTTAATCAATTTTCTAGTGGACTTTAAAATAGACTTTAGGCCTATGGGTTTTAAATAAAAAATAATATAATAATACAAATGTGTCAAATAAAATAGAAGAAAATGTGCTTAACTTTTAGAAAATTTTAGAGACTAAAATATATAAAATTTTACGTGCAATGCACGTGCAAAAATATGATTTCTTTTCTTCTGGGATGTTACATAATTCCCTCGGTAGAATAGTTCCGTCATCGGAACTATGCTTGAAGAGTGAGAAAACAAAAGAAAAGAAAGTTTACAAGTTTTAGTCAAAAAGCTTAGGATGATCTCTCAACATCCTCTCCTCAAATTCCCAGGTGGCTTCCTCAATCAGTTGATTCCTTCACATGACCATGACCATGGGTATAGTTTTGTTCCTCAAAACTTTTTTCCGACGGTCCACAATCTCTATTGGGCGCTCCTTGTAGCTCAGATCTAACTGCAGACCTTTTGGCACTTCTGGAAAGTGATGACTCAGATCAGGAATGTAACCTCGTAGCATAGACACGTGAAAGATATTGTGCACTTGGGCTAGATCTTCCGGCAATTCCAACCGATAAGCCATCTTCCCAATTCTCTTAAATATCGTGTAGGGTCCTATGTATCTCGGGGCTAACTTTCCACCTTTTCCAAATCGGATCACACCCTTGGTTGAAGATACTTTCAGGAAAACATTGTCACCTTTTTCGAACTCCATATCTCTTCTTCAGTTGTCAGCATAACTCTTATGTCTGCTCTGTGCGTCAAACAGCCTCTTCCTGATTCAGCTCAATCTTCTCTGAAGTCTGTTGCACTATTTCTGGACCATACATTTGCTTTTCTCCCACTTCATACCAGCACACTGGTGTTCTACACATCATCCCATACAAAGCTTCATATGGTTCCATACCGATGCTAGTATGAAAGATGTTGTTGTAAGGAAATTCCACCAGAGCTAAGTGCCTCTCCCAGCTGCCACCGAAGTCCAACACACAACACCTCAACATATTTTCAAACACCCAATTGACTCTCTCAGTCTGCCTATCAGTCTGAGGATGGAAGGCAATACTGAAGTAAGTCTTGGTTCCCAAGGCTACTGAATACTTCTCCAAAAATGCGATGTGAATCGTGCATCCCGATCTGATACAATTGATACAGGAACTCCATGTAGCCTTACAATCTCCCCATCGTACAATTATGCCAGCTTCTCCATTAGCCAAGTAATCTTCAGTGTCAAAAAGTGAGCAGATTTGGTGAGTCGATCCACTATCACCCAAATCACATCATTCCCCTTAGGGACTTCTAGGTAATCCTGTGATGAAATCCATACTGATGTTATCCCATTTCCACTCCGGAATGGGTAACGGTTGCAACAATCTGCCGGGCTTCTGGTTTTCTGCTTTGATTTGTTGACAAGTTGCACACCTTGCAACAAACTCTGCTACATCTCACTTCATTCCTGACCACCAGAAACATTGCTTGATATCCTTGTACATCTTGGTAGATCCTGGATGCACTGATAAAAGAGTGGTGTGTGCCTCCTGTAGGATGCACTCTCTCAGTTCGGCTTGATCAGGTACACACAACCTTTCTCCAAACCACAACACTTCATCCTTCACTTGAAATTCAGCCAATCTGCCTGTGCCGACCTGATCTTGCAATACAACTTCAATTCAAGAAATTTCTTAAGCTAGAATTGAAGTTGTGTTGCAAGGACTGGAGTGTCTTTATCATAGTTACGACTCCAGCCTACACTGTGAGAGAAGATTGTCAACAGTCAGAAGTCTGATCCAGAGATTCAAAAGATGATCGAGCTCCTCTGCTAGTTCCTCTGAGTCGTGATCAAACAAGACAAGCTGCTCTTCAGACTGAGCGCATCTGCCACCACATTTCCTTTTCTCGGATGATACTTTATTTCTAGGATGGATATCCTCTAGCACTTCCAACCATCTCATCTGCCTCAAGTTTAGATCCCTCTGCTGATAAATGTACTTCAGACTCTTGTGATCAGTGTACATATTGACCTTCTCTCTGTACACATAGTAACTCCATTGCTTCAATGTAAATACAATCACTGCCTAACTCCAGATCATGGGCTGGGTAATTTTTCTCATGAGGTCTCGATTTTCTAGACCAATAAGATTTTACCTTCCCCTCTTGCATCAACACACAGCCCAATCCGCGATGTGAAGCATCGTTGTACACATCATAATCAATCCCTGCTCTTGACAAAGCCAGTATCGGAGCAGTAGTCAACTTCTCCTTCAACTCTTGAAAACTCGCTTCACACTCTCCGTCCACTTAAAACTTATATTCTTCCTTGTAAGTCCAATGAGTGGCATGAAGATCTGAGCATAGCCCTGAATGAACCTCCGGTAGTAGCCCGTTAAACCTAAGAAGCTTCTGATCTCTTTCACTATAGTTGGTCTCAGCCAATCCTTCACTGCCTCTATTTTTTGCAGATCAGTGGCCACTCCCTCCTTAGAATGTATATGACCTAGGAACGTGCCTTCGGATTTCCAGAAGTCACACTTTGACAACTTTGCATACAGGTTTTGTTCTTGCAACTTCTTCAGTACCTCTGTTAAATGCCCAACATGCTATTCCTCTGACTTGGAGTAGACCAAAATATCGTCGATGAACACCACGACAAAGGATTCGATGAATGTCGCAAGACCCTGTTCATCATGTCCATGAATATAACCGGTGCATTTGTTACTCCAAATGGCATAACCAAGAACTCGTAATGCCAATGTCGAGTTCGAAATGCAATCTTGTGAACATCCTCTTCCTTCACAAGAACTTGGTGATAACCTGACAGCAGATCTATTTTGTAGAAAACAACTGCTCCTTGTAGTCGGTCCAACAAATCATCGATTCGCGGAATTGGATACTTATTTTGGACGGTCACCTTGTTCAACTCTCTGTAATCGATGCACGTTCTCATTGATCCATCATTTTTCTTCACCAATAATACCGGCGCTTCCAAAGGCGACGCACTTGGTCTGAGAAATTGTAACCCCTATTTTCGTAAATATGTATTTCCTATGTATTTTCTGTATTTAAAATTTATAAATTCAGTATTTGTTAAATTTGGCTTGGAATTTACATTTAAAATATTTTCTTGGACAATTATATTTATTTTTGAATAATGGAGTATTTCAACCTTATTTTTTGTTTTCGAATGATCGACTATTTATATTTTAGTCCAAATCTAATATGTTATTACTATTTGGATTTCAACGAATTTGTTAGACTTAAATCATATTTTGATGTTTATACTATTATTATTATTATTATTATTATTATTATTATTATTATTATTATTATTATTATTATTATTATTATTATTATTATTAGTCGGACATACTCTATTTTATATGTATTCATTATTTTACTTAACGTATATGTATATGTATGTCTTATAAACCCTTATAATACTTATTATTTTTCTCCTATTGGATTTAAACCTAATAATTGATTCACAACCCAAAACCCATTACCCATTCTCCTATTGGATCATCTACCCAACAACCCAAACCCATAACCCTATTCATAAATACTCTAATAACCTAACCCTAGCTAACCCTACCCCCTAATCTACTATGCAGACCCCAGCCGCCAACCCCCCTTCGTTCGCCTGTTCAACCCCCTGATCTCTGTTCCTCCTCCTTCAACCTCTCGAAGCCCCCCCTTCCCCCCCGCCGTGCATCGCCCCTCCACCGTTTCCATGTCGTCTCCACCCTGCAGTAGCTCAACTGTGCTGCTACCCCCGACCACCGGCATCTTCTGTCCTCCCGTCCTCCCCATCCGGTGTTGCGCAGCCTCCCTGCCCAGCTCTACCCCGTCGTCGTCTAGCAGCAGCACAGACCCCCATCGTTCTGTTCTCCTCTCCCTCACCCCGAACACCTATGTCGCTGCCCCTATGCCCTTTGGAGCACCGCTCCACCATCCTCCTCTCCCTGCAGTTGTGCCACCCTGGGCATCTCCTCCTTTTCACGACCACCTCGCGATGCACAGCCACGACACAGCTGCCCTGCTCCTCCCGAGCGCTACACAACTGCAGCAACATCGCAACTCCCTGTCGCACCACCAGTCACAGCCACCTTGCCACCCCTATTCTGATGCACCCCCTACCGGCGATTCCCCCTTCAGCACCAAAGCCCGCCGTTGGAGCCAAGCCAGTGCCCCCATTGCCATTAGCAGTTTGATCAAGTGGTTTTTTTGATCAAGTGATCTTGACCATCCGATCTTGATCTTGATGGTTTGAATCTCGACCATCTGATCTCCCTCATGATTCGGATCACATCAGATCATATCCTGGCCGTCTGATCTGATCAAGACCCGAGCCATCATCAATCAGACCAGATCTGGGCCTCTCGATCTCTTCGCGATTTGGATCATCTGGATCATCATCATCAGAGCATTTTGGGTCGTTCGATCTCCATCATCTTGATTTTGATCTTTGATCTGAGCCGTCCGATTATCTTGATCTTGATCACCATCAAGATTTGTGCCGATCCGATCCATCCGATCTCGATCGTAAATCAACGCCCTCATCCAATCAAGGCAAGTATCTACTTGGACAATTTGTTGTTCTAGTACAAGCTTTTATTTGAAAATACTGTAAGTAGATCATAGTTGTGACTCCCTTTTAGCTTATCGTTTGATGATCTCATTTTACTCCTTATCAATTCCATGATCATAAGAGTCACAACCCTTCGTTGATTTATTTGTTTCAAAACTCGTTGGATCAAATTTATCTCCTAATTACTTGAACACATGAAACTAAGAACCTCTTTGACTCGTAGATGCATGTTGTATGATGTATGTGTTGATTCTACTTTTCTTTGAGTTGAAAAAAAAATGTGACTTGCTGATTTGATGTCCATTACACCCTACTTGTATCACACACTAATCTAGACTCATACTAGTCATTTATCTTACCACTTCTATATACAAGAAATTCACATATGCTGCCATTCCTGTCTTTGCTTACTGTTTTGACCCCGATAACACCAGAATCTGGACTTAAGTCCTAAACATGAAATTTAGCCCCAGATGTCTAGTTTACTACCCTTTTGATGGAATTAAATTCCGAGTTATAGTTGTGATTTATCGCAGTTTTACTGCTGCTGTGTCTGTAATCGCAGATTCATAAAAACTGCTGCATTACTTTGTTTCACAATTAATTTAACCATGCTACCTGTAAGATAATGACTTGAAATTTTTCATGTTGATACTAGACATACTAGAGAACATTCTCTAATTTTCCTGGAATTAATTAGTAAAGTTTCAGACATGTTTCATATGTATAAACTCAGTTTTACAAATTCTGGCTGAACACAAATTCTATTTGGTTTGCTATTTTGACACCTGATGCTAAAATTTTATATATATTATTTCAATGCATTGGATTAGGTAGAGAGTCTAGTTTCTATAACTTTTGACGGATCTAGATTTGAATTCTTGTGGTGGCGGGAATCCCAGTTTCGGTGCAGCAATATAATGTTGTCCAGATTTGGAATTATCGTCGTTCTTGATATTTTGATTTGTTTTGGCCCTCGAACATGTAGCCTACCTAGCCTAGACTTGTTCCTTGTTTTTGATCATTTATACTTGACATGTTTCGTACACTTTCATACTTGGTTGATGATAAAAATAAATAATAAGTCGGGGTTAAGGGAAAGACCATAGTAGGGAACAATATAGGTAAGTGTACTCGGAAGGGGGCCTGTATTTTCCAGTACTTGATTTATGAACTTGTTGTATCTTGAGTGTATTCATGAACCCATTACTTTGTTTCATGAACTTGTTGTATCTTTAGTGCATTCATGAACCCACGGTTGGTTCGTGAACTTGTTAGCGCATTTACGAACTGGTTCGTGAACTTGTTACATTATTTTTGTATTCATGAACCTTTCTTGCTTGATACTTGATACCTGAGTACACCACCCTATAAAATTCATCACTAGACCTAAACGTAACTGTTTGTAAGTAGCAACCATGTGGTAAAAGGATGGATGCATGAAGTGCTACCTAGATAGAATTAAACATTAGACTTAAGAATAACTTGTTGCTTGTTCACACTTGACACCTATCTTACTTGATACTTATTACTTGAAACTTGTACGTCATACTTGTTACTAAATGCTTGATATAATTACATGTTCACTTGCCACTTGTTCTTGCTACTAGTACTTATTACCCAATCCTGTTACTTGAGTTGTCTTACTTGCTAGCTAGTCTCTGGAACTTGACTAATTGTTGCATCCTTGTCAAATCATGTGGCATATTCTTGATTCCATATCCTGTTTCATACTTTCTTGCACTTATTTTCATACTTGCGGCCCTAGCTTGTACTAAGGGCATTTGTCTTTGTTTCTCTATTTTTTCTTTATATATATATATATATATATATATATATATATATACAGACTTTGGAGATGAGTTGCCTGCTGGAGTTGGTGAGCAAATCTTCTAGGCTTTGCTTGGGAAAGATTGCTTCATTTATTTTATATTTGATTTTATTTAATTTTGTTGCTACTGGAAACTTGTAACGAGCTTATAGTCCCGAAGTTTTATCTTTTGATCCAGATCTGGAAATCATTTGGGATATTTATATTTTGTTTCCATTGTTTCCTGTTGATTAATAAATTATTCATGCATGAGTGGTTGAGTTTATTTACTATATCTCTTGTTATGATGCTGAGTCGATCCTACAGCTTATGAATGATGAAAATCATTTGCTGGGCTTCATTACGTACTCGTATTCCGTATTCCTTTTGGGAAGCGGGGCATGACAGAAATCCCTTGCCCAACAGTTCTTCTATCTTCTTCTTGACCTCATCCTGTTCCACCGGCGCTATTCAGTACGATGCCTTAATAATAGCTGCACTCCCTGGCTGAATGTTAATGCTAAACTCTACATCCTGATGAGGTGGTAGCCCGGGTAGATCTTCCAAGAACACTGTCGAAAAATCTCAGATACAGGAATCTGCTTAACTTCCTCAGGAATCTTCTTTGTTATAGCTGCCATCAACTGCTTACACTTTCTCTTCCCTTGAAATGTAACTGCAGATCCTCCCGGTGCCTTCACCATATCCTCCTTGCTCTTGCACTCGATACTGACACTGTAGATCGACATCCAGTCTATGCCAATGATCAAATTGACTCCCAAGACTGCCAACTCGATGAGATCGACTCCAAAGACTCTTTCTCCGATCTCGAGGTCACAACCAGCATAGTATCGACTGGTAGTCAATGTTTTCCCTGATGGTGTAGCTACTGCTAGAACTTTACCGAGAAATTTTTTTGGCTCAACTTCCAATCGTTTTGCAAAAGTAGGTGACACAAAAATATGGGACGATCAAGTATCAAACAAAATAGTTTCCTCTATTCCATTAATTAGAAGTTCTCCTGTTACATAATGAATACTCTCAGTACATAACATTTCTTCTAATACAAAACAGGAAATAACAGCAGAAAACTCTATTCAATTGCTCCCATACCGATGATGACATTGTCAGCATCATCCGCATCAGCTTCAGTCAGAGCAAATACTCGCCCCTGCCAGTATGGCTTCTTCCCCTGCTCTATCGGCCTCTAATTCAGCCCTCCCCGCTGGAATTAAGGGCAGTCTGGCTTGATATGGCCCTCCTTCCCACAGTTGAAGCATGTTATGGGGTTCCGAGGCTTGGTGCAATCGGTCCTGAAATGACCAGCTTCCCTACAATTGTAACAAGTCACTCCTGGTGCCCTGGTACCCCCGTTACTTGGACTTCCCATCACAGAAACGGCGTTAGCCCAGTTGGTCGGAACCTCTGTGCTGGGGGTTGCCCCTTGAGTTTGCTTGATGATCCATGCCTCTTGCCAGCACTGCAATTGTTCTAGCCAACTGATACTGCTCCATGTCGGCTTCCGTGGCTGCAGCCCTTCTGACCAGCTTGTCGAACCTCTGATACCGAGGGGTATCATCCGAGACCTTAAACTTGGCATCAATCCCTGATCGAACTTTTGCACCTTTTGGCTTCATCAATGACCAACTCTGGCACATACCTCGAGAGCTGAGTAAACTTTGTCTCATACTTCTGCATTGACAAGCTCCCCTGTTGCAGGCCCAGGAACTCCATAGCCTTTTTCTCCTATACATCCAACGGAAAATAGTGGCTGCAGAACTCATCCAAAAGTTCCTCCCTAGCGATCGGTTCATTCCCCAGGGTTCTTTTCATGGATTGCCACCAGACCCCAGCATCCTTATCTAGCTGAATAGTGGCCAGCTTCACCTTGCTTGCCTCTGGAGTCTCCAAGATCTCAAATACTATTTCAATCTGCTTGATCCAATCATCAGTTGTATCTAGATCCACCTTGCCCTCGAACACGGGCGGTTTCATCCGCTTGAATGATTCCACCAATTTGATTGCCTCCGGGACTTGTACTGCTTGCCCCACCTTGGTGTTTCTAGTCACATTGGTGGCAAGTGTGTTGAGAGTTTGGTACACCCGGGTTAGTTTTGTCTTCAGTTCAAGCCTGTTACCTTCAAGCATGTTTCCCTCAATGCGGGATCCTTCACCGTTTTGGGTTTTTTGGCCGGTCATTTCTGGGTCATAAAATTCATTAATCACCACAAATAGCAACAATATAGACTTTGCTTTCAACATAAATCATTTATTTTCAAATTTTCAACTTTATTCATTCAGAAATAAAAACTTATTCATATATCCAGTACATGAAACACCAGAAATTTCCAAACATAAATAGATTCTACGGTTTCTCTAGGCTTCTCTGAGCTCTCCCCGTAGTTTATCTATTTCCTTCCTCATGTCCTCGCTTCTTTGACGACATTCTTATTTTCCCCAACGAGTTTTGTTTTCCAACTGGGTGAAATGCCGAGCAGTCCTGTGTCGAATCTTCTCTAGCTCCCACACTCAGTGACTCAGACCTATAATGTCCTATTTGTCCTCCGCATGATGAGCTTCCAAGTGGTTTACTGTCCACTTATTGATGGTCAATTGCTCCTGGATAGAAGTAATAAGGTGTTCCTTCTGGTCTTGAACTGGTTCTACATCTGAGGATTCATCTGGAGAATCGGATGGAGGTGGAGTAATCTCTCGAGATTTGGGCAGTTCTCCCTCTTCTTCTTCTGGGACTTCCTCTTCTTCGGGATCTTCTTCTTCTTCTTCTTCTTATTCTTCGTGGTCTTCTTCAAAGAATCATTCGACGCATCCACTAGGTCTTGGTTATCAGCCATCTTATAGGTAAATAGAGGAGAAAATGTCAACATATAGAGCAACACCAATGTATATTAACTTACACTTAAATCTCTATAAACTGAACTCACACTTCTAATGTCCACCCTAATGTGTCGCCCTTATATTTTTTTACTACTTATTGAAGTCAGCTCTGATACCACTCCGTAACACCCGGAATTCCATTTACATGTAATTCGTAGCACAGCAGGATCTTTTACTTCAACTTCGTACAATTTTAAAAGAAAATTAAAACTTTTCATTATACACATTATTTGTTACAGAATACGCAACAGAAATTAAATTAATACAACATGATATATACAACTTTAACATCAACAGCTTAAATCATGAAAATAATCTTTAGCATCAAATCATCTTCATGCCCTTTTGCTAATCCAAGTCCTGCACTGAAAAACTGTGGGCACGTCAGTTGCATACAACTGACTCCATGCTATAAAACAGTGATTCTCTTACTTTAGCAAACACAAACTTGAATGCACAATAAAGTGTGAAAAGTGACAATCCAAAACATATCAGTGTATGATATGAACTTAGATGCCTAATGCAGATGTTATACTACAATGTTACTAATGCATACTTGTTCGAATTTTATGCATCCCATTCTATATAGGTCCGAGGGCAAGCACCTATGTACTCCACATTATAGGGTTAAATCCCTCGCCATGAATTACTACTACGGTGACTAACGTAAGGTTTAGGTATTCTGTGAGTATCTAGTACCACCCCGATAAATCTTGAGTATCGCTCTCCCACCGTAAGTCGTAACCCCGATAATTCTGGAGGCGAATACCTACACCGCGAGTTATGACCCAGATAATTCTTGAGAGTCGCCCTCATACCACAAGTGATTTTTGGCCATCATGCCTCACACCCTGATAATTCTCGAGACAAAACCCACACCGCACTGACATCGGTACCTCATCACACAAATACCCCCATGAGCATCACCTCGATCCCGATAATTCTGAAGAATATCTCCCACCAAGAGCCGCAACCCCTGATAATTTTGAAGATAACCTCTCCTCGCACTATCAAGGCCCTCATACTCATGTTTGCCCCGACTTCATCACATCTCCCTTTAGTGCATGTCCTTAAGTTTTAATTAAAAATCATCACAAGCTAGAGCTAGCTTACCCTACCGGACTTAAATCAACACGAGAGAAAGTTATCTTAAACTGGCTACTTCTCAAGAGACACTTAACCAACACTGGTTAATTCTCAAATTTTCATTATTCACAAATGTCGGTTACCAAGGGTCTTTCCTAGTCTCTATATTCCATCGACCATCTCACTCTAGAGATCAAATAGGTTAGAAAGAAACTCAACATAAACATTTCATCTTTTATTCATCCATTTGCTTTTTCCACTTTATGTTTATAATTCACGAAGTATTCAACTTTTATAACAACATTCACTAATAATTCCTCAAATCAAAGTCTTTTAGAAAAATCCTTGGTTAACCAACCAAATCATTCATTTTGAATATCGTTCTATGCTTTTCCGATTTTATCACCATTTCGTAACCCCAAAATTCTTAGAATTAATCATTAAAAGCTTCTTATTTAAATCTCATTCTTATACTTTGTTTTTATTATAAAACACCCCATCAAAATCTCATTTAACCCATGAACATGATCTTTAAATTTTCAAAATATTTCATAGAATACTATAAAATAATTTCTAAGTGATCTATAATATTTATATGTTTTTTCCCAATTTTAAAACTTGCAAATGATTACCAAAAAAAATAAAATGTACAAGGTTGGGATCGAACCTAGACCTAACAAGCAACCAAACAGTCGCCCAAACCAGTGGTCAACTCTCAATTTCTGATAATGAATTCACTGAGTTGTTTTTATACTCAAATTCTCTCCTCGATTTTACTTTAAAAAAATGGAAAACATATCACCCCTGACCACTATTAAAGAAGTGCAGAAGCTCACTGGGTGCTTAGCTGCTTTCGGTCGATTCTACTCTAAGTCGGGAGAGAAATGTCTCCCTTTATTCAAAGTCCTCCGAGTAGCAAAAGGTTTCAAGTGGGGAGAAGAACAACAAGCCGCCTTTGAACAACTCAATACGTACCTCGTCAATCCCCCCACTTTTAAGCAAGCAAAAGCCAAGTGAAATCCTTTATCTTCACCCAGCCACCTCAAACCAAACTTTCAGCATGTCTTGGTTAGAGAAGAAGAAGCCAATTTATTACATAAGCAAGGTACACTATGATGCCGAGCTTCACTACTCTAATATGGAATATATGGCATATGTGTTGGTCACGGCTGCACGCAAGCTACTCCTTACTTTCAGACACATTCTCTGTGCATTCTTACTGATCAACCACTTATGCAAGTACTTCTCAAACTAGAAAGCTCTGGTAGGTTAATGTAGTGGTCCATTGAACTAAGTCAACTCGATATCTGCTATCTCCCGAGGATGGTGATCAAGGCCTAAGACTTGGCCTAGTTCATTGTGGAAACCACTATTCCTGATTCTACTGAAGTAGAGAAAAACTGCCCGCTATGGAAAGTATACGCTGATGGGTCCTTTTTCCTCGAAGGAATTGGGGCCGAGATCATCTTACTTGGTCCCGATGAGTTTACACTTTAATACTCACTGCTAATCAACTTTCCCACCTCCAATATGAGGACGAATATGAAGCACTAATTGCCGGTCTCCGGGTAGCATGCAAAGCAAGTGCACTAAGAGTCGGGGTGTTTAGTAGCTCTTAACTTGTCATCAACCAAGTCCAAGGAGATTATGAAGCTAAGGACGATCTCATGGCCAAGTACTTATCACATTTGAAGAAACTCCTAGCCACATTCAAAGAAGTCAATGTCATTCGCATCCCCTGCGAGCAAAATGGGCATGTAGTAGCCCTCTCCAAGCTAGTATCCTCATATCTAGTTGGGCTTGACCGCACGGTCCTCATCAAGGTCATACTCAAGCCAAGCATCGAGGAGGAAGAGTTGAATCTTATGACCGTCATCCCATAAACGTTCAAAGACTGTCAGATGAAATCCTTGGTCGATTTTCTCAACAAGGGAATCCTCCCTAAAGACTGCAAAGAAGCAAGGAATATCCGGAGAAGGGCTGAAATATACATTATCATGGAGGGATCCTGGTATAAACGATCCTACACTCTAGTCGATGGAAGGTCCTACTTGAGATGTCTTTCTACTGAAGAAGTACAGTATGCCATGAAAGAAAATCACGAAGGAATTGGCATTTGCCACCATGGAGCAAGGTTTCTCGTATGTAAGATCCTCAATCACGGGTATTATTGGCCCACACTGCTCAATGAAGCCCAAGAATATGTCTGCCAATGTAGTCCTTGCCAGAAACACTCGGCCATTAAGCAGGTGACCCAAGAAATCCTCAGTTCCATGTCGAGCCCTATCCCCTTCGCCATGTGGGGAATGGACTTGCTTGGATCATTTCTACTAGCAGTCACATGGAGAACTTTCCTAGTATTAGCTATTGACTACTTCACAAAGTGGGTCCAGGTTGAACTGTTAGCCACTATCACCGAGCAGAGAATTCAGTAATACTTTTGGAGAAGAATAGTGTACAAGTTTTGGATCCCCTACATACTATTCTCCGACAATTGAACACAGTTCACTGGTAAAGGATTTCGTCAATTCTGCACCGATCGGGGATCACTCAATGCTTCTCCTCCCCCTCACATCCCCAAACCAACAACCAAGCTGAAAACACCAATCGATAGACGGCCTAAAAAAGAGGCTAGGCAAGGCTGGAAGGGGATTTTGGGTCGAAGAATTACCAATCGTACTATGGTCCTACAAAACGACAAAGCGAACCCCTACCGGAGAATCACTGTTCAATCTTGCCTACGGCTCGAAAGCACTCATCCTCCTGGAAGTCGGATTATCATCCCCCACCTCATTTCCTTCAATGAAGAACCAAACTCCAAAAATCTTCGAGCCAACCTCGATATCGTTAAACAAGTACGCACTACAAGGAATTTGACATATAGTGACAGCAAAAATTCGTGGGTAAAAGGCGAAAAACCGTAGGTATAGCCCGTAAAACCTATACCAACGGACATATTTTTCCGTCGTTTTTAATTAGCTATACCCACGGCAAAATGCCGTCACTATAGCCTATAGCGACGGTTTTTTTCACCCGTTGGACAAAACCTCGGTGCTATACCCACGGTTTCGTATCCATTGGTATAGATTTTAAAGACACATTTTGCTTTCCTATACCCACGGTTGAAACTCCATTGCTATATGTTTTAGCGATGATTTTCGCATCCAATTATTTGAATATATACCCATCGTGTTTATTCCGTTGGTATAGTTCTTTTTGTGTATTTTAGGCTGATTGAGATGTTCCAGCCTCATTATTGTGTTTGTTTAGTTCTTCATCATCAGATATAATCATTACAAGAGATCAACATCGATCATTTTAATCACAGATTCATAACCATTACAGTAATCAACTCAGAATTGGAAATATTGGGATATTGTTTCATACAGGTAATCAAATTTACAGCTTGTTACATTTTGATACTGATCGATCAACTAAAACTTTGACACAAACAAAGAATGCCAAATTTACAGCTTATTACATCTTCTCATCCCTTCCTATCAGGACAGTAGTGTATTTAGCCACACACAAAAAAATGAATCAATCAGACTCTAATCTCAAAGCAGAGTAGTGCATCCTTGATTATCACTGTTCATTGTCCTACAAATTAAAGACATCACATTACTAATCAAGATTACTAATCAGAAAACTTACTGTTGACTATAAGACTCTTTGAGCTGTTCATATGAATTTTGATATTCATATGAAGAAAATATACTTCAAATTACTTACTGTTGACTATAAGACTCTTTGAGCTGCATTGATTTCGATCATATTTGCTGACCCCTCCTCGTTCTCATCCATCCAGAATTTCCCTTTAGGAAGGTTTTTACTGTCAGGATAGATGCGAATCTGAACTACATGAGTAGGAGAAATGTGCCTTATCATTTTCACCAGCATATCATAACCAGTACCTACAACCCCAAAGGGAAAAAAATCCGGTGAAACGATAGTCTTTTTTAAAATCTAAAAAACATTGAAACATAAAGCATACCTTTCACCCATCCAGATGTATTAACTACAAGAGGCACCATGCTTTCCTCAAGTTTCCCAGACTTACTAGGTTTGTAATGCTCTTTGTGGAAGTAGTCAAAGAGGCTGAGGATATTTTTCAGATACACTGTGGTGTTTTTCTGGCAGTTGGTATCACCGTAAAAGAACCTGAGAGAGCTAAAAGCACCATTACCAATAGCTCAAAAATAGGTTCTGATAGGGAAGTTGCTTAGTAATTGAATAGAGAGCATGGATTTTAAGCACTTGTTATGTGAAATTTGTGTTTTAAGACTAATTAACTATCTAAAATTACTACTACGAGATCAGGCTTTTTCTTTTTTATAATTATAGTGCTCGTTTGGTTACAAGTAACCAAAAATCTCATAAAGGAATCAACTTTTCTTGCCTCACCTACATATGCAAATTTTATGTTTGGTATCAAGTACTCTATGATTAAAACCAATCATTATATTCTTTGTGTTTGGGTGGTAGTAAACCAATCCTTATATTCTTCTTGGCTACAGTTCACCTCTGGTTGGCTCAGTTGCTTCCGAACATCAACTGGGTGCCACTTGATGATTCCGATGTCGATCTTCCGGAGTACCTCAAGATGTCACTTGAGATGAAGACTCCTCTGGTTTGCAAAGCTATTCCAAGGTTCTGAAATTGGGGTTTGGTGTTTTTGTTGGAGATTGAGTTCATTTTGTTGCCGAACCTCTATAATCTATGTCAGTTATGTCAGTTATCAGTACTGTTAGTTAATGTTAGTTGTGTTTGTTCTAGTTCTAGGACTCTTGGAGATATGCATATATTGGTGAATATGTTGCTCTATAGGTGTTTGTGTTTGTCTTCTCATATGGTTATTCTTATGTTCTGATGCTAGAGAAACTTAATTTGGTGTGTTCATGAGATGCATACAGCTTCAGCCTCCGACTATATTTCTATAAGCTTTTCTATATCGTGTGAACACTTTATCAACAATCAAACACCTCTTTTGTTCCTCAAAGCAAAGTTCACAGACTCACAGTAGTAAATTTATTTTAAAAAAGTCATGGTAATTGTCAATAATTTACCCTTGAGTACTAGTATAAAACTGAGTTCAAATATGATATTTTTATAATAAAACAGGAAGGCCAAAACTATCTCTGTCCATCAAATATCATGATCTCATCCCCAATTCCCACCCCTAATCTCTTCCCAAATTACCCATAAAAATGTAAACACCCAACCAAAACTCTACCAAATATAAGTAAGTATTTATACCTGTAAATTGCTCTTTCTAGAACAGGCCCTTCTTCATATAAAACTCGCCGTCGATCCACTGCAGCAAGAAACTCCAATTGCTGCTTTGCGTTCCCGACCAAGTCTTTTCCAATCCCAATCTTCTGGGCTTAAAGCCATTCCAATTCTTGTACCTCATCCATACCTAAGTTTAAAAAATAAAATCTTATCTAGTTAGAATTAAAAGCGAAGAAATATATATCAACGATAGGAGAGAAAAAATGAGGAATGAAAAATAGTATGGGCATGTACATTTTATATGTGGGGCAATCTAGTAAGTTAAATAATTAAATCATAATTAATAAATCATACTTAAATTTCGATATTTAATCTCTAAAGGCTATAAATAAGAGGCAAAGGACATCTTCCTTAGGGTACACTATCTCTTTCTGTTAAATATTTGAAGGGGAGAAGCCAGTGTCTGTTAAGCTTTTTGCATTTCTCTTTATGACTGTAATCAGGCCTACCTTATATATATAACTTATACATATAACTGCATATGTTCATTTTCTATATATTTCTGCATATATTCATTTTCTATATATATCTGCATGTGGTTCATTTTTTTGTACAGCCTGCATTTACTTCAACAAAAAGTATTTTCCCATAACTGCATATATTTCAACTCCTATAACCTGCATATAGATCATCTTTTATATAACTTGCATAATGCTTAATTTTCAACAAAGGGCATCTTCTTTATAATATGCTTATGTTTCACTTCACATCAATAAAGGGAATTCTATATGTCTATCATATATATATACATCTATATACTTCACTAAAAAGGTTTATCTATATCAGATAGATACACATATGGGTATTTCATATCAGATAGATACACATATGTGTATCAGATAGATACACATATGGATACTTCACTAAAAAGTTTTTGCTAGTTCAAGCCTCGACCAAAAAATCAATCTTATAAGAATTTTTACTCAAGTATAAATTTTGAAAAACTCAACCTGCACATGAAAATAATGAAGAATTCTTCTTCGAACTTGATTTTCCTCTCAACTTTCATTATGTGTGATTGTTAAATTCAAACATGTATAGTGCAACCATGTTCAAATCATGAACATGTTATTTTATCATCTTAGTTTATGTATTCATCAAACCCAATTGAAAATAATCACAAAATTCACAAAACTTCATTTGGCCGAGAGGAGGAAAAACATGTATAGTGCAATCCATGTTCAAATCATGAACAATAATGAAACTAAGGACATCTAGAAGAATTCATACCATAAACCACTCAACAATAGTTGAAGAGCGCTTGCAACGGCAAGGGCGGCGGCGATCGATAAGGGCAAAGGAGGAGCGGCGCAACGGAGTTGAGGCGGTGAGTGGTGAAGGGAGAGACAGTCGTGGTTGGTCGTCAGTGGTGAGGTGAGAGAGTGGTGAGGGGAAGTAGAGCGGCGATCGAGCGGGATTATTTGGGAATTAGAGCGCGAACCTTCGAGATCATATACTGTGCCCTCGTCACCAACGCGTCGCCCTCCTCCTCGTTTTCATTGAATATCAACGCGCGGCTAGAACCGGTACTTCTCCACCTTCTTCTTGAATATCACCTTCAGCGCCATCACGTATCCACTCTAATTTCGGAGAATTAGGGTTAGGGTTTGAAAATTGGGGGAAATTGGGGGAAAAGGAGGTACCTTTTTTTCGCGGGCGAGGTAGACTTTGCCGAACTTGCCTTCGCCGATGAACTTTCCGATCTCGAAGTCGTCCAGCCGCCATTCACCGCCGCCGTCGTCCTCGTCGTCGGATTTCTGGGTCTTCACTTTGCGTTCGTATTTTTTGCTGTTCATTTTGGGGGAAAAGGGGGTAAGGGATTTGGGTTTGGGGCGGGGATTTGAGGGGTTTCAAAGTTGGGAGGAGAATGGTTCTTGATCGCTCGCTCAAAGATGGAATGGACGGTTGTGATTGCAGAAAACGGCAGCGGTAAGAGGGGGGCGACGACAGCGGGAAGAGGGGTCTGCGACGGCAGCGGGAAGAGTGGGGCGACGGCAGCAGTAAGAGGGGTCTGCGATGGCAGCGGGAAGAGTGGGGTGACTGCAACGGGAACAGGAGGATTTAGAGATTGGATTTAGGGATAGAGGGATTTAGAAGTTTTAGAGGTATATAAATGAAATATATCTTTTTGGAGGAGGGAGGGAAAATGAAAAAATTGGGGGGAAAATAAATGATGGACTATACCCACAGTGTTTAAAAGCTCTAAAGCTATATGATACCTATACCCACAGTTTACTACACGTCTGTAGGTATATGATGCTTATACCCACAGTTTTAGAGATCCGTCACTATAGGTGTCCATTGGTATATGGCAAATTCCTTGTAGTGACGGGAAAAGTCAGCTATATGAAGTTACATCTACCAACAAAAAGTCGAGAAATTCTATAATAAGAAAGTTCGCCCTACTAATCTGAAAGAAGGGAACCACATCTTGCAAAAACTTGAGATATCCAACCAGCATAGAAAGGAAATTCTCGCTCCCAGCTGGGAGGGGCTGTACAAGGTCTCTCCTAAGTGGTCCGCCCAGGGGCCTATTGACTTGAAGACCTTGAGCGGAAGAGGATACCTAGAACCTGGAATGCCTAACAACTCATGAAGTACAATGAGAGCGCCTAAATGCCCTCACCTAGTTGTAAACTTTTAAGTTATTTATTTTTGGGCAAAAACCAAAGTACCCCCCCCCCTCCCCCCAACGTTTGGCCCGAGTACAAAATGCACATACAACTTTGAAAAAGTACACTAAACTCATTTTTCCGTTAACTTAATCTCATCCATTAAGTTATAATTATTAAATTACTTTTTTACCCTTATCCATTCATAATCAAATCTCTTCTTCTTTTTCCTTTTTCTTCATTTCTTTTTTTATTTCATTTTTCACTATTCTTCCCTTTCTTCATTCCAGATTCTTCTTACCGAAAAATGAATGTTCGATTCAATATCATCACTGCACATAGGACATCGAGGATCTACTTGGGGGATGATTTTTGATATCTTCTCATTCACCATTATTGTATTGCATAGTACTCTCCAGAAAAATCGTAGAATACGTGGTTGGACTTGTTTTGAACTCCATGATTTGTTGAAATCATATTAATTGGAGTAGTTGAGAGCTCCAATTAACAGACTCATCTACGCCGATTTAACATAAAAGAAAATGAGAGCTTATATTACAAACTCTAGGTTTAATTAATTAATCTAGCCATATATCCCCAAAAGATGAAATCACAATTATCAGACAAAATGGTACAAAAAATACATACGTTTAATTAACACTTTAAATGCTAATGGTAACTAAATATATGAATATTTATTTAGTTAATTAGGTGCACTTATCTAAAGCAATAAAGTAAAACAAACCGACTATTACAAAATCGGTTTATTTTATAATAAATAAAAATAAGCATTTACCATTAGAGACAAGTGAGTTGACCTTAAAACATGGTCTGGATTATAGCCAATTTATTTCAAAAGTACTTGAATAATTTTTTTTTTCTTTCTTTTTAACCTGAACTCGATTTAGAAAGTTCACTACTGAACAACATTCATGTCTAACCACTCTCGTAATTAGTTTTAATCATCGATGAAAACGAGGTAACTATCAAAACATCTGTGGTCCTTACTCCCTATTCTCACTAGTACGGACATTTTGTTTGAAGCTTCCTGGTTTGTTCAAAGAAATAGTGATCTATTGAACAGAGGAGTCTTTTGTATTAAATCGGAATAAGGAAAAAAGTAATGAAGAAAAGGAAGAATAGAGAAAAAAAGGGAAAAATGAATTAAGAAAAAGGAAAAAAAGAAGAGATGATTATGAAAGGGTTAGGGTAAAAAGGTAATTTAATAATTATAACTTAATGGATGAGGTTAAGTTAATAGATAAATGAGTTTAGTGTACTTTTTCAAACGTTGTATGGGTATATTATACTTAGGCCAAACGTTGGGAGGGGGAGGGGGGGGGGTACTTTGGTTTTTGCCTTATTTTTTTTTGTAATAATGGCCAGCCAGAAGAGCAGCCATTTAGTTTTCAATACCAATTACCGCGTGTAATAAAGGTCAGGCACTAGAGCAGCCACTTAGTTTATTTTCTAAATAAAAAATTAGCCATTTATCTTTTCAAATATCTTGTACAATTCTGTGGATGCAAATAATGAGTTAAATGATAAGCTTATTCCTAAAAATGAAACCAAAAACTCATTATGTAACGCCCCGAATACCAAAATACGGTATTTCGTAGTACAACTTGATCTTTTGCTTCATTTCGTACAATTTTACAAAAAAATTAAAAAATTTCTTTTATTACACAACAATGTTTATTACAGAATTACACAGCGGAATAAAATACAACAAGAAATACAACTCTAATATCAGCAGCTTAAATATAATCTTTATCATCAACCGTCTTTATGTCCTTGTCAAACCAATCAAGCCCTGCACTGAAAATCAGTGGGTTACAACCGACGCAATGTTATAAACAGCGATCCTCTATATGCTGTATTATAACGAATCTCTTACTTTAACAAACACAAACATGAATATATATAAAATTCTAAAGACTGACTATCCTGAACATGTCAGTGTATGATATGACTTAATTCCTAATGCAGATACTATGCTACAATGACACTTATGCATACTTGTTCAGATTCTATGCATCCCATACTACATAGGTCCCAGGGCAAGCACCTTCGTAGTCCACATTAAAGGGTTTTATCCCTCGCCATGAAAACTACCCAGTAATAAAACAAAGTTTAGATATTCCAAGAGTACGGATTCCAAACTCGGAGATCCACTGCCCGACTATACAGAATCATCGTCATGCGAACATCCCGCAAATGTCCCTCTAGCCCCGATATACCCATATACACTGGAGTACTGCCTACTATTCGCCCGACTAATCATGATCCCAGAATCCACCGCCTGATCAAACATAATCCCGAATTTAATTAAATCTTGCCTTCATCGCAAGCAACCACAGTCCAGGAATCCACCGCCCGACTATATAGAGGACCTCCACTCACGTTTGCCTAATTCTTTAGTTTGGACATGAATAAATAATACCACATAGAGCTAGTTTACCCTCCTACCGGTTGATGTGTCTAATTTTTATATAAATATTTGTACTCATTTATCCATAAAAATTACTTGTATTTGTCTATCTTGTTAATAATTCATCTCATTTCCATAGATTTCAATTGATTAATTATTTTTGAAGGAAATAAGATTTTTGATGCAAAAGGTGAATTTTTTTGGTGAAAATCAACAAAAAAACAAGCAGAATGATTTATTAATTTTTATTGATTTGTTGAATTTTAAATTTTATAGTTTTGCTGTGTGGAAAGCAAGATATAAATTTTAAATTATCAATAGAGTTGAAAGTGCAATAATTTTTTTTAAATGGTTTAATTGAACTAATATGATTTTTAGTTAGTTTAAATAATTTAAACTAATTAATTTTGTTTTATTTTTAATCCTAAAATCTGATTTTATTTTGTGTTTGCAGCACATGTTTCAAGAAAAAAGAAAGAGAAGAAAAAGAAGAAAGAAATATAGTGCAAATTAAATAAGGAAACAAATAAATAAAGAATTGAGGTTTTTTCTGCAAAAATAAACCCTAATCTCTACCTCCCGTGACTATAAATAGAAGAGCAAACAAGATAAGAGGGCATGCCATACGAAAGAGAGCGATGGCTACTTTCAAACAAAAAAAAACAGGCGCGTGGCTCTGTCCTGTGGCTGAACGAAGAGACAGCGACTTAGCGCTGTGCTGCGTCAGAGGTGGGCGCGTGCTCCAAGAGAAACAGGAGAGAGGCAGGAGGCTAGACGTGCAGGGAGACGTGGCGCTGTGCTGCGTCAGAGGTGGGGCTTGGCCGCGCTGACGTCAGCGCTGAAGTCAGCTGACGATCGGAAATGGAGACAGAACGGGACAGAGAAGGAGAAAGAAAGAGAAGTGCTATTTACTGGCTTCGGTTTGCAATTTCTTTTACAAAATCAGTTCTTTTTGTATCTCTTTTCTTTCTCTAATTTTTTATTATGCAATTCAAGACAGTATTTGTTAGTTGCAATTTTATTTTGAATTAAATTTTATTTTTCTAGGGCTTTGATGTAGCCTAATTTTGATAACACAATTTTTAATTCCATATTATTTTTCTATTTTTCCATGGTTGTGTATTTGATTTTTGTTCTTAATGCTTACAATTGGTTGACCGACTTTTGTATGATCTATTAAATCATGGAGAGACAGAACTGGTAATTTGTGATTTTGAATTATAAAATTAAACAATATTGATTGAGTGAAATTAGAGATGATTTACAGCGATTGATGTGACCGTTAAGAAATCCACAGAACTTAATGAGTCTACAATTAATTAAATTTGTGCATGAACTATGACAAATTGTTAGTTGGAGATATTTTTGGAATTGAGAAAGCATTGAATACTTAGGGGATTTTGGTCTACAACTTGGAAAAATAATATTTTTATTCACATGGAGTTATAAATTGTGTGTGATTAACTAGGTGAAATCAAAAAGCCCTAGAATTAATTTTGCAATTAATAAAGAACAAAATTTCAGATTCCGCTCTTTTTTAATTAATTTATTTAGTTCTTTAGCTTAATTTAATTCAGTTGTTTTCTTTATTGAATTTCGATTTTCCAAATAGTAGTTAACCTAGTAATTTCAGTACTCGATAAAATAATTAGTCCTTATGGGTTCGACACTATTTTCACTTAACTATACTACTTGTTGCGATTTTGTACACTTGCAAATAATTCACGTCAAGTTTTGGGCACTGCTGCCAGGGACTAGTTATTTTTCTATTAAAATTGAAAATTGCTAGATCATTACTAGTTTGGATTTTATTTTTTATTTTATTTTTATTATTATTATTTTACCTCTTTATTTTCTTTTGACTTACTCTTATTTTCATTTATTTTTTTTATTTTTTATTTTTAGTTTTTCTTTTTTTTTAATACTTATATTTCAGGACATACAAGTACATTATCATGGCAAACGATGAGAACAAGGCTTTGAGAGACTATGCTATGCCCTTAATTAATAGAGCAACATCAAGCATAAAGAGGTCGGTTGTACAAGCTAACAATTTTGAGATTAAACCGGTCATTATTCAAATGATTCAACAGACTGTTCAATTTTGGGGACTATCGCACAAGGATCCTTATGTTCACATTGCAAACTTTCTAGAAATTTGTGACATTTTTAAGCACAACGGAGTATCAGATGATGCAATTCGATTGAGACTCTTTTCTTTTTCACTAAGAGATAAAGCGAAGGCTTGGCTAAATTTTCTACCACCCGGTAGTATTACAACTTGGGAGGGACTTGCACAAAAAATTCTGGCTAAGTATTTTCTGCCTGCAAAGACAGCATAGCTAAGAAATGATATTACCAACTTCATTCAATTTGAGACCGAGTCTTTGTATGATGCATGGGAGAGATACAAAGAGTTGTTGAGAAAGTGTCCTCATCATGAACTACCGAAATGGCTGCAAATTCAAATATTCTATAATGGTTTGGGAGTTACAAATCAATCTATGGTTGACGCAGCATGGGAGGTGCACTAATGATCAAAACAAACGAAGCAACCTATGAACTTTTAGAGGAGATGGTATCAAATAATTACTAGTGGTCTTCAGAGAGAACAATGCCAAGAAAAGTGGCTAGAGTTTTGAACTTGATCCTATTACTACTTTAACTGCACAAATTGATATTATATCTAAACAATTAGGTAATATGAATGTTAATTCCATTCGAACTAATATGATTTGTGATCTTTGTGCAGGAAATCAATCAAGTATACCCATTTGCTCACCCACAGTCCTATCAAGCAAATTACATGTCCAATTTTTAACATCAAAATAATCCTTAGGCAAACACATACAATCCAGGATGGGAAATCACCCCAATTTTTCTTGGAACAATAATCAAGGAGGATCTAGACCACAACAAAATTTTTAATAACAAGAAAAGATGCTGACACTTGAATATATGTTCATGCAATACATGCAAAAGACAGATCAATACATACAGAAGACAGATTTGGCAATACAAAATAATACAGCTTCAATTCGCAATTTTGAGGTTCAAATTGGTCAAATTTCAAATATTCTTAACGAAAGAACGGCAGAAACATTACCAAGCAACACAGTTATTAACCCCAATGAGCATGTCAAATCAATAACACTAAGAAGCAGTAGGACAATTAAGCAACCACAAGAAGAAAATGACGAATAAAATGTGGTTGAAAAGAAAAAACAGTACGAACCAATTGTGGAAGAATAAACACAACATGAGCAAGGAACGTTTGATGTTTTTAAATCCATGAAGTTTTCTGCCAAAGAACAGTCGTGTTTTCAAGTAAGTGAAACAGATTTAATTGTGGGCGAGAAACATAAGGCTAAAGTTGAAACGTTACCAATCGAAGTATGTCCAACAAATTCAGCAAGTCTTGAATCTGAAAAAGAAAATATTTTTTAATATGTTATGTATTTGGATGCTGCACCATTTATTCATCCATTTTCTCAGCTAAAATTCATAGAGGTAGGCATATCAAAGACGTCATCTTCAAGAAAGAAATGACTCAAACTCGAGCTTGAACCTTATCCCCAACTAAAGAGAAGTATTAGAAAAGATGTTTTGATGTTGTTGGATCTTGGCATCACGTAACCATCACAGCTATCATGTCACGCTGAAGACTTAAAACTTAGCGCTTCTTGGGAGGGATCCCATGTTTTCTTTTACTGCATTTAGATTTGATTTTTCTTTTAGTTTATTTTGATTTTAATTTTTGGTTTTATTTTGTAGGATTGCAAGAGTTTGGAAGTTGCCGGGCGGAGCTGTTTTCTACACCTACATTGATGACTGCTTTTGAGCTGGATGGATTCAGAATCTGGAAAAGTGTTTCAAAGAGCGATTGTAGCCAATTGTCTTAGCTTTCCAGAACAAAAATAATCCAGCCATTTGGACATCTATAGCTCCAGATATCGCTGAAACACTGAACGTCGAGCGTGCAGAATTTTAAGACGAATCATGGGAGAAATTCTGAACTTTTTGCATTCTTTTTGTTTTTCTTTTTTCCTTTCCCATTGAGGACAATGTGATATTCATGTTTGGGGGAAGGGTTACAAATTTATTTTTTATTTTATACATTTTTGGAACGAAAAAAAACAAAACAAAAGGAATTTCAAGTAGGCTTATCATTACACTTTTGAGTTCTTTATTGTGCTAAGCATTGGAATAATTTTTTTTAGGATTGACAATTTATTATAAAGTAAGATTAAGCATACTTATTTACTTTAGTATTATTTAATTTCAAAATTCCTTACGCAATTATGACAGTCATGTGATTATACATAAAAGAAAAATGTGATGCTTTTTCTTGTGATTATTCCCTTTGATCTAGTCCTAAACAGAGTTTAAGTAAATAGAGTGAATATATATATATATATATATATATATATATATATGAATAAAGTTAATCTACTCCAATGTTTTGAGTTGCTTAGTAACTAAGGGTATTCATCACAAATGTTTACTTTTACGTCAAACGACAACTTCAAATATGAGTATGCAAAGCACTCTAAGTTTGTGACTTGTTGAGTAATCGGGTGAATTCATCACAAATGTTTGCACTCACGTCAAAAGGCAAGTGATAACTTAGATAAAAGTCCAAAAAAAAAAAAAAAAAAAAAAATTCTAGTTTGTTACTCGGTTTGTAGTAGTGAGAAGGGGTAATCACAAATGAAGTTGTTACATACTATAATTACATTAATTGCATGATAAATATGATTGGGTTTGGAATTATGAATGAATAATTGCACTGGAGAAACTGAGTGTAACCCCTGTTCCCTGTATTCGTATTTTTTGCTGTATTTCATTCTTGTACTCTATTTATCAATTTGAGAATCTGTATTTTGTTTCCAATTCTAATAAAGCCATCTATTTTGTTTTGACTCAATTTTCTGCCAATATTTATTTCAATTGCACTTTTCCTATCCGCTCTAATTTGTCGTTCTTCATGAAGAGTTGACTGTTTCATCTCATCAAATTCTTTTTCCCTAATTATAGTGAATTTTGACTCAATCTCCTGTTGAATCCCACTCAAACCCTCTATCCAATAACCCACAACCCATTACCCTATATATAAATACCCTATCACCTAACCCTAGCTAACCCGAATTTTGTACCAAAATGACCCACTTTTTGAAAGTATTTACCAAACTGGCCCACATTCGAAAGTATTTACCAAAATGATCCACTCGCTAACACAGTTAGCGACCGTAGTTAAAACAGGGTCACTAACTGAGATAGTAAGTGTAAAATTGGCTTTTCTTCAGTTTCACCACTTGGAAAAAAACTTGAAGAAAAAAGCCAAGTATACACTCGCTATCTCAGTTAGCGACCCTGTTTTCACTAGGGTCACTAACTGAGATAGCGAGTGTCGATTGGGAATTCATTTAATACCACACTCACTATCTCAGATTCTTCTTCCCCTATCTCTCTCCACACTCCTTCTCCCACTCTGAAATCCTTGTGGCCCAAATCTCATCCTTGTTCTACCCAGTATTCGTGTGGTATTTGTTCATAACTCTTGCTATTTGACTTTTGGTTAATTTTGATGTAGGGTTACATGTAGAATTGTGAGTTAATTTGAGATGTGTTCAACAATTAATTGAATATTTTGGTTATACGAATTATGCCTACATTGTACTAAGTGTGGATGATTTGTACTAAATTTATTTGTGTAATTAACCTAAAATAACCTATATTGTACTAAGTTAGTGTTATTCGTGTGTTCAGCGAGTGTGGTACAAACACAATTATATTTTTTTTCTTCAAAACAATACAGTCGATATCTCAATTAGCGATTGTGGTACGAATACACTCGCTAACTGAGATAGCGAGTCTAAACCCAATGATTTTTTTAAAATTCAAGCCAATACACTTGCTATTTCAGATAGCGAGCGTGGTACAAACACACTTGCTAACTGAGATAGCAAGTGTAAACTTAGTATTTTTCTTTACTTTTTCTCCAAAGTGTGGTACAAACACACGAATAACACTAACTAATTTAGTACAATATAGGTTATTTTAGGTTAATTACATAAATAAATTTAGTACAAATCATCCACACTTAGTACAATGTAGGCATAATTCGTATAACCAAAACACTCAATTTATTGTTGAACACATCTCAAATTAACTCATAATTCTAAATGTAACCCTACATCAAAATTAACCAAAATAAAAAAGCATGAGTCATGAACAAATATCACACGAATACTAGGTTGAATGAGAATGAGATTTGGACCACTAGGATTTCAGAGTGGAGAGAGATAGGGGAAGAAGAAACTGATCTAGCAAGTTTGGCATTAAGTTAATTCCCAAGCGACACTCGCTATCTCAGTTAGCGATCCTAGTGAAAACAGGGTCACTAACTGAGATAGCGAGTGTATACTTAGCTTTTTTCTTCATTTTTTTTTCAAGTGGTGAAAACTAAATAAAAAACCCAATTATACACTCGCTATCTCAGTTAGCGACCCTATTTTTACTAGGGTCGCTAACTGTGTTAGTGAGTGGCTCATTTTTGTAAATACTTTAGAAATTTGGTCAGTTTGGTAAATATTTTCAAAAATGGGTCATTTTGGTAAAACATTTAGCTAACCCTAACCTACCCTAATACTGTACAGACCCCTAGCCGCCTAACACCCTCCACCTTCCTATTCATCGTCTCCCTCCTCAACTTTCGCCTTCTTCTTCGAGCCTCCCATCTCCATCACTCAGCGTCTCCTCGTCGCCCTCGTCGCCAACCTCCGCTCATCCTGCTCATCCCCATCGCAGCACCGACCACCCTCACCATAGTTTTTCTCACCTCGCTCCGCTATCGAACCCATCTTCGTCGTCCCCATCGCATCGCCAGCATATCCCCGAGCACTGCTTAGCACCCCTCATTACGGAGTCGCTCCTTGACCACGAACGTCGCCACCCTCGCCATTATCTCCCACCGTCGGATCCCCATCGTCTCCTTCCTTCCTCCTCTGTTTTCTCCAAAAAACAAAGCACCGACGACATCCCTATCAACCTCGCCTTCCGTCGACTGCAGATCATGTCGCCAGCCTCGCCGCCCCCTGTCCTCGACTGCTTCCCAGTCGCTCCCCTGAATGCTGTTGCCGTCCTCCACCATTGCATCCCCTGCACCTTCCCTACAACTCCTCCCTCCTCTGGCGATCACCAGTAGCCCTCGTGCCTGTTCCTCTGCCCTACAGCCGTCGTCAAGCACCACCGTGCCACTGCAGTTGCCCACAGTCATCGCTGCTTGCGCAGCCAGTCACCAGCCGAAGTTCCCAGTTATTAGCGCTACGGTTGATCAGAGAAGAAGGCTGATTGATCAATTGAATCTCAGCCGTCCGATTCCATCGTGATTGGGTTTAGATGGTTGTGTGCTGTTTGGAGGGAAGAGGAGATCCAGGATCAGTGTGCTGTTGTGTGCTTTGGTTGGCTCTGTGTTGTTTTGCACGTGTCTCGCACGTGCTTGCGTTTGTCCATGTTTGTGCTTCGTCTCTCAGGATTCTTGTCCCATTATTTGTTCGTGTTCGGATTCACTGTAATCAAGGCAAGTATCTTCTTGTACAATTTATTGTTCTAGTACAAGCGTTTAATTGAAAGTACTGCAAGTAGGTTGTAGTTGTGACTCCCGTTAGCTTATCATTTGATGATCTTATTCTATACCTTATCAATTACATGATCTAAGAGTCACAAAATTTTGTTGATACCTATTACGCTTTGATTTGCATCACATGTTAATTTAGACCCATATGAATAATAATTATAAGGCTTTTCATGCAAAAACTATCCTTGTCTGCTGTTATTCCTGTCTTTACTTGCTGTTTCAACCCAGATAACGTCAGAATCTGGACTTGAGTCCTGAATATGAAATGTAGCCCCAGATGTCTAGTTTACTATCCTTTTGATGGAATTGAATTTCGAGTTACGATTTGTGAGATATCGCAGTTTTACTGCTGCTGTGTCTGTAATCGCAGATTCATAAAAACTGCTGCATCACTTTGTTTTACAATTACTATAACTATGCTAACTATAAGATAATGACTTGAAATTTTTTATGCTGATACTAGACACCCTAGAGAACATTCCCTAATTTTTCTGGAATTAATTAATGAATTTTCAAAACCGTTTCATATGTATAAAATCAGTTTTATAAATTCTAGCTGAACACAAATCCTGTGTAGTTTGCTGTTTTGACACCTGATGCTACAACTTTTATGTATCTTAACTATATGCATTGGAACCGGGAAGGAATCTAGTTTATAGAACTTCTGATGAATCCAAATTTGCTATCTTGTAACGACAGGAATCGCATTTTTTGTGTAGGAACGTCATGCTGTCCAGAATTGGTATTCTCGTAGTTCTTGATAATTTTAAATTGTGTTGACCCTCGAATATGCCTTCTAATTATCTTAAACTTGTTCCATGTTCTTGATTATGTTTACTTAACCTGTTTCGCACACTTTCATGCTTTCTTGATGATAATAATAAATAATAAGCCGGGGTTTAAGGGAAAGGCCATAGTAGTGGACAATATAGGTAAGTGTACTCGGAAGGGGGCCCGTGTTTCCCAGTACTTGGTTCATGAACTTGTTATATCTTGAGTGTATTCATGAGCCCACTACTTGGCTCATGAACCTGTTGTATCGTCAGAGCATTCGTGAACCCATGGTTGGTTCTTGAACTTGTTAGTGAATTCACGAACTTGGTTCGTGAACTTGTTACATTATTTTTGTATTCATAAACCATACTTGCTTGATACTTGATACCTGAGTACACCGCTCTATAAAATCCACCACTAGGTCTAAATGTAACTGTTTGTAAGTAGCAACCATGTGGTAAAAGTATGGACGCATGAAGTGCTACCTAGATAGAATTAAACATTAGAATTCAGAATAACTTGTCACTTGTACACACTTGACACCCTACTTGATAATTGTTACTTGATACTTGTTACGTGATACTTGTTACTCGATACTTGTCACTTGATACTTGATACAACTATATGCCTACTTGTTACTTGTTCCACTACTTGTACTTGTTATCTAATCTTGTTACTTGAATTGTCTTACTTGCTAACTAGTCTTTAGAACTTCACTACTTGTTGCGTCCCTATTATATCATGTTATACATTCTTAATTCCAGATCTTGTTTCATATTTTCTTGAGTCTATTTTCATACCCGTGCTTGTACTACTTGCGGTCCTAACTTGCACTAAGAGCATTTGTCTTTGTTTTCTCTATTTTTCTTATATATATATATATATATATATATATATATATATATAAACTTTGGAGGCAAATTGCCTGCTGAAATTTGTGAGCAGACGTTCTAGGCTTCGCTTAGGTAAAAACTACTTCAATTAATTTGTATTTGAGTTATTTATATTTGTTGCTATTTGAAACTTGTAACGGGCTTGTAGTCCCAAAGTTTTATCTTTGATCCAGATCTAAAAATTATTTGGGATATTTATATTTTGTTTCAATTGTTTTATGTTGATTAATAAATTATTCATGCATGCGTGGTTGTGTATATTTTGTTATATTCTTGTTATGATGCTGAGTTGATCCTACAGCTCATGAATGATAAAAATCATTTGCTGAGATTTGTCACGTACTCGTATTCCATATTCCTTTTGGAAAGCGGAGCATTACAAGGCTTTTAGTGGTATGAGAGTCAGGTTTGACTAATGTGTTGGTTTGGCTAATACATTAGACAGGCTTGACTCAGTCAGGATTAACTTAACATTTAACAGGCCATGTAATTGCATGAAAAATTGATTATCAACTTGATCTGGATACTAACTGTTTTTGGTTTTGTACAGGCTAAGGCTCGTAGGAATGTTTCGTCCTCCCGATCTGGGGGCGATCAGTCGAAGGAGCCCACTATTATGCATGTGTTGCAAATGCAGCGTGAACAGAATGAGCTGCTGATGCAACAAATGATGCAGATGCAGCGGGAACATGGTGATCTGATGAGGGTAGCTCTAGAAGCTTCCAACAGAGAGCCCGTTGTACCTCCGCCGAGGGTGCTGCCACCGAAACTTGGCAATGTGGAGGACTTTATGAAGCTATCCCCAAACAAATTCTTGGGTACTGAAGGTCCGCTGGAAGCCGAGCAATGGCTTATCAGGACTGAGCAACTATTGATCGCGGCACGGATAGCAGATGTTGATCGCGTGGATGTCGTGAGCATCTAGCTTGTTGACCTCGCCCACATCTGGTGGTAAGCTGAAATGGAACAGCTAGGGTGCCCCCATCGCCTGGGCCATGTTCAGAGAGAGCTTTCTCACGAAGTTCTTTCCTGATGTCACCTGAAATGAAATGGAGTGGCAATTTGTCGCGCTTACTCAGGTTTGTCATAGTGTTTATTATGCAATTTTCGTTGTTAATTCATGATTTATCAATGTTTAACTAAGACACTATCTTCAACTAGGGGAGTCGGACCGTAGACGAGTATGCTGCAGAATTTCCCCGACTGAGTTGCTTTGCCACTTCCATGGTGGCGAATGATGAAGATAACGGCCGCCGTTTCTTCTTGAGCTTGGACATTGAGATCCAAGATCGCCTAGCTACCTTGTGACTCCGATCCTATGCTGACATCCTGGAGACTGCCAGAAGCTAGGAACAGACTAGTAGGCTGAAGCACGCCATTCAGCGGTCCGCTCCACATCCTGTCGCTGCTAGGCCGTCTGGAGGGCCATTCAGGAGGCCAGTTCTGGCCCACCCTGCTAGGGCAGCTCCTTACCCTTCTACTTCTCCATGGAGAGAGGGGTACTGTGACTTCTGTCAGATTCCAGGGCATATGCACAGGGATTGCAGGCGGGCCAACTGCTGATGCTTCGAGTGTGGTGGTGGTGATAACACAGTTCGGGACTGTCCCTGGAAGGGATTTGTGCCTCCCTGGAAGGGGTTTGTGCCGCCCACTGGTGCACCTGCTCAAGGTCAGGTCAGGCCGCCACTTCCTCCCCAGCATCAGATCGTCGGTCAGAGGACTGTTGTCCCGAGGAGAGGTCAGGCCTTCAACCTGACTAGCAGAGGAAGCCGAGACCACAGAGGAGTTCGTTACAGGTATATTTGTATTTTGTTATTTTATTATTTGTTCCCTGCTTTATTTGCTTATCTTTGCATCATTCATTTGTGTAGTCTTTCTTTTTCAAATCTATATTCCGTATCGCATATTATCCTGCACTATTCATCTCTTCCCATGTTTTTGATTCTATCATAAGTATCATTCTAGTTCATTCTTTTTCGACCCATGTCCTATTTGATTCCGGTGTGACCCATTCCTTTGTCTCCTCCCGCTTTGTGGATCAGCATCAGTTGGAGTGCAGTGCTATGTCGGCAGCTTGGAATATCACCACAGGTGGCAGTGTTGTCGTCTGCACTAGGGAGTGTAAGCAGAGCCCTATGGTAATTGGGGGCACAGATTTCAAGGTGGGTCTGATAGTGATCGGGAATTCTGGGTTTGGTGTGATTCTCGGCATGGATTGGTTGGGGGAGTCTCATGCTGTTACTGATTGCCAAGCGAAGATGGTCGTGTTCAGGATCCTGGGTCATGCAGAGTTTGATTTCCATGCTGGGGGGACACCCCTTGGGCATTGTAAGAGGGTGGTAGATGAGGAAGGTTGTGCAATGGAGTTGCACACAGGCTGTGAGGCTGCGCCTCTAGTAGTGCGGGAATTCTTGGATGTGTTCCCAGAGAATTGTCCGGTTTATCTCCAGATCAGAGAGGTGGAGTTCGGCATTGAGGTTCAGCCAGGTACGATGCCGATATCGAAGAGCCCGTACATGATGGCACCGTTCGAGCTAGCAGAGCTGAAGGTGCGATTCAAGGTTTGTTGGATTTAGGGTTTCATCGGGCCCAGTATTTCACCGTGGGGAGCTCTTGTTCTGTTCGTCAATAAGAAAAACGGAAGCCACAGACTATACATTGATTACCGAGAGCTGAACAGTGTCACAATGAAGAATCATTATCCATTACCCAGGATCGACACTTATTTGATCGGTTGGGCGGTGTTGTGGTCTTTTCGAAGTTGGACCTTCGTTCAGGGTATCATCAAGTGAAGGTGAAGGAGGCAGATGTTTAGAAGACTGCATTCAAGACCAGGTACGGGCATTACAAGTTCTTAATGATGCCCTGCGGAGTTACGAATGCCCTAGCAGTGTTTATGAGCCTGATGAACAGAGTTTTCTCCCCGTTCCTAGACAGATTTGTGGTGGTATTTATAGATGACATCTTGGTGTACTCTCGGAACCGGGAGGAGCATGCTGAGCATCTGAGGTTAGTCTGGTAGACTCTGAGGGAGAATCAATTCTTTGGAAAACTCAGCAAGTGTGAATTCTGGCTTGACCGGGTCACATTCTTGGGGCATGTTATCTTGGGCGAAGGAATCGCTGTTGATCCGTCCAAGATTGCTGAAGTGAAAGATTGGCCAGTGCCTAAGTGACCCCAGTGCTGTTGGCCAGTGCCTAAATTTGTGCATGAACTATGACAAACTGTTAGTTGAAGATATTTTTGGTGTTGTTCGTGAGAAAGCATTGAACACTTAGGGGATTTTGGTCTACAACTTGGAAAAATAATATTTTTATTCATATGGAGTTATAAATTGTGTGTGATTAACTAGGTAAAATAAAAAAGCCGTATAATTAATTTTGCAATTAATAAACAACAAAATTTCAGATTCTGCTCATTTTTAATTAATTTATTTAGTCTTTAGTTTATTTTAATTTAGTTGTTTTCTTTATTGAATTTCGATTTTCTAAATAGTAGTTAATCTAGTAATTTCGGTACTCGATAAAATAATTAGTCATTGTGGGTTCGACACTTTTTTCACTTAACTATACTACTTGTTGCGATTTTATACACTTGCAAATAATTTACATCACCGGTCTTACACAAAAATACCGAGAACAACAGCCCATATTGGTCACTTCTCAATAATCAATTATTCATTTTCATTACTTTTTCTGGTACCTTGGTATCACTAAGCCACTAGAATCAACATATTTCCATGTTCAACAACTTGGGGTCCTCATACCCTTATAACTCATATTCATGTATTCATAATTCATTCAAATTCTTTCATTCATTCTTACTTATTGATCAATAAGTACAATCTCAACCTATTCATTTTTACAGTACACTTTTCATATTCATCAAAACCTTCTCAATACAAATTAATTTAGATTAAAACATAATTTCTTAAAATTCATCATTGAAAACTCATCTCATCATTTTCCTTTGATTTATTTTAAACCAATTCCTAACGTCATTAACCATATATTTTTTTTCTTGAGTTCACATCTCATCTAAGAATGAATATAATCTTTATTTTTCCAAAATATAACTTAAAACAGTGAGAATATATTTTCAATCACCTCGTTTAAGTAACATTTGCAAAACATTAAATTCAAAGTCAGAAACTGCATTTCATGCTTTTTGTAAAAAATCATAGAAAATCATATACTTCACAAAACTTTGCATTATTTATATCAAAATAAAGGTGTATAAGTCTAGTACAATTTCTTAGTTATAAGTTTCCTCAAAATACTGTATCTATAACCCTGAATTCTTCGAAATATTCAGTAGGGTCGAAATACTAAAATACTGCCACTGTACAGGATTGTAAAATTCATATAAAATTCAATTCTTTATGAAAATGTGAAAGGTTAACGAGTCTACTACAACTTCTTAGTTCTGACTTTTCTCAAATTATTTCATTTACAACGCTGAATTGATCAAAAACCGAAATGGGTACAGATTTGCAGCAATCAGTCAACTACTAACCAATTCTGAGTTTAGATTTTACTAAACTAGTAAACGACCTCCAAATCATATGAAATTTTAATGGGATGTTCATATCAAATTCATATAATGTATTACTATGCACCCAACAACATCATTTCAACTTATCTAGATAACAATCTTTTAATTTGCATGCATTTCATTTAAACATCATTATCACAAATTAACTACTACCCATATGTATAAACAATTTTAAATATTGATTTTTCCTACACATGCATGATACTAAAATTTTAGAAAGTTCAAGAAGACACCCACCTTATGAAGATTCTGATGTAGAAGAAAACTCCTAGAAGTTGCTCCTAGCTCCAAGAATGGGACTCCCTTCTTCTTCTAGCAAGCTTTCCAAGCAAGAACTCAACAACTCCCTTTTTCGTTTCTTCTCTTTCTTTTCTTATCTTTCTTATCTTTTTTTTTTTAATTTTTGGTGCAAGATTTCATGAAGAAAATGGGTGGTATTTATAAGGTTAAATGGGTGAATGAAGAGACACCCATTACCCAAATATAAATGCCCATTATCAAAATTAAACACCCACCACCATTACTACCACAAACTCCCAACTCTTTTCATTCCTTCATGAATTGGCCAACCCTTGGATTTTTCACATGTGCACACTTATCATTTAGTTAGTTGTTATTTATTTGATTGTACATGTTGTTACATGACAAGTGTAAGATAAAAAGTGTTTATTAAAAATGTAGATTAACTAATGTGCTTTTCTTTTAAATAATTTTTGTAATGGGCTTTAAGATGATCTTTAGGCCTATGAGTTTTAATTAAAAATAAATAATACATTTTTTATCATAAAATGAAAAGAAAAGTTCTCATGACTTAATAAAATTTTTGGAATAAATTGTGCATGAAGTTTTACGTGTAAAATACGTGCGAAAATAAATATTCGAATAAATTCAGGAGAATAGAAAATATTCATACACAATAAAAATACAACATATGTAAAATATGCATATTGATAGTGTTACGGATATTTCACGTAACGGAAACATATACATAATCGATACGTGTATCGAAAACACGTGCAATACACCTAAAACACAAGGATTAAAATAAATGTTTGAGTTGGCTAAAGATAGGAATGAAATGAGTATTGAGAAAACGGAAAACATATAAATAATCAGAATATAAGATACATGTGATATTTATATAAAAATACGTTTACGAATATTATTCGTAACAGTACGAAATACACGTGTGTAACACGAGGGCAAAATTGTCATTGCTCAATTTTTCGAGGTGTTACACATTAGATGCTCCATATAAGACGAGTTCAAAGTCCATACCTGTGGCTCAGATCTCTAAGGTGGTTCCATCTTCAGCTTCTCTCGATCAGCCGGAGTCGGGAGGTGGCGAATCTCGTCCAAGCAAGCAGTCGAGTTACCAAGGAAGCTCTCCTAATGCTTCACGCTCAAGTTGTGAACATGAATAATCTCATGCTCGTCACTAAGAATCTTCGCAGCTTAGGCGATCAGGAGGAGAGGCGTAGCACCTACTATGATGGCCGCTGAGGATGAACCCCCTGCAACAACATCATGCATTTCTGCTGGAACTATCGGGGGCCATAATGGAGGGATCCTTTGATGTCTTCTAGGTAGGGGTATGGCTCACTGTCCTCTTGCGCTTCTTATGCTCATCGGACCTTTTGTTGCGGAGGGTCTCCCGATCGGCGATCAAGTCATCGAAGTCCATCCCCGCTTTCCCTGCAAGATGAAACCCATAGGGATGAGAACTCACAATGCAAAGCAACGCAAAAAACAAAGACTTCAACTAAGCAACAAAAGTATGAAAGGAAATGAAAGGGGCAATTCATACTAGGGTCCACCCGGCTAAGACCACCCTCGAAGTGAACTTCCTCGGTGATATCTCGCCATGCAAACATCTCATATGCCAGAATAGCATCACTATAACTCTTCTTCGCTGTAGTCACCATCGGTTCCGCCTTCAATGTCTACGGAACTGTCCTCCTCCATTTCATTGAAATTCCCCACGGTTCAAGACTACGGACGATGAAGAACTTCTCCCTTCAAACACTTGATCGAGTCAGGAACTTCGATCACCCCCCTGGTTACTACGAAGGCAAAGATACCGCCGTTCCTCCATCTTGTTCAGCTGGGCGATCTTAAAGTGTCACCTCAAAATCACAGACTTCGTGCTTACAATTGGCAACCTCATGATTGTATAACTTGGCTGGTGGACCGGTTCTGGGGGAGTAACTTCTCCTTTCTACAAGACTATTTTGGAGCAACATTGCCCCCCTTAAAGTGAAAATTCTTACTTGGTTGACTATCCATGACAAGCTGCCTACGGTGGAAGCTCTCAACCATAGATATATGGCTCTTGATCAGAAGTACCCATTTTGTCTCTCCGACGACGAGGATGCCCAACGCTTATTCCTTAAGTGCTCTTTCATTCTTCCATTTTAGGCCCTTAGTATGAAAGCTTGGCATGTCCAAGGCATGCCTACCTCCATCCCTGGGTAGTGGAGTTCTTTGAGGCAGCTTCATGTCAACAAATTGTTTAGACCGTTATGGGATTTAGCGATGATGACCTTAATTTGTTTTATTTGGGAAGAGCGTAATAATAGAATCTTCTCTAATTCTTCGAGGGCGATTAGTACTTTAATTGATGATTTCATTTTCTTCATTAAATTCTAGGCTTCTACTCTTAATTCCTCCAAAACCCGAACTTATCATATGCAAAATCTTGATGAGGCGTCCTTTTATTACTCGAACCATCATTTTCCTAATACACTAGTCTAATTTTTCACCTTCTTTCCACCGTGTTGCGCATTATTTTTCTATGCTCTTTTGGAATTTATTGCTTAAGTTTTCACTTCTAACATGTTCTATTTTTCTTTTCTTGCAGAACTAACTTCTGCGTTTTCCAGGGGTATCTTTTTGCATCAGTCCTCTTTTGGCTCTGCTTTTTGGGTCTCGTTTTTCTTTCGGGCCAGGTTTAACAAAGAACACTCCTCTGGTTCCTTCATAACTGTTCCTTTTATTTTGTGTTATATGTTTCATGTACCTCCTTTTGTTCTTAGTACCTTTGCATGTATCATGTCTTATGCTCTTTTCTGTGTTCCTTACGTTTTTCCTTCTATACTGAACAGTAGTGTATTCTCTTTTTTAGTTGTTGCCTAAAGGTATGGTTGGGCCCTTTTGGTTGTGTATTATTTTGTTGACCTGGTTGTGCCCAATTGTTTGTTCTGCTTGCTGTTGCTGCATTCGCTGTTAGGCGACATGTGTTTTGTGCGCCCATTTTAGATTTACTCCAATTTCATGATTTTCTTGCGTGCATGATGGCAGGTATCTATTATCGTGGTCTAAATTCTCTTTGATGTCTTGGTATTTTGATGCTTCTTGCGCATCAAACCCAAGTTACATGCATTACCTTCTTCACCTGTTATTTGTTTCTCCTTGTTCCTTTTGTTCGGCGTCTATTTACCCAGATATGGTGGGGACTTTCTCACTGCTCCTGCTTTTTGGCCTTTTCTGGGTTCTATTCGCATTTGCCATCTTCTGGCTGTTGTTTCGTGATCCTTTTAGCGGGATCTTGTTTTTGTGTGGCCTGCTGCTGCTTTTTCGGTGCATCTTCATCGGTAAGCAATTCTGGCAATGGTTTGGGCGATGGCTTTGTCTCAGCTGGTGAGTATTGTATTGCGATTTATACTTGCTCATTATATTGTCTTGCTAGTTTCCAACTGCATTTTGGTTGTGCGTGTTGGTGAGACCTTGTGGCAAATTTCGTCTTTGCTGTGTTAGGCTTTTTTTCTAGCAGGTGTGCCCCCCTTTTTTTTGTTTTATGTTTTACTACTTGTAAAAAATTTCATTGTGTGTTACTCCTTTATTAATAAAGTTTGCTGTGGGCTAGAGTCGTTTGACTCTATCCATTATATTAAAAAAAAAGATTGTGGTTGCTAAAGTAAGAGAATCGTTATATTACGGCATAGCAAGGATCGCTGTTTATAACATTGCGTCGGTTGTAAGCAACTGACGTGCCCTACAGTTTTTCAGTGCAGAGCTTGGATTGGCAAAAGGAGATAAAGATGAATTGAAGCTGATGATTATTTTCATGTTGAAATTGTATATATATCGTGTTGTTTTCTTTTTTTATTTCCGCTGCGTTGATGTAAAGAACTTATTGTAATGAAAAGTTTTAATTTCCTTGTAAAATTGTACGAATTGAAGTAAAATATCATGTTGTGCTCCGAATTATATATAAATAGAATTCGGGGTGTTACAATCTAGGTATAAACCCAACACATCTTGACCCAAACCCAAACCCCTCTGGTCCAAACCCGAGCCTCCTCTGGACCTAATCCCGCACTCAATCACGACCCAAACCCGAGCTCAATCATCTGGACCTGACCTAAGCCCCCATCTGGATCCGAACCCGAATCCCATCTAGACCCGTACTCAAATCTCTTTTGATCCAAACCCGAATCTGACTCCATTGAACCCAACCCAAGCTCCTCTAGATCCAAACCTGAGCCCTAAAGCAGTAAGAAATAATCATTAAATTGATGTTTTTCATGCTCAATAATCATTTAATCTTCATGATATTAGTCGTCACTAATACTCAAGTCTACAAATCATACTGTGGAATGAAATTAAAATTTTAAAAGTTGAGTTTCTTGCATGATACGATTATATATATATATATATCATGAACTAAACAAATAACAACTAATTCTTTCTACGATTAAGAAGTTCTTCTTGTCTCTTTTAATTATTCAATATTCATAAAAATTATACAAAACAATTTAACTTGCTTTCATTTTATGTACACAAATAATCAACAATCTATCATATGTTCAATTCATACAACAAACAACGAAAAATAAACCATGGACCAATCAATACTAATCACTATCAGTAAAACCCTATTGTGCTACGAATAACAATAACAACAAGAATCATGAGAAGGGAAGAATGCCCACCTATTGTCGAATTTCTCGATTGAAAGCCTCTAAATGTTCTTGTCGATCGGATGATCGGATTTCAGCCATTTAATCAATAGTAAAACTAATAAAAATCTTACCATCTTAAGATATCATTAGTTTTTTTAATATAAATAAGGGCCCACTTGCACCAAACTTTATCCTGAATATATTTTTCTTTTGTGTATCCGAAATTTGAATTACCGACCTCTTACTCAATTACAAATAATCTTATTAGTGCACCATACCTGATTATCAGTTGTTTTACTATTTATCTAGACAAAGATAATTCTTATACCTATATCTAGACGAAGATAATTTCTATACCTTGAGATAGAAGAAAAATATAATAATTCATATGACACCTCCCCATTGAATTCACTACGAAAGAATCACACCAACCGTTGGATTCGACTAGGCACACTTCTTGAAGTTATACTGGGCCAAGTCAAATAAATAGATGCCTTTAATTGGGCAGTCACAATGCGCAAATATATATAGTTAGAGTAATGCTACATCCACTACCAATTTCACTATATTTTTCTTCACTACCTTAGGTGGCACACTCCAATAGGTAGGGAAAGATAGAGTAGGTGGGAAAACTCTCTATTGGAGTGTGCTACCTAAGATAATAAAGAAAATGATAGTAAAATTGATAGTGACTAAAGCATTACTCACGTAAGGTGGCGTTGCATTTCTTTCTACACTACACTGTGAGTAAAGTGGGGTCCACACTGTGATTGACTGGGTGACGACATAATCGCCGACCAAAAGAACCCGATGAACAGAACAAGCAGATGGGATATCGTACTTCCCCCAGTGAGCAGAAAAGATGCCCGTGGCACCTGGCTTGCCCGGCCCCTAGTATTAAACCACTATTTATTGTGTGCATGTGTGAAACACTTGAGCAAACTTTTACAGGTTTGAATTTGAGTAGTACAAATGAAAAGCTGCACCATGTAGTATGTGCTTACCAAAAAAGGGAAAAAAAGGAAAAAAGAAAAATAATGGCACATATAGCTTTTGGTAGTCATTAATAGTATTGCATCTATATTAGTTGCAGCTAGACTTTCTCTTATAACCGATATGAGACTAAATGGAATCTTAATAATTCTAGATCTCGAATCTACCAGTAATTTTAATCTAACCTCTAGGCACCCCTTTCCGACGTCTTCGACGGTTTTCACTCTAGCGACATTGGCTCGGCTTGGGTCTACCAGTAATTTAATCTGACCACTAGGTAGCTAGCCCCTTTCCGAACGAATTAGGAGGTATTGGGTTAGCTCTGATACCCTTACAAACTGGAAAACTCATCTTTTAAAGCTAACTGTTAGAGAAAAGGAACCCAATTTTATAACTATCCAATATCAGTTATCCATATAACCGATGTGTAACTAAATGAGATTCTATCAATTCCTCTCTAATTTCACCTCCAAATCATTTGTACCCAATTGTCCTTTAAAATTAAATTTCAAGAGTCATCTTTACAATAAAAAATAGGTATGCCTCTTTTTAGCTGTAATTTTGTAATTGTTTATCCAAATATTGCATCTATAGATCTGATTTTGTAAGCCAGTTAGTAACATTACATTCTTTAATATTGGACTACCGGTTTCAATAAGGAAGTATTTGGTTGGTTGTAAATATTTTCAAAATATGGAGATTACTGTAGAAAAAAGAAATATGTGAAAATGATTTCTAAAAAGATGGTTTATTTAAATGTAGTTTTATTGTAATATAGGACAAAGATGAGAGAGAAAGAAATTTAATGTACAGAATTAGGTGAAATTTTGTATTGGATAGTGGGAAAAATAGCAGAAATAAACAGTTATAAAACAACTACAATAACTGTTCACTGAGTTCATGGAATTTTTTTTGGCTCTACAGTAGCAACTATAGCGCTACAGTGTGAATCCAAATTCAAACTAAACCCATCTGTCCAAACCCGTCAACAGTGGTTCTTCCCTGAATTTCTTTTCCCACAGTAATTTTTTTTTACTGCCAACCAATAAGCCCCTAAAGGTGGTACTATCAAGTTAATTACTGTAATGGTGTAGTTTGGCCTAGAAGTCTAGACCATTAGTGCAACTGCGGTAAATCCAATTCAACAACATGTGGGACATGGGTGTGACGCTGATCCACATGGGGTATTGCATCACAGTTGTCTGTCAAGCATCCCACACAATGTCCTTAACTCTCTCAACTTGTATAATCTTATTGCTTTTTAAGTTACATGTAAATTAACGGTTGTATATATGTATAATCTTACAAAGTAAAAAAATGCTTGTAAGAAAGAAAAAAAAAGATAGATAAAGTAATCGCTTAATGCTAGACTGCACGGGGTAACTCCATTGCTTGATGTGCGGGATGTCGCACAAATAGCACTGTTATAGCCTTACGTCGCACAAATGGTTTGATGTGCGGGATTGATAAATATAGTGAGCTGAACTTTATGATGAAGTTTAGCTAAATGGTTAAACTAGGAATAGTCTAACTCTTGGGTCGGGTAGAAGGAGACGAAATTTTATTGAAGTTTTATGTATCTTTTAATCTGAAACGTTAGAGACATGAACTTGCCAGTTAAGTGGGGGAATATTGCAGATGTAATTAGGAAGTGTAAACCTGGTGTCGTAGGTCTTATTGAAACCAAAATTTTCACATGTAGGAACTTCTGCTTTAAACATATTGCTTGAAATGTATGCTTTGAGTGGTGTCATAAGCTAGCGGTGGGGCAATCAGGGGGGATTTCGGTCGGTATTGACTCTATCCTGTTCAAATTAGAGGACTCGGCTATCAATGTGCACTCAGTCTTTGTAAAAATTACAAATGTTGCGAGCAAGTTTTTTCAAATTGTGACCACTGTGTATGGCCCCAACAGTGCAAGACAAAGAGAGGAACTATGGGAGGAATTGTTAGGAATTAGGACTAAATGGACGGGCCCTTGGGTTATTATGGGAGATTTCCACATTACGAGGCATGCTGCTGAACACACGTGACGAGGAGTATCACACATAGATAGAAGGAGATTCAACGAAATTATTAGCGACCTAAGGCTTATTGACATTCCAGTCGTAGACAGGATGTTTAGTCGGTTAAACATGCAAAATAATCCTATTTGGGCAAAACTAGATAGAGTGTTTGTCTCAGATGAATGAGAAAGTTGTTTCCCGTTTGTGTTTGCAAAATCCATGATTTGGATAATTCTTTCATATGCTTGATCCTTGGTGTGTAACTTGTTGTAGAAGTTGATGAATCACCGACTGAGTTCTTTGTAGCTAAAAGACAAGGCCTCGAACTTGTTCTCTATAGCTAACGAACTGTCGATGAGGCTCGCATGAGGTGCAAAGTGTTTGACGGAGTTAGCACTTGTCTGTCTTGTACCCGGCTAGTTGTGGGAGCAACTCTGAGGAAGATTCATTTTTCAAACTTGTTATATGGGTGTTTAGCTAGTTGTAGGAGCAACTCTGAGAGAAAGTTGTTTTCCAAACTTGCCATATGGGTCCTCCAACGAATTGTGAGAGTTACATCGAAGTGGCGAGTTGAACTCCAAATGTTGATTTTGCAAGTTTTATTGGAGAAACTACAATCCACGATTTCGCACCTCTTATCTGTATTTGTGGAATTTTAACTAATTTCATGAACAGATCGAATGACGAGTTAAACTCTGAACGTGCTTGGTTGCAGATTGCTACAGTAACTGCGAGCCATGGGTATGGACTCTGAACCTGTCATCGAGGCATTAACGAGTTGCAGGAGCAGATCAAATGGTGAGTTAAGCTCGGCACGTACTTCATTTCAGGTTGCTAGAAAAACTCAGAGCCATGGGTATCGACTCCAAACTCATCTTGTAAGGAGCTTTTAATGAGTTTTTTGTGCCGATCTTAGGAGTAGGCTTGGCATTTAACTCATTGTATGCATCCGTAGATTTGTACAATAATTTTGCAAAAATTAATACTAAATTTTATTGGAATAGATATCTAAGCGCCTGCCCTAGTAGCTGGCCGTTATTACATGCAGTGACCGATAGAGAAAGTTGTCTTTTATTAAAAAATAAACTAAATGGCTGCTCTAGTGGCTGGCCTTTATTTGAAAATATTGAAAAATAAATATAGGGGTGTTAAGCGCCCTTATTGAAGTTCATTGTAACCCCTGTTTTTTATTTTATGTATTTTGGAGTGTATTTTTTTTTATTTTTGTGTATTTTTATATCTCTTATATTTTTCGGAACTGTATATTAGATTATTTTCAAAATATATTCTTTTTCTTTCATTTTTTGAGCTCCTTGTGTCGTTTGTTCGTCGTTTTTGTCGTTTTCGTCATTTTGAGTTCTTTTTCTCATTTTTTTGGCCTCGTTCATTATTATTATTTATTTTGGTGATGAGATGGATTTTTGGTGGTATTTTACCCAAATTGTGATTTTTGACCCTTAAGGTGATTTTTAGGAGCCATAGAATTTACTATATATTGTATCCCCAATTAAAATATACCCAATACCCATTACCCATTTGTATACCTATTACCACATATTGATACCCACTACCCATTAGCTCAATTAATTTCCATATAAATATACCCTAATACTCCTTAACCCTAACCCTAATTGTATTTTTCTCTCTCCCTTTCCAAAATCCATCCCGGCCTCCTCTTCAAGTATACCCGGCTGCTCCCTCCTTCCTCAAAACCGAGCCTCCACATCACAAAAACCGGCCCTCCCCTTGTAACCATACTCCATACTTCATCCACCATACTTCCTCCTACAACCCTAACCCTCCTCTATTGTGGCCGGCCATCCCAAACCAGCACCACCAACATCCAAATTAGCACAAACTCCTCCCTTTGTGGTGTTTTTGAAGTGGGTACCATCCACTTTGGTTCGTGCATCAAGGAGGTTGATCGTAAGACATTTTTGGTTCGTGGGTTCGCTTGGAATTGCGCGTGGAAGGATTTCGCTCGTGGGTTTTGTGCTAGGACTCATTTGCTTAGTGTTTTACTCCGTTAAGAGGCAAGTAACTTGTACATAATTTCATTAGGTTGATACAAGTCAAAAAGTTCACACCTAGAGTAGTTGGGTCTAAAGGCAACCAAAAATCGTATTTTTATTGATGGGTTTGTCTCTATTGTGATAAATTTGGCCGTAGATGACTTAGTACATGAAACTTGATAGGTTTATGCCCTAGTTTACCCTAAACTTGATTTTTGTTCATGTATGTGATAATTGCGTGCTATGTGTTTGATTGATTGCACATGTGAGAAATAATAGGTTTGGACATGTTAGAATCTCTAAAATATGATGTTTAGATGTTTGGTAGGTTGTATTTCAAATTTGGCTAAGTTTGGATCAAAATTGTGGAAGTTATGATGTTTTGAATTAGAGATGTGAAATTTGAAATTTGTGGCATGTTCTGTGTTGCTTGCTGTTTTCACCCATGCTAAGGTCCGAATCTCAACATGGAAATTAAAAGAGAATTGTAGATAACTGTGTCTATTTTCAAACCCCACTGGTTTTACTGCATTTGGAGTTCGTATGACTGAGATATGATAGTTTTGGTACAGCCGCATCGGTAGATTTCAGGTTCAGTTTTGAGTCATTTTTGTTAACAAATTAATTTCAAGAATTAGGCTATACATAATATCTTGCTATAATATTTTGCTCGGTGTTTCCTCATGATGTTAGGGACTTCCCAGATTTTTTTTGTATTTTAAAGATAAGATTTATGTGGTGTTTCATATCCTTTTCTAAATTCCTCCTATGCTGTAATTTGCGTGCTGCTCAGTATAGAACCATGTTTTCACCCTAATTCTTTATACTGTATGAAATTTTTTTGTGAAATATGAAAGTTGGAAAATTTTATCTATTTTCACGTCGTTTTGGCGGAATTGGATTTCAATTCACTGATTGCGAGATATCTTTGTTTTCGTACAGCAGTGTTGAGAAATTCCAGATTCATCAAACTATGATTTTGTGTTTCTTCTTATTTTTGATGGCTTATCTATACTTACTGGAATATTATAAAACTTGTTATTTTGAGTCTATACCTATAGGGGATTACCCCAGATTTTTTGTGGAATTATTTGACATGTTTCGTGCTGTTTTCATGCTTTTGAAGTCGTTCCCCTGTTTTCTGGCTGAACATAAAATCTGTATTAAAATTAGTTTTGAGTTGAGATGTTGTGAACTAGTATATGACTTTATTATACTCGTTGGATGCGTGTGGATGTCTAGTTTCCAGATCCTTCGACGGATCATGATTTGCATACCTGTAGCTCTTTGGATCACTGTTTTAGTACTGATTGGTCCTGCTGTCCTGATTATGAACATAGACTATTTTGCTCGTATATGTGAATGTATATTATCCATGCGTGCTGATTTGATTCCCTGAACCTAAAACTAATTATATCATGCTAGTTTGACCTTATTTCGTACACACTCATGCCTGTTGATGACCATAATAATAAAAGTAACTAAGCCGAGGTTTAAGGGAAGATCTAGTAGTGAAAAATATAGAAATGTGTACTTGAAAGAGGACTAGTGTCCTGCCTGCCTGTTATGTGTTCATAACTACATGATTCACGATCCTGTTTACCTATACCTGATTGCATGCTTCCCTATAGGAAGGTGTTCTCGGAAGATAACCACTAGGTTATACCTGTTTTCTGTACCTGACTGCATTACTTCCCTTAGGAAGGTGTACTCGAAAGAGAACCACTAGGTTCTACCTGTTCCTATTTTCTATACCTAAGTACACTGTCCTATGGACTCCACTATGAAAATCTTACTAAGCGAAACTATTTTGTTGTAGCAACCATGTAGGGTGGGGTTGTATGTCGTGCTACCCAGATAGTAAATAACAAGATTAGACTTAACCTGATATATGATACCTGATACCTATTTACCTGATACATGATTACCTGTTACCTGTATACCTGTTACCTGATTATCCTGATTATCCTGATTATCCTGTTAGATGATTACCTGTTACCTGTATACCTGTTACCTGATTATCCTGATTATCCTGTTACATGATTACTTATTACCTGTTTACCTGATACCTGATACTTGATACATATTTACCTGTTGACTATGTTACCTAATTACCTGATAATTATACCTGTTTACCTGTTTACCTGTTGACTTGACACTTGACATATGTTACCCATACCTATTAGTATACCATGTTGTTAGTTAGTTTTTCCATGTACTTGTATCCTAGTCTATTTGTGACCCGCGACTTGCAATTGACGGGTACTTGTGTTTTCTCTTTTCCTCTTTCCTGCATTCGATGAATTGCAGATTATGGAGAACAGGTTCAAGGCGGTAGCGGAGGCTTGAAGTATTAGTGTTGCTTTTGCTTATTATTATTATTTCTTGTATCGTGCTAAAACAATATTTGTATTTAGGAGACTATGGGTTATTCTTGTATTTTGAGACTTGGATATTATTTGTATTTGGGCGGTGTGACCCAGGATAATTGTTTTTCCAGACTCTGTTTTATTTCAGAAATTGTATTTGATTTCAAGTAAATTCCTGTTGATAATTTTTTGTAAGTATTCATGAATGGTTGTGCTTTTGCTTTTGACTCTGATAATTCCTGTGATGTGTTGCAAAGATTCTTGAAATAGCTTATGGATGATGAAAATCATTCGCTGGGCTTTTGTTACGTACCCGTATTCCGTATTTTTGGGAAGCGAGGCGTGACATTCATGAAGTGTTCATCTTTCCGAGTCCATTCTGATATCTCCTTGCCCCACAGATCTTCAAGCTGATGAGCAGTTAGGTAAACAACATGGTAGACTTTACCTACACTTGCCTGTTTTGGTGTGAGCCTCCTATTGTTTCACATAGAGAATGGGAGTTCTTTAGATTCGCCAATGTGTTTAGGCATGACTATCTCTTTCCGTTGAATGAACAGAATCGTTTCGGACAGAGAATTCAGGTTTATTACTATATTCTGACGAGCATGAATTTAGACCTGGTGGGAGATGACTTTGCAGGCTTGGAAGTTCTTGGCAGGATTTTCTATGGCAGTGGCTTCAAGCTTGTTGGAGTTATTGTGATGGCTTTTCGGCAGTAGCTCTATGGCATTGAGGAGTAGAACCGTGCTCCCCATTGTGTCAGTGTAGCATGCTCGTACTGCTTGATGGCTCCCTACAACTTGGCCTATGCCTGCTATTGTTGGAAACTTCATTTTCATGTGGTAGGTTGAAGCAACTGCATGAAAGGCCGCCAGGCTCGGAAGGCCAAATAATGTGTTGTATGAGAATTTGACATTTACTACCACAAAGTTCAGTGCTTCCGTTCGAGTAGCGGCAACTTTCCTGCTATTACATCGAGCGTAATGATTCCTTCGACCTGAATGGGGACATCAGAGAATCCATGGAGTGTATAAGCATCTGATTTGAGTTGATTTTGGGATAGCTTCAGGTCACTGAAAATGTTCATGAAAGAGATATTAACTGAGCTTTCGTTGTTCACCAAGATGCGGCGTACTCCATAGTTTACCATGCAAAGGTTTATAACCAATGTGTCGCAATGAGGCATTCGGACATCTTCTAAGTCCCAGACTGAGAAAGATATCGGGACCCCAGTGCTTTTGGCAGGTGAGATGTTATGTATTGAGTTGACTTCCCTGACAAATGCTTTGCGGGACGAGTTGGAATCTTCACTAGTCTGACCCCTATGAATAGAGTGAACAATGACCATGTATTCTGAGTCTTGCAATTCGGAGGGCCTCTCTCGACACCTATTAACCCCCCTAGCCAGAGGGGTTTTGGCATTGTTATTTTGTTGGAAAAATTGAAAGAGATAGCCCCGGTAAATCAGGCCTTCAAGTTATTCTTTAAGGACTCGGCAGTTGTCATGGGATGTCCATAGTCTCTATGAAATGCACTGTAACTCCTGTTTTCCCGTACTTGTATTTTTATACTGTATTTTGCTCAATTGTACTCTTTTATCTATTTGAGATCTCGTATCTTGTTTCCATTCAAATAAAATCATTATTCCGCCTCGACTCAATTTTTTTTTGGTCCTTTACCGGATTCATTTGTGTGCACTTTGTGTCATTCTCCATGAAGAATTGACCATTTCTTCTCATTTATCTCTTTAATCTCCATTTTATCACTATTTGACCAATTCTCCTGCTGGGTCCTATTCGAAACGAATACCCTAAAACCCACAAACCCAAACCCTCACTATTTAAACCCTAATCCCAACCCTAATCACTGTTAAAACCCAACTAACCGCCGCTACCCTGACGTCTCCTACCTCTGCTTCCTTCTCCTGCGATTTCGAACCAACTCCCCACCTCCGATCACCATTACCCCACCACTCCCTCACCATCACCTTCGTCAACCCCACAGAACCACCGCAACCTCCATCACCGTCGTCTCCACCTTTAACCAAAATCCGAATCCAATTCCCCATCGAACCCACCCTCAACCAAACCCACCTCCGCCATTACCCATCGCCTGTCACCACCCCCGTCGCCTCGTCAACTCTGCGACACCACCACCATCAATCTCCAACACCCCACCGCCATCACACACCCCGAACCACTCCCCCAAACTCCTCCCCTATTCGAACCCAAAAACAGAGTCGCTGCTGCGTGTTGCGTCGCTTCTCGACGTCGCACCAATGATTCCGTCCCCGTCGTCACTGTTATGCCGTCGTCTCGTCACCGTCGAAGCCATCGCCGACGCTGCATCCCCTTGCTCTCTCGCTCGTTGTTCCGTCGAAGAAGTGAACGAAGAAGAAGAAGAACAGCGAAAAAGGCGGGATCAAATCTCGACCATCGGATCGCATCAAGATCCGTGCGATCGAGCCAGATCTGATCGCTGTTCGGTGTTCGCCCACAGCAAATCCCAGATCCGCTGTTCGCTGTTCGGGAGGGATCCGCTACGGAGGAGATTTCCCATTGGTTGCGCTCGCTGTTTGGTGTTTTGGGCGCAGCGAATCCGGTGTGCTGTTTTGCTGTTCGGCCAATCCGGTGTGGGGGAATTTTCACTCTACGGTCGATCTTCGCACGTTCTTCACACGTGTTTTTGGGAGACTTCTTCCGGGATTTTTTGATCCAATTTCCTTCCACAAGTGGATCTAATCGTCGTCAATTAAGGCAAGTATCCCTTGTACAATTTATTTGTTCTAGAACAAGCATCCCTTGAAAAATACTACAAATAGTTAGAATTGTGACTCCTCCTTGACTATAGTTGTTGATCAATATCAATCCTCCAAAATTTTATAATTCTAAAAGTCACAAAAATTTCATTGTATTAAATTATAATTACTTGGACTCTTTTACCTCTTGAACACATAAACACATGAGATTAAGGAGACCTAAATTTGTAGACACATGGTATATTGTGCATTTGATGAACTTACAACCATATGACTTCGGAAATAATTATTACTTTCTGTTTGGACCACCAATATCATGTATTTATAACACACAATAACTTAGACGCCTAATAACAAATTTGCATGAAATCTATACTAGTAAGTTATTCCCACATGTTGCTGTCCTGAATCTTCTTTTGCTGTTTCGACCCATTTAACATTAGAATCTGAAGCCGAGCCCTGAATAGAAAATGTAGATCTAGATGCCTAGATATTGATAGCCTACAAAATTTTCGAATTCGGAGTTATGGTCTAGGAGTTGTTGCAGCTTTACTGCAGCTGTGTCAGTAGGCGCAGATTCGCAAAACTGCTGCACACCTTTACTTTGAGAATTAATTTAACTATGTTAGCAGCAAGCATTTGACTTGAAATTTTATATGTAGTTGCTGGACACCCTATAGGACATCTCCAATTTTTTTTAGAATTAATTAACAACATTTCAACACTAGTTTACATGTATAAATACAAATGCACAAATTCTGCCTGAACACATTAACTATGCAGTTCGCTGTTTTGACACATGTTCCCACCACTTTCTCGTACCTTGTTTCACAGACTTGCATGCTTGCTTGATAAATAATAATAATAAATAACAAGCCGGAGCTTAAGAAAAAGACCATAGTAGTGGACAATATAGGTAAGTGTACTCGGAAGGGGGCCCGTGTTTCCCAGTACTCGGTTCATGAACCTGTTGCACGTGATGTATTCATGGAGTCAGTTACTTGGCTCATGAACCTGTTACAAGTGATGTATTCATGGAGTCAGTTACTTGGCTCATGAACCTGTTGCACGTGATGTACTCATGGAGTCAGTTACTTGGCTCATGAACCTGTTGCACGTGATGTATTCATGGAGTCAGTTACTTGGCTCATGAACCTATTGTATTCATGAACCCACCGTGTGGGTCTTGAACCTGTTAGTATTCACGAACTTTCTTCGTGAACCTGTTATTTAATTTCGTATTCATGAACCGTGCCTGCTTGATACTTCATACCTGAGTACGCCGCCCTATAGACTCTATTATTAGGTCTAAACGAAATTGTTTTGACTGTAGCAACCATGTAGTAAAAAGATGGATGCATGAAGTGCTACCTAGATAGTAATAACTACAAGACTTGAACATGAAACTTGAACATGACACCTGTTACTTGATACTTGATGCCATGATACATGAAACCTGATACATGAAACTCGAACTTGATACATGTTTACTCAAAGCTTGTTGACTTGTTACTTGAGACTTGACACTTGAAATAAAATTTTGACACTAGATTTGATACTTGTTACTTGACACTAGACTTGAGACTTGTCACTTGAGGTTAGATATCCCTACAGGTTCACTTGTCACTTGCTTCACCATTTGCATTTGTTATCCAGCCTGCTTACTAAGATGTCCCTCTTGCTAGTTGGTTCTTTATTTTCCTCTACTTGTTGTATCTCTGTTACATTCTTGATTCCAATTCTTGTCCCACATTACTTGTACTCGTTTTTACTATTTGTGGTCCTAACTTGCACTAAGGGCATTTTCTCTTGTTCTTCCTATTTTTTCCTTTTTAGATATTAAGCAGACGTGGGAGATGAGCTACCTGCTGGAATTTGTGAGCAGACATTTCAGGTTTCGTTTGGAGCAAGGAATTGTTTAAATAATTGCTTTCCTTAAGGTATTTATTTCTTCTGCTGTATAAGGCTTGTTTTCGAGTTTTACACTTGATCCAGACTTGAAAACAATGTGGACATTATTATTTATTTTCAAACTGTTTTCTGTTACTTTATAAATTATTCATGCATGCTTGGTTATATATATCTCTCTGGTATATTCTTGTTGTGATGGTGAGTCGTTCCTACAGCTTATGGATGATGTTAAATTCTTTCGCTGGGCTTCGTCACGTGCTCGTATTCCATGTTTTTGGGAAGCGGAGCGTGACAAGATTTTTAGTGGTATCAGAACTCAGGTTTGGCTAATGTGTTAGTTTGACTAATACATTAGACAGGCTTGATTCAGTCAGGATTAACTCAACATTAAACGGGCCATGCAACTACATGAATAATTTAATAATTAACTCGATCTGGACACAAGTCTTATCCCATCCATTTTTTATTCCTTCATATTCAAATCTCTGATTCATTGCTTCCTTCCATCTCTCACCGTCGTCCTGATTTGTTAATTTCTTATTAGGTACGATTTATTCTTTCTGTACCCATATTCTTTTGATTCTGGTGCAAACAATCTCTGATTTTCTGTTTGCCTCGTTGATTCCTTCTTAATTCAGCTCGTCTGTCGTTCATTGCTTTTCCTTCCTTGCATTCATTCTTGTTTGATTGATTCATATTGAGATCATGTTGGTTATTTCTTCCGTGCTATATTATCTTCAATTTCGATTTTGTCCCTTTGTCCTTCTTCCTTCATATTCAATTCCTTAAAATTCCTTTTTGTTCCTTCTAGTCATCCTCCTCTTTAACTCCTTATTGGGTGTAGCTTCGTTTTTCTCCTACTTATTTTTCTCTTTATAATTATTTTTCCGAATACTTTCTATGTTTCAATTATTAATTGTTATATTTATTTTCGATCTTCTATAAAAATGTTTCTCAACAAGATTTTATTATTTCGGACAATGGTGTATTTTAACTTCACTTTTCATTTTTGATCGACTATATATTCTACTGGATTATTTTAATAAGACAAATTCTTATTTTGTTGTATAATGCTATTTTTACTACCATTATTATTATTGCTATTATTTTTCATTATCATTGCTAGTATTATTATTATTGTTACTACTATTGATATTCTTATTGTTGTTTTCATTATTTTATTATTATCGTTAATATTAAATTACTTCCACAAAAATGTTGGGCTCAAACTATATCTTGTCTTGCATTATTACTTTTACTAGTACTGTTAATATTTTAATATTATCGTTGATATTATTATTATTGCTATCATTCTTTTTGCGATTACTGATATTATTATTGTTATGATTATTATTGTTATCATTGTTATTCTTATTGTTAATAGTATCGATAATTTGTTATTATTGTTGTTATTGGTATTATTATTTTTATCGTTACTATTATTATTATTATTAATTTGTTTTGAGCCTGAGCATGCTCAATTTTATATACATTTCACCACTTTGGTGCAACCTAATGTCGAGATGGCAGATATGCAACTCGATGTCAATGGAGGCAAATTGCAACTGGATATCGGCAAGGCAAAATGTGCAGCCGAATATCCGGACGGCAACCTGCAACCTAATGTCGTGAAGGCAAACATGCAACTTGATGTTAGGGAGACAAGATTTTCTACCTATTACAAATTGATATTTCAAGACAATTCTTACTTATATAATGAAACTGATGGTAAAGGAATATTTTCGTTATTATTGGTATTATTATTATCATTGTCGTTTCAATTGATGTTATTATTATTGTTTTCATCACCTTTATTACTGTTATTATTTTTATTATTATTATTGCTGTTACTTTATTGATATTATTGTTATTATTGCTATTATCATATTATTTATTATCATTATTAATATTATTTTTAATACTATCATTATTATTATTATTGCATTGTTTCCATGAGTGTGTTGAATTCTATTATATCATGTATGTGTTATCGTTATTATTAGTATTGTTGATATTTTTATTATGTTATTATTACCTGAATGGTTATGATGATTTTGATTTCTGTTATTATTATTGTTATTATTATTATTTTGTTACTATTATTACTAATTTTATTATTATCATTGGTATATTTATTTTTATTTATTATTATTATTATTCCGTTACTATTGATATTATTATTATTGATATTTGTTGTGTTATTATTTCTGTTAAAAGCCATTAGTTTTGATATGTATTCTATCTTTTAATTATGAAGATTGAAGCTCAAGCCTTATATCCATTTTGCACTATTTCCTATCTCTATTTGGAGCCCATACCCTCTTTGATCTTGGTGTCTCATTCTTTTCTTCCTGATCGGATCGTCGCTTGGTGTCACGTGGTCTACAACGACATGTCTGGAGCTTGGAATGTCACCATCAGAGTGGCACAGCGGAAGCGTGGTGGGCCCATAACCCGCAGGTCCCGGGATCCCCGTGTTGCGACTAGTCCTTTGTGTTGTTGCTTCCCTCTGTTCCTTGCATTCATCTCCATCTGTTGATTCCCTTAATGGTTTGATTCTTCCCGGTCCTTTCCTCTCTGATTTCAGTTCTGCCGACTTCTTATCTTGCATTATTCTCTCGTGTTGTTCTTTCCTTTTGATACCGCCTATTCTCTTTCATGCATTCCATTTGACATCGTTGTTATCCGCTCCCTTCTTATTTCGGTGTTACCACCAAGTTGACTTTTCTTTGGATCCCTTATTTGTTACCCTCCTCTAAATTGCTTTTACCCTGTTCTATGTACCGCCTAAGCAAATTCCGAGGACGAAATTTTTGTGTAAGGTGGGTAGGATTTGTAACTCCTGTTTCCCCGTACTTGTATTTTTATACTGTATATTGTTCAATTGTACTTTTTTATCTATTTGAGATCTCGTATCTTGTTTCCATTCAAATAAAATCATTATTCCGCCCCGACTCAATTTTTTTTGGTCCTTTTACCGGATTCATTTGTGTGCACTTTGTGTCATTCTCCATGAAGAATTGACCATTTCTTCTCATTTATCTCTTTAATCTCCATTTTATCACTATTTGACCAATTCTCCTGTTGGGTCCTATTCAAAACGGATACCCTAAAACCCACAAACCAAACCCTCACTATTTAAACCCTAATCCCAACCCTAATCACTGTTAAAACCCAACTAACCGCCGCTACCCCCACGTCTCCTACCTCCGCTTCCTTCTCCTGCGATTTCGAACCAACTCCCCACCTCTGATCACCATTAACCCACCACTCCCTCACCATCACCTTCGTCAACCCCACAGAACCACCACAACCTCCATCACCATCATCTCCACCATCAACCAAACTCCGAATCCAATTCCCCATCGAACCCATCCTCGACCAAACCCACCTCCGCCATTACCCATCGCCTGTCACCACTCCCGTCGCCTCGTCAACTCCACGACACCACCACCATCAATCTCCAACACCCCACCGCCATCACACACCCCGAACCACTCCCCCAAACTCCTCCCCTGTTCGAACCCAAAAACAGAGTCGCCGCCGCGCGTTGCGTCGCTTCTCGATGTCGCGCCACTAATTCCATCCCCGTCGTCGCTGTTACGCCGTCGTCTCGTTACCGTCGAAGCCATCGCCGGCGCTGCATACCCTCGCTCTCTCGCTCGTTGTTCCGTCGAAGAAGTGAACGAAGAAGAAGAAGAATAGCGGAAAAGGCGGGATCAAATCTCGACCATCGGATCGCATCAAGATCCGTGCGATCGAGCCAGATCTGATCGCTGTTCGGTGTTCGCCCACAGCGAATCCCAGATCCGCTGTTTGCTTTTCGGGAGGGATCCGCTGCGAAGGAGATCGCCCATTGGCTGTGCTCGCTGTTTGGTGTTTTGGGCGCAGCGAATCCGGTGTGCTATTTTGCTGTTCGGCCGATCCGGTGTGGGGGAATTTTCACTCTACGGTCGATCTTCACACGTTCTTCACACGTGTTTTTGGGAGACTTCTTCCGGGATTTTTCGATCCAATTTCCTTCCAAAAGTGGATCTAATCGTCGTCAATTAAGGCAAGTATCCCTTGTACAATTTATTTGTTCTAGAACAAGCATCCCTTGAAAAATACTACAAATAGTTAAAATTGTGACTCCTCCTTGACTATCGTTGTTGATCAATGTCAATCCTCCAAAATTTTATAATTCTAAAAGTCACAAAAATTTCATTGTATTAAATTATAATTACTTGGACTCGTTTACCCCTTGAACACATAAACACATGAGATTAAGGAGACCAAAATTTGTAGACACATGGTATATTGTGCATTTGATGAACTTACAACCATATGACTTAGGAAATAATTATTACTTGCTGTTTGGACCACCAATATCATGTATTTATAACACACAATAACTTAGATGCTTAATAACAAATTTCCATGAAATCTATACTAGTAAGTAATTCTCACATGTTACTGTCCTGAATCTTCTTTTACTGTTTCGATCCATTTAACATTAGAATCTGAACCCGAGCCTTGAATAGAAAATGTAGATCTAGATGCCTAGACGTTGATAGCCTCCGAAAGTTTCGAATTCGGAGTTATGGTCTAGGAGTTGTTGCAGCTTTACTGCAGCTGTGTCAGTAGGCGCAGATTCGCAAAACTGCTGCACACCTTTACTTTGAGAATTAATTTAACTATGTTAGCAGCAAGCGTTTGACTTGAAATTTTATATGTAGTTGCTGGACACCCTATAGGACATCCCCAATTTTTCTTAGAATTAATTAACAAAATTTCAATACTATTTTATATGTATAAATACAAATACACAAATTCTGCCTGAACATATTAACTATGCAATTTGCTGTTTTGACACATGTTCCCACCACTTTCTCATACCTTGTTTCACAGACTTGCATGCTTGCTTGATAAATAATAATAATAAATAACAAGCCGGGGTTTAAGGGAAAGACCATAGTAGTGGACAATATAGGTAAGTGTACTCGGAAAGGGGCCCGTGTTTCCCAGTACTCGGTTCATGAACCTGTTGCACGTGATGTATTCGTGGAATCAGTTACCTGGCTCATGAACCTGTTACACGTGATGTATTCATGGAGTCAGTTACTTAGCTAATGAACCTGTTGCACGTGATATATTTATGGAGTCAGTTACTTGGCTCATGAACCTGTTGTATTCATGAACCCACCGTGTGGGTCTTGAACCTATTAGTATTCACGAACTTGCTTCGTGAACCTGTTATTTATTTTCGTATTCATGAACCGTGCCTACTTGATACTTGATACCTGAGTACGCCGCCCTATAGACTCCATTACTAGGGTCTAAACGAAATTGTTTTGACTGTAGCAACCATGTAGTAAAAAGATGGATGCATGAAGTGCTACCTAGATAGTAATAACTACAAGACTTGAACATGAAACTTGAACATGACACCTGTTACTTGATACTTGATGCCATGATACATGAAACCTGATACATGAAACTCGAACTTGATACATGTTTACTCGAAGCTTGATGACTTGTTACTTGAGACTTGACACTTGAAATAAAATTTTGACACTAGATTTGATACTTGTTACTTGACACTAGACTTGAGACTTGTCACTTGAGGTTAGATATCCCTACAGGTTCACTTGTCACTTGCTTCACCATTTGCATTTGTTATCCAGTCTGTTTACTAAGATGTCCCTCTTGCTAGTTGGTTCTTTGTTTTCCACTACTTGTTGTATCTCTGTTACATTCTTGATTCCAATTCTTGTCCCACATTACTTGTACTCGTTTTTACTATTTGTGGCCCTAACTTGCACTAAGGGCATTTTCTCTTGTTCTTCCTGTTTTTCCCTTTTTAATTATTAAGCAGACGTGGGAGATGAGCTACCTGCTGAAATTTGCGAGCAGACATTTCAGGTTTCGTTTGGAGCAAGGACTTGTTTAAACAATTGCTTTCCTTAAGGTATTTATTTCTTCTGCTGTATAAGACTTGTTTCCGAGTTTTACACTTGATCCAGACTTGAAAATAATATTCACATTATTATTTATTTTCAAACTGTTTTCTGTTGCTTTATAAATTATTCATGCATGCTTGGCTATATATATCTCTCTGGTATATTCTTGTTGTGATGCTGAGTCGATCCTACAGCTTATGGATGATGTTAAAATTATTCGCTGGGCTTCGTCACGTGCTCGTATTCCATGTTTTTGGGAAGAGGAGCGTGACATGCGCATCACTTGTTCTTATCTCTTCTATTACTAGCTGTGGACATCATGGGGAAGGGGGGATTATTCCTTCCATCTCAAATTTCATGAGGATGGCTGATACGTTTGCATTGAGAGGAGTGAAATTATCGAAGTGTTGTGCAGGAGGTGGACGACGTTGACATGTACCTGTCTTTCTGAAACTTATTGGGTTCTTCCTCGTTTTCATTCTTCTGTTTGTTCCCCGAAGATGAATCATTCTTATCTTAAGGATAAAGAACTTCTTCAACTTTGATATATTTGTCACTCATTTCTAGGTAATCTTTAGGAGGCTTCTTCGCGAGGGAGGCTTTCAGGTCTTTGTTAGTGACATTGTGGTGAAAAGCGGCAACCACCATTGATGAGTTTAGAGAAGATATGGACCTTGCTTCGGCTGTGAACCATTTGACAAAGTCTTTCAGCAGTTCTCCGTCCTTTTACTTTAGTTCCAATAGAGAAGTACTTCTTTTTTCAGCCTTGCGGCTAGTGACGAAGTGCGCTATGAAGAGCTCCTCAAATAAGAATATTGACTCTGGAGTGAGGCAGAAATACCATTCTCTTGTTGATCCTTTCAGAGTTGCGTACAATGTTCGGCACATAAGCGCATCAGTGGCATTGTAGACCATCATGAGGGTTTTGAAACTCTCAATATAGTCAGTCAGGTTAGATTCTCCAGCGTATGACTTGAATTGATGAGCTTTGAAGTTCTTTGGAACGGGTGCATCAAGGATGGATTTGCTGAAAGGAGGTCGACTGGTTGATAAGCCCTGCTGAAGCGGTTTCCTTCATGTTTTAACTTTTCCTGGAGGTACTCTACTTCTCGGATTTGGTGAAGGACTTGGTCATCCTTCTCCTTAGATCTAGTTGAGTTACTGAAATTTTCTTCTCTTGGAGGAGTAGAGTGGCAGGTTCCATGAGCGTCAACCCTGATCATGAGTTCCTCGAATAACTTGGAGGATGTCATGCTTCAGATTTTCCAATTCGGCCCTAGTGACTAGGGACCTTTTCTCTTTGTTTCTCTCAAGGTTCTTTCGACACTCTTGAGTCGAGCTTCGTTCTGCAATGTGCCCCCTGTAAGAGGAGGAATACCTTGATCTCGGCCTTTGGAGAGAGTTTCTTCTCCTGTTCAGTTGACATTCTGAGCGGGAGGCCTCGGTTCGGGCGCGCCTCTCATCCAAATGGATTTGTAGAATGGTTCCTTGTTGCCTGGCAATGATGATTTTGTAGATATTTCTTGACTTCCGGGGGCTTCGCAAGGCCATTTTATCACATGAAGAATTATGGACTGAGATATGGTCGTGCAGAAGGTGTTGTTCTTGATGGCTTTGCTGAGAGCCCTTCGGTGCCACTCCGTTGGTAGGAGTTTGATTAGGCTGTTGGGGCGGATCCAGCTGTTGAGGAGAAGTTGGGTCCTTCACGGGAGGAGCTTGTTGACGAAGAGAGTTTGGCTAGACAGCTTGAGGCCGCTGCTTCCCTCTATTAGTCTAGGTGGCATGGCGGTAAGTCTGATCTTTGATGTAAATCTGTGTAGTTTTCCACAGACTGATGTCAGTTTGTTGCTATTTATTTTGGTGTTGGAGAAAACAGATAGTGAGTTTATATTTTAAGGAAACTACTAAAAATCTATCATTTGATCATCGCTAGAAAAAGTAGTTAGAGCTCTCGAGAGTGGATCAGGATTGTTGATTGAACACCGTGATCTGAGTCCAACGGTTGCTGACGTGGTTAATGAACCTGCAAAAAGCTTGAAACAGCGGGGGTGGCCCCGGCAACAAACCCTCCTGACACTCAGGTCAGAATCAGAGAGAGAAGCAGAGTATGAGAGAGAAATTGCATATTATCTTCTGACTAAGGAAGGGGGAGGGTATTTATAGGTCTGACAAATAGTATAGGAGATCGGTATGAATGCAAAAGACTGAAATGAATTTCTTATCTCCTGTTGAGACCCCCCCCCCCCCCCTTCCCTTTTTTGAGGGATGTTTAGACTCCCCTTTAAGAGATAAGACTCTTTTTTTTGGAGATAAGAGATTTTACTTAAAGCCTTAATGAGCTGGGTGTCTCTCCTAGTGGGCCTAATCTGTCACTTGTAATGGATTTAAAAGCGGGCCATGTCTTGTTAGATGAGCCTGAAGAAGGTCCGGAACTATTAAAGAGACTCGTTAAGATTAATATGCATGTAGAAGTTTTTGGATCTGTGCTGAAATCATACACCCTGATTTGCTTTGATTTTACCATTATCACGCGCGAATCGTGGAGTGATCAGAGCCTACATTTTGGGAAGATTGGACATCTACAAAAGAAGAGATCTGGTTTTCTTGCGAGTTAACTGGGCCTTTGGTTATTTCTTGTTTGTTTCCTGCATTTAGATTATGTGAAGGATTTCAGAGCCTTTGGATCTGATAAATCTCATAGCAGACGGCTAATTATAGCTGGCGGGTAGTGGATCATAAATTATATAATAAGATCAGTTCTTAGAGGATCTCTCTCTCTCTCTCACTATATATATATATATATATATATATATATATATATATATATATATATATATATATATATATATATATATATATATATATATATTTATTTATTTATTTATTTATTTACGTGCCCTTAGTGTTTCCGAGAATATATATATATATATATATATATATATATATATATATATATATACATATACACACTAGGTTTTCCCGTTGACACATACCTACGACACGTCTTCGGAACGGTGCACCTGGTTTGATTATATAAAATAGTTTTGGAGGTCCAGAAAATTAATTGAAGTAGTAAACATATTATATGAGAAATCAGTATATCTACCTTTAAGCTCAACCATCGCCTTCTTGATCATTAACTTGAACTTACCTGAAATGCATATAGTTTGTTAGAAACACTGCATAGAGTTTTATTTAACTTCAGCATCGCTTTTAGATGCTTATAATAGTTATGCAAGGACATTATCATATATGTTTTATAGAGCTTACTCTAACTCCATAACAACTATGAGCATGTCTAAATATAATGGTAACACAAATGCATGTGTGAAGGTTTCTACAATACCAATAATCTAAACATTTGTTTGTCTGAGACTCAGTTTGCATTTGAAATACTTATTATTATTATTTCAACCAAAATGAAATACATGAAGTTCTCAAAACTCCAATCCTAGCTAATCAAGTCTTTTATCTCCACTTTGTCTCCCCATTGCACCTTTATAAAAAAAAACCAAAATGTATAATAAGAAATTTACTTTAGCTATCTTTCTTGAGTGGAGAGTTTGCACCCTTCACTAGGTAAACTCCAGTCATCCCAATCCTATATATCCAAACATACACTAAAAGTTTTTATATGTTATGTTATCCATGGTTTCTAATAAACAGTGAAGGGAACACTTCACGATAGTATTTTCTCTTGTAGTAAAGAAATTAATGCTGCATATTTGCCAAGTTATTTTAGGTTGCTAGTCAACTTACCTGTCCTGCTATGGTTTGGAAGCCAAAATTGAGGCCACCAAATAATCCATCTCTCACTTGTGTTGTAACACCCCGTAAAATTGGAAATGACAATTTTGCCATTGTGTTACGCACGTGTATTTTGTACCATTACTGGTAATATTTGTAACGTGTTTTCATTACATATTGTGATTCCTGACTATTTATGCATTTCTTCGTATGTTTTATCCGATTTAAATCAACTGAAATATTAAATTTCAAATCTCTGCATTTTTACGTGCTTTTTACATGTTTTTGATACACGTATCGATTATGTGTTTCCACCGCTACGTGTAATATTTTCTATGTGTTTAAAGTATTTATTTTAGGTATTCAAATCTATTTTTATAAATAGAATTTCATTTTCCCTTATTTTGATTAAAATATTATTATACGTACAATGCACGTGCTAATTTTTTCCATCTTTATTTTTCTTACTCTCATTTATTATTTTAGCATGCATGAGTCTTTTATTTTTATTTTTACCTTTCCTTAAACCCATGGACCTAAAATTAGATTCTAGCCCATTAGATTAATTAAAAGGAGAGCCCACTAGAATAATTAAGTTAGTTAATTAAAATAAAAGCCCATTGCACAAGCCCATTAATAAAATCCTATTTTAAAGTTGTGCATGAACTACTACATGACATGTTACAACTTTTAACATACATTTTTAAACTATAGGAGTTGTATTTATTTTCTGTATGTGTGTGCACTACTGCACAACACGTGCACGTGTAAGATGAAGGGGTGGGAGTTGGCTTGTTTTGTCATGAAGATGTGGGGGTTAGGTTTTGGAAGAGGTGGAAGCATAAAGAGTTAGGAGTTTAGGAGTTAAGAAAATGAAGGGTTTAAGGAAATTAATGAAGGAGTTATTAGGTTGAGAATTTTGCACTTTAGACCCTAACACAATCCTTTAAATAGCACCTCATTTCCTACTTCTCTTTTGCACCAAAACAAAATCAAAATAAAAGAAAGAAAAAGAAAGAGAGTAAGGGAGTTCTTGTGCTTGGAGAAGCTATTGCTTGGAGTTTTGTTGTGATTGAGTAAAAATAGATAACATGCTAAATGAGAATTATTTTATGCTATGAATCATGTTTGTATGTTTGCAAATTTTTTGTACATGTTGGGTATATGAAAAATTATTGAAGAATGTCTTATTCAAATCGTGCCTTAAATTTATGATGACTAAGAAAGAAGAAAGAAAATAAAATGAATTTAGTTAGTACCATCAAAAGTGTTGACATATGTATATTTTGGCTTTATTGCATTTGAAAATAATAATTTTTCATGAAAGAGATTTTTATTGTGTGAAATTCTCATGATTGAGGGACTTATTGGTGTGCTATAAAATTTTAATTTGCATAAGCAGGAACATAAACTAGTTTTCATGAAGACTATTTTATTAAATTCAAGTTTTGAGTAATGCAAGCCTGTGTGTAAAATGAGAAGAAGCATTGTCTAAGAAAATGGAAATAGGATTTTAATGAATTCAAAATTGTTGTTTACTGTTTTTAAAATTCAATCTCAGTCAAGAGAAAATTTATTCAAAATCCTAAAAAGATTGGATCTTTTGATAAACGAGTTTGTGTGAAAAAGAACCACTTTCTGAACAATTTTAAACAAAAGTATACTAATACAATTTCTAAATAGAAAATACACTTGGACTTATTGGTTAGCTGGTGCAATACAGAGCACTGTTTGTAAGAGATCTTGAGTTTGAAACTTGATAGTCACAGTTATTTTTAATTTTTTTAGAAAAATCCCGAAACTGAGTGTCAGCATATGACCATTTCGACATGTGAATTTGATGCCAGAGTCCATTGGACTTACTGGCTAGTGTGATTGGATTAGGGCGTTGGCTATGTGGTTCGGCAGGTCCTGGGTTCAAAACCTATAGCCACCTTTTTGTTTTTTTTGGAGTCCTTTTTCATATAATCAAGTTTTTGATGTGAAGGAAATTTGAGTAATAAACTTTATTATTGATATAAAATGAAATATTAAGAGATAGTATAAAGTTTTCTTGTATATTTTTAAGTATAAAAAGAAATAGAAATTTTGAGAATAGAATTTTGTAGTGAAGAAAAGCAAATTATTAATTTGTGAAGTGATTTGTCTTGAAAAAGATTACACTTTTAATTTTGTTTAAGAAGTGAATTAAGACATCATAGGGGCTTGAAATTGTGAACAAAATTTTATGTGATGAAATTGTGTACTTGATATGAATTATTATTTGCTATGAATAACTGGATCATGACTAGTGTCAAGACTAAGAAAAGATTGCTTTGTGGCTAAGATATTGATCTTTTGTGAATAAGTTAAAGATGAGAATAATATGAGTTTAAGACATGTTTATTAAAGGCTATGTGTACCCATGGATCCATGGATTTTCTTGTACATGATAAAGTTGTGATTTAGAGTTAGTAAGACCTCGGGTACCAGCACCATTGAATTGAAAAGATATATTTGAGATATGGCCATGGAGCAATCTCGTATTTGTTGAGAAAGTCCGGTAGGAGGTAAAACTAATTCTAGTCTTGGAAATTTATTCATGTCTTGAACTAAATGATTAGGCACATAAATGAAGATGTAGTAAATCTAGGCAAACGTAAGTGGGGTGCTCTATATAGTCGGCGGTGGATCTCCGTGGCTATAGTTCCAGTTGGTGGACTGAGGTTGCTCCGTGGGAGACGGGCCTTTTTTTTTTTAATCCAGGATTTAGCGTAGTCAGACGAATGGTTTGCTATACTCAAATGTATATACGTATACCGGGGCTAGGGGGGCACTTGCAGGATGATTCGCACGATGAGGGATCTGTTATAACAGCCAGCGAGGCTAGGATCCATATTCGTGGAATGATTTAAACCTTGCTTTATTACTGGGTAGTTTCATGGCGAGGGATCGAACCCTTTATTGTGGAGTACGTAGGTGCTTGCCCTCGGACCTATGTAGTATGAGATGCATAGAATCCGAACAAGTATGCATTAGTGTCATCTTAGTATAAAATGTGTGCATTAGGCATTAAGGCTTGACATACACTTACATGTTTAGCGTAGTCACAATTTAACACTTTATTGTTCATTCAATTTTTGTGGTTTGTTAAAGTAATGAGATCATTATATGTACGGCATAGAGAGGATAGCCGAGTATAACATTTTCGTCAGTTGTAAGTGACTGATGTGCCCATAGCTTAACATGCAGGTAATGGACCTTATGAAGAAGCAAAGATGACATGATGCAGTTGATGATTTACATTGTTATAGTTGTACAAGTTGTATTTTATTTCATTATTGTATTCTTTCACCGTGTAAACAAAAATGTAATGAACTCTGATATATTATTGAAAAGTTTTAATTTCCTTGTAAAATTGTACGAAGTGAAGTAAAGATCCCGTGAAATCTCGAATTCGGTCTTATTTGGATTTCGGGGCGTTACAGATGGTATTAGAGCAGGCTTCACAAGTAGCACAAATTTATAAGGAACGACACCTTAGAGTGGACATTAGGAGTGCAAGTTTTAGCTTATAGAGATTTAAATGTAAATGATTTACATTTGTGTTGCTCTATACACTGATGTTTTCTCTTTCTTTTTGGATGGCTGGTTATGAATGAAGTAGTTATGGAACCTTTATTCATGATGTTCTCCTCGCATACATTAATGTGAGATTGTATGCGAGCATATTTTCTCTTGGTACCAGAGTGGCACAGTGGAAGAATGGTTGGTTGACCCTTCATTCATGATACATTACACATAGACACACTTCCCTTTCCAATTATTTTTCGTGAATTTCATCATATTACTTTTCAACATTCAATATTTTTCAAATGAATACTTTCTTATACTATTAATCACTTGAATATCTATTATTTTATCTATCTTCCCCAGTCTTGATCTTTTAAATTTGTTATATCTGTCTTTCAATTTTAAAGATTTGTCCTTCGTATTTTGTGTCACTCTATGTTTATCCTTTTACATTTGTTGTTACTTTTCGTATTATTGCAACTATTATTTTCTCATTAATTATTTCTATTATATTTTGAATTTTGCCTACGTATTTTGCCTATGTGCATTCATTTTATATGATTTGATTTTTGTGATACTATAGTATCTTATCCTATATGTTTTGACCTACCGTTTTGTTTTATTATCTACATTCAATACTATTGTTATTGCATATTATCTACTAAATTGTTTTGTTATATTCACTTTTATTATAAATCGCTACTCATAAATTTTGTAGTTTCATGCTTTTTCAATATAATACATAACACTACATGATTATTGTTTTCATTTGTGCTTTCATGTCATGCATATGCTTTACACTATTTTCCTCTTAATATTATTAATCATTTTACTACAAATTTTGTATTTAAAGTCTATCTATTTTAATATTTTGTCATTGTAACCTCTTACTTCATTTACAACTTTTCATCCATTTCTCACTGATTTTAAACATAGTACTATATTTTATTAAATACTCAATATCCAATATTACATCTTTCCATCTCCCATTTTGGTGCAACCCGATGTCGAGAGGGCAAATATGTAATCAGACATCAATGGAGGCAAACTGCAACTGGATGTCGGGGAGACAAAGTCTGCAACCGAATGTCCAGAAGGCAAACCGCAATCGGATGTCGTAGAGGCAATTATGCAACTTGAGATCGTAGAGGCAAGTCTGCAGTTGAGTGCCAACGAGGCGAACCTACACCAGAAGGGGATCTTCTACTTAGATAACCCCTACTTTGTTTTCCATACTATTTACTTACCCCTATTTTATTTCCGTACTAGCTTATACGATTTTAGAACCTACCAATATATTATTTAAACTGATTTCTATCATACTTGTGTATTTCCTACTTAATATCAACTCTCTTCTTCCTAATATTTTGAATCTTTTAGCATTTCGTACCGCTTTATAGTATTTTATTTTGCTACTAACTTATCTCGGATTTGGTGTCTACTCACCTAACAAAAATAAAATTGGTATTTATACTTTTTCTTCAATTCGTAAGCTATTTCTATACGATTAGTTTTCTGTATTTTTTCAATTATATGTTACTACTTTTACAACTATGACGTCTTGTTTTCTCCTACAAATCATTTATAATTTTCGTATCATGATATTGTTTGTTTCACCCTAAAATTTTGGATGCATATACACGTATAAACTTTTGTATGTTGGTTTTCCTACTCTACTTGACAATTCGAAAGCATTTCAATGTATGACTTCTATATCTTAAATTTTCAAATCGTATGTATAATTATAGTTACCTTACAAATTATTTTATGACATTAATTTGTATACAAATTATCTTATGTTGTCTATGATTTTAACAAAATTTTATCCTCTTGAATCTTCCAAACATCTTCTTTTAAATTGCAGTACCAATTCAGTTTGTGATTTTCTACCGCTTATTACTTTGAGGAAATTTGATTACTAAATCTACCTATAAATTATCTATTGACTATGTTTCTCTTTATTGCATTGTTTTCCGAACTATTCTGCAATTAAACGAGTAAATTGATTTTGGTTTGCCTATTACTAGTTTTATGAAAATGTCTCTTAATCCATCATGTCTTTTTGTCACATTTATTTTCTTATACTATTTTCCCAGTTTTCTTGTTCCATTCTTATAAAATTTTGATACTCATAGTTTCTTATATAGAGTTTGTCATGTTTTTCCTCATTGCGTATTTTATACTACATTTATTTTTATTAAAGTTTGCAGTTTTCTATATATAAAAATAATATTTTCTTTGGTGTGTACAAAATACTACCATTACCCTAGCGAGTTCCGGGGACGGAACTACTCTAGGGAGGGAGAGTGTAACACCCCTAAAAATTGAAAATGATAATTTTGCCCTTGTATGTTATGCACGTATATTTTGTACCGTTACCGGTAATAGTTGTAACGTGTTTTCATTACGTATTGTGATTCCTAACTATTTATGCATTTATCTGTATGTTTTATCTGACTTAAATCAACTAAAATATTAAATTTCAAATCTCTACTATTTTATGTGCTTTTTACGTGTTTTTTATGCACGTATCGATTATGTGTTTCCACCACTACGTGTAATATTTTCCATGTGTTTAAAGTATTTATTTTAGGTATTCAAATCTATTTTTATAAACGGAAATTTATTTTTCCTTATTTTGATTAAAATGCTATTATACATACAATGCACGTGCTAATTTTTCCATCTTTAGTTTTCTTACTCTCATTTATTATTTTAGCATGCATGAGTCTTTTATTTTTATTTTTACCTTCCTTAAACCCATAGACCTAAAGATAGATTCTAGCTCATTAGATTAATTAAAAGGAGAGCCCACTAGAATAATTAAGTTAGTTAATTAAAATAAAATCCCATGGGACAAGCCTATTAATAAAATTCTATTTTTATCATGGACTACTACATGACATGTTACAACTTTTAATATACATTTTTAAACTATACGAGTTGTATTTATTTTCTGTATGTGTGTGCACTAGTGCACAACACGTGCACGTGTAAGATGAAGGGGTGGAAGTTAGCTTGTTTTGTCATGAAGAGGTGGGGGTTAGGTTTTTGAAGAGATGGAAACATAATGAGTTTGGAGTTTAGAAGTTAGGAAAATGAAGGGTTGATGGAAATTAAGGGAGTTATTAGGTTGAGAATTTTGCACTTTAGACCCTAACAAAATCCTATAAATAGCACCTCATTTCCTACTTCTCTTTTGCACCAAAACAAAACCAAAATAAAAGAAAGAAAAAGAAAAAGAGTAAGAGAATTCTTGTGCTTGGAGAAGCTATTGCTAGGAGGTGGAGCTCTTGCTAGAAGGAGAAGTTCTTGCTAGGAGTTGTGCTTCCACTTTGTTCCATCTTCAATTAAGGTGGGTGGTTTCATACTTTCTAGTTGTTGAATATGCATGCTAAACTCTATAAATGAGTAGTATAAGTTAATGTTGATGTGAAAAATATAGATAAAATTCATGCAAGTGTAATATGCTATGAATGAGGATAGTTTTGTTGTGATTGAGTAAAAATAGATACCATGCTAAATGAGAATTCTTTTATTCTATGAATTATGTTAGTATGTTTGCAAATTTTTTGTACATGTTGGGTATATGGAAAATTGTTGAAGAATGTCTTATTCAAATCATGCCTTAGATTTATGATGACTAAGAAAGAAGAAAGAAAATAAAATGAATTTAGTTAGTACCATGAAAAGTGTTGACATATGTATATTTTGCCTTTATTGCATTTGAAAATAATAATTTTTCATGAAAGAATTTTTTTGTGTGTGAAATTCTCATGATTGAGAGACTTATTGGTGTGCTATAAAATTTTAATTTGCATTAGTAGGAACATAAACTACTTTTCATGAAGACTATTTTATTAAATTCAAGTTTTGAGTAATGCAAGCCTATGTGTAAAATGAGAAGAAGCATTGCCTAAGAAAATGGAAATAGGATTTTAATGAATTCAAAATTGTTGTTTACAGTTTTTAAAATTCAATCTCACTCAAGAGAAAATTTATTCAAAATCCTAAAAAGATTGGATCTTTCGATAAACGAGTTTGTGTGAAAAAGAAGCACTTTCTGAATAATTTAAACAAAAGTATACTAATACAATTTCTAAACAGAAAATACACTTGGACTTATTGGTTAGCCAGTGCAATACAGAACACTATTTGTAAGAGATCTTGAGTTCGAAACTTGATAGTCACAGTTATTTTTAATTCTGTTAGAAAAATCCCGAAACTGAGTGTCAGCATATGACCATTTCAGCATGTGAATTTGACGCCAGAGTCCTTGGACTTACTGGCTAGTGTGATTGGATTAGGGCGTTGGTTGTATGGTTCGGCAGGTCCTAGGTTCAAAACCTATAGCCACCTTTTCTTTTTTTTTGAGTCCTTTTTCATATAATCAAGTTTTTGATGTGAAGGAAATTTGAGTAATAAACTTTATTATTGATATAAAATGAAATATTAAGAGATAGTATAAAGTTTTATTGTCTATTTTTAAGTATAAAAAGAAATGAAAATTTTGAGACTAGAATTTTGTAGTGAAGAAAAGTAAAGTATTAATTTGTGAAGTGATTTGTCTTGAAAAAAATTACACTTTTAATTTTGTTTACTTAGTGAATTGAGATATCATAAGGCCTTGAAATTGTGAACAAAATTTCATGTGATGAAATTGTGTACTTGATATGAATTATTATTTGTTATGAATAACTATATCGTGACTAGTGTCAAGACTAAGAAAAGATTGCTTTGTGGCTAAGATATTGATCTTTTGTGAATAAGTTAAAGATTAGAATAATTTGAGTTTAAGACATGTTTATTAAAGGGTATGTGTACCTATGGATTTTCTTGTACACGATAAAGTTTTGATTTAGAGTTAGTAAGACCTCGAGTACCGGTACCATTGAATTAAAAAGATTAGTGATATATTTGAGATATGGCCATGGAGCTATCTCGTACTTGTTGAGAAAGTCCGGTAGGAGGTAAAATTAATTCTAGGCTTGAAGATTTATACATGTCTTGAATTAAATGATTAGGCACATAAGTGAAGATGTAGTAAACCTGGACAAACGTAAGTGGGGTGCTCTATATAGTCGGCGGTGAATCTCCGTGGCTATAAACCCAGTTGGTGGACTGAGGTTGCTCTGTGGGAGACGGGATTTTTTTGTAATCCGGATTTAGCGTAGTCAGGCGGATAGTTTTCCATACTTCAATGTATATACGTATACCGGGGCTGGGAGGGCATTTGCAAGATGATTTGCACGATGAGGGATCTGTTATAACAGCAAGCGAGGCTGGGATCCATATTCGTGGAATGATCTAAACCTTGCTTTATTACTGGGTAGTTTCATGGCGAGGGATCGAACCTTTTATTGTGGTGTAGGTAGGTGCTTGCCCTCAGACCTATATAGTATGGGATGCATAGAATTCGAACAAGTATGCATTAGTGTCATTTTAGTATAAAATATGTGCATTAGGCATTAAGGCTTGGCATACACTTACATGTTTAGCGTAGTCACAATTTAAAACTTTATTGTTCATTCAATTTTTGTGGTTTGTTAAAGTAATGAGATCGTTATATGTACGGCATAGAGAGGATAGCCGAGTATAACATTTTCGTCAGTTGTATGTGACTGACGTGCCCACAGCTTAACATGCAGGTAATGGACCTTATGAAGAAGTAAAGATGACATGATGCAGTTGATAATTTACATCGTTATAGTTGTACAAGTTATATTTTATTCCATTGTTGTATTCTTTCGCTGTGTAGACAAAAATGTAATGAACTCTGATGTATTATTGAATAGTTTTAATTTCCTTGTAAAATTGTACGAAGTGAAGTAAAGATCCTGTGAAATCTCGAATTCGGTCTTATTTGGAATTCGGAGCATTACATTTGTACACCTTAAATCAAAACCAATAAAAAACTCATGAAATAAATCAATAAATTAAAAAATTTTAAACCCAAAAATAAAACAATCATACATCTATGAATTTAAATCTCATGCACACATAAAATTCGAGTCAGCAAAAAACTGAGTAATCCCCTGCCCACAAAAAATTAAAAATTAAAATGAGAATTTGGTGGAGGGGAGTCGCCGATACGAAGTCGCATGATATTCGCGCTCGATTTGGTGGAGGGGAGTCACCGATATGAATCAGCATCGGATTAGATATTGGCGATGACCTCTTGATTGGGGTTCGACATTGGATTTGGATTTGGATTTGCTCTAAGATTTTCAAATTTTCGAAATTCGAGTCAGCAAAAAATTGAGTAATCCCCTGCATACACAAAATTAAAAATTAGAATGAGAATTGGGTTAATGAGATGATATTAGAGTTGTTGCATCGCATATAGAGGCTCTCGTTTCGGTGGAGGGGAGTCGTCGATATGGAGTCGCATGATATTCGCGTTCGATTTGGTGGAGGGGAGTCACCGATACGGAATCAGATATCGGCGATGACCTCTTGATTGGGGTTTGAGATTGGATTTGAATTTGAATTTTCTTTGAGATTTTCAAAATTTCAAGTTTTCAAAATTTTCAAATTTTCAAATTTTAAATTTTTAAATTTCAAATTTTTTTTAAAATTTTTAGAAATTTTAAAAATTTTAAAAATTTTTAATTTTTAATATTTTTTATTTTTTGAAATTTTTAATTTTTTCAAAATTTTTAAAATTTCGAAAATTTCAAAAAAATTTAAAAATTAAAAAAAAATTAATTTTTTTTATAAGTTTTTGATTTTGTTTTGATTTTTTGAATTATTTTTAAAGTTTTTAAATTTTTAAATTTTTAGTTTTTTTCAATTTTATAAATTTTTTATTTTCTTAATTTTTTGAATATATATATATATATATATATATATATATATATATATAGATAATTAAATAAATTAAGGAGTTGTCTTGGGTGGGGATTTGAATTTGAGTTTTGGGGGGAAACTTTTGAGGGGGAAAATATGTTTTGTGAGGTTAGATCTGGGCCTTTGATTTTGGGAGGGATTGAAGGAGATTCACTTGATAGCTTTCTTTTTGTTTTATTATATAGATATATACTAGATTTGCCCATGGGCACGTGTCTACAGCACGTCTTCAGAATGATACAGCATATGAAAAGCTTTGTAAACAGTAAATCAACAATTATATAGCTCATTTTTGAATAGTATGACAATAATTAGTTGTAAATAAAAGTCCATGTTTTCATTAGTATATGTTGAAAAATAATTATAAATTGGGGTATAAAAGTCCATGTTTCCATAAGTATATATATATATATATATATATAGAGAGAGAGAGAGAGAGAGAAGAGAGAGAGAGAGAGAGAGAGAATGTGTTTTGTGAGGTTAGATAAACACAAATATATAGATAAAGGAGTTGTTTTGGGGGATTTGAATTTGAGTTTTAGGGAAAATTTGGGGGGGGGGGGGAATGTGTTTTGTGAGGTTAGATCTGGACCTTTGATTTTAGGGGGATTGAAGGAGATCCACTTGATAGCTTTCTTTGTGTTTTATTATATACTAGGTTTGCCCGTTGACACGTGCCTGCGGCACGTCTTCGGAACGGTGCACCTGATTTGATTATTTAAAATAGTTTTGGAGGTCCAGCAAATTAATTGAAGTAGCAAACATAATATATGAGGAAGCAGTATATCTACCTTTAGGCTCAACCATCGCCTTCTTGATCATTAGCTTGAACTTACCTGGAATGCATATAGTTTGTTAGAAATACTGCATAGAGTTTTTTTTTAAACTTCAGCATCACTTTTAGATGCTTATAATCATTATGCAAGGACATTATCATATAGGTTTTATAGAGCTTACTCTAATCCCATAACCACTATGAGCATGTCTAAATACAATGGTACAGTAAGTGCAGGTGTGAAGGTATCTACAATACCAATAATCTAAACATTTGTTTGTATGAGACTCAGTTTGCAATTAAAATACCTCTTATTATTATTTCAACCAAAATGAAATACATAAAGCTCTCAAAACTCTAATCCAATCTAATCATTTCTTTTATCTCCATTTTGTCTCTCTATTGCACCTTTATAAAAAAAAATCAAAACGGATAAACAGCAAATTTACTTTAGCTGTATTTCTTGAGTGGAGAGTTTGCACCCTTCACTAGTAAACTCCAGTAATCCCAATCTTATATATCCAAACATACACAAAAAGTTCTTATATGTTATATTATCCATGGTTTCTAATAACCAGTGAAGGGAACACTTCACGATAGTATTTTCTCTTCTAGTAAAGAAATTAATGTTGCATATTTGCCAAGCTATTTTAGGTTGTCGGTCAGCTTACCTGTCCTGCTTTGGTTTGGAAGCCCAAATTGAGGCCTCAAAATAATCCATCTCTCACTTGCATACACCTTAAATCAAAACCAATAAAAAACTTATCGAATAAATTACTAAATTAAAAAAATTTAAACTTAAAAATAAAATAATCATACCTCTCAATTTAGATTCCATGCAAAAACAAAATTCGAGTCAGAAAAAACTGAGTAATCCCCTGCACACACAAAATTAAAAATTAGAATGAGAATTCGGTTAATGAGATGAAATTAGAGTCGTCGTATCACATATAGAGAATGTCAATTCGGTGGAGGGGAGTCACCGATACGGGGTCACTTGATATTCGCGCTCGATTTAGTGGAGGGAAGTCACCGATACGGAATCAGTAGCGATCAGATATCGACGACGACCTCTTGATTAGGGTTTGAAATGGGATTTGGATTTGAATTTTCTTTGAGATTTTCAAATTTTCAAAATTTCAAAATTTCAAAATTTTAAATTTTATTTTTTAAATTTTTTTTATTTTTTCTCTAAATTTTTATTTTTTTTAAAAAAATTTAAGTATTTTTTATTTTTTAATTGTTTTTAAATTTTTTATAAGTTTTTGATTTTTTTGATTTTTTGAATTATTTTTAAAGTTTTTAAGTTTTTGAATTTTTTAGTTTTTTAGTTTTTTTCATCTTTTAAATTTTTTAAAATTTTTGTTTTCTTAATTTTTTAAATAGGAGAGAGAGAGAGAGATAATTAAATAAATAAAGGAGTTGTTTTGGGTGGGAGGAATTTGAATTTGAGTTTTGGGGGGGGGGGGGGGGGGATGTGTTTTATGAGGTTAGATCTGGACATTTGATTTTGGGGGGATTGAAGGAGAGCCACTTGATAGCTTTCTTTGTGTTTTATTATATATATACTAGGTATGCCCGTGGGCACGTGCCTACGACACGTCTTCGGAACGATGCAACATATGAAAAATCATGTAAACAGTAAGGGATGATTTATATAGATGTTTTTTTGCTAGTAGACGTTGATGTATTAATGTACTCTGAAGTAAAATTATGGAGTGCGCTTGATGTCTATTGGTTTGTATATTGCAGGATCATTTGTCAGCAGCTCGAGATTCAAAAATAGTATTGTGAATCTCCAACATTAGTGGACCAAAAATTCCTTGCTATGTGTGGCTTGCTCAATAAGAGATTTCTTTTTAAAAAATTTGGAGTAGCAATTCATTTTCTAATACAATAAATGCCTCAAACTGCATGCATTAGTTCCTCCTTGTTTGTTTTTTATCTAGTTAACCATATATGAATTTAAAAAAGAAAATTTGTTGTGATGTATATGTGAAGCGAAATTACAGCAAAACAGATCAAGATACAATTTTGCAGCTACTAAAACTCAAAATACAGGGATTAAACATGGATTTATTCATAAAAGCATGATCAAGCGAGTCAATGAAAGAATTTGCAACGATCTTTCAAAGCAACAAATTAAATGCCCAAATATTCTAAAAAAGCATAATCTGAAATTGCACAATAATAAAAAAGCATTCGAATCAAAATTAACTCAGTGAAGCACAATTACTTCTCCATATTAATAACTCAGTGTATCCATATACTGGAGAGCCTACTACATATTTGATCTAAAAAAGGTTTGTTGATATATTTTAGTGTATGAGATATTTTACATTCCTGAATATAGTTATAGATTAAAAAAAAAGAGGTACATGCCCATGTGGTGGACAACATTAGCCCCAACTCGCTAAAATAATTACAGAGTGATTAATACAAAACACATAAGCCCAACTATCTGCATAATAAACCTTACTATTAGCTTACTATTATCAGGTATGATTTTTTTTCCCGACACCTACTCAATTAAATCCTCATTTTTATTCTAGAATACTAATAGGAATTTTAGTAAAAAATTGGACAGAGTTTCCCCTAAAATATTAGCCCATTTTACAGCAGTTCCTTACGGAATTCTGCTAACAATTAAAAATATCACATCACGGGCAGTTAATATCAATCCTCCCCAGGCCAATCTAAGCAACATCACACAGGCATCATATATATAGGGCTCTGGGGGAAACAATCTTCATATGATGCAAGATACAAAATAAAAACCAAGATTTCGTTTGAAAACGTAATAGATTTTTAGAAAAATCTTTGAAAAACCACACATAGAACTCAATACTCCACAACTTTGCGGGTACAGGTTTTAACATACTATATCTCATACATACTTTACTTACATAAATATTAAACAGGTTTTCTCTTTCTCATTCTACATAACTTAAGTTAACAAAATATACAACTAATAACTCATCCACCAACCATATTACCGAAGAAAGTAAAACTACCAAAATTTGGAATGTAAGTGGACAATTATAAGCTTCACTTATTGTTTTTTCCTTACTGTTTTTTCTAAGTCAACATCAACCCATAAGGTATGAAAGTAAACATTATAATGTGAAGAACATAAAAGAAAGAATTTTTTGATTTAATATGAAAGAGTTGTAGATGTCATAAAAAAAAGAAACTTACATGGCCATATATAGTGATGTTATCCATTACTGCTGTTTAATTTTGATGAAGGGCTTGATCTGTAGATAAAGGAGGGGAAAATATATGATGATCAACTTTGAAGTTTTAATTACTTTAACAAACTAATCAATTACATACATTAGCTAAAAATTTACACAGAATTTGGATAGCTAGTAGATGACCAGGTTTTAAGCTAAACCAATCAATTACTTACATTAGCACGTTTATTGAAGATTAAGACATTGGTGTTTATTTGTATTCAACAACATAATATCACTCTAGTTATGTAGTGAAATCAGCATAATTTTCGAATGATCTTCATTAGGCATGAACACAAACTCTTAGTCTCAAATATTATACTTGTAATTAAAATTTCTTTAACTTGCAATTAAAATTCCTTTAACATGCAATTATTGGATAACCAGTACATCAATTATTCATGTTAATCACAATTTCTTTAACTTGCAATTTAAATTCCAGTATCACTTCAGTTCCACTGTATTCTTTTGGATTCTCATTCAACATTTGCACTGCAAATGTGATTAGACTAGTTTAGAATCTTAGCTTCTGATGTTTGATGAGATCCTTCCATTTAGCTGCACTTAGGATGACAGATTGGCAGATTGGCTATTCTTTCACCAATATGATTTCTTTAACAAATAACATGCACTATAGAGTGCCATCTTCTTAACTACATCGACTAAGTTTGATCATAACTAAAGGCATAGGATTCATAATTTTTGGTTGAATATGGACCTGCTATCAGTATGGACATAAAATTCTGTATTGAACTTCTGTATTCAACTTCTACAACACAATTATTTCAAATATAACTCATCACAGTGCATTGTTGAACATCTAACTCATCTTCTATATTCAACTTATGTATTCAGCTAATCAACTTCTGTATTCAACTTCTTTATAATAAATCTAACTCATCACATATTCTACAATTATTTGAAATGTTACTCAACAGTTCACTTCTGATGATAATCGAACTCATCGCAGACAAAGAAAGTATGAATCAACTTCTACAAAGTATTACGAAAAGATTGTACAACACAGTGGACTGGTGAACAACCTACTAACTTGATCTCCAAATCTAACTCATCAACATTCAACTAATCAATTTCAAAATCATGAAACAACATACCTCAGAATCCTGCGAGTATGCGAGTTCGCGAAATCATGATTCCTCCCTCATCGAAATCAATGGCAGAAACACCTATAAATTTTGAAATGATCAAAACTTTATCATCCAAGATTAAACTTTGGCTACAGACTAAACTTAAAATTGCTTGAGAGAGATTAAACTATAAAAGCTAAGATTATTTTAGATTAGTCTAACATTTGTATCCTAAGTTAAGAAGCTACAAATAATATGAAATGAAAGCTAGAAACATTTCAAATTATTGTTAATTACATTGTGTTCTTGTTAAATAGGAGACATGCCCTAACACATTGTTAATTATACATGCTAAACCCTCATATACTATGAACTATTTTTGGCAATTACGCATGCTAATTACAGATGCTAAACCCTCATCAATTACATATGCTAATTACACATGTCCTGTCAGATATGGCAATTTTTAGGTTTTCATATACAGGCAGACCTAGACTCAAACCAATACTCTTTCTCAAACAAAAATAGACCTCAAAATTGAGAGATTCATCTCAAACATTCGTCTCAAAATTTTAACAGAGAGAGAGACAAAACAGAGAGATCGATCTCAAAATTCGTCTCAAAAATTAGATTTAACTGCATAATCCCAAATGTCAACCACTAAACTAACTGGCAGAGCATAAATGATTACAACTGCAGTGCAGCTATTGCATAGGAAAAAATCCAGAAGACAATACAATCCAAAAAATCCTGCATCATAACCATCATGTCTCCACCTCATTCACTAATTTGATTGAAAGGAACCAATAATAAAACTCCCTATCAAGCAGGTTGAGAGGGTTTATAATAAAAGTCTAGATTTATATTTTTAAAAATCATGTTCATCTCTATAACTAAATAAATATTCAATTGTCTAAGAGTAAGTTTTTGGAAGGCATATTTCTCATGAAATTTTCCTATATATGAAAGAAACTGATAAATGAACAATCAGTCTTTTAGCAAGTGTATATATATACACACACCCAAAGGAAAAACTTCATGATTTCAAGTGGATTCAGTTATGGGTTAAAATTCATGTTTTATGGTTTTGATCAAACAGTTTTATGAGGTCGTAATGATCTTAATTGATTTCAGATAGGTTTAAACCGCCACAAATTTTCCTTTTTCAGGCCGAGTATGTTAGATTCGATAGTGAGGCCTCTCGCTAATTTTAAACAGCATACATTAAGTAAAATAGTATAAGATTCAGTTTCTGTTATTTTTTTACCTAAAGTATTTCGCTGTAGATATTTATCAAAGTGTACTTACTATTAACAAAGAAGTCGTTAAGTCTAACATATATTATTTGATTTATGAGCTTAAACTTTCTTAAAAGGCACTTTAGCAACTTGAAAGGGTAAAGATGTACTTACTTTCCAACCCTTACGCGAGCTTTGAAATAGCCATCTTACAATGGCTTAGTGCTTCTCTCATTCTCCCAAGAGACATCCGTGTAGCTGCACGATTGCTGTAGCATAGCGTCGGTGGCTAAATGCAGTGGCTGAATGCAGCTAGCAGGAATATCCTTCAGAGAGACAGAATTGATTCCACGGCTATAATAATCCTCCGCTTTAGACAGATTTCCATCTGCATATGCTTGGTTACCCCTGATCAAACGTTCAAATTCCAAATGACTCATCATAAAGTAGTAACGAAGTATGCAATAAGTTTTCAAGAATTAGGTCTTATTGCACATAATTTGAAGCACCACGAAAAAAAGAAGATTTAAAGGTGCACCTGTATCGCCACTTCTCACAAGCTTCTTGTGTTGAAATATTAGCAGTAGTTGAACCTGTGGGCTCTTTTGTTACCCTAGATTCTCTACTTTCACCAGTTTTGCTTTCGTTTGCACTTTGCGGAATTGAAGGAGTGCTTTTCTGCCTTAATAACTTGAGAAGCCCAGAAGTGCTCATATGTGGATTCAAATCGGGTAATGGAGAGGTTAAGGTAACTCTGGCATTAGGAGTAGAGACAGATGAATTTTGAGCCGATTTTGACCTACTTCTTCTTCTATAACTATGCTGAGATGCTGAAACTTTACTCTAATTAAACATTGATGTGCTAAAGATGAATTTAGATTCACCTAAATCTTCTGTGCTAGAAGAAAAAGTAAATCCATCTCCACCTTCTGTACCTTGCCTCTCAAGATTTGAACTAAAGAACCCAGTTTCAGGTTCCATGGGAGCAACTCTTACCTTGCTATTAAGGCACACATTCTCATATTTAGACACATCACTGTCTATCTCAAACTCAGAAATTTGTTCATCTTCATAAACAGAGTCGGCACTTGAATTTCTCTTGCCATCGTCATTGGCATCATTGCAACCAAAAAGGATGGAATCAACAGATGCTGCTGATGGTTCTCTTGAACAATGATTGGCAACAAAATTCAGAAGATAAGGAGAATAATCCATTGGTGAGTATGCACCATCCGAACCTACTTCAGGATTCTCATGTGTTTCATTTTCCACATTAACAAACTGTTTGGGAAAGACTTGGTGAAGCATCAAACCCATAGAATCCCAACAAAATTAAAAATCAACCACAAAGTCTACCAAAAATAAAAAACTTCCAAAAATATTCACAACCAACCGACCAAATCAAAACATAAACAAAAACCAACCCAAATTAGTGCAAAGTGTGCTGCACTACTGATCGAAATGTAGCTCTTCATCAACCTAAACCTAATCCAGCACCCCGCCTCACTCTCCTCCTCCTCTCTAATCTCCCCCTTCCTTTATCAACCTAAATGTGTTTTGTGAGTATCAATTAGATGCGAAATTAGACGCAAAATGGAGTTGAACTTATTAGATGCAAAATTAAATGCAAACAATATCAATTTCGAGATTAGAATCAATTAATAAACAGTATCAATTTCAAAATAGTATCAAAATGGAGTTGAACTTACAGTGGGGGTTGGGTTGTCGGAGCTTCGAGTGCGGGTTTCGCTGAGGTGGAGGTCTGGTTGACGGAGCTGACGGAGCTTCGAAGGAGGTGGAGGTTCGAGTGTGGGTTTCGATGAGGCAGGGCTGACGAGTTTCGATGAGGTGGGATTTAGGGGAAGAGAGAGAGATAGACATAGAGAGAGGGAGAGCGGGGGATGGGTTCTGAGTTGGGGAAGAGAGAGAGAGTGAGAAGCGGTAGGGAGGGGGTTGAGCTGAGAAAGTGTCACGCCCCGCTTCCAAAAAGGAATGCGGAATACGGATACATAACAAAAGCCCAGCGAATGATTTTCATCATCCTTAAGCTGTTTCAGAATCTTTACAACACATCACAGATGTAATCAGAGTCTGAAAAAGACACACCATTCATTCATAAGTGAAACAAATTACCAACAGAAATTTACTTGAAACCAAATACAATATTCTAAAATAAATCAGAGTCTGGAGAAAATAATATCCTGGGTCACATCGCCCAAATACAAATAATATCCAAATAAACCAAATACACTTTATTTAATGTTCAAGCAACAATTAATAATAATCATAATAAAGCAGAAATCTCCAGCACTAAAACATCATCTCGCTAATACCTTCTGGCAGCTGACCATCCTGATCTGCAATAGTAAATTTGCAGGAAAAGGAGAAAAGAAGAAAACAAGTACCTGTCAATTGCAGTCGCGGGTCACAAATAATGTAGGATACAAGCACATGGGGAAAACTAACTAATAACATATCATAATGCATCAACAGTAATATCTAGCATGGTATCCTAACAGTATAGTTATTTTATGTTAAAGGCAGAGTCATGAGGTATCTAACAGTCTCTAGTAACAGTAAGCTCAGTATATCAGTAAATCAGGATAACAGTATACAGTATCAGTAGCAGTCATGTTCAGTGTATCAGTGTAACAGTCCCAGTATAATAGTTTCAGTCTAACAGTATCAGTCTAACAGTATCAGTTTATGTTCTTACAGTCTTGTGTGTATTACTAGCTAGGTAGCACTTCATGCCGCCCATACAACATGGTTGCTACAACAAACATTCTTGCTTAGTAAGATTTCATAGTGGACCATGATGGGACAGTGTACTCAGGTATTAGTAACAGTAGTAGTAACAGTAACAATCAGAACCTAGTGGTTCTCTTCTACTCTACACCTTCTTACATAAGAAGTAATGTAGATAGGGTCAGAAAACAGCAACAATAACAGTAACAGTATGGAACACTAGTTCCCTTCCAAGTACACGTTTCCATATTATCCACTACTAGATCTTCCCTTAAATCCCGGCTTGGTTACTTTCATTATGGTTATCAAACAGACACGAATGTGTACGAAATAAGGTCAAACTAACATGGCATAATCAGGTTTAGGTTCAGGGAAACAAATAATCAAGCATGGATGATCTACATTCACATATACGAGCAAAATAGTCTATGTTCATAATCAGGACAGCATGACCAATCAGTACTAAAACAGTGATTCTGGTCTCTACAGAAATGCAAACCTAGATCCGTTTTAGGATCTGGAAACTAGACAATCACACGAATCCAACGCATATAAATAAGTCACATACTAGTTCACAATATCTCAACTCAAAACTGATTTGAATACAGAATTTAGGTTCAGCCAGAAATCAGGAAAACGACTTCAAAAGCATGAAAACGGCATGAAAACACATTGAACAAATCCACGAAAAATCTGGGATAATCCCCTATATGTCTAGAAGCAAGATAACAAGTTTCATAATATTCCAGTAAGTATACATCAGTCATTAAAAATACAAACGCATCAGGAAAATATAGTTTAGCGAATCTGAAAATCTCAACACTGCTGTATGAAAACTAAGATATCTCACAACCAGTGAATCGAAATCCAATTCCGCCAAAGGAATACGAAAATAGATAGAATTTACTAACTTTCATATTTTACAAAGAGTTTGCATACAGTATAGGAAAGTATAGTGAAAATAGAGTTCTGTACTGAACAGTAAGCAAAATACAGCATGAGAGGATTTTAGAAAAGAGCATGAAACACCACGTAAAACTTATCTTTAAAATTCATCAAAAATCTAGGTAGTCCCTAATATCATAAGGAAATACTGACTAAAATATTAGATCAAGATATTATGTATAGAATAGTTCTTGAAAATAATTTGTTAACAAAATTCACCCAAAACAGAATCTGGAATTGATCGACACGTCTGTATCAAAACACACATAACTCAGTCATAAGAAATCCAAATCAAGCAAAACCAGTGGGGTTTGAAAATAGACAAAATTATCTAAAATTCATCTTTTATTTTGGAATCAAGATTCAGACTGTAGTATGGACGAAAACAGCAATCAAAACAGAACACCCAGTAAATACAGATTTCACACTTCCAATCTAGAACATCATAACTTCAAGAATATTGATGCAAACACATCCAAACTTGAAATACCACCTACCAAAAACTGAACATCATGATTTAGGGTTACTAACATGTCCACACCTACTATTTCACATGGGTATTTCATCCAAACATCGATTCACACAAATACTCACATACATGGTTCAAAATCAAGATTTGGGTAAAACCTAGGTTATCACGTATCAAGATTGAAGTCATAAGTCATTTATGGCCAAATTATCACAATAAAGACAAAACCCATCAAGGAAAATGCAATCTTTGGTCATCTCTAGACCCAACTACACTATATGTGAATTTTTTGACTTGTATCAACTTAATCAATTGTAGTACAAGTTACTTGCCTTAGTTTGGAGATGAAGAACGATGCAAATCAAAAGTGGGAGCAAATTCCACGAACGAAATTACACGGACTCACGAACGATCCACATGCGCACTTGAGCACGCGCAATAAAAACCCAAGAGTTTGAGAGCGCGAGACGGCAGATGAAGAGGAAGCGGGAGAGATGAAGCACGGACAGACGCAAGGGTTTGGAAAAAAAAAGAATATGCAATTTTTTTTTCTTTTTTCGGTGGAACAAGTAAACAAAAGATATATATATAGTGTATAAATAATAGGGTCAGAGAAAGATGGGGAGGGTGCACCTTGGCGGCTACAGGGGAAGAAAAAGGGCCGGGTGTTGTATGGGTGAAAACCGGGATGACGTAGTATGTGGCTCACGGTAGGAATATAAAGGACTATGGTGTAGGGATTTGGAAGGTGGTATGAAGATTTGGTAGGTAATGATCTTTTTTTTTGATGGAAACAGATAGAGTCTAATGACTCCAGCCTCATCAAAAAACATATATTAATATCAAAATAAAGTACAGGAGCAAGTTTTACAAGAGGTAAAACACGAAAATAAACGCATAATTACAAACGGATTCAACCACAAGAAGTAACAAGAAGAAAATCCTAAATGCAAGAATGGCTGGCTGCGGAGGGGAGGCAATCAAGCTTGGCTGATGCTGCTCGAAACCGGCGGAGAAAGCTAGCAGGATGGCGTAACCTGACTAGTAGCAGAGGTAGAATCAGAAACAGCTAAAGATCGATGGACATCAACACGTCAAGGTGGATCAGCTGCTCAAGGGTTGAGAGGAATTGATGCACCCTCCAAAGCCTGGAGCATCAGCATCTGGTGCCGGAACCCAGAGAACCATCCGAACAAACATAGCGCAGTAAGCACAACCACAACACAACAACCAGAGAAAACATACAAACTCAGGACATAAGTTCAGATAAACGGAGAAAATACACCATCAACCGAACCTAAATCAGACCATCAGCTCAAATCAACACAGGTAAGAAAACCAAGAATAACAGAGGAAATGCTACTCTGCGTAGCGTATAGAGACAGTAAATACAATCCACATAGAAGGCCGTAAATCCTGGCAACAAGCGAACCACAAAATGGTGCGTACACTGATAAAAGTAGGATTCCCACAAAAAACAATGCATCCAGGGAACATCCACAATCTCCTTAAGCTCATAGGCTAAAGAGAACAAAAAAGAACAAAACCTGCAGCAGTAAAAGAGAGAGGAGGAGAAAGATATACAACCAACAAGTCCAAAACCCTGGAGCATAAAGTAAAGGGAGGGAAGCTAAAGGCAGCAAAGTGCATCGAAGTCCGGAACACCAAATAGGAGCATCAAGCCTGCAATGGAAACAGAGATGAGAACATAACCCATACAGAAAGAGAGAGTAAGCACTAAACAGAAAATCGGAAAGAGAATTAAGGAGTTAACGCTTGCAGAATACTGAGGCAGCGAATAGCCTCGCTCAATTTTTGACTATCCAAGGGAGCTCTGCCCTTGTAAGACGGGCTTGCACTCCAGAGATTGAATAAAAACAAAAACCCTTCAATAATAGCCATAGGTGAGGAGCAACGATGCTCAAACAAACGCTGGTTCCTTTCCTTCCAAATCATCCATATAATAATATGGATAGATAAATTCCATGCACTATTGAATAAAGCATCCGATGGTTTCAGGGTCCAAACATCGGCTAAAGTGGAAGGGGTTGACCCCGTAGACCACGCTAGAGCCCAAGTTCTCCATAAGGGGAGAATGACAGGGCAATGAACAAAAAGATGATTAGGATCCTCTGGGTGAAAAGTACAAAGGGTGCAATGTTAACCCCAGGCTAAATTCCATCTATTGAGAACATCAACCGTGAGAAGTTTACCTTGGCACGCCAACCACAAATTAATCTTCACTTTAAGGGGAGCAGCAGATTTCCAAATGCGGTTTGAAACCGGGGATCGAGAACCCCTGGTGTTGAGGAAATTGTAAAAAGATTTGACCATAAAGAAGCCAGACTCATTCCATCACCAAGCGATACCCTATCTAGCACTCCATTCGAAATTATTGATGAGGGAGATGAGGTCATTGAAGACCTCAGAGAGATGGGGAGGTAAATCGATAATGAAGGGAATGAGCCAATGGCACGAACCGTCAATGAGAGAGAAAGACTCTGCCACCGTTGCAGAAGGGTTAGAGGCAAGATGGAATAAGGAGGGGAATCGAGAAGAGAGTTTGATGTTACCGATCCAAAGATCACTCCAAAATTTCGCTCTAGACCCGTCTGCACAGGTGAGATATATGCTGTAGTGAAAAGCAGCTGAAGCCTTCCAGACACCTTTCCAAAAAGGGGATGCTCGACGATAAATAGCTGATGAGAAGTCCCACCAACTGTTGTCGCTATGGCGATAATTTTTGATGCATTGGATCCAAGGTAAGTTGTCACGAGTATGGAGGTTCCACAGCCATTTACCCAGGAGGGCGATGTTGTGATCTCTGAGATTCAGAACACCAAGCCCCCCTTCCGATTTGGAAGTGCAAATCATATTCCACTGGCAAAGGTGAGAACCAGGCTTGAAGGAAGGAGATCCGAACCAGAAAAAATTGCTTCTGATTTGATCTATCCTTTTAATCACCCAAGAGGGGAAGAAAAAGAAGGACATATAATAGAGAGGCATGGCTGAAAGGACCGAATTAACGAGAATTAATCTCCCACCTCTGGAAAGCCGTTTCCCTGACCACACACTGAGTCTGGATTCCACTTTATCAATAAGCGGGAACCAATCCGTTCTATGCAATTTGCCCCATCTAAGAGGAATGCCAAGGTAGGTAATAGGGAAAGATGCAGAGGGGCAGTTAAAGAAGCTAGAGATCTCGGACTGGCGGTTGGGAGAGCCTTCCAGCCATAGAACCGATGATTTTTGAAAGTTGATCGACAGTCCCGAAGCGGATTCAAAATAGTAAAGGAGGAGTTTGAGATTTCTCAGGGAGTGGGCATTTGGTTTTATGAAAATAATAGTGTCATCCGCATATTGTAAATTCAGAACTCCCTCAAAACGTGGGGAAAGACCGAGACCCTCGATCATTTTGGAATTCCTTGCGTGCCTAAGAAGTCTGCTAAAAACATCGGCTACAAGAGCGAAGAGCAGAGAAGAGAGGGGGTCTCCCTGACGAAGGCCACATCTAATTTTGAACTTGTGGCCCTCGGAACCATTAATAAATAATGAGGAAGTACCGGAGTACAAGCTCGATCTAACCCAAGAGATCCAATTGGGTCCAAAACCTCGGGAAGAGAGAATGTCAAGGAGAAAATTCCAACTCACATTGTCGTAAGCTTTTTGAAAGTCAAGTTTAAGGAGGATACCTTCCATTTGGGACCTATGACAGAAGGATATGATTTCCTGTGCCGAAGCTACGCTATCAAGAATGAATCGGTCCTTGATAAAGCTTGATTGTGCAGAGTCAATCAAAGGGGGAATGATATCGCTTAGTCTAGAGGAAAGAACTTTCATAATAATTTTGAAAGTGGTATTGATCAGGCTAATGGGCCTGAAGTTAGTAACTAAGTGAGCTCCCATAAGCTTGGGGATTAGCACAATATGTGCGTAATTGATGCGATCAAAAGAAAAATTACCAGAATGGAGGTCTTGGAACATCTTAAAGAGATCATCCTTAAGAAATTCCCAAAATTTTTGGAAGAAAAAAGCGGGGAACCCATCGGGCCCCGGAGCTGAATCACTTTTAAGAGCGAAAACTGCTACTTTGATTTCTTCCATAGAAAAGGGGGCCTCGAGAGATGAAAGATCGTAGGATTGATTTCCGTAAAGCTGGAGCCAGTCCAGCTCAATCGAGCGGGATTTGGTCCGGCCAATATGGTTCTTGTAGAAGGAATGAAATTCCCGATGAATATCCTCGTCACTAGAGAGTTCCTCTCCCTGAGCCGAGATAGAGGAAATATGGTTGCAACGTTGCCTATGAGAAGCAAAGTTATGAAAGAAAGCCGTGTTGGCATCTCCCTCCTTCATCCATCTGACCCTAGCTCTTTGAGCCCATTTAATGTGATCTTGATAGAGAATATCGGAATATTCTTTCTTGCAAGAACGACGCTCTGATCTAAAGGATTCAGACAACGTACCCCCCTCTTCCATCTTATCAATGGACTCGATAGATTGAAGGAGAAAATATTTGAGAAAATTGGTGTTTCTCTGACGCTCCGCACGCCAAATTTTACACCCGTACTTGATGGCGTGGAGTTTAAGAAGGATCTTGCTCAATCCGGCGGAACCAGTGATTGAAGCAAGGCATTCCTCCACCAGAGAGACAAAGAGCTGGTCTTGAAGCCAGAATTTTTCGAAGCGAAATTTGTGCTGACGGGTGAAAGAAAAGTTGGAGTAGAGAATGATAGGTACGTGATCCGACGAGGGGTTGGGAAGAGCCTGAAGGATTGCTGGAAGCGAGAGATCCAGGATTGCGAAACTAGAAAACAATCATGCTTAGCCAAGATACGAGGATCACGCTGGTTAGACCAAGTGAATGATCTACCGGATATCGGGATATCGGTTAGTTGTAAGGCCCTAATACAGTCGTTAAAGAGGTACGACTGGGAGTTAGAGCTGGAGAGGTTAGATCTTTCAGTCACAAAATGGGTGACGTTGAAATCACCGCAGAAAATACAGAGACCGGTGGCCCAGTTTTGTAAAGATAGAAATTCGTTCCAGAAAGCTGACCTCCTCTCTGGTGAAGAGGGGCCATAAACTGAGATGATCAAGAGAGGGCAATTAAATGTGGTCCAGAGCAATTGAACAATAAGGAAGAACTCAAGTCGTTGAACAGAGATAAGCGAGAAAATGGATTCTTTGAAACCTAGGAGGATCCTTTCCCTCGAGCCAATCGCATCGAGAGAAATCCATTTGGAGATTAAGGCTCCGCCTAAAGATCGGAGGATGGATGTGGAGGGAGATTCCAATTTGGATTATTGGATGGAAATAATGTCACAACGAGTTGAGGCAATTAAGTCGTAGATCGCTCGTTGCTTGGAAGGGCAATGAAGCCCACGAATATTCCAGGAAACGCTAATTATGGGAACAACGATGCTTGAAAACTCTACGACGTTCCTTACTCCTGAGGGAGTTAAAACAGGGGGAGTTGGAAGGGTCTATCAGGAAACCCAAGTCCTGTGCCAAGGAGGCAAGCTCCCCATTAGATAGAGTTACAAAAGAGGGGATGTAAATGGATCCTAACTGCGGAGAAGAAAGCTGGTCAGGTAAGGCTGGAGGGGCAGACCGCTTATGGCCAGAGTAAGGATCAGGCATACTCTTCACTGGAGAAGAGAGCACATCGTTGTGCTGAATTTTTTTAGCCTTAATCCTCGCACTAGAGCGAATAAATCGGATAGAAGCCCGCAAGGGGAGGTTAAAGGTGGAATCAGGAGATGCTACCTCCTGCGATGGAGGGGGCCGTAAAGAGTTAATATCCAAAGAAGTTGGACTATTGGGGTCAGTCCGGGTAATAGACGAACCCAAAGGAGGAGAGTTAGAGGGCGGGGAGAGTTTGTGAATGAAAGGGGGAAAGATTCCCAAAATGCCTCGGACCTTTGTTTCGAGCGATGGCGACATCCATCCTCGAAACAAGGGCCCGTACGGACTAATGCCAATACTAGGCAGGAGGTGCAAAGAAGCCTAAAAAAATAGAGAATGAAACCTAGCTAAGCAAAGCTTAAAAATCCAAACTGAAGCAAAGGAGTAATCAAAAGAAGAAGATAATAAAACAGCGAGGGGGGGTACCTGTTTGAGAGAAGGCCCCTGCTCCAGTTCTGCTTCCTCCTCTAAGAGAAGTGGGTCTTGGTCTATCCAAGCCGCCGCTTTGACGGGAGACTTAAGATTGACTTTAGAAGGCGAGAAAGCGGGATCCGATTTCCTAGGGGTAGGGAAGTGTGCGAGCTGCTGGAATCTCTCCCAGTCTGAGACAAAGTGTTTGTTAACCTCCCATTCTGGCCAACCGGAAGCTGATTCCTTACACTTAGCAACTGGAGGGGAAGCCACCTCTACCACAGTGGAGGCAGCAACAAAAGGACGCTGGGAACCGGGGAACTGAGGCTTGGAAGATTAAGCAGGAGGAGCAGAGATCGAGGAGACTCCCTTTGCCGCTTGGAGTTCGGGGTTGATCCAAACAAGATTTGGAGCCTTGGTGGGGGAAATTTTCGATTTGGAAGAAGGGACCGCCGGTTTACGAGGAAAAGAGAATTTACTGCGAGATGAACTCAGAGAGCCCACCTTCACTGCAGCAGCCTTCACTTTAGATGAAGATGCATCACCCGGATGAAAGGCAGCGGATAGATCAGAGCTAAATGAGTGCGCTGCAGTGCCGGAGGGGGGGGAGCGAAGGAAACTCACTGGAGGAAATAGGATCATGATAGTGCACCGAGACGGTGAATGACGATAAGCTATCAAATAAGCAGAACACTTCAATACGGTTAGAGTTATTGGCACATCGAAAAATTGCTTCAACCTGAAGGCAACCTGAAGCCAGTCTTGCTTTGGAGGAGATGCTCACAATGTCACCAATGCATTTTGCCAAGTCACCGACTAAACGGAGGGAGTCGCAGAAAGGGGGCATACTCACTGTTACCGCTGATTTCGGTGTGGGGGTAAACAGATAGAATTTGTGGATCCGAGGAAAACCTGAACAGCTGACTTGGCCTGCTTGCTCCTACCGCAACCTGCAAGGAAGTGCGAGACACCGGGGTTGATTCCGGCGACGCACCCTCCGACGCTCTTGTCAGTAATCAGTAAAAGATTAAGAAAGAGCTTAAGTGGTGAAAAAGTGATTAACCTGGTCTTGGTGGTAGAGGGGTTGTATTTATAGTCGCCTTTGGAATGATCAGGATCCTGATTTCCTGGCTAACATTTAGGAGCAAAATCCTCCTATTCAGTTTTAGGAAAGTAGGCCTTGATTCCCTGGTGAGAGCAAATCAAGCTTATTGATTTGATCTGATCAAATCAGTGGCCTGATTCTCTCTTGGTGGACCGGGCTTGTATCGGGTCGGGACCCGCGCCCAATGGGAGTGGATCTATTCGCGGGCGGTTGGTTTCGTGAGAAGGAGACCCAATACCCGTTTTGGATCCATCTGTATGTGAAATTACCTTTTTACCCCCGTGCTTCAAGATTCGTGCTCGATCTGGACGGTCCCGATTTAACCCCAATTTTAGCCATATCACGAGCCCCCCACTCCTAAAGGCTGAGCGTGATCAGACTTTGAGGAGTAGTTCAGCATTTTCAGTGGCTGGTGGAGTTGTATCGGAGTCCAAATGCGGGATTTTGAATCTAGAAAGGGGGTAGTGAGGTAACTTTTGACGCTGTGTGCTGTTCTTGAGCTGCGTCGGGTATCTGACGGTCTTTTATCTACTTTTTTCGAAGTATTTGTTTAATTCTGCGATGTGTTTGCTAATCGTTCGGGGGCTTTAGCGGTACATTCAGGGTAATAATTGTTTGCTCCGAGGTCCGAAAGTGTGTCCCCGAATTTTCAATTATCTCCCAGAATTTTTAGCTAATTTTCCCGAATTTTTAGCAATTTTCTCGCAATTTTTAAACAAATAAAACGATTAAAGTAGATAAAAAACGATTTAAATACCGATTAATGTCGTGGCTCGATCTGAGCCATCGATCGTGGACGGGCGCGAACTTCGGAAAGATCCGATGGTTGTTACCGCTCGGCAGCATTTTTCTCCGTTTACGAGCTCGGAAAGGCACTTGCTCGGCTGCCGACCGGAGACTAGGGGGTTCGGCGTTCCGAGCGACGTGGCGCAATCTGAGCCATCGGATGGTGCACGCATCTCGAGACGGGCGCAGTTCCCAAAAAAACACTATCTTGTCTTTTAGCGCACGTGGCGCAATCTGGGCTCTTCATCATTGGGAGCGCGAATTTTTGAGAGATCCAGCGGTCCCCGTAGCTCGGTGTCTTTTTTTCTCCATTTACCAGCTCGGGAAGGAACTTGCTCGGATGCCGACCGAAGGCATTGGTGTTCGGCATGCCGAGCGACGTGGCGTTATCTGAGCTGTTGGATGTCGGCATGCATCTCGAGACGGGCGCAGTCCCCAAGAAAACACTATCTTGTCTTTTAGTGCTCTCGGCGGGATCTGGACCGTCTGATTGAGATCAGACGCGAAAGTTGAGGGAAAAGTGAGTTTTCCCCGTTTACGTGCTCGGAAAGGCACTTGCTCGACAGCCGACCGAGGGCCTGTGGTTTTTGGCAGTCTGAGACGGCTCTGTCCCCAATGGTTTTAATGGCGCTTCATGACTTGTGTGGCGTTTCGCCTTCCCGACGTCATTAAGGGCAATTCCTTTAATTAATGCGCGGCGTTTCAACTTCCGAGGATCAGTAATTCCCTTAATTAAAACGCGGCGCTTCGATTTCCGAGGGTCATAATGGCTAGTTCTAGGAGGCAGGCTATAAGTACTCCACTCCCTTTGTCATTTTAGTCACAACCAAGTTGAGTTTCAGACCTCGGAGACATCTGCCTTGGGTAGCTTCTCTCTTGAGGTTCGGATAGGTGGTCGCTCTTCTGCCTGGTTTTCCCTTTGTTCCTGACGGCCCCCAAGTGGATGTCAGGAGCGAGGGGGAACGAGGTAGTAGTGGTGACGACCGTAGTCTGAAACCGGGGGATGAGTTATCTTCGAAGGACGGGTGGTCGCTCTCTTACCTTTATCTTCTCCCGTTCCGGACGGTCCCTAAGTGGATGTCAGGAGCGGGGGAGAATAAGGCAAGAGTGGTGACGACCATAGTCCGGATCCGAGGGATGGACCGTCTCGGGAGGACGGGTGGTCGCTCTCTCACCAAGATCTTCTGCCTTCCTTGGTTGCTCCGAAGTGAGTGCCGAAGTAGGCGGAGGCCTTGGTGGGAGAGTGACGATCCATGTCCGATGCCGATCTCCGGGCCATCCGAGTCCGTTTGTTGCAACTGTGAAGGCACCGCTGTCAGAGTCCTCTGACAAACTGATCCTTCCAGTTGCAACCAACTAGCTCGGGATGGCGCGCTTCTCTATCATGAGTTGAAGCTCGGGCTTCTGGGCCGTCCGAGCCTGTTGTTTGCAACTGTGAAGGTGCTGCGGTTGGAGTCCTCTGACAAGCCGCGCCTTCCAGTTGTAAACAACTGGCTCGGAACGGCGTGTTTCTCCTGTTCTCTGAGTGTTGATGGGCCTTCTCTCATCTCTGTCTTCCTTCCGGGCTGATGGCTTCTGTTGGATGTCAGCCCGGGGGAGTTAGAGATGAGAGGAGCGCCAATCTGTTCCCGACCGGGGCCCGTGGTCGGTGGAATACCGACTGATGCACGGGACCTGGGGGGCGCTAGCCGAAGGCGGCGCCTCAAAACTGAATCAAAATTTTTCTTGGTTCCTTTAGGCATAGGAGAGGCGTCTGGAGGATCAATCGTCCGAGCGACGTGGCGCACCTAGAGCCGCTGGATGGTGGCGCGCATCTCAAGACGGGCGCAGTCCCCAAGAAAACACTATCTTGTCGTCTAGTGCTCTTGGTGAGATTTGAGCCGTCTGATCGAGATTGGGCGCAAAAGTTGAGGGGAAAGTGAGTTTTCCCCGTTTACCAGCTCGGGAAGACACTTGCTCGGATCCCGACCGGACCCCGCTGTCGGCGTGTTTGGGTCGCTCGTAGCTCGGATTTGGATCCCTCGGGGCCGAGCCAATTGACTTGGTGAGAGGAGTAGTGGTGATGGGCCTTCGTGACGTTTCGGGAGTAGCCCAAAAGTCGCGAAGTTTCATTGGAAGTCCAAGGGACGTTCCAATTTTTACTATAAATCTTCACCCCCCCAAGACTAAGTCTTCACTTTTCACTTTTACTCTCTCTCTTCCGTTTTTACCTTGCTTCGCAGTTTTTAGCTCCCTTGGTGGCGTTGCTAGCTGTCGCGGTAGTGTTCTCAGCTCCGGCGAACTTTCCGACCGCACCTGTCACTTCGAGGTCAGTTTCTTTCCCTTCTCTTTTTAGGAAAACATGGTTAAGATTTTGGCTGAGACCCCCGCCTCGGAGCAAGCCGTTGGCCGAGGGGATAAAGGGAAGGGAGTAATGGAGCCGAGCGAGCAAGAAGTTGTTCGTCCGGATAAAGAGGGTGAAGTGGCCGAAGTGCCCGAGGAAGTCGCGGCGGAGTCCCGAAAGGGTAAAGCCGTGATCACAATAGTGGAAACGCCGAAGAGAGCGGGGGCGTTCGGTCGGCAACTCATCGCCGTATCGACCGTGGGAGGTGTCCGGGATTACGCCGAGGATGACTTGGAGAGGGTCACTCAAGGTACGGCAAAATTGGTGGAGGAGAACGAGCCTAGGGAGCTGTCCGAGGTCGACCACAGGATCTCGACTCTCACCGAGGCCGATCTCCGCACGATCCGAGAGGGTTTCCGGATCCCGCTCGAGTATGCGCTGCTTCTTCCTGGGCCGGGGTTCCGAGCTAACACAAAGTCCTCGCCGGACATATGCGTCTTCCCGGTCGATTCCCTCATCGCCGGGCTCCGGTTTCCCCTACACCCGTTCGTGGTCGAAGTCTTGGTCTGGTACGGTCTGAGTCCTGCCCAACTGATGCCGAACACTTGGAGGCATGTCGTGGCGTTTCTCCTCCGATGTCAAGAGGTCGACGCCAAGCCGACTATGTTCCTCTTTCGGAGTCTTTTCCGACCTTGCCAGCCGAGGCGTCATGAGCAGAGGTTTTTCCTTTCTCCTCGGACGGGAGTTAAGTTGATCGAGAACCCGGACTCGATCAAACATTGGAAGGATAAATATTTCCTCGTCCGAAATCTGACGCCGTGGGTGATACCGACAGTTTGGGCGAAGGACGGCCTGCCCAAGCGTACAAAGAAGGACGTCCCGCTGAATGCTGAGGAGGCTGAGGTCCAAAGGAAGCTTCTCGCCCTGCCAGCGCTAAGCTGGAAGGATATTACGGAGGAGCATCTGTTCCGTGGGGGTCTCAGTCCGATCGACCCTCGTATGCTTATGGTATTTATACTCCTCGTTTAAAGTTCATGAAAAATTTTCTAAGTTTTTTCATCCGGCTTTTGCAGAGACAATGAAGCTTGATTACAAGGCTCTGGTGGCGAAGGGCCGGGCAGAGCAGGAGAAAAAGAAGAGGTCGGCGGCGGAGACTAAGGAGAGCCGGCCAGTTAAGAAGCCTTCGGTCGCGAAGACCGCCGAGCAGCCGAAGGTCGCGGTCCTCAAGGAGGGGGAGATTGAGGTCCTCGTCTCTCCGACAAAGGTCGTGGTCCCCGAGCAGGGGGAGGTCAATATCTCCGATCCCCCTGCCTCGGATGCACCTGTGCCGACCTCGGGGACGGACGCTCCGGGTTCGTCGAGCGGCGTGTTCGGGGTGAAGGATGCGCTGTCCATGCCGGTTCCGCCCCTCACTGCCGAGGCAGAGAAGATCTTAACCGAGCGTCACAAGCAGATCTTCGTCCCCGACTGGCAGGTGATGAACGCCGATGGTTTCCTGGGCGACGGGAACATCTGCATGGAGGCGATAAGGCATTTGCCGACCCCGAAGGATCGAGCGACCCTGAAGGCCGGGATGGCAGGGGACGCCGTGATGCAGATCGCCCGGGATTCCATGTTGGTAAGTAGGCTGATTTCTTCTTCATCTGAATTTCTTCCTTAAAAAATTTTCTAAGTACTTGGATTCGGATTGTAACTCTGTTGCTCTCTTTCAGATCATCTGCCACTTCAATTTCCTGCTCGAGGAGATGGCGAGGAAGGATCAGGAGAAGGAGAGGGAGAGGACGGAGCGCATCAAGGTCGCGAAGCGGCTCGATTCCGAGTTGCTTCTTTCGACGAAGAGGGCCACCGAAGTGGAGGGGCTGGAGAAGCAGCTGGCCGATGCTGTTCAGCTGTCAAAGGAAGTGGCGGCCAAGCTCGAGGCCTCGGAGAAGGAGGTCTCCGAGCTGAAGGATTCGGCGGCCAAGCTCGAGGCGTCGGTGAAGGAGGCTGCCGACCTGAGGGAGGAGTTGGCCAAGGCTCGGTCGGAGGCGGAGGATGCTCGGAAGAGGGCCGAGAAGATCAAGGCCAAACACCTCAGGAAGGTGAAGAGGGTGAAGAAAGCCGTGCAGGAGGAGGCCGCGATGCACATGACCCAGAACATGCTGGACGCCTACGGCCGTGCCTTGCAACATGTGGTCGCCAAGAACCCGGGCTTCGACACGTCCACCTACAACTTCTATGACCTCGTGGAAGGGGAGGAGGTTGTCCCCGAGGAGTTGATCGGCCCCGAGGGGGAGACAGAACCCGTCGAGGACCCGTGGAAGGCCGCGACCGAGGAGAAGAAGGAGGACGACTCCGAGGAGGAGAGCTGGAGCGAAGGAGGTGGCGGAGGCGAGGGCAAGGACAAGGCCGAGGGGTCGACGAACCCGAACGACAAAAAGGTCGACACCTGACTCGGTTGTCTTCTTTTCTCCTTTTTTTTTTTGTTTTTGTTTTTGTAAGCCTAACTGCGGACTGGCCACCGCTGTTGTAGAACTCCTCGAATTTTGAATGAAAAAATGTTTTGTTTGGCCAAAATTTGCCCAATTGTTGAGTCTCGGACTTAGTGTTTGTTTTGGCGTAACTTTCTCCAAGTGTTGGGCCTCGGATTTATCTCTGCATTTCAGGTGAGATTCGGTCCGATCACGGAGGCCGAATACCTTCGGCAGGAGCTGGTGAAAACGAAGGACGAGCTCTCTCAGAGCCGGTATAAGCGATATCTCCTGCTCGGCAGGCTAGAGGATACAAAGGCGGCTCTGCGGAGGTATGGTCGCGAGCTGTACCAATACCGGAAGCGCTCTTCAGCCCCCTATCCCGAAGGCGAAGTTGAGAACCTCCGTAGAGAGCTTACCGCCGTCGAGCAGAAGAATGACGATCTTTTGGCCGAGGTTCAATACTTGGAGCTAGCGGAAAAAGAGCGTTCGGCGGAGTCGGAGAAGCTGGCTTCCGAACTGGAGAAAGCGTCGACCGAGCGCAAGAGGCTATCGGCCGAAGTCGACAGGCTCAGAAGGATCACAATAGATAGGGGGATTGAAGTCACCCATTACCGACGGCTCGCGACTGATAACGCCAATGCCTCGGGCTCGTTGTCGGCTCCGCGACCGAAGAAGTTGGCGAAGGACGACGTCTTGAGGGATAGGATTATCGAACTGGAGGAAGAGATCGCGTCGCTCAAGCCGGCACCGGTCAGGGCTAACGTTCGCAGTACTTCGTGTACTCGCGAAGAAAGCGAGAGGGGGATCACATTTCATGAACTTGCGATGCGCTCGCCGTTGACCAGGTGGAGTCCAGCCGACGCTCAGAGCAGTGCGGCCGCCTCGTCGAGCGGGGCTTCGGCCGGCGTCGCCGTTAGAGCTAGCAGCGAAGGGGGTTCGCGCTTCGTTGGTTTAGGGACGGGTTCGGAGGGCAGGCCTCGCCGTCCTCGTGTTTCCTTAAACCAAAGCATTCCCCTTCCGAAGAGGCTCTGATTCTGTCGTTTTCCTATTTTTGTTGACCGTTGTAGAACTTAGTTGTAGGGTCGACTGACCGTCTGTAACACTATCATGTCTGAATGCAAATAGTTCTTGAAAAACTTTGTTATTCGTATTGAAACTGTGTTATTCGTTTTCTCTTCTTTTCAGCTCGTTGTGACGATCCATGGCTCGGACTCCGAGCATTCGAATGATGACTCTGAATCCGAGGCCACCTCCGAAACAGTGGTTCTGAGCCCTAGGAGTGCTGACATGAAGTTTCGCCAAGCCGAGAGTGAGTGGGACCACCTTTCGTTGGTCCTCAGTCTCCGGGAAGCCGAGATCCAACGCTTGGAGAATAAGATCGTCGAACTGAGCTTCGCAGGGGAGGATGAAGACTCGCAGACCGCATTCAGCAACGCTCTTCGGGTCAAAAGCATTCGGCACATTCAGTTGAAGATCGTCGCCGAGCGGGATGACCTGCTCTCAGAGATGTGGCATCTGCGTGGTGTGATGGCGAGGCTCCGGGGGGAGAAGGAGGAGTCGTCTGCCGAGGAGGACGAACAGTTTAGTGAGGATGTTTTTATATGAGAGACAAGTGTAGCGGGTCGGGCATTGTGTGTTTTGTTTGCCAACACTTTGTAATGGAATGTTTTGTATTATGCGCCGACACTTAATAAAATTCCCTTTCGTTGCCCTGTATGTTTGTCCTCGCTTGTAACTGTATCGGTCGTGCCGAGATCTTTGAACCGAGCGCGTCTGTTTAGCCGAATGGATCTCCGGGGGCGCGGCTCTTTGTCATTTAGTGGATCTGACACGGTACGGCACGGCTCTGTACCCAAGAAAGCGTTGTTTTGTCGCTTAGAGTAGGTGGCGAGATCTGAGCCGTCGAACGTAAGCGCGAATCTCGAGGCGGCTCAGTTCCCAAGAAAACATTATCTTGTCGTTTTGCGCAGGTGGCTAGATCTGAGCCGTCTGATCGAGATCACGTACGAAAGTTGAGGGGAAAGTGTGTTTTCCCCGTTTACACGCTCGGGAAGCCACTTGCTCGGAAGCCGACCGAATTTGTGGGTCTTCGGTCTTCGGCTAGTAGTTAGGAGAGTTCGGACTTTTGCGTTCGAACGAAGGTCCGACATCGACCTACCGGAGTAGTTTAGATGGACTAGGAACCAAGTGTTGGACCCCGGGACCATCGCTGGAGCTCGACGGGTGTGGGAGCGATTCCGAACGGCGATCTACCCCTGGTTCGTCCGGAGACGAGCCAAGGAGGTAAAGTCGAGCCGAGTGTTGGACTCCGAACCATCGGTGTAGTTCAACGGCTGTGGGAGCAATTCCGAACGGCGATCTACCCCTGGTTCGTCCGGAGACGAGCCGAGGAGGTAAAGTCGAGCCGAGTGTTGGACTCCGAACCATCGGTGTAGTTCAACGGCTGTGGGAGCAATTCCGAACGGCGATCTACCCCTGGTTCGTCCGGAGACGAGCCGAGGAGGTAAAGTCGAGCCGAGTGTTGGACTCCGAACCATCGGTAGAGTTCAACGGCTGTGGGAGCAATTCCGAACGGCGATCTACCCCAGGTTCGTCCGGAGACGAGCCGAGGAGGTAAAGTCGAGCCGAGTGTTGGACTTCGAACCATCGGTACAGTTCAACGGCTGTGGGAGCAATTCCGAACGGCGATCTACCCCTGGTTCGTCCGGAGACGAGCCGAGGAGGTAAAGTCGAGCCGAGTGTTGGACTCCGAACCATTGGTTAAATAAGAGGGGAGAGAAACATGCAAATTCACAAATATAATAGAACTTTTCTTTATTGATATTTGACGGCGAACCGTTTTACATAGTACAATTCATGGGACAGGTTACAAGTTAGAGGAGAGGAATGGTTCGACACCTCGGATTACTTAGAGAGGCGGCGGAGCGCTCTCCTGGTATTTCAGGAGGTGGTCGGCATTCCAGGTCCTCGGAAGCTCTTTGCCATCCATGTCTTCAAGTCGGTACGCTCCAGGCCGAACAACTTTTGTGATCCGGTACGGTCCTTCCCAATTCGGAGCTAGCTTGCTCCTCTGACTGGGGAGGGATATAGCTAGCTTTCTCAATACCAAATCTCCTTGCTTAAGGTTGGCGGGTCGGACCTTCTTGTTGTATGCTAGCTCGATCCTCCTTCTGTAATTCTGTTGCCGAATCGATGCCCTTTCCCTGAGTTCATCTATCAGATCCAAGTTTCCTCTGAGGTCCCTGGCATTTTGCGCTTCCTCATAGGCTATGAGCCGAGGGGAAGGTATTCCGACCTCGAGGGGTATCACGGCCTCGACCCCATAAGTAAGGCTGAAAGGGGACTCTCCGGTGGGCGTCCGCTGGCTTGTGCGGTAGTTCCACAACACATTAGGGAGTTGGTCGACCCACAATCCTTTGGAGCACTTGTCCAACCTCTTCTTGATTCCCGCGAGGATCTGCTTGTTAGCGTTCTCGGCCTGTCCGTTCGACTGAGGGTGTGAGACGGACGAGAAGCGCTGTTGAATGACGAGGTCGTCGCATAGGGCTCGGAATGCTGTGCCAGTGAACTGAGTCCCGTTGTCCGTTACGAGGATGCGGGGGATGCCGAATCTGCATATGATGCTCTTCCAGAAGAACTGCACCACCTTGTTCTCGGTTATAGTGGCGAGGGGCTCGGCCTCGACCCACTTCGAGAAGTAGTCGATGGCTACGACTAAGAACCTGAGCTGACCCGGAGCTGGAGGGAAAGGCCCTAGTAAGTCCATTCCCTACATCGCGAAGGGGATAGGGCTCGATAGGGAGGTGAGGTTGGCCTGGGGGAGACGTCGGATGTTGGAGTGCCTCTGGCAGGAGCTGCATTGCCGAACATGTCGCTCGGCATCTTGAAGAAGGGTCGGCCAGAAGTACCCGTAGTTCAAAGCTTTCCGGGCCAAAGACCTAAATCCGGAGTGCGCTCCTCCGATGCCCTCATGAAGCTCCTGTAGGGCATATTCGGCCTGTTCCGGAGAGAGGCACCTTAGATAAGGTCGGCCATCTATTTGAGAGAAGGAGCGTTTGTACAAAATGCCCTCGATCAAGACATATCGCTCGGCCCGGGTTCTGACTCGGCGTGCTTCTTTGGGATCTGAGGGCAGAACTCCATCCCTTAAGAATTCTACCAGTGGCTTCATCCAATTGTCCTGCAGCATGACCGGCAATGACTCCACCGAGCGAGGTGTCTCGTCTTCGATGCTCGGTTTAGAGAGGACTTCAATCAGTACGGTCTGTTCGAGACCTTGCAGAGAAGACGAGGCCAACTTGGAGAGAGCGTCAGCTTGTGAGTTCTCCTCCCGGGGGACCCGTTGGATGATGGCTTCTTCGAACCGGCCCATGAGGTCCCGGACCTTGGTGAGGTACTTTGCCATTCGCTCGTCCCTGGCCTCATATTCGCCCAGGACCTGGTTCACGACTAGTTGGGAGTCACTGTGAATCCGAAGGCGCTGCGCCCCAGCACTTCGTGCGAGTCCGAGGCCAGCTATGAGAGCCTCATACTCCGCCTCGTTGTTCGAGGCCTTGAAGTTCATGCGGATCGCATACTGCAGGACGAAGCTGTCAGGGCCGTTCAGGATAATGCCGGCGCCGCTTCCTTCACTGCAAGAGGATCCGTCCACGAAGACTGTCCAAATGGGGGGCCCATTTGGGACGTGGCCGACCTCAGGGATGGTGGACTCTACAATGAAGTCGGCGAGAGCCTGTGCCTTAATTGCCATTCGAGGCTGATAGGAGATGTCGTGCTGACTTAGCTCTATGGACCACTTCATCAGCCGGCCCGAGGTCTCTGGCTTGTGGAGAATTTGCTTTAGGGGTTGATCGGTGAGGACGACGACCGAGTGAGATTGGAAGTAGGGCCGAAGCTTTCTTGCTGCCATGACCAAAGCGTAGGCTATCTTCTCTATCCTCGGATAGCGGAGCTCGGCGTCCCGAAGCACCTTGCTCACGTAGTAAATGGGCCTTTGGGTCCGGTCTTCTTCTCTTACCAGAACAGCGCTCAAGGTCTGCTCGGAAGCGGCCAAGTAGATGAAGAGAGGCTCGCTCGGGATTGGCTTACTGAGCAGAGGGGGGTTCACCAGATAGGCTTTCAGCTGGTCGAACGATTCTTGCTGTGCCTGGCCCCATTCAAATCCTTTAGCGCCCCGGAGTGCTTTGAAGAAGGGAAGGCACTTTTCCCCTGACTTGGAGAGGAACCGACCGATGGCTGCGAGTCGACCGGTGAGCTTCTGCACCTCTTTGACTTTCCGAGGCGGGGCCATGTCTAATATGGCTTTAATCTTTTCGGGGTTAGCTTCAATTCCCCGCTGGCTCACCATGAAACCGAGGAACTTGCCAGAGGAGACTCCGAACGCACACTTGTTCGGGTTTAGCCGCATGTTGTGCTTCCTCAACACACCGAAAGCCTCCTGGAGGTCGGCTACATGGTCGGTGCCGCGAATGCTCTTGACGAGCATGTCATCAACGTACACCTCCATGTTTCGGCCGATCTGATGCTGAAAAACCTTGTTGACGAGGCACTGGTAGGTGGCGCCTGCGTTCTTCAAACCGAACGGCATTACACGGTAGCAGTAGAGGCCTTGGTCGGTGACGAAGGAGGTCTTCGGGATGTCCGGAGGGAACATCCGGATTTGATTGTACCCCGAGAAGGCATCCATGAAGCTGAGGAGCTCATGGCCCGAGGTGGCGTCGATTAGGGTGTCGATGTTCGGGAGAGGAAAGGGATCCTTCGGACACGCTTTGTTGAGGTCGGTGAAGTCGATGCATATCCTCCATGAGCCATTGGACTTTTTGACCATTACAACATTCGACAGCCACTCGGGATAATTCACCTCCTGGATGAACTTGGCCTTCAGCAGCTTATCCACTTCCTCCTTGATTGCCTGCTGTCGCTCGGGAGCGAACTTTCGCCTCTTCTGCTGAACCGGTTTGCACCCCGGTTCGACGCTTAGGCGGTGGACGAGCAAGTCTTCGGAGATGCCGGGCATATCCGCGGCCGACCAAGCAAATAGGTCGCGGTTATCCCAGATGCACCTCACCAAGTCGGAGAACAGCACGGTCGGCAAGGACTTGCTGACGAGGAATTTTCGGCTCGGATCCTCGTCGGAGAAGTGTACTTCTTCTAACTCGTCTGCTGGCTCGGATGTTGGGCGAGCCTTCGGCTCGGGGATCTCGAGTGTCTCGAGCGAGAGCACTGGTCCCCCGGTGGAAGTCATGTAGCACTTCCGAGCTGTTTCCTGGCTTCCCCTGACTTCCCCTACCCCCGAACGAGTGGGGAACTTCATCTTCAAATGGTATGCCTAGGGGACAGCCTCAAGAGCGGCTAGGCCGGGACGGCCTAGGATGACATTGTATGCTGCCGGGACGTCGACGACCATGAAGTCCATCGGCTCGGTCCGGGTAGTAGGGGTGCTTCCCGCAGTAACGTCTAGGGTTATCACCCCTTCGACGGTTACCGGGACCCCCGTGAACCCGTGGTGAGTATAACCGGCCGGCTTAAGACGGTCCCGGGACAGCTGCAGGCCTTGGAAGGCCGAGAGGAACAGGATGTTGACCGAACTCCCATTGTCCACCAAAATCCTCTGCACCTTGAAATTGGCCATGCGGAGGTCGATGACGAGGGCATCGCAATGGGGGATTCGGACTCCTTCGAGGTCGGCATCGGAGAAAGACACAGGGATGCCGAGACCCTTCGGGGGAGGGGCACTGTGGACCGAGTTGACTTCCCGGACGAAGGCCTTTCGGGAGGAATTAGAGGAGCCCCCCATTGGACCTCCGTGGATCAGGTGCAAAACCCGTTCTTCTTCGAACTCGGGTGTCTCCTCGCGCCGCTCGGAGCGCTTGTTAGCCCCCCGAGGGGGAGGTGAGTTCCGATCTGTTCGATCGTTAGCTTTCACGAACTTGGCCAACTGCCCCCTCCGAATGAGTGCTTCGATCTCATCTCTCAGAGCTCGGCAGTCATTCGTGTCGTGCCCATGGTCTCGGTGGTAGCGACACCACTTATCTTTGTTCCTCCTCTTCGCCTGAGTGTGCATCCTCGGGGCCGGAGGAATGATTCCCTCCTTCTCTACCTCCATGAGGATAGTAGAGACATTAGTGGTGAGGGGAGTGAACTTCTCGAACCTGGGGGGAGGGCGGCGCTGACCGCCCATGTCCTTCTGAGTTTTCTTGGACCCTTCTTCTCCCGTTGCCTTCCTCTTTGACCCCGCGGCGGTGCCCCCGAAGCTCGGAAGGGCTTCGGCCTCCTCCGCCCGGATGTACTTCTCGCACCTCAGGAGGAGGTCGGCGAAGTCATGCGGGGGCTTTTTGGCCAGGGATGATCGGAGGTTGGCGTTAAGGACGTTCGACTGGAACGCCACGGTAGCCACGGACTGGTCCAAGGAAGCAATTGACCTGACTTCCGCGGTAAACCTTTTCACATATTCCCGCAACTTTTCTTGCTTCTCCTGCCGCAGGTTTAGCAAGGAAAGACTCGTCTTCTCGGCTCGTCGGCTACTCACGAAGTGAGTAATGAACAGTGTCTCAAACTGTTCGAATGAGAAGATGGACGAGGGGGCGAGCCTAGAATACCATTCCCGCGCCGACCCCCGGAGGGTGGCAGGGAAGGTCCTGCAGAGCACCGCGTCGGAAGCTTGGTGGATCAGCATCAGGGTCTTGAAGCTCTCGACGTGGTCGACCGGGTCGGATTCCCCAGAGTATGTTTCAAACTGCGGCGGTTTGAAACTCCTCGGTATGTGGGCCTCCATGATCGACTGCGAGAAGGGAGGTCGGCTGGGACGGAAGGTTCCTGCTCGGGACTCTTCCTCCCTGTCCATGCGGCCGATACGCCTTTCCACCTCATGGATACGGCGGATGAGGGCGTCGTCCCTCCGCTGGTAGTCATACGACCCCCCGGACTCCTCTCCATAGGAAGGGGAGCGTGGACTGCGGCGCCGGTACTCCTGGGACCGCCGAGGGCTCTGTTGCCGCTGCTGTCGGCTGGGAGTCGGGGAAGGACTCCGGGTTCGGCGCCGAGGACTGGGATCCCTGGGGGGCATCGGAACCCTCTGAGCATTCTGGGCGTTATGTCGGAGATTGAGGGCCTGCAGTACGGTTTTCTGAAACTGGAGGAACTCGGCTCGGCTGATGGGCATATCTCGGTCCCTCGGATGACGTCGATCCCTGGGGGACCGGGATCTCCTCCTTCGGCGCTCCGGTGATGCCGCTCGGCCTCTGCGATCCGGGGACCTTCTGCCGTCGCGACGACGTGGCGACCGCTCACCTTGACGCTGGTGGGAGGCTCCCTCTCGGGCCCGCCTCTCGTCAAGATGGGTACGGAGGTCGTCGTCCTTGTGGCGGTTTTGGAGTGTGATGCGGAGGTCGGGGTGATGAGAGGCCATCGAATCCGATGACCCATTGTGGACCGAGACGTGGCCCGGATTGACAGGCTGCTTCTCCTTCCGACCATTAGGACCGGACGGACCGTTGTTGGGCTGCTGCCGAGGAGGAGGAGGAGGCGGGACCTGCTGGGTCAGCGGAGGGAGGTTGGACTGAAGGATAGGGTTGACCGGAGCTTCATTCGCCGGGTTGGTGGGGTTGCCCCCACGGTTCGACCCTCTAGATCTGTTCTTCTTCGGCGGCATGGCTGCAGAGGACGGCGGAGAATGGACTGAGGCTGTTCGTGTGGTTTTCCCACAAACGGCGCCAATCTGTTACCGCTGATTTCGGTGTGGGGGTAAACAGATAGAATTTGTGGATCCGAGGAAAACCTGAACAGCTGACTTGGCCTGCTTGCTCCTACCGCAACCTGCAAGGAAGTGCGAGACACCGGGGTTGATTCCGGCGATGCACCCTCCGACGCTCTTGTCAGTAATCAGTAAAAGATTAAGAAAGAGCTTAAGTGGTGAAAAAGTGATTAACCTGGTCTTGGTGGTAGAGGGGTTGTATTTATAGTCGCCTTTGGAATGATCAGGATCCTGATTTCCTGGCTAACATTTAGGAGCAAAATCCTCCTATTCAGTTTTAGGAAAGTAGGCCTTGATTCCCTGGTGAGAGCAAATCAAGCTTATTGATTTGATCTGATCAAATCAGTGGCCTGATTCTCTCTTGGTGGACCGGGCTTGTATCGGGTCGGGACCCGCACCCAATGGGAGTGGATCTATTCGCGGGCGGTTGATTTCGTGAGAAGGAGACCCAATACCCGTTTTGGATCCATCTGTATGTGAAATTACCTTTTTACCCCCGTGCTTCAAGATTCGTGCTCGATCTGGATGGTCCCGATTTAACCTCAATTTTAGCCATATCACTCACTAATGATACTTTAACATCAGAAAAACTCGAATCCTTAGGAGCCTCAGGAATCTGAACCCAATGTCTAACGGCGAGAGAAATGCCACCAATAGCAAGAGACTGGTTCGCAATCAGATCGTCTAGCATCTTAGGGGAAGGGCAGCGGACGACAAAGTCGCCGTTAGAACAATGATAGAGGACCTAGTCCCAATCCTTGATGTTACAAACGTTGCTAAGGAAAGAGTTAAGAGTATAGAAGGGTACCGAACCACCAACAAAGGAAATGGCCCCATAGGTACCAAAATACTTCAGGCGGTCAGACAGCTCAGCCTTGGGGATGAAAACTTGAGTAATGGTTTGCTTGGTGGAGAGGGAAGGAGACTCTGTGGAGACCGGAGGAGGAAGGAAAGACCTTTCTCCCAACCGATGCTCTAGAGAAGGGGTGGGAAGAAGCGGCGAGGAAGATTTCGAAGGAATCTTCTGAGAAGAAGAGGGTTTGGGAGGAGGCAGCTTGCTACGGAGAGCAGCTAGATCTACCGCCGCAAGGACTTGATCGGAGATCGGCGATCCTCTTGGGAGCCCTAAGATTTTTTGGAGAGCGAAGCAACGTCGCTTCACATGCCCTTCTTTGAGGCAAAAGATGCATCTCATTTTGTTTGGGCAGTTGATCTTGACGTGACCCAAAAGAAGACAACGGAAACAAACCGCTCGATGAGGGCGGGACGAAGAAGAGAGTTGAGAGGGAAGGAATGACACTGATGAAGTAAGAGAGCGGGAGGAAGCAGTAGAGGAGTCAGAAGGAAGGTTCAGGATGTTGGGCTTCAACGGAGTTGCATTCGCACGCCCAGAACTCTCATGAGGCCCAAGATGGAAAGAAATGAAATTAGGGGTATGATTAATCTTTTTTTTTAACTACCTCAACCCAAGTTTGGGCCATGGGCTAAAACCTCGCAGATGGCCCATTACGAAAACAACCAAAGAAAGGGAGAGGAAAATAAGGGGAGAATGGCGTAAGGCTAAGAACGAGGGAATAGAGGCCTAATCCGATGAATGAAGCGCCGGAGAGGAGTTAAAGTAAAGGTGGCGCGATGGAGAGCTCAGAGGAGGGAGCTTCCCAAGATAAACGCGCTGAAGCGAAGATCAGAGAAGGGTGAGTAGAATCAGCTCCTAAAAAGGAGAGAGAGCACCGGGGAAAGGTGCTAAATCCACACCTAACGAAGAGGGGGATACTTAAAGAAAAGAGAAGTAAAACCACAGCAATGGGTCGCAAACCCCAGAGAACGCAACCAAAACGAGAACTAACAGTCAAACCCAATAATGAGAGCAAGAAAACAGGAGAAGAGGGAATACTTACAGTGCTATGGGAATACTTACAGTGCTATTGAAATACAATCACTCCAAGGCACAGACCTGAGAGAGAGCTCTGAAATTCCAGGGAACCTCAGATGCACGCGCGCTGCAGGAGGCGACACAGCAAGAAGCAGATCTGAAGCTGAGGATGATGGACAACCCACTCCCAAAGATGATCACGGCAGGACAGAACAGGAAACGCGCGTCAGGAAGGCACCAGGCCGAAAATGAAGCAGGGGCTGACAGAGAGGGCTCTCCGAGGACGAAAGGGGGAGAATCACCTTCCGCAAGAGAAAGGAAGGGGAGCTTCGATGGGGAAAAGGGTATGAAGGAAAGGGTGAGAGGAACAAGATTAAAGAAGGGGGAGGGAGGGAAGGAGGCACCGATCGACCAGATCTGAGCGATCTAAAGGAGGAGGAGAGTGAACTGTAGAAATCGCTTTTTTGAATCGCTTTTTGAAGCCGATCGACCAGAAGCTATACTGATATTGTATAGATTAGGAAGGAAGGAAGGATTTAAAGTTAGGTAATTAATAGGTAGGTTTTAAAATGGGTATAGGGTCAATTAACTAATGGGTTAATGGGCTTTTAAATAAAAGTCCAAAAGGAAAATTTAAATACAAAAACTAATAAATATAGTTTATAAAATAATATAACTTTAACAATAAAAGTAAAATAAAATAATAATGCAAATAATCAAACTAGCAAAATAATACATATAGTAACAATATTAATAATAATAAAAATGATAGCAATAGTAAAAGTAATAATAACAATAATAATAACTACATTAAATACAAAAATTATAGAAAAATAGTTGCAAATTAAATTACTGATAAAAAAAATTAGATTTTAATAAAAGATCCAAAATATATTTTGACAAAAGAATTTGAAAAACGAAAAAATAATTTGCGAAAATTTTTAAAATACAGAAAATATACAAAAATATATTTTGGGAAAACAGGGATTACAGAGAGAGAGAGAGAGAGAATTGTTTTTGGGTTTAAAATTTTGGGTTTGAAATTTTGGGCGAGAAAATATGTTTTGTTAGAATCATTCTGGGCCATTGGTTTTATAGGAGATTGAATGAGAGCCACTTGATATCTTTCTTTGTAATTTATTATATATATTTATTTTATATATATATATATATATATATATATATATATATATATATATATATATATATATATAGGGAAAAAGGGGTATGAGCAACTTGCTCATTTAGTAAATAAGCAATTGATGATGTGGCATACATGTGGTTGGATAAATCTTAAAAGGGTTAGTTGTCCAATGTATCACATGCATGCCACATAATCAATTGCTCATTTACTAAATGAGCAAGTTGCTCATATCCCTTTTACCCATATATATATATTATATGCCCTTTAGTGTTTCCGAGAATGTGGTAATGTAGCTTTAGTGTTGGTCACTAATTATTCTACTTGAGAAGAATAGCGTCAAATGTGGAAGTCGTGAAACTAGAAATGTCGATAAAAAAATGAAAAAAATTAATTGACTGAAGAGAGTGAAGAGGCATGAAATGAGGAGTTATTTTGTAAAAGACTCACAAATAGAGAATTTGATAGGACTTTCAATGTTAATAGAAATTAGTGTAGATCATATTGTATTTATATGTCTGTGACGAACATTGAATTGCTTATTGAGTCAAACTAAAGTTCTATTGTTTTGAAGAGCTGCTATCCTAATAGCAATTTTATTTGGGGTGGGAAACTGTTTGGTTCCTGAAGATGTGACTAACTCCATCCTCGGCTGCACGCTTGCACCCCTTATTGTGCATGTTAAATTTAACTAGACTATATAGAGAGAGTAGTGCTATAGTCACAACTTTTGTGCACAAACTCCACAATGTAATGTAATACAATCTCCACTATACATTGTTATCTAGAAATACAAGGGCAGCTGGAGATTGAATATGGGCAAAATATTGAGAGGCTATCACGTGTGTGCCTATAAGAGGCACCACTATCTCATAATTCTTCCATTAATGTCAATAGTAGTGGCACCTCTTTGCTTCTACCTTTTTTTTCTTCTTTACTACAATTGTTGGGATTTCTCCTACAGCCTATGCCTCTATGGTTTGTTGGGATCTTTTATCCTTCTCACAAATACAGCGCTTTTCAGTCTGATTTACTCCCTCTTTATCCGTTATGTTTGATTAGACTAGCAGGATGATTTCTTCAATCACACATAGTCAATCATTCATATACTGAAATACCATAAAATAGGAAGTAAACTGTTACATACTCATAAGAAGTAAGCGAAGCAGGAAGGACCTTGTCACACAAAAATCATAGAAACTGAAAGTACGTCTTCTGTTTAGCCTTGATCTAATTTTTGGAATGATGCTCCACCATCCCTAAGTTCTAATTTGAAGGTGATTATTTTCTGAGTTTAACTAAAATTATCGGCTACTTCATTTGTGTAGCTAGATTCTGAAAGAGGTTGTGAAGGACTAGGAGCACAGGAACTCAAGGAGGGTTACCCTGTAGATAATTTTGCTCGCGCTTTAAATATGAGTATGACTAGATGCATAGCCCAATGTTGAAGAAGTCTGAAAGAGGGTGTGTAGGGGCATTGGAACCTGAGGATGATTACCAACTCACCATGAAAAAAATCTATTCAGTTTCTCTATATTTGCAAGAGAAGCACGCTATATGAAATGAGGTGGTGACACATTTTCTACATATTACATGGAAGTTGGTTTCACTGATATTTGGGTGAGATCGACTTTGCAACTCCTTAGATTGTAGTAATCTATAAAGCACCGATACTCTCCGGAGGTCACGTATTACATATCTAATACGTATCGGGTGCGATACGCGCTGGATACGTGGCGAATACGTATCGGATATGTATCCGGAGGATTTAATTAAATCAAAAATAAAAAAAATATCGGATACGCTTTGGATACGCTGGGATACGTCGAGGATATGTCGAGGATACGCCGGGATACGTTTTTGGATACGTTTTGGGTTTTTTTTTTAAAATTCTTTTTTTTTTTGTTGTTTTTTCTGTTTTTGTTGCTCTTGTTTCTTTTGTTGATAATGTCATGTAAACACTTGCATAACATACTGATATCCTGTAAACTGTTGTCCTGTAAACACTTGCATAACATACTGCATAACATACTGATGTCCTCTAAACCAGTGATAAGAATAATAATAAGAATACTGATGTCCTGTAAACATGCAGATAAATTAATTACAGAAATCTAATCTCAAAGTTGATAAGAATATGGATCTAATATATATCATTAATTATTTTTATTTATATTATTTAAATGTATCCTAATGTACCCGTATCCTAGTTTTTGAGATCATTGTTTCTTCATAGTATGAACTGTATGCTTGCTTATGTTGAAATCATTGTTTCTTCATAAGCTATCTGTTTTTAACTACAGATTCCATTTGCAATGCACCATAATGTTTCACCATGTTATTAAATGGTTGTCGTACTGATATTTTAGCACTTAAATATTTAGAATTTTCTTTTTTTGAGAAAATATTTGGATGTGTCCCTTAGTTTGTTACTGTTAAGTTTCAATGAGAAATAATCAAAGAGGAATTATGGTTAATATCTAGATCTAAGTTGTTTGAGATATTCACCCTAGGTATCAAGATTGGATTACCTAGACTGCTATCACAAGCCAGTATTTATCGAATAAATGTTGGTTTGGGTATCAGATTGTAAACCCATAAACACGTGTTCCAATATCTAATCAATTATACGTTCAACACACATGTTACTCATATGCACATGTAATATTTATATATAGAAACCCATATATCCAACAATCTCCTCCTATATTCTCAATATATAAAGTAAAAGATTATCTCATCAGTTCAGTATAAAACTGACTGGCTGATAGCAGTCCATAATATAAGAAATGCATCATAAAGTATAGTTTTATAAGAACCAAGATAATTATAAATCTGAATAGTTCAATCAAGACTAAACCAATATAATTAAATAGTTTCAAACCATATCAAATTTAGAATAGTTCACAAAGACTAAACCAATAGATAAAACAAATCATAGTCTCAAAACTAAACAAAGCAAATAAACTTCAAACCAAATTAAAGAGTTTTAAGCTCAAAATGTAGTCTTAAACTCAAGAGAAATTCTTATCAAGCAAGTGATCAACAATAGAAAATTTCTTGCATGATGCTTCATGATTACTCCTCCATATCGAGTCATCATCTTCAAAATCGAGATATAGGATTCCATCTCCATTATCTTTGCTAGCATCTGTTTCTCAACATTGCAAATAGAAATTTTATGAGCCATTTCTCTTAGAATTCAAACAAATTGCATAAAGTTATCTAGTTCAAACAAAAGAAATTAGTACAATTCAAGTTAGCTAGTAAGATTTTAACACAAGCATCACAATCAAGTATCTTTAACAAATAAAATACATGAATTTTTATATTTTCTATACAAGAACCATACTATGTTTCATATTGGAATGAAAAAGCTGCCATTTCAATCATGGTTTAATACTGAATCATCAAAATTGGAATGAAACATGTATCCCAAAAAGACATATCATCAAAATTGGAATGATATTTAAAGATAATTTAATCATCGGAAATACATCGACAAGTTTTCGTGTTTCGTATTGGAATGACCATCAAAATATATAATACAATTTACTCAGAATAATATAATTATTCTAAGTAAATTCTCTAGATATATAATACCATCAAAATTGGAATGACATTATATATTTGTGGAATTTACGTGGAATCATCAAAAATTAGCTAAAACATGTCAACTGTCAAATTGATGCTAAAGTTTGAACTTCTCTATGGCTGTTATGGGTTCTAATTATCAAAATAACTAGGGTGTTAAGGCCTTTATAACTCAATAGCTTTTAACCCCATTTCCCCCATAATTTTGAAAATTAGACCTCTTTATAGTCCCTTAGTAAGGGCATCAGCCATATTCTGTTTGGATCTCACATCAATGAGAATAATAATCCCTTGCTTAATGAGATAGTTCGACTTTACCTGTCTAAGACCGACAGTTCGTCTCTTACCATTGTAAAGAGTATTAGATGTTACAGTTTTTGTAACTTAGTTGTCACGAAACAAGCTAAGAGTGGTTACTTTAAACCTTCTCAATGGAATATCTAGCAATAGGTCTATCATCCATTCCACTTCTTCACTAACATAAGATAGCGCAAAGAGTTCAGACTCCATAGATAAGAATGCAATCTCTGGTTGCCTTTTAGATTTTCATGACACAGCTGCTTCTCCTAGTATAAACACATAACCACTAGTAGATCGACTTTCACCAAATTCTGTGCACCACGATGCATCAGAATATCCTTCCAAAACTGAAGGATGTCCAAAGTAGCACAAAGCCAACTCTTGAGTACCACTTAGGTAACCCATTAGCCTCTCAAGGACATTCCAATGTGACTTACTGGAATTACTAGTGAATCTGCTAAGCATGCCTACCGCAAAGGCTATGTCTGGTCTAGTGCAGATCATTGCATACATGAGACTTCCAATTAGTTTGGAATAATCCAACTGTCTCACTGTTGCACCATCATTAGGTATCAACTTATTGTCATAATCATAAGGTGTTTCAAACCTTTCGCAATCACTGTATCCCCACTTTTGTAACACATTATTGTTGTAGTGAGATTGACTAAGGAATATTCCTTGCCTACCAAATCTCACTCTCATACCTAATATAGTGTCCACAACACCTAAGGTCATTAATGCTGAATTCTTTGGATAGCATAGTTTTAACTTCAATTACAGTTGAGATATCGCTTCCAACAACAAGCATGTCATCAACATACAAGCAAATTATAGCAATTTTATTTGATGGATCACGAAAATAAAGGTATTTATCAGAATTACTAGATTCAAAATCTAAGCTCTTTATTGTTGTATCAAATTTTTTATGCCATAATTTGGGTTCTTGTTTTAATCCATACAAAGATTTTACCATTTTGCAAACTTTGTTCTCCAAACCTTTGAGTACAAAACCTTCAGGTTGATTCATATAAATTTTTTCATTATGATCTCCATTTTGGAAAGCAGTTTCAACATCCATTTGGTGAATAACAAAATTTTCAAAGGATGCAATGGCAAGAAGAATCTTTATTGTAGCAATATGACAAACAGGTGAGTAAACATCAAAATAATCTACCCCCACTTTATTGAGTATAACCTTTAGCTACTAGTCATGCTTTATACTTTGCTACAGATTCATCAGGATTAAGTTTCTTCTTCAAAATCTACTTGTTTCCTATGGTTTTAGCCCATTTGGTAGATCAACTAATTTCTAAGTTTTATTTTGTAATAATGAATCCATCTCATCATCAATAGCCTCTTTCCAAAGTAAACCATCCCTAGACCGAAGTGCTTTCTTTACACTAGGTGGATCAGCCAACAATGCATAAGTTACAAAATCATCACTATAGGTTCTAGGTGTCTTATCTCTAGTGGAGATTCTTCTTGGCTCAATTTCATTTGAAATTTTAGTGTCAGGTATGCTAGGTCTAGATTCTATTTGTGAATTATTGACTAAATCTATGTGGACAGATAGTATTATATCTTTGTCTTTGACGAACACATCTTCAAAGAATTCTGTATCTTTAGATTCAATTATCTTATTGAGAGATAGGTCATAAAATCTGTATGCCACACTATCAACTGCACTTCCTAGATACACACAAGTATTTGTACGAGGTCCTACTTTAGGCCTTCTAGTGTCTGGTTTTCTAACAAAAGCAATACAACACTATATTTTTACTTTATCAAAACTCGGTGTGTGTTTATGCCATAACTCATAAGGTGTTGAAGACAGTTTAGAGTGTGGTAACATATTATGAATATTAATCAGCCAATGCAGCCTCTCCCCAAACACTCGAAGGCAATCCAACAGTCAATAACATAGAATTCAACATTTCTGTGAGTGTTTGATTCTTTCTTTCGGCTATACCGTTTGGCTGTGGTGAGTAGGGTGCTGTTGTTTCAGAGATAATGCCATGTGAAGTGCAAAATTCTTTAAAACTCATTGATACATATTTCCCACCTCTATCAGATCTGAACCTTTTTATTTTAGCATTTAATTGATTTTCGATACGGTCTTTAAATTCTTTGAATTTAGTAAGTGCTTCATCCTTAGTTTTTAACAAATAAATATGACGAGCAATATCTAGAATAATCATCTATAAAAGTGATTAAATACTTCCGATCTCCTTGCGTCACAAAATTTTTAAAGTCGCATATGTCAGAATGAGCTAGTTCAAGAAGTTGTGTGCTCCTAGAAACAGAACTAAAGAGTTTTCTAGTGATCTTTGTCTAAGCACATACTTCACATTTTTCATATCTTAAGGATATATCAATTGGAAGATTAAAAGTTTTAGCAACAACAAATAATTTAATATAGTTCACATATCCCAATATGTTGTGCCAAGTATAAGGGCTACAGAGTTTTGAACTAACAGCATTAATAACTTCATTTGCTAAACTGTCACGCCCTGCTTCCAAAAAAGAGAATACAGAACACGGATACGTGACTAAGTCCAACGAATGATTTTCATCATCCATAAGCTGTCAGAATCTTTACAACATTTTACAGGAATAATCAGAGTAGGAAGCAAGAGAAGTCAACCACGCATGTATATATGAATCAATATACCAATAGAATTTACTTGAAACATAATTTAATAATCTTAAATAAACCAGATCTGAACAAGTCAATAATTCTGGATCACATTACCTAATACAAAATAATCCAAGTAACAGATATATTTATTCAAAATAAGCAACGGGAATAATAATAATAATAGTAGAAAATAATAATAGCAAAACTCCAGCATCTAGGATCTCAAATTACTTACTCCATCGGGCAGCTGATTTCCATGATTTACAATTTAGCAAATTGCAGGAAGAGAAAAAGAAAAAAAATGCTCGTCAATGCAAGTTACGGGCCGCTTGTAGTGCAGGCACAAGTACAGGAAAAGAATAAATGACATGGAATAACAACGGGAATAACATAGCATGGAATAGACATGTCAACAAAGCAGGATAACTAACATGAACTAGGAAACAAAATCAAGTAACATGATATACTAACAGGGTACAGGTAACATGTATCAAGTGCCAAGTGTCATGCAAGCAGGTAAATAGATAATCAGGTATACAGGTAAACAGGTATACAGGTAACATGTACAGGTAAGCATGTAACAGGTGTCATGTTATGTCATGTCAAGTCTTGTATTCATTACTATCTAGGTAGCACTTTATGCGTTTCACGTTTTTACCACATGGTTGCTACATTCAAACAAGTTACATTTAGATTTCGTAGTGGAGTCTATAGGGCCATATACTCAGGTATCAGGTAAATAGGTACAGGTATCGGTATCATGTAACAGGTAGTCATGCATAATGTAGAACTACGTCCCCTCCAAGTACACCCTCTCATAAGGAATTATGTAGTCAGGAATCAGATAATCAGAATCACATGTCAGGTAATCATATCACAGGTAATAGATATCAGATAATCAGGTGGAAAACATGGGCCCCCTTCCAAGTACACATTTCTATATTTTCCACTACTAGATCTTTCGATTAACCCCGACTTGGTTATTTGTTATTATTATTAGACAGGCATGTATGTGTCACAAATAGAGCAAGAATAATATGGCATAAACAAGTAACATGTTCTGATTGAAATATAAACATGTAAAGGTGAAAGACAACTCATAAAAGAATAGAACAACAAAAATTCCAGTTCAGGACAGCAAGACAGTACTGCACTAAATCTGGAATTTCCGTTGCTACAAATATGCAAATCTGGATCCGTCAGAAAATCTAGACAATAGACTCTCAGCCAAATCCAGCAAATATATATAAGTCATATGGTATTTCACAAAAACAAGTCTCAAAACAGATTTGTATCCAGAAAACATGTTTAGCCAGAAATCAGAAGTTTGTATTTATAAACAGGAAAATGGCATAAAAACTTATTGATTAAATCCAAGAAAATCTGGGGTATTCCCTAGTGTGTTTAGTAACAGAAAATAAAGTTTCATAATTTTCTAACATAAATAGTATACTCAATTAAAATTAGGAAGCAGCAACATACAACAGTTTTGTAAATATGGAATCATAAACACAACAGTACTAAAACAGTAATATCTTACAAAATATAAATCGAAATTCAGATCCGTCAAAAGGGTGATAAAATAGATACAGTAGGCTACAATTCGTATTCACAAAGTTTTTATAAAAAGCAAATAGAATCAGATCGAAATTATGTTTCTTTACTGAACAGTGTGAAAATTCTGCATGTATAGTGTAGTTGTTTGTAAGTATAGAATAGTTTGTAAAAGTCATCTGTTAAATACACAAAAAATAGGGGTTAATCCCAATCAAGTCTATTTGTACTCAGCAAAATATTGGATCAAAATATTATCTTTAACATCAGTAGAAAAATAATTATCCATAAAGAATTCATAGAAGACTGGATCTGAAATTTTAAACACATCTGCAGTATAATAGTCATAACTCGCAACTCATAAATCAAAACTAAGATCTGCCAGAAATTCTAGAAAATAAACAGAATTCTCTATAATTCATATTCACAGATAAATTTCATATACTGACCTTAATAGAGTCTAAAATACTGAATAAAAACGGGGTAACAACAAGGACGGAAATATTCTTCATCCAAAAAGTCGAGTATATCATATGTAACACATCCAAATCATAACAAAGGGTGAAATATGGTATACTAGATGTCCAAGCAACATTGTATAGGGTGTTTGACAAGTCTACAACGAGTATACTACAACTAACACAACCAAGCAAACGATATCATACGAACAACGTGCATGTATACAATAAGAAGTGGTTATTCCTAAGTTATTTCATGTCATGTGTGTAATGAGGCAACTACGGACGGGTCAACACAATAAAGACAAGGTATAACAGAGGTTTTGCACAAGAATTGTCTCTAGAACACAACTACACTACAGGCGGTATTTAGTACTTGTATTTGTAACAGAAATTAATACAAGTTACTTGCCTTATAGACGATGACGGAAACGGTGCAAAGAGCAAGAACTGTAACGCCCCGAATCCCAAATACAACTGAATTCGAGAGTTCTACAGGATCTTTTCGTCTCATTCGGTACAATTTTACAAGGAATTAAAAACTTTTCACTTTGCATCAGAGTTACATGAGATTTTACACTTCACATTTTACAGCGGAAGCATATACATCAATAAATTACAAATAATGACAGCGGAAGCAAATACAACTTTATACAAAAGATGCAACAGTAAATAATCTTTGAGCATTGGTTCTCCCTTAACCTTTATCAAGCATTTATCCTGCATATAAAACTGTAGGTACGTCAGTTTATTCAACCGACGATAATTATACATGGCCATCCTCTCTATGCCAGAAACAGTATAACGATTCTCATTTCTTAACAGATCACAAACTTGTTCACATATCAAATTAAAGTAAAGGGTAAATCTTAATGATGTCGTATTGTGATTGTGCACTTAATCCTTAATGCAATTATTATATTAAATGACACTAGTGCGCACTTGTTCGGATTCTATGCATCCCATTCTACATAGGTCCAAGGGCAAGCCTCTTAATCGTTCTTCATCTTTGTAGGGTTCAATCCCTCGCCATGACTTAATCTACTACTGTAACTACGGTGAGTATCCTAGATGATCTATGAGTACAAGCTCGTGTACAGAAAACCTGGAGGGGAACCCCATGCCATGTCTTGACTCATCAAGCATGCATTCTGTGGCAATTCAGCTTACTTCATGGCACACGATCCTCTTGCAGTCACCAAACATCTCACAAGCGTGGCTAAAGTCCGATCATTACTGAGTTGTGCCCACGCCATGTCTTGACTCATCAAGCATGCATTTTGTGGCTCACACACCCGCACCGTAAACTCTAGTTCTCATACTTGTGTTTTCTCTCACTTTCATCACATCTCCACTATGCACTAATCCTTAGTTTTTATTAGAATCATGAACAAAATCAAAGCTCTAGAGTTAGCCTCTCCACTAAACCGGACTTATTCATTCATTCAACATGACCAACCTTGGTCTTTCATTTCAAATTTCATTTCATCTCTTTCCAAATGCCAGGGGAGACTTAGCTACTCTTTTGTTTCAATTCCAATTCACAATTTTCAATTTGAGCATTTCCAACTCATGAGTTCATTTGATAATCTCACAGATTTTCTTTATCATGTTCCTAGCTTTCATATTCATTTAATTCCCACAATTCAAATCAATGATTCACTTCATGTAAATTCATGCAATGACAAATAGAGTTTACCAATATCAACCATAAGATTCACAATCTTTATCATAAACCAAATAAGATTTCTGATATATCAAAAGTATTCCGAACAGTCGACTTGGAGCCAGTCCAGTCGACTTGTTCAGTCAAATAAAGTAAATCATAACTGCTCGGGAGAGTCGACTACTGCACATGGCCAGTCGGCTGTTCTGCAGTTTTCCATGTCTAAAATATCATTCACTTAACAGTTGACTGTCATTCAAATCAGTCGTCTGTTCTGGGTGATTTAACTGTACACTTTTCATGCTCAGTTCAGTCGACTGCTACATGCATTCGGTCAGCTGAATAGGTTAAATTTCAAATTAAGGAATCATCTTTCCCTTCTGTTCTTCAATTCACATACATCGCCTTGTCATATTACATTATATTCATACTAACATAAACATGTAATTTCTTATATGCTCACTAACATCACAACATATAAATTTCACATAACTAATGTTTTCTTTCCTCAAAGAAATGCTAAGCATGCACTTTCATTTACTTGTCACTTACTTGCAGAGATGAATACTAATCTCAATTTAACACACTAGAACATCACATTAAAATACCTCGTTTCATGGAACTCTGAACTGTACATACTCTATTTCAATATACCAGTCGACTGTTTACATTACCGGTCGACTGTATGGGTTATTCCCAGTTCTCTAATTATCACTAGTTCTTTTTCATCCGTTCATGTCTCCTAAATTATATACAGCATGGAGGATATGGATTTAGCAATCATTCTATCACTTCAGTTTGTATAAATGTACACAATTAAATCTTCTAATTTAGAAATCACGAGAAAAACATCCGCCTCGTACCGGTCGAATTGTCCACATGACGGTTGACTGTACAAGCCAATTACAGTCTTTTTAAAGTGTCATTACTTCAATATCAGTCCTTCACAACTTTTACAATAAGCATAACGCAGAGCAATTTGATATATCTAAACTTACTTTTCATAAGCATGGTAACAATCATTATTGCCATAGCATAATTACTATATTAGAAGTCCTGAGAAACACCCACCTTATTAACGAAGTAAACGAATCCCACGAAGCCTTCTAGTTTGATAATGTGACTTCTCCTCCTTGCTCCTTGCCACCGAAACCTTCTGAAGCAATGCCGACCTTCACCCTCAACTCACACTTAAAAAATGTATTTTTTTCAATTAGATTTCTCATGAAGAAGACAAAGTAGGGGGGGTATTTATACTAAAATCTTGATGGAATGGAGGGCTAGGATCAAGTAATTGGTTATAAGATGGAGGGCTTAGATGAAAGTAGGAGTTGCATTAACTACCCACAACCAAGTAACCACCAAGCATGATCTCCATTTGAAAATTTCAATTCCCTCCAAAAAGATCCAAACCGGCCACACAAGTGTGCCATTGCACGTGTACATGTAGTGCACGTGCATGCAACTTGGTCTCCATTTTTGTACATTATATTTTGTATAAAAATAATCTTTAAATTGTATTCTACATTCCAAATTTAAAATAAATTAACTCATGGGCTTTAGTTTTTGGGCCAAAATAATAATTATAAAAACAATAATTGGATTGAATTTTTGGGCTTTAAGAAAAAGGCTTTTTGTTTAATTGAAAGAAGGGCTTTATATAAAAATAATTAAAAGCACATATATAAATATCTATACTCATCATAATGAAAATAATTGCCAAAAATATTGCACGTGCATACTACGTGCAAAATAAAATAATTTTTCATTAAATGAAAAATTGGGGCATTACAACACTCCTTCCTTAGAATAGTTCCGTCCCCGGAACTACAGCCAAGAACGAGAAAAGCAAACACAAGCAAAAAATACAAATAATACAAATCAAACGAAAAGCTCAGTATGATCTCTCAACATCCTCTCCTCGGACTCCCAAGTAGCCTCTTCAACCAAATGGTTTCTCCAGACTATCATGACCATCGGTATCGTCTTATTTCTCAAGACTTTCTCTCGACGATCAACAATCTCGACAGGAGACTCGATGTAATTTAGATCCAACTGCAAACCTTCCGGCACTTCAGGCAAATGATGACTCGGATCTGGAATATAGCCTCTCAGCATAGACACATGAAAGACATTGTGCACCTGAGATAACTCTTCCGGTAACTCAAACCGTTAAGCAGTTTTTCCGATCCTTTTCAATATCTTATACGGGCCTATAAACCTCGGGGCTAACTTTCCTGGGTGATACTTTCAGAAAGACGAAGTCACCAACCTCAAACTCAAGGTCCCTTCTCCGGTTGTCTGCATAGCTTTTCTGCCTGCTCTGAGCTTCTGCCAACCTTTTCCTGATCAGAACAATCTTCTCAGAGGTTTGCTGCACAAGCTCAGGACCAAACAACTGACGCTCTCCAACTTCAAACCAATAAACAGGTGTCCTGCACTTCCTGCCATACAAAGCTTCGTACGGCGCCATCCCGATGCTAGTCTGAAAACTGTTGTTGTAGGCAAACTCTCGCAAAGGTAAATGCCTTTTCCAACTGCCTCCAAAGTCTAGTATACAACACCGAAGCATATCCTCAAGAATACGGTTGACTCTCTCGGTCTTCCCATCGGTTTGCGGATGAAAAGCAGTGCTGAAATCTGTCTTGGTACCCAAAGCTGTCTGAAGACTCCTCCAGAAATACGAAGTAAACCGCGCATCTCGATCAGGCACAATAGTTGACGGAACACCATGAAGCCGGACGATCTCGCCAACATACAACTCAGCTAACTTGTCCATCAAAGCAGTGAGTTTCATCGCCAAAAAGTGAGCAGACTTGGTTAGTCGATCGACTATAACCCAAATCGCATCATTGCCTTTAGAACTCTTAGGCAATCCCGTAATGAAATCCATACTGATGTTATCCCACTTCTATTTCGGAATAGGTAACGGCTGTAATAGACCTCCGGGTCTCTGATTCTCGGCTTTGACTTGCTGACAAACCTCACACTTCGCCACAAATTCAGCCACATCCCTCTTCAAACCTGACCACCAGAAATGTTGTTTGATGTCTTTGTACATCTTAGTACTTCCAGGATGTACCGACAAAAGAGTAGCATGCGCCTCCTGAAGAATACTCTCTTTCAGGTCCGCCTGATTTGGAACACACAGTCTATCTCCGAACCACAGCACTCCATCCCTGATTTGAAATCTGGACAACCTGCCAGCACCAACCTGCTCCTTCATCTCCAAGATATCAATATCAACCTCCTGACTTGCAATGATCCTTGCATTCAGTGTAGGCTGAAGCCTCAACTGAGCCAAAGATGCTCCCAATCCTTGCAAGATAACTTCTGCTCGATCCAATTCCTCAATCAGATGCTTTTGAGTTGTAATCAAACTGGCTAAACTGCTCTTGCGACTAAGTGCATCAGCAATAACATTAGCTTTCCCAGGATGATACTTGATCTCAGGTCGCATGTCCTCGAGCACTTCCAACCATTTTCGCTGCCTCAAATTCAGATCCTTCTGCTGATATATATACTTCAAACTCTTGTGGTCCGTGTACATGTTCAATTTCTCACCGTACACGTAGTGCCTCCATTACTTCAGGGCAAAGATAATCGCAGCCAACTCCCGATCATGAGTCGGGTAATTCTTCTCATGCGATCGTAGTTGCCTAGACCCATAAGCGATTACTCTTCCCTCTTGCATTAAGACACAACCAAGCCCACGATGTGAAGCATCGCTATAAACATCATACTCAACACCCGCTCTAGGCAAAGCCAAAATAGGTGCAGTAGTCAGTTTCTCTTTCAACTCCTGAAAGTTTGCCTCACATTGCTCAGTCCACTTGAAGTTCACATTCTTCTTGGTCAAACCAGTAAGCGGCATGGCTATCTGAGCATAACCTTGAATGAATCTCCTGTAGTATCCAGTCATTCCAAGAAAACTTCTGACTTCCTTCACTGTAGTAGGCCTAGCCCAATCTCTCACTGCCTCTATCTTCTGAGTGTCAGTTGCCACTCCCTCCTTAGAAATGATGTGACCTAGGAATGCCACTTCAGATTTTCAGAAATCACACTTGGATAGCTTGGCATACAACTCCTGCTCTTCCAGCTTCTTCAACACTGTTGCCAGATGCTCGGTGTGCTCCTCCTCTGACTTGGAGTACACGAGAATATCGTCGATAAACACCACGATGAAAAAATCAATGAACGGCCTCAGAACTCTATTCATTAAATCCATGAATATTGCGGGTGCATTCGTCACTCCAAATGGCATAACTAAGAATTCGTAATGCTTATGTCGAGTTCTAAATGCTGTTTTGTGCACATCTTCAGCTTTCACTCGAACTTGGTGATATCCTGATCGAAGATCTATTTTGGAAAAAAATAGCTGCTCCTTGTAGACGATCGAACAAGTCATCAATTCGAGGAATAGGATACTTATTCTGAACAGTGACCTTATTCAGCTCTCGGTAATCGATACACATTCTCATCGATCCATCCTTCTTCTTTACCAAAAGCACTGGTACTCTCCAAGGTGACGCACTAGGTTGAATAAAGCCTTTCTCCAACAGTTCATCAATTTGCCGTTTCACCTCATCCTGTTCTACTAGAGCCATCCTATACGGTGCCTTAGAAATGGGTGCACTTTCCGGCTGAACAGTGATGCTGAATTCTACATCACGATGCGGGGGTAACCAAGGAAATTCTTCTAAGAACACAGTCGGATAGTCCCGAACGACAAGAATCCCTTGCACTTCCACATGAGTCTCTTCCTTGCGGATAGCTGCCACCAGCTTAGAGCACCTCTTCTTCCCTTGGAAAGTGACTTCAGGTTCACCTAGAGCCTTCACTGTTACCGTCTTAGTCTTGCACTGTACACCGACATCCAATCAATGCCAATGATAACATCGACTCCCAGGATAGTCAGCTCGATCAGATCAATCCCAAAGATTCTATCCCCAATCACAATCTCGCAATCAGCATAGTACCGATCATTGGTTAGAGTTTCCCCTGATGGAGTAGCTACTGCTAAGATCTTGCCTGGAAAAATCTTCGGTTCCACTCCCAACACTTTAGCAAATTTAGGAGACACAAAAGTATGAGAGGATCCAGTATCGAACAGAACAACAGCTTTCATTCCATTCAAATAAAGTTCTCCTGTTACATAATACACACTCATTACGTAACAGTACACTTAATAAGCAGGAAAAAGAAATAATATAAACCCCTAGACATCAGCCCTCGTACAAGTGATGACATGATCAACCTCATTGGCATCAGCTTCCGTCAAGGCAAATACTCGCCCTGGTTGGTACGATATCTTCCCAGTCTGTTGCGTTGGTACATTGCGATTACCATTCAGTGGCTTGGGGCATTGAGATTGGTAATGTCCCGTCTCACCATAGTTGAAGTAAGTTACCGCAGGAGGTCTCACCACATTGTTCCCAGGTCCTCCAGCCACACTAACAGCATTCGCCCCTGTCGGTTTGAACCTTTGTGCAGATGGTTGTCCCTTGAAATTCTCAAAATTTGCGAGCCTCTTTCCAGACTGCCAGTTATTCCTCTAGTTCTGAACAACATGAAACTGCTCCATGTCTGCTTTCGTCGCTGCTGCTCTCTTGAACAACTTGTCGAACCTTCTGATACCAAGAGGTATCATCCGGGACCTCAAGCTCGGCCTCAAACCATGCTCGAACTTACGAGCCTTCTTAGCCTCATCCATCACTAGTTCAGGCGCATACCTAAAAAGCTGATTAAACTTGGTCTCGTACTCTCTCACTGACATGTCACCTTGTTGTAGTGACAGAAACTCCATAGCCTTCTTCTCTTGGACGTCGGAGGGGAAATAGTGACTGTAGAATTCTTCCAGAAATTCCTCCCAGCCGAGAACTATGCCTCCCATGGTCCTCTTCATCGACTGCCACCAAACAGCTGCATCTTTTTCAAGTTGTAGAGTCGCCAACTTCACCTTGCTGCCCTTAGGGGTCTCCAGCACTTCAAAGATTGTCTCCACTTGACGAATCAGTTGTCAGCCGCATCAGGGTCTGACTTCCCTTCGAATACAGGTGGTTTCATTCGTTTGAACGATTTCACTAGTTTAATCGCTTTGGGCACCGGATTCGCAGGTCCCCTTCCTTGGTTCTAATTCATGGCCACGGCGTTGAGCGTCTGATAGACCCTCGCAGGTTCCGTTTCCAGATCTAAACCTTCACCGTTTCTAGTTTCTCTTCTAGCCATATTCTGATGCAAAAGATCCATTAAATTTATACGACTTGGATTTAAATTACTTGCATTTCAATGAATTCTATATTTTATACATTCGAATTGAAAAACATTTCTTGACATCAGAATGAAAACAGTAGAAGCTAAAACAATCTAACTCCTACGGTTCCTCTTCGCTTCTTGAAGTTCTTCTCGTAGTTCATCAACTTCATCCTTCAGCACATCGGTCAGGTTCTTCCTCTTTTCAAGTTCCCATACACGGTGACTGAGAACGGAAAAGTCATCCTTGCGCTTTGCCAATTGCGCCTCCAACAATCCAACTCTCTCTCGCAGTGATTCAACCTGCCTCTGAAGAGAAGCCACAAGACTACTCGAAACTGGTCCCTCTTCTTCATCAGAAGAAGAATCATCAGACGAGTCAGGAGGTGGGGTAAACTCTCGAGATTCAGGCCACTCCGCTTCATCAGAATCTGCTTGCCCTGGGTAGTACTCTTCCTCGGAATCTGCTTGTCCAAGATGGTACTCTTCCTCGATGATATGCCAGTCGTCGTCGCCAGCCGGGTCGAAGTGATCAGCCATCTTAGAAATAGGGAGGAAGAAAACATAAATCATAGAGCAACACAAATGTAATTCACTTACATTTACATCTCTAGACTCAAAACACACTCTAATGTCCACTTCTAGGGTATCGTTCCTTATAAATTTGTACCAGTGTGAAACCGTGGCTCTGATACCACTCTGTAACGCCCCAAATCCTAAATACAACTGAATTCAAGAGTTCTACAGGATCTTTTCGTCTCATTCGGTATAATTTTACAAGGAATTAAAAACTTTTCACTTTGCATCAGAGTTACATGAGATTTTACACTTCACATTTTACAGCGGAAGCATATACATCAATAACTTACAAATAATGATAGCAGAAGCAAATACAATTTTATACAAAAGATGCAACAGTAAATAATCTTTGAGCATTGGTTCTCCCTTAACCTTTATCAAGCCAATTATCCTGCATATAAAACTGTGGGTACGTCAGTTTATTCAACCGACGATAACTATACATGGCCATCCTCTCTATGCCAGAAACAGTATAACGATTCTCATTTCTTAACAGATCACAAACTTGTTCACATATCAAATTAAAGTAAAGGGTCAATCTTAATGATGTCGTGTTATGATTATGCACTTAATCCTTAATGCAATTATTATATTAAATGACACTAGTGCGCACTTGTTCAGATTCTATGCATCCCATTCTACATAGGTCCGAGGGCAAGCCTCTTAATCGTTCTTCATCTTTGTAGGGTTCAATCCCTCGCCATAACTTAATCTACTACTGTAACTACGGTGAGTATCCTAGATGATCTATGAGTACAAGCTCGTGTACAGAAAACCTGGAGGGAAACCCCATGCCATGTCTTGACTCATCAAGCATGCATTCTGTGGCAATTCAGCCTCCTTCATGACACACGATCCTCTTGCAGTCACCAAACATTCTACAAGCGTGGCTAAAGTCCGATCATTACTGAGTTGTGTCCACGCCATGTCTTGACTCATCAAGCATGCATTCTGTGGCTCACACACTCGCACCGTAAATTCTAGTTCTCATACTTGTGTTTTCTCTCACTTTCATCACATCTCCACTATGCACTAATCCTTAGTTTTTATTAGAATCATGAACAAAATCAAAGCTCTAGAGTTAGCCTCTCCACTAAACCGGACTTATTCATTCATTCAACATGACCAACCTTGGTCTTTCATTTCAAATTTCATTTCATCTCTTTCCAAACGCCAGGGGAGACTTAGCTACTCTTTTGTTTCAATTCCAATTCACAATTTCCAATTTGAGCATTTCCAACTCATGAGTTCATTTGATAATCTCACAGATTTTCTTTATCATGTTCCTAGCTTTCATATTCATTTAATTCCCACAATTCAAATCAATGATTCACTTGATGTAAATTCACGCAAAGACAAATAGAGTTTACCAATATCAACCATAAGATTCACAATCTTTATCATAAACCAAATAAGATTTCTGATATATCGAAAGTATTCTGGACAGTCGACTTGGAGCCAGTCCAGTCGACTTGTTCAGTCAAATAAAGTTCTTCATAACTGCTCGGAGAGTCGACTGCTGCACATGGCCAGTCGGCTGTTCCGTAGTTTTCCATGTCTAAAATATCATTCACTTAACAGTCGACTGTCATTCAAATCAGTCGTCTGTTCTGGGTGATTTAACTGTACACTTTTCATGCTCAGTTCAGTCGACTGCTACATGCATTCGGTCAGCTGAACTGGTTAAATTTCAAATTAAGGAATCATCTTTCCCTTCTGTTCTTCAATTCACATACATCGCCTTGTCACATTACATTATATTCATACTAACATAAACATGTAATTTCTTATATGCTCACTAACATCACAACATATAAATTTCACATAACTAATGTTTTCTTTCCTCAAAGAAATGCTACGCATGCACTTTCATTTACTTGTCATTTACTTGTAGAGATGAATACTAATCTCAATTTAACACACTAGAACATCACATTAAAATACCTCGTTTCATGGAACTCTGAACTGTACATACTTTATTTCAATATACCAGTCGACTGTTTACATTACCGGTCGACTGTATGGGCTATTCCCAGTTCTCTAATTATCACTAGTTCTTTTTCATCCGTTCATGTCTCCTAAATTATATACAGTATGGAGGATATAGATTTAGCAATCATTCTATCACTTCAGTTTGTATACATGTACACAATTAAATCTTCTAATTTAGAAATCACGAGAAAAACATCTGCCTCTTACCAGTCGACTTGTCCACATGACGGTCGACTGTACAAGCCAATTACAGTCTTTTTAAAGTGTCATTACTTCAATATCAGTCCTTCACAACTTTCACAATAAGCATAACACAGAGCAATTTGATATATCTAAACTTACTTTTCATAAGCATGGTAAGAATCATTATTACCATAGCATAATTACTATATTAGAAGTCCTGAGAAACACCCACCTTATTGACGAAGTAAACGAATCCCGCGAAGCCTTCTAGTTTGATAATGTGACTTCTCCTCCTTGCTCCTTGCCACCGAAACCTTCTGAAGCAATGTCGACCTTCACCCTCAACTCACACTTAAAAATTGTATTTTTTTAAATTAGATTTCTCATGAAGAAGACAAAGGAGGGGGGTATTTATACTAAAATCTTGATGGAATGGAGGGCTAGGATCAAGTAATTGGTTATAGGATGGAGGGCTAAGATGAAACTAGGAGTTGCATTAACTACCCACAACCAAGTAACCACCAAGCATGATCTCCATTTGAAAATTTCAATTCCCTCTAAAAAGATCCAAACCGGCCACACGAGTGTGCCATTGCACGTGTACGTGTAGTGCACGTGCATGCAACTTGGTCTCCATTTTTGTACATTATATTTTGTATAAAAATAATCTTTAAATTGTATTCTACATTACAAATTTAAAATAAATTAACTCATGGGCTTTAGTTTTTTGGGCCAAAATAATAATTATAAAAACAATAATTGGATTGAATTTTTGGGCTTTAAGAAAAAGGTTTTTTGTTTAATTGAAAGAAGGGCTTTACATAAAAATAATTAAAAGCACATATATAAATATCTATACTCATCATAATGAAAATAATTGCCAAATATATTGCACGTGCATACTACGTGCAAAATAAAATAATTTTTCGTTAAATGAAAAATCGGGGCATTACAAGAACAATGGGGACGAATTTCCAGGCACGAACACTCGCGAACGAACGAACCCACAGCATAACTCATGAACAACAAACGCACACAAGAGAACCAACATACGCACACAAGATAGGGCAGTAGGGGGAAACGACGATGAGGATGATGGTGCTGACTGCTAGGGTGGTAGCGACGAGGAAGCACGGCGAGGGGTGACTATTCAGGGTTACAGGAGGAAGACAACAGCGCTGTCGATGCTGCTGTCGACGACAGGAGGTAGGGAGGGCGTGCTGCGGTCTGCCTGTGTCGGAGCTGGCATCGAGGGAGAGCGGCACAGCACAGGGAAGCACAGGGAGGCACTATAGTCACTGCTGGCATTGCCAGGGCTGTCGGCAATGAGGAGATAGGAAGGAGGGGCTGCCGAGGTGGCTGGTTCCGGCATCGAGAAGGGGCTGCAGCGTCGAGGGAGAGAGAGGGAGAGAAGGGAGGAGCACTGGGATAGGTTTCGGAGAGGAGCATAGGGTGAAGCTGACCAGGGGGTGGAGATGTGCAGTCGGGGGTTAGCTTTGTAACACCCTACAAAATTGGAAATGACAATTTTGCTTTCGTGTGTTACGCATGTGTATTTTGTACTGTTACGAGTAATACGCGTAACATGTTCACTACGTATTTTGGATTCCAAAAATTTATGCATTTCCTGTATTCTTAAAACCTCATTTGAGTCAATTCAAATATAATATTCTGATCTTTGTGTTTTTACGTGTTTTATACGTATTATTGATGCACGTATCGATTACGTATTTTTTCACCACTACGTGTAATATTTTCTATGTGTTTCAATTATTTATTTTATGTATTCGAATTCATTTTATAAACGGAAATTTATTTTCTCCTATTTTGATTAAAACACTTTTGTACATGTAATGCATGTGTTTTCTATATACGTAGTGATTACATTGTGTAATATATATATAAATTAATAAACATATTTTTCTTATATTGTATTTTGATTATATTTAACATTTGCCCATTGATAAAATCGAATTTCGTACTTTAATATTTTTACGTGCGACGTACGTATTTTTCATTGCACGTATTTGAGCGTATTTATTTTCAAAATCAATTTCGAAGTGTGTGTATGTTTAATTTATTTGTACATGAAAAACTATATTTTTTAATTAAACTAATTTTATATGCAATCTTATATATTATATGCATATATTTTAATTTAAATAAAAATAATTAATTTTATGAAGTGTGTGCAAGTGTAGAGCACGTGCACGTATTTGGGATGAAATGATAGGTCGATTGTTCTTTTGGATGGAGGGAGAACACAATTTTGATTTTAGAGAGTGGAGTTAGTGGTTTAAGTGGGGAGGTAGTTTTAATAACGACTCCTAAATTCTCTTATATAATTACCCCCTAACACACATCCTCCTTATCCTTCCTTCTTCATCTTCATGCTCTGCCCAAATCAAATCAGTCCATCAGCAAATCCAGAGCCATCCCCTGTTGCTTTCTCCATCCATTCACTAAGTATATGTGTGTGTGTGTGTGTGTGTGTGTGTATATATATATATATATATATATATATATATATATATATATATATATATGCCTATACCTACCTATACCCCTGCACTCTACTCCTTCCCCTCTTTCTTTCTTTCCTCTGTCAAATCTGAAAACAAACCCCATCAGCATGTCCCTTCTTTGCTTCTCCACTCAATCCCACCTTTATACATATTTATGTAGATGTGTACATATATAGGTATAGGAAGGAAATGCTTTCCTGTGCTTCCCTCTTTGCAGAAAAATCACCTCCATCAGCACTCTCTTTTGCTTTCTCCACCTACTCACCCCCATACATAATATTTCCTATTCTATATGTATACATATGTATATATAAATATGTATATATATACATAGGTAGATAGATATTTGCATACAAAAGTGAGATGGTGCTTCACTGTGCATGCCAAAAAGAATGAAGGAGATTATGTTGCTGGCCGAAATGGAATTGAGGCTTTTCCTTGTGCGCAGAATTCGAGGAGACAAATTGGAGTTCTCTTGGAGTTTATTTCTAGGAGTTCGATTGAGTACATCAAATTTTCTTGAGTGGGTGATTCTAAAATTCTTTCTAATTTAGGAGTGAAATTTGCATGCTAGTTAATGTAGAATTTAATTTATTAAATTTTGATTGGTATGTTAATTTGTAGATTGCATAATCTTGATATAATTGTGCAATGATGTGTGGAAATATTATTATGAGTCATATACTCTAGAACTCTTATTAATTAGAAAGAAAATATTCATTGTTGAAATGAAAAGAAATTATGCAAGGTAGAATATTTCCGATTATAGTCACAGTAATGCAATATGTATGAAAAATGATTTTTTTTATGCTAATGCGATAAAGTAATGTGGAATTAACCTCACTAGTATTTATTTTATGAGTGTAGGAGTTTTTATAAAAAGTTTTGTTGAAAAACAACATTTTATTTGCAACTTAATTATATGTGTGTTTTTAATACAATTTGGAAGGAAACTCTTATTGTATTGTCCAAAAAGAAAATTTTATAAAATTTTTGAATATAATATACTATACTGTATTACTTTGATGGAAATACATTCCGGAAAAGAATTAAGTTTTTGTATAAGTACAAGTTGATCGAATACAAAAAGAGCTTAGTTAATTAAGGGAAAAATTACATACAGTACGATATATACAAAAAGTATGTAACTATTTTTCTATACGGGTTAGTCACTAGAACCTACTATTCAGTGGGTGCATTTTAAGAGCATTACTGTAGCTCAGCGGAGCTAATGACTTGGGTTCCAGTCTCGCCAGAGACTTTGTTTTCCTAAAATCTGATTTTTACTCAAAACCCGAGAACCAAACTTAAGTATCAATTAAGTCCTTCATGTGACAACTAGTCATGGTGGTCATTCTTGTCTTTGGGTGCGCCTGAAGGCGGTTACTGTTCATTTGGTGGGGGTTTGTTTGGTCTGGGTTCGAACCGGACCTTGGCCATTTTGATTTTTCTTGATATATGGAATTTTAAGTAAAATAAAAATTGGGAGAAAATACTAATATTCTTCTAAAATTTTTTAGACTTTATAAAAACTATTTCTACAATATTTGGATATATTTTCTGAGAATTGAAAGGGGATTTTACATTAAAGAACTCGAGTTGATCGATTAAAAGAAATAGAAGTGATTTTTTATATTGAAAATTGTGACTCTTGCATAATTAAAGAGAGAAAATTTTGGATTGCAATTAGATTTTCTTCTTAATGAGATGTTATGATTATTAATACTTGATTGAGATTATTTGAATGTATGGAATGTTATGAATGATTAAATTGATAAAAGAAGTTGAATTGAATTATTTTATGTTATGAGTCTATGAAGAAATGTTTTTCTTTGAGAAAGAGATTTTGAATAAAGGAATTGAAATATTATTTTTGAGATTGAATATGAAATATTGTTGATCTCTAGAAAGAGATTGTTGTTGGAATCTAGAGACTAGGCGAGACCCTAGTGACCGACAGTTTTTATTTATAATTTTGAGAGCTAACCAGTGTGGATTGAGCATCTCTTGAGAAGTAGCCAGGTTGGATTGACTATCTCTTTTGTTTGGTTCAAGTCCGGTAGGATAAGCTAGCTCTAGGTTGTGATGATTTTCTTCTAAAACAAACTAAAAAAGTAAGGACTACACTATAGTGGAGATGTGATGAAAGTAAGAGAAAAATACAGGTATGAGGGCCTCGGATCTACGATGTGAGAGTGTTCACAGGCTGTCTACATGATGCGTCATGTCATGACGTGAATACTTCTCCGGAATTAATGGGACCGTGACGATGCTTGTGGGGTGCTTGGTGACTATGTAGTGCCATTGTCCCATGACGGAGGTGAATTGTCCATAGGCTGTCTACATGATGCATCATGTCATGACGTGGGATTTCCCTCCAGACTGTCTGGACATGGGCTCGTAACTCATAGAACATCTAAGATACTTACCTTAGTTACCGTAGTAGTTAAACTCATAACGAGGGAATCAACCCTACAAGATGAAGAACGATTAAGGGCTTTCCCTCGGACGTATGTAGTATGGGATGCATTGAATCCGAACAAGTGTGCATTAGTTTCATTTAATATAAATAACTATATTAAGGATTAAGTGCACAACACCCACGGCATCAATAGGATAGTCTCCCTTAGCTTTGTTTTGTGATCAAGTTTGTGATTATTAAAGTATTTAAGATTTGTTATACTTTTGGCATAGCGAAGATGGCCGTGTATAATACGTCGTCGGTTGTAAGCAATTGACGCGTACACAGTTTTACATGCAGGACTTGGAATTTACAAGAAGATATAAAGATGAATTTGATGCTGATGATCATTAATTGCTAAAGTTGTTACAATTGTACATTTATCAATGTTGTATTTTATTTACTCCGCTGCGTGCTGATGTAAAAGACTCTGTTGTAATAAAAGTTTTAAATTTCTTGTAAATTGTAAGAAGTGAAGTGTAAAGATCCTGTGGAACTCCGGATTCAGACTTATTTGGAATTCGGGGTATTACAGGCTTGGAGGTCGAAGAAGCACAGGGGATCAGGAGAGGTGGAGGTAGGGTTTCAGGGGCTGTCGACGTCTAGGGTTTGGAGTAACAGGGTAGATATATAGGTGGGTATATATATAGATAGGTGAGTAGATATATTAGGGTTTAGGGTTAGGGTGCACTGGGTAATTTGGGTAACAATGGGTAACGGGTATGGGTTTGAGTGTTATTAGGGTATAGGTTGGTAAAGGGTTAATAGGTAACAAATGGGTTATAGGGTTTTAATGGGTCCAAAAAGAAATTAGAATAGGATTTAAAATGAATGAATAAAATAGAACATGAACAGTTAATAATGGGGATAAAAAATACAAGCTCGATCAAACAGAGATGAAGTAATAGGAGACAATTGAATCAAGGAGATCAAATAAAAGACGACAGATCAAATAGATGAATATATTGAAAATGAAGATCCAATACACGGTCCCAAAAGAGATACAAGTTGAATAAAATACACAAAGGAAAATACACCCAAAAATACATAAAATGGAAAACAAGGGTTACATAAACTAAGTCTATGCATACCATTGACTAAGTAAGCACAACCAAAGTAATATGAGTTAACAGATAAAATATCTCCACCACTTATCATTGAAACTACCATGCCAGCATAATTCAGTAAGCTAATAGAAATTAAATTCTTTGCTAAAACATGAACATATTTAACATTATGCAAAATTAAATTTTTATCTGATGAAAGACTGAGATTTGTAGTTCCAACCTGGAACACCATGACTGATTCTCCATTCGCCATAGAGACGGACTCGTTTGCATCTTTGAGACCAGTTTGCTGGTTCTTATTATTTCAAGCATGTTATGTAGCCTCACAGTCCAACAACCAACTAGCAGTGGCACTGACCTTATCATCACCAACAACACAGATTATTGGTGGGTTCAGTGTTGCCCTCTAACAAGTTCACCTTTTCATTGTTAGGTTGTTCTCTTTTGGGTAGCTTACTTTCAGTAGCATGGTGACCCCACTTTCTACAGTTGTAGCACTTTCCTTTCTTTTTGACAATCTTTATAGTGACTTCCAACTTAGACGGTCCACCCTTGTTATTAAGCTTGTTCTTCTTAAACTTAGGAACATATTTGGTATTGGTTAGCACATTAGCGTGAGAAAGTTGTTTCTTAGCCAATTCCAAATTGATCCTAGTTCTAGTCTCATCTTCAACTTTAATACATCGTTTGAGTTGTGCAAGCTTAATTTGTTCCGGTAGTTTATACATTTCAGTCTTAAATGTAAGCCATGATGCAGGTAATTTAAAAATTATTCTTCCAGTAAGAAAAGCATCACACACAATGATATTTTCAGTTTTCAATTTAGCTACTAAGTTTCTAAGATCAGTTACCTGAAGGAGAATGACTTTCTCCTCTCTGAATTCAAAACTCATGAACTTATCAACCAAGTGAGTCTTAGAGACCTTCTCCTCCATTTTGAATTCATCCAGCAGATTATCCCATATTTCTTTAGCTGTTTTGTATTTCATGTATACATATGCTAACCGATCTGATATATTGTTCAACAAGAACTTCCTACACAAGTCCTCGTCTCTGATCTAAGTGGCATCATCCACATCTTCAGTACACTCATCATAGGTCATTTGACAAGGTATAGAAAATCTTCATAAATTTTATTCCATATTGTGCTTTCCTCTTCTAGCTATTGAATTCAGAACTACTAAACGCCTCTAGTTTAGGAACCTCATACGGATGGTCATGTTTTTCCATATAAAGAATAAACAATGACTTCCTAAAGTTTGAGAATATATTCTGAATTATTACTACACAAGTAATTTTGGAGAAAGAAGAGGACTGTGAATCTTCCAACTAATAACAAAATAAATAAATTAGGTAAATTGCACGAATCTTAAAGTTCAGAAATAACCAGATCTTGATGATGAGTTGAGAATGTTTTCAGATTTCAGCAAACACCAATATATGCCAATAAAGAGGTTTCTTTTTGGATCAGGTTTGCTGTGATTGGATTTGACACACAGATCCAAATAAAAACCAATGAAAGAGAAGAGGATGATGGGCCTGCTTGCAGGTCAGGGTTCGCTGCAATCGGGTCTGACACACAAGCCCAATTCACAGCAAAGTTGGGAGCCGGAGAGAGAGGTCGACTACGCACGTGCGACTGAGTGCGAGCAGCGACGTCGACGAAGTCTGCAGCTGGTTGACGGAGCAAGGGCGGGATCTGGTCGCGAACCCTGATCGACGCTCAAATCTGACGAACCGACAAACTAAGATCGACTGCGGGGTGCAACGACATCGACCACATACGGCGGCGATGGCGATGGTCGGTGACGGCGACTTCGACGGCTCTGGCGAGATCAATCAACCCCCTTAATTAATCTCACAAATTGATTTAATAATATCTCAAGAATGTTAAGTTTCTATGAGAAATAATCAAAGAGGAATTAGGGTTAATATCTAGATCTAAGTTGCTTGAGATATTTACCCTAGGTATCAAGATTGGAATACCTAGACTGCTATCAAAAGCCAGTATTTATAGAATAAATACTAGTTTGGGTATCGGGTTGTAAGCCCATAAACCTGCGTTCCAATATCCAATCAGTTGTACGTTCAATACACATGTTACTCATATGCACATGTAATATTTATATATAAAGAATATACCCATATATCTAACAGTTACCATATTGTGGATATACCTATGATATTGATATTTGTCATTTTTGAATGTTCTATATACTAATGTGTAATCTCAGTCTTTCTTTTCATTCCCTTGTTAATATATCCTAACTCTCATAGCAAAATCAAGAATATTTTTTATAAAGTTCACAACTAAGAAGTGAAAAACTAAGGGAAAGAAAGGAACACTAGCATTGAATAAGATCCATAATTTCCCATAAAATTGTACCTTTATAAGTTCAAATCCTTTTGATTTCTATAAATATCTGTAACTTTTTTCCCAAAATGACCTACTTTTTGAAAGTTTTTTCCAAACTGACCTACTATATTTAAAAATTCCCAAATTGACCTACTCGCTATCTCAAAAGGCGAGTTTGGTAAAAATCTCATTGCTTTTTGAGACAGCGAGGGTGAGGTTTGAGTTTTTTTAATTTCTCCCTGACCAAGACTCTCTATCTCAAAAAGAGAGTGGGTTTTTTTCAAACTCACTTTTTGAGATAGTGAGTGTCGTTTGGGAGTTTTTAATACCCAAACTCGCTGTTTCGACCTCACTCTCTCTTTCAACTCTCTATCTTCGACCTCGTATTGGCTATCTACCTCTTCAATCACCCACCTTTAGCTGGTCTCTGGAAATTTCTCAACTCCACAGTCGCTTTCTCAGAAAGCGATGTGGTTTTTCTTACACTTGCTTTTTCAGAAAGCGACTGTAGGCAAAATCATATCGCTTTCTGAGAAAGCGACTGTTGAGTTGATAAATTTCCAGATCTCTTAACTCTAAACTCGCTTTCTCAGAAAGTGAGGAGATTTAAACCAGGCTCGCTTTCTAAAAAAGCAAGTTTATGGAAAAAATTCCAATTCAAGCTGCATATGCAAATTCATTCACAATCTCTAACTTCATATCTACTCCAACATCTATGAATCCAAATTCATTCACAATCTCTAATCTTCCAATGATTTTGAAACAAATGGGAATTATCATAGTTCAAAATTAAACGCATATAAATTAGTAGAAAGTCCACATCACATAATACAATAACTATAAACTACTACAAAGTTGACAAAACAAACACAAATATATTGGAATTTGACATGGTTTAAATGTTTCAAGATCGGAGAGGGAAAAAAAACAAGCCTGGGGTATTAAAAACCCCCAAACAACACTCACTGTCTCAAAAAGCAAGTTTGGAAAAAACCTACTCGCTTTTTGAGATAGCGAGTCTTGGTCAAGGAGAAATAAAAAAACCCAAACCTCACTCTCTGTCTCAAAAAGCAATGGAATTTTTACCAGACTCGCTTTTTGAGACAGCGAGTAGGTCAGTTTGGGAATTGTTAAAAAAAGTAGGTCAGTTTAGGAAAAATTCAAAAATCTGATATCTTTATTTACTACTTGTAACGCCTTGCCCGTTCTACCCGTTTATTTATTACAAAGGATATATAAAGGCGTTTGTTGGATATTTGTAAAGATCCCTCGGTCTTAACTTGGGCATTTTTATTCTTCCAATCGAGAATAAAATTCAAAGATGGGTTGAACATAGGAGAATAAATTCATTGGCGGCGAATCACTTACAACACTTTTTTTTGTTTTTGGCTAATGTTTATATCATCTTCTTCCTACTTCAATCCTCGTTAAAAGTCTCAAAATGAAAGTAGGACATGAAAGAGACACCTAATAAGATAAAAAAATACTCTGTAGACTCTTAATAAGATCATAAATTCTCCATAAAATCGCCCAAGGTTTCTAGAGCGTAACTGGTGGACCCTAGCAATATGGGGCTGAGACGTGCGTTGTCTGAAACTGCCTTCTTGCCTTTTTTCTCTCTCTTGTAATGGTGTCTAATTCCCATTATTATGGGCTCTTCCTTTGAACCTTTGTTCAAAATACTGGAGAGAATTTGAAGGCAACTATCTAAAGTACAGATCATTTCAAAATGGACGTACAATGGATAAGGTGAATATTTAAATTACTAATAATCTACTAACTAGTTTTGGACTGCAAAACAACACAACTTTTAGATTTGTGTTGGGTCAACAGTCAAATTAAGTCCAACTACTCCAGCCCAAATAGTTCTTAAATATTTGGTTGAGTAACCCATTTATTATCCTGTTTAAGTCTCAACCAATTGTACATTGACCATATCCCAAAGTCTACACGACGAATCTCAATGACCCTATCTTATTGGTAGTATTAGAGTATAGTATGACAGAAAGAAATATACTTTATTGGATGATTATAACTGAATACAAGTCTCTTATATATAGGAGAATGATAATGGTAAAAATCACAGCGAATCAGGACCGTATGATTCCAGCACAGATCTTAAAGCTTCTAAAGGCAGATTAACAATAATGGACATCTTTAACAGGTCTCGGCATTCTTTAGGCTCATTAACAAGACATGGACCACTTTCAAGCCCATTAAAAATAATTGGGTCCACTAAAAGAGTCATCTAGCCTATAAGAGTTGTAAGTCAAATCACTTGTTCCCATTAAAAGAATAACCGATTCCATCTCTTAAAAGAGAGAATCTGCATAAGATAATAGATTCATATCAATCTCCTAACTATTTCTCAGGCCTATAAATACCCTCCATCCACCAGTCAGAAGGTAATCAAGAATTTCTCTCTCAAACTCTATTTCTTTCTCTGGTTCGGACTTGAGCATCAGAGGGTCTATTGCCGAGGCCATCCCCGACATTTCACGCTTTTCGCTGTAACACCCCGAAAAATTGTAAATGACAATTTTGCCCTCGTGTGTTACGCACGTGTATTTTGTATCATTACTCGTAGTATTTGTAACGTGTTTCACTACGTATTTTGGATTTCAAATATTTATTCATTTCCCGTATAATTTTATCCCATTAGAGTAAAAAATATTAAATTTCAATTTTTGAGTTTTTACGTCCTTTTTATGTATTTTTGATGCACGTATCGATTACATATTTCCACCACTACATGTAATATTTTCTATGTGTTACGATTATTTATTTTATGTATTCAAATTCGTTTTATAAATGGAAATTTATTTTTCTCCTATTTTGTTTAAAATACTTTTGTACGTGTAATGCACGTATTTTCTATGTATGTTGTGATTACATCGTGAAATATATAAAATTAATAAATATATTTTTCTTATGTTGTTTTCGATTATATTTTAATAATTTTCCATTGATAAAGTCGATTTCGCATTTTTGATAATTACGTGCGAAGTACGTGTTTTTCGGTGCACATATTTAAGCGTGTTCTTTTCAAGGTGAGATTCTGAAGTGTGTGTTTTATTTTATTTGTGCATGAAAATCTATAACTTTTTATTAAACTAACTTTTACTTAAACATTTACAATATATTATATACATATGTTTTTAATATGTGTATGAGTGAAGTGTGTGCTAGTGCAAGCACGTGCACGTGTGTATGCATGAAATTGGGGGGGGGACCGGTTGCTTTTTTGGTAGGAGGAAAAACAAGTTTTGAAAATTTTGAGAGTGGTGTTAATGTTGTTAGTTGTGAGAGTTGTTATTCTAACTGCCCTATTACTCTTTGTATAATACCCCTACCCCTACACCTTTCTCCATCATCTCCTTTCCTTCTCTTTCCTTCTCCTCTGTCAGATCCGAAGCCCTTCTCTGTTCAATCCGAAATCAAACCAATCCGGCATCTCGCTTTGATTTCTCCACTCACACCTAATACATATATATATGTATATATGTACCTACATTTCCCTATGCTTCTTTGTCCGTCTCTGCCGAAATCCCATCCAGCATTCACCCTACTGTTTCTCCACCTACTTTGCTTTCCCACCTACTTACCGTTATATATATATATATATATATATATATATATATATATATATATGGGTAGATATATACATTGTAATGAAATGAGTAGGAGATGTACTTCATCACTGTGCATGCCGAAATGAGATGGGATGGTGTTGTTCTTGTGCTGACCGAAAGGGAGCTTGATGACTTGGAGTCCTTGTGCACGGATTTTGAGGAGGACAACAGCGAAGTTCTCTTGGAGTTATTTTTAGGAGTCCAATTGAGTACATCACAATTTGGGTGGGTGATTTCTCAAGCTTCTACTTTAGATATCTTGCTAGGGATTGGGTTGATGAAATTGTTAAGAAAAACTAATTAGATAGGCCATGTGTTTGTTTAAATAGAGATAAATTATAAATGAAGTGAATGCTTGATGAATTGATTGATAGTTGATAAAAATTGTGATTACTACATTAGAAATTATCATGTTGGCATGAAATATGTGTTTTGAGCCATGCTAAATTGAGAAAATTGTGCTTATGAAATGATTAGTTGATTAAGTGAACCATTGAAATTGTATTGTCTAAATTAATGTAACACTAGTGTGGGAAAAAGGAAATTTTTGTTCTAGAAATGTTGTAGAATAACAACAAGTAAGAGAATAGTCTTTTGTGAAAATTGTGGTGATAAATTATGTAGGAATCATGATTGCTTTTAATGTCGAAATTGTGGACATAGAACATAAAGTAGAAATAAGAAATCATGTTTTTATGTCAAATAACGATTCTTAAATTACTGTTTTACTGCAAATTCCTATTACTTATAATCTGAAAGTTTTGGACACAAATAGAGAAGAAAAGAATTAAAAAGACTTGAATTATGAAAAATTAGTAACAAATAGAGAGTTGAATCATAAACAACTCAATACTTTTCAAGTCGGGTTAGTCACTTGGACTTATTGGTCTTCGGGTGCACGACAGAGCACACTGTAGCGCTGGTTTGGTCTTTGGTTGTGGGTTCGAAACTGGACAGAACCCCTTTTATTTTATTTCCTTTTTAAAAAAAATCTGAATAAACAAAAGTCGACTTATATGGACTCTAGCCTATTTCATGTCGCTTCGGCGCTTGGACTTCTTGGTCTTCGGTGGCGCCACAAAGCGCTACTGAAGCACTGACTTGGTCTCGGGTCCTGGGTTCGAAACCTGACCTGGGCTAATTAAAACCTTTTTTTTTCAATTTTTTTTAATATATTCAAGAGTTTTAATGGATTTAACATATTTAGAAAAAACTATTACAACTATTATAAAAATATGTACACTTCATGGAAATTTTTCTACAATATTTGGCCTATTAAAATAAGATTTAGAAGCAAAAATTGAAGTGAAGCAATTAAATGAATTCCATAAAATTGAAGTTTTGTGTAAATAAAAAGTAACAATTATTTTTTGATTAAATTCTATGTAAATTCTAAAATAAGATTTTTAGTATGGGAAAATAAAGTGTGATTAATTATGGATTTTGTTCTTTGAAATTGTGCAAATTTATGCATGGAAAAGTTAAATAAAGATAAGTGTGACTTAGAACTTAATAATGAAAGAATGATACTATGAGAATAAGAGAAATTGTGTAAAAGATAAATTATGAATGTGATAAGATGAAAAATGAATTTATCGTTTTATGCATGAAATTGTACATGAAAAAGAAATAGAAGATCAGGTCGAATTATGAGAAAGATTTTATGACTGTGAATACTCAATTCTATGAACATGAAATGAGATTAAAGACTAGAGTGTAGCTAAGCCTTATACGAGCACTGAATAAATTCTTTTGAGATAAGATTTAAAATGAAAAGTCCAAGTTTAGGTCGTACTGTTGAATTGATGGTTAAGACCGATATAGAGGGATTGCTAACTCTAGGGTGTTGATTTTATTCATGATTCAAATAATTAAGGATTAGATACATAGTGAAGAAAACATGAGTATGAGGACCTCGGAGCTACGATGTGAGAGTATTCACAGGCTGTCTACATGATGCGTCATGTCATGATATGGATATATCTCTAGGATATCGTACCACAGGCGACGCTTGTGGGGTGTTTGGTGACTACGGGTGGTACTATTGTCCCATGACGGAGGCTGAATTGTCCATAGGTTCTACACGATGCGTCGTGTCATTGCATGAGATTTCCCTCCAGGCTGTCTGGACATGGGATCCTAACTCATAGAACATCTAGAATACTTACCGTAGTTACCGTAGTAGTTTAAGTCATGACGAGGGATCCAACCCTACAAGATGAAGAACGATTAAGGGCTTACCCTCAGACTTATGTAGTATGGGATGCATAGAATCTGAACAAGTGTGCATTAGTGTCATGTAACATAAATAATTGCATTAAGGACTAAGTGCACATTCACACACGACACCAATAGGATAGTCCCCGTAGCTTTGTTTTGTGACAAGTGTATGCTTTCTAAGTAAGAAAAATTGATGTATTATATCCTAGCGTCAGTTGAATGAATTGACGTGCCCACAGTTTCTATACTGGATAAAGTGAATGAAAAATGCTAAAGAGGAATTGATGCTTAAAGAGTTATTCATGTAACATCCCGTATTTTTAGTTTAATTTAAAAAATGCATTTTTCAATTTTTTGCACGTATGATGCACGTGCTAATTTTTTCTTACTCTCATTTACTATTTTAGCATGCATGAGTCTTTTTATTTTTATTTAGCCTTTTTTTAAACCCATGGACGTAGAATGGACTCTAGCCCACTAGACTAATTAATTAATTAATTAAAAAACAAGCCCTATGAGACAAGCCCATTAATTAAATCCTATTTTAGTTTTGCATGGACTCACACATGACATGTAACAACTTTTAATACACATTTTGGAATCATAGAAATTGTATTTATTTTTGTGTATGTGTGCACATGCACGTGTAGATGGAGAGGAGAGTGGCCGGTTTTGGGTAGTGGAAGAAAGAAGGGTTGGGGGTTATGGGGGTTAGGGTTTTGAAGAGGTAGAGAAGTGAAGAGTTGGGGGTTATGGGAGTTAGGGTAGTGAAGAGGTGGAGAATTAAGTGAGAAATTATTAGGTAAAGAAATTTGCAATTTAGACCTTCACTTTGTTCTATAAATACCATTGTTTTCTTCGTCACTTTTCACACCTAAACTAAACAAATTAAAGAGAGAAAAAAGAGAGAGAGAAAGAGAGTGTTCTTGTGCATTGGAGGCTTGTTGGAGATCTCTTACTAGGATGAGAAGGACTAGGAGTTGCTTTGTTGGAGCTAGGAGCTAGGAGTTGTGTTCCATCATTCCTGGTTGTTTATTCTTCATAAGAGGTGGGTGGTCTTTATACTTTCTAATTTATAGGTTGAGCATGCTAGAATATGACATTAGTAATGTACAACAAACAGATGTGATGTGGGAAAATTTGTGTGCTCTAAATATAAGATTTGCATTCTAGAAAAGAATTAATGAGTAGTAAAGATAATGTTGATGTGATAATTAGAGAACAAATCCATGCTTTTATGTGTGATATGAATTGTAGAAATTTTGATATGACTAAAGAAACAATTGTCATCTTGTTATTTAGAAATGAGAAAAAGAAATAATGAGTTTGCCTTAAACTAATTTGCATGTTAATTTACCAATGAAGAAAGATAAAATTGTAGGAACACTTGTTGAGATTTCCCTTATGATAAAAATGAATTTTTTTTGTGAAATTGAATTGATACACATAGAATCATTTTTAATTATTTGCAAGATATACAATATGTTTTTTTTTATTATTAAAATGAAGTAATGAAACTTATGTTCATTAAAGATAAGGAGATAATTTGAAATGTAGATACAATGTTTAGAGCACAGGTTTGGAAATTCGTGAATCGTTGTTTTCAAGAAAAATAAGTTAGAATAAGAAAATTACAGTTCATTAAAAAGATTGGATCGATCATATGTCGAGTTTTGTGAAAAATAACTAATTTCAGATCGTTATGAACAAAATTACAGTAGCGTGATTCCTAATCAGTAATCACACTTGGACCTATTGGTTAGCCAGTGCACCACAGAGCGCTACTGTGCTTGTAGGAGGTCTTGGGTTCGAAACTTGTTAAACACATTTTATTTTGTTATCATTTAATTAAATGCCAGACAGAAAGTTAGCATATGGGGATATTGAGTTAGCCTTATGACAACTAAGCCACTTGGGCTTAGTGGTCGTCGGTGTAGGCTTTGGGCGATTCACAGAGTGGGGCGGGGGGAGCTTTGTACGAAACCTGATGGCTTCAACATATTTTTTGGGTTTTGTTTTAATCCAAAGGAGAGTTTAAATGCAAATAAAAATTTGGGAAAAATTCTAGGTGGCGTTTGGGCAGACCATATGCCAAACAAATACATTTCCAAAGAGCTAAGGTATACCTATCCATCTTCATATCTCTTCACATTATAAAATCAGTTTTTTCTTCTTTTTTTTTGTAAAAATTTTTTTTTTGTGATCATAACACATTATAAAGTCAGTTATGCTGCTGAACTCAGCTTGCACTCTAAGAATGCTTACGTAAATGCCTCATACCCAGTTGAGGTTAAAGCTCAAATTATTACATTTTAATCGTTAATATGTATATAGAGGTGAATCTTCGATTGCGAACGGATTTGGTGTGAATTGACGTACGGACCACTGTTTCCGCTATTGGGGAAAGCGGGAATAGTGGTTCGCATGCCAGTTCGCACCCAAAACTCGTTCGCAACCAAAGGGCCCCCGTATATATATATTGATATGGCTAAAAATAGGGTTAAATCGGAACCATCCAAATTGGGTGCGAATCTTAAAGCTCGGGGGTAAAATGGTAATTTCACCTACAGGCGGGTTTGAAATTGGTACTGGGTCTTTTCTCCAAAGACCCAATAGCCCATGAATGGACCCGCCTTAACTGGGTGCGATTTCTTACCCGCAAAGAACTCGGTCCAGCTAGGTAGAATTAGGGTTTATGATTGTACCTAATCAATGGTCTTGATTCACTTCTATTCATTCACTGGGAAGTAGGGATTTGATCCTATCCAGAAACTGGTCCCTAAGGCGGCTATAAATACCCCCCATCCCCCACTATTAAGAGGTAATCAATCTTTTGCTAGTAAAAGCTCATTCATAATCTTTCTGATTACTGACTTGAGCGTCGGAGGGTGCGTCGCCGGGGATCAACCCCGGTGTATCGCACTTTTTGCAGGTTAACGGTGGGAGATAATGGTAAAACTCCGGCGGAAAGGTTTCAGGTTTGACTATTCAACATCCCAAGAACCCACAAATTCTACCTATTTGCCCCCGCACCAGATTTAGCCGGCAACAGATAGGCGCCGTCTGTGGGAAACCACGAATTGCAATCCTTCCTCTTCCCATGGTTAAGATCACCTCCAGCCATGCATCTCCGAAAACTGAGATCCAAAGGGTCCAACCATGGACCCACTCCTCCTCAACCACAACAGGAGGTCCTCCTCCAAACCGTCCAGCAGCAGGGGCAACTTCCCTCCTCAGCCTGATTAGCCCCTGTAGCAGGAGCAACCTCCTCTTCAGAACCTTCAATCCCAAAGGGCTCCGCTCGGGCCCCAGAATGTCGGTGCAGGGGCCTCTCGTCCCAACCCTCAGAAGCAACCTTCTCATCGAGACCGCATCTCTGTACACAACCCTTCTACCGATTCAATGGCATCTCACAACCCCCGGCCTTCCGAAGACCTCCGCAATACCCTCCTCAACCGGCAGAAAGAAGAGGACCTTCGCCACCGTTTGTATGAAAGGCGGGCCCGTAAGGGACCCTCCCGCCCGGAATGTCCAAATGAGCGATCCCCACGTCGCCGCGACCACAGGAGGTCCCCTCCTCGCAGGGGGCGGATAGAGTCCCCTGAGTACCATCGAAGAAGGCATCGTTCCCCCGCTGGTTGGCAGCCCCCGAGGGACGATAACAGACCTATCACCTGAGCCGAATTCCAACAATTCAAGCCACAATCTTGCAAGCCCTCAACCTCCAACCAAATAACAACAACAATGCTCAAAGGGTCCCCACTCCTCCTCTAGTCCAAAGTCCTTGCCATCGGTCCCTAACTCCTCCTCAAGCACCGAGCTACCACCTTCATATCCTTAGTCCTCGCCATTCATTGAGCTACCGTCGCCGTAGCCCTCGCTCCCCTTCGTACGAAGACGAGTCTAGAGACTCATATGGCTACCTTCGGAGGGATGATGCTGTCCATCATCGTATCCAAAAGATGGAGAGACGCCTCGACCAACTAGATAGGGAAGAAGAGCTGAGAGGAAGGACCCTCCGTCCAAGCTGACCTCCCTTCTCTCGAACAATCATGGAGGCACCTGTTCCAATAGGCTTCAAGCCCCCGCAGTTTGAGACTTACTCTGGGGAGTCAGACCCCGTGGACCACATCGAGAGCTTCAAGACCCTCATGTTGATCCACCAAGCTTCTGATGCTCTACTGTGCAAAACCTTCCCAGCTACTCTCAAGGGTCCGGCCCGAGAATGGTACTGTCATCTTGTCCCATCCTTCATATTCTCCTTCGAACAATTTGAGACCCTCTTCGTCACCCACTTCGTGAGTAGCCGCCGCAGCGAGAAGACTAGTATTTCGCTACTCTACCTCAGTCAGAAGAAGGGTGAGAAGCTGAGAGATTATGTGAAGCGGTTTACCACGGAAGCTAGGTCCATTGCCTCCCTCAACCAATCGGTCACCACTGTAGCCTTCCAGTCAAACGTCCTCAACTCAAGCCTTCGGTCCTCCCTAGCAAAGAAGCCTCCGCAAAACTTCTCCGACCTCCTTCTCAGAAGCGAGAAGTATATCCGGGCTGAGGAAGCTGAACATCACCCCACTTTTTAGGGGTCTTCATCCGGGACCAAGAGAAAGGCAGCTGAAGAAGAGGGAGCTAAGAAGCTCTAGAAGGACAACGGGGCCAACGCCGCCCGCCTTCCAAATTTGAGAAGTTTACCTCTCTTAATGCCAACATTTATACTATCCTCATGGAGGTCGAGAAGGTAGGAATTCTGCCTCCTGCCCCTGATGATTAATACCCCCGGCAAGAAGAGGGACAAGAAAAAGTGGTGCCGATATCATCGAGACCACGGCCACGACACCAACGACTTGTCGGTCCCTGAAGAATGAAATTGAGGCCCTCATCCAGAGAGGGCAGCTGTCTAAGTTTGTGAGAAAGGACCGAATTGATCTTCCTCCACCCCCGAGGGAGGCGAACAAACATCCCGAAAGGCGCGACGAGACTCCTGAGTTTGAAAAGGAATGCATCTTGCATCTCATTCATGGAGGTCCCATGGGAGGAACCTCTAACTCTTCCCGGAAGGCTTTCATACGAGAAGTCAATTCGGTTCATGGCATACCCCCTCCCAAAGGCCTCGGAGTCCCAGTCACTTTCTCAGATGAAGACCTGGAGGGAGTTCGAACCCCCCATTGCGATGCATTAGTAATCAACCTCCACATGGCCAACTTCAAAGTGGAGAGGATTTTCGGTGGACAATGGTAGCTCTGTCAACATCCTCTTCCTGGCGGCCTTCTGAAGACTCAAGTTATCGCGGGACAGGCTCAAACCCGCTGCCTACATGCTTCATGGGTTCACGGGAGTGCCAGTGACTATCGAAGGGGTAATAATCCTCGACGTAACTGCTGGCAAAACTCCTACTACCCGGACAGAGACAATGGATTTCATGGTAGTCGACATCCCAGCTGCTTACAATGTGATTCTAGGCCGACCTGGCCTAGCTGCTTTAGAAGCTGTCCCGTCGGCTTATCATCTTAAAATGAAGTTCCCCACCAAGTCAGGTGTAGGGAAAGTAAGGGGATAGTCAAGAGATGGCCCGCAAGTGTTACATGACCTCCACCGGGAGACTTGTCCTCTCCCTCGAGACTCTTGAGATTCCCCAGGGGAATGCCCAACCTATGTCCGAACCTGTGGACGAGGTAGAGGAAGTGCGCTTTTCTGAGCAAGATCTAAACCTGCAAGTTCTTCATTAGTAAGACCCTCCCCTCTGCCCTCTATTCCGACATAGTCCAATGCATCAGGAAGAACCATGACCTCTTCACCTGGTCGGCTACCGATATGCCAGGAATTTCTGAGGAGCTCCTCGTCCACCACCTAAGCGTTACTCCGGGGTCCAAACCGGTCCAGCAAAAGAGGCGCAAATTTGCCCCCGAGCGCCAGGAAGCCATAAAGGAAGAAATGGACAAGCTTCTCAAAGACCGGTTCATACAAGAAGCCAACTTTCCCGAATGGCTCTCTAATTTTGTTATGGTTAAGAAGGCCAACGGAAGTTGGAGAATTTGCATCGACTTCACAGACCTGAACAAAGCCTGCCCTAAAGATCCATTCCCTCTCCCCAGCATCGACACCTTGATCGATGCTACTTCGGGCCATGAGTTGCTAAGCTTCATGGATGCCTTCTCCGGATATAACCAGATCAGAATGTTCCGCTCGGAAATCCTGAAGACCTCATTCGTCACCGATCAAGGACTCTATTACTACAGGGTAATGCCCTTCGGGCTGAAAAATGTCGGTGCAACCTACCAGCGCCTCGTCAATAAGGCCTTCCAGAATTAGATCGGCCAAAACATGGAAGTGTATGTTGATGATATGCTAGTTAAAAGCATCCATGGGGACGACCATGTTGCCGATCTCCAAGAAGCATTCGATGTGTTGAGGAAGCATGATATGAGGCTCAACCCGAACAAGTGTGCGTTCGGAGTCTCGTTGGGAAAGTTCCTAGGCTTCATGGTCAGCCAAAGAAGAATCGAAGCCAATCCAGAGAAGATCAAGGCCACACTGGACATGGCACCCCCTATAAGTGTGAAAGAGGTTCAGAAGCTCACGGGGCGCCTCGCGGCCATAGGGCGCTTCCTGTCTAAGTCGGGAGAAAAGTGTCTTCCTTTCTTCAAGGCCCTCAGGGGGGCTAAGGGCTTCGAATGGGGTCAACAGCAGCAAGAATCGTTCGATCAGCTAAAGGCCTATCTGGTCAATCTCCTTCTCCTTAGCAAGCCTATCCCCGGGGAAACACTCTAGCTCTACCTAGCTACCTCCGAGCAAACCCTCAGCGCCTGTTCTAGTGAGGGAAGAAGACAAGGCTCAGAAGCCTATCTATTACGTGAGCAAGGTACTTCGGGATGCAGAGCTCCGCTATCCACGATTGGAGAAGATAGCATATGCCTTGGTTATGGCAGCCAGGAAGCTCCGCCCTTACTTCCAATCCCACTCGGTGATCGTTCTTACCGACCAGCTGCTTAAGCAAGTCCTACACAAACCCGAGACCTCAAGGCCGTCTGATGAAATGGTCGATCGAGCTGAGTCAGCATGACATATCTTACTAGCCTCGGACCGCAATCAAGGCTCAAGCCTTAGCTGAATTTATTGTTGAGAGCACCATCCCAGAGATCAGTCAAGCAACGAACGGGCCTCCTATTTGGACAGTATATGTAGACGGGTCCTCTTGCTCCGAAGGGAGCAGCGCCGGGTTCATTCTAGCAGGCCCAGATGACTTTGTTCTCTAATACTCCCTCTGCATCAACTTTAAGGCCTCCAACAACGAAGCTGAATATGAAGCCCTTATAGCTGGCCTAGGTATGGCGCACAAAGCAGGGGCACACGCCTCCGAATATACAGTGACTCGCAGCTGGTCGTGAATCAAGTCTTAGGAGAGTATGAGGCGCGAGACGACCGAATGGCTAAGTACCTTGCCAAGGTCCAAAGTCTCATGGCTTCATTCGAAGAGGCACAAATTCAGCGAATCCCCAGAGAAGAAAATTCCCAAGTAGATGCCGTCTCCAAACTGGCCTCTTCCTCCCTCCAAGGTCTCGAGCAGACCGTCCTCATCGAAGTACTCCTAAGACCGAGCATAGAAGAAAAAGCCCCCGACTCGATGGAGTCGTTGCCCGTCCAACTCCGGAACAACTGGATGAAGCCTTTGATAGAATTCCTCAGGGACGGGTTCCTTCCCGAAGACCCTAAAGAAGCCCATCGAACCCGAACGAGAGCAGAGTGGTACACCCTTGTTTAAGGAGTCTTGTACAAATGCTCCTACATCCAAGTAGATGGCAGACCCTACTTGAGGTGCCTTTCCCCGGAAGAAGCCTTGTGTGCCTTGCAATAACTCCACAAAGGCATAGGCGGAGCACATTCAGGGTCCAGGTCCCTCTCCAGGAAAGTTCTGAACTACGAGTATTTTTGGCCTACCATACTTCGAGATGCTGAGCAACACGTCCGGCAATGCGGCCCTTGTCAGCAGTTTTCCAACATCCGTCGCCTACCCCAAGCGCAACTCACCTCTCTCTCAAGCCCGATTCCCTTCGCAATGTGGGGGATGGACTTGTTAGGCCCGTTCCCACCAGCTCCAGGCAAGCTCAAATTCCTAGTCGTGGCAATCGACTATTTCTCCAAGTGGATCGAGGCCGAGCCAATGGCTACCATTACTGAGAACAAAGTGCTGCAGTTCTTCTGGAAAAATGTAATTTGTCGGTTTGGCGTACCTCGGGTCCTAATAACAGATAATGGAACACAGTTTATAGGGGCAACATTCCGATCTTTGTGTGAAAACCTTGGCATTCAGCAATGCTTTTCCTCCGTCTCCCATCCTCAGTAAAATGGCCAAGTAGAGAACGCCAACAGGCAGATCCTCTCCGGGATCAAGAAGAGACTAGATAAGTTGGCCAGGGGCTTATGGGCGGAACAACTTCCAAACGTATTGTGGAACTACCGCACTACGAAACAGTTCCCCACAGGAGAGTCGCCCTTCAATCTCACCTATGGGTTCGAAGTTGTAATCCCCTTAGAGGTTGATCTGCCATCTCCTCGCCTTATTGCCTATGATGAAGAGCAGAACGCCAGAGAACTCCGAGCGAATTTGGACCTGATTGATGAGCTCCGTGAAAGAGCTTCTATTCACCAGCAAAATTATCGGAGAAGGATTGAGCAGGCCTACAACAAAAGGATTCGTCCCACAGATCTCAAGGAAGGGGACTTGGTCCTCAGAAAGCTAGCTATCTCGTTCCCTAGTCAAAAGAGTAAGCTAGCTCCGAATTGGGAAGGACCGTACAAAGTTTCCAAAGTAGTCCGTCCCGGAGCGTATCGTCTAGAGGACCTTGAAGGCAGAGAAATACCCGGAACTTGGAATGCCGACCATTTACTGAAGTACCAAAAGAGCGCCTGAACGCCTCTCCCAGTACCTTCAATTGTCGAGCCATTCCTATCATTATATTTGTATTTGCTTCTTTACTTTCTCATTGTAATAACGGCTTGCAACTTAGAAGCAGCCGATTAGCAGTTATCAATAAAGAACTTCTTTTCTGCCCTATTTTCCTTGTGATTATTTGTATCTCTCTATTTAAGGCCTTTTATCACTCTTACTCAAACGACGTGTTCGGAGTCTAAAACTTAGCTCGATTCCGCTTTGCAAGCTCGCTCTTAAACGAGCTAAAAGTGGTTCGCCATTCAGAATTGCTCCCACGACTTTTGAAACTTACTCAAATGACGTGTTCGGAGTCCAAAACTTGCCTTGATTCTGCTTCGCAGGCTTGCTCTTAAGCGAGCTAGAAGTGGTTCGCCATTCGGAACTGCTCCCATAACTTTTGAAACTTACTCGAACGACGTGTTCGGTGTCCAAAACTTGGCTCGATTCCGCTTTGCAGGCTCGCTCTTAAGCGAGCAAGAAGTGGTTCGCAATTCGGAACTGCTCCCACAACCATTGAAATTTACTCGAACGACGTGTTTAGAGTCCAAAACTTGGCTCGATTCCGCTTCGCAGGCTTGCTCGTAAGCTATCTAGAAGTGGTTCGCCATTCGGAACTACTCCCACGACCGTTGAAATTTGCTCTAACGACGCGATTGGAATCCGGACCACTCGACTGAGTAACTGACGAAATTTCTACAACTATACTAGACATGGGAGAAGAATACTTGGAGTGCTTGAACGAATGCCCCATCGCTTCGCTTAGCTAGGTAACTGATGAAGATATTCAGGCATAAATTTCCGAGCGACTGACGATCCGAGCTGCGTATTAGAGAAAAACAACTTTCTCCCCAAAATTCGTGCAAGATCTCGATCAGACGGCTCACATCACGCCACGCCCACAAAATGAAAAGATAGCATTTTCTCGTGATCTGAACCTCTAACCTCGTGATCTATGCTATGATGAGCGGCACAGATTGGGTCACGACCACAAAATGATAAGATAGAATTTCCTCGAGATCCACACCATTTTTTACACCGAGACCCACGCGAAACCTTCAGATAGACACCTCAGATAGGGTTGCGTTCCTCGGAGCTCAAGGGTTGGCAAGACCCCACTTCTACTCCTCGCTCGTAAGCAAGCAAGAAATGGTCCGCCCTTTAGAAACACTCTTACAACCACAGAAGATCCACTCAACACGCCAACGCAAACACAAAGGAGTGAAACAAGCTTTCACTTTTATAAAAGTTTAAAGTTCGAAGAAACTCAAATTACAAAATCAGCCACTCTTATCTACGACGAGCTACAAGGTCCGAAAAGCTAAAATTACAAGACTACTTCAACGACTCTTAGGAACAGGGATGTTCCTCTTGAGAGACCGGCAGGGATAGTGTCCACCTTGTCGTTGCGATCCCGCACTCGTTGAGGTCCCTAGCCCAGCAAGCTTAGTCGTATCTCTCAACGTTGCGCCGGCTGAGGCTTCGCTCGACGAGATAGCCACCCCATTTTGGGCATCACCTAGACTTTGTCGAGATGCAGGCAAGCGAGTCACAAGCTCATAGAACGAAACCCCTCGCTCGCTCTCTTCCCGGGTACACGAAGTGCTTCTGATGTTGATTGGTCCCGATCGGGGTTTTAGGCGAGCAACCTTCCCCTCTAGCTCGACGATGCGTTGCTTCAGAAAATCGTCCTTCACGGCTATCTTGAAGCTAGGTAGCCGAGCAGAACCTTCGGCGTCGGAGCTGTTGGTGATGATTCGACGGAGATGGGTAACTTCAATGCTCTTATCGATCGTAACCCTCTTCAACTCGTCGACCTCCGCTGTCAACTCGTCCCGCTCGACCATCAACTTACCCACCGTAGCTGCTAGCTCATCTTCCTCCACCAAAAGCTCCTCTTCTGCTATCTTCAAGTGGTGAACCTCAGCCAGCAGTTCGCCCTTCTCCTCCGTAACGTCGAATAGCATCTTCCGAAGCAACTCCACCTCGCCTTCACGACGAACCTCTCGAGCTCATTTCCGTAGTTGTTTCAACTCGAAAAGATACTCTCTCAGCATTGCCTTGAGATGCCCTAGCTCCAACTCGCTTTTAAAAAGACACTCTCGACTGCGGGAGAAAGCCAGCTTCGTTGCTTTCAAGTCAGCACGAAGACGAGAGGCTCCGGCTACTAGACTCGACTCGACAACCTGGAAAGCGAAAACATATCAACACAGAACGAAGGGTGTTTTCGACACTTAGCAAAATTTTCAAGGTGGTCACAACATTTGAGTTCTCAACACAGAGCAAAAGGTGTTCTCGACACTTAGAAAAAAAATTTCAATAACAAGACGTCCACAACACAACACTTGAAATCTCAAACACTTGGCCAAAATCTCAAAAAGTCAGTCGTTTCATTAAAATTCAAAATGTACACAAGTGCGGTGCCAGTCCGCAGTTCGGCGTTACAACGAAACAAAAGAAACAAAAATAACAAGAAAAGAGGTGACTAAGTCAAGGGGCCACCTCATGGGGCTGCTCTGAGGCGTCATCGCTCGGCACATGGACGATCGCTCTTTCAGTGTTCCCCTCGTCCTCGGCACCATCCTCGGCATCACCGCCCTCTGGCTCGGGCTCGAGCTCCACCAGCGGAATCTGCTCCTCGCCGTCCACGGGGTTGTAGAAGTAGTATGAAGAGCTTTCAAAGCTAGGGACACGTGCCGCCACATTCTGCAGTGCTTGGGCGTAAGCCTCCTCCATGTTTGCCATCATGTGGGCTTCGGCCTCGTCCCCGAACGGCCTGCTCAGCCTCCGCTACCTTCATCGCCTGGCCATCCAGCGCCTCTTCGGACGCCTTCAGGGCCGTGGCCAACTCCTCTTCGAGGCGAGCCTTCTCTTTCTCTAGTGCCTCAACCTTGGCAGTCTCGGCTGCGGAGTTCTTCAACGCCATCGGCGAGCTTCATCTCGAGGGTCCCTACCTCGGCCGCGCGCGAAGTCGAGAGTTGTTGCTCGGCCTCGAACAGCTTGACCGCTTTGGTGTGCTCCGACCTCTCCCGATCATTCGCCAATTTCATCTCCTTCTCTTGCTCGGCAAACTGCTCGAGCATGTGGCTGAAGTGGCAGAGGGTTTGCGAGCAAAACGAAGGGAAAGAGACGATTAGAAACGAACGAAAAAACTTGGAAAATTTTCAACTTGTTATCATATCTCATACTCACCGACATAGTGTTCCGAGCGATCTGTAGGGCGTCGTTCGCCCACAGAGCCGGCCTTCATCGCGGCACCGTCCTTCGGGGTCGGCAGGTGCTTCACCACCTGCATGCAGATTCCCCCATCACCGAGGAATCCGTCCACCTTCATCACCCTCCAGTCGGGGACGATGAGACGCTTGTGCTCCTCGGTAAGGATTCTCTCCACCTCGGCAGTGAGTGGCGGACACCTCCAATGCCAGAGCCGCGCTGGCAGTGAACGCCCCACTCAACGAACCCGGAGCATCGACCGGAGGGGCTTGAACGGGCTTTTCCGAAGGGTCCTCGGCCACCGGCTCCACGATGGCCAAAGGCGCCGAGCGTGCCGAAGGTGCCGAGGGGACCTTCGCCGTTCGGCGAGAATGAGGCCCCGCCATGGTCCTCTTCCTCTTCCTCGTCTCTGCTTCCTTCGCCGCGCGAGTCTTAGCCATCAGTGCCTTGTAGTCCATGTCAGGGCTCTCTGCATACGAAGAAGAAACCGAGCAAAAGAGTTGAAAAAATAACTAACAGTAAAAGACACAAAGAAAAGCAATAAAAAAAAGGGAGCGTACTGGGGTCGATCGGACTGAGACCCCCACCGAACAAGACTGCCTCGGTGATATCCTTCCAACTAAGGGTCGGAGGTCCGAGGATCTTCGCCACCGCCTCTTCTTCCTCCCTAGTGAGCACGGGCTCCTTCTTCGCCCACTTCGGAACCCCATCCTTCCACAATGTCGGGAAGACCCACGGCTCGGGTCCACGGATGAGAAAATACTTCTCCTTCCAGTGTTTGATCGAGTTCGAATTCTCAATCAACTTCACCCCCCTCCTCGGCGACATATAATACCGAGTCCATCTTGCTCATCCGGCAGATGCGATAGAGGCTCCGAAGTAGAACGAGCTGCGGTTTCACGCCGACCGCTTGGCACTGAAAGACGAAGGCAATGACATGCCATCATATGTTCAGCATATACTGAACAGGGCTCAGGTCGTACCACTGCAGCACCTCTACCACAAAGGGGTGCAGCGGCAGCCGAAGACTGGCGTTCAGTGCGTCGTAGGGAAAGATGCAAGTGTTAGCCGAAGTTCCCGTACACGCTCGGACACCGGGACTAGGGAGTAGCAGGACGTACTCCTTCGGGATGCGGAATCCCTTCCTGATCCGGTGCAGATCTGCCTCGGTCAAGATTGAGTGGATCTTATCCACCTCGGAAGGGTCCTCTCGGGTCGTTCTCCTCATACACCGAAGCCATCCCATGCACCACCTTCTCCAGGATGTCTTCGAGGTAACTCCTCACTCCACCGACACTAGACAGAACGGTCGGATGCCGACCCAGCTCTCCCGCACCCTTTGGAGTCTCAACTATCGTCGACACCCCGATCGGATCTACCACTTCTTTCCCTTTCCTCGGCTCCACTACTACTGCTCAGCTGGAGTCATGGTCCGAGGTGGAGGTCTCATCCCCAGAAGATATCCTAACCATTCTCAAAGATAGGGGAAAAGACTAACCTTGAAGTGACGTGTATGGCCGGAAAAGATAGCAGGAATTCAAACTCGCCTTGCCACAAAAGCTAGTAGCGCCGCTCAAGAGCAAAAACACCGCTAGCAAAGAGTAAAAGTGAAAGTAAAAGTGAAAGTGAAAGAATGAGATAAAGGATGGGGGAGGTGAAAACTTATAGTAAAAGAAACGACTCTTGGGCTTTGTAACGTAGAGTTGCGACTCTTAGGCCCACCTCAAGACGTTAAAGAAGGCTAAACGACGGTTCATAAGAGTGACGACGATTCAGACTGGGCCGCACTGCTCGGCTATGCCTCTAGCTCCGAGCCGCCGAGGAACTTTTCCAAGCTATCGAGGGACGCCTCGGATCGCCCTATGTCCCTCGGAATCCAAATCCGAGCGACTGGCGATCCGAGCTGCGTATTGGAGAAAAACAACTTTCTCCTCAACAATCGTGCAAGATCTTGATCAGACAGCTCAGATTGGACCATGACCACAAAACGATAAGATAGCGTTTTCTCGAGATCCACACCATCTTTCACATCAAGATCCGCGCTAGATCCTGTGATGAACGGCTTAGATCACCCCACGACCCTCAGAATCCAAATCCGAGCGACTGGCGATCCGAGCTGCATATTAGAGAAAAACAACTTTCTCCTCAACAATCGTGCAAGATCTTGATCAGACAGCTCAGATTGGACCACGACCAGAAAATGACAAGATAGCGTTTTCTCGCGATCCACACCATCTTTCACATCATGATCCGCACCAGATCCTGTGATGAACGGCTCAGATCACCCCACGTCCCTCGAAATCCAAATCCAAGCGACAGGCGATCCGAGCTGCGTATTGGAGAAAAACAACTTTCTCCTCAACAATGGCGCGAGATCTTGATCAGACGGCTCAGATTGGACCATGACCACAAAATGACAAGATAGCATTTTCTTGAGATCTACACCGCCTTTCACATCAAGATTCGCACCAGATCTCATAATGAACAGCCCAGATTGCCCCACGTCGCTTGAAATCCGAGCAACAGCTGACCAGAGCTGCTCACCAAAAGAAATAACGCTGCTCGGAAGTCTGATCCGAGCAACTGGCGATCCGAGCTGCTCACGTGAAGAAGTAGCGGTGAACCACATCGCTTGGAATCTGAGCAACTGTCTATCCGAGCCGCTCATACGAAGAAAGTAGTGGTCAGCCATGTTGCTCGGAATCCGAGCAACTGGCGATCCGAGCTGCACATTTGAAGAAAAATGCCACCGAGCAACCCCAACCATCAGATTGTCTCAAATTTTGCGCCGAAAGATGTTGAGTGGCTCAGATCAAGCCACCTCCACAAAACGAAAAGATAGCATTTTCTCGTGATCTGAACCTCTAAACTTCGTGATTCGCGCCATGATGAATGGCCTGGATCGTCCCACGTCGCTCGGAACCCGAGCAACTGACGATCCGAGCTGTGCATTTGAAGGAAAATAGTGCCGAGCGACACATGTCGTCAGATCTTCTCAAAACTCGTGCCTCAGCCTGATGAATGGCCCAGATCGCCCCACGTCGCTCGGAATTCCAATTCGAGCAACTGGCAATCCGAGCTGCTCATGAGGAGAAAACAGCGCCGAGCCACGTTGCTCGGATTCCGAGCAACTAGCGATCCGAGCTGCCCACACGGAGAAAATGATGCCGAGCGACACAAGCCATCTGATCTCTCGGAATTTCATATCACTAGCTGATGGGAGGCCCAGATTGCGCCACGTCGTTAATCGGAATAAAAATTAATTTTTGTTTATTAAAATCGAATTATTTATTTAAAAAATTGCAAAATGTGATTAAAAACTCGGGAAATTGATTAAAAATTCTAAAAAATAATTATAAATTCGGGGAAATTTTTGAGTCCCTGGGTAAATAATTATTGCTTGGAATAATTGATTGAGGCCCCCGAACGATAAATCACCACTTCGCAAAATTAAATAAATGGTCCGAAACATAGATGAAAATTAAGAAAAATCACCAAGAGTCCGGGAGAGCTCAAGAACAACCTCGAGCACGCAACTAGCTCTGAAACTCGCCATAATACCTCATGCAAAGATTCGACACCCCTCATTTGGACTCCGATACAACCTCACAAGCCATTAAAACAGTAAAACTACTCCTCAAATGCTGATCAAACTCAGTATTCGGGAGTGGGGGGCTCGAGATATGGCTTAAAATAGGGTTAAATCGGAACCATCCAAATTGGGCGCGAATCTTAAAGCTCGGGGGTAAAATGGTAATTTTACCTACAGGCGGGTCTGAAATGGGTACTCGGTCTTTTCCCCAAAGACCCAATAGCCCACGAACGGATCCGCCTTAACTGGGTGCGGGTTCTAACCCGCAAAGAACCCGGTCCAGCTGGGTAGATTTAGGGTTTATGATTATACCTAATTAACGGCCCTGATTCACTTCTATCCATTCACTGGGAAGTAGGGATTTGATCATATCCCGAAACTGGTCCCTAAGGCGGCTGTAAATACCCCCCATCCCCCACTATTAAGAGGTAATCAATCTTTTGCTAGTAAAAGCTCATTCATAATCTTTCTGATTACTGACTTGAGCATCGGAGGGTGCGTCGCCGGGGATCAACCTCGGTATTTCGCACTGTTTGCAGGTTAACAGCGGGAGATAACGGTCAAACTCCGGCGGAAAGGTTTCAGGTTTGACTATTCAACATCCCAAGAACCCACAAATTCTACCTGTTTGCCCCCGCACCAGATTTAGCGGCAACATATATATATATATATATATATATATATATATATATATATATAAAATAAATTACAAGACAATTTGAAAAACAAAAAAAACTATCAAGTGTCTCCTACAATTGAAACAAAATCATTTACTTACATTCACCATCCTAAAAGACAATTTTTCTCAAAAAATTTTTCCCCAAAAACAAAATGCCCCCCCCCCCCCCCCAAAACACAAAAAACAAAAACAAAAATCCTCCTCACTTTTTTAGAGATCTCTCTCTCTCTCTCTCTTTCTCTCTTTCTCTCCCCAGAAATTTAGATTTTCATATTTCAAGTTTGTAAATTTCTGGATTTTTCAGATTTTTTATACTTTTTTATTGCTCGTGTATAAAATTTTACTGAGTTTCCTGATTGATTTAATGTAATGATAGATTTAAATGGATATTCACTTGCGTAAATTTCAACCTCCTCAAAAGTTATAATGAAAGTAGCAAATACCTCCTCAAAAGTTAAATTTCATCATTTTATAACCTAAAAGTTATAAGAAGTTGGATTTTACACCCCCATTTAAATTATTCAAACATGGACTTTTATTTACAACTAATTGTTGCCGACTATTCAAACTGGAGCTACATAAACTCCATGATGGAAGTTTCAGATTCATGTATCCGAAATGCTAGAAAGTAAATGTGCCAAGTATTATACATGAACATTATTATAGTGTACATCAGAAAGTACATTAACATCTGATAGTAGAATACACTGAGAACACCAAAGTTAATCATCAAAAAAATTCATCCTTGGTATACAGAGCCATCAGAACTAAACATCAGCATCTGTCTGGCTACTCACTGCTTCATGCAATGTATAACATCACTATATATATATATATATATGGCCATGTATGTTTTTTTTTTGTATGGCATCTACAACTCTTTCATATTAGATCAATTGAATCTTTCTTCCCCTTCCTTCATTCTCAAACATTAAACAAAACCAAATCTCAATCTCATCATCTTGCCAAACGTCAGCAGGGGTCGGCAAGAGTTTGGTTCGGGCGGTAGTGGTCGGCAGCGTAAATAACTCGACTATCTTTTCCTTTTCTTCTTCCCCCCAAAATCTAAGGTTTCTAAAATCAGAATCAAAATCAAACATACCCAAATCATGAAAGGAAGGAAAACCCATTTTAAAACCCCTAATTCGAACAAACCCAACTCAACAAAAGAGGAAATAGATCATCAAAATGACTACAATTTGTTCTTATCATTCAGACTGCTATAAAAAAGAAATGTAGATCAGTTGAAGAGAACAATCTATTTTTGATACGATGATGAGATTGAGATTTGATTTTGTTTAATGCTTGATAATGAAGAAAGGGGAGAAAGAAAAAAGTGATTGAGATATGAAAGGGTCAGGGTAGAAATGTAATTTAATAATTCAAAGTTAACAGAATGAGTTAAGTTAACGGATGAATGAATATAATGTACTTTTTCAAACATTGTATGGGCATTTTGTACTCAGGTCAAACGTTATGGGGGGGGGGGGGGGGGGGAGGGGGGGTACATTGGTTTTTTGCTCTACTTTCATATGTCGCATCGTTCCGAAGATGTGCCATAAGCACGTGCCTCCGGGCAAACCTAGTATATATATGAAGACGTGTCATCGGCACGTGCCCACGGGCAAACCTAGTATATATATATATATATATATATATATATATATATATATATATATATATATATATATAGAGAGAGAGAGAGAGAGAGAGAGAGAGAGAGTTTTCTTCCATTGCACACGGTGCACGATCCCGTTGCGAACGACAATATGAGCCGTTGGATGTAGATCCAACTGCTCAGATCTGTTCTCATTTTTTTATGATTATTTTGCCTTAGCCTTTCGTTTCCAACGGTGGGCTAAGTTATATTTTTTTATAAAAAAATTATAACTTAGCCCGTCGTTGGCAACGACGGGCTAAGGCAAAATATCTTTTTTTTTTTTGAACTGTGTCTTCTCTCTCTCAGGTCGCTCCCTTCTCTATCTATCTTCTTCCCCGATCTAAACCCGCAAAACCCAACCGAAACCGACCCCCTCTTGCTCTGGCAACTCCTCTCTCACTTCACTCTTTCACTCACTCTCTCCCTCTTCGCCCTCTCTCCATCTTCTGAAGCACCTGGCAAAACCCAAAAAACCCTAATCCTAACCATCTTCCAATCTCCTCCCCCGTCCACCGCGACTGTTGCTCCTATATTCACTCTCTATCTCACTCCCAATCTCTCCTCCAATCTTCGAAACCCGTCCTCTTCCAATCTTTGAACGCAGAAGTCGAAACCCTAGTTCTTTGACAATACCTACATTGGGAAAATTCGTAGTTGTGCAAGGTAATGACTTAATACTTGGCCTCGTAGTTATCTATTTATTTTTTTTAAATATTTTTTATGTCTCTTTTTAATTAGTTGAATTGATTATTGTGATGCGTAATTTTGTAGATGTAGTAGTTTGTATATAGTATTTTGATGATTTTAGACGGTGAAATTTTAGTCGTAGTTGTTATCGTTCGCTCGTCGAAATTGTAGATTGAGTCGTATTTATAATTATTCGATATTAGTAAATCCGCATAAACGGTAAAAAAATCCAAAACTCTGTGAGTGGGTCAGAATCATGACACACAAGCTAACAAAACTTGTAGGAGTGAGTTTCGACTCACAGTTTGCGAGATACGGCCATATATCGCTTTTGGTAAATAAAAACCCAAATAAAGCAATACACAGCCGTATCTCTCAAACTGTGAGGCAAAACTCAACTCTTGAAGTTGTGTTGACTTGTGTTATGTGAGTAAGACCAACTCGCAAAGTTTAATAAAAAAAATTTTCCGTTTGTATGGTTTTCTCACGTATTTCGATCAAGAATAACTAAACTCTAAAATATGTTAGTATGGTTAGACTAGAAACCTCTACAAACGACATCCAAATATTAAAAAAATTTGGGAGTAGGTAAGACTCACCCCACACAAGCCAACATAATTTGCAGAAGTCATTTGTGACTCAGGTTTGCGATATACTACTGTATATCGATTTATTTGAATATTCTTAAAATAAAGCTATACTCGGCCTTATCTTGCAAACCGTGAGTCAAAAACTACTTCTAAAAGATGCATTAGCTTGGTGAGGTGATTCCGACCAACTCGAAAAGTTTCAAATTTTTTGGATGTTGTTTGTGTGTTACTTATCTCGTTTTTGCTCACTTTTACAACCTAAACAACTAATTTTGGATATTTTGAGTACGAAACTATAAAAACTGCACGACATCCAAAAATTCAAAAAAAATGTTGGTAGTATTGACTCACACCACACAAGATAACGCAACTTGTAGAGGTGAGTTTCGACTCACGGTTTGCGAGATACGGCCGAGTATCGCTTTTGTTCAAGATAAATCAAAATAAAGCGACACCCAGCCGTATCTTGCAAACCGTGAGACAAAACTCAGCTCTAGAAGTTGGGTTGGCTTGTGCTAAGTAAGTAAGACCAACTTGCAATGTTTTGGAATTTTTTATGCCGTTTGTGCGGTTTCTCACGTATCTCGATCAAGAACTAAACTCTGAAATGTGCGGTTACACTAGAAACCCCTACAAATGACATCCAAAAATTAAGAAATTTTGTGAGTAGGTAAGACTCACCCCACACAAGCCAATGCAACTTGTAGAAGTCATTTTCGACTCACGGTTTGTGAGATACTGCCGTATATCGTTTTATTTGCATATTCATGAAATAAAGATATACTCGATCGTATCTCGCAAACTGTGAGTCAAAAATCACTTATACAAGTTGTGTTGGCTTGTGTGGGGTGAGTCTGACCAACTCACAAAGTTTCAAAATTTTTGGAAGTTGTTTGTGCATTATTTATCACGTTTTCACTGACTTTTACAACCTAAACAACTAATTTTGGATATTTTGAGTACGAAATCATATAAAACTACACAAACGACATCCAAAAATTCCAAAACTTTGTTGGTAGTATGGACTCACCCCACACAAGCCAACGCAATTTGTGGAGGTGAGTTTTGACTCATGGTTTTCGAGATACAGTCGAGTATCGCTTTTGGTCAAAGTAAATCAAAATAAAGCGACACACGGCCGTATCTCACAAATCGTGAGGCGAAACTCAACTCTAGAAGTTGCATTGGCTTGTGTTACATGAGTAAGACCAACTCACAAAGTTTTTGAATTTTTTGATACCGTTTTTCCGGTTTTATCACGTATCTCGAACAACAACAATTCTAACTTCAAACAATTTGAGTACCATTACACTTGAAAATTGCACAAATGGTATCCAAATATTACAAAACTTTGCGAGTGGATCGGGTTCACCTAACCCAAGCCAAGGCAACTTATTGAAGTGATTTTTGACTCAGGGTTTGCGAGATACGGCTGTGTATCAATTTTTGTCAACAAAAACTACAATAAAGCGATGCACGGCCTTATCTCGCAAACCACAAGTCAAAACTCACTCCTACAAGTTGCATTGGCTTGTGTTAGGTGAGCAAGACCCACTCACAAAGTATTGTAATTTTTCGTTGCCATTTGTGTGTTTTGTCCACTTTTTTGCTTTGTTTATTGATGATAGATAAATGGCTAAAACACTTACCAATTAACCATATATTTCTAGTTGATAGATAAATGGCTAGAATGAGACGTCCGAGAAGCCCTTTTGGTAGCACTAGTGGCGAACCATTTACAGAGATAAGATTGATTATTATTTTTATTTTTAAATATGAATATGTAACATTATATCAATAATAATAAGATTTGTATTTGTTCATGTAGGTTGGTGGCCGTCATTCTTTATGCCGAAGCTGGTCCATCATCATCGGTTGGACTTACACCTCTAGGACCGTTGGACTCAATCATACTCGCGTTGCAATCCATACACAGATCCGAGGCCATGTGGAATGGGTCCGTAAGGAAGTGTAACTTGTGGAAGCACGCGGTTTTTCCCATGGACCCCTGTATTGCTCCGTACTTAGTTAACGTCGATTTTTACGAAGCTCGATTTATGGGGGGTGTGAAGCTTGATCGTCCTCTACTTACATCTCTTGTGGAGCGATGGAGGCCGGAGTCCCACACATTCCACATACCGGTAGGAGAGATGACCGTCACTCTTCGAAATGTAGCAATGATTACTTGGCTTCCTATAGATGGGGTCACCGTGACGGGGAACATGGAATTTGACCGAGTGGAAGTTGTTCGTGATTTGCTCGGTATCGACTTGGAGGTGTTGTCTGATAAAAGGAAAGATGACATTGAAGATGAAATCGTTAAAGATATTCCGGAAGATCATGATCCAGATGTAATAGAGCAATCCATAGATTAGGCTAAATGTGAAGCCGAAAATGCTTTTTGGGATGAAGTATTCGAGGGTAAATCACTCCAACTTAGTTGGTTGAAATACCAATTCGAAGATTATTTCACAGATGATTCGGATGAGGAAGCTGTATGGTACTATGCACGTGCATACATATTCAGTTTGATGGGGGGTGTGATCTGTCCAAACTCATCCGTTGCGAGTGTGTCACTCATATATTTATGCTTGTTAGAACAGTTCAGTACGACCGGCTGTTAAAGTTGGGGGAGTGCGGCCTTGGCATCATTGTATAGAAATTTGTGCGCATGTGCATTAGGTTCCGTACAAATGGGTGGCCCGATGGTTCTGTTGCAAATTTAGAGTTAGGAGCCATCCACATCGGTTGTCCCCGTATTATTGAGCCAACACCAGATAGGTTGGCTCAAGCACCGTATGTAGAGATGTTACCTCCTTTAGGAGTATATTGGGCTGGGCGGTACACGTGGGTTGATAAGCCACGCACATCTCTCATGTATTACAGAGATGAGTTAGATAATTTGCGGGACGAGTTCGTCAATTGGGTACCATACTCCACCAACAGGTTGGAACGAGTTCTAACAGTATGTTTGGCTAGTGAGCTTTGGTTGACGGCTGCCCCACCTGTCAACTTTTCTGTTGTGGAGTTCTAATATCCGAATAGAGTGATGCAGTAATTCGGATATCAGCAGAAGATTCCTGAAGCCCGCTCGTACGAAAAAAATTTGCACAAGGTGAAAGGAACGGGTCGAGTGCCCAACTTTAACTGGGCAGATTTTCACTGGGTACATGTGACCAATTGGAACACCTTACGCTATGAGATGACACCCAATATGTTGTTTATTGCTATAACCTTACGATGGATCCTTCCAAGAAGTGTATATGACGTGGTACAAGCACATTATAAGATTGTATGTATCTCTGCAATCCGCTATACCAACCGGAGTCAAGATTCGATTCCCCAACCGAGGAAGAACCACCACCGACATATTTCTCTTCGCAACCAATTTATCAACCGAAGGCGTTGACGTATCGGAACATGGTTAGTCTAACTTTACATATTTTTATATATTTCACATACATGTATTATTATTTGAAGACGTGATGATTATATAGATAATGTTATTTAATTTGTAAATTTCAACCTAATGTAGATTGAAAATATATGGGACACTGTTCGGATAGTTGCTCGTACACTGAAGAGTAAAGTACCCAAAAGCGTCAAGAATATAATGCGGGAGATTCTTAAACTGTGTCACCGCACTCTTGAAGATGTAGGTGAAGGTCCCAAACTTGATTCATATTTACAAGATAACATGACAAGTTCTTAGCGAAAGAGCATGACAAGGACGGGAATTCACATTGCCGAGCCACAACAACTGCAACAACAAGAACCAACGGATGTAGGTGAGGAGAAGCAGTGGTTAGATGACCCCCCATCACCTGAGACACAAGTCAAACGGAGAAATCACCCACGAAAGAGGAACAAGCCAGATCAGTACACACCGAGTCGACGCAAACCGCGTGGTCGGAAGAGGTAGTCACATCTTCTTTATTATTAGTTTTGTAATCATCTTATGATTTTGTTTCGTACATTTTTAATACATCTTTTTCTATGCTTTTGTCTATTATGTAGATGAACTGAAGCAGTTGTGCGAAGAAAGTCGGCTACTTATGCAATTTTTTTGTTATTCGTGAATTCAATGTATTGATCCAGATTTATGTACATATTCATTTTAAATTTATATCTTTGGTTTATATATTTATATTTGATTTAGTTTATTAGAGTTTTTGTATGAAAGTATTAATGTGGGCTGTTGTTGTTGTTACCAGATGAGATTGATGTATGCTGTGATAATTGTTGTTACGGTTTTGGATAATCATATTGGTGTACGTAACCCGCATACAGTTGTCTGGTTAAAATTTGTGTAATATGGAGAAAGATGTATGATGTGTTCATTGATGTATTGTGTGTTAATTGTATGTGTTTTTTTTAAACATAACTTGCCCCGTCATTCACTACAACGGGTTAGGTTTTTAAACAAAAATTTGTTCACAACTGAAGCAAGTGAGCTTAACACTGGAAAAATCATTCAACCTAACCCGTTATTGGTGATAACAGGTTAAGCGAGATTAACCCGTCATCCCCAATAGCAGGTTAAGTTGAAAGCTTTTGACAGAACTTGGTCTTAAGAAGTTGAAACAAGCAAGTAGAACTGGAAAAATCATTCAACTTAACCCGTTATGGGTGATAAAAGATTAAGTGAGCTTAACCCGTCATCCACAATAGCAGGTGAAGTTGGAAGCATTCGACAGAACTTGGTCTTAAGAAGTTGAAAATAGCAAGTAAAACTGGAAAAATCATTCAGCTTAACCCGTTATTGGTGATAACGGGTTAAGTGAGCTTAACATGTCGTCTACAACAGCGGGTTAAGTTGGAAGATTTTGACAGAACTTGGTCTTAAGAAGTTGAAAAGAGCAAGTAGAACTGGAAAAATCATTCAACTTAACCCGTTATTGGTGATAATAGGTTAAGTGAGCTTATCCCGTCATTCATAATAGCGGGTTAAGTTGGAAGATTTTGACAGAACTTTAATCTTAAGATGTTAAAAAAATTTAACCATGTTAAACTTTTTAAATATTGTTTGCTTTCATATCGTGTTTGAATGAAGATATTGTTATATATATTGAGATTAGAAAATTTAAATTAAATTTTAAAAAACAAGAAAACAATTTAATTCATTTTTTTGAAAAAAAAATGTCGTTAGAATAAAAAGTTTTTAAAAAATACTTTCAAATTAAATATTAATAAAAATTGTGTTCGAAAAAGTTTCTAGCACTTTCTCTAACCGTTGCCCAAATGTTTGAATCCTAGCCCAAACCCTACAACAGTAACCCTCTAAGCCTACAGATCATGTAAATAATAGAAAATTAAAAGAAAAAACCATAAATTAATACGGAAAATTAACAAAATTAATTTTAAAACAAAATACTCAGATTTAAATTTAAAAAAAGTTTGCCCTAACCTTCTAACCCTTGCCCTAACCCTCTAACCCTCTAAACCTTTCTCTAACCCTTGCCCTAACCCTCTAACTCTAACCCCCTAACCCTCTAACATATTATATGGAATTTTGAAATTGTATGGATATTGTAAAAATATTATAAAATCATTTATAAACAAAATATAAACGAATATTAGAATTTGGGAAAAATAATGTAAAATTTAAAAAATAAAAAAAAGGGACAGTCTGAGAAAATAAAATTTGTGAGAAATTAGTCAATTTTATATAAAAAAAAAACTAGTTTACAAATATCTAAAAGTACAACTCTAGCCCTTCCTCTAACCCTACTGTAACCCTTGCCCTAACCCTCTAACTTTGCAACTCTTAAACCCAATTCAATGTATATGTAAAATGATAATAAATCCATAAATTTTATTTAAGAACTAGATTTACCTGTGGGCATGTGCCTACGGCACGTCTTCAGAACGATACATCATATGAAAAGCCTTGTAAACAGTAAATCAACAATTATGTAGCTCAAGTTTGAATAGTATGACAATAATTAGTTGTAAATAAAAGTCCATGTTTCCATATATATATATATATATATATATATATATATATATATATATATATATATATATATATATATATAGAGAGAGAGAGAGAGAGAGAGAGAGAGAGAGAAAGAGAGAGAGAGAGAAAGAATTAAATAATAAAGGAATTGTTTTGGGGAGAAATTTGAATTTTAGTTTTGGGGGGAAACTTGGGGGGGGGGGGGGTGTGTTTTGTGAGATTAGATCTAGGTCTTTGATTTTAAGGGGATTGAAGGAGAGCCACTTTATAGTTTTCTTTATGTTTTATTATATAGATATTATATGGAATTCTAAATTTGTATGTATATGTTGAAAAAATTTAAAATAATGTTTAAACAAAAAAAAGAAAAAATAATGCAATAAACTTTAAAATAAAATCAAACTAAAAAAGGAAAATTAACAAACTACATTTTAAAACACAATAATCATTTTTGTAATAAAAATTTTTGAGAGGCAGCCTGTGGTGGGCAGTTGTACTACATAGTATCTAATTTGTCTTATAAATTGTATAAATTGTCCGAGCCCGGGGCAGGGGTATTACAAATGGTATCAGAGCCGACTTTCGACACCGAGTGTGTGAGAGCAGTGAGTTATGGACTCCAGGATGATCGGCGGAGAGAGACAGACAATCCCCAGCAGTCTGGGACGATGGATAGAGGTCTATCCATAGAATGATCCGCAGAGTGGGATTGGTCTCCAGAATTCCAAAGACGAGAGTGACGCTCACAGAAATGCTCTACATCGGCTAGAAAGTAGATCCTGCACTAGATTGTGCATGCCCCGTGCTCATCAGCGAGGACGCTGATTTTTGAAGGGGGGGTGTATGTAATACCCCGTATTTCTGAAATAGATATATATATGGTTTGAAAAATATATAATAAATGAATTTGAGACTTGGTCCTATAGAGATTTCTATAGGAGGGATTTATATGGATTAAATTGGATTTGATTTGAAAAGGGATTAGTTATAATCCGGATTGTGTGTGTGGTGGGGGGACCCACCGGCTTGAGATTGGAAGCACAGCACATGAGTGCTGGTGCTTGGGTGATGACGTGGCATCCTTTCATGTGGGGTGTGCACGGTTTGGAAGGGAAAGAGTGGGACTTTGTCCCATATCGATAGTTTCGAATAAAATAATATAATATAAATATAATTGCCAAGGATCAAGAGTCACCAATTCGGTTAACCACCTTTTGAGAGGCAGCCTGTGGTGGGCAGTTGTACTACATAGTATCTAATTTGTCTTATAAATTGTATAAATTGTCCGAGCCCGGGGCAGGGATGTTACATATATATATATATATATATATATATATATATATATATATATATATATATATAGAGAGAGAGAGAGAGAGAGAGAGAGAGAGAGAGAGAGAGAGAGAATTAAATAAATAAAGGAATTGTTTTGGGGGGAAATTTGAATTTTAGTTTTGGGGGAAAACTTGGGGGGAAACTTGGGGGGGGGGGGGGGGGGGGGGTTGTGAGATTAGATCTAGGTCTTTGATTTTAAGGGGATTGAAGGAGAGCCACTTTATAGTTTTCTTTATGTTTTATTATATAGATATTATATGGAATTCTAAATTTGTATGTATATGTTGAAAAAATTTAAAATAATGTTTAAACAAAAAAAAAGAAAAAATAATGCAATAAACTTTAAAATAAAATCAAACTAAAAAAGGAAAATTAACAAACTACATTTTAAAACACAATAATCATTTTTGTAATAAAAATAAGGTTCACAAAAATCTAATGCTACAACTCTAGCTCTTTCTCTAACCCTACCCTAACTCTTGCCCTACCTCTCTAACTCTAGTTGTAAACCTCTAACCATAACGCTCCAACCCTCAAGTACAGCAAACCAAACCATTGTATATGGACAAAGATAATTTTTATATAAAGATTTTAGATTTTATATGGAGAATTCAATTTGTATGGATATTTTACTATATATAATTTATTCTTAAGATATTCTATTTTATTTTTTTTTTTGTATATTTCTCTTCTACTTAAGTCGTTACTACCAATGACGGGTTAAGTGAGATTATTTCGTCATCTATAGCAACGGGTTAAAGTTCTAGATTTTGGCAGAACTTATTTTCCATCGACAAAAAATGGCAAATACACTGGAAAAGTCAACCAACTTAACCCGTTATTGATGATAACGGGTTACGTGAGCCTAACCCGTCATCGTTAACAATGTGTTATGTTGAATGACTTTGCCAAAACTTAATCTTCTCAAGTTCAATTTTGTACAAACTTTAATCCACAAATAGCATATACACTGCAAAAGTCATTGTACCTAAATCGTCATTGTTGATAACAGGTTAAGCACACTTAACCTGTTATTGACAATAACGGGTTAAGTTGGAAAATTTTGGCAGAACTTAATTTCCAGAAATTGAATTTTCTACAAATTTTCATTCAATAACGGGTTAGGTTGACAAAAAGGAAACAAAAAAACAAAAAACACACACAACATCTGTTAGCTGCACACATACACAAAGTTCACAAATTTCAGCAAATACATACATTGTCAAAGCAATTACACCAACAACAGACACATCTCATTCACATTACCAAACTCATCCACCCCACAATTACAACAAAAACATACTCATTTCATTCATATAATCAACAATTTGGTACACAAATTTTCAATTTCATACAAAAAAATATACTTCTAACTTCAAATGCAATCCTCAAACCTGAACCGTCCAAAAATTAATTTACATGACCATATATACACATTCAGAAATGAAACTTTTTTGGAAAAGAAACGCCTTCCTTCAGCTCGATCATGTTCAAATCAAAACCTACAATATAAAACTTGTAGAATGAATAAATGGCTTATCATCAAATGAAATTAGTAATAAAGGTATTCAAGTTAAATATGACATACAGAATAAGAAATTTACCTTAGCACGAATCTTCACCTTCAATGTCATCACTCTCTTCACCGCTTGGATCTTTCTCATATGATATCGAACCGCTAAATAAATGAGAAGAATGAGTTAGTCAACATGAACAAATCAAGTTTGAGTGAGTCAAATTAATATATACTTAAAATAGATATATTACCTAGCCAAATTGTTTGGAAAATTTCTTGAATTGTGATATACGATACGAATGCATGTCCTGCACAATCTATGTTTTTGGGATTTTCGCGATTCTTTTATGGACTTCAATTTCTTCCCTCTAGGCATTCCCTTTGTAGTGCATTGTCGAGGGTCCCCCACCAGTGCATGTGCATGTCCAACACTCTCAGGTTGTGCACTATCTTCGCGATGTCTGCTAATTCTGGGTTGAATGTGAGAAACGCTCTTAATGCCCTTAAGCATGTGGTCGAGCATGTATTTGTAAGTTCCTTTGGAAGAATAACCAAGATCGGCCAACTGTCTTAAGTGCTGACTCAATTCACAATATCGAAAGACAAAATTGTCACCAATACTATTGGGAACGGATGTATAGCTTCTTCTCAACTAATCTCGGGTCCACCATCTGCAAATATATTGCTCCGATAGTACGGTGTGATTAGTGAACTGAAGAACTGCCAAAATAGGTTTGCATAGAATGCCTACAAATTCATAGAGGGAACAAAGGACATTTAGCCAGGGTTTGCAAAAATAAATTACCCTCCCCGGTTTTGAATTTCCACAGAGCATCACAAAGAAAGTTGCACTATCCGGTGTATCCACATCGATAATAAAAATCACATTAAATAATAAGCTTTTCTGCACTTCTTTTCAAATTTGTATAAAATCTTCAATGTGTATGTGCGCGTCATTTGTTCCTCCATAGCCCATTCCGTCTTCAATTTTGGTCTCTCCTCACGATTATGATAAGTTTCTTTAAGTTCCTCGTGTCCTTGTTTTACTAAGACTTGGTTGAAGATGATGGCAAATTCATGTAAGGAGTACTTCTTATGGGTGTGTTGCTTCAAGGATGAATGTAGAGACTCGCTCCATTAGATACTTAACATGCCGGCCCAACATGAATCTCTTACATAGACAGTGGCCCATTTCTCACGAATTTCGAATTTATCGTTCAACCATTGGTTATTCTCGACTTTGTATTGCGAAATCAATAATTTCCACTTCTCTTCAAAATCAGTTTTATATTCTTCCGTGTAGATGATACTCTTCAAAGCATCCCTAAACTCATCGATATTATTCGCCATACGCATCTCCTGGAGTAACTTATCCAAAATATGCCAAATGCAATATCTAAGCTCAGTCACAGGAAAAACTTTCTTCACTGCAGCACCGATCCCACGATCCCCATCCATCACGATGCCGATCGGATCATGTCCCATTGCTTCTCACCACTTTTCAAAGAACCACTCAAATGAGGATGTATTCTCATTTGGATTGAACCCACAGCCGAAGAACATTGATTGCCAATGATGGATGGCTCCAACGAATGGTATAAATAACATTCCGTAACGGTTCGTGTTGTAGGTAGCATCAAAGCAAACTACATCCCCAAATACTTCTAAATTCTTCCTAGCGATACCATCCACCCAAATACAATGGGACAATCGCCCATCGGGATCTAATTGGTAATCATAAAAAAATAAAGGATCAGTCAGCTTTATCGATTCGAAGAACTCAATTAGCATTTGCCCGTTGTGTCCTTTCATACCTTCCATCGAGTCTTTCCTTAGATTTCAAACATCAGTTTCAGTGAATCCAATTTTACCATGACCTCCACATGCACCTTCGAAGAAAAGTATTTATTTGCATATAGGGACATTAGCTTCGGTAAGTTGACGAATCACTTTTTTATCAAATTTTGAAACTACACGGTTTCGAGGCAACAAGCGACGTCTACCGGGTGAAGTAAATTCGTGATTGTGTGGTTCATTAAATGAATAAATAATCCTTGTGGGATCCTGTAGGCAAGGCAAATAACACTAGGGGGGGTGAATAGTATAGTATAAAAATTAAATCAAAACTTGAACTTTTCGTACTATTCAGTCGACTGAAAAAAAAGATGCAGCCGACTGTTGCGTCAGAGTAGAGGAGTATCTTATTGAAGAGTTACTAGTCTGATCAGTCGACTTAGAGCGGAAATATAGTCGACTTACCAGACAAGTTTTTGAAATAAAACACGGAAAATTTGAAATTGAAAGTTGAAAAAATACAACCACAGAGAGTCAATCATAGAGTACACTGCAATGTATCCTAGTTCGGTCCTCCCGACCTATATCCAGTCCCCATGCAACCCACTTGAGATTTTTTACTATTCTTGAAAAAGTACAAGAATACCCTACAACGTTTTGACAACTACTAGTCAAACCCGTAGACCTCTCTCACCACTAGAGAGAGCAAACCCACTCTACACCCAAGAGTGAAAATCTGACTCTACAATCAAGAGCCCTACTCTCCAACCGAGAGGACCACTCTCACAACCCGAGAGTGAAAAACAACAACAAAATGAGTTTACAATAACTTATAGCCTTGTTTGTGATTTGTGTTTTTGTATAGTGTCTATTAGGTTAACTTCTAAAATCAGTCTAAAATGAATTCGATGTTATACTAGACTGAATTTCAGAGAACCAAGACTTAGAGTTTGTATGCTTTTGAAAGACTTGTTCATGTTGAAAACAAAAAGCTTGAAACTTAAAGAAATGCTTGGAAATGTTGTGAACCATTGCCAAATGACCTCTATACTCTTTTTATAGAGTTAGAGACGTTTGAACATTAAAAGGTTGAATCCCAACTGCCATACAACGGTAGTAAAAAGATTTGATTTTGAAAAACAAGTTTTAAAATCAGAAAACTATCGAAACGGCTTGAACAGTCGACTGGGTTACCATAATGAGTCGACTGGCCAGAGCTTGTATGACTTCAGACAGTTTCGTGTTGACTGGTCCCGAGGAACGGTCGACTAGTACTCAACAGCTGAATTTATTCAAGCTTGTTTTGGCCTTTTAATTTTGTAAGACACTCATATTATTTAAAGTATGTGTGATTGTGCGTGTGACAAGGCTATTACAAGTTTTTAAGACTCAAAGAATAAAAATTACAATATTACAAGACACTTTTAACAAATCATTTGAAGCACTTGAATCTTGTCTTGAACTTGAGTCTTTGACTTGAGCTTGAGCCTTTGTCTTTATGTCTTGAAGCTTGCTTGATCAATTCTTCTTGAAAGCTTCATTAGATTGTTTTGCCTCATGGTATTTACTGTGATACACTCTGCAAGAGATATGTGATAGGCAAACTTTGTATTGTGTTGTAGTCATCAAAACTAAGAATCAACATTCTCCCCCTTTTTGATAATGACAACACAATAAATTATAATAATAACAATTACATATCATGAAATCATACAAAATTGAAAGATATATAAAATATAAACATGTATACTCCCCCTAACTAATGTACAACAAGCACACAGGTAATAATATGCACAAAAACATGCACAAGACAAAACATTCACCACCAAAACATGCACAAGACAAAACATTCACCACAAACAAGCCTTTTCTCCACAAACAAGCCTTTTCTCCCCCTTTGTCATCAACAAAAACAAAAAAAAAATAGAAGGAGGGGCATTGCAGAACCATAATAAATGAATACATAGAAAATGAAGTACAGGGTTGCAAATACTACAGAGAAGTGAAATACATAAAACATGAAAATTACAAAAAAAATATATCAGTCGATTTAGTCTAGAGAAAATTAAACCAAAAGAAACATCAAGTAAAAACTTTATGTCAGTCGACCGGTTACGTATACAGTCGACTGTTCAGAACACAAAATTCAGCCAAAAATAATAACATCGAAAATACTTTATAAGTCGACTGAAAAAGACGTTTAAGTCGACTTAAACAATATATAATTTCAAGAAATGTCATGAAAATAGCAAATTCCTAGTTCTCTTCTAAAGTTGAAAAAAGTGTCTTCCTTAAATGGTTTGGTAAATATATCTGCTACTTGTTTATCAGTAAAAATAAAATCCAAAGTTATATCTTCCTTTAAAACATGATCACGTAGAAAATAATGTCGAATATCAATATGTTTCATACGCGAGTATTGAACCGGAATTTTAGATAGATTAATAGCACTGGTATTATCACACATTATAGCAGGTTTTGAAAATCCATAATCCAATAAAGTTTGTTTCATCCACAAAATTTGGGCTTAAGCCAAACTTGCAGCAATATATTCAGCTTCTGTAGTAGATAGGGATACCGAATTTTGTTTTTTACTGCACCGAGATACTAGTGAATGTCCCAAAAAGTGACAAGTTCCACTAGTACTTTTACGATCAGTTTTACTACCAACAAAATCAGCATCACTATACCATAAAAGTTGAAAATTATCGGTGCGTGAATAAAATAAACCATAGTCAGATGTGCCTTTAATGTATCTTAAAATACATTTCACAGCTTTTAATTGAGACTCTTTTGGATTCGACTGATATCTAGTACACAAACATACATTAAACACAATATCGGGTCTACTAGCAGTTATATATAAGAGTGAGCCAATCATACCTCGATAGAGTTTTTGATCGACACTCTTACCTAAATAATCTTTGTCAAGTGTAGTAGTAGTAGTCATAGGTGTGGTTTTACTACTAGTGCTATCCATGCCAAACTGTCATGCCCTGCTTACCAAAAATACGAAATACGAGTAAGTAACAAAAGCCCAGCGAATGATTTTCATCATCCTTAAGTTGTTTCAGAATCTTTACAATACATCACAGAATTTATCAGAATCGGAAGCAAAAGACACAATCAACATGCAATGTTGAAATAAATTACCAACAGAAATTTACTTGAATCAAAATACAATATTCTCAAATAAATCAGAGTCTGGAGAAAACAAATATCCTGGGTCACATCGCCCAAATACAGAATAAATATCCAAATAACCAAATACACTTATTCAATGTTCAAGCAATAATAAAAAAATAATAATAAAATAGAAATCTCCAGGACTAGAACATCATCTCGCCAATACCTTCTGGCAGCTGACCATCCTGATATGCAATAGTAAACTTACAAAAAAGGGAAAAGAAAAAAACAAGTACCCGTCAATTGCAAGTCACGGGTCACAAATACTGTAGGATACAAGCACATGGGAGAAAACTAACAGATCTAATTAATAACAGAAACAAACCTAGCATGGTATGGCATAATTCAACTAGCATGATATACTAACATATGTCAAGTGTAAAGTGTCAAGTGTCAGATATTATGCAGACAGATTATTCAGATAGTGTCAAGTAATGTGTCACATGGTAGTGTCAGACAGTTAATAGATAATCAGATATTCAGATAATCTGATAATAGATATTCAGATAACAGATTTCCATTTAACAGATTCAGATTCAAATTTTATTAAGTCATGTGTGATTACTATCTAGGTAGCACTTCATGCAGCCCACCTACATGGTTGCTATAACACAACAGTTTCGTTTGAAGATTTCGTAGGGGATCATATAGGGCAGTGTACTCAGGGTCAGACAGATATCAGATAACAGACAGATAGAACCTAGTAGTTCTCTTCTTCTCTACACCTTCCTATAAGAAGTAGTGTAGACAGGGTCAGACAGATAGAACCTAGTGGTTCTCTTGTACTCTACACCTTCTTAAATAAGAAGCAATGTAGATAGGATCAGAAATAGATAATCATATGGGAAACACGGGCCCCCTTCTAAGTACATATTTTTATGCTTTCCTGCTACTAGATCTTTCCCATAAACCCCGGCTTGGTTATTTTTATTATGGTTATCAAACAGATATGAATGTGTACAAAATAGTTTCAAATTAACATGGTATAACCAGTATTAGGTTCAGGAAAATAAATCAGCATGTATAGATAATATAGAGTCACATAAACGAGCAAAATGGTATATATTCATAATCAGGACAGCATGACAGATCAGTACTAAAACAGTGATTCTGGTCTCTACAGAAATGTAAATCTAGATCTATCAAAGGATCTGGAAACTAGACATCCACACGAATCCAACGAGTATAATTAAGTCATATAGTAATTCACAACATCATAACTCAAAATAGGTTCGAATACGGAAAACATGTTCAGTCAGAAATTAGGAAAACAACTTCAAAAACAAGAAAACAGCATGAAAACACATCAAATAAATTCATGAAAAATCTGGGGTAATCCCCTATATGTCAAGAATCAAATAATAGAATTTCATAATATTCCAGTAAGTATAGATCAGACTTCAAAAATACAAAAGCATCAAGAAAACATAGTTTAACGAATCTGGAAATCTCAATACTGCTGTACGAAAACTAAGATATCTCGCAACCAGTGAATCAAAATCCAATTCCGCCAAAGGGACATGAAAGTAGATAGAATTTACTAACTTTCATATTACACAAAGAATTTTTATACAGTATAAGGAGTTATAGTGAAAATAGGATTCTTTACTGAACAGTAAGCAAAATACAGCATGAGAGAATTTTAGAAAAGAGCATGAAACACCACACAAAATTTGTCTTTAAAATTCATCAAAAATCTGGGTAGTCCCTAACTTCATATAGAAACACTGACCAAAAAATTAGATCATGATAATATGTGTAGAATAGTTCTTGAAAATGATTTGTTAACAAAATTAACCCAAAACAGAATATGAAATTGATCGACACGTCTGTACCAAAACATTCATAACTCAGTCATACGAAATCCAAATCAAGTAAAACCGGTGGGGTTTGAAAATAGAAAAAATTATCTAAAATTTATCTTTTATTTTGGAATCAAGATTCGGACTGTAGCATGGACGAAAATAGCAATCAAAACAGAACACCCAGCAAATACAGATTTCACACTTCTAATCAAGAACATCATAACTTCAAGAATATTGATCCAAACACAACCAAACTTGAAATACCACCTATCAAACATCTAAACATCATGTTTTAGGATTACTAACATGTCCACTCCTATTTTTCACATGGGTATTCATCCAAACATCAATTCACACAAATATTCACATACATGACTAAAAATCAAGATTTGGGCAAACCTAGGTTATCTCCTATCAAAGTTGGTGTCATAAGTCATCTATGGCCAAATTATCACAATAGAGACAAAACCCATCAAGGAAAATACAATCTTTGGTTGTCTCTAGATCCAACTACACTAGACGTGAACTTTTTGACTTGTATCAACCAATGAATTATAGTACAAGTTACTTGTCTTAATTTGGAGATGAAGAACGATGCAAATCAAAAGTGGGAGCAATTCCCACGAACGAAAATCTACGGACTCACGAACGATCCACACGCGCACTTGAGCACGAGCAATAAAATTCCAAGGGCAAGAGAGTGCGCGACGGCAGATAAAGAGGAAGCGGGAGAGATGAAGCACGAAAATAGGGCGCAATGGTTTGGGAAAAAATAAAAACAGCAAGGATTGAAACTATATATAAGGATATGTATATAGGGGTGTAAAAGTGTTAGGGTTTGAAGAATGGGAGAGTGCACACCCGGGCGGCTACAAGTAAAAGAGACGGGTCGGGTTGGATTTCTTTGGTGCAATCCTGGTAGGGAAAAAAGCTCACGGGTAGGATTAGATACGGAAGTAGGATTAATAGTAGGTAATTAATGGGTTAGGCTTTGGGTAGTATGGTTCGGTAGGATAGGCTACAGGTGACGTAGATTGATATGGCATTAGTGTAGGGATTTTTAAATAGGATGGTAAGAATATAAAGTAATAGGTAAAAAATAGGAATTAATATGATGGTGTAATAGGAATATGATTAATAGTAGGTTTATTTTATAAATGGGTTTGGATAGGTAATTAATAGGGAATGGGTTTGGGTTAATTGAGTTATGGGTTAAAGTAAAATGGGCTATTGGGTTTAAAACGGGTTAATGGGTTTTTAGCGAAATCCAATAGGAAAATAGGGTTTTAATAATTCAATAAAATAACGAATAAAAATATTGTCTCTAATAAAATGCAAATTTGCATTACAAAATATAATTTATTTAAAATACTACAAATACAATTTGTACATATAAATAGGTCGTTAATAACCAGTCAAAACTAATAACCATAATAACAATAATAATAATGAAATTTTTATTACAATAAAAAATCACAGAAAATAGTTACGAATAAATTCATTTGATCGAAAACAGATTTTAAAATGGAAGATCCAAATAAAATACATTTTGACAAAAGAATTTGAAAACCAGAAAAATAATTTGCGAAAATTTTTAAAATACAGAAAATACGCAAAAATACATTTTTGGGAAAACAAGGGTTACACATACTGTTTGAGTAATTCCTTAGCATATTTTTCTTGATTAATAAATATGTCATTTTGTGACTACTTTATTTGTAGTCCAACAAAATAATTGAGTTCACTCATGTAACTCATCTCAAACTTATTTTTCATGGTATTAGCAAACTCTTGACAGAGATTACTATTAGTAGAACCAAAAATTATATCATCGACATATATTTGTATGATTAGAATATCTGTCTCTATTTTTCTAATAAACAATGTAGTATCTACTTTACCTATCTCAAAACTAGTTTCTAAGAGAAAAGTCTTTAACCGATCATACCAAGTACGAGGTGCTTGTTTAAGACCATATAAATCCTTTTTCAATTTAAAAACATGGTTTGGGAATTGTTCATATTCAAAATCGGGTGGTTGCTTAACATAAACATCCTTCTTAATAAAACCGTTAAGGAAAGCATTCTTGACATCTATTTGGAAGAGTGTAAAATTCATAAAACATACAAAAGATAATAAGATCCTAATTGATTCTAGTCTAGCAACAGGAGCATATGTTTCATCAAAATTGATTTCTTCTTCTTGATTATATCCTTGAGCAACTAACCTAGCCTTATTTCTAATGACTTGTCCTGATTCATCTAACTTACTCTTGAATACCCATTTGGTACTAATTATAGTATGGTCAGGAGGTCGTGGAACTAATCTCATACATCATTTCTTATAAATTGGTTTAATTCATCTTGCATTGCATTCATCCAAAATTCATTGTCACAAGCTTCTTGTATATTCTTCTGTTCAAAATCCGACAAGAAAGCCGTATGAGAAATCATGTTAACATGAGATCTTGTTTGAATACCACGTGAGATGTCACCAATTATTAAGTCATGAGGATGATCTCTAACTTCAACAAACGATTTTGATAAAGTTTGAGTCATCACAACAGGATCAGTCGACTTAACAAGTCCATCAGACGACTGATTCATATCGGTCAACTTAATATCCTTATCAGTTGACTTGTCTAGGGTAATTTGCTCTAGTGATTTAATAACGTTATTTAAAGATAGTGAATCAATTTCATCATCTTCAATGACAGTAGATGAAGGCAAGGAATCATCAAATGAAACATGTATAGATTCTTCAGTAGTCAAGGTTGAATTATTGAAAATTCTATATGCCTTACTCCTATTTGAATATCCAATGAAGATACCTTCATTAGATCTAGGATCAAATTTATCTAAATTATCTTTAGTGTTTAAAATGAAACACTTGCATCCAAATACTTTAAAATAAGATACTTTAGAAATTCTTTCAAAAAATAGTTCATAACAAGTTTTCTTAAGCTTAGGCCTAATCAATATTCTATTTAAAACATAACATGTTGTACAAACAGCTTCAGCCCAGAAGTATTTAGGCAAATTGCTTTTAACAAGCATAGTACGTGCACATTCTTGTAATGTCCTATTCTTTCTTTCGACCACTCCATTTTGTGGTGAAGCTCTAGGAAATGCAAACGAATGTGTTATACCATTCTTTTTGCAATATTCTGAAAACGTTTCATTCTCAAATTCTCCACCATGATCACTTCTAATAGTGACTATGGTTAGAGATTTTTGATTTTGAATTCGTTTAGAAAAATTTGTAAATTCTTCAAAAGCATCATATTTATGTTTTAAAAAGAAAACTCATGTAAATCTTGAAAAGTCATCTACTAAAACAAATACATATCTACTTTTATTTAAAGAAGCAACTCTAGTAGGACCAAATAAATCCATATGGATTAATACGAGAGCCTACTAGTAGATATCATTTCTTTTGTCTTAAAAGTATATTTGACTTGTTTTCCTAGTTGACATGCATCACATAAATTATCTTTCTTAAAAGATAGTCTTGGCAGTCTTTTAACTAGGTTGTACTTAGACAATTTAGCAATATTTTTCATATTCACACGGCCAAATCTCTTATGCCAAAGCCAAGAATCATTGTTAGACGCTACTAAACAAAAATTATTAGAGAATTCATTGGTTTTTAAACATAATTCATAGATATTGTTTTTCCTAAATCCTAAACAAATTACATTTTGCATGGAAGAATCATAAATTAAACATGCATCTTTTTCAAAAACAATTTTATATCCCTTATCACATAATTGGTAATACTTAACAGATTATGCTTAAGACCACTAACAAGAAAAACTTCTTCTATAGTAGGGGTAGTGTTCTTACCGACCATGCCTATTCCAATAACCTTTCTTTTGTTGTTGTCACCGAATGTGACTGTTCCTCTATCTATTTCTTGTATGGAAGAAAGAAGGTTAGCATGACCAGTCATATGCTTGAAGCATCCGCTGTCAAGTATCCAACGTTCTCTTTTAGGTACCTATAAAATAATCATTGTGAATACGGTACCCTTTTCATTGGGTCCGAAAGGGATTAGTTTTTGGGAAACAAACCCAAAGTGTGTTTGATTTACCACCAAAAGCAGGAATATAATTAACAGACTTACATATATTAAGAACATGTAAATTTATATAAGTAATTCTATTATTTAGACTCAGATTGACTGGAACCCAAATATTTTTAGTCTGTCCAGTCGACTTTATTGTACCTTTCAGTCGACTGTTATGAGAAGCCAGTCGACTGGGAGGTGAAATAGGTCGACTTATTTGAGATTTCGGTCTCTTTAAATAAGAATCCAAACCTCTGGACAGACGACTGAAATTAGGGTTTAGTTGACTGGTCTGAACTATAGAATTACTATTTTCATGGGAAATAATAGTTTTTGGTTTCTCAAAAAACTCATATAATTTGTTCTTAACAATAGAAATAGAATCAATCTTATTACTACTAGTATTCTTAGAAACATGATATTTTTCAAGTGACTTTTGAAAACCAAGTCCAAATCTCTTATTGGATTGAACTTGATTTTGGAGAAATTCATTTAAATTCTCCTTTCCTTTGTTAAACTTAGATACATTCTTAGATATCTCTTCATAATTTTACTTAAGAGATACAAGATCTATATCCAAATTAGAAAGTCGAGAATTTAACGACTTGACTTCAACATTTAAGTCAAGATTCTCTTGAGAAAGTATTTGATTGACTTTCTCTAAGTTTTTTACTCTAATTTTTTCCTTCTTGAATTCTTGAAAAATCTCATCAAAAGCATCTAATAAGTTATTTGAATCAAAGTTATCACTTACAAGCATCTAAAAGCATCTTCTTCATTTTCTTCTTCATCTTCGGAGTTCGACATGACCTTGAAAGCGAGTGTCTTCTTCTTTGCTTATTGAGGTTCTAGATCCTTTTTGCGTTCTTCAAGTTGTACTTCATATGCCATAAGATTTTCCACAAAGATTCTCAAGAGAGAGTTGTGATAAATCGTTGGCTTCTTCTATGGCGGTGGTCTTCTTCTTCTCCCATTCGGGGGTTAGGGCACGAAGGACTTTCCTCATCATTTTCGCTTGAGTGTACATTTTTTCAAGAGCCACAAGAGAATTTGTAATGTCCGTGAACCGTGTTATCATATATGACACATTCTCGTTCTTCTCCATATGGAACATCTCAAACCTGTGAACAAGAACAGATATCTTAGATTCTTTAACTTTATTAGTACCTTCATGAGTTACCTCAAGTGTGTGCCAAATTTGATAAGCCATTGTTGCACTGGACACATGATTGAACTCCTCTTTGGTAAGAGCACAGAATAGAGCATTCATCGCCTTTGCATTGTTCATTGTGTTGCCCTTTATTTCATCGTTCCATTGTGCATAAGGAATTGTAGGAGCGGTGTATTCTGTCTCAGTCATGTTCCATATCTCATAGTTGATGAACTGAAGGTAGATCTTCATTCTACACTTTCAATAGTTGTAATTTGTTCTATCGAATAGGGATGGCCTTCATGGTATTAGTTTGCATTTGAAGTAGAATTCATTGCACTCAACCAGACTCTGATACCAAGTGTTGGATCCTGTAGGCAAAGCAAATAAAACTAGAGGATGGGTGAATAGTGTTGTATAAAAATTAAATCAAAACTTGAACTTTTCGTACTGTTCAGTAGACTGAAAAAAGAGATGCATTCGACTGTTGCGTCAGAGTAGAGGAGTATCTTATTGAAGAGTTACTAGTCCGATCAGTTGACTTAGCGCGGAAATACAGTCGACTTAGCAGACAAGTTTTTGAAATAAAACACAGAAAAATTGAAATTGCAAGTTGAGAAAATACAACCACAGAGAGTCAATCACAGAGTACACAGCGGTATATCCTTGTTCGATCCTCCCGACCTACATCCAGTCCCCAAGCAATCCACTTGAGATTTTTCACTACTCTTGAAAAGATATAAGAATACCCTACGGCGTTTTGACAACGACTATGTCAAACCCGTAGACCTCTCTCACCACTAGAGAGAGCAAACCCACTCTACATCCAAGAGTGAAAAACCGACTCTACAACCAAGAGCCCTACTCTCCAACTGCGAGGACCACTCTCACAACCCGAGAATGAAGAACAACAACAAAAGGAGATTACAATAACCTATAGCCTTGTTTGTGATTTGTGTTTTTGTATAGTGGCTATTAGGTTAATTTTTGAAATCAGTCTAAAACGAATTCGATATTATACTAGACTGAATTTCAGAGAATCAAGACTTAGAGTTTGTATGCTTTTGAAAGATTGTTGAAAACAAAAAGCTTGAAACTTAAAGATATACTTTGAAATGTTTTGAACCTTTGCCAAATGACCTGTATACACTTTTTATAGTGTTAGAGACATTTGGACGTTGAAAGGTTAAATCCCAACTGCCATACAATGGCAGTAAAAAAATTTGATTTTGAAAAACAAGTTTTAAAATCAGAAAACTGTCGAAACGGCTTGAACCGTCAACTGGTATGCCATAATGAGTTGATCAGTCAGAGCTTGTATGAGTTCAGATAGTTTCATACTATGACAGTCGACTGGTTCCAAGGAACGGTCGACTGGTACTCAACAGCTGAATTTATTCAAGCTTGTTTTGACCATTTAATTTTGTAAAATACTCATATTATTTAAAGTATGTGTGAGTGTGTGTGTGACAAGGCTATTACAAGTTTCTAAGACTCAAAGAATGAAAATTACAATATTACAAGACACTTTTAACAAATCATTTAAAGCACTTAAATCTTGTCTTGAACTTGAGTCTTTGTCTGTCTTGAAGCTTGCTTGATCAATTCTTCTTGAAAGCTTCATTAGATTGCTTTGCCTCATGGTACTGACTGTGATACACTCTGCAAGAGATATGTGATAGGCAAACTTTGTATTGTGTTGTAGTCATCAAAACCAAGAATCAACATTACTTTGTTTTTTTAGTTTCATACGAACGAAAGCTTTACAACCCATTCTAGAAGTAGTTTCTCGTCTAGCAACATTAAGATGATTTGGTGACTCCCCGACTTTATTACATCCATATGATTTATCTACTACATCAGTTCCCTTGTATTTAATCTCACCCTTATGCATAGAGAAATTTGCACATCTACAATATGATGCATAAAATTTCTCTGCTTCATCTGAAGTATGAAACGTTATACCTATCTTCGGTTTTAGGTGCTCGTCAACTTGCGGTGGAAATTCACCCCTTTCTTGAGCACGAATAAATTTTTCTCCAGCAACAGAACTTCTTTCAACACTGTCCATATCTAACATAAAAAAATTAAAATAATTAGGAACACAATAATCCATATAGACCTACTTACACTATTTGCATATATAAATACACAGGACAACATACACAAATACAAACTTGAAATTTTGAAACTTTGCGAGTGGATCGGGCTAACCTAATAGAAGACAACACAACTTGTAGAAGTGAGTTTCGACTCACGATTTGCGAGATACGACCGTGTACCGATTTATTTTAGTACTTGTTCACCAAAAGCGATACACGGCCGTATCCACCAAACCATGACTCGAAAATCTCTTCTATAAGTTGCGGTGGCTTGTGTTACGTGAGTCCAACTAGAGCTGGTATCGGGTCCTATCAGGTCGGGTCATCCACTACCTGGATTCGGACCCGGTACCTCACGGGTCCAAAAATTGGACCCGGACCCAGACTTGTAAGAACCGAGCCCGGGTCCTAGTTAAAAAAAATTACCCGTCGGGTCCAGTAGTAGAGAATAAATATTTACACTTAAGTATTTTTGTACCCAAAACCCGACGATTCTAACATTTTTGCACTTTAGTACATGAATTAATATTACATTTACACATCTATCTTCAACAATTACTTTTATATGTATATTCCTATAACCATATTATTCAAATTCTATATGTTTTGGGGTATTTTTTAATAGTTTCGGGTCCAGGTTCGGGTTGGTTCTATCTTGAGCGGACCCAGACCCGGACCCAAAAGTGCATCAGGTCTTATTTTAGGACCCAGACCCGAACCCGTATAAATCGGGTCGGTTCGGTCCAATGCCGGGTACGGGTCAGGTCTGAGTATCAAAAAATTGTGACAGTGCTAAGTCCAACCTGCTCGCAAAGTTTCGTAATTTTTGGAGATCGTTTGTAGGGTTTTCTAGTGTAACTGTAATATAAAAAAAATTAACTTTTTTGTTCTTGTTCGAAAAACGTGACAAAATCTCAAAACGGCATCAAAAATTTTAAAAACTTTGCAACTTAGTCAAATTCACGTAACACAAGCCAACGCAACTTGTAGAAGTGAGTTTCGACTCACGGTTTGCGAGATACGACCATATACCGCTTTATTTTAGTTTATGTTCACCAAAAGCAATGCATGGCCATATATTTCAAACTGTGAGTCAAAAATTACTTCTACAAGTTTGCGGTGGCTTGTGTTACATGAGTCTAACCTACTCGCAAAGTTTCATAATTTTTGGAGGTCGTTTGTTGGATTTTCTAGAGTAACCATACTAAAAAAATTCTTACTTTAACGTGAAAAAACTGCACAAACTAAATCAAAAAAATTTAAAAACTTTGCAACTTGGTCGAATTCACATAATGTAAGGCAATGCAACTTGTAGAATTGAGTTTCGACTCACGATTTGCGAGATACGGTCGAATACCGCTTTATTTTAGTTCTTGTTCACCAAAAGCGATACACAGGCATATCTCTCAAACTGTGAGTCCAAAATCACCTATACAAGTTGTGGTGGCTTGTATTACGTGAGTCCAACCTACTCGCAAAGTTTCGTAATTTTTGGAGGTCGTTTGTAGAATTTTCTAGTGTAACCGTACTAAAAAATTTCTAACTTTTTTTGTTCTTGTTCGAAAAACGTGACAAAACCCCACAAACGGCATCAAATAGTTAAAAAAAATTGCAACTTGATCGAATTCACGTAACACAAGCCACCAAAACTAATAGAAGTGAGTTTTGACTCACGGTTTGCGAGATACGACCGTGTACCACTTTATTTTAGTTTGTGTTCACCAAAAGCTATATACGGCCGTATCTCTCAAACCGTGAATTGAAAATTACTTCTACAAGTTGCGGTGGCTTATGTTATGTGAGTCCAACCTACTCGCAAAGTTTCGTAATTTTTGGAGGTTGTTTGTAAGGTTTTCTAGTGTAACTGTACTAAAAATTTTCTAACTTTTTTTTGTTCTTGTTCGAGAAATATGATAAAACCCCACAAATGGCATCAAAAATTCAAAAAACTTGACAACTCGATCTAATTCACGTAACACAAGGCAACACAACTTGTAGAAGTGAGTTTCGCCTCACGTTTAGAAGATACGGTCGTGTACCGCTTTATTTTAGTACTTGTTCACCAAAAGCGATACACGGCCGTATCCACCAAACCGTGAGTCGAAAGTCATTTCTACAAGTTGCGATAGCTTGTGTTATGTGAGTCCAACTAAAGCTGGTATCGGGTCGGGTCATCCATTACATGGATCCGGGCCGGACCCGGACCCGGTACCTCATAGGTCCAAAAATTGGACCCGAGCCCAGACTAGCAAGAACCGGGTCAGGTCCTAGTTTAAAAAAATTACTCGTCGGGTCCGGTAATTGTGATTAAATATTTATACTTAAGTATTTTTGTACCCGATACCCTATGATTCTAACAATTTTTACACTTAAGTACGTGAATTAATATATTTTTTTGATGATACGGAAAGCGCCTTACGGCACCAGCCTGTCAAAATTATATAGCAATAACAAAGTAGCATAAAAAGACTCATTTTACAAGAAGTAAAACAAGGAACAAGTACAAGCAGCGGACCAAACCCCAGTCTAAAAGAGCAGAATGCAAAAAATGAGGGAAACGACTAAAAGTAAACTATCAGCACAACTAACAGACTGCAAACTCGACCCCCAGGAAAACCAAGCCTTACAACCCCGCTCAGGTGGGAAAAGACAAGGAGATCCAGCGACCCTTCCACCCACCATCATGCTGGCATGCGGATCAAACCATCGCAAACCAACGTCGAGCATGATTGGGACCTCGGGGGACGGGGACCAAACAAAAGTACTGAGCCGCTGAGGAACAGCCAGCCAGCGTGCCAGTCCGCGAAGGGGGGAGCCGAGATTGCCAATACCCAAGGATCAGCACTCAAACAACAGCACTAAACTGCCCCTAAGCAGCACCTACTAGAGAAACAACACCTAACACTGAACAAACAAACGCGATCAGCGTGGGACCATACTCCACACTCGAACAAGGAGAACTAGAGAGGAAGCCCCATATAAATGCTCTCTCACGAATGATAGGAAAAAAAAGCACAACCGCACCAATACCCCCGCACTCACTGCGGAGAAAGAACGCAAGAGTGAAACATCAAAAGAAGGGAGAATGCCCCGAAAAATGAAACATCAATCAGCCTAGAATGCGCAAACATCCCGCTACAACACAAGCCCCAAAGCGGCTAAACTGATGGGAAGAACAAATAAAGAGAGAAGATATTTAGAAAAATTAATGCATGGAAAATAAGCCATCCCCGCCTGTGGGATACCAAGTCAGCTGGATATAAACAACGTTAAAGAACACACAAGCGAAAGAATCGAAGGGGATCAACCTCCGTTCAAACCTTGGAATCCCCACCCGGGAGATCACCCCAAACAACCTCACCCAAAAGCCGTTGGGTGCCCCCTAAGCACCACCCCGAACAGAATACCCCAAACACCTCAAAACAGCAAAAAATAACGAGAAAAGAGACCGAAGGCATCGTCCACCACGACAATCTGGGCCACCCAACTATGGTCCAAAACAAACAGCATCAACCAAACCAAATATGAAACCAAACACAAGAATGGAACCACTAGAATTACATCACAACATAGACAAATTAAAGTCCTATACAGTCTGAAGCATAAACCGAGAGAAGGCCAAAAACCAGATAAGGACTTTCCTAAGAAGGTCTTGCCTAGGGGAACCATCAAGCGCGACAGGAGGAAACCACCAGACTAAACACCTCAACATACCGCACTGACCAGAACACAGCAAAAAAGGGGAGGAAGGCCAGACCACAAAACAAGGCAAAAGACCCGCCTCAAAATCCAAACAGCAGCCCCTCCCATAGAAAGCCCTTCGGCCCAAACCGCACACTCAATTCTGTAAAGCAGAGGGCACATCAATTAATAAATAAGAAGTAGCAACAATTACGATAAAGAACTATTCGAACGAAAAAAATTAATCGCCTCATCAAGACAATTTAAAAAAATTAAGCTGCCACTTTATCTATAATTAAAATGGAAGGCCAAAATTTAGAATAAAATAAGAAATCATCGATAATGTGATCAATCGTAGAAGCGGCTAGCTTGAAAATACGCTTGTTCCGTTCCGCCCAAATAACCCAAATAATCTCCATAATGGAAAGAACCCACGATTTACGAAATTCTTTCCCGAGGGGATTGAAACATCCAACAAGAAGAGAAAACGGCGGGGAAGCCCTGCCCTTGCCAGGCTCTGACTGCTATCGTCCAAAGAGGTTGAATAAAAACACACTTAAGGAAGAGGTGCTCGGCGTCCTCATGTTTGGACGAGCAAAAAGCACACAGCTGACCCACGACCAGGTTCATCTTATTGAGAACATCTACAGTCAGAAGCTTATTATTCAGCGCTAGCTAAGAGAGGATTTTAGATTTGAGAGGAGCACAGGTGCTCCATAAATACTTAGCACTCGGGGAGACTATCCCCCCAAAATTAAAAAAATTGTAGAAGGATTTCATTGAGTAGTTACCAGCATGGTCCATTTCCATTTGAAGTCTTCAAACGGGTGCCAAGGATAATGGTTAATACCATCAAACAACTCTTGAAGCTCTGTCTGAAGAGACGGGGAAGAACGACTGAGAAAGGAATAAACCAGGACTTTTGGTTATTGATAATAATAACATAATCAGCCACCATGGTAGAGGGGTTGGTCGCCTTCTGCTAGAGGTTAGGAAATGCAAGAGCGAGTTTGATGTTCCCAAACCATAAATCTAGCCAGAATCTAGTCATGGCACCATTGGCGCACTAATGAACTAAATCACATTGAAAAGGGTTGGCTACTTTCCAGACCCTTCTCCAGAACGAAGAGGATTTACGAGGGAGAGTAGTGGTAAAATCCGTCATATTGGATCGGGGAAAACAATTGGAAGAGATCATACGCACCCAAGGCAGGTGCTCCTTTTTAAGAAATCTCCATAACAATTTGCCTAAGAGGGCCAAATTCTGGTGTCTAAGATTAAGGACACCCAAACTCCCAGCTACCTTAGAAGTGCAGATCAGCTTTCAGTTGCAAAGGTGAATGCCGGCTTTATACGAATTCGAACCAGACCAGAAGAAATTCCTTCTGATACAATCAATTCTCTTAATAACCCGCATCGGTAGGAAGTAGAAAGACATCATATATAGAGGGATGGAGGAGAGAATGGAGTTAACAAGGATGAGTCTGCCCCCGCGAGAAAGGTGTTTACCAGACCACCGGTTGAGTCTTGATTCAACTTTTTCAATCATCGGCATCCAGTCACATTTATGAAGCTTACCCCATCTCAAGGGGATACCTAGATAAGTGATAGGGAAGGAAGCAGAGACACAATTAAAGAATTGTGCAATTTCCTTTTGCCGGTTATGGGATCCCCCAGCCAGAGAACAGAAGACTTTTGGAAGTTAATGGCCAATCCTGATGAACTTTCAAAGACATAGAGAAGTAACTTCTGGTTACGTAAAGTGCACCCGTTAGGTTTGGCAAAGATAATGGTATCATCCACGTATTGGGGATTCAATACTCCATAGAAACTACGAGAACTACCAAGTCCTTCAATAACACCAGTGTCCCATGCATTACGAAGCAGTTTACTAAACACATCCGCAACAAGTGCGAAGAGCAGGGAGGAAATAGGATCCCCCTGCCGAAGACCCCACTTACACTTGAACTTGTGTCCTTCCGTCCCATTGATAAGAATGGACGAAGTGCCAGCAAAAAGACTGAATTTGATCCAGGCGATCCATTTCGGACCAAACTCACGGTGAAAGAGAGTTTCAAAAAGAAATTCCTAGCTAACGTTATCGTAAGCTTTTTGAAAGTCTAATTTTAACAGTATGCCTTCCGACTTCGATTTATGGCAGTCCAAAATGATTTCTTGAGCCGAAGCTACACTATCCAGAATAAAGCGATCCTTAATGAATCCTGATTGCATGGGATCAATTAAAGGAGAGATAATGGCACTGAGACGAGAAGAGAGCACTTTCATGATGATCTTGAAGGTAGAGTTCAGGAGGCTAATCGGCCTGAAGTTAGAGACCACATTAGCACCCAGAAATATGGGGATAAGGACAATGTGTGCATAATTGATCCTATCGAAGGAAAAATTCCCTTGATGAAGATCGGAGAACATTTGAAAGTGATCGTCTTTGAGATAATCCCAAAATTTTTGGAAAAAGAATGTTGGAAAGCCGTCCGGTCCTGGGGCAGAATCACTTTTCAAAGAGAACACTGCCCGCTTGATTTCTTCTAAAGAAAAAGAAGCTTCCAGGCTGGACAGATCCTGCGACTGCTGACCATACAACTGTTGCCAGTCTAGATGGATAGAACTATGTTTAGTAGATCCTAACAGATCTTTAAAGAAATGAAGGAAAGAAGCATGAATTTCTGGGGTCGAAGATAATTCAATGTCATTATCTAGTATAGAAGAAATTCTGTTGCATCGTCGCCTATGCGATGCAAAATTATGGAAGAAAGCGGTGTTACCATTACCATCCTTAAGCCAGCGAAATTTGGCTCGCTGAGCCCATTTAATGTAATCATTGTGGAGTAACTCTGCGTAGCTTCTTTTGCAGGAAACGCGCTCGCAGCGAAGGGAATCTGAGATTGGGTTAATCTCCTCCATACGATCAATGGAATCAATGGTTGAAAGGCAAACATTTTTAAGAAAGTTATCATTGGCATATCTTTCTTTATGTCATATTTTGCTACCATATTTAATGGCATGCAGCTTAATCAGAATACGCCTAAACCAGACAACCCTGTAATAGAAGAAAGACATTCTGTGATGAGGTTGACGAAGGTTTGGTCGTGTAGCCGAAATTTTTCGAAGCGGAATTTGAAAGATCTGGAGAAGTTATAGTTAGACGATAAAGAGATGGGAACGTGGTCAGACGAGGGATTGGGAAGTGCCGAGTCGAAAGAGTTATGGAAGAAATTGATCCAGTCCAAGGACACCAGAAATCGATCTAGCTTAGCCAAGGTAGAAGGAGACCTCATATTTGAACAAGTAAATGATCTACCATTGAGGGGCAGATCAGTCAAGTGGAGGGCACAAATGCAATCATTAAAGCGGGTCGAATCTAAAGAGGAAGAGGAAGCTCGGGATCTATCGGAAGAGAATCTGGTGACATTAAAATCACCACAAAATAGCCAGAAACCGTTAATGGAGTGTTGGAAGGAATAAAATTCGTTCCAGAAGGCTTCCCGACGATCTGAAGTAGACGGACCGTAAACTAACACCACTGTAAGAATACAGTCGAATTCAAACCAGTGAAGACGAACCACCAGAAAGAAAGTTAAATGTCTAGTCGAAATAAGAGAGAAAACGGCTTCTTTGAAACACAAAAGGATACCTCCCCTAGTGCTTATAGCATCTAAAGCAATCCAATGGGTGATAAAAGACCCGCCTATCGAACGTAAGAGGGAAGTCGAAGGGGATTCAAGTTTTGATTCTTGAATAGAGATCAGATCACAATGGGAGGAAGAAATAAGTTGAAACAACGCTTGTTGTTTCGATGCACACCTAAGCCCACAAATGTTCCAAGAGATGCTAATCATTAAACAAATTGGCCTCAAAAGCTCTTGAAATTTTGCGGTCGCGAATAGCCTCAAAATCAACAAACTTATTCGAACCAACAAGAAATCCCATCTTCCTAGTCATGCTAAGCATCTCTAAATTGGAGATAGAGTCAAAATGCACTTGGTATAAGGAACCCAAACGTTCCTTACCTGAAGAAAAAGGAGAGGGGGGAGAAGAATCGATCTTGCAGAATTGAGTCACAAGAGGGGACTGAGAATCTGCTAAAAGATCCAATTCTCTGCTGGCTCGAATACGAGCACTAGAACGGATGACCGAGAAAAGTTTCGGTTTAATAACTTTTTAAATCTTTTCTTTATTTCCTTTAGATAAAAAGCTACTAGAATGATTGCTCACAGGATCGGTCCCTATAATGGTTCCCATCGATGCCACTGAGGTATCAGCGGAACCAAGGGCACAAAAGGGCCAATGTTCAGAAGGATCCAAACAGTGGGCCGCAAGGGACAAGGAATAGTTGCTAGTTCCTCTACAATTAATGGTGAACAAAGGCGTCGCCCAAATAGGAAGGTTAGGATGATAAGACTCACTGATACCAGAAACTAGGTTGAAACAAATCAAGGAAATTGAAACAGGACTAATTTTCAAAAAGACCTAGTTAAAATACTTCAAACCGAAAGCAGCCAGGAATTGATAAACAAGAGAAATAGGCAGAAAGAATACCTGCTTTTGAGAGTGCGAGTGATCCATCTCTACCAACTCGTCCACTAAAAGATCATCTTTATCAACCCAAGCGTCGGCCTTTAGAGTTGCAGCGGAAGCAGCTTTAGTAGGCACGGAAGAGGATAGGCCCGAAGAGTGGGTGCAATGAACCGCACTAATGAATTTATCCCAGTCAGAAGAATACTGCGGGTTCGCGTCCCAAACAGGCCACTTCTCGGTAGCCTCAACAGGATTTTGCTTAATAGGAAGATATATGGGGTGCACCGGAGGGTCGGCGGACGAAGGGTCCACAGTGGCAAGCTGCACAGGGGGCTTAGAGGATAACTCAGGCAGTGCCCCCTGATGTGAAAAGAGAGATTTCCCTGCAGCCAAATCTGGGTTAATCCAAACCAAATTGAGAGCTTTAAACGGAGAGATTTTGGGTTTGGAAGGTGTTAGAACCAGTCTGCGCTGGTACGGAAGATTTTTTTGGGTTGATCTTTGTGAGACCTCCTCCACTTTGATGAGGAAGTGGTAGACTCAGAAGAGGTACCGACAGAGAATGAGCTGGGCAAAGCCAAGCTTTCCTTGGGGGATTGGCACCAGTCTGGGTCAAAGAAGCTGAGCATGGCCTAATCGCCACCAGGTCTTGATAAGAAACCGAGACAAGAAACGAAGATTTATGGTCTCTTAAAGTGAACGAATCAATCCTATCTTTCACCAACGGGCAAAAGAAATCAGCGTTGACTTGAAGACACCCTGATGCCAACATATTAGAGGAGGTGATGTGCTGAAGCTCCCCTACACATTTAGTGAAATCGGAAATGACTCGGTGAGATACACTGAACGGAGGAAGGCCTAGCAAAGTAACTTTAACAGCAGAGGGAATCAGCGGGGGAGGGGGGATACCATGATTGATCCATTTACGAACGATTACGTGGATTGCTCCGACAGCAAGAGAGTTGCTGGCAACTAGATCCTCCAGAATTACCTCAAAAAAAAAAAAACTAGATCCTCTAGAATTTTTAAGGAAGGACAATTAATAACAACTTCGCCATTGGAGCAACAATCGATCACCCACACCCATTCTTGCAGGCTAAAGTTGCTAAGGAAAGCATTTAAAGTAGTGTTAGAGACCGAACCTCCCTTGAAAGAAACCGCACCGTATTGCTCAAAAAGCCTCAATTTGTCGGAAAATTCCAAATCAGGGATAAACACTAAATTGACCTGAGACTTGGAGTTCTGCGAGGAGGCAGTAGAGTCCACATGAGGGACAGCAGGTACTGCAGCAGGGATGCACTGCGAGGTGGGAGGTGTATGGAGGAGCGGAGAAGAGGTGGTGACCTTAGGGTGCTTAGCCTTCGGTGCTTGAAGATCCGCTAGCTTTGATTGAAGAGAGGAAAAATCAAGCGCGACAATGACTTGGTCAGAGATGGGCACTCCCACCGACAAACCCAAAATTTTTTGTAAAGAGAAACATCAATTTGGGAATGCCCAGACTTCAAGCAGAATAGACATTTCATATTGTCAGTGCAAAATGCTCTAATATGCCCAACTTGGAGATAGCGGAAGCACCGCAGGGATTGGGGATGAGAGAAAGGCAACAATGGTTTGGAATCATAAGTGATGGAGGAAAGGAAAGGGCGGGAATAGGAAGGTGGATGATGCCCTAGAAGATTCTTTAGGGCAGGCTTAAGAGATAAAGAGGGCAGCAAAGAGTGGTTGGGCTGAGACGACCCACTAGAACCAGACGAAAGCGAGGAATTAAACAGTTTTTTTCATTTTTCTTTTTTACCACTTCAATCCATGATGAGTTCATGGCAACCCAAGGCCCAGAAACAAGCCTAGGAAAGAGGGAAAAGAGAAAGAAACGGGGACCAGCAAAGACAACCACTTCTGTAGCGATTCGGCAAAAGCACCAAAAACACCCCCTTAAAATAAGAGGAAAATGATCAAAAAATGATCGAGCTCTAAGGCTACCGCAAACCAAGAGATAAGGAGAGAAAGAGAACGTATGGCAAAACAAAGTTGAGCAATCACAATAAGAATGTTAGGTAAAACAAAGCTGAGATCCTGGTCACATGAAACGATGCCAGTACTTAGCGATCAGAACTCAGATAGTCAGACTCAGTTGAAAAACTGAGCACTCAGCAAGGGCCACAAAAAACAACAACAAAACAAATGAAATACAACCACTGCAAACCACTCCAGGAAGCAAAAAAAGTAGAAAAAAAGCTACTCACAGTGAGAGGCGAAAGGAAAATAAGAGATGGCTCAACGATGCCCCTGGGGCCAAGACAAGAGCGCAGTACCCCACACCAGAGATCACAAGCCAATCAAGCGAGGACACCGCTACCTAAGAGGGGGAAAGCACCGAAGGGACTCAACCAGGGGAACCTCACTTCGGCCAACAACCAGAGCAGAAACACACAAGAGGGCAGACTCCACCGAAGAAGGGGAAATGGCCAACAGCGAGAGCGGAAGCCCAGGCAAACGGGGGACAAAGAGCAAAGTGGGGTCGGAGAAGGAAGGGGGTGCGCCTTCGGCAACCGTGAGACGCCAATCTGCCGATCTGGGTAGAAAGAGCAGAGCGAACCCAAGACAATTAATGAAGGGAGAAGGGACGCTGGAAGGGAGGAAGGATCGGATCTGGGGGAGCCAAGACGGAGGAAGAAGAGAGTCATTGAGATATTTTGAAATCATAGTATTTACATGAATTAATATTATATTTGCACATCTATCTTTAACAATTACTTTTATATGTATATTCCTGTAACCCTATTATTCAAATTTTATATGTTTGGGGGTATTTTTTAACAGGTCCGGGTCTGGGCCCGAGTCGGTTCTATTTTGAGCAGACCCGGACCTGGACCCGAAAATGCATTGGGTCTTATTTTAGGATCCGAACCCGAATCCGGACCCGTATAGATCGGGTCGTTTCTAGTCTAATGTCGGATCTGGGTATCGGGTAAATGTGATAGTGCTAAGTGCAACCTACTCGAAAACTTTCGTAATTTTTAGAGGTCGTTTGTAGGATTTTCTAGTATAACCATACTAAAAAAATTCTAACTTTTTTGTTCTTGTTCGAGAATATGTGACAAAATCTCACAAACGGTATCAAAAATTTAAAAAATTTTGCAACTTGGTTGAATTCGCGTAACACAAGGCAATGCAATGTGTAGAAGTGAGTATCGACTCACGGTTTGCGAGATACGGCCGTGTACCTGCTTTATTTTAGTTTGTGTTCACCAAAAGTGATACACGGTCCGTATCTCTCAAACCGTGAGTTAAAAACCACTTCTACAAGTTGCGGTGACTTGTGTTACATGAGATCAACCTATTTGCAAAGTTTTGTAATTTTGGAGGTCGTTTGTAGGATTTTCTAGTGTAACCGTACTAAAAAAATTCTTATTTTATTTGTTCTTGTTCGAGTAACATGAGAAAACCGTACAAATGACGTCAAAAAAATTCAAAAACTTTGTCACTTGGTCAAATTCACATAACACAAGGCAACGCAACTTGTAGAATTGAGTTTTGACTCACGATTTGCGAGATACGGTCGTGTACCACTTTATTTTAGTTCTTGTCCACCGAAAGCGATACACGGACGTATCTCTCAAACCATGAGTCGAAAATCACGTCTATAAGTTGCGGTTGCTTGTGTTACATGAATCCAACCCACTCGCAATGTTTCGTAATTTTTTGAGTTCGTTTGTAGGGTTTTCTAGTGTAACCGTACTAAAAAATTTCTAACTTTTTTTGTTTTTATTCGAGAAACGTGACAAAACCCCACAAACGCCATTAAAAATTTTAAAAACTTTGCAACTTGATCGAATTCACATAACACAAGCCACCACAACTTGTAGAAATGAGTTTCGACTAACGGTTTGCGAGATACGGCTGTGTACCGCTTTATTTTAGTTTGTGTTCACCAAAATCGATACATGATCGTATCTCTCAAACCGTGAGTCAAAAATCACTTCTACAAGTTGCGGTGGCTTTGTGTTACGTGAGTCCAACCTACTCACAAAGTTTCGTAATTTTTGGAGGTCGTTTGTAAGATTTTCTAGTGTAACCGTACTAAAAAAATTTATACTTTATTTGTTCTTTTTCGAGTTACGTGAGAAAACTGTACAAACATCATAAAAAATTTCAAAAACTTTGCGGCTTGGTCGAACTCACATAAAAAAATGCAACGCAACTGGTAGAAGTGAGTTTCGACTCACGGTTTGCGAGGTACGGCTATGTACCGCTTTATTTTAGTTCTTGTACTCCAAAAGAGATACACGGCCATATCTCGCAAACCATGAGTCGAAAAACACTTCTACAAGTTGCGGTGGATTGTGTAGTGAAAGTTCGACCTACCCGCAAAGTTTTAAAAAAAATTTGGACAGTTTATTCGTTTTTACTAATATCAAACAATTGAAAATACGAATAAATATACAATTTGAGCAAACAAGTACAACTACAACTACAACTACGACTAAAATTTCAACGTCTAAAATCATCAAAATACTACATACAAGTTATTACATCTACAAAATTATTGGCCTAATTTAATCAATTTAAGTAATTTACTCATTCTAGTAAGTCACAAATACAACTGCGAAGTCATTAGCAAAGTAGAGACTACTGCGAATTTTCCGAATCTAGGTGTTGTCATTGAACTAGGGTTCTGATTTGCATTCGAAAATTGGAGAAGGAGTGGTTTCGAAAACAGGAGAAGAGATTGGGAGTGAGAGAGAGTGTGGAATGGAGGAGGCGCAGCAGAAGTCGACGAAGGAGGAGGAGGAGGAGCAGCCGGGTTAGGGTTTCTTGGGTTGGAGGAGTTGCTTCGGAAGAGAGAGTGCCAACGAGGAAACGATGCTGAGTGAGAGAGTGAAGTGGGAGAGGAGGAGTCGCTGGAGTGAGAGGGGGTCGGTTTCAGTTGAGTTACGAGGAAATAGATCGGGGAAGAAGATAGATAAAGAAGGGAGAAGGTGTGAGAGAGAAGATGCAGTTCAAAAAAGGGGGATATTTTGCCTTGGCCCGTCATTGCCAACGACGGGCTAAGTTATAATTTTATTTTAAAAATTAATAACTTAGCCCGTCGTTGAGAACGACGGTCTAAGGCAAAATAATCACACAAAAAACGAGAACGAAGAAGAAAAGACCTATACGACGCGCAGCCACACGATTCCCAATCTTAATTTAGAGGTGGACTCCTAGCGGGCCTGACATTTGTTTGTAGCGCTAGGCGAACTTGTGTTTGTGTCAGTAGCGCATCGAGCCTGCTAAGGAGAAAGATAGCGACAAGATAGAACGGATCATTTGTACTCGTGCGAATGTCCCACATTGAAAAAGCAAAACTAACATTTTGTATTAGTCAATGAGGCAAGCGAACAATCCGCTGAAATGGGAAAGAAGGCCGGCAAGACAAGAAATGTTGTCATAAAATAAGGAAAAGAGAGTAGGCCAAAGAGGGCAGGCACCTCTAGACCCGACTACGACAAACCAAAGTACCACTTTAGCGAATCCCTTCGCCGTTCGCAACGGATCCGTGCAAACAGACCCGTTTGTAATGGAAGAAACCTCATATATATATATATATATATATATATATATATATATATATATATATATATATATATATATATATTACATTTAAATGTATACAGTTGACCCTAAGTTTGGTGTACACATTTAAATGTATATTGTTGACCCTAAGTTTGGTTAATAATACGTTTTGTGTACACCAAACTTAGGGATTTAAATGTCTACACCAAACTTAGGGTCAACTGTATACATTTAAATGTAATATATATATATATATATATATATATATATATATATATATATATATATATATATATATATATATATATATATATATATACATACTACTATAATAGTTACTAATACCCAATACCCATTAGCCCACATCTAAACTCTATATATAAACCCTCCTAATCACAAACCCTAACCCTAAACCTAATATTTTTCCCTCACATCCCGGCCTCCTACTCTCTCCTTCTCCTTGTCCGGCTTCAACCCCCAACCCGACCAGCCCCTTTAACCATCAGCCCGGCCTTCAACCTCCAGGCCGAGCCTCCCCCTTGCCGGCCATCCCCCACTCTGGCCATCCCTCAACACTACAACACCCGAGCCCCTCTCCTTGATTCAATCCCGACCCTCTCCACACACCACCACAATCCTCTTGCACCATTAAACCCTAGTACTCTCTCTTCGTGGTATTCTCAAAGCGGTCCCTAGCCACTTTGATCGTCATGCACGTCGGAAGGTTCGTTCGTATGGAGATTCATTCGTGATTGCTTGGATTCGTTGCTTATAGCAGATTTCGTTCGTGGGTTTTGCTTCTAGGCTTGTTTGCATCATTCTTCATCCCCAAATTAAGGCATGTAACTTGTACTCCAATTCATTTGTTTGATACAAGTACTAAAGTTCACCTATAGTGTAGTTGGGTCTAGAGACAAGCTTTGATTGTGTTTTCCTTGATGGGTTTTGTCTCTATTGTGGTATTTTGGCAATAGAAGACTCACGACACCAATCTTGACATGAAATAACCTAGGAATCGCCCGTTCTTGATTTTAGACATGTGAGACTTGTATGCAAATTCGTGTTTTGTTGATACTCATGTGAAATAATAGGCGTGGACATGTTAATAATCCTAATTCATGATGTTTAAACACTTGGTAGGCTTTATTTTAGGTTTGGATGAGGTTGGATCAATATTCTTGAATCTATGTTGTTTTTGTGCTTAAGGGTGAAATCTGTATTTTCTGGATGTTCTGTTTTGTTTGCTGTTTTCGACTGTGCTACAGTCAGTATCTTGATTTCGGTATAAAATATGAGTTTTAGATAATTTCATCTATTTTCAAACCCCTTTGACCTTGCTTGATTTTGATTTCGTATGACTGAGTTATGACTGTTTTAGTACAGAGGTGTCGATCTTTTCCAGATTCTGTTTTTGGATAATTTTGATAACAAACTATTTTCAAGAACCATGCTATACATATTATTTTGATTTGAAACATTGTTCAGTGTTTCTTTATCTAGTTAGGGGTTATCCAGAATTTTGGTGAATTTTATTGATAAGTTTTATGTGATGTTTCATGCTCATTTCTAAAATCTATACATATTGTATTTTGCTCGATGTTCTGTAAAGAACCCTATTTTCACTAAGACCTTTTACTGAATGAAAAATGTTTGTGAAGTGTGAAAGTTAGTAAATTATATCTATTTTCATATACCTTTGGCGGAATTGGATTTCGTTTCACTGGTTGCGAGATATCTTAGTTTTCGTACAGCAGGGTTGGGATTTCCAGATTTGCCAAACTATGTTTTCTTGATGCTTTCGTATTTTTGATGACTGATCTATTCTCCCTAGAAAATTATGAAACTTTATATTTTGATTCTGTACATATAAGGAATACCCCAGATTTTTTCGTGGATTTATTTAATGTGTTTTCATGCTTTTTTCATGCTCTTGAATTCGTTTTCTTAATTTCTGGCTGAACCAAATTTCTGTATTCAAATCAGTTTTGAGCTGTATTTTTGTGAATTAAGATATGACTTAATTATACTCGCTGGATTCGTGCGGATTTCTATTTTCCAGATCCTTCGACGGATCTAGATTTGCTTGTTTGTAACACTAGAAATCACTATTTTACTACAGTATGGTCTTGCTGTCCTGAACTTGAGATGTGTTTATTTAGGTCTTTTATGAGATATCTTACACTTATACACATTTAGTTTGCAACTTGTACTTGTCACATGATCTTGCCATGCTATTCTTGATATATTTTTGTACATATACATGCTTGTTTGATATTAATAGGGCAAAAGCCAAAGTACCCCCCCAACGTTTGAACCGAGTACAAAATGCCCATACAACGTTTAAAAAAATACAATAAACCCATTCTTCCGTTAACTTAACCATTTTCGTTAAGTTATAATTATTAAATTACTTTTTTACCCTTATCCTATTCCTTCCCTTTCTTCATTCCTTTTTTCTTCCTTAATTTTGTATGGATTTTGTAGTATACTCAATTTCGTGCTCCATGAGTTACTACTCACTTCAATAGAAATAGGCATTTAGTTTATGAGCCAACTAAATCAACTAAGTTATAATAATAAGTCAGTTCAAGTGGTTTTGACCAGCTTCTAGTTTAGGAAGGAGAAGGAAAATCGAACAAAGGAATTATTTCAAAAGACATGTATGCTGACGAAAGAATCAAATAGAGTAGAAGGATGGGGATAAAGGCAGTAACTGGATAGCCGGGACTGAAATGTTCTTGAACTCCAACAATATTCGCAAATTGCCAGACTCAATTGTAGCATTGAAAGGAACCTTTGGATATCAAATGGAATTTAGGCAGCGGTCATAACAGCAGCAGGTATCACTAACTGCACGTTTCACACCTCCCCTTCCACTCCTAGCTGCATGTCTGTTACCAGATCCCTAACAACCTTGACAGATTTCTTACTACCTAAGCTACTTCCAAAACACATCTTGAGAAAATGAAGTCACTGCCTGCATATCAAGTTTAGTTCCTGTGATGCGTCATGCAGTTTGTTCGTGGTAGGAAAAAACCATTGATTATAGATTCTGGTCATCAAGCTCTTAAAAATTATGGAAACTGTTTGTAATAACAAGAAGAAATTTCGGCATAAAAACGAAGAAAGAAGATAATTTGATTCAAAGATTAAACAAGCCAATGACTATACCTTTGGCTGCCAAGTGTTTGGTGTAGCATGGACGTTTTGACTAACTGCAGATGAAGGTTCATTACTTTGATATGCTTCGCGAGGCGAACTTTTAACAGAGCTTGGTTCAGTTCCAGCAAAATTAAAGAAGAAAAAAGGAATGAAGAAAGGGAAGGAATAGGGTAAGGATAAAAAGGTAATTTAATAATTATAACTTAATGGAAAGGGTTAAGTTAATGGAAGAATGTGTTTATTGTATTTTTTCAAACGTTGTATGGGCATTTTGTACTCGGGCCAAACGTTAGGGGGGTACTTTGGCTTTTGCCCATATTAATAATAAAATAACCAAGCCGGGGTTTAAGGAACAGATCTAATAGCGGATAATTCAGAATTGTGTACTCAGAAGAGGATCCACTAATTCTACGTGATTACTTGACATAATTACTTGATACTTGCACGCAAGATACAATACTTGTCACTTGCACTACTTGACATGTGATTACATGATACATGATACTTGGAGCTTGGAGCTCAATTACTTGCTTGTCCCCAAGTATACTGCCCTCTATGGTCCACCTATAAAATCTAAAGCGAAAACTGTTTGTTGTAGCAACCATGTAGTATGGGCTGCAAGAAGTGTTACCTAGATAGAAATCACTACAAGACTTGATACAAGCTACTTGAACATGATACTTGAACATGATACATGCTTGCATGATACTTGACTACATAATACATGAGACTTGATTACATGAGACTTAAAACTTGATACTTGATACATGATTACATGACCCTTGACACTTGATGCATGTTTACATAATACTTGATTTCTTGACACTTGATTTATGCCATGTACACTTGTTCACTTTTACCATGCTAGTTGTTTACTTTGACATCACACTTATACCATGTGCTAGTTAGTTTCCCCATGTGCTTGTATCCTACATTATAAGTGACCCGTGACTTGCAATTGACGGTTACTTGTATTTTCTCTTTTCCTCTTTCCTGCATTCGATGAATTGCAGATTTTGAAGAACAGGTTCCAGATGGTATCAGAGACTTGAAGTATTAGTGCTGCATTTATTATTATTATTTCTTGTATCGTGCTTGAACAATAATTGTATTTGAGAGACTTGGAATTATTCTTGTATTTAGGCAATGTTACCCAAGACTTGTGTTTTATTCAGATTATGACTATTTGAGAATTATGTATTTGGTTTCAAGTATTCTTGTTGGTATTTTGACTCATTATGTGCATGTGGTTGATTAATTCGCTTCCGACTCTGAGTATTTCTTGTGCATGTTGTTAAGATTTCTTGAACAGCTTATGGATGATGAAAATCTTTCGCTGGGCTTTTGTTACGTATCCGTATTCCGTATTTTTTGGGAAGCGGGGCATGATAGGGTTTTTAGTGGTATCAGAGCACCAGGTTTGGCTAATATATTGGACAACTAATATATTAGACAAGATTGGCTCGAACTGAAAATCTGCGCAACATCTCACCAACCATGCATGCATAAAATGAATCAAATAATATCAACATTGATCTGAATGCTAACTGTTTTTGGTTTTGTGCAGACTATGGCTCGTAGAGGTTCTACTTCTCAGTTGCACGGTAACCCAATTGAGGCGGTCACTGCGGTGCTTAAGAGCTTGATTAATCAGCAGCAGAACCATAGTGACTTGGTGATGGCTGCGTTGGAAGCCACTCGAGCTACTCCACCTATTGCGCCTAGGCAGGATGTTCTTCCAGTCCGTCTGGGAACGGTCACAGACTTTATGAGACTACATCCCGACAGGTTTTCAGGCACTGAGATGCCTTTGGAGGCAGAACAGTGGTTGATTCAGATGGAGAACCTGCTTTTGGCAGCTAGAGTTGCAGATACAGATCGTGTGGATGTGGTTACCATCCAGTTGATGGACTTGGCTCATATCTGGTGGAGGTCCGAGTCCGAAAGACTTGAAAGACCAATCACTTGGGCCACTTTTACTAGGAGCTTCTTGGTGAAGTTCTTTCCTAGCAGCACCAGAGTTGAGATGGAGCAGCAGTTTTTAGCCCTGAAACAAGTTGGTCGTTATTTCTAGTAATGAAATCTTGTTACATATTGTTCATGCAATGTTGTAACATAAGACTTTCTGAAGCAGGGCTCCAGGTCTGTGAACGAGTACGCGGCCGAATTTACGAGACTTAGCCGCTTCGCAGCTGTTCTTGTGGTGAACGAAGAGGATAGGGCTCGTAGGTTCATCTTGGGTCTTGAGCGAGACATCAAGGTGCAGCTTGTCTCTCTGCGCTTGCGTACCTATGCTGAGGCTCTTGAGGCAGCTAGGGCCCAGGAGCAGGCTCGTGGTGGTTCGACTCCTTCTCAGTGGACTGTTCTGCATTCAGTTGCTAGGTCTTCTAGTGGGCCTATTCGGAAACCTGTTCCAGCCCCTCCAGTCAGGGCAGTTGCTTACTCTTTTGTGGGTCCTCCGAGAATTGATTTCTGTGACTTTTGACGTATTCCAGGGTATGAGCGCAAGGATTGCCGATGTGCCAATCGTCACTGTTTTGGATGTGGTTCTGCTGATCATTCGGTGTGGGATTGCCTGCGGTTGGCTCCTCTAGCCAGGGGTCCTGTCCAGCCAGTTGCCGCAGCTCGTGGTCCAGCTAGACCACCGCTTTCCCCGCAGCGTCAGATTATCGGTCAGAGTACCGCTATTCTGAGAAGAGGTCGGACTTTCAACCTGACTGCTGCAGATGCTGAGTCAGCTGAGGGTGTGGTTGCAGGTATCTTTTGTTTTATTATTTTATTGTTTGTTGTTTCTCCTTGTTTTTCTTTATTTCCCTTGCTTTATTTCTTTCTGTTGTCTTCTGCATTCTGTTTTTCTTCACCCCTGTTCAACCCTTCTCTTCTTTGTCTCTTTTGCTTTTCTGTCTTAGGTGTTGTGCTTGTGTGCGCTTTTCCTGCTCATGTTCTATTTAATTCTGAGGCAACCCATTCTTTTGTCTACTCTCGATTTATCGCTCGCCATCAGTTGGAGTGCAGCAACATGTCAGAGGCTTGGAACATTATGACAGGTGGTAGAGTTGTCATTTGTTCCCGGGAGTGCAGGCAGTGTCCTGTTATTATTGGTAGCGCGGAGTTCAAAGGCCAATCTGATTGTAATTGGGAATTCGAGATTCGACGTTATTCTGGGTATGGATTGGTTGGGAAACCCATGCCATTATTGATTGTCGTGCCAAGAAGGTTGTGTTCCGGATTCCAGATCGCACAGAGTTTGAGTTCCATGCCGGAGAGTCTTCCCTTGGCCGAGCTGCAGATGATCAGGAGATTTGTGCGATGGAATTGCATTCAGGCTGTGAGGCTGCGCCTCTAGTAGTTCAGGATTTCTTAGATATTTTTCCAGATGAGTTGCCTGGCTTACCCCCTGATAGGGAAGTGGAATTCTGTATTGATGTTTAGCCTAGAACAGAGCCGATATCGAAGAGTCCCTACAGGATGGCACCGGTCGAGTTGGCAGAGCTTAATGTGCAGATTCAGCAGTTGCTTGATTTAAGTTTCATCAGACCTAATGTTTTTCCTTGGGATGGTGGTCGTTGACTGTGCATGAATTATCGAGAACTGAACAGAGTTACTGTGAAGAATCGGTATCCGTTGCCCAGGATAGATGATTTGTTTGATCAGCTGAGTGGGGATGCTGTTTTCTTGAAGTTGGATCTTTGTTCTGGATATTACCAAGTCAAGGTGAAGGCTGCAGATATACAAAAGACTGCTTTCAGTACTAGATACGGGCACTATGAATATCTTGTGATGCTGTTCGGAGTTACGAATGTGCCGGCTGTATTCATGAGTCTTATGAACCGAGTTTTCTCTCAGTTCTTGGACAGATTTGTGGTGGTCTTCATTGATGATATTTTAGTGTATTCTCGGAATCGGGAAGATCATGCTGAGCATCTTGGAGTAGTTCTGCAGACTTTAAGAGAGAATCAGCTCTATGGGAAACTTAGTAAGTGCGAGTTTTGGCTCGACAAGATTTCATTCTTGGGGCACATTATCTCAGGTGATGGTATTTCTGTGGATCCTGGTAAGGTAGAAGCTATGAAGGGTTGGCCTATTCCCAAGTCAGTTTCTGAAGTCAGGAGTTTTCTCGGTTTGGCTGGCTATTATCGGAAGTTCGTCCAAGATTTTTCAAAGATAGAGGGACCGTTGACTAAATTGACTGGAAAGGATCAGAAGATCTGTTGGTCTGATGAGTGTGATGGAGCTTTTGTTGAGTTGAAGAACAGATTGACGTCAGTGCCTATGTTGACTATTCCCGATGGTTCAGACAGATTTGTAATTCACTGTGATGCTTCTGGTAAGGATCTTGGAGCAGTTTTGATGCAGAAGGGCCGAGTCGTTGCGTATGCATCGAGGCAGTTGAGGCCGCATGAGAAGAACTACCCGACTCATGACTTGGAGTTAGCGGCAGTGATTTTTGCTTTGAAGTTATGGAGACATTATTTACTTAGGGACCGAGTGGAGATCTTTACAAAACACAAAAGTCTCAAGTACGTCTTCACCCAAAAGGAGTTAAACATGAGGCAGAGGCGTTGGTTGGAGCTTATGGCCGATTATGACATCAGTTTGCAATACCATCCTGGTAAAATAAACTTGGTGCCAGATACTTTGAGCAGGAGACCGACAGTTATGTTCTTGACTCTGCAGAGGGATCTGATTAAGCAGGTGAGGAGGTTGGAGTTGGAAGTTTTGTTGCCGAGTTCTGATCGGAGTTGTTTCGTTCTTCAGCTACAATCGTCTCTTGTTGATCAGATTAAAGAAGTGCAGGCTAGTGATGCATAGTTGCAGAGATTTCGAGCTAAGGTTGAGTCTGGGTCCAGGACGGACATGGTTATTCATTCGGATGGATCGCTTCGTTTTGGGTCCAGATTATGTGTTCCGGAAGGTGATGTTCGTCAGAGGTTTCTTAAGGAAGCCCATCAGTCTTCGTATTCTACCCATCCGGGCGGTACTAAAATGTATCAAGATTTGAAGCTTTATTTCTGGTGACAGGGTATGAAAAAGGGCTGTGGCTCAGTTTGTTGCTCAGTGTTTGATCTGCCAGCAGGTTAAGGCAAAGCATCACAGAACCACTGGACTTCTTCAACCGCTTCCTATTCCAGAGTGGAAGTGGGAACATATCACTATAGATTTTGTGACCGCTTTGCAGAGGAGTCCTAAGGGTCATAATGCCATTTGGGTGATTGTCGACCGTTTGACGAAGAGTGCTCACTTCATTCCTTTCCGCATCGGTCAGTCTACTGAGAGCCTAGCTGAGAGGTATATGCAAGAGATTGTTAGACTTCATGGGGTTCTAGTCAGTATTGTATCCGACAGGGATACGAGAATCAGATCTCAGTTCTGGGAGAGTCTTCAGAATAGTTTGGGGAGTAAATTAAAGTACAGTACAGCTTTTCATCCCCAGACTGATGGACAGTCAGAGCAGACTATTCTGATTCTTGAGGACATGTTAAGGTCCTGTATGCTTCAGTTTGGTGGGTCTTAGGAGGATCATTTACATCTCGTAGAGTTCTCGTACAATAACAGCTTTCAAGCGAGTATTAAAGCTACTCCGTTCGAGGCACTCTATGGGCGAAAGTGCAGATCACCAGTGTGCTGGGATGACATTGGTGAGAGGAAGTTGTTGGGTTCGGAGTTGATCACCAAGACAGTTGATGCAGTGGTTCAGATCAGGAAGCACTTGCAAGGCAGCTCAGGACAGGGCAGAGGCAGTGGGCTGATGTCCATCGTAGGGCTTTGGAGTTTGTTATTGGTGACCATGTTTTCCTTAAGGTATCACTGTGGTGCGGTGTCATTCGGGTCGGTGGCGGGGGCAAGCTTAGTCCAAAGTTTATTGGACCGTTTGAGATTTTGGAGCGAGTATGCAAGGTGGCCTATCGTCTTGCTTAGCCACCAGCATTATCAAGAGTGCACGATGTTTTCCATGTCTCACAACTCAGAAGATATATCCGAGATGAGAGCCACGTGATCGACTATTCTGAGCTGACCATTCGGTCGGATTTGACTTGTGAGATTCCGCCAGTTGCTATTGTGGATTGGCTGGAGAAAGTGCTTAAGAACAAGGTCATCCAGTTGGTTCGTGTTGCTTGAAATCCTCACTCGCCTGGTGAGTCGACTTGGGAGCTGGAGGAGGAGATTCAGCAGAAGTTTCCTCATTTGTTTGGGTAGTTTTTGTTTTGTTATGTTGGTTGTTTTGCGGTTACCCTATGTATCTTCTTTTGAATTTCGAGGACGAAATTCTTCTTGTTAGGTGGGTAGGATTGTAACCCCTGTTTTTCATTTTTGTTTATTTTTTACTGTATTTTTCATTTTGGTGTATTTTTCTCTCTTGTATTTTTCGAAACTGTATATTGGATTTGTTTTCAATATATATTCGTTTTATTCATTTTGAGCTCCTTGTGTTTGATTGAATGTCTCTTTTTTCGTTTTTCGTTATTTTAATCTTTTCCTTATTTTTGGTCTCGTTATCTTTAATTTTATTTTTCTTGGTGTTGTGGTGGTGTTTTGGTTTGCAATTTCCTAATCCTATTATTTTGATCCCTAATAAGATTTTTTTTAGCCAGAGAATTCCCTAGCCTATTTGCATTCCTATTGTTATTTGACCCAAAATTCAAAACCCATTTGTATACCTATTACTAGTTACTAATACCCAATACCCATTAGCCCACATCTAAACTCTATATATAAACCCTCCTAATCACAAACCCTAACCCTAAACCTAATATTTTTCCCCTCACTTCCCGGCCTCCTACTCTCTCCCTCTCCTTGTCCGGCTTCAACCCCCAACCCGACCAGCCCCTTCAACCATCAGCCCGGCCTTCAACCTCCAGGCCGAGCCTCCCCCTTGCCAGCCATCTCCCACTCCGGCCATCCCTCAACACTACAACACCCGAGCCCCTCTCCTTGATTCAATCCCGACCCTCTCCATACACCACCACAATCTCTTGCATCATTAAACCCTAGTACTCTCTCTTCGTGGTGTTCTTAAAGCGGTCCCTAGCCACTTTGATCGTCGTGCGAGTTGGAAGATTCGTTCGTGTGGAGATTCGTTCGTGATTGCTTGGATTCGTTGCTTATAGCGGATTTCGTTCGTGGGTTTTGCTTTTAGGCTTGTTTGCATCGTTCTTCATCACCAAATTAAGGCTAGTAACTTGTAATCCAATTCATTTGTTTAATACAAGTACCAAAGTTCACTAATAGTGCAGTTGGGTCTAGAGACAACCTTTGATTGTGTTTTCCTTGAAGGGTTTCGTCTCTATTGTGATATTTTGGCCATAGAAGACTCACGACACCAATCTTGACATAAAATAACATAGAAGACTCACGACACCAATCTTGACATGAAATAACCGAGGAATCACCCGTTCTTGATTTTAGACGTGTATGTGAGACTTGTGTGCAAATTCGTATTTTGTTGATACCCATGTGAAATAATAGGCGTGGGCATGTTAATAACCCTAATTCATGATGTTTAAACACTTGGTATGCTTTCTTTCAGGTTTGGATGAGTTTGGATCAATATTCTTGAATCTATGTTGTTTTTGTGCTTGAGGGTGAAATCTGTCTTTTCTAGATGTTCTGTTTTGTTTGCTGTTTTCGACTGTGCTACAGTCAGTATCTTGATTTCGATATAAAATATGAGTTTTAGATAATTTCTTCTATTTTCAAATCCCTCTGACCTTGCTTGATTTTGATTTCGTATGACTGAGTTATGAATGTTTTAGTACAGAGGTGTCGATCTTTTCCAGATTCTGTTTTTGGATAATTTTGATAACAAACTATTTTCAAGAACCATGCTATACATATTATTTTGATTTGAAACTTTGGTCAGTGTTTCTTTATCTAGTTAGGGGTTACCCTAGAATTTTGGTGAATTTAATTGATAAGTTTTTTGTGATGTTTCATGCTCGTTTCTAAAATCTATACATGCTGTATTTTGCTCGCTGTTCTGTAAAGAACCCTATTTTCACTATGATTCCTTTTACTGAATGAAAATTTTTTGTGAAATGTAAAATTCAAGTAAATTATATCTATTTTCATATCCCTTTGGCGGAATTGGATTTCGTTTCACTGGTTGCGAGATATCTTAGTTTTCGTACAGCAGTGTTGGGATTTCCAGATTTGCCAAACTATGTTTTCTTGATGCTTTCGTATTTTTGATGACTGATCTATTCTCCCTAGAAAATTCTGAAACTTTATATTTTGATTTTGGACATATAAGGAAATACCCCAGATTTTTTCATGGATTTATTTAATGTGTTATTATGCTTTTTTCATGCCCTTGAATTCGTTTTCTTGATTTCTGGCTGAACCAAATTTCTGTATTCAAATCAGTTTTGAGCCTGTGTTTTTGTGAATTAAGATATGACTTAATTATACTCGCTGGATTCGTGCGGATGTCTATGGATCGAGATTTGCTTGTTTGTAACACTGGGAATCACTATTTTACTACAGCATGGTCTTGCTGTCCTGAACTTGAGATGTGTTTATTTAGGTCTTTTATGAGATATCTTACACTTAAACATATTTAGTTTGCAACTTGCACTTGTCACATGATCATTCCATGCTATTCTTGATATATTTATGTACATATACATGCTTGTTTGACATTAATAATAAAATAACCAAGCCGGGATTTAAGGAACAGATCTAATAGCGGATAATTCAGAAATGTGTACTCGGAAGAGGATCCATTCATTCTACGTGATTACTTGACATGATTACTTGATACTTGCACGCAAGATACGATACTTGCCACTTGCACTACTTGACACGTGATTACATGATACATGATACTTGGAGCTTGGAGCTCAATTACTTGCTTGTCCCCGAGTATACTGCCCTCTATGGTTCACTATGAAATCCAAAGCGAAACTGTTTGTTGTAGCAACCATGTAGGATGGGCTGCATGAAGTGTTACCCTAGATAGAAATCACTACAAGACTTGATACATGCTACTTGAACATGATACTTGAACATGATACATACTTGCTTGATACTTGACTACATGATACATGAGACTTGATTACATGAGACTTGATACATGATACTTGATACATGATTACATGACACTTGACACTTGATGCATATTTACATAATACTTGATTTCTTGACACTTGATTTATGCCATGTACACTTATTCACTTTTACCATGCTAGTTGTTTACTTTGACATCACACTTATACCATGTGCTAGTTAGTTTCCCCATGTACTTGTATCCTACATTATAAGTGACCCGTGACTTGCAACTGACGGGTACTTGTGTTTTCTATTTTCCTCTTTCCTACATTCGATGAATTACAGATTTTAGAGAATAGGTTCCAGATGTTATCAGAGACTTGAAGTATTAGTGCTGCATTTATTATTATTATTTCTTGTATCGTGCTTGAACAATAATTGTATTTGAGAGACTTGGAATTATTCTTGTATTAGGGCAATGTGAACCAAGACTTGTGTTTTATTCAGATCATGACTATTTGAGATTTATGTATTTGGTTTTAAGTATTCTTGTTGGTATTTTGACTCATTATGTGCATGTGGTTGATTAATTCGCTTCCGACTCTGAGTATTTCTTGTGCATGTTGTTAAGATTTCTTGAACATCTTATGGATGATGAAAATCATTCGCTGGACTTTTGTTACGTATCCGTATTCCGTATTCTTTCGGGAAGCGGGGCGTGACAGAAGGCCTTAGTGTAATTTGTCCATCTACCAACCCGTACAACGAACATGCATAACTATTGTAAATTAGGTTTTATATCAAACCGAGACTACGTCTGAATTTTTACTTTTAAAAAAACTATATTTATTAATCTCTACTACTATGATGGGAGAAGGCCTTAGTGTAATTTGTCCATCTACCAACCCGTGCAACGAACATGCATAACTATTGTAAATTAGGTTTTAGATCAAACCGAGACTACGTCTGAATTTTTACTTTTAAAAAAACCATATTTATTAATCTCTACTACTATGATGGGAGAAGGCCTTAGTGTAATTTGTCCATCTACCAACCCGTGCAACGCACAAGCATAACTATTGTAAATGAGGTTTAAGATCAAATCCAAACTACGTCTGAATTTATACATTAAAAAAACTATATTTATTAAGACGTGCATCTCACGTGTAAACTACTGGTATATATATATATATATATATAGGGAAGTCTTCCATTGTGCACCACCTATGGTGCACACGGCGTGTGCACTCGGCCTTCTCACCTTCATATCAACGATCCGAATCGTTCACATTGATCTCCACATCTAAATTAGTTTAAATATGTAAAATCAAATCATTTGAAATTCATTTGCCCATCCATTAAAGTGTTACAAAATTGTATGGCTGAAAATCATTGTTTTTTATAGTCGCATGATAGATGGGCAATGAATTTCAAATGATTTGATTTTACATGTTTAAACTAATTTAGATGTGTAAATCAATGTGCACAGTTCGGATCGTCGATACGAAGGTAGGGAAGGCCGAGTGCACACGGATGGGTGGTGCACAATAGAAGATTTTCCTATATATATATATATATATATATATATATATATATATATATATATATATATTATTTAAATGTATATTGTTGACCCTAAGTTTCGTGTACACAAAACATATTATTAAAACTAATATTTTCAGTTTAGATCTGTAGGATTTATAGAGAAGAAAATTTAAAACAAAGAGCCAAAAAGATCAGCAAATATCAAAAAGATTTCAACTCAAGAAACATGTGTTTTAAATCCTCGAGGAAGCCAGCAAATATTGTTTACTCATTTCTATTTATGTGAGGAAATACCATGTAAAGTATCGTTGATTGAATAATCAGTTTTGGAAAAAAATATATATAAGGTGAATTCGCCAAATAAATATCCAGTCTGCACGATTGCCGGTCAACCGCACATATGTCGGTCGACCGTCACACAGTCGACCACTCATCATAGTACAAAAATTAGTCAGTCAACCGTCCACCTCTCGAATTTCAAGTTAAAGGTGAACGTATTCTTGCAGAATTGACTATTTCGAAAATATCATTTTCGTTTTTGGAAAGATACAATTCCACGCTTTATAAATAGAGGTGAATTCACTGAGTATTCTTCATCATTTGCTATTATTATTTTTTTGAACTAATCATTCAATCAACGATCTGAGTGTGTGAGCCTTTATTGTTTTTTCAGTCAAGGTCGTTGTAGATCTTGAGAGTTTTTCTTTTCTTCAACTTCAGTGAGTTTTACGGGGCGTTATGCAGGATATATTGTAAATGGTTTTCGGTTTCATACTGATGATAGGTGTGAGAATAGAAAAACTCAGAATAGTGGAGTCATGGTGCGAGGGGATGATATTTCAGATAAGGAATACTTTGGTGTGTTGAGGGATGTGATTGAATTGTCTTATCCTGGTGGGAATCGCACATATGTGTTTAAATGTGCCTGGGTTGATGTACAACACCTTGGTAGAGGATATAAGGTGGATGATCATGGCTTGATAAGTGTGAATAAGAAGGGCATCCTTAAAGACAGATGAAGTGTATGTGTTAGAATCCCAAGTTGAGCAAGTGTTTTATATACAAGATCCGAAACATGTGGATTGGAAGTTTGTCATAAAGACTCAGACTAGAGATCTTTATAATATGCCAAGCAAAGATGATGATGATGATGATATAATAGATGTGGATGCATACCAGCAAGTCGATGCAGATGCAGATGTCAATTGCCATAATTTCACACATTCAAATGAGGACTTTCTGGTGGCTTCTTTAGCGACAAGTTCTTTCATGGTTGAAAGGGAACCTAGTGTTGTAAAATTAGTGAGAAAGGCGATTGAGGAGAATGGAAAAGATGATAGCTTTATCAATGATAGTGATATTGAAGTTTCTGATGGTACAAGTGAAGAGGAAGTGATGGATTATGACTCAACAGAAGGATGAATAAAAATCATTTGCTTTCTACCTTTTTATGTTTTTTGTGATATATGCTTTAGTCAGTTGCCATTACCTTGTCATACTTGTGACATTTGTGTGGAATAAATAGTATTGTAGCCTTTTATTATTTTGCATGAGAGAATGAACACTATAACAGCTCTTCTTATTTGCTTGTTTCAAACATGAAATATATATTTTCTTTAGACTATAACAACTAATATTTCCTAGTGGTTTATATTAAAGTAGGGAACATACAGGTAAAGAATGGTTGGAAGAGGGGGAGGAAAGAATGTGGGCAATCGCAATAAGGATGGAAAAGGTATGAGTTATTACATGATATTGGTTTGATTGTTTTGTAGCTCAAGTAAACTTTAAGTATAATATGGCCGCTTCATAAATGAAACAGGACATGGAGGTCATCAAACTATGGTTGCTAGATCTCGGAGACTCTTAAATCAAGTTCAAAACGAAGGCAGTCCTAACATATCCAGGTGCTATGCAGGCTCTTTAAACCAGCTGCAAAATGAACAAAGTAATAATTTAGCAAGTCATTATGAGGTGGAGTCCTTGAATCGAATTGAGCACACTCAGAACCATAATGTGGATATGAATTTGAGTGGAAATCAAGTGGTAGCAAATGAATCAGAGGGATTCATTTCACCTGAGAGTAGAGGTAGTTTCTAAACAACTAATTATCTTTGTTGAAATTCCCACTGAATTTGACAATAACTTACTCCTATTGTTTAAAACTTCGTACACATAGCAGATCGGTTAGTTAAAAGGAAAAGAAAAAACAACTTAGTTGAAAGGCTAAACATGACCCTAGAAGGACCAGATGTTATGCATCCTCCCACGAGAAGGGATGAATAAGAAACTGGTGAAAATAGAAGAAACCGACGACGAGATGACCAAGTGATAGCAAATCGTGGTTCTGCACATTCAGCCAATAACTCAGTCGCTACTCAAAATGGGGAAGGTGAAAACAAATACCTTTTCCTTGTGAACCTACACATTTCTTATGCATCGTATATAAATCTAAATATGTTAATATTAAGCTTTATTTGTCATTAGACACAAGTAAGTTAAAAAAGCAGAAGGGGGAGAGGGAAAAATACAAAAGTCATGTGATTGAGATGAAAATCAAAGGACAGAAATCCAAGCTGAAAATTTACATTCCGAATGTCATTGATCGAGCAATTGGTGACAATGCTCGACATTTGGTGAATGAATGTGGTCGTGTGGTGAGGACAAGGGCTCCATTAAATGTAAACAATTGGAAAGACGCTTTTGGAGTAGTTGATGATGTAATGTGGAAGGAAATTGAGGTAAATTTTCTTAAATATTTTTTTAATTGCTAACTTGTCTTTTGTTTAGATTTCTATAGTACTTTCTGTTTTTTTTTCTTATTGTAGGGAAAGTTTGAGATTAAGTAAGGTAGTTCTTACATCAAGATGCAAGCCTTTGTGATTGATACCATGCAACAACTTTATAGACAATAGAAATCTCGATTGCATAGCTATTATAAGAGTGAGGCATGTAGACAACCTATTGAAGAACGCTTAAGAAATCCTCCTCCTGATTTATCACAAGAGCAGTGGGAACATTGTGTACAACGATTTGACTCTGCAGAATTCAAGGTGATACCCAGACCAACAGATTATCATTTATATCTTATTTATACTTCTATCTTACGCATTAGAATTGTAGGCGATGAGTGAAAGAAATTCCAAAAATCGTCTTTCTGAGAAAAGGACAAAGCATACAAATGGGAACGTGTCATATGCTGAATTTGAAACAATACTGGTAAATATTATAAATTTGATATTTTTTGCAGCTTTAGACATATATTTTTGGAAGAAATTGATAAATAATGGCATACATGTCTTTACACATTATTAGGAACAACAAAATAATGGAGTGAAGCCACCTGTTAATGTGATTTGGCTTGCAGAGCACACAAGAAAAAATGACCAAGGCAAACTTGAGTGGGCTGACGATGGTCGATCTAAGGAGATACATGTACGTTATAAATTTTGTGCTATGCCTTTATTTATATGGTATTGTACATTGCTTCATGATATTATCTAGCATTGACCTCCAATATAGTAAAGGCCAGTAAAAGAATCTTTCTTAGAGTTAAGTTTAGTTAATGATAATTCTGCATAGCCAGTTTTGAGAAGATTTATAATCCTCTGGATGTGCAGCTGTAAACAAGTCTTCAATTCATGGTCGTTCTACTTTGTTGTATCGTAAATAATGTAGATGAAGTATATCTAGCAATAGCATGCTTAGTTTTGAGAAGATTTATTTTCTTTGCTTCCTTTTTTAGGTTGCTGTTGTTGATTGTTGTGTAGCAATAGCATGCTTGGTTCTACTTCTTTTGCTTCATATTTTTGTAAGATGCTTCATGGTAAATTTTATTTTTTGTTATTGTTATTTAATTAGGAGCAACTTAAAGTAGCAGTTGCTGCACATGGTGAATCAATGACTCAAGAGGAGATCCTTCTAGATATTTTGAAGCTTAGATCAGGGTATTTTCGTGGCAAGGGAACTGCATTAAAAGGTTATTGTAAAGGAAGACAGCAACTTGAGTAACAAAACTTGATCAATGAGCAACAAAAGAAGATTGAAGAGCAACAGAAAATGATAAAGGAGTTGCAACAAACTTAAGAAAGAACAACAAGACAAATTGAACAACAAAAGGAAGATATGCAGCGTGCAATGGATGCAATGAAACAAGAATTGTTGGCACAACTTACAAATAGAGGTGCATGAAATTCCTCAACTGATCAAGGTATTCTGTTCTGCCTCTTTTTTTTTCAGCATCTTTATTCTTTGTTTTCTGGTCAAGGTATTCTTTGTTTTCTCGAATGTTTAAGGTATTATTTGTTTTCTGCCTCGTTTGTGAGCTGAAACCTACAATGTAACTAGTTGGCTATTGGTTCAAGAATTAGCAAATAGGGAATGTTATTTTCTGAATTATCTAGTTGTTGAAAACAAGTAGAGAATATATGCAATCAAGCTGATGTGTCATCGTTTGACTATGATGGAGTTGAAGTATTACACAAATCTTTCAGTATTAGTCATAACTAAGAAATGAAAGACTTTAGAAGTAATGAAAGTAAACTCTAATATAGTAAATATTCAACGCACTTGAAATTATGTCATTGTGCTTTTTTAGGTAATATCAGATTTTTGTTGGCTTTATACATTGATAGCATGTAGATTTTGGTGGCTTGATAGTGTTGACAATGGGTATATTTTGGTGGTGGCTTGATAGTGTTGACAATGGGTATATATTAGTGGCTTGATACTATTGACAATGGCTATATTTTGGGTTGTTTTAGTTTTCAATGCTGACAATAAGTTCATGGTTTGTGGCTATGTTTTAAATGGTTTTCTAATATTTTGATCTTATACTTGTTTTATTTATTCATTTCCTTTAAAATTGATGCATGATGTTGATATTAGACAAGTTTATTTTGCAAGTACTTGGAGGAAGCTAAATGTATATGCACATGCTATTTTGATCTATTAGAAAACATGGTTAAGCTTATTATGCATAATGTAAATGATTATAAGATACTTACATATCTTTTTGAGAAGTTGATGGTTGTAATATTTTGGGCATTGCTTCTTATATGACATAAATGTAATATGTTGGACAAGTTTAATATTATAGTTTTTGGAATGATGTTGGTTTTTAATGTTTTTGAAGTGTATGCTAGTTTTAGGACAGGGCTGATGCAATGACAATATATAATTTGTCTCGAAAAGAATTAAACTTTCACAACGACAATTGGTAGCTTTAGCAACGACTATAGTTGTTACCAAAATACAAGTAATGCAAAGCAATAATAAAAATAATTGCAAAACAGTCGAGCTTTGTCAACGACAGTAGTCGTTGCCAAAATAGAAAGAATGTAAGGCAATGACAATAATTTATTGCGAAAAAACCATCTTTAGCAAGGACATGAGTCGTTGCCAAATATATGAAGTATGTTTGGCAATGACAAAAGTTGTTGCGATTGATTTTATACCTTAGCACGGGTGAAATTAGGTATGGCAACGACAAATATATTGCAACGACAATGTCGTTGCAAAAAATCTATGTTTGGCAACGACAGAAAGTTGTAGTGAAAATCTTTCGCGATGCCGGGACGCGTGCAATGACAAATGTCGTTGCTAAAAATATTTTTCGCAATGACAAACGAGTTTTAGCAACGAAATTTGGCGTTGCGAAAAAAGATTTTTCTTGTAGTGTGTGTAATAGGACTCTCGGCCTGGATTTCGAAAATCACTGTATAAGGGTTTAAAGTATAGTGGAGCGTTTGTGGTGGAGAATTGCTGTAAGTAAAGAGTGTGGACATTGATCTGGGGTTCGAACTACCTTATATTGCTGTGTCTTGCGTGCCTACTCTATTTGCTTTCTCTAACTTTATCTCTCTACTTTACGTATTTTATTCAAGTTTTTAATTTCCGTACATTCACCCTATTCCCCTCCCTATGGTGATTTACATATACTTTCTTCAGCATTCTTCTTCTACAGTGTGTGTTGAGTGAAGGGGCGGATTTAGACCCAAGCAGCACAAGCAACTGCTTTGGCCCCCAATTTTATATGGCCCCATATTTTTTAAGTATTTACAATGTTAAAATGTAAAATATAATATTTTCTGATATAATTATATCATATTAACAATTGGCTTATTAGCTTAGTTGGTTAGAATGTTGTGCTAGTAATGTGAAGGTCGCAAGTTCAAAACTTGCTTGGTCAATTAATTTTGCACTTATTTTTATTTTTAAAACTAATTATTTTTCACATAGCCATACATGCCATTTTACCTTTTTATGAATTTATTATTATTTTTCACTTAGCCCATGTATGTTACTCTATTATATTTTTTCAATGTTCTATGGTATATCATATTTACCTATTTATGATAAATTTCTAATTAAATCTTCAGGTGCATCTGGTTATACTACTTTTTAAGCTTCCAAATAGTATTCTCATATTCATATATTCATCATCATTTCATTATGATCGTGTTCTCTAATATATCATATTTACCTTTGTGAAATAACATGTTTTCGTTTTTGTTGTTAGAGTTTGTCCGAGTTTTTTTTTTTTTTTGACACGAGCCGTTTCATATAAAAAGCGTACGTTATCAAATTTTACTTTTTTTTGGAAGCATATATATAAATTTGTTTCATTTAAATAGTTTGTTCTCCAATGCTCCAAGTTTGTTTGCATTTAATTAATTGTTATTATTATTTTGTCAACTTGCAAAAGCTTCCAGTTAAGAATTTGCTTAGGGCTTCTGAAACTCAGATAAGTCCCTGGTTGAGTGTGAAACTATTTGTTGATGATTGCTTACAACTTTCTTCATATGATTTGCTTCATTGCCTATTAGTCACATATGCTACTTTAATTAGGTTTAATATTTGCAATTTCATTTTAAAGAAATGATTAAAATTTTCTTCAAAGGTTAAATATAAGTGGATTTATATAACGGAACAGTCACAACAATGAACTCTCCGTTTCGTGAAAACGCTGTAATTCACATGAAACTTCGGCTTCTTACTGATAGCATGCAAAAATATCAGCACCAAAAGGTGGGTTGGATTGAATAAATTTTTTGCCCATGCCTGAGGTCTTACTTTGAACAATAGCTTTCAGGATAGTGTTTGTTCTATAACCAGAGCTCGCTGGACAATACAAAAAATAGGATACGTTTTAACTTTGATCCTGGCAGGTACCGTCTTGCAAAGATTATATTCCTGGTCGGAGGCCATGTGGGATAAGTGTGGAATAAGCAATGGACAAAATAACTTACAGAGGGAAGTGGTACCGGAATTACCTTATCTCAGCCCATCATTACTTAGGAGAGACGTGCTATTGGAACACTTCTATTTTGTCTTGTTTGCTTGTAGTTTTCGTAAATCAAGATTGAACAAATAATATGTTACGGATTAATGAATAAACATTGAATTCAGAGATTTTGTGAGGAAATTAGTAATTGGAAATTAGGATTTTATCTTTAGATCTAAGTTGCTTGAGATATTCACCCTAGGTATCAAAATTGGAATACCTAGACTGCTATCACAAGCCAGTATTTATAGATAAATACTGGTTTGGGTATCGGGTTATAAGCCCATAGACCCGCGTTCCAATATCCAATCAATTGTACGTTCATTACACGTGTTACACATATGCACGTGCTTTATTTATATAGAGAGAATATACCAATATATCCAACAATCTCCTCCTATATTCTCAATATATAAAGTACAGGATTATCTCATCAGATCAGCATACAACTGACTGGCTGATAGCAGTCCATAAAGGAAAAGCATCATAATGGTATAGTTTCATATAAACCGAAATAATTATAAAATTGAATAGTTCAATCAAGACTAAACCAATATAATTAAATAGTTCCAAACCATATCCAATTCAGAATAGTTCACAAAGACTAAACCAATAGATAAATAAACCATAGTCTCAAACTAAATAAAGCAAATAAACTTCAAACCAAACAAAAGAGTTTTAAGCTCCAAAAAGCAGTCTTAAACTAAAAAGAAGTTTTATTAAGCAAGTGATTGGCAAAAGAAAATCCCTGCATGCTGCTTCATGATTATTCCTTCATATCGAGCAAGTCATCATCTTCAAAATCGAGATCTAAGATTCCACCTCTATTATCTTTGCTGGCACCTGTTGCTCAACATTGCAAATAAGAATTTCATGAGTCATTTCTTTTTGAATTCAAACAAATTGCATAAAAGTATCTAGTTCAAACAAAAGAACTTAGTACAATTCAAATTGGCTAGCAAGATTTTAACACAAGCATCACAATCAAGTATCTTTAACAAATAAAGTACATGAACTTTATAGTTTCTACACAAGAACCATACTATGTTTCATATTGGAATGAAAAACTGCCGTTTCACTCATGGTTTAACATTGAATCATCAAAATTGGAATGAAACATGCATCCATAAGAGACATATCATCAAAATTGGAATGATATTTAGGACAATTTAATCATCGGAAACATATCGACAAGTTTTCATGTTTCGTATTGGAATAATATGATTATTCTAAGTAAATTCTATAGATATATGATATCATCAAAATTGGAATGATATTATATGTCTGTGGAATTTATGTGGAATCATCATGATAATCTGAAACACGTTAACTGTCAAATTGATGCTTAAGTTTGAACTTCTCTATGGCTGTTCTAATTATCAAAATAACTAGGGTGTTAAGGCCTTTGTGACTTAATGGCTCTTAACCCCATTTCCCCCACAGTTTTGACAATTAGACCTTTTTGTAATCCCTTGGTAAGGGCATCAGCCACATTCTGTTTTGACCTCACATCAATAAGGGTAATAATCCCTTGCTTAATGAGATAGTTCAACTTTGCCTGCCGAAGACCGACAGTTCTTCTCTTACCATTGTAAAGAGAATTGGTTGCTACAGTTTTTGTAGCTTGGTTGTCGCAGAACAAGCTAAGAGTGGTTACTTTAAACCTTCTCAATGGAATATCTAGCAACAGGTCTCTCATCCATTCCGCTTCTTCACCAGCACAAGATAGCGCAAAGAGTTCAGACTCCATAGATGAGAATGCAATGTCTGGTTGCCTTTTAGATTTCCATGACATAGCTGCTCCTCCTAGTGTAAACACATAACCACTAGTGGATCGACTTTCACTAAGTTCTGTGCACCACGATGCATCAGAATATCCTTCCAAAACTGAAGGATGTCCAGAGTAGCACAAAGCTAACTCTTGAGTACCACATAGGTAACCCATTAGCCTCTCAAGGGCATTCCAATGTATCTTACCGGGATTACTAGTAAATCTGCTAATCATGCCTACCGCAAAGGCTATGTCTGGTCTAGTGCAGATCATTGCATACATGAGACTTCCAATCAATTTGGAATAATCCAACTGTCTCGCTGTTGCACCAACGTTAGGTGTCAACTTTTTGTTGTAATCATAAGGTGTTTCAAACCTTTTGCAATTACTATATCCCCACTTTTGTAACACATTATTGATATAGTGATATTGACTAAGGAGTATGCCTTGCCTACCAAAACTCACTCTCATACCTAGTATAGTGTCCACAACACCTAGGTCCTTCATGCTGAATTCTTTGGATAGCATTGTTTTAACTTCAACCACAGTTGAGAGGTCGCTTCCAACAACAAGCATGTCATCAACATACAAGTAAATTATAGCAATTTTATTTGATAGATCACGAAAATAAAGGCATTTGTCAGAATTGCTAGATTCAAAACCTAAGCTCTTTATTGTTGTATCAAATTTTTCGTGCCATAGTTTTGGTGCTTATTTTAATCCATACAAAGATTTTATCAATTTGCAAACTTTGTTCTCTAAACCTTTAAGTACAAAACCTTCAGGTTGTTTCATATAGATTTCTTCATTAAGATCTCCATTTAGGAAAGCAGTTTTAACATCCATTTGGTGAATAACAAAATTTTCAATGGATGCAAGGGCAAGAAGAATCCTTATTGTAGCAATATGACAAACAGGTGAGTAAACATCAAAATAGTATACCCCACTTTGCTAAGTATAACCTTTAGCTACTAGTCGTGCTTTATACTTTGCTACAGTCCCATCTGGATTAAGTTTCTTCTTCAAAACCCACTTATTTCCTATGGTTTTAGCCCCTTTTGGCAGATCAACTAATTTCCAAGTTTTATTTTGTAATAAAGAATCCATTTCATCATCAATAGCCTCTTTCCAAAGTAGACCATCCCTAGACCGAAGAGCTTCATTCACACTAAGTGGATCAGCCAACAGTGCATAAGTTACAAAATCATCACCATAGGTTCTAGGTGTCTTATCTCTGGTGGAGGTTCTTCTAGGCTCAATTTCATTTGTAGTTTCAGTGTCAGTTATGCTAGGTCTAGATTCTGTTTGTAAATCGTTGACTAAGTCTGTGTGGCCAGATAGTGTTATGCATTTGTCTTTGATGAACACATCTTCAAAGAATTCTACATCTCTAGATTCGATTATCTTATTGAGAGATAGGTCATAAAATCTGTATGCCGCACTATCAACTGCATTTCCTAGATACACACAGGTATTTGTACGAGGTCCTACTTTAGGCCTCCTTGGGTCTGGTATTCTAACAAAAGCAATACAACCCCATGTTTTTATTTTATAAAAACTTGGTGTGTGTTTATGCCATAACTTATAAGGTGTTTCAGTCAATTTAGAGTGTGGTAACAAATTAAGAATATTATTAGCAATCAATGCAGCCTCTTCCCAAAAATTCGAGGGCAATCCAGCAGTCAATAACATAGAATTCAACATTTCTGTAAGTGTTCGATTCTTTCTTTCGGCTATGCCGTTTGACTGTGGTGAGTAGGGTATTGTTGTTTCAGAGATAATGCCATGTGAAGTGCAAAATTCTTTAAAACCCATTGACACATATTCCCCACCTCTGTCAGATCTGAACCTTTTTATTTTAGCATTTAACTGATTTTCGACACGGTCTTTAAATTCTTTGAATTTATTAAGTGCTTCATCCTTTGATTTTAACAGATAGATATGACAATATCTAGAACAATCATCTATAAAGGTGATCAAATACTTCCGACCTCCTTGCGTCACAAAGTTTTTAAAATCGCATATGTCAGAATGAATTAGTTCAAGAAGTTGTGTACTCCTAGAAACAGAACTAAAGGGTTTTCTAGTGATCTTTGTCTGAGCACACACTTCACACTTGTCATATCTTAAGGATGTATCAATTGGCAGATTAAAAGTTTTAGCAACAGCAAGTAATTTAATATAGTTTACATGTCCCAATCTATTGTGCCAAGTAGAAGGGCTACACAGTTTTGAGCTAACAGCATTAATCACTTCATTTGCTAAACTAAGTCTATACATGTCATTGACTAAAATAAGCACAACCAAAGTAGTATGAGTTAACAGATAATATTGCTCTACCACTTATCATAGAAACTACCATGCCAGTATTATTCAGTAAGCTAACAGAAATTAAATTCTTTGCTAAAGTAGGAACAAATTTAACATTACGCAAAATTAAATTCTTACCTGATGAGAGACTGAGATTTGCATTCCAACCTGGAGCACCTTGACTGATTCTCCATTCGCCATGGAGACAGACTCATTTGCACCTTTGAGATCAGTTAGCAGGTTCTTATTGTTGCAAGCATGACATGTAGCCCCCGAGTCCAACAACCAACTCGTAGAGGCACTGACCTTATCGTCACCAACAACACACATAAAGTTGGTGGGTTCAGTGTTGTCCTCTAATAAGTTCACCGTTTCATTGTTAGGTTGTTCTCTTTTGGGTAGCCTACATTCGGTAGCATGGTGACCCCACTTCCTACAGTTGTAGCACTTCCCTTTCTTTTTCACAATCTTTTTATTGGCTTCCAACTTGGACGATTCACCCTTAACTTTATTAAGCTTGTTCTTCTTAAACTTAGGAACATATTTGGAACTGGTTAGCACATTAGCATGAGAAATTTGTTTCTTAGCCAACTCCAAATTTATCCTAGTTCTTGTCTCATCCTCTACTTTAATACATCGTTTAAGTTGTGCAAGCTTAATTTGTTCTAGCAGTCTATACATTTCAGTCTTAAATGTGAGCCATGATGCAGGTAATTTAAAGATTATTGCTCCAGTAAGAAAGGCATCACACACAGTGATATCTTCAGTTTTCAATTTAGCTACTAAGTTTTCAAGATCAGTTACCTGAGGGAGAATGGCCTTCTCCTCTCTGAATTCAAAGCTCATGAACTTATCAACCAAGTGAGTCTTGAAGACCTTCTCCTCCTTTTTGAATTCATCCAGCAGATTGTCCCAAATCTCCTTAGCTGTTCCATACTTCATGTACATATCTGCTAACCGATCTGAAATACTGTTTAACAAAAACTCCCTGCACAGGTCCTCATCTCTGATCCAAGTGGCATCATCGACATCTTCGGTACAGTCATCATAAGTCGTTTGACAAGTGTAAAAGATCTTCATGAATTTCATCCCATACTGTGCTTTCCTCTTCCAACTATTGAATTCAGAACTACTAAACGCCTCTAGTTTAGGAACCTCATACGGTCGATCATGTTTTTCCATCTTAAGGAATAAACGATGAGTTCCTAAAGTTCGAGAGTATGTTCTGAATTATTACTACACAAGTAATTTATAGGAAGATGATGATTTATCTGTAGATCCGTTAACTAATAACAGAATAAATGGATTAGATAAATTGCACGAATCTTAGAGTTTTAGAAATACCAGATCTTGATGAGATACAAAAGATCTCTTCACTGTTCACTGTCTCCTTCTTCAATTAGGTTCCAACACCCAAACGGCTGATGATGAAGAAACGGGAAGATGTCGGAATCGGCGCCTCTGGGGAAGGGCCGCCGTCGACTCCAATCAGGAAGAGAGAGGGCGAAAGCGCAAGGTCGACAGACGGGGATCAACGGCGTCGTCGATTGCTTTGAGTGCTGGGATCTGTCGAAGAGGAGATCGAAAAGGGGATCGCCTACGGATCTGCGACCAGATCTCGAATCGACCACAACGGCAGCGACGGGACACGGCAACGGCAGCGACGGCGTACGGCAACGGCAGCGACGGCGTACGGCGTCAGTTCCGGTGAGTCTCTCACATAATTAAATAAATATCTCAAGATTGTTAAGTTCTGTGAGGAAATTACCAATTGGGAATTAGGGTTTTATCTCTAGATCTAAGTTGCTTGAGATATTCACCCTAGGTATCAAAATTGGAATACCTAGACTGCCATCACAAGCCAGTATTTATAGATAAATACTGGTTTGGGTATCGGGTTATAAGCCCATAGACCCGCGTTCCAATATCCAATCAATTGTACGTTCATTACACGTGTTACACATATGCACGTGCTTTATTTATATAGAGAGAATATACCAATATATCCAACATTAGTCACATATGCTACTTTAATTAGGTTTAATATTTGCAATTTCATTTTAAAGAAATGATTAAAATTTTCTTCAAAGGTTAAATATAAGTGGATTTATATAACGGAACAGTCACAACAATGAACTCTCCGTTTCGTGAAAACGCTGTAATTCACATGAAACTTCGGCTTCTTACTGATAGCATGCAAAAATATCAGCACCAAAAGGTGGGTTGGATTGAATAAATTTTTTGCCCATACCTGAGGTCTTGCTTTGAACAATAGCTTTCAGGATAGTGTTTGTTCTATAACCAGAGCTCGCTGCACATTACAAAAAATAGGATACGTTTTAACTTTGATCCTGGCAGGTACCGACTTGCAAAGATTATTCCTGGTCTGAGGCCATGTGGGAGGTTCTAAGTGTGGAATAAGCAATGGACAAAATAACTTACAGAGGGAAGTGGTACCAGAATTAGAATTATACCTTATCTCAGCCCATCATTACTTAGGAGAGACATGCTATTGGAACACTTCTATTTTGTCTTCTTTGCTTGTAGTTTTCGTAAATCAAGATTGAACAAATAATATGTTACGGATTAATGAATAAATATTGAATTCAGAGATTTCTGCCATTTTAACATACTATATTATGCGGTGAATGTTGTGCAGAGGTTGAATAAAATCTTTCAGACTGTGTCAAGAGTGGTATATGGATAGGTTATTAAGGACAATCCCCGGGTTTGACCTAGTGGTTCAGAAAGTGTTGGATGATGTAGCAACTAGATTAGATATTCGTGATGCAAGGAAAGATTCACCTAATCCATAGTCAAGGACTTTAAGGTACAAACATTCAAAACAATCCTTTATATTCGTTAAAGATTTTCTTCCTTGCCTTTCCGATATTTCATTTACTTGGTGTGCGCTCTCTTTAGACACGTGTATCTATTTTATTTTCAGTTTTATCTATCGATGCCACTGGTTTTATTTGTAAGCATGCATTCTTCGTCTTTATTTCTTCAAGAGAGTTATCTATAGCCCCTTCCTCAGAGGCGGCTCCACCAATGGGCTCTGGTGTTCAACCGAACACCCAAACTCTTTTTTTTTTTTTTTAATACGAGTATACATATAAAATTGTTAGAATAATATTAGTTTGACACCCAATCCATAAAAAATGAACACTCATCCAAAAATTTTGTCTCACAAGTTAATTCGTTTTGAAATTGCAACTTCCTATCGCCACTGCAACAGTTGAAAGATGCTTTTTGGCAATGAAGTGCGTAAAGAGCAATCTGTGCAATAGAATGGGAGATGAATAGATGAATGATTTGTTAGTTACTTATATAGAGCATGATGTACTTGATGTTGTTGATAATGGGACTATTCATGCAACGGTTTCAAAATATGAAAACTCGTCGAGGGCAGTTTTAACTTATTAACTTTGATATTTTTTGGAGCCATTGTGATAAAATATTTTACATTTGGCTATTATAACAATGGTTTTTCATATGAATCCGTCAAAGAAAATTTTATGAACTCATTCAAAAAAAAAATTTGGACCCCCGGGAAGAATTTCTGGAGTCGCCACTGCCCTTCCACTACAAACAGCACGGGCTTTCCCAACAGTTTTATTGGGCTATCCCGGCGTTTATAAACGCCGGGATAGACCATTGTAATACCCCGATTTTTCTTAATACTTAAAGATTATTTATTTATTTTGTGCTTGTGTAGCGTATTTTTCTCCACACGATGAATAAAGTATACTGTTCCCTATAAAATATTTTCCTTAAAGCCCAAATATTGATTTGTTTATTTTTCCTCTTTTAAAATATTTATTTTTGGCCCAAATGTACTTAAGCCCATAAACTTAACCTTTTATTTATTCTAATTCCTACAACTTGTATGTGTAAACATCTTTTCCTTTTTCTTCTTTTCCGGGCATGTACTATAATTTTGTAGTGGAGTTTGTGTGTACACGTGCACTTTATGTACACGTGCACAAGGCTCAATTCTTGGCCGGATTGTGGTAGTGATGGGCTTAGATCATGGGTAGTTACTTTTGAGGTGTGGGTAGTTTCTCAACTCCCGATTAGATCTCAGCCTTTGATTCTCCAACTCCTCTATTAATCGTAGCCATTGATCCTATCTATTCCCTAGTATAAATACCCCTCCTATTCCCCTATCTCTTTTACCCTAAAAATTTTCTAAGATTATAGAGAGTATTTGTGAGTTGTGTGGGAGCTTTTCTGTGGAGACAAGCAACATTGTTGAGGAGCCCGGTGTGGAACAAAGGAGCAAGGAGTGCAGTACTGTGTTGAAGGACTTTGCGGGATTTCGTTTATTTTCTACATATAAGGTGGGTGTTTCTCAGGACTTCTAATGTAGGAGTGATACTATAATTATTATGATTGATACCATGTTACGAAAAGTGAATTGAATGCAGTAGAAATTGCCTGAACATGCTATTAATATGAGAATGAGACTGTCGGTACAGTCGACTGCCATGTGAGCTAGTCGACTGGTACGAGACGTTATTTCTTATAATGTGCTGATAAACATGTGTGTGAATAGACATGATGGTGTGATTATTGAATATATAATTTCCCTATGACACATATGATGGAGGGAAGGTAAATGAATGAAAAGAACTAATGGTGATGAACAACGTAAATTGTCGGAGCAGTCGACTGACGTTGTGTTAAGTCGACTGGTGCTTCGTTCTGAATATGACTGCATGAAAGTTCCATGAATAAAGATATTTTATTTATGTAAACCAGTATGATGACTTGAGATTTATACCTTCATTGTCGTAAGAAAGTATGAGTAATGTGAATGCATGTTTAGAGTAGTTTTCTCTAAAAGAGCATGTTAGTAACTTGGAAAATTGTGCTGTAAATGCTACTGAACAAGAGGAGACTCTGTTTATAAAATATGAATTTATGTATATTGTGAATTGATATCATGATGCAAGTACATGAAGAACTGTAAATAATCTCCTTAATGGAAAATGGATCTGTCCAGTCGACCGATGCATGTAGCAAGTCGACTGATCTGGACTTAGAAATTGTGCTGTTGAAAAGTGCGGGACAGACGACTGATCGATGTACAGTCGACTGTCACGAAAACAAATTTGTGAACATGAAAAGTGCGGGACAGGCGACTGGTGGTGTACAACAGTCGACTATTTCGAGCAATTATGATGGTACTGTGTGTGACTGTATGAGTCGACTGGTATTCTTCCAAGTCGACTGTACAGAGTGTACTTGGGTATAATTGAGCTTCATGTTATTTTGCTCTTGGTAATTATAAACTGTATGATTTGAATCGTTGGACTCTGTTTATGGCTGTATGAATTATGTGAAATGAATCATAGATGAGAATTGAGAATTAAATGAATAATTATGAAAGGCTAAATCATGATGAAAAAGTCTGTGAGACTCTAAAATAAATGATGAGCTGATGATGCTCAATTGGATATTGTGAAATTGAAATTGAACGAAGGAGTAGCTAAGTCTCCCCGGCAGTGAAATGAAATGATATTGAGAAATAGACCAGGTTGGTCGAGTGAAATGAAATGATAAGTCCGGTTGATGGAGAGGCTAACTCTAGAGCTTGATTTTTATTCATGATTCTGATGTAACTTTAATACATAGTGTGGAGGTGATGAAGGTGAGAGAAAAACATGAGTATGAGAGCTAGGGTACGGTGCGGGTGTGTGAGCCGCAGAATGCATGCTTGATGAGTCAAGACATGGCGCGGGCACAACTCAGTAATGATCGGACTCTAGTCACGCTTGTGGGATGTTTTGGTGACTGCAAGAGGAGTGTGTTCAGGGAGGAGGCTGAATTGTCGCAGAATGCATGCTTGACGAGTCAAGACATGGCGCGAAATTCTACTCCAGGGGCCAGGATACATGCTTGTACTCATAGAATCATCTAAGATACTCATTGAATTTACAGAAGTAGAGTAAGTCATGGCGGGGGATTGAACCCTACAAAAATGAAGAACGATTAAGAGGCTTGCCCTCGAACCTATGTAGTATGGGATGCATAGAATTCGAACAAGTGTGCATTAGTGTCATGTGGAAATTAAATAATTGCATTAAGGATTAAGTGCACAATCACGACACGACATCATTAAAAGTTCCCTTTTTATTTTACATGCTTATTATTGAACAAGATTGTGATTTGTTAAGAAATGAGATTCATTATACTGTTTCTGGCATAGAGAGGATGGCCATGTATAATTATCGTCGGTTGAATAAACTGACGTACCCACAGTTTTGTATGCAGGATAAATTACATGTAAAGATGAATGGATGCATAAAGATCTCATTATGTTGTTGTTCATTTATGTAAATGTTGTATATTTTGCTTCCGCTGTGTAAATTTAAATGTAAAATGTTGTAACTCTGATGTAAAAAGAAAAGTTTGAAATTTCCTTGTAAAATTGTACTCGAGAAAAGTGAAAAGATCCTGAAGAACATCTCGAATTCGGTAATTTAGGATTCGGGGCGTTACAGAGTGGTATCAGAGCCACGCTTTCCTACACTTTCACACTTGTACAAATTTACAAGGAACGACACCCTAGGTGTGGACATTAGAGTGTGTGTTTGAGTCCAGAGATTTAAATGTAAGTGACTTACATTTGTGTTGCTCTATGATTTATGTTTCTTCCTCTCTATTCTAAGATGGCTGATCACTTCGACCCTGCTGGAGGCGACGACTGGCATATTATTGAGGAAGAGTACCATCCTGGACAGGCTGATTCTGAGGATGAGGAGTACCCTGAATCTCGAGAGATCACCCCACCGCCGGATTCATCTGACGATTCTTCTTCTTCCGATGAAGAAAATGGACCAGCTCTGAGTGGCACTGTGGCTTCTCTTCAGAGGCAAGTGGATACCCTGAAGTATAGAGTTGGAATTTTGGAGGCTCAGCTGGAAAAGCGGAATGCTGACTATTCTGTTCTTAGCCATCGGATTTGGGAACTTGAGAAGAAAAAGAACCTAACTGATGTGCTGAAAGATGAGGTGGATGAACTACGGGATGAAATTCGAGCAGCGAAGAGGACCCGTAGAGATTAGATTGTCTTGGTTTCGATTTTCTTCTATTCTGATGTTAAGAAATGTTTTAATTCGAATGTATAAACTTTGAAATTCAATGAAATGAAAGTTGGTTTAAATTCTTGTCTTATACTTCGAATTTAATGGATCTTTTGCATCAGAATATGTCGAGAAGGGAAGCCAGGAATGGTGAAGGTTTGGACCTGGATGCCGAATTTGCAAGGGTTTACCAGACGCTGAATGCAGTGGCTGCAAACCAAGGAAGGGGGCCGGTGAATCCAGTACCCGAGGCAATTAAGCTAGTGGAGTCGTTCAAGAGAATGAAACCACCAGTGTTCGAGAGAAAGTCAGACCCAGATGCGGCTGACAATGGGATTCGGCAAGTGGAGACAATCTTCGAGGTGTTGGAGATACCGGAGGGCAGCAAGGTCAAGTTGGCGACTTTGTAGTTGGAGAAGGATGCGGCTGTTTGGTGGCAGTCGATGAAGAGGACTATGGGCAGCTTGTTGCTTGGCTGGGAGGGATTTCTGGAAGAATTCCGCAGCCATTATTTCCCCTTCGACGTCCAGGAGAAGAAGGCCATGGAGTTTCTGCCACTTCAGCAAGGCAGCATGTCAGTGAGGGAGTATGAGACTAAATTTACTCAGCTCTCCAGGTATGCTCCAGAACTGGTGATGGATGAGGAGAAGAAGGCTCGCAAGTTCGAGCATGGTCTGAGGCCGAGCTTGAGGTCTCGTATGATACCTCTTGGTATCAGGAGATTCGATAAGCTGGTGAAGAGGGCGGCAGCAACGGAGGTGGATATGGAGCAGTTCCATGTTGCTCAGCACCAGAGGAGCAGCTGGCAGTCCGGGAAGAGGCCTGCTCAATCGGCGAGTTTCAAGGGGCAACCATCTGCACAGAGGTTCAAACCGACAGGGGTGAACGCTATCAGTGTAGCTGGAAGACCTGGAAACGATGTAGGGAGACCTTCTGCAGTCACTTGCTTTAACTGTGGTGAAGTGGGACATTACCAATCTCGATGTCTCAAACCACGGACTGGCAATCACAATGTGCCAATACAACAGACTGGGAAGAGGTCGTACCAGTCAGGGCGAGTATTTGCTTTGACAGAAGCTGATGCTGAGGAAGCGGATCAGGTCATCTCTGGTACGAGAGCTGATGTTTAGTGTGGTTTTGTCATTTCTTCTTCCCGTTCATAGTGTGAAACTGTTATGTAATGGTGTATGTTATGTAACAGGAGAACTCTATCTTAATGGAAAGAAAGCTGTGGTGTTGTTTGATACTGGATCCTCTCATACTTTTGTGTCTCCAAGGTTTGCTAAAGTGTTGGGAGTTGAACCGAAGATTTTTCCAGGCAAGATCTTAGCAGTAGCTACTCCATCAGGGGAAACTTTAACCACTGATCGGTATTACGCTGATTGCGAGATAGTGATTGGGGATCGAATCTTTGGCATTGATCTGATCGAACTGACCATCTTGGGAGTCGATGTTATCATTGGCAATGATTGGATGTCGGTGTACAGTGCAAGCATCGAGTGTAAGACCAAGACCGTAACAGTGAAGGCTCCAGGTGGACCTGAAGTCACTTTCCAAGGGAAGCAGAAGTGTTCTAAGCTGGTGGCAACTATCCGCAAGGAAGAGACTCCTGTGGAATTGCAAGGGATTCCTGTGGTTCGGGACTATCCGACAGTGTTCTTGGAAGATTTTCCTGGGTTACCTCCGCATCGTGATGTAGAGTTCAGCATCACTGTTCAACCGGGAAGTGCACCAATCTCTAAGGCACCTTATAGGAAGGCTCCAGTGGAACAGGATGAGGTGAAACGGCAGATTGAGGAACTGTTGGGAAAAGGCTTTATTCAACCTAGTGCGTCACCTTGGGGAGCACCAGTGCTTTTGGTAAAGAAGAAGGATGGATCGATGAGGATGTGTATCGATTACCGAGAGCTGAATAAGGTCACTGTTCAGAATAAGTATCCGATTCCTCGAATTGATGACTTGTTCGATCGTCTACAAGGAGCAGCTGTATTCTCCAAAATAGATCTTCGATCAGGATATCACCAAGTGCGAGTGAAAGCTGAAGATGTGCACAAAACTGCGTTTAGAACTCGGCATGGGCATTACAAATTCTTAGTTATGCCATTCGGAGTGACGAATGCACCCGCAATCTTCATGGATTTAATGAACAGAGTTCTGAGGCCGTTTATTGATTCCTTCGTCGTGGTGTTTATCGACGATATTCTCGTGTACTCCAAGTCTGAGGCGGAGCACACCGAGCATTTGGCAGCAGTTTTGCAGAAGTTGGAAGAGCAGCAGTTGTATGCCAAGTTATCCAAGTGTGATTTCTGGAAATCTGAAGTGGCATTCCTAGGTCACATCCTTTCTAAGGAGGGAGTGGCAACTGACCCTCAGAAGATAGAGGCAGTGAGAGATTGGGCTAGGCCTACTACAGTGAAGGAAGTCAGAAGTTTTCTTGGGATGACTGGATACTACAGGAGATTCATTCAAGGTTATGCTCAGATAGCTGTACCGCTTACTAGACTGACCAAGAAGAGTGTGAGCTTCAAGTGGACTGAGCAATGTGAGGCGAGTTTTCAGGAGTTGAAAGATAGACTGACTACTGCACCTATTTTAGCTTTGCCTAGAGCAGGAGTTGAGTATGATGTTTATAGCGATGCTTCACATCGGGGGCTTGGTTGTGTCTTAATGCAAGAAGGTAAAGTAATCGCTTATGGGTCTAGGCAACTACGACCACATGAGAAGAATTATCCGACTCATGATCTAGAGCTGGCTGCGATTATCTTTGCTTTGAAGCAATGGAGGCACTACGTGTATGGTGAGAAGTTGAACATGTACACGGATCACAAGAGCTTGAAGTACATATACCAGCAGAGGGATCTCAATCTGAGGCAGCGGAGATGGTTGGAAGTGCTCGAGGATATGCGACCTGAGATCAAGTATCATCCTGGAAAGGCTAATGTTGTTGCTGATGCACTTAGTCGCAAGAGCAGTTTGGCCAGTTTGATTACGACTCAGAGGCATCTGATTGAGGAGTTGGATCGAGCAGGTATTGAGGTTGTCTTGCAAGGATTGGGAGCATCTTTATCTCAGTTGAAACTTCAGCCTACTTTGAATGCAAGGATCATTGCAAGTCAGAAAGTTGACGCTGATATCTTGGAGATGAAGGAGCAGGTTGGTGCTGGCAGGTTGCCCGGATTTCAGACCAGGGATGGAGTGCTGTGGTTCGGAGATAGGCTGTGTGTTCCAGATCAGGCGGACCTGAAAGAGAGTATTCTTCAGGAGGCGCATGCTACTCTTTTGTCAGTACATCCTGGGAGTACTAAGATGTACAAGGACATAAAACAGCATTTCTGGTGGTCAGGTTTGAAGCGGGATGTGGCCGAATTTGTCGCGAGGTGTGAGGTTTGTCAGCAAGTCAAGGCCGAAAATCAGAGACCCGGAGGTCTATTACAGCCGTTACCTATTCCGGAGTGGAAGTGGGATAACATCAGTATGGATTTCATCACGGGAATGCCTAAGAGTTCTAAAGGCAATGATGCTATTTGGGTTATAGTCGATCGACTTACCAAGTCCGCTCACTTTTTGGCGATGAAACTCACTGCTTCGATGGACAAGTTGGCTGAGATGTATGTTGGTGAGATTGTCCGACTTCATGGTGTTCCCATAACTATTGTGTCTGATCGAGATGCGCGGTTTACTTCGCATTTCTGGAGGAGTCTTCAGGCAGCTTTGGGTACCAAGACAGATTTCAGCACTGCTTTTCATCCGCAAACCGATGGGCAGACCGAGAGAGTCAATCATATTCTTGAGGATATGCTTCGGTGTTGTATACTAGACTTCGGAGGCAGTTGGGAAAGGCATTTACCTTTGGTAGAGTTTGCCTACAACAACAGTTTTCAGGCTAGCATCGGGATGGAGCCGTATGAGGCTTTGTATGGCAGGAAGTGCAGGACTCCTGTTTGTTGGTATGAAGTAGGGGAGCGTCAGTTGTTTGGTCCTGAGCTTGTGCAGCTGACTTCTGAGAAGATTGATCTGATCAGAAAAAGGTTGGTGGAAGCTCAGAGCAGGCAGAAAAGCTATGCAGACAACCGGAGAAGGGACCTTGAGTTTGAGGTTGGTGACTTCGTCTTTCTGAAGGTATCACCCAGTAAAGGTGTGGTTCGATTTGGCAAAGGCGGGAAGTTAGCCCCGAGATTTATAGGCCCGTATAAGATATTGAAAAGGATCGGGAAAACTGCTTACCGGCTTGAATTACCGGAAGAGTTGTCTCAGGTGCACAATGTCTTTCATGTGTCTATGTTGAGAGGTTATATTCCAGACCCGAGTCATCATTTGCCTGAAGTGCCGGAAGGTTTGCAGTTAGACCTGAATTACATCGAGACTCCTGTTGAGATTGTTGACCGTAGGGAGAAAGTCTTAAGGAATAAGACGATACCGATGGTCAAGGTAGTCTGGAGAAACCACTTGGTTGAAGAGGCTACTTGGGAATCTGAGGAGAAGATGTTGAAGGACTATCCTGAGCTTTTTGTTTGATTGTATTTTTGATTGATTGTATTTTTGTATTTTTGTATTTTTTTGTATCTTGGGTTGTTGTAAGTTTTCTTTTCTCGCTCTTGGCTGTAGTTCCGGGGACGGAACTATTCTAAGGAGGGAGTGATGTAATACCCCGATTTTTCTTAATACTTAAAGATTATTTATTTATTTTGTGCTTGTGTAGCGTATTTTTCTCCACACGATGAATAAAGTATACTGTTCCCTATAAAATATTTTCCTTAAAGCCCAAATATTGATTTGTTTATTTTTCCTCTTTTAAAATATTTATTTTTGGCCCAAATGTACTTAAGCCCATAAACTTAACCTTTTATTTATTCTAATTCCTACAACTTGTATGTGTAAACATCTTTTCCTTTTTCTTCTTTTCCGGGCATGTACTATAATTTTGTAGTGGAGTTTGTGTGTACACGTGCACTTTATGTACACGTGCACAAGGCTCAATTCTTGGCCGGATTGTGGTAGTGATGGGCTTAGATCATGGGTAGTTACTTTTGAGGTGTGGGTAGTTTCTCAACTCCCGATTAGATCTCAGCCTTTGATTCTCCAACTCCTCTATTAATCGTAGCCATTGATCCTATCTATTCCCTAGTATAAATACCCCTCCTATTCCCCTATCTCTTTTACCCTAAAAATTTTCTAAGATTATAGAGAGTATTTGTGAGTTGTGTGGGAGCTTTTCTGTGGAGACAAGCAACATTGTTGAGGAGCCCGATGTGGAACAAAGGAGCAAGGAGTGCAGTACTGTGTTGAAGGACTTTGCGGGATTTCGTTTATTTTCTTCATATAAGGTGGGTGTTTCTCAGGACTTCTAATGTAGGAGTGATACTATAATTATTATGATTGATACCATGTTACGAAAAGTGAATTGAATGCAGTAGAAATTGCCTGAACATGCTATTAATATGAGAATGAGACTGTCGGTACAGTCGACTGCCATGTGAGCCAGTCGACTGGTACGAGACGTTATTTCTTATAATGTGCTGATAAACATGTGTGTGAATAGACATGATGGTGTGATTATTGAATATATAATTTCCCTATGACACATATGATGGAGGGAAGGTAAATGAATGAAAAGAACTAATGGTGATGAACAACGTAAATTGTCGGAGCAGTCGACTGACGTTGTGTTAAGTCGACTGGTGCTTCGTTCTGAATATGACTGCTTGAAAGTTCCATGAATAAAGATATTTTATTTATGTAGACCAGTATGATGACTTGAGATTTATACCTTCATTGTCGTAAGAAAGTATGAGTAATGTGAATGCATGTTTAGAGTAGTTTTCTCTAAAAGAGCATGTTAGTAACTTGGAAAATTGTGCTGTAAATGCTACTGAACAAGAGGAGACTCTGTTTATAAAATATGAATTTATGTATATAGTGAATTGATATCATGATGCAAGTACATGAAGAACTGTAAATAATCTCCTTAATGGAAAATGGATCTGTCCAGTCGACCGATGCATGTAGCAAGTCGACTGATCTGGACTTAGAAATTGTGCTGTTGAAAAGTGCGGGACAGACGACTGATCGATGTACAGTCGACTGTCACGAAAACAAATTTGTGAACATGAAAAGTGCGGGACAGGCGACTGGTGGTGTACAACAGTCGACTATTTCGAGCAATTATGATGGACTGTGTGTGACTGTATGAGTCGACTGGTATTCTTCCAAGTCGACTGTACAGAGTGTACTTGGGTATAATTGAGCTTCATGTTATTTTGCTCTTGGTAATTATAAACTGTATGATTTGAATCGTTGGACTCTGTTTATGGCTGTATGAATTATGTGAAATGAATCATAGATGAGAATTGAGAATTAAATGAATAATTATGAAAGGCTAAATCATGATGAAAAAGTCTGTGAGACTCTAAAATAAATGATGAGCTGATGATGCTCAATTGGATATTGTGAAATTGAAATTGAACGAAGGAGTAGCTAAGTCTCCCCGGCAGTGAAATGAAATGATATTGAGAAATAGACCAGGTTGGTCGAGTGAAATGAAATGATAAGTCCGGTTGATGGAGAGGCTAACTCTAGAGCTTGATTTTTATTCATGATTCTGATGTAACTTTAATACATAGTGTGGAGGTGATGAAGGTGAGAGAAAAACATGAGTATGAGAGCTAGGGTACGGTGCGGGTGTGTGAGCCGCAGAATGCATGCTTGATGAGTCAAGACATGGCGCGGGCACAACTCAGTAATGATCGGACTCTAGTCACGCTTGTGGGATGTTTTGGTGACTGCAAGAGGAGTGTGTTCAGGGAGGAGGCTGAATTGTCGCAGAATGCATGCTTGACGAGTCAAGACATGGCGCGAAATTCTATTCCAGGGGCCAGGATACATGCTTGTACTCATAGAATCATCTAAGATACTCATTGAATTTACAGAAGTAGAGTAAGTCATGGCGGGGGATTGAACCCTACAAAAATGAAGAACGATTAAGAGGCTTGCCCTCGAACCTATGTAGTATGGGATGCATAGAATTCGAACAAGTGTGCATTAGTGTCATGTGGAAATTAAATAATTGCATTAAGGATTAAGTGCACAATCACGACACGACATCATTAAAAGTTCCCTTTTTATTTTACATGCTTATTATTGAACAAGATTGTGATTTGTTAAGAAATGAGATTCATTATACTATTTCTGGCATAGAGAGGATGGCCATGTATAATTATCGTCGGTTGAATAAACTGACGTACCCACAGTTTTGTATGTAGGATAAATTACATGTAAAGAGGAATGGATGCATAAAGATCTCATTATGTTGTTGTTCATTTATGTAAATGTTGTATATTTTGCTTCCGCTGTGTAAATTTAAATGTAAAATGTTGTAACTCTGATGTAAAAAGAAAAGTTTGAAATTTCCTTGTAAAATTGTACTCGAGAAAAGTGAAAAGATCCTGAAGAACATCTCGAATTCGGTAATTTAGGATTCGGGGCGTTACAACCATAGCGGCGAACGCCGCTATAGCGTGCGTCGGGACAGATATAGGGTCTATCCCGAAATTTTTTACAAACACCGCTATAGACCAAATCTATACCAGTGTTTTAAAGAAATAACACCGGGATAGAACTTTTATTTTATAAAAGATAAATGTTATTTATCTCGACATTTTTTAACACAAGCGACGAGATAGTTCATTTTTTTTTATAAATATCTTATCCCCGCGTTTTCTCCCGAAAACGCCGAATAGGTAAATATTTTTTATAAGCTTTTTTTTGTTTTGAATTTTTGATTTTTAAAAATAAAAATACTAGAATCTCATATATATGTTATAAAACAACATAGAATTGCTTAATTCCATATAATACAACCAATTCAAATCCATAACATCTAGCATAAGAAAATGAAAAAAGGAAAAATAATATTCAAGATTCATCTTACTCTATTCCAAACTAGATGCTACAGAAAGAAACTTCATCTTACATTTTTTTCCATCCTTCCAAACTAAATTACAGAACCAATTCTTAGGAGAATGCATAATACACAAACCAACCATACGATCCTTACAGAATACGGACTCTCATTGAAAATAAACTTAGTATTCCTACTAAAAATATTAGTCAGTTAAAAATAATACCAAAACTAGAAGAAGAACATACGAAACCGAGTATCTAAACCATACTGCAAATTACTAAAAACTTGACTCATTTGTCAATCCTCATATTTTCATCGAACAGAGAAACTCTTGCGTGAGCAAATGGGTTGAATTAGCGTTTGATATGGGATAAATAAAGCAGCATCAACCATGACCCTCTGATCTCCTCTGGATCCTCCCCCCTGTGATCATCAGGCCAGCTACAGTCCAATGGGCCTCAACCAGCTCAGACCCATGGGCAAACGGGTCCAACCCGGCCCGTTAGGGCTCCGAACCCGTTTACCCCTGTCTATAAATACCCAACCCCCTCCTCACTGCAGCAAGTAATCAATCTCTTCCCACCTGAATCCTAGCTGTCCAGTCTCTTTTCCAGTGACTAACTATATCGTCGGAGGGCCTGTCGCCGGGACTTCTCCCGGTGTCTCCAGGTCGTGTGCAGATACAGAAGATCCAGCCCAACCGAGCTTCTGGATCCGAGCCGAGCACCCGTCCTCACTTCTGGGCACCTTTGCGGTCCTACTTCCGAGCCGCTCCCGCTACCCGGGGTCGGACCGACGCCAGTACCGCGTAAGGACTTCCACTATACAAATTACAAAAACTCACACCTATTGCCCCCACACCCCAAAAACAAACCGCATCAGGTTGGCGCCGTATGTGGGAACTTCTTTCTCAGTACTATCGTCCTTCCAAGCCCGGCTAGAGTCGTGAACTTGGGTCCGAGCTCCTCCATGGCTCCCAAAGCCAGAAGGGCCATCACCTTGGCACGACACCCCCCCCCCCCCCACATCAAAGCTGCGTGAACGACCAAGGTTCCAACCAACCTCGGGTCAACGACGCGACCCAACCATCAATCGTGTCAGATTTGCATCGCGTCATCTCTGATAGACAGGCTAGTCGGACTAGGGGAGGGGTCGTTTCTAACTCGGTCTCGAACCATCGTCGACAGCCTTCCCAGGCGCACAATCCCCCGCAGAACCCGGTGGGGTAAGCCCCCGTCACAAGGGTCGAATTTCAGAACTTCCGGGATGAGATTATCCAAGCCATCCAAGGTGGTCCGACTACCGAGATCTACCACAGTTCCGCCCACCGGTCAGGAACAGGAGCCGGCGAGTCCCACGGATCGGCCCGTCCTTAGGAAACGACAGACCCCGTCCTTCGCCATTTGGAGGAAATGAAGAACCGCCTTGCCCATCTCGGCGAGGGTGGACCGATGCAGGGTCATGGTCATCGTCCGACCGGACCCCTTTTTTCCTCCCAAATCCTTGAAGCCGATATTCCTCAGAACTTCAGACCTCCTCAATTCGAGACCTACAATGGCGAGGGTGATCCTGCTGTTCACATGAAGGGATTTAAGACCCTCATGATGATTCACAGCGCTGCGGATTCCCTCTTCTACCGCGCCTTCCCTGCTACCCTCCGTGGCCCGGCTCGGGAGTGGTTTTCCAAACTTGCCCCCGGCTCGGTCTTCTCTTTCGAGCAGCTGAAGGCGAGTTTCCTCGCCCACTTCGTGACCAACAGGAAGGTCAAGAAGACGAGCTCTTCCCTTCTGGACCTCAAACAGAAGGACGGGGAATCCCTCTGGGTGTTCGTTCAGAGGTTCACCTCTTAGGCGAGGTCGGTTTCCTCCCTCGACGCAGGGGTCGCCTTTGCAGCCGTCCGACACAACGTCCACTACAGTCAGCTCAAAGTTTCTTTGGCCAAGAAACCACCCGTAGACTTCCCGACCTACTCAACAGGGTCGAGAAGTATATCCGAACCGAGGAGACCCTCAGTCCCGAGGGCACAAAGAAAGCCACTGCAAAGGGGAAGCGCAAGGTTGATGATGCTGAGCCCTTCAAAAGGCCCGGGAAAGAAGCAACTGGTCCCAAAAGGGTCCCCCCAGTGTAACAACCCGTATTTTTATTTTAAAATAAAAAATACATTTTTTAATTTTTGCACGTACGATGCACGTGCTAATTTTTCCATCTTTATTTTTCTTACTCTCATTTATTATTTTAGCATGCATGAGTCTTTTTATTAGCCTTTCTTTAAACCCATGGACCTAAGAATAGATTCTAGCCCACTAGACTAATTAATTAAATTAATTAAAAGCAAGCCCACAAGACAAGCCCATTAAATTTTGGTTATGCATGGACTCACACATGACATATAACAACTTTTAATACACATATTAGAATTATAGGATTTGTATTTAATTTTTGGTGTGTGTGTGCACTAGTGCACAACACGTGCACGTGTCTTAGGAGAGAGAGAGAGGAGGCCGGTTATGGGAAGAGGAGAGGCCAGAGGTTAGGGAGAGAAAGAGGTGGAGTAGTGGAAAAGTGAAAAGTTGAGTGGGTAGTTATTAGGTGGATGAGATTACATTTTAGGCCCTCATTTTGTCCTATAAATACACCCATTTTTTCTTCTCACTTCACACCTAAACAAAACAAATCAAGAGAGGAAAAAGAAAGAGAGTTAGAGAGTGTTCTTGTTGCATTGGAGGCATTTTGGAGTACTCTTGCTAGGAGGAGAACCACTAGGTGTTGCTTGTTGAAGCTAGGAGTTGTGTCTCATCATCTTTGTTTGCAAATTCTTCATAAGAGGTGGGTGATCTTGTGCTTTCTAAATGTAAAAAATGAATGCTAGTATGTTAAATGAGTAGTATAGATAAATTTGATGAGTTAAATGTTGAACAAATCCATGCTATTGTGTGTGCCATGAATAGTAGAAATTTTGTTATGATTAAGAAACAATTTGCCATCATGTTAGTTAGAAATAAGAAAATGAAACAATGAGTTATTGTCATGAACAAATATGCATGTTAATTTACAAATGTCGAAATATATAATTATATGAAAATTGTTGAGATTTTCCTTGTGGTAAAAAATGAATTTTAGTAAAGTTAAATTGGTACACCAAGATTTATTTAATTGGTTGCAGGGGCGGATGGAGTAATGGCCCAGGGGGAGCGGCCGCTCCCCCTGGATTTTGCCAGGCGCTTAAAAAAGCCCAATACATGAAAAACCCGCTCCACATCACTCAGCCCAATTCGCTCCCCTCCCTGGCCCAAGGCTCCAAGCCCATGCTCCCGCTCCTATTGCCCAAGCCCATGCCCCTCTCCTTCACTTCTTCCAGTACCCACTTCCCTCGATCGCTCTTTCATCTTTTCTTTCTTTCGTTCTTTCAGCTCCAAAATCAGAAACCCTAGCGTTCAGCCTCTCTCAGTCTCTCCTTTCTTCTCCAAGCCCTCCACCGAAACCCTAGGCTCCCTACCTTTCTCTTCTTTCTTCTTTTCTTTCTTTGATTCTTTCCATGCTTCATCATCTATCGAACCGAAACCCTAGTTCGTAAATCATAATCCATCATCGAATCGAAGCCCGGGTCCTCAATTACCCCCGAGTCCCTGACTCCAATCTCTCCCCTGTGTCCCCGACTGCCTGAATCCCCTCCCAAGTCGACGTCAATGGTTAGTGAAATTCTTTTTTTGAATTTTTGTTATGTTGTTTGAGTTTGACCACGGTTTGTTGTTCACTTGTTTGACAATGTAACTATGTAAGTAAAGAACTAAAGATCAATTTGGTTGTGTTTGAGAAATTACAAATTTTGATTGGTGACTCAGAGGCAGAGGCAGTAATGAGAAATTAGGAATTTTGGTTGGCTTCTAAGAGGATTTGAAGAGAATCTGCCTACTTCTTGCCGTGCAGGTGTGGTTTTTGTTATGCGCTATTTGAAATCATCGTAATTTTGTTTATGCACTTTTGAAATTATGCTTAGTTTTTGGTAAAAAGTAAAATTTAAATGTAGTGAGTTCTTGCTAGTAATTGACGTTGCTGCAAAATTAGGGTAGAGGTTTGTCATTACTTATTAACATAAGTTTAGGATTTTCCTGTATGGTAAATTTATGCCGAAGAAGAAACAAGAACAGATGTGAAACCATTGGATTTAACAGAAATGAATCTATATATTGCAAATTGCAAAGACACTTTTAGCACATCAGGAGACCAAGTTAGTGTGGGAATTTACCATACATTTGTAGTGCTTCGTCTAAGTATGAAAGATTTAAGAGTTGTGAAGAGTGAAGCAGGAATTAGTTTAATCAATGCTAGTGATACATTTGTAGTGCTTCGTCTGCAACTATTAGAAAATAAAAATAAAAAATAAGTAGCCAAAAATCTAAATACACAATTACATAAGATTTTATGTTTCTATCTTTGCTCGCACTGTATTACTTAGTGTAATAGTGTTAGCTCAATATAGTTGTTGTGAAGTCAAATTAGATTAAAGTTAATTTAACCTGTCTCTGTACGTCTCTGTACATACTGGAACCAAACCAAACTTAAAATAAATCAACATTCTCCTTTTCTTCCTGTTTCAATAACAGCCATAGCTTAAATGAGTCTAGTTTGAGTCATAATCCGTCGGAGCTGATCACTCTCAATTGCAGAAGAAGTGATTGTAGTTGATACATCAAAAGATTTTCAAATATATTTTTTAAAAATAATAGTACATCAAACTACATCTTTTGTTTTCCCTAGGAGTAATAAGTAATCATATCATAGTACGTATGACTCTCGTCTCCTTTCATGGAACACAACTACATATGAACCTCAAACTGAAAACCCAAAACAGTAAGAAACAAAAATGCTACAGCACATGGTCACATAATGGCGATAAAATAGAGTGGGGATCGCAGAACCCTGCTCCCTAACTTGGGAGCAGTGTTTCAGGCTTGCTGATTAAAGCAGCATGTTACTCTTTGATTAAACTAATTGCTAAATCACTGAAGCACTACAAATGTATCACTAGCAATGTTTCAGGCTAAGACGAAGCACTGCTAGTGATACATTAGTTTAATCACTGCTCCCCAACTATGAACTATCACTAGCAGTGTTTCATGCTAGCCGATTTAAGAGATGTAAAGATTTAATTGGTTGGGAAGATTATGTGGTTAGACACTTCAATATATAGGTTCTAATGTGGATGTTTAAAGACTTTTATAAATTTGTGGTTTTTATGATTTCACTCCTGCTGGATGAAAATCCTGGCTCCGCCACTGATTGGTTGTAAGAGACACAAATTGCTAGTTTGATTAAATTGGAGAAATGCAATTCATGTTCATTAATGAGAGAATAATTTGAAATATAGATACAATGACTAAATTATGAGTTTGGAAATTTGTGAGTTACTCTTTTCAAGTAAACTCGATATGAATGAGATAATTACAGTCCATTAAAAAGATTAGATCGATCATATGTTTGAATTTTGTGAAATAAACTAGTTATTGTGCCGTGTGAACAAAACCCTAGCCTCTGTTCTCATAACAGTAGTTGGGCTTGGACTTACTGGTTAACAGCTGAGCTCTAAGAGCGTTACTGTAGCGCGCATGTGGTCTTGGGTCGCGAGTTAGAATCTTGATAGTCCCTCTTTTTTTTGTTTTCGGTTTTAATTAATCCCAACAGTGGAGCACTGTATGTTTGGTTTTCGGCTGCCTTTATAACACCAAGTCCACTTGGACTTAGTAGCTCTCGGTGCACTATATGGCGGTACTGTAGCATGCGGTTGGGCTTGGGTTCGAAACCCGGTGGCCTCTTTTTGATTTTTGATGTTTTTAATATTTTGAAGGGGTTTTTAATGTGAATAAAATTTGGAAAAAATATATAATATTCCTATAAAATGATATAGAATTTATTAAAAATAGTTTTAGAATTTTTCATGTAAATTTTGAGAAATTAAAAGGGGAATTGAGATAGAAAATGAGTTTTGACTTCAAAATTATTTATTTGAGAATATGACTTTTATTTTGAGAATAAGAGAAAAATATTTGCCATGTTATGGGTTCTCTTGATGAAATCATATACTTATGTTGTGTAAGAAATACTTGATGTGATTAAGATGATTAATGAGATTGAAATCTATTATGGGTTCATGTAGAGTTTTTTTTGTTAAGGAATTCTGAATGAATAAATGAATCATGAATGATGCTAAGATAAGACATTGATTAAACTGTGAATAAGTTGAAGATAAGAATACATTGAGTTTAATACATGTTTATTGAAGGGTATGAGTACCCATGGATTCTTGTACATGAAAGGTTATGATCTAGAGTTTAGTGAGACCTTAGGTACCGGCATTGTTGAATTAACAGATTTGAGTTGTATTTTTGAGATATGACCATGGAGCTATCTCGATATTTGTGATTAAGTTCGGTAGGGAGTAAAACTAACTCTAAGTATGATAATTTATTCATGTCTTGAACATAAGAACTAGGCACTAAGAGAAGATATAGTAAACCTAGGCAAACATAAGTGGGGCACTCTATATAGTCGGGCGATGTACTTCGGGACTATAGACTCAGTCGGGCGGTGTACTCCGGGACTGAGGTTGCTTCGATGGAGATGAGGTTTTATTTTAAACCCGGGACTATGCGTAGTCGGACGGATAGTTTGTCGTACTCCGGTATATATACGTATACCGGGGCTAGAGGGGAACTTGCAGGATGTTCGCACGACGAGGAGTCTGTTATAACAGTCGGGCAATGTACTCTGGGACTGAGATCCGTACTCGTGGAATGTCTAAACCTTGCTTTTATTACTGGGTAGTTTTCATGGCGAGGGATCGAACCCTTTTAATGTGGAGTACGTAGATGCTTGCCCTCGGACCTATGTAGTATGGGATGCATAGAATCCGAACAAGTATGCATTAGTGTCATCTTAGTATAAAATATCTGCATTAGGCATTTAGGTATTACATACACTTACATGTTTAGAGTAGTCACATTTAATACTTTATATGCATTCAAATTTGTGGTTTGTTAAAGTATTAAGATTGTTATATTTTTGGCATAGAGAGGATGGCCGAGTATAACATTTTCGTCAGTTGTAAGCAACGGACGTGCCCACAGTTTTATATGCAAGAGTTGGATTTTCATGAAGATATAAAGTTGATATGCAGTTGATTTATTTAAATGTTAAAGATGTTGCAATTGTATAATTTTTTATTATTGTACTTCATTTTACCTACCTCTGTGTAAATAAATGTAAAGAACTCTGTTGTATTATAAAAGTTCGAATTTCTTTGTAAAATTGTACGAAGTGAAGTGTAAAGATCCTGTGGAACTTCGAATTCGATCGTATTTGGAATTCAGGGTGTTACACCTGGTCCCTCGATTCGAAAGATATACGCCCCTGACTCAGAACGTCTCGAAAATTTTAATAGAGATCGAGGACAAGGGGGTCGGCCGGTTCCCTCCCCGACCAACAAATAATAGCAAGAAGCGAGACCAGAAGTTCTACTGTCGCTTCCACCGAGACACCGGACATAATACCGATCATTACCGAGCCCTCAAGGATGAGATCGAAGCCCTCATACAACGAGGGTACCTAAGGGAGTTCACCCGGGCCAATCCCAAAGACCGAAGAGAGCCAAGGAACCCGAGGCCTTCGCCTCCCCTTCGGACAACCGGCTGACGACCTGTTCGAGACCTGGAACCCGAGGAAACGGTGGACAGGCCATCCTGCACTGCATCCACGGCGGGCCCACAGGGGGGAATCTAAAACTTCTCGCAAAGCCTTTATCTGGGAGGTCAACTCTGTTCTAGACCACCCCTCTCCTCGGATCCAGCAGCGGGCGGTCTCCTTCTCAGGAGAAGACCTCGAAGGTGTCCGACTTCCACACTGCGACGCCCTCATCATCAGTCTTGTCATGGCCAACTTTCAGGTCCACCGAATCCTGGTAGATAATGGCAGCTCAGTTAACATTCTTTTCCTGGAAGCATTTGAGAACCTCAAACTCCCTCGAGAAAAACTGAAGCCGGCCGGTTACACCCTTCACGGATTTTCTGGCGTTCCGGTGCAAATCTAGGGGATCGTAACACTAGACGTAACCACGGGAATGACCCCCGTCCTCCGAACCGAGTCGATGGATTTTATGGTGGTCAACGTCAAGGCAGCCTACAACGCCATCTTCAGCTGACCCGGGGTCTGTTCATTCCAGGCCGTCCCCTCGGCCTACCATCTGAAATAGAAGTTTCCGACTGACGTTGGGGTCGGGGTCATCCGGGGCAACCAGGAATCGGCACGCTCATGCTGCATGACCGCAGTCGAGGGCGGTGTATTTCCCCTTGACGCCGTTGAACTCCTGCCTGAAGAGAGCCAGCCCGTCAGAACTCGCAGACGAGTTGGAGGAAGTCTCCTTTGAAGCAGAAGACAAGTCCAAATGGTTCCGTCTGAGCCGAACCCTTTTCTCTGACCTGAAGCCAGATCTGATCAACTGCGTCCGTCGCAATGTCGACCTCTTCGCCTGGACACCGTCCGACATGCCCGGGATTTCAGAAGACTTAATAATGCACCGACTGAGCGTCGCCCCCGGCTCCAAACCAGTCCAGCAGAAAGGCTGCAAGTTCGCCCCAGAAAGGCAACAGGCAGTGAGAGCGGAGGTGGATAAGTTGTTATCTGCCCGATTCATTCAAGAATTCAGCAACCCTGAGTGGCTTGCTAATGTCATTATGGTGAAAAAGGCTAGCGGAACCTAGAGGATTTGCATTGACTTTACCGACCCGACAATTTCGTCCTCCAATATTCTCTCCGGCTAAATTTTCCAGCCTCAAACAACAAAGCGGAGTACGAAGCTATGATCGTGGGGCTCACCCTCGCACACAAGGCCGGATGCAGACACATCAAGGCCTTCAGCAACTCCCAGCTCATGGTCAACCAGATTACCGGGGAGTACGAAGCTCGCGACACTCGAATGGTACAATACATGGCGGTAGTCCTTAATCTCCTATCATCTTTCGAATCCCACTCAGTGAAACGAATCCCCCGGGAACAAAATGCCCATGCGGATTCATTGTCAAAGCTTGCCTCGTCATCTTTCGAGGGGCTCAACCGCACCATTCTGATCGAGGTCCTCATCAAGCCCAGCATCGACCTCCCTGAAGCTTCCTACCTCAACACCGATCTCCAACCCGATAACTGGACATCGCCCATCTGAAAGTTCCTTTCGGAGGGCGAACTCCTTCAAGACCGGTTCGAGGGATGAAGGACCAGAGTTCGATCCAAGAGATTCACCCTAATCAACGGAACGCTCTTCAAGCGCTCGTACATAGTGGCTGATGGCAAACCCTACCTCCGCTACCTGGCACCTGACGAAGCCAAGTACTCCCTGAAGTAACTGCACGAAGGGATCGGCGGATGCCACATGGGGAGCATATCGCTCGCCCGAAAGGCCCTGAATCATGGGTACTACTGGCCAACCATGTTGAAAGACGCGCAAGACCTCATCAAAAGGTGCGGCCCTTGCCAAAAAATTTCATCAGTAAAAAGACTCCCGCAGGCCAACCCCAGATCCCTCGCTAGTCCGACCCCCTTTGCTATGTGGGGGATGGACCTTGTCAGCCCCTTTCCTCAAGCAACGGGCCAAAAAAAATTCCTGGTGGTGGCCATCGACTACTTCACCAAGTGGATCGAGTCAGAACCCCTGGCCTCGATCACCAAGCATCAAACTCAGTAATTCTTCTGGAAGCACATCATCTGTCGATTCGGGATCCCGCAGGTGCTCATTATCAACAACGGGACCCAGTTCGCCGACAAGAATTTCCGGAGGTTCTGCAAAGACATCGGCGTCTAGCAATGCCGAAAATGTGAACCACCAAATTCTTGATGGCCTTAAAAAGCGATTGGACAATTCACCCAAGGGGCTTTAGGTCAACGAACTCCCGAGCGTTCTCTGGGCACACCGAACGACGAAGAGGATACCTATGGGCGAGTCGCCCTTCAACCTAACCTACGGCACCAAGGCGGTTATCCCCTTGGAGATCGGCCTCCCTTCGTCCAGAATAATGGCCTTCGATGAAGAAAGCAACTCGGCAGGTCTCAGGGCCAACTTGGACCTAGTCGACGAAGTCAGGGAAAAATCTGCCATCATAAGGATCATATACCAGCAACGAGTCGAGAAATTCTACAACCAAAAGGTCCGCCCTGCTAACATCCAACAGGGTGACCTCGTCCTCAGGAAACTGGCAGTCTCAGACCCCAGAAAGAATAGGAAGTTGGCCCCTAATTGGGAGGGTCCTTATAGGGTCGCCGAAGTAGTGCGCCCCGACACCTACCGACTCACCGACATGGGAGGCAACCCGATCAAGAGACCATGGAACCCGGAGCACCTCATCAAGTACCTCAAAAGAGAGGACTAAAGTTATTATGCAACCAATATTTTTGTATAAGAATATTTGTTCTCTTTCCAAAGTTTTTTAGCTCAGATTCTGTGTAAACCCCTTATGTAACCGCACCAAGTCTCGACACCATACGGTGAACTCGAGCACACGGGTAGCTTTATCAAGCTAAGGCAATGGAGCTCAGCTCTCCCTACTGACCCCCAAGCCTCGACACAGTATGGTAAACTCAAGCACACGGGTAGCTTTCTCAAGCGAAGGCAATGGAGTTCAGCGCTCTCCGCCGACCCCCAAGCCTCGACACCGTACGGTGAACTCGAGCACACGGGTAGCTTTCTCAAGCTAAGGCAATGTAGCTCAGCGCTCTCTGCCGACCCCCAAGCCTCGACACCGTACAGTGAACTCGAGCACACAGGTAGCTTTCTTAAGCTAAGGCAATGGAGCTTAGCGCTTTCCGCCGACCCCCAAGCCTCGATACCGTACGGTGAAGTCGAGCACACGGGTAGCTTTCTCAAGTTATGGCAATGGAGCTCAGCGCTCTCCGCCGACCCCCAAGCCTCGACACCGTACGATGACCTCGAGCACACAGGTACCTTTCTCAAGCTAAGGCAATGGAGGTCAGCACTCTCTGCCGACCCCCAAGCCTCGACACCGTACGATGAACTCGAGCACACAGGTACCTTTCTCAAGCTAAGGCAATGGAGGTCAGCACTCTCTGCTGACCCCCAAGCCTCGATACCGTACGGTGAACTCGAGCACACGGGTAGCTTTCCCAAGCTAAGGCAATGGAGCTCAGCGCTTTCTGCCGACCTCCAAGCCTCGACACCGTACGGTGAACTCAAGCACACGGGTAGCTTTTTCAAGCTAAGGCAATAGAGCTCGGCGCTCTCCGCCGACCCCCAAGCCTCAACACCGTACGGTGAACTCAAGCACACGGATAGCTTTCTCAAGCTAAGGCAATGGAGCTCCGCGCTCTCCGCTGACCCCCAAGCCTCGACACCATACGGTGAACTCGAGCACATGGGTAGCTTTCTCAAGCTAAGGCAATGGAGCTGAGCGCTCTTCGCCGACCCCCAAGCCTCGACACTGTACGGTAAACTCGAGCACATGGGTAGCTTTCTCAAGCTAAGGCAATGGTGCTCAGCACTCTCCGCCGACCCCCAAGCCTCGACACCGAACGATGAACTCGAGCACTCGGGTAGCTTTCTCAAGCTGAGGCAATGGTAGGGATGGCGAACGGGTCGAGTGGGCCGGGCCGGGCCCAACCCGTAAGGGTTGGCATGTACACTTAGCTGGTACGGGCTGGGTTGCACTCTTATCCGGGTCGGGCCGGGCCGGGTTGAAGTTTCGTTTGGGTGGCCGGCCCAACCCGTGAACCCTTTAAGGTTCAACCCGGGTTGGGCCGGGTCGATCCGCGGGTTGGCCCGTTTAAATTTTTTTTTTTGTAGCTTAAATTAAAATAATAATTATAATTATAATACTAAGTAAGTAATAATACTAATAATAAAAATCGTAATAATAATAATAAGATTGAAAGAGACAAAGAGTGAAATTGACAACAAATTTTGAAATATTATTCATATGAATTTAAGTTATACAATTTTAACAATTTATAACGAAATGAAGAATTCAATTCACAAATAAGTTTTATACAATAACATATTTCTTGTATACAATTTTAATTGAGTACAAGTTTTCTAATTTGACATAACAAGTAAAGCTATTGTTGTTGTTGTTGTTGTTGTTGTTGTTGTTCTTCGGGCGAGTTGCTCCCACTTGTGGAACTTGATAGTACTTTTCCTTGCGTCCTATCTTCAGACTTCAGCCAGTCTTCTGTGCAAACGAGCATCTCTAACGCCTCGAGCTTCAACCGATTCCTATAATCAGATAGAATCCTGCCACTTGTAGAAAATGCACTCTCAGAAGCAACTGTAGAGACAGGAGGAGTTAGTAAATCTTTAGCCATAATTGACAGAATACTAAAAGTGTGTTCATGTTCTTTCCACCATTGTAAAATATCTAGTGGAGAAGTAAAAGGCTCGGAATCTTGTTGGTTATACCAATTTAATTCATTTGGTTGATTAGTCCTAAGTTTTTTAGATTGAATTTGTTCAAGTAAACTAAATGTTCTATCACCAATTCTACTTTTACCCTTACCTTTAGAACTACCAGAAGAAGAACTAACTACAGAAGTTGAACTAACTACAGAAGTTGTACTACTAGAAGCAAAACGTCTATCATAATAATTATACAAGTTATTTAACGTAGATTCAAACTGAACTAAAAAGGAAGCGCAATCAATTGTTAATTCTACATTTACTTCTAAATATCCAAAAAACATTTCTATCAAATTCTTCGTACCTTCTAATTTGATACGAGGATCCATCACAGTATTAACACAAATCAACATAGGAGGAGGCAAATAATACTTCAAAAATTTTTGAAATGTAGGTTTTACAATCTCACTAACATGGGTATCATTTAACATTTCGTTAAATATTTGCATCATGCTAACTAATTCAATAAAAATGCTACTAGAAGTAGATTCATATGTTTTTGAAAATTTTAAAGTTGCGGTTTTAAAAGGTTCTAAAAATTTCAATAAAGATTCGGCAAAAAACCAATCGGGGGGAGTCATTTCAAAATTAGCCATATTTTTTGCGATACAAAAATCATTTGCAACTGCTTTATAATCGGTGACAACATTTAGTAAATCAAAAGTAGAATTCCATCGGTGTCTAACATCCTTTGGAAATTTTCTAAAAGGAACATTTCTAACCCTACACCAAGTTTTCCATTCTTGTAAAATGCTTGGACTTAATGCAATGAAATGTACACAATTTCTAATTTTAACTATATATGGATCAGCTATTCTTAATGCATCTTGAACACATAAATTTATAATATGACATACACATCTAACATGAAAAATATTGTCAGATGGAGGATTTAATACAGATTTTAAAGTAGTAATTGCTACATTGTTGTTAGATGCATTATCAAAACTAATAGCCATAATTTTATCGCGAATATGAAAAACATCACAAATTTCTATAATACGGTTTGCTATTTCAGCGCCACTATGGGGATACGGCAACGCCGCAAGTGATATGATTCTTTTTTGAAGAATCCAATCATTGTCGATCCAATAACAGGTTATTTCCATCGTTGGAATATTGTTGACACCCGTCCAACAATCCGAAGTTAAACTAACCCTACAAGTTAAACTCCATAAAATTGCAATCAACGCGTCCTTCATTTCAACATACATTTTAAAACAATCCGATTTGCAAGTATTTCTCGAAATTCTTTTAAAATGAGGGTTTAAGGCCGTTTGATTAAAATTTTCCAAGTTCCTACTCTCGGGATAGGAAAATGGTAACTCTTCCTTAATGACTAATCGGGCCATTTTTCGACGAACAAGTTCGGGATCATAAGGGTGGCTATCTACTTGACCGGTCCTAGGGTTGATTTTTTGTTGGTCTTGTATTTGATCAAGAAGTTCTTTATGATTATGTTGGATGTGCCTATTAATTGTACCGGTGCCGTCACCCCTCTTGAATTTGTATGTTTTACTACATATTTTACACACTTTCAAACCTATACCCGGAGTATGTTCGTCTGTGATATAATTATAAAACTTATGCCAATCGCTAGTTTCTCCTCTACTTTTCCTACTACTACGGGGTTGTGTGGTTTCGGTTTGTTGTTGTTGTTGTTGTTGTTCTAATTGTATGTCACCTACAACATCGTCAACGTCGTGTGTACCCCATTGTTCCATAGTAGGATCAATGTAATCTTGGGCGGGCTCACTAGTTGGGACAATTGGTGGCCTACATGAAGAGGAGGAGGAATCTTGTCCGCTACGACCGCTACCGCGTGATCTAGACATAATGTAGTAATGTGCTAAAGTAAAGTATGTAAAAAAAAATATACAATGTAGGAGCGGTGAATTATACAAAAAAAATCTAAAAAATAAGAGGGTTGAGATAGAGAAGTTCAAAAAAACGAACAATAATTTTAACTACAATGCAAAAAAAAATTAACGAGAGAGATAGAGATATTTTGATACCTTCACCGTAGAATACGCGTATGTAAAAAAAACCGTTAAAATAAGAATAGAATAGAAAAGATGGAGGAGCGCTTTGCCGATTCCGCAATTGAAGAGTTGAGAAGAGGTTGAAGTAGATTTGACAAGGGTTGAAGAGAGTTGAAGACGTTAAAGACGTTGAATTTTGATTCCGATACGACCGAAATTCGATTGTGTATATGCCTCCTTGTTCTTTGTTTGATGAATACTACAATTGTTCAAAAATTCTTTACAAATGTTGTATAATAGTAGAGAGAGTAAGAGAGTGAGGTGTGATTTTTAATGAAATTTTTAGGGATATTTATAGGCTAAATATGTTGGAAAAAACAAAAAAAAAACCAAAAAAAATACCCCAACAGCTCAAAGAGCTGTTCCAAACGGCTCTGTCCCAAGACAGAGCGCACTAGCAGCGAAACGGGCGGAATTTCGACCGTTTGACCCGCGGGTCAACGGTCGACCCGTCACGGGTCGAACGTTCCACCCGTACGGGTCGAACGGGTCGGAACCCACGGGTCGACCCGCCGGTTGGCGGGTTAAATTCGCGAGTTGGGCCGGGTTCGTGGGCCGGGTTTCGCGAGTTCAATTTGCGTAAATTGCGACCCGGGTCGACCCGGTACTATTCACCGGGTTCGACCCGAACCCGCGAAGCAAATAACTGGGCCGGGTTGGCGGGCCAGGTCGCGGGTGGGTCGTCGGTTGACCCGGCCCAGTTGCCATCCCTAGGCAATGGAGCTCAGCGCTCTCTGCCAACCCCCAAGCCTCGACATCGTACGGTGAACTCGAGCACACGGGTAGCTTTCTCAAGCTAAGGCAATGGAGCTCAGCACTCTCTGCTGACCCCCAAGCCTCGACACCTTAAGATGAACTCGAGCACTCGGGCGGCTTTCTCAAGCCAAGACAAGGGAGTTCGGCGCTCTCGCCGACCCCCAAGCCTCGACCTCCAATCAGGACTTCAGCTAACCTCCCTACCCCAAAAGTTTCATTAAAGATTCAAGGCACTCGCCCTTGACGAAGCGCCCCTAGTCCCGAACCATAGGTCGACCCACCTTTCACCCGCTGGCAACTCGGGGTAAAATAGCTCTCGAAGCCGTTACCCCAAATTGTCAGAGGGTGCCAGGGGAGCCACCGGCCCAGGACTCACAGCCAAAAGTTCTGTATTAGGGCGCCTGCCTTCGGCAGGCACCCAGAGTCCTCATCCCGGGGTCGGCCAACCTTTCACCCGCTGGCAACTTGGGGTAAACGGCCCTCGGAGCCGTTACCCCAAATTGTCAGCGGGTGGCAGAGGAGCCACCGGCAATGAGAACCCATGGGGATGTGAGTTTTTCTCTAATGGATTTCTGGTGAGAGGGTGGGGGTTATATAGCCCCCCAGAACGGCTTATTAATGACGTCGGAAGACGAAACATTGGAAGTCAAAATGTCCCCCGTTAAATAGTGTGGGAAGGAGAAATGTTCTGCATTAATGGCATGGAAAGACAAAATGTCCCCCCATTAATGGCGTTGGGAGGTGGTCCTCTACTGCAGAACTCTCAGAAATCCTCTCCCTCACTATCTCCATGCTTGGGGATGAATGCCGTCTCCACCAGAGAGGCCAATCCCCGCGCCGGCCGAACCTGCTCCGAGTCTCTAACCTTCTACTCGGTCCCGAAGCCAAACAAGTTCCCTAACTCTAACCCTCATTGCACTCTCAACAACAAGTTCAAAAGGGTCGAAAATCTTATTCTTTATTATAATGCCCTAAGGGGCCACAATACAGAAAGATTTATTACAACCAAAGCCTCATCCTAAACTATCCTCAGATCCCCTCCGGGCTCGCACGGGTCAACTCGAACCCCGCCAAGCGACTCAGTTCCGCAGCATGCCTTGCTGACCCTTGGGGTCTACCAAAGATGACACGTCGGCCATAGAACTCTGGGCATCGCCCGGCCTCACGTACTCCAACTGCAGAATTGGGGATGGTTCGCGCCTCGAGGAAGCTCCAATCACCGAGGGGACCGACCTTCCCAACATTGTTTTATACCGCTGAATCTCGATCTCTTTCTCCATAATGACCTCACGGAGGAACGACTCCGATGTGGGCCTCTGCACCGAGGCCCTTGACATGGAAAATTCGAGGCCCGCTCCCCCGAGGTCGCGGTTGACTATCGCCCTCTTCAATTGAGCCAACTCCGCCCTCAGCTCCTTCGACTTATTTCGGAAATAGTGGAAAGCAGCGTCGTGATTGCAAGCTTCCTTCCAATATCGGTCGAGGGTGGACTCCAACACCTTGATCTTACGCCGAAGCCATGTCACCTCGGACCGCCGAGGATCAACCTCGACAAGGGTGGCCAACATCTGATGGAAGTAAAATAAAAGGCCATTCCAAGGCCATAAGTCCACGACAGGCAGTCTCAAAAAAATTACACAAGTCTATGAGGGTCGGACAAACTCAGATCATCAACCCAAAAGCAAGACAAAAGTCGAAAGTAAAACACTTGGCCCACAAAAAATTCTTTGTTATAAATTTTCAATACTTTTACAAAATGTTGCGATGGCCAGCCCGCTTACGGCAAATACAACCAAAAAGACAAAACAAGAAGAAAAGAAAAACAACTACTGCTGTGAGCCCACCTCTCCCTCGGGTCCAGTGACGACCACAGGGTCGACCAACGGATCGGCACTCGCTCCTCCAGCTTCGCCTTCCCCTTCACCCGGCGCATCGCACCCGGGGGTCCTCGGCGGCCCATCGATCACCACGTCGTAGTCGAAGCCCTCCAGGTCTAGGGTCGGAAAGAAGTGCCTCACATGGCTCAGTGCCTTGTCGTACACTTCATTCAGAGCTTCGATGATCATATCTTGGACCTTCAAGGTCAGCACCCCCATATCCATTTTGAATGCCTGCTTCAATGCCGCCTCCTTCTTCAGCGCATCATCGGCCATCGAGGCCAGGTCGGCCCTCAGAGCCTGCTCCCGCTTCATGGAAGCATCTAGGGCAGTCTTCAGATCCACCATCTCGCGGTAGTAGCAATTGGTCTGGCTCCACTCGTACTTCAGATCCAGCTCATGTATCCTCTTCATCTGGTTGCCGGACATACAGGCCTACAGCCGAGGTCAAAGTACTTGAATAAAAATAAAGTTCTAAAAAACCAATACGAAAGGAATGAAACATAAGGCCTCGAAAATTACCTGCACGCTAGCCTGTGCCCACCTCATGTAGGCTGATTCGAAGGTATCGGCCCCCATACTCTGCCGATCCCGAGGCGTGGCCATCTTGTCCACGAACTCCATGGAGATGGGACCCTCGGTCAGAGTGTCCCCCTAACGGATGGCCCAATCCGGGGCCCAAGGCTGGAGCCCCTCCTCCCCGACCAAGGCCTGGGCATCGGCCCGAAGAGGAGGAAGGTCCCCCTTTGTGACCTCCGACACCTTCGAGGCCCCCCTGCTCGGCGCGAAGGCGATCTCCCTCAACTGACTCGTCTTCAGCCTCTTTGCTTTCGGCTCGGACGGGGTCTCAGAGGCTATTCAGGAAGGGGCCGCCGCCTGCTTTTCCTTCTCGGATTGATCTGCCTTCTGCTTCTTCATGGCAAGCCTCCTTGCCTTGATCGCCTCGAGGTCCATCTCTACGAAAAAGTCCATTAACAAACGATGAGCACAAAAGAGAAGTATAGAAAGAAAAATGAACGAAAAACATACGGGGCGGGGCGGGGCTCAATCCGGCTCGGACCATGTGACACTCCGTCACTTTCGGCCAACTTATACTATGCTTATTCCGGAGACGCTCCACGAAGGCCCACTCCTCGGCGAAAAGGTCACCCTTCTTCGGCCCCTTGAAGTTCGGCTTATAAAAATTCAACCTCGTCGGTATATCCCATTGCTCCTCACTCCGGATGACGAAGTATTTCCTCTTCCACTCCTTTATCGAATCTGGGTGGCCATGCATGACCTTACACCCGCTCCGAGGCGATACGTAGTAGATCCCCTCGAACTCCCCGGACGAGCTAACCCCCAGCATGACTCGGAATATACTCAGTCTCAGCGACACCGTCCTCTCCGTACACAATAGTATGAAGCCCACCATTTGCATCCAAGAGTTCGACCCAAACTGCATCGGACACAGCGAAGACCAGTTTAGGACGTCTCGGATGAAAGGATGGACAGGTAGCCTTAGCCCCGAGGAGAACGTATCAGCAGGGAAGATGCAGTACCACGATGCCAGAGGATCGGTCGGCCGAAGACCAGCGCTCAGGACCATCAGCTCATACTCCTTCCCGATGACGTAACTCGCGCGGATCACCGAGAGGTCCTCCCCCTTCAAAATCAAGGGAGTACTGTCCATCTTAATCCTCACCCGACTCGGCAACGAAAGCTGTACCCCATAGAGAACCTTATCCCCGACGTCATCTGGGTAGTTCCTGATCGACCGAGGTTGTGGCAGGAAGGGGACCCCCAGTTGTCGAGGTGCAATTGTCCTATCAGGACTGCTTGGCATAATCCACTTCACCCTCTTCTTCCAAACCTTAGGGACCTTCTCGGGCGACGGGATCACCGAGGGCGGAGGCCCTCGGGGGGGAGTCCGTCCCCTCGACCTGACCACCCTCGGCCTCAGCCTATTCGGTAGGCAGTACTCCCTCGTCCTTCCCTTCCTCTTCGTCCTTCCCTTCCTCTTTGTCCTCCCCTCCTTCGCCCCTTTCATCGTCCTCGTCCTTGGTACCCTCCTCATCCGAGCCACTGATCTCCACCACGAATGGCTTGCAGATCCGCAGTGGCTCCAGGCAATCACTTCGTCCTCCGTGTCCCATGAAGTTGAAGCTTCCGGAGCATTCGAAGAGGTTGTAGAATCCGATAGGCCCGTATGGACAATGCTGTCGAAGGTAGAGGTGGAGGAGCTGGACTGAGCCTTAGACATGACAAAGAAAACTAACCTGGGTATGACTTGAACGGGAGGTTGCCGGAAAACTCATCAACGGTGATGAAAAATCCTGGAGAGCGAAGCTCTGGGTTCTAGAGAGAGAAAGCAAAAGTAAGAAATGAGAAGGGGGGTAGGGGATGAGTATATAAAGGATTAAAACTCCTCGAGCCTCGAGTAAGGGGAGTAGGGGATGAGTAAGAAAGCAAAAGTCACTTGTCCTCGCTCGGCCTACCAACCCCCTCAAGCCTCGACGGTTGACCTATATCTCGAGCATGGGGGTAGCTTCAACAGGCCAAGTCAATTGGCCTCGCTCATCCTGCTGGCCCCCTCAAGCCTCGACGGTCGACCTATATCTCGAGCATGTGGGTAGCGTCAACAGGCCAAGTTGCTTGGCCTCGCTCGCCCTGCCGACCCCCTCAAGCCTCGATGGTCGACCTATATCTCGAGCATGGGGATAGCTTCAACAGGCCAAGTCACTTGGCCTCGCTCGCCCTGCCCCTCAAGCCTCGACGGTCGACCTATATCTCGAGCATGGGAGTAGCTTCAACAGGCCAAGTCACTTGGCCTCGCTCGCCCTACCGACCCCCTCAAGCCTCGACAGTCGACCTATATCTCGAGCATGGGGGTAGCTTCAACAGGCCAAGTCAATTGGCCTCGCTCGTCCTACCGACCCCCTCAAACCTCGATGGTTGACCTATATCTCGAGCATAGGGATAGCTTCAACAGGCCAAGTCGCTTGGCCTTGCTCGCCCTACCGGCCCCCTCAAGCCTCGACGGTCGACCTATATCTCGAGCATGGGGGTAGCTTCAACAGGCCAAGTAAGGCTCGTCCTGCCAGCCCCCTCAAGCCTCGACGGTCGACCTATATCTCGAGCATGGGGGTAGCTCCAACAGGCCAAGTCACTTGGCCTCGCTCACCCTGCCGACCCCCTCAAGTATCAATAGTCGACCTATATCTCGAGCATAGGGGTAGCTCCAACAGGCCAAGTCACTTGGCCTTGCTCGCCCTGCCAACCCACTCAAGCCTCGACGGTCGACCTATATCTCGAGCATGGGGGTAGCTTCAACAGGCCAAGTCACTTGACCTCGCTCGCCCTGCCGACCCCCTCAAGCCTCGACGGTCAACCTATCTCTCAAGCATGGGGGTAGCTTCAACAGGCTAAGTCACTTGACCTCGCTCGCCTTACCGACCCCTCAAGTCTCGACGGTCGACCTATATCTCGAGCATAGGGGTAGCTTCAACAGGCCAAGTCACTTGGCCTCGCTCGCCCTGCTGACCCCCTCAAGCCTCGACGGTCGACCTATATCTCGAGCATGGGGGTAGCTTCAACAGGTCAAGTTACTTGGCCTCGCTCGTCCTGCCGACCCCCTTAAGCCTCGATGGTCAACCAATATTTCGAGCATGGGGGTAGCTTCAACAGGCCAAATCCCTTGGTCACGCTCATCCTGTCGAACCCCTCAAGCCACGACGGTCGACCTATATCTTGAGCATGGGGGTAGGTTCAACAGGCCAAGTCACTTGGCCTCGCTCGTCCTGCCCACCCCCTCAAGCCTTGACGGTTGACCTATATTTCAAGCATGGGGGTAGCTTCAACAGGCCAAGTCACCTGGTCTCGCTCGTCTGGCCGACCCCCGTAAGCCTCGACACTCCGAGCCAACTCCATCCGTCTTTATATACAAAAGGGAATCACCACGACCTGTTCGACAGTAGACCCCCATGCTCGGCCTCTAAAGCCCTCGTGCTCGACCATGGGGGCCTTTACTAGCACGGCGTCGACCCCAACTGGCCCAAGCTACTGGAACTTCTTCCCACTCTCCTTCATAAAACCCGACTACTCCTCCACAACTCACCAGACACAGTCCCGCAGGAGTGGGGGGACTTGTGATATGGGATAATTGAAGCAGCATCAACCAGGGCCCTCTGATCTCCTCTGGATCCTCCCCCCTGTGATCATCAGGCCAGCTACAGTCCAATGGGCCTCAGCCAGCTCAGGCCCATGGGCAAACGGGTCCAACTAGGCCCGTTAAGGCTCCATACCCATTTACCCCTGCCTATAAATACCCAACTCCCTCCTCACTGCAGCAGGTAATCAATCTCTCCCCACCTGAACCCTAGCTGACCAGTCTCTTTTCCAGTGACTGACTAGATCGTCGGAGGGCCCGTCGCCAGGACTTCTCCCGGTGTCTCCAGGTCGTGTGCAGGTACAGAAGACCCAGCCTAGCCGAGCTTATGGATCCGAGCCGAGCACCCATCCTCACTTCCAAGCACCTTTGCGCTCCTACTTCCGAGCCGCTCCAGCTACCCGGGGTCGGACCGACGCCAGTACCGCATAAGGACTTCCACTATACAAATTACAAGAACTCACACATGTTGCCCCCACACCCCAAAAACAAACCGCATCAGCGTTCTACCATCCATCTAACATACCGAAACCAATAAAACTACAGAAGTATGTTAAAATGGAAATGACTTACAATTGTGCTAAAAAACTACAAAAGTGCACTTAACAAAAAACTAATGTACCCTTTATAAATCATACTCTCGTATTTTCCTTCTTCACGTTCACTCCTACTTTCATCCAAACAAACACCTAATTTACTTTCGATTCCAGGACTAGAAAGAGTCTAGACGTAAGCGATAAAGAATAAGACACAACTCTTAGGCACAAATTAAGCCAAAGAGCCAAATGAGATCACATTCCCATATTTAGGATTACTATAGCATGCTACTATAAGTCTGTATAAGAGAAGATGCAGACGTTAAGAAAATAGGTAAGAGAAAGTATAAGCAATATAAGAACCACACACACACACATTAAAACACACAAAGTATCTGCATCAATGAGTATGTTCTGTATTTAACAGATAACAAAAGATAGAGTGACTGTATACCCGTAATGAAGCATATATCCAATGAGTAGAAACAACAGTAGAATGGGATGCATCAAAGGAAAACTGTAAGCCATGACGCTCAACAAAAATCTGCATCATTTGACTGCCATCAAATGGCTAACAAAGTACAACAAAACTGGGCCTAAATCTTTACAAAACGAAAGTAAAATTATATCAATTTATACAACAAATAAGTGGTAAAAAATTCTTCTTTTTTTTTTATTTTAGGAAAAGGTGGAGTCTAGGCACCCTGTTTCATTAACAAGAGATTAATAAAACAAAACTCAGGGTACTGAGCATACAACAAAATCCTAGAAAAAAAACAGAAAAACATACTCCACCCCGAACATGGGGAGTGGGACAAAATACAAACAGAGCATAAAGTAGCCAAAAAGTAATACATCATTCCCCCCAACAAGCCCTAGGGTGGTGGGTATCAAATCTCAGTCAATCGTCGGCCCGATCTCGATCTCCTCGACGTCAAACTCCTGTACTTAGAAGACTGACATAATCCTGCCCCTGGGACCTGCTGCTACCACATTAGTCCAAAATGAAATTAAATGCATAATATGATTCAGATTGCCAAAAATAGTATTGCAAGTTCTACGAAAGTAAAGATTATTTCTGTCTAGCCATAGCACCCAGATCATTGCGGCAATCGCGATAAACCACGCCTCTCTCATAGCACCCCTCTCCGTTGCAAATTTGGCTCCTACCCACAGGTCCTCGTAAGAATTAGGGTATTGAGATGTCCCTAGTGCACTAAGAACTTCTACGACAACCGCTTTGCTCCTAGGACAGTAAAGGAAAAGATGGTCTCTAGTCTCCAGGGTGGCTTGGCAGAACCCACATTGAGAATCCAAGTTTGGTTAGCGCTTAGCTAGGTTTTCTCTAGTCAGGATCGCATCGTTCAGCATCAACCATAGAAAAACTTTGGTTTTAAGGAGCGCTTTCATTTTCCAGTGTGGTAAAAAATTGTTAGAATGAGGAAATAACTAAATAGGTTCAACATGACTATTTTATGAATGCAGATAGCAAAGACAAATTAATACTAACAAAATTTCTGAAGTATGCTGATATTGCAAGAGAAACTTACTCGATTTACAGGTTCATTGAATACATTATCAGTTCCATCCAATTTGCTATTTACATCATCGTTATTATTAAGACAGCTTTCTTTTGAATTATTTTCAGCCGTGCAAAATAAGTTGTAAATTAGAGGTGGAAGGGTTTACAGAATAAAAACATAACAGTAAGCAATCTTAAACCTGAATCGTGTTGCCGGGTTAAGGCATTGAATCCGGATCTGAGTACAGACAAAGATTAGAAGTTAATAATTCAAAACTTGAAAAGTTAGTTTCAAAGGAAGCCGTATAATGGAGACGAAAAAAATGGAGAGAGAGGTAAGGAGAGAGACTGCCTTCTTCCCTAGGGATTTGAGCAAATCTTACGCTCATCATGACACCCTACAGATGCCCCTTCGATATCCGCACCCCACAGCCGTCAACTCAACCCGTCCCCTCACCTCCCAAGCCATTAATCCTTCTCTTCATCCAAGACCGGCCTTCCAACCTACCCCAAAACTCCACTCTCTCCTCACAAAAAAACCCATCACAAACACCCACCACTCAAAGAAGATGGAGAGGCGATGTTTTAAATGCGGTGCCGGCGACCACACCACCAGAGAATGCCGCATCTACGGCTTCCATTGTTTTAATTGCAAAAAGTTTGGCCACAAGGTCAGAGACTGCCCCATCAACAACAGAGTCGAGACCATGGAGATTGATCTGCCCCACAATAATGCCATTGCCCAGGCTCTGCCAGCCCTACACGCCAGTGCATTTCTCCATCTCATCAACCCTCGCCGCATCCCTCTCACTAAGGAACTTGAAAGTGCTTTCAATTTTGCATGGGAGAGATCCAGACGATGGTGGTCGTTGCAACGGGTCAGCGATGAGATCTACCATGTCCAGTTCCCAACTGTCACTGAAGCGGAAAGTGCAATAGCGGATGGGGTCTTCAGTTTCTCTGGCTTCACCGCTACTTTTTCTCCCTGGTCTATGGAGTTTGGGGCAAAACTCCGCCCTAAGCCGTCTTTTGTTTGGATCAACCTCCCCCTTCTGCCATTCCATTACTGGAACCAAGAAACCATGGAGAAGCTTATCTCGCCTTTTGTGAAGCTTGTGACCTTGAGCAGAGAAATGCTTGATGCTAGGACCAGAGACCAGGCCCTGGTCCTCATCGAGGTGGCTGACATCACGCTCATTCCCAAGACCCTCCGCATCCGTTTTACCGTACCTTGGAGCCTTGAACGTATCACCCACGAAGTGCCAGTGCTGCTACTTGGTGATCCAATCGCAGTTGAAGATGTTCAGAGCGGTAAAGTTCAACTTTTTACAACAGCAAAGTCCTCGGGAGCATCCGTCATCTCCAGCTTCTGGCGTCCCAAGGCACCGGACGGCGCAATGGCGATGGAGGTTGGAGGCCCCTCAAATGCGGCGCATATTCCGGATCCAGTTCAGCATATCCCCGCAGATTTGGGTGAGCAAAATTCGGGGACGGTTAAGCCAGTTGGCGGCACTTTTGAATTATTTCCAAAGATAGCCCCTCAATTATCTCTCCCTTTGGCGAGCTGCATGCATGCAAACATCCCCCAAAATCCGACCCCACAATCCCCGCAGGTCCCCCCTATGATTCCCGACCCCAACAAATCCGCTCCTTGGTTAATCCCCATCAACGAATCTTCAGATAGTAACATCAAGCAGGATCCCCTCATCCCAACAAACGTAACTGCCAACAAATCTACGTCCTCAGATGAAGAGTCCGGTGAAGAAGTTCGTGAGTTACTTTGGAATGGCAGAAAGGTCATACTCCCCCTCTCCTTATTCACTAAGATTCAGCCTACTGTTGAAGGTAGTGCTCCCGCTGTCGAAGGTACTTTCCCTGATCAGTCACAAGCAGAGTCTGGCAAATTGCAGGGTGATATTCACGAGCCTTTTCGTGCCGGTACAACCACCTTGGGCAACACAAGTTTTTGCACTCGCTCTCTTCTGCACAAACCTCACAGGCAAACTTCCAACTCATCTTCTGACGCCCCTCCAGGCTTTTCAGCAGGGCCATCCAAGCGCTAGAAACGAGCCAGATCCGCCTCCAAGCTACACTGCTCTAGGCCATTCATGAAACACCTCTCCTTAACCATCAAGAAGAAGGCCTCAGGTACAGCTTCTTCAGCTGCCTCTGTTACAAATTTGCATCAGAACCCTTTTGCTTTACTTTCCAGTGAAGACATTTAGAGGTAGCTGAATCAATTGGAGTGGGGCTAAGGGGCCACACTCGGTGCACAACATCACGAATGCTCAGAAGGCCATCGCTGATCACACTGATCAGCCAGGTCTCTCTGTCTAATTTAGTGGGGAAGCCGAGTGTGCTTCGTGATTATATCTTGTTTTTTGTGCTGTTTTATTTTTTATTCACTCATGAAGATCATAAGCTGGAACGTCAGAGGTTTGGGCAACTCTACAAAATGCTCCTTTATAAAAGAAGGCATCCGCAGCTGTTCCCCCCATGTAGTATGCTTGCAGGAGACGAAACTGTGTAATCCAACATCCAACAAACTTTCATCTGTGGGTGGCACTATTATTACCAACTGGATCCAATTAGACTCCATTCAACGCTGCGGAGGTATCCTGTTAGGCTGGAATGACAATCTGCTCGAATGCTCCTACTCAGCCTGTGACATTTTCTCCATCTCAGCCTCCTTCAAGAGCCGGTGCTCTGATGCGCAATGGTCTATTACATCTGTCTATGCACCATTTGAGCTCAATGATAGGGAACTATGTTTTCATGAAATCAAGCACAGACGACAATTCCTCCACGATGCATGGATCCTCTGTGGTGATTTTAATGTTACTATCTCTGATTCTGAGAGATCTAGTGGTCGGGGCTCTTCCAGAGACATGAAATGCTTCCGCGATGTTATCCAAGACCTTTCATTGATTGATCTTCCACTGTCAGGAAGGAAATACACTTGGACTAATCTGCGTGAAACACCCTCTATGGCCAGGCTTGACAGATTCCTCGTCTCTGCCGCTTGGGATCTTTATTACCCTGATAGCATCCAATCATCTCTCCCAAGATATTCATCCGACCATTGCCCCATCATCCTCGACACTATGGCACTCCAACATCGTACCTTCCGTTTCAAGTTTGAAAAGTCATGGCTATTGCAGCCCTCTTTTATTCCTACAGTCAGTAATTGGTGGCGTCAATTCCACTGCAAGGGAAATCCGGTCGATGTGTTTTCCCGCAAGCTAGGCCTCCTCAGAAGGCGCATACGGAAATGGCAATCAGAAACCCTGGGCTCTATTCCTACAAGGAAAAAGCAACTCCAAGAACTTCTCCTCAAGCTTGAGATTGAAGCTGAGTCTCTGCTTTCCCCCCAGCCTCCTTTAAAGCCACTCAGCTTGAGCTTCAGAATTTGATCAAAGAAGAGACAGTATTCTGGAGGCAGAGATCCCGTGTGCAGTGGATCAAAGAAGGCGACGCTAACTCGAAATTTTTTCACTCCATTGCAAACGGGCGAAGAAGAAGAAACTATATCCACAGCCTCAGCATTGACAACTCCACCACAACCAATCCTGCAGAAATCCGAAGAGCATTCGAGTCCCATTTTCAAGCTATATGTGGGTCTGCCACCATCTCTGACTTCAACATTGACTGGCCATCCCTCTACCCCACAAATTCTGTCAGCCTGCACCACCTTAAAGAACCTGTAACTATTGAAGAGCTGCGCAAGGCAGTTTTTGACATGAGCAGTGATAAAGCACCGGGCCCTGACGGTTTCTCGATGAGTTTCTACCACACTTTTTGGGACACTGTCAAAGATGATCTGCTCAAGATGATACAGTCTGTCCATAGAGGTGATACAGATATAGGGTGCCTAAACTACTCTGACATCATCCTCATTCCTAAATGTGATGGAGCTAACTTAGTGACGAACTATAGGCCTATCAGTCTCCTGAACTGCTCCCTGAAAATTTTCACAAAGATACTTGCCAACAGGCTCAGTCCTCTCCTCCACTCCCTGGTGTCATCGTCCCAAAGTGCTTTTCTGAAAGGCAAGTCGACTGTAGACTGCTTCCTTGTAGCGCATGAGGCTATTAATCTCTGTAGCAGGTGCAACTCTGACACCCTTCTCTTTAAAATTAATTTTACAAAAGCTTTTGATACAGTGAGTTGGGATTTCCTACTTCAACTGCTTAAAGCCAGGGGCTTTGGGTCGGGGTGGTGCAAGTGGATCGAGATGATTCTCACTACAGCAAAATCCTTTATCATCATTAATGGAGAGAAGGGCAGAAAAATCAACTCCAAACGTGGGCTAAAACAGGGCGACCCCCTATCTCCGATGCTCTTCATCTTGGTGGTAGATGTCTTGGCTAAAATGTTGCAGCTCGGAAGAAGTAATGGCACTTTCTCGCAGCTGCCGATCAGAGGACGGTTATCTCAACTCTCGGTTCTCCAATTTGCCGATGATACCCTGATTTTTTGCAAGGGAGATGAGCAAGAGATTCTGAACCTCAAGATTGCCCTTCAGCTCTTCGCAAACATCTCTGGCTTAGCTATTAACTTTTCTAAATCCTCTATTGTTTATTTTGGTCGCTCTCAGGCCAAGCTTCATGCTTTCTCCACCATCCTAGGCTGCAAGGAGGACAGCCTCCCTCTTACATATCTTGGCATGCCTCTTTCCAAAGGCAAGCTGTGCAAGCGGCATTGGCAACCCCTCATTCTCAAAATTGAAAGGCATTTATCGGTTTGGAAAGGTAAACTGCTTTCAAAAGGGGGACGGCTGGTTCTGATCAATGCGGTGCTTAGCGCCCTACCCGTATACTTCGCATCCTTCTTTTGTCTTCCGAAGTGGGTCATCAAACCCATTGATCAAGTCCGAAGCAGATTCTTCTGGTGCGGGGCTGACAAAGACTCGAGAGGTATTGCTTGCGCAAATTAGCGTAACGTCTGCCAACCCAAGGATCAAGGCGGACTTGGAGTCCTGGCGTTGCAAACTTTCAATGAAGCTTTGCTTATGAAGTGGTGGTAGAACATTTACGCATCAGACTCCCTTGTCAGCCAAACCCTTCATGACTTATACTACAAAAGTCCTTCAAAAACTTTTGTTTGTCCAGTGACGGCTTCCCATTTTTGGAAGGGTATCTTCCCTCTGCAACACTAATTCCTTATCAATGTTCAATGGCAGCTTGGCAATGGTGAGAAGATCTTTTTCTGGCAATCTAGATGGATTAATGGGCACAGTATAGCCACCCTCTACCCCTCGCTTGCTGCAGCAGCTTGGAACCTTCATGCTACGGCTTCGTCTCAGGGCTCATGGGTTCAGGGGACCTGGCATTGGCAACCCAGACTGAACCGCATCACCTCGCAAGCTCTCCAGGCAGAGAAGCAAAGCCTACTCCTAGCACTCGCAGAATTTTGCCCCTCACATGACCATGATGCTCTGATGTGGAGACTAACACCTACAGGAACATACTCCGTACAGTCAGCCTACAAATTCTTCATTCTCTCTGGATTGCGATCACCCTTCTTCAAGTCTATTTGGGCCTCATCAGCGCCACTTAAGTGCAAAATATTCATATGGCAACTGAGTCATGGCCGTATCAACTCCAAGGAGTTCTTGAGCCATAAGGGTTGGCCGGGAGACACGGCATGTGCAGCTTGCGCATTTCCTGTCGAGTCGGCTTACCACATCTTCTTCTTATGCCCTGTAGCATTAGAGACCTGGCACTTCTTCACTGCACTCTTTCACATACATACATTGCCCACGACCGTGCATGATTGTTTTGCTTCATGGTGCCTTGGTACTCAGTCACACAGCCGCACTTGGCACCTCCTATCTATTGCTATATGCTGGAGTATCTGGATAGCTAGAAATGACTGTACTTTCTCTGCAAAGCATTCTTCCTCTCGTGAGATTATTTCTAATGTAATTTTTTGGTTTCGATCTTGGCTAGATGGGATCGGCAGTGCGAAGAAAAGGCAGAAGATAGAACAAGAATTGACAGATGCGAATGCGCATGAGCTTCTGCTCCACGAGACACTGGGACGCAGTGGCCAGTCTGCAAGTGAGGAGGAAAGTTGTTCATGGTGATTATCTGGCTGCTCAGCGAGGACTTTTTGGACCCTTGCGTGGGTACTTATAGCTAGTTTTTTTGGTGTTTTGACTGGACTTTTTTGGGCCGGGTTCTGTTAGGCCGGTATGTTTACTTCAGACCAGGAATTCAGTTCCATACTGAAGTTGCTTGGTCTGCTTTTGTAATCTAACTATATTTTGGTTTTTTATATAAATCTTCAGTGAGGTAGGGACTTACCCTACCTTTTCCCCTCAAAAAAAAAAATGCTAGTTTCAAAGATTAGCCATATTTACATAATCTGCAAGGTCTTCAAATTAAACTAGAATATATATATATATATATATATATATATATATATATATATATATATATATATATATATATATATACACACACGAGCTTTGAAGAAAAAAAGTTAAATAAATACTCAACTATTCAAGTCTATAAATCTAACTTTCATATAATTTCTGATCTGTAAGAAAATTTTAGAAGGGAGACACTTCATCTACCTTTCAGAAAAATTTATTACTTCCATAACTAACTGTTAGCTATTTTGTCTGTCTGATGTATACTGAATTACAAATAAGAAATGCACATCTGATGTAGATTGAATCACACATAAGATACACATGTCAGATGTACACTGAATCACACATAAGATAGGTCTCAATCTCTTCTATGAATTTTATTAAATTAAAGCACAATATAATGCAAAATATGACTCTTAGGTGCAAATGCACCTCCCAGAATCGTGGAGCTTTATTCCTCTCTTAAATATCATAGCAGAGACTCGAACTGGTGACCAACTCTACAGCACTATCGTGCCTTCTTACTACACCCCCTCACCCTCTGAACTTCAATATGAATATGTGAAGTATATGTTTCGCTTGTGCATATGTTTATCCAAACTCCTAATCTATCATAGTAGCAATTAGGTTTTACATGAGAACATCAAGCACAAATATTTTAGTTCTTTTGGTTTTCCACAACTACTTAATTGCTACCCTCTAAAACCTTTTCTTGATATTGAAGTACCAAAACAATGAACTAACATTCAAAAGATTAAAAATTAATTTGATACAAAATAATCGCTCTGTCCCTGATACAGCCAACTACAAATTTTGATTTTCACAATAAAAATGTTGCGTATCTTTATTCATTACAATTCGCAACGCTTATCCCGGCGTTTAATCAAAATGCCGGGATAGATGACATTTTTATTTTAATTTTAAATTTTGGCATATCCATCGTGGCGTTTTGATTAAACGTCTATCCCGGCGTTTTCATCATAAACACCGGATAGATCCAATCTATACCGACGTTGTGCACAAAACACCAGGATAGATCATGTCCCAAATCAATCTCACTCTCTCGCACCCGTCTCTCTCTCTCTCTCTCTCTCTCTCTCTCTCACTCTCTCGCACCCGTCTCTCTCTCTCTCTCTCTCTCTCTCTCTCTCGATCGATCGATTGACGGCCCCCCTGCCATCGTCGTCAAGCCATGTCGCCGTCGTCATCCCTCTCCCGCCATCGTCGTTAAGCCACGTCGCAGTCGTCGTCCCTCTCCCACCGTCGTCGTGGCCCTCCATCGCCTTTCCCCTCTCTCATTCCAAGACCTAAAGCCTACCCCCAATCGTTCTCCGTCGCCGTTCTCCGCTGCCGAATCTTTGTCGTTCTCCTCCTTCCTCTTACTGCAGGTCCTCTCCTTTTCTCACCACGTTTTCGATTAAATTCCTGTTGATCTCTTTTTTCAAAACCCTAGTTTTCCTTTTTGGATAGATCTCGTTTGAATTTTTCCTAATGCCCTTCGCAATCAAGCCTTTACGCTGTGTTTCGTGCATGTTTTGTAGTAGATGCTTTACCACGATGAGCAACTCATCACATCAATGTCTGTAGATGGAATGCAAACAAATTAATGAAGGTGACCTCTTGTTTTTTATAATTTTGAATCTTTCAATATTTATTCCAATTGAACTCTAATCTACACTCTTATCGCAGATGTTCGGCTTTCCACAAAGAGTTGTCCCCGCAAGTCTACTACCTTGCTTTCTATTACTGCCCACCAACTGTTCGAACAAATTCCTCATGTGAAATTTCAATCAAATTCGCAGAAAAGGGATCACATTGAAAAGCAGGGAGACCCCTCTCTCCTCAAGGAATGTGTCTCTTTCATTATGAGTTTTTATCGAAATGAAACTGTTTTTGATGTTTGGGATTGAACTGATTATGATTGATCTTGCTTAGGTAGATGAATGCAACAATGATTGGCTTCGATGTTGTTGTGCTGGAAATTTCGGTAAAACCCTAGTATGTGGATGTTTCAACCAGTTTTTGGTCTTCGTACTTGAACTGATTATGGTTGAACTTGTTTAAGTGTGGATGAGTTCAATGTTTGATTGACTTTACATTTATGTTAATAATATTGGTCTGACATATCTTCATTATGGATTTTCAGGTAAAATTTATAGGGTTAGTATAATCAACAGAGAACTGATGAACTGCATTCATCGTTGGATTTCAAAGTCACGCTATGAAGGTAATTTTTGAGTTCTCATTTAACAAAAATGTGTTTTCTTTCTGTCTGTATGTACTTTGATTAAGTGACATGAATGGAAGTTCTGTTCTCTTCATAATATTCATAAATTTTATGAGATTTACAAGCGTGCATTTTTTGTTGTCCTATATTCTTGGTCAGTATTCTAATAATTAACAATACTGTGCACCTCTGCACATATCAATATGCAGGGTCCTTTGCTGGTCTAGTATTTCTAGCATGGTATCTAGCAGGAAAAATCAGACTAATTGACGCAGGGTGACTGTTTCAAATCTTTGCATTGTTTTCCTTCCTCTACTTTGTGCAGCTCTTATAGCGGTTTCTCGAGTTGATGATTAGCTCACTTTCAGAATTGAGCCAAGAACTCATAATGATGGTCCCTTATATTTAGACAGATAATAATTTGTTCTTATTTGACTCATTTCGCTAATTGACGGGATTGGTAGTTTCTTCCTTTTGCTACCTGCAATTCTTTCCTCCCCCATATCATGTGAATGGTATGTATCCTCTCTAAATGTTCTTCTCCATCCAATTGGATTAGTGTCTTATAGATTCATACATGTACAGCTTTAGACTAGGTATATACTTAAAACCTGTCCCCCCTTCTCTCTCTAAAAGTTACAACTCTTGAGAGAGAGGATAGGGAGAATGTTCTTTGTGACGAGTTGTCGGTCTTATGAATCTTATGAATCCAAACTGACTGCACTGTTTGTAGCACTGAATTTTGTGGATTTAAAATGTTGCTACATGGAATGGTGCATATTCTTTTGCTCATGTTAATGTTAATAGATTTCTGTTAGTTATAGCTGATTCATCCTAATTTAATTTTTTATTAGACTCTTTTGTTATGTCAATTAGACCATGATTAATTATAGAAAATGGGAATTAATTAACCATTTTGCCCGTAACCGTTGACCCCATAAGTAAAACTGCACAAGAAAAACTAAGCATGCATCACCTTCACTTTGGCGTAAATGGATAGAATTTCCTAGGAGAAAAAGAGTGGAAAAGCCTGGGTTCTGGGCTGGTATATAAATTTCATGATATACCTCAATGTTCCTCCATCTCCATTATTTTTGTTCCAAATTTGTGCAAAATTAAGGGTCGGTGGACATTATTGTGCATAATAGATGAATTAGTGAGGCTAATACATTAAAAGTTAATTGCACGAGGGATAAGTAGAATAGCTATCTATATGTTGTTAGTCAAATGACAATCTATTTTAATCAAGTTGAGTTTTAGATCAGTAGAATAACTGGGGTTAAACTCATAATTCAAAATCCCTGACATGTTCTCTTTTTGTAAATGATCTTTCTATCTACTTTTCTTAAAAATTGAATGCTAATACATTAGTTATTATTATTACTATCAAGCTTTAGGTTTTGGGATCACTAAACACGGTAGGAACTGAACTATATCGGAAAATGCTTGGCATGCTTTCGTATTCTTATAATGTGACTTGTTCTCCTATTCTTAACGATCTTTCTATCTACTTTTCTTAAAAATTGAATGCTAATACATTAGTTATTATTATTATTATCAAGCTTTAAGTTGATCATGTTCTCTTTTTCTACAACAGGTGAACATTTCACTCATAGTCCATGATGACGAAGCAAAACAATGTGTTAGAGCATCTGTAGTCGTTTGCTATATATCGATAATATCAATATTTGGTTTAAAAAACAGCTGCAATCGTTTGCTATATATCGATATTATCGATAAATCGCTACAGTAGATTGCTATAAATGAGAATCGATATAGCATTTATCGATAAGTGAGGGACGGCGTTCGAAGCGCCGTCCCACGAAAAAAATTACTATTTTAATCGTCGGACGGCACTTGAAGTGCCGTCCGTTTGGAAAAATTATATTTTAATCGTCAGAAGCCACATATCCCGGACGGCACTTAATGTGCCGTCCGTCGAGTTTTAATAATAAAAAACCCTTCATGTGCTTAAGTGTAACTTTGTCAGTGTGTCAGTGGGATAATTAAGTATGTGTGTCAGTGTCAGAGTATGCTTCATGTGCTTAAGTATGTGCTTAAGTATGCTTCACGTGCTTAAGTATGTGCTTAAGTATGCTAATTTTTGGGTCAATTAAGCTGTGTCGGACGGCAGTTCATGTGCCGTCCTAGACACACAGCCGGGATTTTTTTTTTTTTTTTTTTTTTTTAAACGGACGGCACTTCATGTGCCGTCTAACGAATGGGACCCAAATTTTGCGGTTTTTCTCCTCCGACGGCACATCAAGTGCCGTCGCTTAATATTATACTATTGATTGCTATAAAATAGCTTTCGACGAGTGCAGCGAAATCGAAATTCCTATTTCTATTTATCCATATATGGATAATTTTACCATAAACCACTACAGATGCTCTTAGAGCTCTCCATTCAGCATTTTTCGAGAATGGTTTCAACTTGGAAGCTAAGGATGCTGAAATCTCATGAAATGGTAACAGTCACAGTATCATAAATGACCATGTTGTGGTGTTCATCGATCCTGAATGGAGATATTGCATTGGTGATTTTTCGAGATAGTGCATTGTTGTTGCTGCCTCTTTTTATTTTCTAACTAACTGGTTGTGTTGATTTTAATTGGTTGTATTGCATCGAATTAAGGAATTCTACGTTGTTTTATAACATATATACATGAGATTTCACTTCATGTGGGGTATTTTTTCAATAAAAATATTTTAAATTTTAAATTTTTTTTTTTTTGGAAATAGCCTATCGCGGCGTTTTTGTCCACAAAAACGCCGGTTTAGGGTGTTTTTTTTATAAAAAAAAATTAATAACACACCGACGCTAGTATAGGTAGGTTCTTCCCGTGTTTTTGAAATGCTCTATAGCGGCGTTTTGTATATAAAACATCGGGATAGATGGGTTTATAGTGGTGTTTATAAAAAACGTTGGGATTGATCCTATATCTGTCTCGACGCTCGCCACAACGGCGCTTCTGGCAGCATTTCCAGAAGCACCGCTATGTGCTATCCTGGCGTTCAAAAACGTCGGGAAAGCTTAATAAAATTGCTGCTAAAGCCATTGAAATTTGTAGTGATTCCACAAAATTAATGTGTACATGAATATAGAATTGAGTAGTAAGTAATGCATATTTGGTTACCAGATATGTGGAGTATTTGAAGTCAAGAACATCGATCCGACGGCAACAAGTACTGAAGTACCTGATACCTGATTAAGCATGAAAAGCATACAAAGTATTGTACTTGATTCCTGCAGATGACGACTGCGACGGCAACATCAATGGCAATGGCGATGACGACGGTGACGGTGACGGTAATGGTTATGGGCTTTAATTTGGGATTTTGAGAGATTTGGGGTTTTGAGATCTGTAGGGCGTTTTGTTTGGAGGGATTTTTGAGAGATTAGGGGTCTGTTTGGTTCAAAGGAGGGGAGGGGAGGGGAGGGATTTTAATGGAGAGGAGGGAAGGGGAGGGAAAGGGAGGGGAGGGATTTAATGAAAACTCTGTTTGGTTCAAAGGAGGGGAGGGGAGGGAAAATAATTATTTTCTTGTTTGGTTCACAAGAGGAGGGAATGGATTTTATAATAAAATTACTTTTATACCCTTTTGCATATAATAAGAAATTCATACAACCACTTCATACAATAAGAATTGAAACAACAACAAACTATTTATGAGGAGACCAGACCCTTCATTCCAATGTGGATTGGAGCAAAACCAGCTAACTATGATGAGCTTGATAACTGATCTAAATCAAGCTGATATATATATACATCAACTGAGTTGATGTATCACTTATCAGTATATAGTTTGGTAAAAAATTGGATCACAAACAATTTGGTTCAGATTTCATCACAAACAATTTGGTCCCTCAAATCGATTTTGCCACCGTTCATGCTAACCCTGAGCAGATATTTATTATATATGGTTATCCGCCTCAGCAGATATTTTTTAAAAGTTTTATTTCCGGTAAAACTGGAACCACATTCATATATAAAATTAGGGTATATTTCTCAAAGTAGCAACATGACGTAGCTTTCCTAAACTTTTTGTTTAAGCAAGATAAGCAAAGTTGAGAGTTTGGTTAACATTTTGGTATTTAAAGTACTACTGGAAGATCCAGTATCTGATAATGTGGTAAGATTTTTTGGTTTTCTCCTAGTTGTTTGACCACCATTTCTGTGAAATCCTTTACTTAGTATTTGAATTCTATATGCGGTCATTGTTCTTGACCCATGCAGAAAATTACTTTAAAATATTCTCAATCAAATTCTTCTATTAATATTGTGCATTAACTTGTAGGTACACAATGATGATGAGGTAAGAGCACTGTTTAAGCAAGTAGATAGTGAGAAAGAGAGAGCGGGACATTTAGAAGGACGAGGATAGGGAAAAAGAGAGAGCGGGAGAGAAACAGTCGGCAACTAGATAGGGAGAAAGAGAGATTTTTATTATATTAGGATTTAGATTTAAAGGGCAATTTAGTCCAGCCACTATAAAAAATTAGCCATATTTTTTCTTCCCTCCAAATCCCCCCATTTTTGGAGGGGAGCCAAAATTGGCTCATGAGGGGTGTTGCACCCCCCCATTTCCCTCTCCTCCCTCCTAAAAAATGAACCAAACAAGAAAAGTATTAAAAAACCCCTTCCCTCCCCTCCCCTCCATTCCCCTCCAACCAAACAGTGCCTAGAGGTTGGAGGGATTTTTTATGGTGGTGACGATGGCGACGGCGACGGCGACATCGATGGCGACGACAACGGCAACGGTTATGGGCATTGATTTGGGATTTGAGAGATTTGGGGGTATTAAGATCTGCAGGACTTTTGATTTCGAGGGATTTTTGAGAGATAAGTGGTTGGAGGGATTTCGACAGAATTTTGAGAGAGACTATGTCGGGGGAGGGGGAACGATTTTGTTTGGTTTTTAATTACGTTTTATTTTAAAAAAATAAAATGTGAGCGATGCAAAGTAAAGTTGCGTCGAAGAATTAAAAAATAATTTTTCTTCGTCGGACGCAAAGTAAGTTGCGTCCTGTATATTATATATTTCTCTCAAATCCACTCTCATATATAGCAATCTACTGTAGTCATTTATGCATAAAATGTATAAATAGCAAACGATTGTAGCTTGTCATTTGCTATAAATTACATTTTATGCATAAATAGTACAAGACTGTGGATGCTCTAATGGTCATATGGACGGTTGTTAGAAGATGTCTGCATCCAGGTTCATATTTTGATGTTGTAGAAATGGTAGTTGAATGGAAACATTGATCATTTGTCAATCATGGATAGCACCAATGTTTGGAAAGATTAAGGCTGTGATTTGTTTCTTGTTTTATACACTGTTTTCAGTTTTTGAAATCAGAACATACGACAATTTTACTTGGTTACAAATTTTTGCGAAACTTATTTTAAAATTTCGCATTCAAAATGGATGTTTAAAATGAGTATTTTGAAAACATAAAAAATATGATTTCTAGACAAGTTTTTTTCATTTCCCAACTAATATATATATATATATATAGGGAACGCTTCGGTTGTGCACTCCTCTAGTTAGGGCCGGTCCTGAGTTTCCAGGGGCCCGAGGCGAACTCCTGAAATGGGGTCCCCGTACACTAAAAGAAAAAAAAAAAAGAAAAAAAAACATGTATACAAAAAAATTGCACATTATTGAAAGCAAAATATGTAAAATATATAAATTTGTTTTAAATCATCCAAATTTAAAGTCTCAAATTCAATTCAAGTCTTCAAGGCTAAACCCAAATAATTTTTTACAAAAAATTTTTTAACGAGTAATTTTTTACAAAAAATTAAAGGCTCAAATAATTATTTTTGGGGCCCCTAATAACAGTATTTATCTTTTACGCGCAAAATATGTGCCTATATTTACAAGGGAATTACAAATTTGGGGCCCCTAAAATCTCAAAAACGTCGGGGACCTGAGGCGGCCGCCTCACCCGCCTCAAGGGTGGGGCCGGCCCTGCCTCTAGTGCACACGAGGTAGTGCACAACCGAAGCTTTTCCTACACACACACACACACACGTATACAGTATGTATGTATATAGACTATATAGTATGTATATTATTATTATTATTGTTATTATTATTATTATATGGGAAAAAGGGGTATGGGCAACTTGCTCATTTAGTAAATAAGAAATTGATGATGTGGCATACATGTGATTGAAAAATCCTTAAAAGAGTTAGTTGTCCAATGTATCACATGCATGCCACATAATCAATTGCTCATTTACTAAATGAGCAAGTTGCTCATATCCCTTTTACCATATATATATATATATATATATATATATATATATATATATATATATATATATATATTAGGGAAAAGGTGGAATATGGCGACCCTATTTCATGAATCAGAAATTAATCAAACATACAGACTACGAACAGAAAATAAAACATGGAGCAACATGACCCGTACAAATACCGGATCCCTCCAACAACTCTGAAGGGTGGGCCGAGAAACCGATAGTCAACACACTATCAAAGAGGACAAACCCACTCCTCAAATATTGTAATGGACCCCATCTTGGGCCCAAATACACAGCTCGGCCCAGCGAAATTGTATGTACATCCCGTTAGCTTCGTACATTGCCTCCATGGCACGTGCACACCCACCTAAAGCTAGTCAGCCGGGATTTTATCAAGCCAATCTCTGTCGTCTCATCAATGGGGGGACCCCTTCTTCGGGCCTAAGCCCCGCACATTCTCACCCTCAGCCCAGTCAAAGTCACAACCAACAAGAGAGCCGTGGAGAGGATACCTTCACCTCTCTCACGTTTTAGCTCTCTCAAGCGATTTCTCACCAAACAAAACTCTCACTCACCTTAACCACGGGCACAGTAAAAAAAAGAGCCGTGAAGAGGATACCTTCGCCTCTCTCACGCTTTTACTCTCTCAGATGATTTCTCACAAACCTAAACAAACACCTGCAAAGACTAGTGAGGAGCAACATCTTCAGTCTCTCACTCTCTCTCTCACACAAAAAAACCCGAAACTAATCACAACAAATCGAAGTATCACCTTCACCTCTCGCCCCTGCGGGCGGTGGACGTTGTAAATTCCAGGTTGAATGATGAGGGCATAGTGGTGGTGCTGTCGCGAAGCTTGTGGCAGTTGGTTGAAGGAGGCCGAATTCAGGGTGTGACTCACACACTGACAACCAAACAATCCCAAACACCTCCAATTCAACATTTTCACTCTCCAAACTCTTCCACTAATCCCCTCCAGATTCCAAAATACTCACCCCCATCTCCAATCCATCTCTTACACAGGAAAAGCTTCCTGACCCGAGCTGCCGAAGCGGGGTGCCGACTAGTGGTGGTCGGCGGAACGGCTGAACGAGGTGGCTCGATCCTCCACCATAGTTGAGCAGTGGTGGTGGCGTCGTCGCAGCATTTGGCTGAGATCCCGTCGCTACTCTGCCATGGACGAATGAAAAATTTGGAGGAAGAAGGTACATCGAACTGGGGGGGGGGGGGGGGGGGGGGGGGGGGGGGGAGGGGCTTGGTCGTTGGAGCGTCGGGACAGAGGATGGGGGTGGATGTGGTGAGGGGCGAATGAGGAGGGGCAGTGAAGGCCGACGGGGAGCGGGCGGTGAGATCCTAGCATCCACCCCCTCCAAACTTAGATCTAGATTTAGGGTTTTCTTTTTGGGATTTTTTTTTGTGCGTGTGTGTGTGTGGGGGGGGGGGAGGCTTCTCTCTCTAGAAAATCTAGAGAGAAACTCTTTTTGGTTTTGTGTTTTTGTAAAACCCATACATATTGTATATATAATAGTATACAATATAGTTTATGTATATACGTATATTCATAAATACGGAATATATATATATATATATATATATATATATATATATATATATCTCAAATACCTTTTACATTTTAATTTTGAAAAAAACTAATTTATGAAAACAGTTTATCAAACAGTAGTCTGTTTTCAAAAATGACAAAAAAAAATTATAATTTTTAAAAAAAAAACTAAATTTAAAATGAATTTTCAAAACAACGAACTAAACACAACCTAAGCTTCTTAAATTGATCTTCCCTAAGAAACAATGATCATGTACCTAACTTGTGCTCGTCGAAGGTGTGGTATATTTTCTACTTTTTATTGTCAACATTTTAGATTTGATTGCCTGTTACCTTTTGCTGATCAACTGCCTCTTAACTCGAATATTCACTAAAATCTCACGGTTAGGCGTTACTGGATGCTAATGTTGAAAAAGAGAAGGACATTGTTTCCTTTATAGTACTGCGAGATATATAACTCAGGAGAGGGACCAATGCCAGTTCACAAAAAGAAAAGAAAAGAAAAATGATAAGAAATAATTTTTAAAAAGGCGGTGGTACGAAAATCATTCTACGAGTCATAGAGAATGCACATTTTCTTAACCTCCTATAATATACTTGGATAAGCTCAAATCCGCACGTTGACAGCCAGGTCGGTCTTTACAATAGTACTTCTAAATTATAAACAATCAGCTTCTATAAGAGCATCTGTAGTCGTCTGCTAAATACCCAAAAATAGAAAAAATAGAAAAAAACCGCTCTACTCGTCTGCCAAATACCTAAAATTTGGGTGCCGCATGAACAGTTGCTTGCCAAATATAGAAGACGGTTTGGCATTTGCCAAATTATAGCTGACGAATCTTTTGTCTAAAACATGGGACGGCAAACGATACACCATCCCTTCAATTCAGCATAGGACGAATTCGACAAACGAAGGATAATATTCCGTCCCATTAATTAAATTTTAAAAAAAAAATATGACGGACGGTACATTATGGAGCTATTTAGCTTTTTGACCTCCTTTTTGTTTTTATTTAGTAAAATGACCATGTTTAGAAAATATTTAGTGAAATGACCTAGTTCTTAATTAAATTTCTGTGGTATCCTTCCTATAATAATTTTTAAGATAATTTCTATTTTTATTATTAGATTTTAGTTTTTCTGTTTTCTACCTTATAAATTAGTAATAAATTTAGGAAAAATTACAGAAAATAAGTAAAAATTACTTACTCTGTACTGGCTCTGATACCACCAACTTGTGTGCGTGGCGTGAAATCTCTCCTACAAAATAAAATTAAAGGGATTATCAAAAAACTTTAAAACTTTAAAACTTTAAAGGATCGAAATTTTGTTAAAGATTATAATTTTCTGTAAAATAATATTCTTCGAAATAATGTATATTGTCTATCTCTTGAAAGTAATCCAATGAATCTTCAAGAGCTCCCATATATTCTAGTTCTGTCTCAGATATTTCACTATTACTATTATATGGAGGTTCTTCGAGTTCTTCTGTATGTCTATTTCCTTCTCCAATTTGTTCATTTTCTTCTAGAAACTGTCTATATGCTGTTGTAGGGCTCCAGATATAACTACTAAATACATCATTCTCATAGAATAATAAAGATCTTTCATAAAAAGTTAAATCATCAATTATTTCGACATTTATATTATTGATTTCTCCATGATTTATTTGATTTATTGTTATAATTATTACTCGTTGAACACTGAAGAAAAATAATTTGAATTCATAATAGTCATTCATGCTTGTTACTGTATGAGGATAATAAACATCGAAAATTAGCATTCTATCGCTTCCTTGATAATTAATCATTAATTTGAAAATTTCTAAGGCAATATTTAAACTATTATTATCCATTAGTCCTATTGAACAATAATTAATTATAAAATCAAGAGTAGAGAGAAATTTCTAAGGATACCTAAAAAATCAAAACAAAACGGCCCATCATGCTTCCGACCTAGTTAAACCTCTTTGAGCTGCTCTGTACCAGTTACTACCAGTGGATAAAATACCTCTGGTATGCACCCCGATTTTTGTTCTCCTTTTATATTCTTCCCATCTCAAGATTACTATGCCCTCAAGAGAGCTTCATCCGAGAGATACGTCGAGAACAACCAGTAGCACTTCGGTACAGACAACCACAACCTAGCTCGTTTCCTACTGCTAGGTGTACAGTCTAACTATAGAAGGTTACAAATGGGTCTTTTTGCAAGATCAGTCAGGCAGATCCTTACAAAACTCTCCCTAAGGAAAAGAAATTTAGTTATCCATACCTTATTTTCTACAAGATCTGGTAGATGCATGAACTCATAAAGATAATTTTTATTTCCTTCAAACTTGTTACAAACAGAGACTCTTCAAGATTTTGAGGAATTTTTTTTTCTCTCCAGGGTAGTCTGCCCTCTCTCTTGCTTAGCTTTCCCTTTTATAGACCAAGGGATCAGCTTACAACAAGTTTTCATGCGTCACTGCTTACATCATATGTTCAATAATTGTGATAAATACGTGAGTGCTTACATCAGCTTACAATAATCGTTCTGATTACATTTTGGCCTATTCTAGAAAAATAGATTCCTCTTGGCTGATATCTTCACATGCTGCACATTTATGTTGGTGCTCAATCTTCATCAAGTTACAGTAATATACAGCTGTCTCTGCTATCATTGTCATTGCTCCAGTAGATAGTATCTGGTACCAGCTGTCAAACAGCTCATGCTTATCTTGTGGCTGTTTGATCTTTGCTATACTATACATTATTATTTTATCTGGATCTGGGCTGTCATAGATCCATATATTGCTGTCTCTTTGTTTTATGTCTCTTAATTCACAGTACATGTTCCTGAAGCCCATTGCCTTTCTTTCTGGGATTAATTTATCAAATTCTTCAGTTTTAAATGGTACAATATTTGATGCTCCATAGATCATTTGGGTGGTCATTCCTATTTTTATAATATGTTCTGCTGGAAATTCTTCTTCATCATTAAGATACTCGGGGATGGCTGAATACATTCTGACATATATTTTTGAGACCTTCGTGAGCCCAAAATAACTTTTGGCTGCTTTGTAAATTTCTCTTGGTAGGTGGATTAGTTCTTCACATTCTCTGGACGGATAGATACAATGAATAAGTTCTCTTTCGAACAATGCCCTAGTTGTTCTTGGATTAGCTCCTGGTAGGATGATGGCTTTGTTCATGTGCTGTTGAGATATGGTCTTGATGAACTGGTTTACCTTTGTTACTTGGAATAGTTTTTGAATATATTGTAAAAATAATATTTCCTTCGATACTTTGGTAGGAGCTTTCTCAGTAAGAAGTGTCTCCTTATATGTGGTTTTATTTGAGGATATAATTGCTTCTTCTTTTACTGACTGAGAAGGCTCACCTATCTCACTCATTTTCTCGCTATTATTATCTACCATATTTTCTGTGGTTACATGCTGACTTACATACTGATAGAACAGACTTTGGAGTCCACATATTTGTAGTTGTAACTGATTAAATGCTCTTTTTAATTGCTCCATTGTTCCCTTGATGTAAATAACATCTTGTTCTATTTGCTGAACTCCGGTTTCTATTCTGTAACAAGTGAAATAGTTAATTTCTTGATAGAAAATCAGCTAAAATATTATCTTTTCCTTTTATGTTTTCTATTAAGAAATCGTAATGTGCTAACTCCATCTGCCACCTTATCAATCTTTTGTTTGCTATGGTTGGGTCTATTATTTTGTTAATCCAACTATTTGCTTGGGTATTATCTGTCCTTACTGTAAATTTTGTATGTATTATAAATAGTTCAAACTTTTTTATAGCTTTTAAGATTGCTAGTAGTTCTTTTTCGTTTATGTGGTAATTATGTTGGGTTCGTGTGAAAGATCCACTAGTATATCTAGCTAGTTTTTCCTCCTTTTCTCCTATTTCAATAAATTTTAATATAGCTCCCCAATTATTTTCACATGCTTCTGTTTCTATTATCCAAGAACATTCTTTAACAGGTAATCTTAGCTAATGTAATTCTGAAGTTTGTTGTTTTAATATTTTAAGTTTCTTTTCATCCTCCAGGGTCCATTCCCATTTCTTAAATTTTTTTAGTTTTTGTTGTAACCAATTTGTACTTGCTCATAAATTTGGTATGTAACCTCTTGTTTGATTTAGTAATCCTATTATAGCTTGTACTTCTCTTTTTTCTTTTAGGACATTAGGAAAAGTCTTTATTTTTTCTGCTATATGTGGTTATAATTCTATTCCTTCATGTGATAATTTTGTTCCTAAGAATTCTATCTCAGTTTTGAATAATTCCATTTTCTTTTTTGATAGTATAATACCTGCATTTTTCACTATTTCTATGAATTTTAGTAGATGTTCTTTATGTTGTTCTTCGTTTTCGGATCCTATTAGAATATCATCTACATATACTAATATGAAATTATTGTATTTTTCAAAAATTTTATCCATATACTCTTGAAATATTCTTGGGTTGTTTTTATAACCGAATGGTAATACATTCTATTCATAAAATCCCTGAGGTGTGCTAAATGCTGTTAAAGGTTTTGAATGATAAAATCCTGATTTACAATCAAATTTCGAATATATTTTTCTTGTTCTTACTGTGTTAAGTAGTATTTGCATGTCTTATAGTGGGTATCCAAACCTCTTAGTATTTTTATTTAGTTCCTTATAATTTACTACCATTCGAGATTTACCTCTTTTTTCTTCTGAATGCTTTTTTACTATGATTGCTGGTGATGAATATGGACTTTGTGATTTTCTTATGTAATTATTTTCCATTAATTCTTTTATGTGTATTTTGAACTCTTCTAGGTCTTTTGGAGTATGTCTTATAGGTTTAATTTTTATTATTTTGTTCTTATCTATTAACTCTATATGTGTCGTGGGTTCACTTAAGTTCCATTTTGCCAAGCGGTCTTCTCCGGACAGATCTTCTAATTGTTTTTCTAAAATTTCTTTTGTAGTTGTTTCTTGAACTTGTTGTATTATAGTTTTGTTTAGTAAATATTGGTATTCACCACACTGGGTTGAAGAAACTCTGATGTGTGGCAGGTCAGTTCTGGAATAAGGTTGGGTTATTCTAATTGCTATTGCTTGGTATCTGCAAGGTGTTGTAAATACAACTGATTTATGTGATATAGTTATGGGATAGTATTGTTGGAAAAAATCATTTCCTAAGAGTACATCATTATTCATATCATCAAACTGGTATATTATAGGTATTTTTAGTATATAACTTCCTATTTGTACATTAACATTTTGTTGATATTTGTTAAGTATGATAGTTTGTCCAGTTAATCCAGTTATTACTTTTTTATTACATCCATCTTGTTTCCATTTTGGTGGTATATTTTCGCGGCATAGGCTAGTACCTGCTTCAGTGTCTATTAGACTGTAATAGTTTCTTGATTTGTATCCTTCGTAAACAAATTCTGTTAGAATGTATAATGTATTTTTTGTTGCCATTAATGGATTCATTTGTTCAATATCCTATTTATTATCATGCTTTCATTGTTTACTGATATTGTGATTTTTTCTTCTTGAATTGAGTAAGGCTGTACAGATATAAGGAAGTCAGCTCCTAATAACATTTCATTAACATAGTGTTCTGGGTCTACGTGTAAGTGTAATAACATTTTCTTTTTACCATTTATCATTAGTGGTAGTATAATTTTATGTACAATTGGATGTCTATTATTGTAATAGTCTAGGTAGTAATATGGATTTTCTAATGTTATTAATTCAGTGGTTTTTACATTTGTTTGTTTAATATGTGAATTAGTAGCTCATGTATCTACTCCGGCTATTTGTTTATTCCATTTCCCATTGTCATAATATTCTATTTCTATTTTAAATTGGTTATTGTTTTGGTGTTCTATTGTATTTATTATTGGTATTAATTCCAATACTTGTTGTTTATTTATTATTGATAGTGATCTCTTTCCGAACATTATTTGTGGTGCTTTTCCTTTTGCGGTTTCTTTTGCTTTATTAAAGTCGAATTCTATATAATTGGATATAGTCATTTCAGGGTTTTCTCTAGCTGGTTTGTATCTTATGATTTCGCTGAATAGAGGCTCTATTTTAAAATTATCTGTATTTCTATTCTTTACTTCGTGCTTGCTAGTGAAAGCGTAAATGTTTCTTATTTGTATACTCATAACTATGCTTTTTTCTATCATTTCTATACCTGATAACCTATGATACATGACTAGATTTTTATCTTTGTTTTCTTCTGCCATGCTTATAGAGAAATTAGGTTTTATTGTAAACTTTGTCTTTTGGTACATTAGGTTTCCTTGTACTATTCCTATTAAGCCATCTTGTGTACTTGATATTATCCTATCATCCATTAGGTATATTTTGAGGGCGTTTTTATTCCTTCCTTAAAATAGGCTTATATTATTATTTGTACAGCTCCTAAATGTATGTGTCTTAATATTTTTCTGGTCTTTTCACTTATTTTTTCCATCTCTTGTCGTATAATTCTTTCGATTATTAATGGGATTATGGTTTTGCCTAGTGCTTGTTCAATGTCTATAGGTTGTTCATTATTCCTAGCTATTATGATGGTACTTTTCTTTCTTTCAAATATTGGTAGTTTAAAATTTTCTTTTGGATTTATATCTAATCTGGTCGCTCTTATTTTATCGTATTTTTGTATGTCAAAGCACATTCTTTCTCTTAGTTCTTCATTGTTTTCTTCTCTTTCTGAAGATTCTCCTATTTCTGTTAAATCTGTTATCATGTTTATTTCACATTCTTCTGTTTCACCTTCACTACTTCCACTATCTTCTTCCATTACCATTATTTCTTCAACTTCACTTATTTCTGACCATTCTTCATCATATTCTATGGGTTCATAATTTATGTTATTCATTTCTTCAATTTCTTCTACGTATTTTACATTTTCTTTTTTCATTCTTTTAGGACAATTTGGTGATATATGTCCTACTTCTCCACATATGTAACAATTATGTTTTTTAGGATTTTTCGTATACTGCCTATTTTTATTCTTCTTCATTTTTCTAAAGTATTTTTTATAAGGTTTTCTATATTTCTTAAAAGTTTTTCTATATTTTGGTTTATATTTTTGGAATTTGTGATTATTCTTCTTTGTGTATTTATAGTTATTATTGCATCCCCAATGATTCGGTCTTGCATCCTCACAACAAATTCTTTGTTTATATATTCGATAATATTTCATTGTTGCTCTAGCATCTTGGCATACTTTGTTCCTATAATCTTTTACGAAGTGCGTTCTATACCCTAAAGTGTCTACTTCGGGTTTTACTTTCTCACTTATGTATGCACTATATATATTTATACTCCATGGATCAGATAGTTTTAGAAAGAATGAGTCTAAAATTAGACTCCGTTCTTCTTTTGTAACTATCTTGAAAATATTCTCGGAATTCACAAGCATAGTTGTCAAAATGGCACATGTCGCATATTTCTAAGTTACTTAGTCTCCATCTTGCTTGATTCTTTTTATATATAGTGTGTTTTTCTCCTTATCATATACACTGAATTCAGTTCTTATTGCTTTTTCGTAATTTGTAATTATTTCTTTTAGACCTAAGGTCCATTGTGCTGAGCTTTCTTCAGTTTCTCTATCATCAATTGGTCTTGATTTTCTTATAGTATTTCTCTTTTCTTCCTCTAACCCATTCCACCATTTTGCTACTAATCCCATAAAGGTGGCTTCTAAAAATTTCTCAAATGCATTTTCGTTAAGGTTTTGCCTAAATTCTACTATTAGTGACGCTTTAACCCATTCTTCAATTGTCCTATCTACGTCTTTTACGCAATCTAGGTCCAACCATTTTCCATTTCCTGCTATTTCTTTTTCGTAGTGTTCTGTAGGTTCATATTTTGGGATTTCCTTTTCTTTATCTTTTCCTAGTTGCATTCTTCTTTTTGTGTTTTGCCATTTCCATGGTAATTGGTAATAGGTGGTGGTCTTAAGATTTCATACATGTTACTTGGAATTTCTGAAGGTTTTGCAATAATCTTATTTTGGTCCATTTTTATTTCCTCATTTGTTATATCTAGATTTTTCAATGCTTCTTCTACTTCTTCTAAATTAGGATTTGCCATTAAATCTTCTATTTCCAAGATATTTATATTATGTTTTGTTATGGCTTCTAACTCTTTCATACCTTCTTCTGTTATGCCTGATTCTTCTTCTGGGTAGTCAGTTATATATCTTCCTAATTCTTTTATATTTTTATTTATGATTCTTAAATCTTTTCTTATATCTCTTAACATTTCAGGACCATTGTAATCCTCTTCCAACACTTGTATATTTATCATATAAATTTCTGGGTTCATGTTAGGAATTAATACAACTGTTTCGTTGGTCATACTTAACCTATTATTTTGTATGCTAGTAGGTGTTGGTAATACCAACTTGCTTCTTCGTTTCTGTAATCTAATACTTTTTATGCTATTTTTTTTGTATCTCTTTAGGTAGTTGATTAGTTATTTTTCTTGTTAGTAACAAGTATTCTAATATTTCTTTAATATGCTTCCTTTCTGTTAATCTTTTATCTATGTATCTAATCTTGAATTTTGAATGATTTTTTAATTGAAGTTTCTTTATTTTCTGTGAATTATCCAGCTTTTATAAGGATAAGGTGTATTATAGTTTATAATTTTTAAAGTAAGGTTATATATAAAATTTTGTTTTTAGGTTATTATATTAAAAAGGGTTAGTTAGTTAAATATTTTATAAAAATCGGTTGTTTGGCTAAATCTTTTAGAAAGTGGGTCGTTTGGCTAAATGTTTTCCAAAAGTGGGTCAGTTACCAACTTTAGTCTACATTATGTATCGTCCAACACAATTTGGCACTAAAGACAAATAGCCTAGGACGGGACTTCATCCCTCGTCCCAGGATTTGAGATTTTTTTGTTTTTTTTATTTTTTATTTTGTCCTTTTGTGAGTCATTTCACTGTTTTTTTTTCTTTGTCCCTCACTTCAATGCATTTATTTATACTAGTATCATACACGTGCACACGTGCACGTGGAAAAAATTGAAGGGATAATGAAAAGGGTAAAAAGAAAATAATTTCCAAACTGATCCACTTTCGGAAATATTTACCAAACTTGTCCACTGCCGAAAATATTTACCAAAGTTAGTCCATAACCCAACACGCGCGCTGCACGGGTTGGGTTAAGGACTAAGGGGTTCTCCCATTATATATATATATATATATATATATATATATATATATATATATATTGATTTAAATTTCTGAGATGAAAGATAATCTTTCGTCTGACCCAAATTTTGGCTTTTGACGACTACAGTGCAAACCCATTTTTCCCATTTCTATTTGCCAAATACCCAAAATTTGACTGAAGACGACTACAGATGCTCTAACTGGCTGTTTCCATTTCTTTAGTCATTGGTGAGGCTAGGGTTGGCATTCGGGTCTACCGAGCCGGGTTGGGTCGGACCCATCCGGGTTGAAAGCTGACTTGGGCGGGTTCGGACCGGGTCGAAGGGTTAACCGGGCCGGGTCGAAGAGTTGAAATAGCGACCCGCTCAACCCGTGAACCCTTTCGGGTCCAACCCAGGTCGGGTCGGGTTGCGGGTGGCCCGGTTAGAGAGTTAACTTTTTTTTTTACTTAAAAAAAGTAATTTTAATAATAATAATCGAAAGTCGTAATAATAATAACATAAAAACCCGTAATAATAATAATAAGATTGAAAGAGTTAAATTGCCAAAAAAAAATGATATATTATTCATATGATTTCAAGTTATACAAGTTTCACAATTTGTAATAGAAAATAAAGATTTTCTACAAATTTATTTTATACAATAACAAATTTTTTATATACAATTTCAATTCTTCAATTTTCCTAATTTTAAATAATAAGCAAAGATTGAATACAATTTTTTATCTATTTACAATTGTCTTCAAATTAATGTCCTTCAATTTATTGTTGTTGAGTTGTTGTTGTTGGTCTTGAATTCTTCATTTTGGTTGCTATTTTTGTTGTTGTTGTTGTTCTTCCGGCGAGTTGCTCCCACTTGTGGATGTAGATAATACTTTTCCTTGTGTCCTATCTTCAGCCTTCTGCCAGTCTTCTGTGCAAACGAGCGTCTCTAACGATTGGGGCTTCAAGCGATTCCTGTAATCAGTTAGAACCCTGCAACTTGTAGAAAATGCACTTTCAAAAGCAACTGTAAAGACAAGAGGAGTTAGTAGATCTTTAGCCATATATTTAAAATACTATAAGTGTGTTCATGGTCTTTCCACCATTGTAAAATATCTAGTGAAGAACTAAAAGACTCATAATCTTGTTGGTTATACCAATTTAATTCATTTGGTTGATTAGTCCTAGATTTTTTGGATTGAATTTGTACAAGTAAATTAGATGTTCTATCATCAAATTTACTTTTACCCTTACCTTTAGATATAACAGAAGAAGAACTAACTGCAGAAGTTGTACTACTAAAAGCAAAAGATCTATCATAATAATCATACAAGTTATTTAATGTAGATTCAAATTTAATTAAAAAAGAAGCGCAATCAATTTCAGTTTCTTCATCCCCAAGTAAATTAAAAAATATTTCAATCAAACTCTTCGTACCTTCTAATTTGATACGAGGATCCATAACAGTAGCAACACAATACAACATAGGAGGAGATTAAAATACTTCAAAAATTTTGTGTATGCAGGTTTGACAATATCACCAACAAAAGCATCATTTAACATTTCGTTAATAGTTTGCATCATAGTAACTATTGAAATAAAAATGCTACTAGAAGTAGATTCATATGATTTTGAAAATTTGAAAGTTGCGGTTTTAAAAGGTTCTAAAATTTTCAACAAAGATTCGGCAAAATACCAATCGGGGGGAGTCATTTCAAAATTTGGCATATTTTTTGCGATACAAAAATCATTTATACATGCTTTATATTCGGTAACAATATGTAGTAAATCAAAAGTAGAGTTTCATCGGTGGTTAACATCCTTTGGAAATTTTCTAAAAGGTACATTTGAAATCCTACACCAATTTTTTCATTCTTGAAATACGGTGCCAGTTAATGCAATAAAATGTACACAATTTCTAATTTTAAGTATATACGGATCAGCTATTTTTAATGCATCTTGAACACATAAATTTAAAATATGACATGCACATCTAACATGAAAAATATTGTCAGACGGAGGGTTTAATAATGTTTTTAAAATACTAATTTATGCATTGTTATTAGATACATTATCAAAACTAATACACATAATTTTATCGCGAATATGAAAAACATCACAAATTTCTAAAATACGGTTTGCTATTTCAACGTCACTATGGGGATAGGGCAATGCGGCAAATGATATGATTCTTTTTTAAAGAATCCAATCATTGTTGATCCAATGACAGGTTATTCCCATCATTGGAATATTGTTGTAACCCGTCCAACAATCCGAAGTTAAACTAACTCTACAAGTTAAACTCCATAAAATTGCAATCAAAGCGTCCTTCATTTCATTGTACATTTTAAAACAATTCGATTTGCAAGTATTTCTAGGGATTCTTCTAAAATGAGGGTTTAAGGCGGTTTGATTAAAATTTTCTAAGTCCCTACTCTTGGGATAGAAAAATGGTAACTCTTCCTTTATTACTAATCGGGTCATTTTCCGATGAACAAGATCGGGATCATAAGGGTGGCTATCAACTAGACCGGTCATAGGGTGGATTTTTTGTTAGCCGGGTAGGTCAACAAGAAGTTCTTTATGCACACTTAGGATGTGTCGCTTAATTGTACCCGTGCCCTCACTCTTCTTCCATTTGTATTACTTAGAACATGTTTTACAAACTTTCAAAACTACACCCGGTGTATTTTCGTCCGGGATATAATCGTAAAATTTATGCCAATCACTACTTTTCCCTCTAGTTTTTCTACCACTAGGGGGTTGTGTTGTTTTGGTTGCTCATTGTTGTGGTTCTTCTTCTAATTGTATATCTCCTACAAACTCATCGTGTATACCCCATTGTTGCGTAGGAGGATCATGGTACTCTTCGGCGGGTTCATTATGTAGGACAGTTGGTGGCCTACGGAAAGTGCCGGTAGAATCTTACCCACTTTGGCTACGACCGCTACCCGTGATCAAGACATGTTTATATGTAGTAATGTATGTAAAAAAAAACTACACAATGTAGGGGCGATAAGTTATAAAAAAAATCTAGAAAACAAGAGGGTTGTGAGAGAGAAGATCAAAAAACCAACAAACAAACAAGATACCAAAAATTATAACTACAAAAAAAAAAAATAGAAGAAGAGGGATATGAAATTTTGATACCGTTTACCGTGGATACTCGTATATAAAAAAACCGTGAAAATAAGAATAGAAGTAGAAATAGAAATCCGGAATTGAAGACTCGAGGAGAGCTTGGAGGAGAGTTGAAGACTGGATCACTTGGAGTTGGAGGATAGTTGAAGACTTGAAAACGTTGTTGAATTTTGAGTTCGATACGATCAGAATTTGATCGTGTATATGTCTTGCTACCTTATTTGTTCAATTGTTCACAAATTGAAATGAATTGAATAATAATAGTAGAGAGAGTAAAAGAGTAAGGTGTGAATTTTTTGTTTGAGTTTTGAAAATATTTATAGGGTAAAAATAAACAAAAAAACAAAAAAAAACAAAAAAAAACCAAAACGGCTATAGGAACCGTTACAACGGCTTTCTGGTGAACAGTGCCTGTTCAGCGACCGTTGGACCCACGGGTCAACGGTCGACCCGGAGCGGGTCGAACGTTTCGCAACCTGCAGGTCGACCCGCGGGTTGGCGGGCGGGTTAGAATCTTTTTCGCGGGTTACCGGACCGGGTTGGCTTCGCTAAAGTTGCGACCCGGGTCGACCCGTTAACGTTAACGGGTTCGACCCGAGCCCGAACCGGGGTTTCGCGGCCCAGGTTAAATGGTCGGGTCGCGGGTCGACCCGACCCATTTGCCATCCCTTGGTGAGGCTGCCGAAGTGTGTCATTGATCTTCTTCATAGACGATCTGTTGCATCTTTGTTTATATCGCAGTCAATCTCATGCTCATCCCGTGTCAGCATTGTATGGTGATTATGATTGTGCCATGCCAGAGTACCTCGGCCAAGCTTAGCCCTAAGAACTCATTTTCGTGAGGGTGCGACCTAACAAATGCTGATGAAGAATTATGTTGTGACTGCAGGGAGTTATGCTGATCTCGGTCACTCACTGCTGTCCTGTCTCCGCATGTGAACTGACTGGTTCGTCGAGTCTGTACCGGGAGAGATTGTAAAGCTCTCCCAAAACAACTACTTGGTAGATGGTCAATGTTGTCTCTGGATGAAAGCTACTAAAGTTTTCTTCAAGAATACTGAATTTCATTAAAAAAGAAAAATGAACTTCTAAAGTGTAACATTAAAGGCAATCCACTTCATAGAAAAATTCAACATAAACATGATGAACACACACTTATCCAAAATTTCATGTCTTGATTTCACTAGGCTGAACACAGGGCTTGCTCAAAAAAATTATCACACCTATCCAAAATGAATATTGTCTTTTGTATTCAAGTTTATCAACTTAAAATCTACTCCAAAATATAAGAATGTTGAGCCCACGTAAAATTATAACTTCATTAATTGTTTGTGGCCTGGCCTCCCCTCTTTCCCTCTTGAATATATTCAATCCTTCAATACGATTAGCATCATTCTTCCAAAACACCAAGAGAACAAAACAAGGCACATGCATATGTGTGCACCCAAAGAAACCATGGTTGTGTAAGAAAAAACAAGAAACAGCTCTAAGTTGAAGGAAGCACGCTAGGCAGGAATCATCATTATTCAAAGTTCCAAACTCATCTACTACAAACTAAAGAGGGCATCATTTGGCAATTCAGAAGGCACCGTACAAGTCCGGACTTTTTCCCTTACAAGCTCTTGCATTTACAGAGATAGCCGTGAACAACGCAAGGCAACACTAACACCTCGAAGATAGCTTATATATAAGCAACAACATTTTTCTAGAACAAGGCATAGCCATTTCACCTCTCCCATTAGTATGAGGAGAAAATTACTAAGAGGAACTCAAGGAGTGTTGGCAAATGGCAATTCGTGTCTTATGACAACACGATAAAAAATCCAACGCATGCTTCTGACCATTATGGCACTATTGCAAGCTTACTTTTTCTTCTCTATATTTAGAGAAAGAGATGGAATGGACTAACCATATATCAAAAACATGAGAATAGTAACAACTGTCTTAAATAACTATTATTTTGTCTCAACTCCAGGATATGTTTAGATGTAGGCCTTCATCTTTAAGCTTTCAACTGAATCCTTAATAATTCCCTCCATGGGGATGAAGCTGATGCCCAAGTCGATCAACTTCTTGGATGGATCTTTTGCCCGTAATAGACCAGGTTGGGTATCCTTTGGGAATCTGTGGAAATTTTTTTATAATAAATTAAGAAATTGCGTACAAAGGTTATGAAATTTTAGGGTTTATGGTTCTGATTATAAATATGAGTGACTTCGTACCCAGGCACTTTATACTCTGGATAAAGTTCTGCAACTTTGGAAGCGAAGTCGCTAAAATGTGCGATGGATTCAACACACAAGTGCCTCCCTTTCGCTGATGGGTTTTCATAGGCTAGAATGTGAGCCTCAGCAACATCTTTGACATGAACCGGTCCCATAAAAAAATTCTCATAAGGCTCGGTGCATCCTGACCAAGTAATCATACATCAAGATAGGTCAGTCAACAAAGAATATGCATTCTGACTACTACATAATGGCTTTATTGAAGAATGAAACAATAAGTTAGGTTGAAGACCTAGAATATTCAACAAAAAACAGAACAATGTCAATGGAAATAAACTGCTACAGCATAGTTGGAAAAAGCATACTATGTAGCTAAAAAATCTTGCCACAGCGCTGTGCCAAGGATTTTGCATGCTTTGATGGGGCTCAAAATAGCTCAAACACACTAAAATGATCTAAGGAGACTTTATAACATGTTCTCCTCACATACGCACTTCTCATTTTCTTCATGAAGAAATTTTATTAGGCAAGGGAGAGTCTCAAGGACAAGAGTAATCGACCGACTCTGGTGTGTCACTGCTTTTTCACCTGAGTTTCTCCCATTCTTTTATTTAATTATTTTCCCCCAAAACCTGCTCCCCTGCCAAGACCACCAACCCCCCCCCCCCCCCCCCCACACCCCCTACCCCCCCCCCCCCCCACACACCCACACACACACATCCCCCTCTGATTGGGCTATGTTAGGGTTGCTTCTTATTGGATGATATGCTTTCGTATGCAGATTAGTACATGCATTAGTTGTTTTGGATTGATTTTTCATGCGTATGCCATTCATATTCTTTATAGTGCAGTTGCAATTTAAAGAGCACCATATATGAACAATGTTGTGTTCATATATATTTGAATTGTTAACTGGATGGATGTTATCTGTCTCAAGAAAGGCTAAAGAGTAAATGTCATGGCTTTCTTACTCCTTTTCTTGAGCTAAACTTTAATGCATGTGTTGCTGTTTAAATAAATGCTCTCCCGAATTGGGATTTGTGCGCTGTGTAAAACCATATACTACGAACTTCAACCACCCATTTTTAAGTCATTATCCCATTCACTTAAAATCAATCACGCAGATAAATCTCAACCACATTTTTCAAATTCAAATTTATGTCAACCATCCACTAAAATTTAAAGATTAAATAATCTAGATGTGTATATATGATGCACAATGCATATGTGATGCATGTTTAAGTTAATTGAAAGAAACAAAAGACACCATAAAATTACATGCTTCAGATATAACAAATAGAAGGATGAGTAGAGCTTTACACCATCACAAATCAGTGATATCATAAAATATTGCTTAATGTGGAATTGCACTATAATTAATAATTACATCTTGGTAGACTACAGTTTTTGTATACATGCCTCGTTGACATCCTAATGCCAATATTTTCATTAACAACCGCATATTAGATCTTGCTACACCCCTAAAAAGAGTGCATACAGATTGTCCATAGTAAGATTTTATCTCCCACAGGCTTGTGAGTGTTTTTTTTTTCCTTACAAACTTTTAAGGTCACAGGAGTTTGACCAGTCTAATTCACTATCAGTAAGAGAAATAATACTGGTTATTAGAGAGAGAATACAAGTCATCTTAGATACACAGATACATACAAGGCAAAGAAGAAAATGTATTTAGAGTAATGAACTTCACAATTCAAACAATGGACGAATATGAAAAGAACATAAAAGAGAGGATCGCACAATCAGATTTTACAACTCCCTTAAGAGAAGTATCCTACCCAAAGGGACAATTTCTGTCCACAATCTCCCTCCCATTCTTTATCATTAAATCCTTGAGATTTATTAAAAGAAAGGAGCATTTTAAATTCCGTCAAAAGAGCACTAGTGTATAATAATATCACACACTTTCAAAGGGACACAAACAAGTTTAACCTAATTATTAATCTATGATGGTCAGCTTGCTGTAAACTGAAGTAGTACTCCTGAGATTACAAAATGTTAAAGTAGTCTTAGTTTAGTCCCACATTGGAATTAGATTTAGATTACTCTTTGTATTCTCCTATATATAGGAGACATTGTATTCAGTTATAGTTATCCAATAAAGTATTCCTTTCTTTCTCTAAACCTATCTCTTAACTGGTATCAGAGTCGGAAAAGTATACACAAAAATTTTTCATAAAAAATTAGTTTTTTTTCCTATCCCCCCCCCCCAAAAAAAAGGAAAAAAAAAAAAAAAAAAAAACAAGCCTTCTTCTTCGTCCCTGCCTCTTCTTCCTCAAAAACCCAAAACCCTTACCCTCCTACTTCTTTCCTCCACTTCCTCTTCCCTACATGCCGCCGTCCTCTGGCCTCCCGACTCCTTGCTCCCGCCGCAACCTCCCGCTCCCACTTCAGCCGCCTGCTCCCGCTCTCGGTCGCCTTCTTTCCACACCTTCGCTACTCCCTCCACCGCCTCCTCTCCACACCTTGTTCCAACCCAAAACTCGCAATCCATAACCCTCCTCTCCACATCCCTGCAGTGAAAAAAAATCCGAAAAAAAGGGTCTTGTGATGCGCTCTTTTCTACAATACTTGTCAGTTGTTGTTGTTATCTTCAATCACCATCTCTCCTTCTCACCAGTTTTCTCCTTCAGATTTAATCTAGATTTGCTCCTATAACGACCTCCTCTACTATAACGGCACCCTCCCCTCCTCATCCAATGGCGACTTCCTCTCCTCCAACAAAAACTGATACTCCTCTATTGAAGGCCGAATGCATGACCACCGAGAATCTCTCCGGTTACAGCAAATTCATGACATGGTCCCGATGTGGCATGTGTTTCCTCAAAGGGCACGAGATGTACCATCACCTCACTGAGCCAGCTCCTCCGACTACAGATCCCACATTCAAAGTATCTGATCGCGATAACAACTTGATTGCCAATATGATGACCAATTGCATAGACCGGGAAGTCTACACCTCCATCACTTTCCTTGGCACAACAAAAGAGATCTGGGATACCCTTCATCAAATGTACTCCTCCAATAACATGCAGCGCATGTATGATATTATCCGCGATGCGATCTAGACCAAGCAGGGTGACGATATTCATGCATATCTATACACAGGCACCATAAACTTGACCCACATGCTACTAAATGTGTGTTTTTTGGATATTCGTGTTTTCCAAAAAGTTATCTTTGTTATTACCTTTCACGAAAAAAAATATTTACCGCAACGAATATAATATTTTTTTAACACAACATTTTTTTGGAACAAACTCCTTTCAAAACTCTCAATTTACCGAAGACTATTGTTGAGAGTTTTAATTTTCCACCACCACCACCACCACCACCATTACCATCACCATCACCACCCTTACTACCTCTGCCACTTTGGGTTTATGTAAGGAAACAAAAGACGCATTCAGACTCGACCATCCAAGATTTACCCTCTATTGTTCAATCAGTGCCAATAACTTCTGTCGATAATATCTCTAACACAAATGATTTACTTATCGGTTAACGTAAGACTTAACGTTCTTGTGTTCACTATGATATAGCCAAATTTATTTCTTCTACTCAATTGAACACATCTTTTCGAGCATTTACCACATCCTTGGATTTCATCTCTAATCCTAAAAATATTCAGGAAGCACTCAAGCACCATGATTGGATAGCGGCGATGAACGAGAAGATGCAGGCTCTTTAGCAGAATTATACTTAGCAGTTGGTTCGCCTCCTTGTAGATGGTAAGACAGTTGGTTGTAAGTGGATATTCACAGTCAAACATGATCTCTATGGCATATAATCTCGATGACAAAGTTGAACGACTTAAATCTTTCCTTATTGCTAAAGGATATACACAGGAATTTATGGTCGATTATGCAGATTTTTTCTCCAGTTGCGAAACTCACATTTGTTCGGGTTCTTATCTCTCTTGCATCAAATTATTCTTGGCTCCTTTATCAGCTTGATGTCAAGAATGCATTCCTGAATGGCAACTTGAAAGATGTGGTGTATATACAGTAGCTCATGGTTTTGACCAAATGCCCAAGGGCTCGGTATTCAGACTTTGTAGTTGATCGAGTCAGCCAATTTATGCATTCACCGATCATCACTTATTGGGAAGCAGTGGTTCACATTCTTCGTTATCTTAAGAAAGCCCCATGCCAAGGACTTCTCTTCAAGCCTGGTAATTCTTTTTCTTTGCGAGGTTGTTTTGATGCTGACTAGGTAGGATCGATTGATGATAGGCGCTCAACTTGTGGGTACTTTGTATTCTTTAAAGAAAATCTAGTATCTTGAAAAAGTTCGTTATCTTAAGAAAGCCTCAGGGCAAGGACTTCTCTTCAAGCCTGGTAATTCTCTTTCTTTACGAGGTTGTTCAGATGCTAACTGGGCAGGATCGGCTGATGAAAGGCGCTCAACTAGTGGGTATATTCTTTAAAGAAAATCTGGTATCTTAAAAAAGTAAGAAACAACTCATAGCTAAATCAAGTGCAGAGTCTAAATATCGAGGCATTGGGCATTTGGTCTCCAAAATTCTATGGCTAAATCTCTTCTTCGAGACTTGACAATCCCATTGTTATCTCCAGTTCCTCTCTACTATGACAACAAGGTTGCTATGTATATTTTTGAAAATTCAGTGTATCATGAGCACACCAAACATATCGAAGTTAATTATCACTTCGTTCGAGATGAGCAGGAGAAGGAGGTGATTTCATTCTTGTATATCTGGTCCGGTGAAATCACCTTTTGTATTCTCATATATATATGAGGTATTGTATTCAGTTATAATCATCCAATAAAGTATTCTTTTCTTTCTCTAAACTATCTCTGAACATAGACGAGATGAAAAAGTTGTGTTGGATTCGAGTTTTCATATAAAGGTTTATATATAAGGGTAATGCCACACCAGTACCAATTTCACTACCAATCTCTTCACTACCTTAGGTGGCACACTTCTATAGGAGAGTAGGTGGGGAGTAGCTGGTAGAACTCTCCAATAGGTCATCTAAGGTAGTGAAAAGAGAAGTAGTGAAATTGGTAGTGGGTGTAGCACTACACTATATATAATGATTATGTTCTCTTTTAAATACAACAAAAGCAACTGCACAACATAAAAAAAGAAATTCCTCCATATTCATCCCTCCTTTATGAGATATCTCATATTTTCTTTACCATTGTTCACCTTGCAATCAAACCCACCCTTAAAACCTAAGAATTAATAAGTCTTGCAAACATTTTTCCTAGATCATCAATTGAACATCTTGTCTAAAGAAAATCATCATCAGTAACGAATATCAAAAAACTTATAGCTGTCCCACATGAATCAAAATGGGAGCTCAATTCCTTACAATCACGATGTTATCAAAACTCAAAATATTAAAGTTAATCCCTTGTTTAAAATTTAGACATTAGACATCTTCGTGACTTAGTTATGATAAATAAGCTAACAAATTACTCAGGTAATGAGGTAAGAGGAGTGCACCTTTCCCCTTGAAGACGACATGATACTTAGGTGGTGCCTTAGCAATTGGTGCAAGGTGATTAAACATGGGCATGAACACAACATGATACAGACATGATGGTAAGACAATTAATAGGAAGAAGATACATGTACACAACTATTAGAATACAAGTGCAATTTTCCTCAACCCTTCCACAACTTTGAAGTTTTAACATAGTGGCAAGGATTTTCACATGGTATCAGAGCAACCCAGATTCGAGTCCCACCGACTATGTAATTTAAATGCAGATTTTTTAAAAAAATATTGTTCATATAGTCTAGGTCTCGGTCTAAATTTGTTGGGCAATTATCTCGTTTCTTTGGCCCATAAGAAAATGGACTCTCGACCTGAAGGGCGTGTTAGAATACAAATACAATTTCCCTCAACCTTTCTACAACATTAAAGTTTTAGCATAGTGACAGGGACATTCATAACCACAATTGTAAAACTTTAAGTCGTTAACTAAAAAAATAAATAAAAATTTGTTAATCGATTTTTCCTGATAAGACTTGATTATATAAGATGTAATCCATATACACATTTGATGTTTGCCATGATGTTAATTTGGAGACCATTGTTGCATATAGCTAGATCACAGAAATTATTACTCATTATTCATTAAGATATAATGCTGCATGCACCAACAAATGTTTGGATCTCAAAACCCAAGTCTCACTCCCAATAAGAGGCAACGCAATATGGATTGTTAGGATATATTTGACTTGTTGGGTTTTACTCGGTTGAACACGACAATATGTCCAGACAAGATTTGGCATGTCAAATAGGAAAGTAGCCATGTTGGATACATCTGGATGTATAGTTTGACCCATTTTGCTGTGCTGGGGCATACACAAGGGATACTACCTGCATATATTTTTACTTCTCTTTCTGATTTAGTCCTGCCTCTGTAACTTCTTCTCCAACTTATAGCCAAAACTACACTAAACACAAAAAACCTTACCAGTTCTTAAAATATTTCTGTAGATCAACAAAAATTTTCCTTTTTGGGAACCCATATATCATGATCTTCTAGATCATGGATGTTTACTGCTAGGTTCAAGTAAACACATGTCCTTTGCACATAGTGTTGGTTCAATAACTGTTGGGAGATATCATATCATGTATTGTTGCATAAAGAAAACAACCCTAGAGTCAAATACAAACGATCCAACCATTAGTAGCGACACCAATGTTGGGTTTGTATGTCTTGCATACTCATGATTCGATAAAGAAGACGATGAGGCATTGAGATGGTTAGAAGCAAATATTGAAGAGAAGGGAAAACAGTCATCAGAAGGCAACAGAGGAGTTGCGTCGACCGCACTTGGGGTGGGTCGACCGCCCTACTGCAGCGAGGCAACGGTCGACTGTACGGTCAATTGGTTTGCTCTCAGATCGGACTTTAGAAGGTTGCGGTCGAACGTGCCTTGGGGGTGGGTCGACCGACAACGGCGCTGATGGTTATTTGTGCCCGAGTCTTGGTGATTTGTGAGAGACCCAACTTGGTCTTCAAGTAAGATCGTGCGACTTCCAATGCAGGGTTATCTCCTCAGTTGTAATCGAATGGCTATTGTAACAAGTTATCAACTTAGGGTTTGTCTCTAGATCAACATATACAATTGTAACGTCTCATAGATCCATATGATTCTATTGAGTGTCAAATAGAAGAAGAGAGTACTTCATAGAGAGGGTGAGAGAGTTTCTCCATTGTAAGCAGCATCAAGTTCCAGTTAGGCTTGAGAAAGGGTCATGATGAGAATTGTAATATTCTTGTATCTTCTCTAGTTGAATAATATCTTGGTTCTTCCTCCCCTGGATTAAGGCAAAAGCACCAACCGGAACAATTCTTATATGCTTTGTGTGATTGGTGCGATCTAGTTTTGTTTGATGGTTTGTGTTGATTGTGTTAAAGACTCAACAAGATCCTCAAAATTCCTAACAAGTGGTATCAGAGCAATTAGGTTCGTGGGTTTGTTCTGGTTCCTTGGAGATGGCAGATCAAAAGACGAAGATCAAGCAGTTTGACGGTAAGATCAACTTCAATATATGGAAGGTGGACATGTATGATGTTTTGGTTCAGAAGAACTTGCACCTTGTCCTAGAAGAGAAGAAGTCAACCAACATAAAGCAGGAGAAGTGGGATGAGATTTGTTTGAAGACCTTGAGTTTAATCCGGTTGCAATTGACGGACGAAGTCAAGTGTAATATTCTTGAGGAGAAAAGTGTGGCGAGTCTATGGGCGAGACTCTTGACTACTCGGGGTCGTCGTTGCTAGATTGGATGTATTGGAAGAGGAAGCTGTTTAGATTCTCAATTTAGGAAGGTACCCATCTTCAAGGTCATATTGTGGAGTTCAATAAGGTAATATCTGAACTGAAGGCGATTAACGCTGATGATCTTAGCAAAAAGGATAAAGCTTTCAACTTGATTTATTCATTGCCAACTTCTTATGATCACTTGATAACTACCATGCTACATAGAAAATCAGCTAAGGAGACACTGTAGCCGGGGTGATTAAGAGTCTGAAGAAAGATGAATTAAGAAAGGAGACTCATAAAGGAGGGTCTATTTCAGGTATTTTGCGGTGGATGGTGATACTTCAATTGGAAGGAATGCAGCACACAAGGATAAGATTCGTTGTCATTACTGTAGAGGAGTTGAGCATTACAAGAGAGACTGTCGCAAGTGGTTGAGTCAGAAGAGTGCTACTAAAGAAGGGGAACAAGCCCATATAGTCAGCACAGCTGAGTCATGATTATTGTCTTCTTGTTTCAAGTTCTTCAGATGTGGGTTCAAGTTGGTATCTTTATTTGGAAAGTTCTTCTCATATTTGCTACGAGAGAAAGATGTTTTCTACTTACAAGTCATCAACCTGCTGTAGTGTGAGAATGGAAGTGGTGAGATTTGCGAAGTAATGGGTGAGAGAACAGTTGAATTAGAGACGCCAGATGGTAAAGGGTTCATACTAGAAGAGGTCATGCAAATTCCTTCGATACAGCAGAATCTTATATTCTTGGGTACTCTTGATGCTCGTGGTTGTAGGTACACAGCTCGAGGTGGAGTTTTTACAGTTTGGGAGAGTCGTCCTAAGGTAATGAAGGGTAAGAGGAGAATTGGGCAGGGTCAGCACAACCTCTACCAGCTTTATGGGAGCAGGAAACCTCGACCGAGTGTATGAAAGCCCATTGTTCCTAAAGCATCATCTAGTAAGCCATTACTAGAATTACCAAATCGAGACTGCAACTCAAATACCGTTTGAAGGTGGAGAGAGCCTTGATGTAGGTGAAGTTCAAGTGGAGGGTGGCACCTCCATGATTACATCTACATGGGTGTGCCCTTGAGGGGAGCATACATCTGGAGGAAAACAGATGGAGATTTGTTCAACTAGCAGGAGAAGCCATAAAAACATGTTGTTTATAAAGCGAAGAAGAAAGGTCTAGAAGAGTTTTAAATTACACAGGTATGGATTCATGCATATGCAATCCAAGGTGGAGATTGTTGGGTTTGTATGTCTTGCATACACATGATTCGATAAAGAAGACGATGAGGCATTGAGATGGATCGAAGCGAATATTGAAAAGAAGGGAAAACAATCAGCAGAAGGCAACAGAGGAGTTAGGGTGGGTCGACCGCCCTACTGCAGTGAGGCAACGGTCGACTGCATGGTTGACCGGTTTGCTCTCAGGTTAGACTTTAGAAGGTTGCGGTCGACCGTACCTTGGGGGTGGGTCGACCGACAACAGCGCTGATGGTTTTTTGGGCTCGAGTCGTGGTGATTCGTGAGAGGCCCAACTTGGTCTTTAAGTAAGATCGTACGGCTTCCAATGCAGGGTTATCTCTTCAGTTGTAATCAAATGGCTATTGTAACAAGATATCAACTTAGGATTTGTCTCTAGATCTATATACACAATTGTAACGGCTCATAAATCCATATGATTCTATTAAGTGCCAAATAGAGGAAGAGAGTACTTCATAGAGAGGGTGAGAGTTTCTCCATTGTAAGCAGCATCAAGTTCCAGTTAGGCTTGAAAGAGGGTTGTGGTGAAAATTGTAATATTCTTGTATCTTCTCTAGTTGAATAATATCTCGGTTCTTTCTCCCCTGGATTAAGGCGAAAGCCTCAATTGGGACAATCTTCTGTGCTTTGTGTGATTGGTGTGATCTAGTTTTGCTTGGTGGTTTGTGTTGATTGTGTCAAAAACTCAACAAGATCTTCAAAATTCCTAACAACCAAGAAGTTCATCAGCAAAGCTAAAACTACACCAACTAAAACAATTAGTACATCAACCTAACAATGTTGTAAAAGTTAAGCAAAACCACAAATGTGCTAACTTAATCAAGTGAAAATTTTCATAAATACCTTGAAGAAGGCGAACTAGCATTGCCATGCTAGCATTAATGCTCGGAGGAATAACGGGCCCCATCACTGTCCCAGGATTTACCACCACCACGTCCACTCCATTCTCCTTTGCAAAATTCCATGCTGCCTTCTCTGCCAAAGTTTTTGACAGTGGATACCAAATCTGCACCAATCGAAAAACAATTAAATGATTACCCAATTGTCTCTCCAAAAGTTGATCATGTCCAAGCTAAGATTAACTTGCCTCATTCTCTCTACAGTACTCCTCATCAGCCCAGCATTCCTCATTCTTGATGACATCTGCAGGCCATTTGGGGCTTGGAGTGATGGCTGAGATAGATGATGTCACAACAGTTCGCTTTACGCCACACTCCTTTGCGGCTTGAAGCACGCTAAGGGTTCCCTTTACTGCAGGGTCTAAGAGTTCCTTATCCGGGTCGATGACACGATCAACGATGCATGGCGATGCCACATGAATGACCCCTGTGGTGCCACGTATAGCACTTAGGAGGGAGCCATAGTCAAGCAATTCAATTTGGAAGAGCTGGAGGCGAGATGAAGCCCCATCTAGAGCTTTTAGGTGCTTTGTTTCAGCTTCATCACCTGAGAAGAGATGAGAAATTATGTAAGCCTAGTTAAGGTGAGAAATATAAACTGCCGCAAGCTTAAGACGCTGTTTTAATGCATATATTCCTATGACTTGCTAGTGGATAAGAAATTTGCCTAAAACTATTGGTTTCTTATATCAAATGTGAACCCAAAAAAAAGGCACAACAATGCCCCACTCCAAGTCTAATTACAACCAATGCAACGCAGCCTCAATTTTGGTAAGCCCATGATTATGCGCAAAGAACTCGCACTAAAAATAATGATAAAAATCAGACTGCCTGACAAATATTGTCATAAAACAATGTATAAGGAAAAAAATAAATGCTTAGTGAAACACTATACAAGCTATCAGATATGTCATATTTTTGTCTGTAGTTACATGTGTGGTTATACATACATATATTCATGCACAATTATTGATGCAATCCAGGTGCACGCTCCAATTTTACTTTTGAACTCAAATAGATTTCCTTCCTACTCTGTGTATCTACAAATGTCTTATCTCATACCACAGATCATACTATACCAAGATAGAAGATCTGGATTTTCCCTATTATTTATTTGAATAGATAGTGTTTCCTCAGTTGGAGTAGCTTATTTAAGGCAGATGACAATGAAGTCGGATATAAGAGAATAGAGAGTGCCAACATAAAACTTCTTGTTCTACAAGAAAAAAAGGAGAAAAAAAAAACTTCTTACTATTTTGTCCCTGTAGGAACATTGCCATTCATAGGAATTTCTGTATTTCCTCTCCGACTAATTTGATTTCTTCTAGTGTTTCTTATTATTTAATTTGGATCTTCAACTTAATCAGTGAACCGGATATCATTTGGTAGCTCAACTCCAACAAATCCATGGACAAATGGAAATAACAACAAAATCAACAGTTTAAAACAATGACAAAACCACAGTAGCATGCATAACCATAGTAGAAGTGGATACTCGAAATATGAAATTAAAAGAGTTCAAAAGAAATAATACATGAGATACATAATGGGTATGAGATACCCTACGGACTCCAAAAGTCATCCAATGTCTAGATCTAAAGATAAGGTACAGAAGGTAATTTTAGGATTCTAATCATAAAAATGAATGGTAGTTGATGCGGTTTGTTTTTGGGGGGTGTCTGCACCAGGTGTGAGTTCTTCTTGATTTGTATTTTTGCAAAAGCTTTAGTGCAGATGGTATGCCCGACCCTCAATCGGGGAACGGCTCGGGGGTAGACAGGAGTGGGATGGATATTGGATGCTCGGCTCGGATCTGGAGGCTCGGATCCAAAGGTCTTGTGTCCCTGCACACGGTCTAGAAACATCGGGGTTGATCCCGGTGGCAGACCCTCCGACGATCTAGTCAGTTACGGAAAGAGAGTAACAATAACTAGGGTTTGAGAGGGGAAAGATTGATTACCTTTGGAAGGGGTAGAGGGTCTAGTATTTATAGAAAAAGCCAACCGGGTCTGGACCCGCTTGGGGCCGGGTTTGGACCCGGTTGCCCGTGGGCCTGGCGTAGCAGAAGCCCAAGTAGTATAGGACTGACGTGGCGGAGGCCGGGGTGGTTTCCAGGCTGACGTGGCAGACCCGGATGATTTGGCGGAGAACGCCCTTTGAGAGAATCCTGTGGCCCAGGAGGGGCCACGTCATCTGACCCATATCAGGAGCCCCCCACACCTAGAGGGCTGGGTGATCCAGCCATGTAGGAGTGGTTCTTTGCCTCTATAGGAAGAGCAGGGTGGCGTGTACGGCGAGGAATGAGATTTGTATCTTCAGAAGATGTCAGGGGGTTGGGGTGAAGGGATCCCCTATTGGAGTCATGCGGAGTGCCGGGCGCAGAAGAGTCGGAGCTCGGTTTGCCGAGCGTCGAGGGTCGATGGACGAGCACCCATCGCTTGTTGGAAAAGCAAGAAGGATCATCGCGATCTGTGGAGTAGGGGGTTTTTTGGCCGAGCATCTAGGGTCGGTGGACGAGCCCCCTCACTTATTGGAAAAGTAAGGGGGGTCACCGCGATCCGTGGAGTAGGGGGGGTCTTTTGGCCGAGTGTCGAGGGTCGGTGGACGAGCCCCCTCACTTGTCGGAAAAGCAAGGGGGATCATCGCGGCTCGTGGTACCATCCGAATGTCAAATCTCCTACTGAATAGAGGAGGATTTTGGGGCTTGTTGTGTCATCCGAGCTTCGAGCCTCCTGTGGAATAGAGGAAGATTTTGGGGCTTGCTGTGTCATCCGAGCTCCGAGCCTCCTGTTGAATAGAGGAAGATTTTGGGGCTCGCGGTGCCATCCGAGCTCCGAGCCTCCTGTTGAAATAGAGGAGGATTTTGGGGCTCGCAGTGCCATCTGAGCTCCGAGCCTCCTGTTGGATAGAGGAGGATTTTGGGGCTCGCGGTGTCATCCGAGCGCCGAGCCTCCTATTAGATAGAGGAGGATTTTGGGGTTTGCGGTGCCATCCAAGTTCCGAGCCTCCTGTTGAATAGAGGAGGATTTTGGGGCTCGCGGTGCTATCCGAGCACTAAGCCTCCTGTTTAATAGAGGAGGATTTTGGGGCTCGCGGTGCCATCCGAGCTCCGAGCCTCCTGTTTAATAGAGGAGGATTTTGGCACTCGCGGTGCCATCCGAGCGCCGAGCCTCCTGTTGGATAGAGGAGGATTTTGGGACTTGCGGTGCCATCCGAGCTCCAAGCCTCCTGTTGAATAGAGGAGGATTTTAGGGCTCGCGGTGCCATCCGAGCTCCGAGCCTCCTGTTGAATAGAGGAGGATTTTGGGGCTCGCGGTGCCATCCGAGCGCCGAGCCTCGTGTTGAATAGAGGAGGATTTTGGAGCTTGCGGTGCCATCCGAGCGCCGACGCTCCTGACTTGTTGGAAAAGTCTGGGGGTTTTTTAGTGGCTCGTGGTGTCATCCGAGCACCGAGCGTCCTGTTGAATAGAGGAGGAATTTCGGGCTCGCGGTGCCATCCGAGCGCCGAGTCTCGTGTCGAATAGAGGAGAATTTTGGGGCTCGCAGTGACATCCGAGCTCCGAGCCTCCTGAGGAATAGAGGAGGATTTTGGGGGCTCGCAGTGCCATCCGAGCGCCGACCCTCTTGACTTGTTGGAAAAGCCTGGGGTTTCTTGGCGGCCGGCGGTGTCATCCGAGCGTTGACCCTACTGACTTGTTGAAAAAGTCTGGGGGTAAAGAGGTAATTTGGTGCCACATACTGACGTCATATGCGCAAGAACCGAAGCGACTTAGAACCTAGGGGCCATTGGATCTTGATGATGAAGATCCAACAGCTAGATCTTTTCGCGAAAATTGAGGAGTCTCCTTCTGTGTTATAAATTCCCCCTTCCCCCTTTTTTCTTTTCTTCATTTCCTTGTGTTTTCCAACTTCATGAACAGGGGTTTTTTTCTCATCTGCAGTCGGCGACCTTTTTCCGGTGATCTTGCCGTTAGTGCGATACTTCAGGTTAGTATTTCTGATTTGTAATGTCACGCTCTCAGTCTGGCTCCAAGGCAAGCTCGTCAGGCCATTCCGAGAAGGAAGCTGAGTCACCCTCGACGTCTTGGTCCCTGGGCAATTATGGCATTAAAGAGGAGGTTCTGTCAGATCCAGGGTCGGATGGCGGGAATGAGGTAGTTTTCGTCGTGCAACCCTTGAGATCCCGTAGGCCAGGGAAGGAGTCTGTGGATGAAGGCGAGGGGGGGAGGAAGAGGAGGACCCCGAAGGGGAGGGGGATGCTGATGACGATGAGGACGAGGAGGAAGAAGAGGACGACGAAGAAGAGCGGGACCCCGAGGGGGAGGGGGACGTTAAGGACAAGGAGGACGAGCAGGGTGACGAGGAAGAGCATGATCCTAAGGGAGAGAGGGCCGTTGAGGACAAGGAAGACGACGAGGAAGATTCCGAAGGGAATCAGGGGGAGCCCGATCCGGGTGACGAGGAAGACGATGCTCAAGGAGATGCGGGGGAAGGTAACGCAGGAGGGGTAGCCGAGGGCGAGGGCGATCTCCCCCCTCTTCCACCATTGACGACACCGTCTTCGGAGAGGAAGACTCGTCCTCGTAAGAGGAAGAGGAAGTGGATCCGTCCGGATAGCCCCCCCTCGCAGGATAAATATGCTCTTAGACCAGGGTTCGAGTTTGCTCCGGTCATCTTCAAAAATCCCGGATTGATTAGGATGTATCCTGATGACGTTAAGGATCTCGCTCCTCTCCTCTCCGTGCCGGGTGATGATAGTCGGGTGAAGATCAGGATGGATGGCATCCAATGTGTCCTGAGGGCGGACTACCTGCACATCCTGAGGGCGGCCTACTTATTCCTAAGGAGTTCGAACTCCTGATTCCGAGCCCCAGTATTCGTCCAACCACCACTCTCGCGCCAGGCTACTGCGTTTTTCCCGAGGATGCCTTCATCTCGGGACTTAGGCTGCCGTTGCACCTCTTCATCAAGAGAGTCTTGAATTGGGCAAAGTTGAGCCCGATGCAGTACGGCCCCAATTCTTGGAAACACCTGGTCTGCTTTATCTTGAAGTGCCAAGAGAAGGGAGTCAAGCCGAGGCTTACGTACTTCCGCACTATCTTGGGGATGAGCTCGTTGGGTAACGCGGAGGGAATCTTCTATTTTTCGCCTAGGCCTCATAAGAAGGTGATGCACGGCTATCCGGACTCCATCAAAGGGTAGAAGGAGAAGTACTTTATAGTCCAGAGCGAGAAGCCTTGGGGAATTCTGACCGTCTGGAACTTTTATAAGCCAAACCATAAGCCTCCAAAGCGCAGCGAGTTGACGGACAAAGAATGGGCGAAGGTGGAGAAGATCGTTGGGGGGCACAGCATAGGGTGGCCCCGAGTAACGGAAATGCATCTGGCCCGAGCCGGACTGAACCCAGCCGACCCTAGTATGTTTTTGCTCTAAATTTTCCTATCTTTCGGTCTTCATGTTAACATTTGCCTCTCTTCTTCTATTTTGCAGAGATGACGGCCAAGCAGCTCGACAATAGGCAGGCCCTGTTGGCCGTGGCCGCGAAGAGGAGGGCGGAGAAGGAAAAGAAGGCGGAGCAGGATAAGGCGGCTGCCCAAGGCGCAGGGTCCAGCAAGGGACCGGCCTCGGAGGCTGTGGAGCCGTCCCCAAAGAGGGTGAAGAAGCATCACCACACGTCGATGGCGTCTAGCGAGGCGGGGGGAAGCTCGGGTAGCAAAAAGACTTCCGAGGTCCCGGAGCAGAGGCTTTCCCCTCCTCGGCCCACTGCCGAGCAGATGGTTGGGCAACAGGGACTGAGGCCACATGCCCCTAATTGGTTGGTTCTCGCAGGGGATTCCCTGCTTGAGGGTCCCGTGGCCATAAAGATGGTCAGGAACCTTGCCTCGGAGCGAGATTGTATGGCTCTGGCAACACATACGCCTGCGATGGCCTCTATGCGGTGGTCTTAGGCGTAGCTCTCGGTGAGTGCTCATAATTTGGCTTTGAGTTTAGACTCTAGAATTTTTTCTAACTTTTTCTTCCTCGGACAGGTAATGCTTCATGGGCAGCACTTTCAGAAGTGCTTGGAGAAGGAGGTCCTCATCGAGAGGAGGAACGCAGAGAAGTATGTCCTCGAGGTGTCCAAGGTGTCGGACGAGCTGAAGGAGGCTCGGAGCATGGAGGCAGTCCACGAGGCCCAGATGGCCTCGATAGCCGATTATCATAAGAAAAAGGTGGATCGCCTCAAGGAGAAGGCCCGGGAAGAAGCTGAGAAGGCACGGAAGGTCATGGAGGAGGCGAAGATCACCATGGCGGATACCCTGATCCTGGCGCAGGACGAGGCCTATGACAAGGCTAAGGAACATTTCTGGTTGATCTATCTGGACAAGAGGGTCGACTACCTCCACTACAACTGGCAGCCCGAGCATCCGTTGACACCCGGCGGCGAGGAGATGGGGGATCCTCACCAAGAGGAGGTCGGGGGCGACCCTGCTGACGAAGAGGTGCCACCCCCCCTCAAGCATAGTTTAGGATCTTTTTTTGATTTTGTAAACGCCTTGCACGGACTGGCCACCGCCTTTTGTAGCACAAAAAATTTGAATTTAATGAAAGATAATTTTTTTGCCGATGCTCCATGACTTGTGCTTTTTTAGTCTCTTTTGTGACTTATTGTTTTTCCCGTCTTTTTGGTAAACGCATGAGATCCTCGGTGTCGACCATATTTCTGCCGAGGCCTCCTTGGTTCGAGCTGGGCTGGGGCCATGGAGGCAGCTCTGGCTCACCAACGAAAGCAGGCTCGGGACCGAGCGGCCGCAGTGAATTACTTCAGGAACAAGTCTAGGAAGCTCGGCTTGGAGGTCGCTCGTCTGAGGAAAGCCACCGGGACTGGTGGGTAATTGAGACGAACTGGTCGACCTCAGATGCCTCGAGTGGGCGGTCGGTTTCGGAGTCTTTTCTTCGTGAGGCCGTTGTTGAGAAAGAGTTTGAGATCCGTAGGTTGAAGCTGGTGCTAGGCACCGGTTTGATCGAGGAGGCGAGCAATTCGGTACTAGGACCATCTCCGACCTTTTTATTGGAGGGGACCCAGCCTGATGCGGAAAGCTCAGTCGCGGGAGACTTTCCCCGGTCGGGCCGGCCAAGCGTGAGAAGGAACCCGAAGAAAGCGCCAAATTTGAGTTTTAAGTCGAGCATGAGCGATTTGTATATCTTTCATTGTATTTGTGCTGCCGTTACGGACGCGCGATGAGTAATAATAAAAAAAACTCCCGACTTCTTTAACCTTGACAATTTTATTGAGTGAGGATTGTTGCCGGGCACGGCCTTGTAAGGGGTCGCCGCCGAGAGGGAAAGGCCACATGGTAACTTTAGGCAGGCAACGCATAATTAGTGGCGTTTCGCCTTCCGATAAGCATTAATAGCGATGTTTCGCCTTCTGATAAGCATTAATGGCGACGTTTCGCCTTCCATCGTTTGGGCTTCCCTGATGCAATAACTGCGCTTTTCAGGGGGCTATATAACCCCCATCCCCTCCTTGTTGGTTGTCAGGAATTGGGATTGGCTTATCTGCCATACATTTGAAAGACGTCAATAGCCGTTGGACCACGGCCAGGTACATGATCATCCGATCGTCACGGGCCTCGCACTCTCCGGTAATCTGGTTGACCATGAGCTGAGAGTCGCTGAAGGCCCTGATCTGTTTGGCGCCGGCTTGATGCGCCAGGGTGAGCCCGGCGATCATGGCCTCGTACTCAGCCTCGTTGTTAGAGGCCGGAAAGTTGAGGCGGATTGAAGAAGGAAACCGTCGGGATCCCGCAGGATGATACCCGCACCACTCCCCGCTTCGCAGGAGGAACCATCGATGTAAGCTTCCCACGTCTGGTCGGCCTCCTTACTTTCGGGTTGCTCGGAGATGGTGCATTCCGTGATGAACTCGGCGAAGGCCTGCACTTTGATGGCCGTCCTTGGCTGGTAGCCGATGTCGTATTGACTGAGCTAGATCGACCATTTGACCAATCGTGCAGAGCTCTCGGGCTTGTAGAGCACGGCCTTCAGAGGCTGGTCCATGAGCACCTGAACCGAATGCACCTGAAAATAGGGACGAAGCTTCCGCGCGGCCATGACCAAGGCGTATGCTACCTTCTCCATTCTAGAATATCTAGTCTCGGCGACGAGCAGAACCTTGCTCACATAGTACAGAGGCTTTTGGACTCCGTTCTCTTCTCGAACGAGGACAGCGCTGAGCACGTTTTCCGAAGCCGAAAGGTAAAGCCAGAGAGGCTCACCTGGGAGAAGGGGGTGGCGAGGTACTATTTCAATTGGGCGAATGCCTCCTGCTGCTGAGTGCCCTTTTCAAAACCTCCAGTTCCATGCAGAGCCTTGAAGAATGGGAGGGACTTCTTTCCGGACTTGGAGAGGAAACAGCCGATGGCCGCCAGCCTTTCCATAAGCCTCTAGACTTCTTTGGTGTTTTTGGGAGGGGCCATGTCTATTATAGCCTGGATTTTTTCGGGGTTCGCCTCGATGCCGCGCTGACTGACGATGAACCCGAGGAATTTCCCCGAGGAGACGCCGAACGCACACTTCGCCGGATTGAGTCTTATATTGTGGGTCCGAAGGACCCCAAAGGCCTCTTCTAGGTCGGCGACGTGATCCTGTCCCTGCTGGCTTTTGACGAGCATGTCGTCGACGTACACCTCAATGTTGTGCCCAATTTGATCCCTGAAGACTCGGTTAACGAGCCTCTGATAAGTAGCACCGGCGTTCTTCAGTCCAAAGGGCATAACCCGGTAGCAATAAAGACCTTGGTCCGTGACGAAGGATGTCTTGGCTATATCAGGAGGGAACATTCAGATCTGGTTGTAACCTGAGAAGGCGTCCATGAAAGAAAGGAGCTCGTGACCCGATGTAGCGTCGATCAGAGCGTCGATGCTGGGAAGGAGGAACGAATCTTTGGGGCATGCCTTGTTGAGGTCGGTAAAGTCTATGCAGATCCTCCAGCCTCCGCTCGCCTTTTTGACCATCACCACGTTCGCCAGCCACTCAGGGTAGCTGACTTCCTGTATGAAACGAGCGGACAAGAGTTTGTCCACCTCCGCTTTCACCACCTGCTGCCGCTCCGGGACGAACTTACGTCGCTTCTGGACGATCGGCTTCGAGCCGGGGGTCACACTGAGTTTGTGCATGATCAGGTCTTCAGAGATACCGGGTATATCAGAGGACTTCCAGGCGAAGAGGTCGACATTGTGGCGAATACAGTCGATCAGGGCAGATTTGAGGTTGGGAGCGAAGGAGCAGCTCACTCGGAAACACCTCGATGCATCCCCTATCTCGAACAAGACTTCTTCTAACTCGTCCGCCGGCTCAGGTTCTGGCTGGTTTCTTTTGGGCTGCAGCTCGACAGCATCCAGGGGGAGCACACCACCCCCGATTGCCATCATATAGCACGATCGTGCCGCTTCTTGGTTCCCTCGGACAACTCCGACGCCTGACTTGGTGGGGAACTTCAGTTTTTGGTGGTAGGCCGAGAGAACCGCTTGGAGGAGCAGAGCCCGGAACGGCCGAGGATGGCATTGTAGGCTGCCTTGATGTTCACAACCATGAAGTCCATCGACTCGGTCCGCCTGTGAGGGGACGCACCGGCGGTGACGTCTAAAGTCACGATCCCCTCGATTGGCACCGGGACGCTGAAGAACCCGTGCAGGGTGTACCCGGCTGACTTTAGCTTATCCCAGGAGGGCTTTAGGTTCTCGAATGCCTCCAGGAAGAGGATGTTTACCGAGCTCCCGTTGTCCACGAGGATCCGACGGGCCTCGAAGTTCGCCATGCTGAGGCTGATGACGAGCGCATCGCAGTGCGGGAGCCGAACTCCCTCCAGATCTTCCCCAGAGAAGGAGACAGGGAGTTGCTGGACCTGGGGAGAGAGAGGGCCCTGGATGGCATTTGACCTCTCGGATGAATGCCTTGCGGGAAGTGTTGGACTCTCCTCCCATGGGCCCTCCATGAACACAATGTAAGATGGCTTGGCCCTCGGGTTCTTCTGGCTCGGGGTCGTGCTCGGGACGCTGTCTGAGTGCTCGAGGAGGAGGGGAAGGCCTCCCGTTCCTCGTGTCTCTTTAGTCCCTGGTGTCTTCCCGTTTGAACTCCCGGAGGTACCCTCATTGGATAAGGGCCTCGATCTCGTCCTTCAGGGCACGGCAATGGTCGGTGTCATGCCCGTTGTCTCGGTGGAAGCGGCAGTAGAACTGCTGATCTCTCTTTTTGTTGTTGTTGGTCGGTCGAGGAGGGAATTGGACGAGGTCCCTATCTTCGATCGCTAAGAGGATAGTTGATACGTTCTGTGTCAGCGGAGTGTACCTCTCAAAGCGGGAGACCGGAGGGACCCTTTTCGTGACGCCCCCGTCTTTTGGGACCTTCTTTACTGGCTCCGCCTCATCGGCCTTGTGTTTCCCCTTTCCGGGAACTTCTTTGGATTCCTCTAGGTTCAAGGCCTCCTCACCCCGGATGTACTTTTCGACCCGATTGAGGAGGTCAGGGAAATCGATCGGAGGCTTCTTCGTCAGGGAAGCCTTCAGCTGACCGTGCCGGACGTTGTGCTGGAATGCTACCGAGGCGATCCCTGGATCGAGGGAGGAGACCGACCTCGCCTCAGTGGTGAACCTTCAGACGAATAGCCGGAGCGACTCCCCTTCCTTCTGTCGGAGGCCCAACAGCGACGCGCTCGTCTTCTCGGCCTTCCTGCTAGTCACGAAGTGGGCGAGGAAGTTGCCCTCCAATTGGTCGAAAGAGTAAATGGAGCCGGAAGGGAGCTTAGAGAACCATTCCCGAGCCAGACCCCGGAGGGTGGCGGGGAAGGCACAGCACAGGAGGGGATCCGATGTGCTGTGAATCATCATGAGGGTCTTGAAGCCCTCCATGTGATCAGCAGGATCGCCCTCGCCGTCATAAGTTTCGAATTGTGGTGGGCGGAAGTTTCGGGGTATTTCCGCCAACAAGATTGCTGTGGAGAAAGGGGGTCGGGTCAGCCTGTGGCCCTGAGCCGGCCTCGGGCTGCCGTTGCCGAAGTGGTCGAGGCGGTCTTCCATTTCTTGGAGGCATTTCAGGATGTCAACGTCACACTCCGGCGGGACTGTCGGGCCGCGGGACGCACTGGCCTCAACATCCGAGCGCAAGCGAAAGTGGCAGACCGTCTCGTCGACGGGGGTCCCCGGATAGCCTCCATGATCTCTTTCCGAAAGTCTTGGAACACCTGGTAGGTGACTGGAGCTCGTTCAGCCTGGTTACGTTGGGCCGGCGGCCTTCGACCGATGCGGCTGAGTGCCGGCTCCCGGCCTTGGGGCGGAGGTCTGGGATGGTTCGGGACCGAGTTGAAAGCGGCCCTTTCCCTAGTCCGGCTTGCCTGTCGATTCTGGATGACCCCGCGTAGGTCAGGTACGACCGAACGGGAGGCACCCGACTGGTGTCCACGGCTGATCCCCGGATTGTTGGAACCATGAGTGTCGGCGGGGACGTCCTGAGGAGGGACGTCCTGGCGACGCGCAGAGGTGACAGCTCTCCTGGCCTTGGGTGCCATGTGAGCTCGGATTGACGGGATACCGTTGATGACTGAGCTCGGGCCGGCGTGTGCACTAAGCTCCCACAGACGGCGCCAACCTGATGCGGTTTATTTTTGGGGGGTGGCTGCACCAGGTATGAGTTCTTCTCGATTTGTATTTTTGCGGAAGATTTAGTGCGGATGGTACACCCGACCCTCAGTCGAGGGAACGGCTCGGGGGTAGGCAGGAGTGAGGTGGAGATTGGATGCTCGGCTCGGATCTAGAGGCTCAGATCCAGAGGTCTCGTGTCCCTGCACTCGATCTAGAAATACCAGGGTTGATCCCGGTGGCAAACCCTCCGACGATCTAGTCAGTTACGGAAAGAGAGTAACATTAAATAGGGTTTGATAGGGAAAAGATTGATTACCTTTGGAAGTGGTAGATGGTCTGGTATTTATAGAAAAAGCCAACCGGATCGGGACCCGGTTGCCTATGGGCCTGGCGTGGCAGAAGCCCAAGTGGTATAGGGCTGACGTGGCACGAGCTCGGGGTGGTTTAGTGCTGACGTGGCAGATGCCTGGGTGATTTCCAGGCTGACTTGGCAGACCCGGATGATCTGGCGGTGAACGCCCATTGAGGAGATCCTGTGGCCCAGGAGTGGCCACGTCATCTGACCCATATCAGTAGTCGAATTCTATATACCATTTATCCTCAAGACTAAAAGCTCGCAGGATCAAATCCCTTATACCTCTTTGTCAGTAACATGTCTCACCGATTTGCCTTGCGGATTTACCCTTAGTTCTTTTCCGTCGTCTCTAGTTAATACAGATCATTTTTTTTAAAATAATTAAGATCCAGCCTCAAAGTAGCCTCTTTCACCGTTCAAACAAGGTTCATGAAGTTCAACTTTAATTTCGGGAACAACCTATAATCCCGAGGATCAATAGACTATAGACCTATACACTGGCTGCCTTTCAATCTATCATTTTTGGGACAAAAAGTTCATGAATTTCATGTCACGAGAAAATCCCAAACCAAGCTTCTTCATCTAAGCACTTTTCCGACGATAACTCGAAAGGCTCCACAAAAGTATATCAGAAAAGTTCTGCAATTGCATAAGATAATAGGGCAACAACCCAACTGAAAAACATTCCCAAATCCTAATTATAACAACTGTAATTAACAGCTTATTAATGCTTCTTTTGCTAATCTTAATATTAATATTTTTTTTTTTAAAATGAAACTGAACATGCTTACTGATATCTTTGACGGTGGCGTGGACGGTGTAACCACGGTCGAGGAGGAGGCGGACGATCCACGATCCGATGAAGCCGCTGGCGCCCGTCACGCAAATGCTTTCTCTCTCATCCCCCTTCGTCGACATCCTCAATCCTCTTCTCTCGCTCTATCGGTGGTTTTAATATGCAATGTAATGTAATGTAAATAAGGAATCAAAAAGTGATGTACAGCTTGAAAAGAGTTTGTGAACCAAAAAGTGATGCTTGGATAAGGTAAGCTTCAAGCACAACAGGACACTTGCACTTCTCAGAGCAAGGCCTCCCGATCCTTTTTAAAAAAAACACCCATCGGCATTTTTTCACAAGCACCCTCCCCAACCGATCCGCATATGGTGGGGCCCTTGCCCCATATTTTTGGCGATCTGAAATGGGAGCCGCATATATGTGGCTCCAATTTCGGACCCACAAATTATTTATTTTTACAAAAATCCCCTCCTTTAATCCAAAATTTATTTATTTGTTTGATTTGTTTATGAAATATATTACTATGTGAGCCTTTCGGTTGAGAATTAATTTTGGTGAGAACTCTGTGAGAACTCACGAAGTAGATCCCATGAAAAATCCGAACCGACCATCTCGTTCTACATGCCTTAGATAGCATAACTTAAAGAATTCAAATAATTTGGAGTTCGTTTGCTCATCCATCAAATGGAGTAGAATTTTCAGCCATACAATTTTGCGATGATGTAAATCATGGAAAAATGAATTTCAAATTACGTGAATTCCTTATGTTATGCTATCTAAGGCGTGTAGAACGAGATGGCCGGTTCGGATTTTTCATGGGGGGGTATACTCCTTGAGTTCTCATGGAGTTCTCACCAAATTAGTTCTCAACCGAAGGGCCACCATATTACTATATATTTATTTGTTTGATTTGTTTTTTTTTAACTTCTTTTATATATTTTATTTATAGATAATAATTATACTACTGTTAATTTTTTAACGAGATATTTAATATGAGACCAATATTGAATTTAATCCTGATCTGTTTAAGTGTAGAAATTAATCATACGAATCAATAATTATACTAAAGAGAAATATGAATTTATAAATATTTATCGAAAAATTATAAAACATAATACTGAACGAAACATCAAAAATACAAAACATAATACTAAACGAAGCATCGGAACTATAAAAAAACATAATACTGAACGAAGAGCGAATAAAAATAATTCTAATAATTGGGATAATCATTATTTTCTCCGGCAAAATGGGTCGAACTACCGAACTTTCCCGAATAGAAAGTGGGATCTGAATCACGTAAGAGACCCTGAAAATATCCAGTTGTATTTGTGGGTCCTTCTTGTTGCGATTCACAAGCTCTTCTCGCACTAATTTCCTTCTTTCTGCTGTGCAACCATTCACGGTCATCCGGATCAGTTATGGATTCCAAATTGGTCAGCATTGTAATATCCCGGTGGGATATTATATTTGTATAATAATTATTTTTTTAATTAAAATATTTTTATGGAAATTTCTTGGTTTTACATAATAAAAACTTACCTGTGAATATATACCAGTAAGTATATATATGTGTTATATCGGTTTTGTGCACTTATACAAAATCCTGTAAAATACGTTTTGAAAAAAAATGTCTGAAAAATCCCAGGCAGATATTTAAAATTATTATTTTATTATTATTTTATTTTATTTTTAGAATTGAAATATTTTGGTGGATATTACCCGGTTTTGTTAATAAACATTATCTGTATATATACCAGTCTGTATACATCTGTATTGTATCAAATTGGTACTGTAATCTTCCGAGCCGATAATAAAATTTATTTTATTATTATTTTCAGAATTAATTTATTTTTATGCGGATTGTGCGGTTTAACAAACAGAAATTATCAGCTTGAGTTGCTAGTAGCATGTTCTAAATTATTCTAGATTCATAAAGAACCCATCATGCTTGAGTTGCTAGTAAAGAACCCATGCTTGAGGTTGTGTAGTTATTCTAGATTTAAAGAAACCCATGCGTAAGTTGTTATAGGTTGTTGTAGTAATGAAACCATGCTTGAGTTGTTGTAGAAAAAAACCCATGCTTGAGTTGTTGTAGTAAGAAATCCATGCTTGAGTTATTGTAGGTTGTTGTAGTAATGAAACCATGCTTGAGTTGTTGTAGAAAGAAACCCATGCTTGAGTTGTAGTAAGAAACCCATGCTTGAGTTGTTGTAGAAAGAAACCCATGTTTGAGTTGTAGTAAGAAACTCATGCTTGAGTTGTTGTAGTAAGAAAACCATGCTTAAGTTGTTGTAGGTTGTTGTACTAATGAAACCATGCTTGAGTTGTTGTAGAAAGAAACTCATGCTTGAGTTGTTGTAGAAAGAAACTCATGCTTGTGTTGTTGTAGGTTGTTGTGGTAATGAAACCATGCTTGAGTTATTTTAGTTGTTCTAGTAAAGAACGCATGCTTGAGTTATTGTAGTTGTTCTAGTAAAGAACTTATGTTTGAGTTATTGTAGTAGTTCTAGTAAAGAATCCATGCTTGAGATGTGTAGCTGTTCTAGATTTAAAAGAATCCATGCTTGAGTTTGTATGGTTGTTTTAGACTCAAAAGAATCCATGTATGTTTAAGTGATATGTTGTAGTGGTTTTTATTAAATTCTAAAAGGAACCCATGAGTTTAGCTTGCATGCTAATCCAATTGAACTATTGAAATGAACCCATGTTCCATATTTGTTCTAGTTCGATTTTTAAGAAGAAACCCATGAAACTAGCTCCATGATAGTTCTAGCTCGAATTAGCGAGGAACCCATGCATTTAGGTTCTAGGTGGTTCTAGCTCAACCTTGAAAAAGAACCCATGAACCTAGTCGCATATTGTCCTAGTTCAAATTGGGAAAAAAACCCCATGAATTCTAGTTGTATGCGGTTCTAATTGAAATTGGACCATATAATGTGAACATGCTTCATCTTTAATATATGGGTTATAATGGTTCGGAAAGTGTTCAACTAGAGAGTTGTAGTAGAGACTCTTACCTTTCCAAAATGTCCTATTTAGTTAGATTCCGATAGGCGGAGTAGAAGGTATGGTCTTTACAATTTGCAGCAGCCAGCCTTTAGGCTGAAAAGCTCGCTGTTCGGGTTTTTTTTTGGGTAGTATATCTATTTTAGACTGTTAGAAGATTCTTCTATTGCTTCTAATTATAGAAGACCAAGTTTTTCCAGTAAGCACGTTTGGTTGCTTCTAGGTCGTTAGAATACCTGCACGGTTTCTTCTATATGACGTTTTGCTCATACATAGCTTGTCGGGCCCGTATGTAGTAATTGTCTTGAATAGGTAGGCGATGAGTGGATCCGAGGAGATCTTGTGAAGTCTAGGTTAAGACTTGGTCGGTTGTGTCAACAATTGTTACACTCTCTAGAAGAGGGACACGTACGGTGCTTTTTCATGACGAGTTGGAAGCACAGTGGCATGTCTCGCTTGTTTGGTTGGAAGAGGGACACGTACGGTGGTTTTTATGATGAGTTGGAAGCACAGTGGCATGTCTTGCTTGTTTGGTTAGGGTTAGTGACATCGTTAGGGTAGTAACAGTTACTTAACCATTTTTATCTATAAATTGCCGAAGGGTGAGAGTTGGTGTTAGGGGTGATACCCTATAATCCGACTTCTCCTATAGGCTGACACTAGGAGGTGTTATTGGGATGTATCCCCCAGTCAAAGGGATACGGGCGGTACTTTTTCATGACGAGTTGGGAACACGGGATCCGTATCTCGCCTATTAATTCTTGAATGTGCCATGATAAAAACGGGAGGTCTTCCTAGGGAAATAGACTCTACGATTCTATCAGGTTCTATGCCTTCTCATGATGAGTTGAGGGCACGGAAGAAGGTTGACGAGTATCTTGTGGTTCGTATTGGTTTTTTAGCGAGGTCTGGTTCGCCAGGCAATAGTGGAAAACGCGGACACTACCATTATACTACAGTAGAGGAACTAGACCGTACCTGCAACCTCATCAGTCATGTAGTATTGTGTCAGGAATAGGGTGGGTACAAAAGTAGAATTCATAACGAGGGTTCAAATCCCTATATATGGAGAAACGGCTTGATATAGGACGTATGTAGTATGAGCTGCATACTATTCCAGAGTCTTGCTTGCATTAGAATAAGTGCATCATTGCATTAGTTAATCCTGCATTAGATTCTAAGTCATAGCATACACTGACACATCAATTATATATACACGTTTCTCTTTTCATCAATCTGTTTGTTCAAAGTAGAGAATCGCTGCTAGTCATCAGCCTTAAAGCGTCAGTATATATACTGACGTCTCCACTTCAATAGGTACGGGATTGCAGAAGCACAGGTACAGGATTCAGGATGACTCATGGCGAGAGAAGCAAGAGTCGATTTTATTTTCCGCTGTAATATATATTATTTACAATTGTTGTAATTTATTTAATTGTTGAGAAGCATCCAAGTGAAATACCAAGTGTTGTTCTTTATTCATTGTACTCTGGTGTAATTTGTTGAAAGTTGTAACACTTGGGATTGTCAAGGTATTAATATAATATTGATGTAATGTATTGCAGTTTATAACATTCGGACTTGTAATATATTTGTATTGAATAAAAAGTTTTAAATTTTCCTGTTTTCCTGTGTATTGTGGCTAATTGAAGGAAAAATACTGGCTTATGTCACGGTTTTCCAGTATATGGAAATCAGGGTGTTACAACATGATTTTGTTATCTTCACGTTCACGATGCATACTTTCAATTTTGCATCGCCTAGTGTTCATTAACTGTTGATTTTGTTCAACCAACTCCTGTATTTTTCGATTCTGTTATCTGATGTCCTCATTGATCTGTTTTCTGTCAATCTTTTTCTTTCTTTTTTGCCTTCTCTCTCTTTCTTCCAGTAGGTTTAATCGGTGAAGAAACTTCAGCTTGTTTCCCAGGTTGAACCTCATATTCATCTGGACTTAAATCTACTCGGAAGGAAGGTAATCCATCTGATTTGGATGTACGAGAACCGGATTGAGATCCTGTTTGTGAATTATTTCCCCTACGTAATTTAGTAGGTGGAGCACCAGTATGATCGTTCCATCTTTTTCCCTCCTTTAAAAGCGGCCACACGTGAATAAATTTGAAACTCTTTCTTTTGAAAGTGACATCCATCTGGAGAGTTTTATGTGCCATCTCCAACTATAGAAAATAATAAACTGATAGTGAGATTGCATATTTTTAATTATAAGAAAATATTAAAAATATATAAAAATAATATTTACAATATCAGCTTGAGAAGCACCACTTGGATTTATATTCTCCACTTGACGAAGGGCACCCCGAAATTTGATAACTACGGACATCAAATCGGACATACGGTTGGAAAGAGACTTCGGCATTCGCTGAGATTATAGAGGCTTACCATAATTGAATTTTGTAGTAACTCTTTGCCATAACTTATCTCCTTTTTGATTTATACCGATAATAGCATATTGATAAGTGCCAAGATAAAAAAAAAGCGAATACCTGATATCTTACATCCACATGTATTATCTTTTTTACTCATTCTTTCTTCATCAATCTCTTTTAGCCATAATGGATCCAAATGAAATTCCTCCATCTTCATGGCTGTCAAGCGGTATCATCAATTATTATGAAGATATTTTAGATGCACAAGAACAACAACAGCAATTGTTAATTGGCATGATTGCGAGTAACAATCAATTTTTGGTGGATCATCTAAGTGACGAAGAAGATGACGCTCAGTCAACCCAAAGAGGCTCAGTTCCAGGACATTGTGTTATCAATCGTGATCGTGAGGCAGCTGCACATAATTTGTGGGTCGATTATTTTGCGCCACAACCACGATATGGTGAAGAACAATTTCGCAAACGTTATCGGATGAGTAGCAGATTATTTCATCGGATTGCAAACGCTGTCAAACATCACGATAATTACTTTGTGCAAAAGCGTGATGGTGTGGGCAAACTTGGTTTGTCAACTTTTCAGAAACTAGCAGCTGCTTTCAGAATGCTCGCGTATGGTGTTGCAGCAGATTCTACATATGAATATCTAAAAATTGTTGACTCAACCGCAGTTTCTTGCATGAAAAAATATTGTCGCACTGTCGTCGAGGTATTTGGTGTGTAATACCTTAGAACACCTAATGCCAATGATGTTTCTAGACTCCTCCGCATAAATGAAGAACGTGGATTTTCTGGAATGCTAGGTAGTTTGGACTGCATTCATTGGGAATGGAAAAATTATCCAACTGCTTTGGCAGGCCAATACTTACATAGGAGTGGATCCCCAACTATCATTCTTGAGGCAATAGCAGATTATGACCTTTGGATATGGCATGCATATTTTGGCCTACCAGGCTCTAATAATGACATGAATGTGTTGGAATCTTCACACTTATTTGATGATCTTGCTATTGGTAAAACGGTTCCGGTTAAATATAATATTATGGGAAAGGAATATGAGACAGGTTATTATTTATCCGATGGCATATATCCTAAATGGTCGACATTTGTTCAGACCATTCGTGATCCCCAGGGGTCTGTTAAGCAGTATTTTGCTATGAAGCAAGAATCATGTAAGAAAGATGTCGAACGTGCATTTGGAGTTCTTCAATCACGCTGGGCAATCATCAAAGGATGTTTTTGGAGCAAACATGTTTTACATGATATAATGACTTCGTGTATAATAATGCACAACATGATCATCAAAGACGAGCGAGATATAAATGGGCTAGTTAGGGAATTTATTCATACAACTCCCCTTGAGATATCGATGGTAGCCGATGATGCAACCCAATTTAGTCAGTTTCTAGCTAGGCACAAGAAAATTAAGGACAAGAAAGCTCATTTTGAACTCCGAAACGGATTAATTGCTCATTTGTGGAAACGACACGGTGCTAGTACATCAGGTGTTTAAATATTTGGTAATTTGAATAATGTGGTATTCTTTTTCCTACGGATTTTTTAATGAGGCCATCTGTAATGCCCCGATTTTTATTTAATAAAAATTATTTATTTTTGCACGTAGTGTGCACGTGCAATATTTTTGGTAGAATTAAATCTTATAATTATTTTCATTAAGATGAGTATAGTTGTTTAAATATGTGCTCTTTAATTATTTCTATATAAAGTCCCTTTTTCAAATAGACAAAAGCCTTTCTTTTAAAATGCCCAAATCTAATTTATTTGTTATATTTTTTAATTATTATTTTGGGCCATAAACTAAAGCCCATGAGCTATTTTTATTTTAAATACAACTTGTAATGTAGAATATATTTTAAAGATATTTTTATGTAAAATATAATGTACAAATTTTTGGAGACAAATGCATGCACGTGCATTGCACGTACACGTGCAATTGAATTCATTCATGCTAGGCCGGTTTTGATCCTTGGAGGGAAAATGAAAATTTCAAGTGGAGTCATGGGTGGTGGTTACTTGATCATGGTTGGTTATTGAAACTCCTCCTTGAATCCTAGCCTTTTAATCCCAACTCCTAAGTTAATCCTAGCCTTCCATTTTTCTAACTTTTTAGTATAAATACCCCCCCTAGCTTAGTTATTCTTGTGCTAATTATTCCTCCAAACCTATACTTTAAAATACATTATTTAGTAGTATAGCAAGTGAGTAAAAGATTGAGAGATTGTGTGAGGATTTGTGCTTGCATCAAGAGGAAGGCCGGCATTAAGAGGAGGCTCGGGTTGGCATTCTTGGAGCTCGTGTGCGCATCGACGAGGAGGAGGACCGCTCTCGTGGTAAGGACATTTGTTTAGGAGGTGTTGCTAAGTGTAGTCTCTCCAAATAAGGTGGGTAATTTTCCGTATTTCTAATTAGGAAGCATGCTAGATTTGAATTGAAAGATTGATGCATGAAAAAGATTAATAAGTGTACACATTTAATTGGAAAAATGACCTATTGATTGATTGAAATGTTGATATGCAATTGTATGTGGTTCTATCATTAAAATTTAAGTTGTGAGTAAATTGATTATAGCCATGGATTGTTTGAAGAAAACTTCATTACTAACATCAAGAATTATATGCAAGAGTTAGTAGATTGACAATGTCGCTTTATGTGCTTAAATAGACTATTGTGATAATGTTGGGTGAATGACTTAAAACTATAATTTGGGGGTTTTTGAAATAATTAAAAACAGGGAGTTGATATAAAGATGGTTAACAAAGAGATTAGTGATGTTAAAATTTGATAAGAAATGTCGAAAAAAAGAAACATATTAGTAGTAGCTTGTAAAGTCGAATTAATTGTATGATAAACATGTGTTAACTATTGGAAAAAAATTATTTTTAATATACTGGAGTATAATTTATGATGGGAATAATTAATCTGGAATTTCTACAGCAAGTTAGTAGAGTAAAATGAAATGAAAACTTGTTGAGCATTGAAACGTTTTAATAAACAGAGAGTATTGATTCAGTAGACTTTGAGTTGTATCCATGACTACCCGAGCCTATAGCTCGAGTGGTCGGGATGCTCTTGATTGCTACAGTATTGTGCGGCTTGTCAGAGGTTAAGGGTTCGAATCTTGTTAGCACCGCATATTGTGTTGCATTTTTAAAAATAAAATGAACTGCAGCCGAGAGCATTTAATGCTCTCAGCCCTCTTTTTAACGCCTAGCACGTTCGGCCTAGTGGCCTGTGCCTTCGGTTGGTTTCCCTGTGGTCGCTGATTCGATCCTTGGTATCGGCCTGTGTTTATGTGTAGGAAAAAAATATTTTTTTTGGGTGTTTTGATGATTGAAAAAATATGAAAAAAATATGGTTATTATCCTAAAAATATGTGGGATTTATGAAAAATAATTTGGGAATTATTTACATGAAATGGAGTATGTTTTGAGAATAAATGTATAATTTAGAACTATGGTTCTACACTTGTATGTTATGAAAGTTGCACTTTGCAAAAAGGACTTGAAATAAAATGTTAGAAAAGAAGTGTAATAAAGATAGAAATTATATGTAGTGATGTGATGTGAATTATTCTCATTGGAGAATAGTGTGAAAATTATGAAATGTGAATATTCATTTAGTGATGTGATTTTAATGTGGAATTGATATTTGATGAAATATACAAGGAATAATTGAATTCCATGTATGGCTATGGACTCATGAATAAATTAGAAATCATGCTATTGAAAAAGAAAATCTGTTATGATTATGAAGATGAACTCATGAGCTGGAAATGCTCAATTTTGGAAATTGTGAATTTGAATTGAAACAAAAGAGTAGCTAAGTCTCCCCCAGCATTTGGAAAGAAATGAAATAAAATTTGAAATGAAAGACCAAGGTTGGTCTTGTTTGAATGAATGAATAAGTCCGGTTTAGTAGAGAGGCTAACTCTAGAGCTTTGATTTTGTTCATGATTCTAATAAAAACTAAGGATTAGTACATAGTGGAGATGTGATGAAAGTGAGAGAAAAAAACAAGTATGAGAGCTAGAGTTTACGGTGCGGGTGTGAGCCACAGAATGCATGCTTGATGAGTCAAGACATGGCGTGGGCACTACTCAGTAATGATCGGACTTTAGCCACGCTTGTGGGATGTTTGGTGACTGCAAGAGGATCGTGTGCCATGAAGGAGGCTGAATTGCCACAGAATGCATGCTTGATGAGTCAAGACATGGCGTGGGATTCCCCTCCAGGTTTTCTGTACATGAGCTTGTACTCATAGATCATCTAGGATACTTACCGTAGTTACAGTAGTAGATTAAGTAATGACGAGGGATTGAACCCTACAAAGATGAAGAACGAATAAGAGGCTTGCCCTCGGACCTATGTAGTATGGGATGCATAGAATCCGAACAAGTGTGCATTAATGTCATGTAATATAAATAACTGCATTAAGGACTAAGTGCACAATCACAACACGACATCATTAGGGTATTCCCTCTAGTTTGATATGTGACAAGTTTGTATTTGTTAAATATGGAAAATTAGTTATACTATTTTCGACATAGAGAGGATGGCCGTGTATAATGTTTGTCGGTTGAATAAACTGACGTACCCACAGTTTTATATGCAGGGTAAATGACATGATAAAGATTAAAGAGGAACAGATGCCTAAAGAATATTAAATATTGTTGTACATTTATTTAAATGTTGTTGTTTTACTTCCGCTGTGCAATGTAAAGAGTAAAGTTTCATGTAAACTCTGATATAAAGTGAAAAGTTTTAAATTCCTTGTAAAATTGTACCAAATAAAGTGTAAAGATCCTGTGGAATCTCGAATTCAGTGTATTTTGGAATTCGGGGCGTTACACCATCAATAATTGTATTATTTCTTAGTAAGTGTATTATTTATTTCTAATTAGTTGTATTATAACTTTTTAATTAGTTGTATTATCTTTTTGCATTCAAAAAATTAATTTTGTGCAAAAAAAAAATTACAATTTTTTTTTATGAAACCCCAAAATGGGGTACCATTGGAGCACCCCAATTGAAACCCCAAATCAAAATGGCATATTCTAAGGAATATATCAAAATGGAACCCCAAAATGGTGATGGAGATGGGGTACCATTGGCCTTGCTCTAAGATGGGGTTCCATTAGAGCATTCGCCATCATCCCTAAAATGTGGATGGATCCGCAATTTTCACAAACCTCCTCCCCCCCCCCCCCAAACCAAGCCCATATGTAGGCCATACCTTTCCATTTGTTTTGGCGACTGGCGAAATGGAACCGCATATTCATTTCGCAGCAGCATTCTGTGGGCCCCCTATTTTTTATTAAAAATTATTTATTTTTTTATTTGTTATTTATCTTGTTTTGATTTTCATCGTTTAAACTTTTTTTTTAAATTAGCTATTATAAATAATAATTATACCATTGTTAATTTCTTACGAAGATCTTCAAAATGATATCAATATTCGATATCTTCCGAATTCATTTTAATTTTAAAATAATAATATAGATCAATTAATTATATTAAAGAGAAACTGAAACACATAAATATTTGTATGCATTGATGGATTATCTGTATATTCAACTATTTGTATTATCTTTTTGCATTAAAAAATATTGTTGTGAGAAAAAAAGAATTTTAAATAAAAATTTGGAACCCCATAATGGGGATTGATTGGAGTACATTTTATAAAACCTCAAATTAAATTAGCATATTCCAAAGAATATGCCAAAATGGAATCCCAAAATGTGGATGGGGATGGGTTCCATTGGGGAAGCTCTTAGGAGAGCCAAGACAAGACACCAGAAGGAATCTAATCCGTAAAAAGTAAATTAATTATTTAAGAAGGTGACTCATATCCTCATTATTGGGATATATTTGGTGACTAATCAGTGAATCATGCATGGGTGTCACCATTGTATAATATAATCCATTACAACAATGCTAATTGTACTGCTTTTTTTCATTATCTACTATACTCATACTGATGGAGCCCACAAACAAATATTACTAGATAAAATTATGAGTTCAAATTCTATTAGTCTAATAGTACCAAAATGATAAACAAAAATTACTACACTAAACATTTTCCTTTCTACGATTGTGTCGCATCACCTTATAGAGTAAAATTTGTATAAAAAAATTGTGCATAGATCATTACGTTGTTTTGGTATGATGAAAATTGTGTCACATTGTCCTATGGATAACAGATTTACTTTGAAGCTAAAACGTTTTCGTGCTTGTCACATGTTCTATATTTTGATCTACATGATCGAATACACCCTTTTTCTTTTCCTATGAAAAAAAGGGGAATATAGCGACTATATTACAGTTAGAGATAATTAAACAAAACCAGCAAAAACCAGAAAAAAGGAAAGCAACTACAAAAAAGTAACATGATACCTCCAACATCCTTGGGAGGGTGTGAACCGATAAAAGACAAACTAAGAAACAACATGAAGTAAAAGTCCCTCAAACAACGCTGATTGATAACAAATTCAAAGTAACTCTGATCTCAATCTCCTTATCCTCGTAACACTGGAGCTGGATGGTACCTATGATGCGATCTCTAGATTAGGGGTTAATAGATGGCTCATATAAATACTGGCTCATCTTCATGAAGAGAGAAGATAAGAGAATAAGAAGTGAAAATGAGATAAACAGAAAAATACTCTTGCTCCTCCAAACCAAACTTCTACTATATATATATTCATCTTCTTTATTGGGTTTATTCTAGCTTACATCTCGAGGTTAACTCTCATTTCATGGTCCTGTATGCAAGAGATGCTGGGGGACAAGGGTTTGTATCTCGATTGGACATGTTATCATGGAGCATTGCACTAGGTCGGCAATAAGTCATTTAAGACAATGCTAATACATACTCCGACACCGTAAACTATATTATTTTATTTTTTAATTTATTTTGTAGGTAATTATATTTTCCCCAATTTTATCCAACAATCTAATGAACTTAGTATATTTATATGCTTGCCTAATATAGAATTACCAAATCGAATCATGGCATTTGTATGCCTATTACTAAATTGCTTTGGGAATATCTATGCACACATTTTGTTTTGAATTGAGAGAATTTCAAGACAAAAATCTAGAATTGCATGCCTCAATAGATGAGTAGTTATCTTAAATAGAAATGATCTTGTATGTTTAATGCGCATCTTTGTCATTTTAATGCAATTGATAGTCGAATATTTTCCATATTAAAATGACACATATTTTAATTTTGTGTCCCAAATGAAATCATGTAGCGCCCCGAATTCCAAATACAAGTAACTCATAGCAAATACATGATCTTATACTTCAATTCATACAAATTTACAAAGAATTTACAACTTTTTATTACAACATGTTCTTTACAACAACACAGCGGAATTAAATGAATACAATACAATCTACAATAATAAAAATTCTTCAATCTTTTAACAACTCATCATAGTGACTTCAAGTCCATGCCAAGTCCAATCCTGCAACTGAAAAACTGTGGGCACGTCAGTTACATACAACTAACGCAATGCTATAATACAACGATTCTTTAATTTAGCAAACACAAACCTGAATGCAAACAGAAAAAGTGATTATCCTAGTCGTGTCAGTGTATGATATACTTAATGCCTAATGCAGACATTCACACTATGATAACACTAATGCATACTTGTTCGGTATCTATGTATCTCATACTACATAGGTCCGAGGGCAAACCCTTATCGTACTCCTCATTATAGGGTTCAATCCCTTGTTATGAATATTCTACTACGGTAACAAAATCATGGTTTAAACATTCCACAAGTATGGATTTCAGTCCCTGAGTCCACCGTCAAACTATACAGAATCATTGTCGTGCGAACATCCTGCAAGTGCCACTCTAGCCCCGGCGTATACATATATATTGGAGATTTGCCCACCATCTGCCTGACTATTCATAATCTTGGAATCCACCATCCGATCAATCATAGTTCCGGATTTAATTAAGGTTTGTCTCACCCCGAAAGCAACCACAGTCCTGGAATCCACCGTCAGACTATATAGAGGCGCCCCACTTACGTTTGCCCAAGTTTCATCACATCTCCTTCTAGTGCCTACCCTTAAATTTAAACATAAATAATAATATCACCTAGAGCTAGCATACCATCCTACATGTCTTAAACAATATACCGAGAAAGATGGCCCATATTAACCACTTCTTAAATTTCAATTATCACTTTCATCACTTTGTCGGTACTCTGGGTCTCACTTAGCCTCTAGTATTAGCACAATTCATGTTCACAACATCATGGGTTATTCATACCCTCCTTATTCACATTTGAAATCTCATTCATTCACATATCCAATTATTCTCTTGTTCAGACAACTCAGTTATTTGCATAACTAGTTTCATAGTCTTATTTAACTTTTCAAATTAACAGTCTCTATGTAAAATAGATGGTTTATTCACCCACTTCTAATAGGATTCTCAATGAAGTTGTAATTACATTCAATTGATTTTTTTTAAACAATATGATATTCAACTTCCAATTTTATTCTTTAACAACCTCAAATTAACTCTAGATCGAGTTTAATCCAAATGATATAATTTTTAGAATACCTCTAGTCAAAATAATCAAAATTTCCTTCTTAATCAAAATGTAAATTAGTATTTATTTACTTCCAAACTCAATTTTTATATTCAAATCAATCTCAATTGTTCTCCTAAATTCCCAGTTTAAATCTCATAATACAATCCTTGACAAGATAATTAAATGTCTCTTAATCAATTATAAATTACCCTTTTATTAAATCCAAAATAAATCTCAATTTTATCTTTAACTCATTCTTAATATTTTCCAATAATCCATACTTTATAAAAACCCAAGGATTTATAAAGAGAAAGAAAGATACACCAAAAAATCAAGTTGCCCCACCCTAGCTCGAACCCGAGCGCGGCCCAGCGGCGCCAGAGCCCACATGCGCCAACCAAGAAGTCCAACGTTATTAATGATTATAACTCTATTAACTTCTTTTTATACCCACTTCCTGTTTCTCAATTATTTTTAATCTAATCCTATAACTTCAAATTTTCTTCTTCTTTAAATATTTTTATGATCATTGCTATATACAACACCTCTAAAATTTCTAGAACGAGAATTTCCTCGAACCTTTACATTCTTGTTTCCTATTAATTCAAGTTAGACTACAATTTAGTTTAAATTCATAAAATTGGCATGAATGCCCTACCATTTATTATAAGATTGGGAAATATACCCATACCCCCAATGTACACGCAATCTACAAGCCATTCTAACATACATTACTCCATTTTGCAAATTGCTATACATTCTCAATTTCACACATGTAATTTAATCATGGTATAGTAAAAATCTAATATGAATCAATATTCATTATGCACATTCATTTTAGAAGCATGACAAATCAATTTCTATGTTGTGTCCTCATCTATTCATTTAGTCTAGCATGCATTCATACTAAAATTAATTTACCAATCACATTCTAGACTACACAAAGCAATCATTCATCAATTTTATCCATCATAATAACTAAACTAGAAATTAATGAGACACCACCTCAAATGTAGAATTCCTAGTAGTAGACCTGTCACGCTCCGCTTCCTAAAAATATGGAATACGAGCGCGTGACAAAGCCCAACGAATGATTTACATCATTCATAAGCTGTAGGATCGACTCAGCATCATAACAAGAAATATAACAAGATATATACAACCACGCATGCATGAATAATTTATTAATCAACAGAAACAATTGAAACAAAATAATAATATCCCAAATAGTTTTGAAATCTGGATCAAAGATAAAACTCGGGACTATAAGCCCGTTACAAGATTCAAGTAGCAAAAGAAATAAGTAACTCAAAAACAAAATATTTAAAGCAAGTCTTTTCTCCAAGCGAAGCCTAGAACGTCTGCTCACCAACTCCAGCAGGTGATTCATCTCCAAAGTCTGTATATATAAATATAAAAAGGAAAAAAATAGAGAAAACAAGACAAACGTCCTTAGTACAAGTTAGGACTGTAAATAGTACAAGTAAGGGTATGAAAACAAGTACAAGAAATACGGAACAAGATTTGGAATCAAGAATGTATAACATAATATAATATGGATGCAACAAGTAGGGGGATTAACGAAACTAACTAGCAAGAATGACAACTCAAGTGACAAGATTGGGTAACAAGTACTAGTAGTAGAACAAGTGGCTAGTGAAAATGTAATAGTATCAAGCATCAAGTAATAAGTATCACGTACAAGTGTCAAGTAATAAGTCTCAAGTAATGAGTATCAAGTAGGGTATCAAGTATGTACAAGTGACAAGTTAATCTTAAGTCTAATGTTTAATTCTATCTAGGTAGCACTTCATGCATCCATACTTTTACTACATGGTTGTTACATACAATCAGTTACGTTTAGGCCTAGTGGTGGAGTTTATAGGGCGGTGTACTCAGGTATCAAGTATCAAGCATGCCATGTGCATGAATCGAGTAATCATATAACTAGTTCATGTGTCAAGTCATAACAAGACAAATCATGAATCAAATATATACTAGTTCATAAATCAAATAATATTCTAGTTCATGAATCGAATAATAATATACTAGTTCATGAATCAAATAATATACTAGTTCATGAATCGAATAATAATATAACTAGTTCATGACGCATGTATCAAGTGGGAAACACAGGGTCCCCTTCCGAGTATACTTACCTATATTGTCCACTACTATGGTCTTTTCTGTAAACCCCAGCGTATTGTTTATTATTATCATCAAACAAGCATGAAAGTGTGCGAAACAAGTCAAGTAAATATGATCAAGAATATGGAACAAGTTTAAGGTAATTATAAAGCATATTCGAGGGTCAACATAAATTAAGACTATCAAGAACTACGAGAATTGCAGTTCTTGACAACATGACATTGCTGCACCAAAACTGCGACTCCCACTGTTACAAGATAGAAAATGTGAATCCATCAGAAGGCCTAGAAACTAGACTCCTTTCCGGTTCATAGCATATAACTAAGACACATAAAAATTATAGCAATTGATGTCAAAACAGCAAACTATACAGCATTTGTGATCAGCCAGAATTTGTAAAACTAAGTTTATACATGTGAAACAGGTTTTAAACTTCATTAATTAATTCTATGAAAATTAGGAAATGTTCTCTAGGGTGTCCAGTATCAGCATACAAAATTCCAAGTTATTTACTCACTGGTAGCATAGTTAAAAATATTTGTAAACCAAAGTGGTGCAGCAGTTTTTATGAATATGCGATTTCAGACACTGCAGTAGTAAAACTGCGATATCTCTCAAAATGTAACTCGGAATTCAAAAATTCGGGATGTTATTGGTAACTAGACACTTGGGGCTACATTTCATATTCAGGACTCAAGTTCATATTCTAGTGTTATCGGGGTCGAAACAGCAAGCCAAGACGGAACAGAAACTAAATAAGACACTTTTTGCATGAAATGTATCAAAATTATACTAGTGTGAACGAGTGTATCAACGAAGGGTTGTGACTCTTAGATCATGTGATAGATAAGGCGAAACATGAGATCATCAATGATAAACAAAGAGCAGTCACATTTACAATCTACTTACAGTATTTTCAAGAAAAAACATGTACTAGAAAACAAAATGTACAAGAAGATACTTGCCTTGGGGTGTAGACGATGAATCCGACGAAGGAATAACGGGAATGGATCCCAGGTGACGAGCACGATTAGCGTGGATCTTGATGAGATGATCAAGATCAAGATGATCAACGGTTGAGATTCGATCTGATGAAGATGATCATGGTCGGATTGGACGACTGAGATCTGTTGGCGATGGTGATGATCAGATTTGGCTGATGCTGATGATGATGGAGATGTTGATGGCTCGGATCTTGATCAGATCAGAGGGCCCAAATCGAGAGATCAAGATCGGATGATGGTCCAAATTGCAAGGAGATCAGATGGCCCAGATCAAATAGCCAGAATTCAATACAACCCTTCTTCTCCTTCCTTCTTCTTCTTCATAGCGACAGAGAGAGGGAGGGTTGGCGGGAGAAGGGACGGCGACCACGACGGCGGAAGAAGGGGGTCGTCGGAGCTGTGGGGGTGCACGGGGGTGCAGGGGGTCTTGGGGTGGGTTCTCGACGATGAATAGGAGGTTGAAGACGATGGACTTCGACAGTGGTGGGAGACCGTTGTGGGGTAGAGGATGATGATCGGAAGTTGCTGACTGGCAGCACGCAGTCAGTCAGTACAGTCGAAAGGAAGCCAGGGCGAGGAGGAGCTCGACAGAGGTATGGCGGCGCTACTCTGTTCTTGGGTAAAAACAGAGCAATGACAGGGGAAAGCTTCAGGGATTCGGCAATGGCGAGGCGACGAGGGGCGAGGTAGGGGATGACGACGAGGACGGGGCACAGGCAATGGGGTAGTGGGTTCGGTAATGGAGAGCGATGGATTCAATAGCTCGATAATGTCGAGGATGAAGAAGACGATGGGTGCGGGGAAGAGATGGTGGTCGAGAGTCAATGACAAAGACGATGGTGAGATGCGGAGGCGACGAGGGTGGAGGTTGCAGTCGGCGCAGGGCTGAGGGAGAGTGCAAGAAAACGACGCAGGAGGCATAGGAGATGAGAGGTAGGAGATGGGGGTCTGTACAGTAGAGGGGGCGGCGGTCTCGACAGTAGGGGTTAGGGTTAGGGGGGCTAGGGTTAGGGTATAGGGTTTATCTAGTAGGGTTATGGGTATTGGGTTAATGGATGCGGGTTTGAATCCAACAAGAGATAGGCTATAGGGTTTTTGGGTTTATTAAAAGATCGAATTAGAAACAATTAGGATTTTAGGGTTTATAAAACATACATACATATATACATGTACGTTAAATCAAATAATGAATACGTATAAAATAGAGTGCGCTCGACTTAAAATAAAATAATAATAATAATAATAATAATAATAATAATAATAATAATAATAATAATAATAATAATAATAATAATAATAATAATAATAATAATTAAAATGATGATACTGCAAAATAATAAGACTACCAAAATAATACTGGTAATTATAATAATAGTAAAAATATAAATAATAATACTGATAACTGTAATCTATATATTAAATTACAAAGAAAGCTATCAAGTGGCTCTCATTCAATCTCTCCTAAAACCAATGGTCTAGATTGATTCTCCCAAAACATATTTTTCCGCCCAAAATTTCAAACCCCAAAATTAAAAATTTCCCCCTTGTTACCGCTGATTTCGGTGTGGGGGTAAACAGATAGAATTTGTGAGTCCGAGAGAAACCTGAACAGTTGACTCAGCCTTCTTGCTCCTGCCGCGACCTGCAAGGAAGTGCGAAACACCGGGGTTGATTCCGGCGACGCACCCTCCGACGCTCTTGTCAGTAATCAGAAGAGATTAAGAAAGAGCTTAAAGTGGTGAAAGAGTGATTAACCTGTGACCATTGTAGGTTGGAGGTATTTATAGCCGCCATTGGAGTGAAGTTAGGGGCCTGATTTCCTGTCCAACTGTTAGGACTAAAATCCTCCCGTTAGGAGTAAAATCCTCCCGGTTAGTTTAGGAAACTAACCCCTAATCCCCAGGTGAGAGGGTAACTGTCAATCAAGCCCTTTGATTTGGTCAAATCAGTGAACTTGATTCCCTCTTGTTGGGCTGGGTTTGTATCGGGTCGGAACCCGTACCCGGCTAAGGCGGATCTGTTCGCGGGTTAAGGGTTCTTCACAGAGGAGACCCAGTACCCGCTTTGGACCCATTTGCACGTGGAATCACCATTTTACCCCCGGGCGTCAAGATTCGTGCCTGATTTGGGCGGTCCTGATTGAACCCCGATTTTAGCCACATCACAAGCCCCCCACTCCCGAAGGCTGAGCTTGATCGGCCTTTGGGGAGTAGTTCATGCTATTCTAATGGCCAGGGGGGTTGTATCGGAGCCAAAGCGAGAGGCTGCGAATTTTGAGGGAGGTAGTGTGGTGATTCCTTATGATCAGGTGGTGTTCTTGCATGAGTATCTTTTCGGCTTTGTAATCTCTCAGTGAACAGTTCGGTCGTTGCCCCTCTGTTGGGGGTCGCGCTTACCGGCGTCACAGCTCCGACTCCTTCCTGAGCTCGACGACCAGGATGTCGAGGTCTGAGATTGGTTCGGCGATTTTTTTCCGATGGGGAGAGGGACCTCGGCGTGGTCGCGCGCCTAGAAAGGGGGCTCGCCGAAGTCCGAAGGCCGGATTTCCCACGTACAGGGGGTCGGAACTGAAGGCGCTCGGTAGTCATTATCGACCTTAGACTCATAATACGGTCGGTGGCGAGAACGGTTGGCGCGGGTGCCGAACTCACGCCGGTAATACGGTCGGTGGCAAGAACGCTCGGCAGCTGGTGCCGAGGCTTGAGACTTGTTGATCTTTTGGTGGTCTTGACTGTCGAACTCAAGCCCGTAAAACGGTCGGTGGCAAGAGCGCTCGGTGCGGGTGCCGAACTCACGCCCGTAATACGGTCGGTGTCAAGAATGCTCGGCAGCTGGTGCCGAAGCCTGAGACTTGTTGATTTTTTGGAGATCTTGACTGCCGAACTCAAGCTCGTAATACGGTCGGTGGCAAGAATGCTCGGCGCGGGTGCCGAACTCACGCCCGTAATACGGTCGGTGTCAAGAACGCTCGGCAGCTGGTGCCGAGGCCTGAGACTTGTTGATTTTTTGGAGATCTTGACTGCCGAACTCAAGCCCGTAATACGGTCGGTGGCAAGAACGCTCGGCGCGGGTGTAGAACCCCATATTTTCAAATATTACTTTAATTATTTGAAAATGAATTTAAATGATTTTTGGAGATTTAATTAATATTTTCTAAGGAATTTATCTTTTGTACACGTGCAAAACACGTGCAAATGACTTTTTAGAAGTTTGAAAAATTTAGATTCCTTTATGAAAAAAATCATTATTTATTATTTGGGATTTATGTAGTATTTTTCCAGATTTTTCTGAAATTAATTAGTACTATTTGCAATTTTTGAGAAAAGAAGGACTTATTTGCAAAATTGACATTTTTCAAGGGTTGAAATGCAAAATCGGTATTCTGAACATTTTGGGCAGTATTGGCTGAAGTTTAAAAGTATATTTTCTATTAGATCCTAATTTAAAGGAGTTTTATTGAATTTACAAGAATAATGGATATATATGAAAGTTGTGTTCTTGAAAGGATTGTTTTTGCAAAATGTGAGTACAACCCTAATATTTTATCCGGCATATATAAGGGATTTCTTTTCTCCAGCCGTCATTTACAATATACAGATTTTTGAGAATTGTTTTGAGGAGCAAGAAGAGGATTTTGGATCTAGCAAGAAGGAGAGCATTTTTGTGGATTTTTCTTCAAATCAAGGTGAGTGGTTTGTTTTTGTTTTGCTTGTTTTGTTTGTTTGTTTGGTTGATGGATGACGTGAGACTTTTGTTACCCTTGGTTTGAGATCGGTATGACATTGTTTGTTTGTCTCATTGTATGCATGACGTAGATCTTTTATTTTAATATGGATTATGAGAACTCTTATTGATATTGGACCATGTATGAGAAATTATCAAGATTTATTGAGGAAATATTGATCTATGGAATCGTATTGTTGGAAAGCATGATTGAGAATTGAATAGTTTGTGATCAGGTGATAGACATCTAGATCTTATGATTTTTAATTCAGAATTTGATTATGAGTTGAGAAAGAAATCTTGTTGAGAAACCCTAATGGAAGATTGTGGGTTAGATCTTGAGAAGTTGAGATTTGAGGAATTGATTGATGAGTAATGTATTCGTATTGGTGATTATTTGAGAGTTATCATTGGCTTGTGGACGAACTATTGATTGAAAAATAATGAACCATGATTCTTTAGAAATTTTCAGATTGATTTTTGTATTCAGACCTAGTTTTGATAACTGTAGGCCGACAGTCGACTGGCCTACCGTACAGTCGACTGTTACGATGCTACTGATTATTTTCAGTCTCTTGAGAATTGTTCGGGACAGTCGACTTAGACTGTGTCAGTCGACTGGTCTGCTGATTGTATATTTGTTTAGTCCTTTCTGGACAGTCGACCTATGAACCTTTCAGTCGACTTAAATACTTAGACTATATTTTTGAGAATTATTGTGATTTGTCTCGGGGCAGTCGACTGATGACTTTCCCTAGTCGACTGATATTTCCTTAGATTATTTTTTGTGAAATTCTGGAGAATCGTCCTCTGGACAGTCGACTTACCTCAGCATAAGTCGACTGGCACTGAGGAATCTGTACGTTTGATTTGAGATCTTTGTTCAGTTTTTGATATTTGTTCAGTATTTGATTTTGAGATATTTGTTCAGTATTTGATTGTGAGATATTCTTTAAGAATATGATTTTGAGATATTCAGTTGAGCCACTCAGTTAGTGGGATTTTGTTCAGATATTTGTTTTTGAGTCTCTAGAGATACGTGACCCCAGTATACCGGTGTTGAGATATTTGTTGAGTTATTTGTTGAGGCCCATTGAGGCGAATTTTCAGTTAATCATATTTTTAGTCCGGTAGGGTACACTACTCTAGGAGATTTTGTTCAGTAACCCAAATTAATAAGGACAGGCATTAGTAGTGTCATGACGAATGGGAACATGAGTTATGCACCTCAGTAAGGCTTTAGATGTGAGACTTAATTTCCTGAATTATCCAAGTAGTTAACTTGAGATGTGGGATTTATCTCCTGAATTATCCAGGTAGTTAACCTGAGATGTGAGGTATATCTCCTGAATTATCCAAGTAATTATCTTGAGATGTGGGATTGAACTCCTGAATTATCAAGGTCGAGGCGACGCTTTTGTGGTATTCTTGTGATGATGAGACTGTGTTTAGATGTGGGAAGATCTCCTGAATTATCCAGGAAAATACCTGAGATGTGGGATCTATCTCCTGAATGATCAAGCAGGGGCAAATTATCATAGTTTATCTTCATCTCTTAGTAGTCATCGTTGTCAGCATTTGGTCATCATGTTTTCTTGACTCACTTTTCTGCATTTGGATTTCCTGTTTTTCCACACTTGACTTTTGGTTTTGGATATCACTTGTTGTTACATCTCTTGCTATTTCACACTTTACATCTTTGGTTACTTTTGGTTGGATACTATGTTATAAGTTCATTTATATTTGCTATTTGATTTTTATGCCACTCACACCATTTATGGCTGGCCCCTTTAGTTTGGGGGTTAGGGTTCAACTCTAGCCTCACTTGTTGCAGGTTATTGCTTAGAGTTGGAGAATGGATGCTTGAGTTAGCCTTTGGATAAATGGATTATTAAGTGTTCAGTGTTGAGTTGTAAAGACTTGTTGAATTTGGTTGTTTAGTCTTCCGCTGTGATATGTAAAGATTTGTTGTAATAAATGTTGAAAATCCTAGTGGTGTTTGGTTGTGTTTATTGTTATATTGAAGTGGATCACTGGAAATGTGCCACGTATTTTCTATGCTATTCATCTAGAAATTCGGGGCGCTACAACGGGTGCCGAACTCACGCCCGTAATACGGTCGGAGTCAAGAATGCTCGGCAGCTGGTGCCGAAGCCTGAGACTTGTTGATTTTTTGGAGATCTTGACTGCCGAACTCAAGCCCGTAATACGGTCGGTGGCAAGAACGCTCGGCGCGGGTGTCGAACTCACGCCCGTAATACGGTCGGTGTCAAGAACGCTCGGCAGCTGGTGCCGAGGCTTGAGACTTGCCGATTTTGACAAAGCAGAGGAGGTTGAAAGAGTTTTCGCTCTCTTCGAAAAAGTTTTGGGAATCCACGTTGGGGGAGAAAGCGGCTGGTCTTGGCTGCCGAACCCAAGCCCGTAATACGGTCGGTGGTAAGAACGCTCGGCAGCTGGTGCCGAGGCCTGAGACTTGTTGATTTTTTGGAGATCTTGACTGCCGAGCTCAAGCCCGTAATACGGTCGGTGGCAAGAACGCTCGGCGCGGGTGCCGAACTCACGCCCGTAATACGGTCGGAGTCAAGAACGCTCGGCAGCTGGTGCCGAGGCCTGAGACTTGTCGATTCTGACGGATGTGACAGCCCCTGGATTTCTGACAGATATGACGTCCATTAATGCTGCGTCCCCTGGGCTTCTGCTGAGGGGACTGTCATTAATGAGCCGTCCAGCCAGGCGTGGCAAACAAGGCGACGGTTAGAGTCGCCTTTTGTTGTTTTATGGGAGTGGGCCTGTGGTAAAGGCCCATTAACCTCGATTGACGCGCTGGCTCCGTTATAAAACCTCCACCCCCTCTTCATTTTTCACTTTTCAACTCTTCGCTCTGGTGTTTTGGTTTGTTCTTGCTAGAGCTCCAGGTGATCGCTGATCTTTTTCCGGCGAGCTTTCCGACGACATCTCCTTTCAAGGTAACTTATATTTTAGTTTCTAAACATGTCTGTCTCCGTCTCCTCTTCTTCATCCGAGCCCTCCCTTGAAGTCACCGAAGCTCCGACCTCTAGCCGTCCTCACGAAAGCGAGATGGTGTTCGGCAAAGATTCTGTTGTGGAGGAACCGAAGCGCATGGGGGAGTTTGGTAGATTACCGGGGCCGCTGACTGGGCTTCACAGGGTTCGGGAACTTCCGGAGGAGGACGCCGAACGCATTGTGTACGGGAGGGCCCGGTCATTCGAGGAGAACGCGGCGAGGGAGATGACAGAGGCCGACGAGACGGTGTCGATCCTCAGCGAAGAGGACTTGGGAGTGATCCGGAACTGTTTTCAGATCCCGGAGGAGTACGAGCTTATGTTGCCGGGTCCCGGGGTTAGGGCCAACTCGCCGATGCCGGTGACCGTGTGTTGCTGGCCGGTCGACGCCTTTATTGTAACACCCCGAATCCCAAATACAACTGAATTCGAGAGTTCTACAGGATCTTTTCACTTCTTTCGTACAATTTTACAAGGAAATTAAAACTTTTATTTCAACAATAATTACATCAGAGTCCTTTACATCAATAAGCAGCGGAATTAATAAAATACAACAATATTGAATGTACAATTGTTACAACTTTAACATTTAAGTAATCAACAGCATCAATCATCTTTATATCTTCATGTAACTCCACCTCCTGCATATAAAACTGTGGGCGCGTCAGTTGCTTACAACTGACGAAATATTATACACGGCCATCCTCTCTATGCCAGAAACAGTATAACGATTCTCAAATGCTTTAGCAAACACAAACTTGATCACTAACAAAGCTACAAAGGGACTATCCTGTTGATGTCGTGTGGTGCGGTGCACTTAGTCCTTAATGCAGTTATTATATTACATGACACTAATGCACACTTGTTCGGATTCTATGCATCCCATACTACATAGGTCCGAGGGCAAGCCTCTTAATCGTCTTCATTATTGTAGGGTTCAATCCCTCGCCATGACTTAATCTACTACGGTAACTACGGTGAGTATCCTATATGGTCTGTGAGTACAAGCACGTATCCTGGACCCTGGAGGGGAATTCCGCGCCATGTCTTGACTCATCAAGCATGCATTCTGCGGTAATTCAGCCTCCTCCCTGAACACGATCCTCTTGCAGTCACTAAAACATCCCACAAGCGTGACTAAAGTCCGATCATTACTGAGTTGTGCCCGCGCCATGTCTTGACTCATCAAGCATGCATTCTGCGGCTCACACACCCGCACCGTACCCTAGCTCTCATACTCGTGTTTTTCTCTCACTTTCATCACATCTCCACTATGTATCTATCTGTAATTTCAGCAAGTGTCATAGACGTTCCATGATTACAAGCACGTGTCCAAGACCCTGGAGGGGAACCTCGCGCCATGTCTTGACTCATCAAGCATGCATTCTGCGATAGTTCAGCCTCCTCCCTGAACACGATCCTCTTGCCGTCACCAAACATCCCACAAGCGTCGCCAAGATCCCGATCATTCTGGAGTATATTGCCCACGCCATGTCTTGACTCATCAAGCATGCATTCTGTGGATCACATCCGCATCGTAGACTCGAGGCTCCCATACTTGTGTTTTTCTCTTACTTCCATCACAGCCTTACTAATTATTAGAATCATAAATAAAAATCAAAGCTCTAGAGTTAGCCTCTCCACCAAACCGGACTTATCATTTCATTTACACACGACCAACCTTGGTCTTCTTTTCAATATCATTTCATTTCACTGCCGGGGGAGACTTAGCTACTCTTTCATTTCAATTTCAAATTCACAATTTCCAATTGAGCACTTTCAGCTCATAATTCATTTTAGAGTCTCACAGACTTTCTCATCATGATCTTAGCCTTTCATATTCATTTAATTCTCAATCCTCATCTATGATTCATTTCATGTAAATTCTCAATTCAACTATGATTCATTTCATACAAAGTTATGCAGCAACAAATAGAGTTCACCAATATCCAGATTCACAATCTTTACCACAAACAATTCACAAGATTTCAGATATATCAAAAACACTCTGGACAGTCGACTGGGAACCCTACCAGTCGACTTATCCAGTCAAATCCAGTTATTCATAACCACTCGGGAGAGTCGACTGCTGCACACGGCAGTCGGCTGTTCCGCAGTGTTCCAATTTCAATTTAACTTCTTTATAAATTTCATCTTTCATAACCACAATAAAACTCAATCAAATCTTTATAATCTCGTATTCAAACTTATTAACTTTCATTTGTCAAAACCAATTTCAAACTCAAGAACCAGGAAACAATTCGGTTCAGTCGACTGGTGGCAGTATCAGTCGACTGTCCCGCAAATATCTTGAGAACTCAACATCAAATTTATGATAGCAGCAGTCGACTGTAACTGTATTCAGTCGACTGTCCCGCTGATGAAAACCAACTTTTTAACACTTACCAGTCGACTGTGGAAGTAATCAATCGACTGTCAAATCCACAATTTGCATCTTTGCATACACTTTCGACCTTTTAATTAATTTGTACTCCATATAAAAACATAAATCATTTCCAGAATATATTCCTTTTAAAACATTATCATATATATTATTAATTCCCAAGTTTCTCTTTTTCCAATCAAAAATGCATCAAAACATATTTTCCAAATAAACCACCTTCTTTTATCAAAATTTACTTTATAAAAGATCTCTATACTTGTATAAATAACATTTTGGGGTTATAAATCATACTTTTTGCCACATTTTGCATTATTCCAATAATGTCTCAATATGCATCAATTTCATACAATCACTTCAATTCTAGCAATTCAACTAGCAATCGTAACAAGCATAGCAATTTGCATTTACCATAATCAATTTCATGCAATCAATTTCAATTTCGACCAAGTAAATCACATATCATCCATCATGCAAATTATATTCCTAAATTAGAAAGCATTTTAAGAAACACCCACCTAAAAATGAAGATTTGTTACCCAAATGAACCCCTAGAATTAGGAGTTCCAATTGCAACTCCTCGAAATCCGTGCACCAAAGCAAGCCTCCAAGCTCCACATTTCGGCAAGCATCCATCAATGAGCATCTCCATCTTCATTCGGCAATCATCAAGAACAACTCCCATCTTCTTTCATATACATATACTATGTGTGTACATATATATACATTAGTATATGTATATAGGCAAGTGGAATAGTGACTTAGGTGGAGAATGGGAATGGCTTTGCTGCCATTTGGTTGGTTTCGGCATGGGAAAGAGAGAAGGAGGAGAAGAGATGAGAGAATGAGAGATTTAGGGTGCACTTTTATAAGAAAGCTAATGGGTAGTTAGTATAACTACCTCCACATGAACACCACTAACTCCACTTCTATAATTCAAAACTTGCTTTCCCTCCTTCTTTTCAAAATCAAAACTCCAGAATTTCCCTCTTCTAAAACAGCCCGGCCCCAAAAAGTGTGCACATCGCACGTGTGCACGTGCACGTGCTTTGTGTACAAAACAATTTATTTGTTTAATCCTTTTAAAATAATTATTTATATATGTAATAAATATGTAAAAATAACTTTAAAATTATACTTTTCATGCACAATAATAATAGATACTCACAATTTCATGAAATTTATTTTGAAGGAAGAACGCGCTTATACACGTGCACCAAAACACGTGCGTCGCCCGTAAAATCTCAAAAATACAAAAAATGACTTTATGAACCGAAAAATGTTTATAATCAATTGGAATACAATAGAAGGTATATTTAATATACATATTTGATAATATACTCAAACGTACAGAAAACACGTGTATTGCACGTAAAAATTTATTTTAACTAAAGATAGTCAAAAATTGAATTTTCGTTTACAAAATAAATTCAAATATGTTTATAATGATAAATAATTGAAATCCATTGAAAACTTTGCACGTAACAGTGGAATACCCAAAATCGACACGTGCATCGATAATACGTAAAAAGCACGTAAAACTCAAAGATTGAAATTTTGCATTTGAGTTGCCTCACATGTGATTTTTAAGAATACATGATTGTATAAATAATCAGAATTCAAAATACATATCAAAATGCGTTATGGATATAATCAATAACAGTACAAAATGCACGTGCGTAACACCCGAGGGCAAAATTGTCATTTAAATTTTGCGGGGTGTTACACTCTCCCCCCCTTAGAACAGTTCCGTCCCCGGAACTCACTATGGTAAAGGTTGTATTTTGTACGCACCGAAGAAAATATCACTATAACATATAGAAATCACAAAATATTAAGAAAATACATATAGCATAAAAGTAGCAAGGTGGAAAAATGAGACAAAATCTATTTAAGAAATTTATGAGTATCAAAATTTTTCAAGAATTAACAAGAAAACTAGGAAAATAACATAAGAAAACGAAATACGACAATAGAGGAGAGTGTATTTTGAAAAAAAATTTACATACAAATTACCATCAAGTAAACCATTAGATAAAATGATAAATAAACTTAGTCATTAGTTGTGAAATAATTCAGAAAACAGTGCAAAAAGAAAAACATAGTCAATGGATATTTTACAAATAAGTTCAATACCCAAAATTGATCAATATAATAAAGGGTAGAAAAATAATTGCAAACCCCATTGGTACTATACGACAAAACTAGCAATTTCATAGTTTGAGAAGTATCTGAGAAGGGAATATAGTAGAAGTATAGAAGACATAAAATGATCCTGTATACCGATTAATATCATAAAATAATTTGTAAGATAATTATATATATACATTTTGAAAATTAGGCATACGTCGAAATACTTTCGAATTATTCAGTAAAGCGAGAAAACCAACTTACAAGAAATCACATAGACGAAAAATTATAGAGGTGAAATAAATAGCATGATATGAAAATTATAAATGATCTGTAGCAGTAAATTAAGACATCGTAGTCGTAAAACGTATTATTGAAAGTAGTGCGAAAACTAGTTATAAAAATAAATTATGAATCCAAGAAAAGTATAGACAATATAAAATTTGATTTTGTATATAAATTGATATCATAAGGTGATTTGTAAAGTAAATACAATAATCATATATGTAGGATAACAATGAAAATGGCAAAAATCCAAATAATTTCGATTTGTCAAGTAGACCAAGAAAATCAGCATACAAATTTATGTATATACATAGACGGAAATTATAAGGCGAAACAACAACATCATGATCCAAAATTCATAAATGATGTGTAGGAGAAAAATAATATATTATGGTAGTAAAAGTAGTAACAATGCAAAACTAATTATATAGAAGTGAATCATGAATTATAACAGAAGTATAATAAATAAAAACTGTTAGGTGAGTAGCCACCAAATTTAAAATAGCAAAATACAATAAAATTGTATGAAATACTAACTCACATAAAATGCAAAGTACTGCAAAGAAGACGGCAAGATAGTTGAGATTAAGCGGTAAATACGTAAGTTTGATAGATATAAAAATCAGTATAAACAGGATAATGCTAGGTTGCAAAATATTATAAAATAATATAAGCTAGTACCAATGAAATAGTTATAAGTGAATATTATAGAAAACAAGGTAGGGGTCTTCTAAGTATAATATTTCATTTTGGTTTAGGTTCGTCTCGCTGGTATCCAACAGCAGACTTGCCTATCTTGATCTCAAGTTGCATAATTGCTCCTATGATATCCGATTGCAAATTGCCTTCTGGGCATTCGGTTGCAAACTTTGCCTCACCGACATCCAGTTGCAGTTTGCCTTCTGGACATTCAGTTGCAAACTTTGCCTCCCCGACTTCCAGTTGCAGTTTGCCTCCGATGATGTCTAGTTGCATATTTGCCCTCTCGACATTAAGTTGCACCAAAATGGAAGATGGAAAGATTTAATCTCCCATGTATACTTAGATATGGGATGTTTAATAAAGTATGGCGTTATATTTGAGAATCAATGATACAGAAAAAGATTTTACACAATGAAATATCAAAATAGGTGTATAGGATATAAGCGGTACTAATTAGTAGTATTGAAAAATTATTTATAACACCAAAACAAATAATGTAGAATATATGCACGTGTTGGAAGTACAAATGAAAACATTAATGATGTAATGTAGCAAATTAGGGCCATAGACACAAACACTTATACAAAAAAAATAATAATGTAGTAATTTGAGGATGGTGAAATTATATGTATAGTAAGTATCTTGAAATACATATAAAATTTCAATGGAAAACATATGTGGTAATCAAGAATGTAAAGACAATTTTGAAATTAGAGGATAGAGTAAAATACAAATAGCAAGTATATGCATTATATTTAAGAAAACGTAAATTGCAACATTTATAAATATAACCAAAACAAACTTGTAGACAATATGTAATAACAATAATGTCGAATGCAGACAATAAATCAAATTAGTTTGTTGTATTTATACGGATAAAATATTTCAATCTTGTTAAAATATATTAAAGGATATGGGAAAATATAAGATACTGAAAGAATATCGTATCACAAATTCAAATCATGTAAAATAAATACACATAAGCAAAATTCACAAGCAAAATTCAAAATGTAATGATAATTGAAAATAATAGTGGTAGTATAAATTTAACCGAATGTATAAAATAATAACAGATATAAACGGATGAACGTAAAGTGACATAAAACATGAAAGGTAGAATTTTAGAACTGAAGGACAAACAAAACAAGTTCAAAAGGATCAAGACCAAGGAAAATAGACAAAATACTAGGCATTGAAATGATTTAATAGTATAGGAAAATATTTATTTGGAAAATATTAAATATTGAAAAGTACTATGATGAAAATCCATATAAATTTTGAGGGGAAAGTGTGTCTATGTGTAAGGTATCATGAATGATGGTTCAAAGCCAACCACGCTTCCACTGCGCCACTCTGATACCTAGGGAAAATGAGTTCGTATACAATCTCAAATCAATGTATACGAGGAGGACATCATGAATGAATTTGAATGTAAATTCAATAACAACTTCCATCCATGACTCCAGCCATCCAATAGGAAAAAGGGGGGAGAAAAACATCAGCCTATAGAGCAACACAAATGTAAATCGCTTACATTTAAATCTCTAAAAACTGAACTCACACTCTAATGTCCACTTCTAGGGTGTCGTTCCTTATAAATTTGTACTACTTAGAAACCTGGCTCTGATACCACTTGTAACACCCCGAATCCCAAATACAACTGAATTCGAGAGTTCTACAGGATCTTTTCACTTCTTTCGTACAATTTTACAAGGAAATTAAAACTTTTATTTCAACAATAATTACATCAGAGTCTTTTACATCAATAAGCAGCGGAATTAATAAAATACAACAATATTGAATGTACAATTGTTACAACTTTAACATTTAAGTAATCAACAGCATCAATCATCTTTATATCTTCATGTAACTCCACCTCCTGCATATAAAACTGTGGGCGCGTCAGTTGCTTACAACTGACGAAATATTATACACGGCCATCCTCTCTATGCCGGAAACAGTATAACGATTCTCAAATGCTTTAGCAAACACAAACTTGATCACTAACAAAGCTACAAAGGGACTATCCTGTTGATGTCGTGTGGTGCGGTGCACTTAGTCCTTAATGCAGTTATTATATTACATGACACTAATGCACACTTGTTCGGATTCTATGCATCCCATACTACATAGGTCCGAGGGCAAGCCTCTTAATCGTCTTCATTATTGTAGGGTTCAATCCCTCGCCATGACTTAATCTACTACGGTAACTACGGTGAGTATCCTATATGGTCTGTGAGTACAAGCACGTATCCTGGACCCTGGAGGGGAATTCCGCGCCATGTCTTGACTCATCAAGCATGCATTCTGCGGTAATTCAGCCTCCTCCCTGAACACGATCCTCTTGCAGTCACTAAAACATCCCACAAGCGTGACTAAAGTCCGATCATTACTGAGTTGTGCCCGCGCCATGTCTTGACTCATCAAGCATGCATTCTGCGGCTCACACACCCGCACCGTACCCTAGCTCTCATACTCGTGTTTTTCTCTCACTTTCATCACATCTCCACTATGTATCTATCTGTAATTTCAGCAAGTGTCATAGACGTTCCATGATTACAAGCACGTGTCCAAGACCCTGGAGGGGAACCTCGCGCCATGTCTTGACTCATCAAGCATGCATTCTGCGATAGTTCAGCCTCCTCCCTGAACACGATCCTCTTGCCGTCACCAAACATCCCACAAGCGTCGCCAAGATCCCGATCATTCTGGAGTATATTGCCCACGCCATGTCTTGACTCATCAAGCATGCATTCTGTGGATCACATCCGCATCGTAGACTCGAGGCTCCCATACTTGTGTTTTTCTCTTACTTCCATCACAGCCTTACTAATTATTAGAATCATAAATAAAAATCAAAGCTCTAGAGTTAGCCTCTCCACCAAACCGGACTTATCATTTCATTTACACACGACCAACCTTGGTCTTCTTTTCAATATCATTTCATTTCACTGCCGGGGGAGACTTAGCTACTCTTTCATTTCAATTTCAAATTCACAATTTCCAATTGAGCACTTTCAGCTCATAATTCATTTTAGAGTCTCACAGACTTTCTCATCATGATCTTAGCCTTTCATATTCATTTAATTCTCAATCCTCATCTATGATTCATTTCATGTAAATTCTCAATTCAACTATGATTCATTTCATACAAAGTTATGCAGCAACAAATAGAGTTCACCAATATCCAGATTCACAATCTTTACCACAAACAATTCACAAGATTTCAGATATATCAAAAACACTCTGGACAGTCGACTGGGAACCCTACCAGTCGACTTATCCAGTCAAATCCAGTTATTCATAACCACTCGGGAGAGTCGACTGCTGCACACGGCAGTCGGCTGTTCCGCAGTGTTCCAATTTCAATTTAACTTCTTTATAAATTTCATCTTTCATAACCACAATAAAACTCAATCAAATCTTTATAATCTCGTATTCAAACTTATTAACTTTCATTTGTCAAAACCAATTTCAAACTCAAGAACCAGGAAACAATTCGGTTCAGTCGACTGGTGGCAGTATCAGTCGACTGTCCCGCAAATATCTTGAGAACTCAACATCAAATTTATGATAGCAGCAGTCGACTGTAACTGTATTCAGTCGACTGTCCCGCTGATGAAAACCAACTTTTTAACACTTACCAGTCGACTGTGGAAGTAATCAATCGACTGTCAAATCCACAATTTGCATCTTTGCATACACTTTCGACCTTTTAATTAATTTGTACTCCATATAAAAACATAAATCATTTCCAGAATATATTCCTTTTAAAACATTATCATATATATTATTAATTCCCAAGTTTCTCTTTTTCCAATCAAAAATGCATCAAAACATATTTTCCAAATAAACCACCTTCTTTTATCAAAATTTACTTTATAAAAGATCTCTATACTTGTATAAATAACATTTTGGGGTTATAAATCATACTTTTTGCCACATTTTGCATTATTCCAATAATGTCTCAATATGCATCAATTTCATACAATCACTTCAATTCTAGCAATTCAACTAGCAATCGTAACAAGCATAGCAATTTGCATTTACCATAATCAATTTCATGCAATCAATTTCAATTTCGACCAAGTAAATCACATATCATCCATCATGCAAATTATATTCCTAAATTAGAAAGCATTTTAAGAAACACCCACCTAAAAATGAAGATTTGTTACCCAAATGAACCCCTAGAATTAGGAGTTCCAATTGCAACTCCTCGAAATCCGTGCACCAAAGCAAGCCTCCAAGCTCCACATTTCGGCAAGCATCCATCAATGAGCATCTCCATCTTCATTCGGCAATCATCAAGAACAACTCCCATCTTCTTTCATATACATATACTATGTGTGTACATATATATACATTAGTATATGTATATAGGCAAGTGGAATAGTGACTTAGGTGGAGAATGGGAATGGCTTTGCTGCCATTTGGTTGGTTTCGGCATGGGAAAGAGAGAAGGAGGAGAAGAGATGAGAGAATGAGAGATTTAGGGTGCACTTTTATAAGAAAGCTAATGGGTAGTTAGTATAACTACCTCCACATGAACACCACTAACTCCACTTCTATAATTCAAAACTTGCTTTCCCTCCTTCTTTTCAAAATCAAAACTCCAGAATTTCCCTCTTCTAAAACAGCCCGGCCCCAAAAAGTGTGCACATCGCACGTGTGCACGTGCACGTGCTTTGTGTACAAAACAATTTATTTGTTTAATCCTTTTAAAATAATTATTTATATATGTAATAAATATGTAAAAATAACTTTAAAATTATACTTTTCATGCACAATAATAATAGACACTCACAATTTCATGAAATCTATTTTGAAGGAAGAACGCGCTTATACACGTGCACCAAAACACGTGCGTCGCCCGTAAAATCTCAAAAATACAAAAAATGACTTTATGAACCAAAAAATGTTTATAATCAATTGGAATACAATAGAAGGTATATTTAATATACATATTTGATAATATACTCAAACGTACAGAAAACACGTGTATTGCACGTAAAAATTTATTTTAACTAAAGATAGTCAAAAATTGAATTTTCGTTTACAAAATAAATTCAAATATGTTTATAATGATAAATAATTGAAATCCATTGAAAACTTTGCACGTAACAGTAGAATACCCAAAATCGACACGTGCATCGATAATACGTAAAAAGCACGTAAAACTCAAAGATTGAAATTTTGCATTTGAGTTGCCTCACATGTGATTTTTAAGAATACAAGATTGTATAAATAATCAGAATTCAAAATACATATCAAAATGCGTTATGGATATAATCAATAACAGTACAAAATGCACGTGCGTAACACCCGAGGGCAAAATTGTCATTTAAATTTTGCGGGGTGTTACATTTATCGCCGGGGCTCGGTTGCCTCTCCATCCATTCGCGGTTGCTGTGTTAAGCTGGCTCGGGGTCAGCCCCATCCAACTTATGCCGAACGCATGGAGAGTAATAAACGGCTTCGTACTTCACTGCCAAGCCGCTGGGATTCAGCCGGAGCTGAACGTGCTTCGGACCATCTATCAGCTACATCAGGGGAACAGGTCGGCGTACCGGTACTATCTGACTCCGAGGCACGGTGGCAGGCTCGTCGTGTGCCCTGATTCCATCAAGTACTGGCGTGAGAAGTTCCTTCTGGTGCGTAGCGCGGAGGCCTGGCCCATCCCTGTTAGTTGGGTGGAAGGCGTGTCGAAGAAGGTGAAGGCGCCGCCGAGACTTCGGCCCAAAGAGGAGGATGCTGTACGGGTACTCCTGGGTCGGCCAAAGCTTGACTGGAGAGAGCTGACCGAGGACGTCCTGTTTAAGGGAGGGCTCGTTCATGCCGATCCCAGTACGCGGCTTCCTTTATCCATTGTCGTTGTTCTACTTTTTGCGCTTCATTTTTGATGACTTGTTCCGAACTAATCAACTTGTCTTATGGTGCAGAGTCGATGGACTATCAGACGGTGTTGGCGCTGAGGGCTGGCCTCGCCAACACGGCACTGAAGAAGAGGAAGAGAGTGGTCTCCAAGCTGCCGTCGGCTAAGGCCCCGAAGGTTACCGAGGTGGCAGAGGAGGTGGAGATCCTGGAGAGCCCGGCTCCTGAGGGCGGGGTTGCTTCGACGTCGACCAGGGTCGGCGAATTTCCCATCGCCGCGGCCCTCAATATGGCGACGCCGCTGCTGACGAGAGTGGCCGAGGAGCTCCTGACCGAGGCTCACAAAAGGATCCACGTCCCGGACTGGCAAGTTCGGAAGCATGACGGGTTCCTCGGCAATTCTTTGGCGAGCATGGAGTCCGTCAAGCACTTCGCCACGCCGAAGGATCGGGCGGCCATGGAGGCCGGACGGGAGGGAGACGGCGTTATCGAGATAGCGCGCTCGGCGGTGTCGGTGAGCGTTGGATCTATTCCCCCCTTTTTTATGCCGACCTTCTTAAGTTGAAATTTTCATGACTTCCTTGACTTCTAATTGCAGATCGTCGTCCATTTTGGGCACCTTACCGAGAGGCTGGCGGCCCAGGAGAAGGAGATGAGGAAGGAGTCCGACCAAGCTCGGAAGGAGAAGGCCCAGATTAGGAACGAGCTCGACAAGCTCGAGTTGAATTTCGAGGCGAAGTCGGCGAGGGTTGCCTACCTCGAGGACAGGGTCGCGACACTGGAGGGCCAACTCCTTCAGCAAAAGGAGGAGGCGGCCAGGCAGTTGGCGGAGGCGGCCGAGGCCAAAGCGGCGGCGGTGAAGCAGGCGGAGGATGCGACCTTGGAGAAGGCGCAAGGCTTCCTCGCTCAGAATATGGCCAAGGCCTTCGCCGATGCCCTCGCCCGGGTGACGGAGGCCTACCCCACCGTGGACTGCTCGGGTTGGAGGTTGTTCCCGGGGCACGTTGAAGGCTTCGAGCCCCGAATCGGAGGGAGAAGAGGAAGAAGAAGAGAGGGGCGACGACGAGCCTCTGGCCGATCCCCCCGTCGGAGTTCAGGGATCGGTGGTCACCCCATTGGCGACGGTGGCCCCTTCGGAAGTGTCGTCCCCGACCCCTTCTCGCCGCCCCGGGAAAGAGGTCGAGCCCTGACTCCGTTTGTTTTTTTTTTTGTTTTTGACGTGTAATGCCTAATAGCGGACTGGCCACCGCTACTTTTTTGAAATGAATGAAAAACACAACTTTTTGGGCTCGATTTCGTGTCTTTGTCTATTGACTGTTGAATGCTCGAGCATTTGCTCGAAAGAACCCCCGAGGTCTGGGACTTGGATGACATCTGAATTTTTGTTGCTTGTTTGCGTTTCTTTTCAGCTCGCGGTGGTAACTCGGGACGCCGAGCGCCCTCGCTCGGATGGTAAGGTTAGGACCGAGGTTGGCTTGAAGGCGACGAGGCTGTGCTTGGCGAAGTGCCGAGAGCGGCTTTTCGAGGTTGAGCTCGGATTGCGCCGAGCCGAGGAAGAGCGGAACTAGCTTCAGCTCATACTTGGTCAGCGAGATCTCGATATCCAGCGCCTGGAGGGCAGGATCGCCGAGATGACCACCTCAGGAGGGGAAGATCGTTCGCTGGTCGCCTTTACCAACGGGCTTCAGACCAAGTGCTTTCGCCATACTTTGTCAAAGGTGACGGCGGAGAGGGATGGCCTGCTCTCGGAGATCCATCATCTACGAACCGTGGAGACGGAGCTTCGGACTGAGGGGGAAGCGCTAGCCTCGACGGTGGCCAAGCTGACTACCGAGCGGGATGAGCTTACTGCCGAGGTCGATGTGTTGAAGAGGGCCACTGTGGATAGGGGCATCGAGGTTACCCACCTCCGGCGCCTCGTCGCGAGTCGCTCCGATGCCCGGAGTTCCGCAATGCCGCCTCGCTTCGAGGTCGACGTCGGAGACGGCTCGTTGCGAGGCCGGATCTCAGAACTAGAGGCGGAGGTAGCTCGGCTCAAACCATGTTCGGGGCCAACCAATGTCAGGAGCACTTCATGTACTCGTGCGGAGAGCGACCGTGGCATTACATTTTACGAGATGGCGACCCGTCCGCCCCTCGGCCATCCAAGCCCGGGGGATGCACAAAGTTCCGTGGCCATTTCGTCGAGCGGCGCATCCGTCGGTGTGGCTGCCAGAAGCAGTGCCGAGGACACGTCCCAACTTGCTGGCCTGGGATCGGGTTCCGGAGGCAAACGTCGCCGACCTCAAGTGTCCTTGAAGAGGAGCATCCTTGCGCCTCGGAGGCGTTGATGGCTCCGTGTACGGTGTCTTGTAATTTTCGCTTTTCAGCATCTTGTAATCTTTTAGCTCCTTGTAATCTTGATGTATGTAAGGATTGCTTTTAATAAAATTGGAGTCGATTTAATCGTCGTCGTATTGTAGTTGTCCAATTTTTGCTCTAGTTGTGGAGTTGCGGAACCGAGGTTTGAGACTTGACGTTTTTTTTTTTTTTTGGTAGAGCTCCGGTGCCAAACGTGAGCCCATAATACGGCCGGTGTCAAGAACGTTCGGCAGCTAGCGCCGAGGCTTAAGACTCGTTGACTTTTTGGTGGTCTTGACTGCCGAACTCAAGCCCGTAATACGGTCGGTGGTAAGAACGCTCGGCGCGGGTGCCGAACTCACGCCAGTAATACGGTCGGAGTCAAGAACGTTCGACAGCTAGTGCCGAGGCTTAAGACTTGTTGACTTTTTGGTGGTCTTGACTGCCGAACTCAAGCCCGTAAGACGGTCGGTGGCAAGAGCGCTCGGAGCGGGTGCCGAACTCACGTCCGTAATACGGTCGGTGTCAAGAATGCTCGGCAGCTGGTGCCGAGGCTTGAGACTTGTTGATTTCTTGATTGATCTTGACTGCCGAACTCAAGCCCGTAATACGGTCGGTGTCAAGAATGCTCGGCAGCTGGTGCCGAGGCTTGAGACTTGTTGATTTCTTGATTGATCTTGACTGCCGAACTTAAGCCCGTAATACGGTCGGTGTCAAGAATGCTCGGCAGCTGGTGCCGAGGCTTGAGACTTGTTGATTTCTTGATTGATCTTGACTGCCGAACTCAAGCCCGTAATACGGTCGGTGGCAAGAGCAATCAGCAGCTAAGTGTTGGAGTCCGAATCATCGCTAATTCAAGGGGTGTGGGAGCAATTCCGAATGGCGACCAACTTCTAGCTCGCTTAAGAGCGAGCTTGTGAAGTCGGATCGAACCAAGTGTTGGACTCCGAACCATCGGTGAGTTTGTTCAACGGCTGTGGGAGCAATTCCGAATGGCGACCAACTTCTAGCTTGCTTAAGAGCGAGCTTACGAAGTCGGATCGAACCAAGTGTTGGACTCCGAACCATCGGTGAGTTTGTTTCAACGGCTGTGGGAGCAATTCCGAATGGCGACCAACTTCTAGCTTGCTTAAGAGCGAGCTTGCGAAGTCGGATCGAACCAAGTGTTGGACTCCGAACCATCGGTGAGTTTGTTCAACGGCTGTGGGAGCAATTCCGAATGGCGACCAACTTCTAGCTCGCTTAAGAGCGAGCTTGCGAAGTCGGATCGAACCAAGTGTTGGACTCCGAACCATCGGTGAGTTTGTTCAACGGCTGTGGGAGCAATTCCGAATGGCGACCAACTTCTAGCTCGCTTAAGAGCGAGCTTGCGAAGTCGGATCGAACCAAGTGTTGGACTCCGAACCATCGGTGAGTTTGTTCAACGGCTGTGGGAGCAGTTCCGAACGACGGTCTACCCCTGGTCCGTCCGGCGACGAGCCGAGGAGGTGAGGTCGAGCCGAACGTGGACTCCGAACCATTGGTTGAAATCACAATTAAAAAGCAGATGAGAAGAGCGGAAAGAAGCATGCGAATTCACAAATACGAAAGAGCTTTCTTTATTAATAATCGACGGCGAACCGTTTTACATAGTACAATTTATGAAAATAGGTTACAAGTCGGAGGACTGGAATGGCTCGATATCCTATGATACTTAGAGTGGCGCCGGAGCGCTTTCTTGGTATTTTAGGATGTGGTCGGCATTCCAAGGTCCTCAGAAGCTCTCTGCCCTCTAGGTCCTCAAGGCGATATGTTCCGGGCCGAACTACCCTCGTGATCCTGTACGGCCCTTCCCAGTTCGGAGCCAGCTTGCTCTTCTGACTGGGGAAGGATATGGCTAGCTTTCTCAAGACCAAATCTCCTTGCTTAAGGTTGGCGGGTCGGACCTTTTTGTTGTACGCCAGTTCAACCCTCCTTCGGTAACTCTGCTGCCGAATCGTCGCTCTTTCCCTCAGTTCATCTATCAGGTCCAAGTCTGCTCTGAGGTCTCTAGCATTCTGTGCTTCGTCATAGGCTATGAGCCGAGGGGAAGGTATTCTGACCTCGAGAGGTATCACGGCTTCGGACCCATAGGTGAGGTTGAAAGGGGACTCGCCTGTGGGGGTCCGCTTGCTTGTGCGGTGGTTCCATAGGAAGTTGAGGAGTTGGTCGACCCATAAGCCCTTGGAACTTTTGTCCAGCCTTTTCTTGATGCCTGCGAGGATCTGCCGATTTGCATTTTCTACTTGTCCGTTCGACTGAGGGTGGGAGACGGACGAGAAGCGCTGCTGGATGGTGAGGTCGTCGCATAGAGCTCGGAATGCTGCGCCAGTGAACTGAGTCCCGTTGTCCGTCATGAGGACACGGGGGACACCGAACCTACAGATGATGCTCTTCCAGAAGAACTGTACTACCTTGTTCTCGGTTATAGTGGCGAGGGGCTCGGCCTCGACCCACTTAGAGAAGTAGTCAATGGCTACGACCAAGAACTTGAACTGACCCAGAGCCGGAGGGAAAGGGCCCAGTAAATCCATCCCCCACATTGCAAATGGGATGGGACTTGATAGGGAGGCAAGATTGGCCTAAGGAAGGCGACGGATGCTGGAGTGTCTCTGACAAGAGTTGCATTGCCGAACGTGCCGCTCGGCGTCTTGAAGGAGGGTCAGCCAGAAGTACCCATAGTTCAAAGCTTTTCGGGCCAAGGACCTAAATCCTGAGTGTGCCCCTCCGATGCCTTCGTAGAGCTCTTGTAGGGCATATTCGGCCTGGTCCGGAGAGAGGCACCTTAGGTACAGTCGGCCGACTATTTGAGAGAAAGAGCATTTGTATAGGATGCCCTCGATCAAGACATACCGCTCGGCCCGGGTTCTGACTCGGCGAGCCTCTTTGGGGTCTTCGGGCAGGAGCCCGTCCCTTAGGAATTCCACTAAAGGCTTCATCCAATTATCTTGTAACATTACCGGCAACAATTCCGCCGAGCCAGGTGTCTCGTCTTCGATGCTCGGCTTAGAGAGGACTTCGATCAGTACGGTCTGTTCGAGACCTTGAAGTGAGGACGAGGCCAATTTGGAGAGGGCATCGGCCTGTGAGTTCTCTTCCCGAGGGACCCGCTGGATGAGCGCCTCCTCGAACCGGACCATGAGGTCCCGAACCCTAGCAAGGTACTTTGCCATCCGCTCGTCTCGAGCCTCGTACTCGCCCAAGACTTGGTTCACGACGAGCTGGGAATCGCTGTGGATTCGGAGGCGCTGCGCCCCAGCACTTCGTGCAAGTCCGAGACCAGCGATGAGTGCTTCGTACTCCGCCTCGTTGTTCGAGGCCTTGAAATTCATACGGATCGCGTACTGGAGGACGAAGTTGTCAGGGCCGTTCAGAATGATGCCAGCGCCGCTTCCTTCATTACAAGAGGATCCGTCCACGAAGACTGTCCAAATGGGGGGGGCCATTCGGAATGTGTTCGACCTCAGGGATAGTGGACTCCACGATGAAGTCGGCGAGCGCCTGTGCCTTAATTGCTGTCCGAGGCTGGTAAGTGATGTCATGCTGGCTCAGCTCTATGGACCACTTCATCAGCCGGCCCGAGGTCTCAGGCTTGTAGAGGATCTGCTTTAGGGGTTGGTCGGTGAGGACGACGATCGAGTGGGACTGAAAGTATGGCCGAAGCTTCCTCACCGCTGTGACTAGGGCGTAGGCCATCTTCTCTATCTTCGGATAGCGGAGCTCGGCATCCCGAAGCACCTTGCTCACGTAGTAGATGGGCCTTTGGGCCCGGTCCTCCTCTCTCACCAAGACAGCGCTTAGGGTCTGCTCGGAAGCAGCTAAGTAGATGAAGAGAGTCTCGCCCGGGACCGGTTTGCTGAGCAGAGGGGGGTTCACCAAGTATGCCTTCAGCTGGTCGAACGATTCCTGTTGTGGTTGGCCCCATTCAAAACCCTTAGCCCCCCTGAGTGCTTTGAAGAAGGGGAGGCACTTTTCCCCCGACTTCGAGAGGAACCGACCGATAGCAGCGAGCCGACCAGTGAGCTTCTGCACCTCCTTGATGTTCCGAGGCGGGGCCATGTCCAGTATGGCCTTAATCTTCTTGGGATTAGCTTCGATTGCATCGTTGGCTTACCATGAAGCCGAGGAACTTTCCCGAAGAGACCCCGAACGCACACTTGTTCGGGTTCAGTCGCATGCTGTGCCTTCTCAACACGCCGAAGGCCTCCTGGAGGTCGGCCACGTGATCAGTGCCTCGGACGCTTTTGACGAGCATGTCGTCAACGTACACCTCCATGTTCCGGCCTATCTGGCTCTGGAAGACCTTGTTGACGAGGCGCTGGTAGGTGGCGCCTGCGTTCTTTAAGCCGAACGGCATGACCCGGTAGCAGTAGAGGCCTTGGTCGGTGACGAAGGAGGTCTTCGGAATGTCTGGAGGGAACATTCGGATTTGATTGTACCCCGAGAAGGCGTCCATGAAGCTGAGGAGCTCATGGCCCGAGGTGGCGTCAATAAGGGTGTCGATGTTCGGGAGAGGGAATGGGTCCTTCGGACACGCCTTGTTCAGGTCGGTGAAGTCAATGCATATCCTCCACGAGCCATTAGACTTCTTGACCATTACAACATTCGACAGCCACTCGGGGTAATTTACCTCTTGTATGAACTTGGCCTTCAGCAGTTTGTCCACCTCTTCCTTGATGGCCTGCTGTCGCTCAGGAGCGAACTTCCGCCTTTTCTGCTGGACCAGGTTTGCACCCCGGTTCGACACTTAGGCGATGGACGAGCAGCTCCTCGAAAATGCCGGGCATGTCCGCGGCCGACCATGCAAACAAGTCATGTTTATCTCAGATGCATTTAATCAGGTCCGAGCACAGTGCGGTTGGCAAGGATTTGGTGATGAGGAACTTCCGGCTCGGATCCTCGTCCGAGAAGAGCACTTCTTCTAACTCGTCCGCCGGCTCGGACGTTGGCCGAGCTTTCGGCTCGGAGATTTCTAGTGTCTCTAGCGAGAGCACTGGTCCCCCGGTGGAAGTCATGTAGCACTTCCGGGCTGTTTCTTGGCTTCCCCTGACTTCCCCTACTCCCGACCGAGTGGGGAACTTCATCTTCAAATGGTACGCCGAGGGGACAGCTTCCAAGGCGGCTAGGCCGGGTCGGCCTAGAATGACATTATACGCTGCCGGGACGTCGACGACCATGAAGTCCATCGGCTCGGTCCGGGTAGTAGGGGTGCTTCCCGCGGTAACGTCTAGGGTTATCACCCCTTCGATGGTTACCGGGACCCCCGTGAACCCATGGAGTGTGTAACCGGCCGGCTTGAGACGGTCTCGGGACAGCTGAAGGCCTCGGAAGGCCGAGAGGAAGAGAATATTGACCGAACTCCCATTGTCTACTAAAATCCTCTGCACCTTGAAGTTGGCCATGTGGAGGTCGATGACGAGGGCATCACAGTGTGGGGTTCGGACCCCTTCGAGGTCTGCGTCGGAGAAAGACACAGGGACGCCGAGACCTTTGGGGGGAGGAGCACTGTGAACCGAGTTGACCTCTCGGACGAAGGCCTTCCGAGAGGAATTAGAGGAGCCCCCCATGGGGCCTCCGTGGATTAGGTGCAGGATCCTTTCCTCCTCGAACTCGGGTGTCTCTTCGCGTCGCTCGGAACGCTTGTTAGCCCCCCGAGGCGGAGGAGAATTGCGGTCCGCCCGATCGTTAGCCTTCACGAATTTGGCCAACTGCCCCCTCCGGATGAGGGCTTCAATCTCATCTCTCAAAGCCCGGCAGTCGTTCGTGTCGTGGCCGTGGTCTCGGTGGTAACGACACCACTTATCTTTGTTCCTCCTCTTCGCTGGGGTGTGCATCCTCGGAGCTGGAGGGATGACCCCCTCCTTCTCCACTTCCATCAGGATAGTAGAGACATTAGTGGTGAGGGGAGTGAACTTCTCGAACCTGGGGGGAGGGCGGCGCTGACCGCCATTGTCCTTCTGAGCTTTCTTGGACCCTTCTTCCCCCGTCGCCTTCCTCTTCGACCCTGAGGAGGGCCCCCCGAAGCTCGGAAGAGCTTCAGCCTCCTCTGCCCGGATGTACTTCTCGCACCTCAGGAGTAGGTCGGCGAAGTCATGCGGGGGCTTCTTGGCTAGGGACGATCGGAGGTTGGCGTTGAGGACGTTCGACTGGAACGCCACGGTCGCCACGGACTGCTCTAAGGAGGCGATAGACCTGACCTCTGCGGTGAATCTCTTCACATAGTCCCGCAGCTTCTCTTCCCTTTCCTGCCGCAGGTTCAGCAGGGAGAGACTTGTCTTCTCGGCTCGCCTGCTACTCACGAAGTGGGTTATGAACAGCGTCTCAAACTGCTCGAATGAGAAGATGGATGAGGGGGCGAGCCTGGAATACCATTCCCGAGCCGACCCCCTGAGGGTGGCTGGGAAGGTCCTACATAGCACAGCGTCGGAAGCTTGATGGATCAGCATCAGGGTCTTGAAGTTTTCGACGTGATCGACTGGGTCGGATTCCCCTGAGTACATTTCAAACTGCGGAGGTTTGAAATCCCTCGGTATGTGGGCCTCCATAATCGACCGAGAGAAAGAGGGTCGGCTGGGATGGACGGTTCCAGTTCGGGACTCCTCCACTCTGTCCATGCGGCCAATACGCCTTTCCACCTCATGGAGACGGCGGATAAGGGCATCGTCCCTCCGCTGGTAATCATATGACCCCCCGGACTCCTCTTCATAGGAAGGGGAGCGCGGACTGCGGCACCGGTAGTCCTGTGATCGGCGAGGACTGCATTGCTGCTGCTGGCGGCTGGGAGTCGGGGAAGGACTTCGGGTTCGGTGACGAGGACTGGGGTCCCTCGGGGCCGTTGGAGCCCTCTGAGCATTTTGGACGTTCTGCCGAAGGTTGAGAGCCTGCAGAACGGTGTCTTGAAATTGCAGGAACTCGGCACGAGTGATCGGTGCGTCATTGTTCCTCCGAGGGTGCCGATCCGCGGGGGAATGCGGTCTCCTCCTCCTGCGTTCGGGAGACATTGCCCGGCCCCTGCGGTCCGGGAGACCTCCTACCGTCTCGGCGACGAGGGGACCGCTCACCCTGACGCTGGCGAGAGGCTCCCTCTCGGGCCCGCCTCTCGTCAAGGTGGGTGCGGAGGTCGTCGTCCTTCTGGCGGTTCAGGAGCGTGTTGCGGAGGTCGTGATGATGAGAAGCCATCGAGTCCGAGGACCCATTATGGACCGAAACATGGTCCTGATGGAGGGGCTGCTTCTGCTTCCGGCCGTTATGACCGGAAGGGCCATTGTTGGGTTGCTGCTTGGGATGAGGAGGTGGGACCAGCTGGGCCGGAGGAGGAAGATCGGACTTTGGAATAGGGTTGACAGGGGCTTCCTCCGTAGGGTCGGCGGGATTGGCCACACGGTTCGACCCTCTAGATCTGACCTTCTTCGGAGGCATGGCTGCAGAGGACGACGGAGAAGGGGCTGAGGCTGTTCGTGTGGTCTTTCCCACAGACGGCGCCAATCTGTTACCGCTGATTTCGGTGTGGGGGTAAACAGATAGAATTTGTGAGTCCGAGAGAAACCTGAACAGTTGACTCAGCCTTCTTGCTCCTGCCGCGACCTGCAAGGAAGTGCGAAACACCGGGGTTGATTCCGGCGACGCACCCTCCGACGCTCTTGTCAGTAATCAGAAGAGATTAAGAAAGAGCTTAAAGTGGTGAAAGAGTGATTAACCTGTGACCATTGTAGGTTGGAGGTATTTATAGCCGCCATTGGAGTGAAGTTAGGGGCCTGATTTCCTGTCCAACTGTTAGGAGTAAAATCCTCCCGTTAGGAGTAAAATCCTCCCGGTTAGTTTAGGAAACTAACCCCTAATCCCCAGGTGAGAGGGTACTGTCAATCAAGCCCTTTGATTTGGTCAAATCAGTGAACTTGATTCCCTCTTGTTGGGCCGGGTTTGTATCGGGTCGGAACCCGTACCCGGCTAAGGCGGATCCGTTCGCGGGTTAAGGGTTCTTCACAGAGGAGACCCAGTACCCGCTTTGGACCCGTTTGCACGTGGAGTTACCATTTTACCCCCGGGCGTCAAGATTCGTGCCTGATTTAGGGCGGTCCTGATTGAACCCCGATTTTAGCCACATCACCCCCAAAACTAAAAAACTCATTACTTTATTACTATCTCTCTCTTCTCTCTTCACTTTTTCATATTTTTCTCTTTCTCTCTCTCTCCCTCTTTCTCCCATTCTTTCTTTATTTACTTAAAATTTTAGATTTTAAGATTTCTGTTTTGTAAAATTTTCAGAATTTTTATGTTTTTTTTATTGCACATGTTATATTGAAAATAGCAAATATCTCTTCAACAGTTAAATTTCATCATTCTCCATCCTTAAAGTTCTAAGAAGTTGGATTTTCAACATATACTAATAGAAACATGGACTTTTATTTACAACTAATTATTGTCATACTATTCAAACTTGAACTACATAATTATTGTTTTACTGTTTATAGGGCTTTTCGTGTGTTATATCGTTTCGAAGACGTGCCGTAGGCACGTGCCCACGAGCAAATCTAGTAATAAAAAATGATAATAATAACAATAATAATAATAATATATGTATATCAAAATGCAAATTCGAGTTTAACAGATTTATTAAAAATAATCAAAACAATATATAATACAAATACGATTAAACAGAAATATAAATTAAAGTTAAAATATACAATTATTTGAAATAAATAAAATTTCTGATTAGAAAATATTTTAATAGAGAACGAATTTCACACACACAAAAAAAAAGAATTTATAAATCAGCAAAATACAGAGAATCTTTAGAAAATATGTATTTATGGAAACAGGGGTTACAAATCCTACCCACCTTATAACAAAATTTCGTCATCGAAATTTTCTTAGGCGGTACATTAGACAGGGCAAGGGAAAATTCGGGGATAACAAAACAAGGAATTAGGGGGAATGAACGAAGTGGTGGCAACACCCGAATAAGAAGGAAGAGGTGGGAAACAATGATGTCAAATGGAATGCATGAAGAAAATAAAATAAAATAATAATAAACAGTATTAAAAGGAAGAAAACAACTCAAGATAACAAAGCAAGAAGATGAAGAAATAGATAGAGCTGGAGTCAAAGAAAGGATGGACAAGGAAGAGTTGAACCAAGTAATGAGTCAATGGATGAGGACGAATGCAAGGAATATAGGAAAGCAAACAATGCAGGGAAGAAGAAACAAGAGAATTCTGTGACCTGTGGGTTATGGGCCCACTACGCTTTCGCTGCGCTACTCCGATGGTGATGTCCCAAGTAGCATACATGTCGTTGTACGTTGTAGGCCACATGACACCAAACGACGAACCGAGCAGGAAGACAAAAATGAGACAACAGGATCAAGGAGAGTATGGGCTCAAAATAGATATAAATGAAAAATAAATAATGCAAAATGAATATAAAGTTTGGCTTCAATTTAAATAATTAAAAAATATGCTATAGATCAAACTAATGGGCTTTAACAAAAATAATAATAACAACAAATATTAATAATAAAAATAATAATACCAATAATAATAGAATAGTAGTAACAATAATAAAATAATAATAACAATAATATTAAAAATAATTGTAACGCCCCGAGCCCGGCTCAGCTGCGCACGCGGCTACACGTGCGCACACGCGAAAGAACGGACGCAAAACTCTAACCACGCCCACCACAGGCTGCCTCAAAAGGGTGGTTAACCATTTGGTAACCCTTCTTCATTGGCATCCTAATATATCTCACACTTTCTCCCCTCACATTTCCGATATGGGATTAATAATCCCTAGGTCAACCCGGGTCAAAGCACACAACAACCAGCACATGCATGCATTCTTCCATTCATTTTTAATTCTTCCTATAAGCCCATAGGAAATCTTATAGGCCTATCATGCCATCCCATCCCATAGAATATCTATAGGCCACAATCATCCATTCCTTCTTTCTTTCCTTTCTTTCTCCACGTCACACCATCCACCACCTTTCTATTCTTTATTTCTAATTATATATACTACTATATATATATACATACTATATATACCATACTAGTATATATACTAATTCTAGAAATACGGGGCCTTACATTCACCCCTCCTTAAGAATTCAGCGTCCTCGCTGAGCCCGGACTTACAACATGATTCAGGATCCCTTTCTAGCCGATGTGGAGAGGATTACCCTGATTCTGCTAGTTGTACAGTCCCCTACCCGGGCGACCTGTCCCAACCTAGCTCCTTCTCAGGCGTACATCTTGCACACACTCGGTGTCGAAAGTCGGCTCTGATACCATTTGTAACGCCCCGAGCCCGGCTCAGCTGCGCACGCGGCTACACGTGCGCACACGCGAAAGAACGGATGCAAAACTCTAACCACGCCCACCACAGGCTGCCTCAAAAGGGTGGTTAACCATTTGGTAACCCTTCTTCATTGGCATCCTAATATATCTCACACTTTCTCCCCTCACATTTCCGATATGGGATTAATAATCCCTAGGTCAACCCGGGTCAAAGCACACAACAACCAGCACATGCATGCATTCTTCCATTCATTTTTAATTCTTCCTATAAGCCCATAGGAAATCTTATAGGCCTATCATGCCATCCCATCCCATAGAATATCTATAGGCCACAATCATCCATTCCTTCTTTCTTTCCTTTCTTTCTCCACGTCACACCATCCACCACCTTTCTATTCTTTATTTCTAATTATATATACTACTATATATATATACATACTATATATACCATACTAGTATATATACTAGAAATACGGGGCCTTACAATAATAATAACAATAATAATAACAGTAATAAAAATCATCATAATCATACTGGTAATAATAATAATAATAAATTAAAAATGTTGGCAATACCGATAATAATGATAATACATACATGACAGAATATGATTCAACACATTCATGAAAATAATGCAAAATTAATAATAATAATAATAATAACAATAATAATAACAATAATAATAACAATAACAAAATATATTAACAATACTGGTAAGACTAATATTGCAAGACAGAATATAATTTGGGTTCAACACATTTTTTTTGTATGAAGTTAATTCAATATTAACAACAATAATAAAATAATGAAAACAACAATAATAATAGCAATGGTAATATCAATAATAATAATGATACCAATAATAATAACGAAAACCATAGCAATAATAATAACAGTATAAAACAAATAAGAATTTGGCTTATCAACCCTTTAAATAAATCAAACAGGAATATATATAGTCGCTCAATTATAAATGGAAAGTAAAGTCAAAATACATCATTAATCCCCAATCGTTAAAAAAAATAGAGAGACTATTCATATAAAATAAGAAGTCAAAAGTGAAGAGATAAAACCCAAATATAAAAAGGTTGATAACCATACAAACAACAAAGGAATACAAACCTTAAAGGTGATAAAAAAAAATTTGGGAAAATAACCAATCAAGGTACATAGAAATACGAACAAATTTAGCTAAGTAAATAAAATAATAATAACAATGAATGTAAAAGACATATAATAATTATTGAATGTTGACATTATAATCAATACTCGAAAAACACATTAAAGGGTAACGAGCAAAATAGACCAAAATATATATATGCAAGAAGACTTAAAATGAGTTCATTAAATATTACAAAAGTAAGCGTCGAATCATTAATTAGGACGTAGAAACGAAAGTAAGTAAGAAATCTAAAATGTTAAAGAATTGGAAAATGGTGGCAATAAATAGTAATTCACAAAAGAATGAAAACTTAGACCATAGTTGATGTACTCAATCTTAACATAAATGAAAAAAAAAAATTGTAAACACAAAATAGAGTAAAATCAACTATACTAGTTCAAATTGTATGGAAACATAAGGTGTAATTGTATAAACAAAATGTCATAAGAAAAATATTTCTTTACCATTAGTTTCATTATATACGTATAAAGTCTTGAAATATCAATTAGCAATAAGTAGAAAATCTTGCCTCCTAAACATCAAGTAGCATGTTTGTCTTCACGACATCAGGTTGCAGGTTGTCGTTTGGATATTCGATTGCACATTTTGCCTCCCCGACATCCAGTTGCAATTTGTCTCCATTAACATCGAGTTGCATATTTGCCATCTCAACATTAGGTTGCACCAAAATGGTGAAATGGAAGATGTAACCTTCCATATGCACAGGGATATAGGACATTTAATTTAAGTATGATGTTATGTTTTGAAATTCATGATATGAAAATAGTAGAAAAGTAAGAAATGGAGTTGAAAGTCACATAATGGAATATCAAAATAAATGTATAGATTATAAATATCAAACACAATAGTACAAAATAGTAGTAGTGAAAATAATTTATAACAGTAGAGAGAAAAACGGAATGAAATACATGCATAAGCACAATACAAATGTGAATGAGAAAATAAATATGCAGTGTACAAAATTTACACAATAAATATATCATAAAAATATAGTAACGTAGGAATAGCCAAGCCTTTAACATGTCGTTAAAGATCCACCGATACCGATCGACGAACTAAGCGGGAAGAAAAGAATGGATAGCACCGGAATCAAAAGAACATGGGTACGGAAAGAATAAATTTATACCCAATATGAAATCAACAAATCAGGACGACTATAAGAGATGGAAGGAAACAATGAATCAAAGAATTGAATATGAAGTGATCAAAATGAATGGGATAAGACTAGTGTCCAGATCGAGTTGATTATCAAATTGTTCATGTGATTGCATGGCCTGTTTGATATTGAGTTAATCCTGACTGAGTCAAACTTGTCGAATGTATTAGTCAAACTAACACATTAGCCAAACCTGAGCTCTGATACCACTAAAAATATTGTCACGCTCCGCTTCCCAAAAATACAGAATATGAGCGCGTGATGAAATCTAGCGAATGATTTTCATCATTTATAAGCTATAGGATCGCTCAGCGTCATAACAAGAAATATAACAAGATATACACAACCACGCATGCATAAATAGTTTATTAATCAATAGAAACAATTGAAACAAAATAATAATATCCTAAATAGTTTTGAAATCTGGATCAAAAATAAAACTCGGGACTATAAGCCTGTTACAAGATTTTAGTAGCAAAAGAAATAAGTAACTCAAAAACAAAATATTTAAAGCAAGTCTTTTCTCCAAGCGAAGCCTAGGACGTCTGCTCACCAATTTCAGCAGGCGATTCGTCTCCAAAGTCTGTATATATAAATATAAAAAGAAAAAAAATAGAGAAAACAAGACAAACGCCATTAGTGCAAGTTAGGACCGCAAATAGTACAAGCAAGGGTATGAAAATAAGTGCAAGAAATATGGAACAAGAGTTGGAATCAAGAATGTATAACATAATGTAATAGTGATGCAACAAGTAGGGAGATTCAAGAAACTAGCTAGCAAGAAATACAACTCAAGTGACAAGATTAGGTAACAAGTATTAGTAGTAGAACAAGTGGCTAGTGAACATGTAATAGTATCATGCATCAAGTAACAAGTATCACGTACAAGTGTCAAGTAACAAGTCTCAAGTAACGAGCATCAAGTAGGGTATCAAGTATGTACAAGTGACAAGTTAATCTTAAGTCAAATGTTTAATTTTATCTAGGTAGCACTTCATGCATCCATACTTTTACTACATGGTTGTTACATACAATCAGTTACGTTTAGGCCTAGTGGTGGAGTTTATAGGGCGGTGTACTCAGATATCAAGTATCAAGTAAGTCATGCTCATGAATCGAGTAATCATATAATTAGTTCATGTGTCAAGTCATAACAAGACAAGTCATGAATCAAATATATACTAGTTCATGAATCAAATAATATACTAGTTCATGAATCGAATAATAATATACTAGTTCATGAATCGAATAATAATATAACTTGTTCATGAAGCATGTATCAAGTGGGAAATACGGGCCCCCTTCCGAGTATACTTACCTATATTGTCCACTATTGTGGTCTTTCCTTTAAACCTGGGCTTATTGTTTATTATTATCATCAAATAAGCATGAAAGTGTGTGAAACAAGTTAAGTAAACATGATCAAGAACATGGAACAAGTTTAAGATAATTATAAAGCATATTCGAGGGTCAACACAAATTAAGACTATCAAAAACTACGAGAATTGTAGTTCTGGACAGCATGACATTGCTGCACCAAAACTGTGATTTTCGTTGCTACAAGAGAGCAAATGTAGATCCGTCAGAAGGCCTAGACACTAGAATCCTGTCCGGTTCCAACGCATATAATTAAGACACATAAAAGTTGTAGCAATTGATGTCAAAACAGTAAACTATACAGCATTTGTGATCAGCCAGAATTTATAAAACTGAGTTTATACATGTGAAATAGGTTTGAAACTTCATTAATTAATTCTAAGAAAATTAGGAAATGTTCTCTAGGGTGTCCAGTATCAGCATGCAAAATTTCAAGTTATTTACTCACTGGTAGCATAGTTAAAATAATTGTAAACCAAAGTGGTGCAGTAGTTTTTATGAATCTGCGATTATAGACACAACAATAGTAAAATTGCGATATATCTCAAACCGTAACACGAAATTCAAAAATTCTGGATGCTATTGGCAACTCGACACTTGGAGCTACATTTCATATTCAGGACTCAAGTTCATATTCTAGTGTTATCAGGGTCAAATTAGCAAGCCAAGACGGAACATAAACCAAACAAGACACTTTTTGCATGAAATGTATCAAAATTATACTAGTGTGAATGAGTGTATCAACGAAGGGTTGTGACTCTTAGATCATGTATAGATAAGGTAAAATATGAGATCATCAACGATAAACAAAAAGGAGTCACATTTACAATCTACTTGTAGTATTTTCAAGGAAAAGCTTGTACTAGAAAACAAAATGTACAAGAAGATACTTGCCGTGGGGTGTAGACGATGAATCCGACGGAGGAATAACGGGAATGGATCCCGGGCAGTGAGCACGATCGGCACGGATTTTGATGAGATGATCAAGATCATGACGATCAACGGTTGAGATTCGATCTGATCAAGATGATCACGATCGGATCAGACGGCTGAGATCTGTTGGCGATGGTGATGATCAGATCCGGCTGATGCTGATGATAATGGAGATGTTGATGGCTCGGATATTGATCAGATCTGAGGGCCCAAATTGAGCGATCAAGATCAAATGATGGTCCAAATCACTAGGAGATCAGATGGCCCAGATCAGATCTGATGGTGATGATCTTGATGATCAAATCAAATGGCCAGAATTCAATACAACCATTTTTCTCCTTCCTTTTTCTTCTTCATAGGGACAGAGAGAGGGAGAGTTGGCGGGAGAGGGGACAGTGACCACGGCGGCGGAAGGCTGGGGGTCGTCGGAGCTGCGGGGGTGCACGGGGCTGCAGGGGGTCTTGGGATGGGTTCTCGACGGTGAGTAGGAGATTGAAGACGATGGACTTCGACAGCGGTGGGAGACCATTGCAGATCGAGGACGATGATCGGAAGTTGCTGACTAGAGGTGCGCAGTCAGTCAGCACAGTCGAGAGGAGGCCAGGGCGAGGAGGAGCTCGATAGAGTTATGGCGGCGCTACTCTGTTATTGGGGACAAACAGAGCGATGGCAGGGGAAAGCTTTGGGGATTCGGCAATGGCGAGACGACGAGGGGTGAGGTAGGGGATGACGACAAGGACGGGGCACAGGCAATGGGGTAGTGGGTTCGACAATGGAGAGCGATGGGTTCGATAGCTTAACAATGTCGAGGATGAAGAAGACGATGGGTGCAGGGAAGAGATGGTGGTCGGGAGTCGATGACGAGGACGATGGTGAGATGAGGAGGCGACGGAGGTGGAGGTTGCAGTCGGCGCAGGGCTGAGGGAGAGTGCAAGAGAACGAGGCAGGAGGCGTAGGGGATGAGAGGTAGGAGATGGGGTTTGTACAGTAGAGGGGGCGGCGGTCTCAACAGTAAGGGTTAGGGTTATGGGGGCTAAGGTTAGGGTATAGGGTTTATATAGTAGGGTTATGGGTATTGGGTTAATGGATGCGGGTTTGAATCCAACAAAAGATAGGCTATAGGGTTTTGGGGTTTATTAAAAGATCCAATTAGAAACAATTAGAATTATAGGGTTTATAAAACATACATACATATATACATGTACGTTAAATCAAATAATGATTACGTATAAAATAGAGTGTGCTCGACTTAAAATAAAATAATATTAATATTAATATTAACAATAAAAATGATGATACTGCAAAATAATAATACTGGTAATTATAATAATAGTAAAAATATTAATAATAATACTGATAACAGTTGATATGGCTGAAAATAGGAGTAAATCGGAACCGTCTAAATCAGGCACGAATCTTAAAGCTTGGGGGTAAAATGGTAATTTCACCTATAAACGGGTCTGAGATGGGTACTGGGTCTTTTCTACAAAGGCCCAATAACCCACGAACGGATCCGCCTTAACTGGGTGCGGGTCCCAACCCACAAGAAACCCAGTCCAGCTGGATAGAATTAGGGTTTCTGATTGTATTAAATCAACGGCCCTAATTCACTCTATCCTTTCATGGGGAATTAGGGATTTCATTCCTAAACTGATCCCAAAGGCGGCTATAAATACCCTCCATCCACCACCATTAAGAGGTAATCAATCTTTTCCCAGTTTACGCTCTTTCATAATCTTTTCTGGTTATTGACTTGAGCGTCGGAGGGTGCGTCGCCGGGATCAACCCCGGTGTCTCGCACTTTTTGCAGGTGAACGGCGGGAGTCTACGGTCAAACTCCGGTGGAAAGGTTCCAGGTTTGCTATTTGGTATTCCTAAGAATCCACAAATTCTATCTGTTTGCCCCCACATCAAATTTAGTGGTAACAGATTGGCACCGTCTGTGGGAAGCCACGAATAGCACTCCTTCCTCTTCCCTTGGTTAAGATCATCTCCAGCCATGCCTCTAAGGAAACTTAGATCCAGAGGGTCCAATCGTGGACCTAATCCTCCTCAACAGCAGGAGATCCCCCTCCAAACAGTCTAGCCGCAGGGCCTCCCTCCTCAGTCTGACCAAGCCCCGCTCCAGGACCAACCTCCTCTTCAGAATCTTCAGTTCCTCAAAATGCCAGTGCGGGGGGCTCCCGTCCCAATCCTCAGAAACAACCTCTCCAACATGACCACGTCTCCGTGCACAACCACTCTACCGACTCCATGGCATTTCACAATCCCCGGGCCTCCGATGACCTCCGCAACACCCTCAACAATCGGCACAAAGAAGAGGATCTTAGCCGCCGTTTGGATGAAAGGCGGACCCTGAGAGGGAGCCTCCCGCCAACAACGTCTAAATGAGCGATCTCCTCATCGCCGGGAACATAAGAGGTCCCCTCCTCACCGAAAATGGAGAGAGTCCCCCGAGCACCTTAGAAGAAGGCCTCGTTCCCTTACTGGTCGGCAACCCCCGAGGGATGATAATGCTCCTATCACCCGTGCCGAATTCCAGCAATTCCAAGCAACCATCTTGCAAGCCCTCAATCTCTGACCCAACAACAACAACGCTCAGAGGGTCCCCACTCCTCCTCCAGTCCAAAGTCCTCGCCATCGGTCCCTAACTCCTCTAGCTCCTAGCAATCGCCACCGTGACCCCAGTCTTCATCTCTCCCTAAGCTACCGTCGTCGTAGCCCCCGCTCCCCTTCGTACGAAGACGAGTCCAGAGGCTCATTTGGCTACCGTCGAAGGGATAACACCGTCTACCATCGTCTCCACGAGATGGTGAGGCGCCTGGGTCAACTAGACAAGGAAGAGGAGCTTAGAGGAAGGACCCTCCGTCTAAGCTGACCTCCCTTCTCTCGAACAATCATGGAGGTGCCCGTTCCAATAGGCTTCAAGCCCCCACAGTTCAAGACTTACTCTGGGGAGTCGGACCCCGTGGACCACATCGAGAGCTTCAAGACCCTTATGTTAATCCACCAAGCTTCCGATGCCCTACTGCGCAAGACCTTTCTAGCTACTCTCAAGGGTCTGGCCCTGGGAATGGTACTCTCGCCTTGCCCCATCCTCCATATTCTCCTTTGAACAATTTGAGACCCTCTTCGTCACCCACTTCGTAAGTAGCCGTCGCACAGAGAAGACCAGCATTTCGCTACTCTACCTCAACCAGAAGAAGGGTGAGAAGCTCAGAGACTATGTGAAAAGGTTCACCGCGGAAGCCAGGTCCATTGCTTCCCTCGACCAGTCAGTCGCTACAGCAGCCTTCCAATCGAATGTCCTCAACTCCAACCTTCGGTCCTCCCTAGCTAAGAAGCCCCTGCAAAACTTCTCCGACCTCCTTCGCAGAAGCGAGAAGTATATTCGGGCTGAGGAAGCTGAGCATCGCCCCACCTTTGAGGGGCCTTCCTCCTGGAACCAAAAGAAAGGCGACTGAGGAAGAGGGAGCCAAGAAGCTCCAGAAGGATACTGGGGGCCAGCGCCGCCCACCTCCCAGATTCGAAAAGTTCATCCCTCTTAACACTAGCATTTCCACTATTCTCATGGAGGTTGAGAAGGAAGGGGTCCTGCCTCCTGCTCCGAAGATGAATACCCCCAGCAAAAAGAGCAACAAAGAGAAGTGGTGTCGATATCACCGGGACCACGGCCACGACACCAATAATTGTCGGGCCCTAAAGAATGAAATCGAGGCCCTCATTCAGAGAGAATAGTTGTCTAAATTTTTGAGAAAGGACCGAGTTGATCCTCCACCTCCTCCACCCAGGGGGGCTAACAAGCGTCCTGAAAGGCGCGAGGAAACTCCCGAGTTCGAAGAGGAATGCATCCTGCATCTCATCCATGGAGGCCCCATGGGAGGCACCTCCAACTCCTCTCGAGAGGCTTTCATAAGGGAAGCCAACTCAGTACATGGCATGCCCCCTCCCAAAGGCCTCGGAGTACCGGTCACTTTTTCAAATGAAGACCTTAAGGGTGTTCGAACCCCCCATTGTGACGCACTAGTCATCAACCTCCATATAGCGAATTTTAAAGTGGAAAGGATACTTGTGGACAATGGCAGCTCCGTTAACATCCTCTTCCTCGCTGCTTTCAAAGGGCTCAAACTATTCCGGGACAGGCTTAAGCCCGCCGGCTACACACTCCATGGGTTCACTGAAGTGCCAGTGACTATCGAAGGGGTAATCACCCTCGACGTAACTGCTGGCAAAACTCCTACTACCCGAACGGAGCCGATGGATTTCATGGTCGTCGATGTCCCCGCTGCTTATAATGTAATTCTAGGCCGACCTGGCCTAGCTGCTCTAGAGGCTGTCCCGTCGGCTTATCACCTCAAGATGAAGTTCCCTACCAGGGCAGGAGTAGGGAAAGTAAAGGGTAGTCAAAAGATGGCCCGCAAATGTTACATGACCTCTATCGGGGGACCAGTCCTCTCCCTCGAGACTCTTGAGATTCCCCAAGAGAATGTCCGGCCAACGTCCGAACCGGTGGATGAATTGGAGGAAGTGCTCTTCTCCGAGAAAGATCCGAGCCACAAGTTCCTCATCAGCAAGACCTTCTCATCTGCCCTATGTTCCGACATAGTCCAATGCATTAGAAAGAACCGCGGCCTCTTCGCGTGGTCGGCTGCCGACATGCAAGGAATCTCCGAAGAGCTCCTCGTTCACCACTTAAGTGTTGCTCTGGGGTCCAAACCGGTCCAACAAAAAAGGCGCAAATTTGCCCCTAAGCGTCAGCATGCTATCAAGGAAGAAGTGGACAAGCTCCTTAAAGCCTGGGTTCATCCAAGAAGTCAACTACCTCGAATGGCTCTCCAATGTTGTTATGGTTAAGAAGTCTAACAGGGAGTTGGAGAATTTGTATCGACTTCACGGACCTGAACAAGACGTGCCCAAAAGATCCATTCCCTCACCCAAGCATTGACACCCTGATCGATGCCACTTCGGGCCATGAGCTGCTCAGCTTCATGGATGCCTTCTTCGGGTACAATCAAATCTGCATGTTCCCCCCTGGATATTCCGAAAACCTCCTTCGTCACCGATCAGGGGCTCTACTACTACAGGGTAATGCCCTTCGGGTTGAAGAATGCAGGTGCAACCTACCAACGCCTTGTCAACAGAGTTTTTCAGAACCAAATCGGCCGAAACATGGAAGTGTATGTTGATGATATGCTAGTCAAGAGCATCCATGGAGCCGATCATGTGGCCAACCTGCAGGAGGCATTCGATGTGTTGAGAAGGCATGATATGAGGCTCAACCCGAACAAATGTGCGTTCGGAGTCTCGTCCGGAAAATTTCTAGGCTTCATGGTCAGCCAAAGAGGAATCGAAGCCAATCCCGAGAAGATCAAGGCCATTCTGGACATGGCTCCTCCCAAGAGTGTGAAAGATGTTCAGAGACTCATGGGTGCCTCGCTGCAATAGGGCGCTTTCTGTCCAAGTCAGGGGAGAAGTGTCTTCCCTTCTTCAAAGCCCTCGGGGGGGCTAAGGGCTTCGAATGGGGTCAACAATAGCAGGAGTCATTCGATCAGCTTAAAGCCTATCTAGTCAACCCCCCTCTCCTCAGCAAGCCTATCCCCGGGGAAACACTCTACCTCTACTTAGCTGTCTCCGAACAAACCCTCAGTGCTATCTTGGTGAGGGAAGAAGACAAGGCTTAGAAGCCCATCTATTACGTGAGCAAGGTACTTCGGGATGCCGAGCTCCGCTACCCGAGATTGGAGAAGATGGCGTACGCCTTGGTCATGGCAGCTAGGAAGCTTCGCCCTTATTTTCAGTCCCACTCGGTGGTCGTCCTTACCGACCAGCCCCTTAAGCAAGTCCTTCACAAACCAGAGACCTCCGGCCGCCTCATGAAGTGGTTGATTGAGCTGAGCCAGCATGACATATCATACCAGCCTCGGATCGCAATCAAGGCTCAGGCCTTAGCTGAATTCATTGTTGAGAGCACTATTCAAGAGGTCAGTCAAGCAGCAAACGGACCCCCTATCTGGATGGTATATGTAGACAGATCCTCTTGCACCGAAGGGAGCGGAGCCGGGGTCATTCTGGCAGACCCAGATGATTTCGTTCTCCAATACTCCCTCCGTATCAACTTCAAGGCCTCTAACAACGAAGCGGAGTACGAAGCCCTTATAGCTGGTCTCGGAATGGCTCGCAAGGCAGGGGCACAACGTTTCCGAATATTTAGTGACTCTCAACTGGTCGTGAACTAAGTCTTAGGAGAGTATGAGGCGCGAGATAACCGGATGGCTAAGTACCTAGCCAAGGTCCAAAATCTTATGGCTTCGTTTGAAGAGGCGCTCATTCAGCGGATTCCCAGAGAAGAAAATTTCCAAGCAGATGCCCTCTCCAAGTTGGCCTCCTCCTCCCTACAAGGTCTCGAGCAGACCGTCCTGATTGAAGTGCTCCTGAGACCGGGCATAGAAGAAGAAACCCCCGACTCGATGGAGTCGCTGCCCGCCCAACTTCAAGACAATTTGATGAAACCTCTGATAGAATTTCTAAGGGATGGGCTCCTCCCCGAAGACCCTAAGGAAGCTCGTCGAGTCAGAACCCGAGCAGAGCGGTACACCCTTGTTGAAGGGGTCTTGTACAAATGGTCCTTCAGCCAAGTAGATGGCAGACCCTACTTGAAGTGCCTCTCCCTGGGAGAAGCTTCTTATGCCTTGCAAGAGCTCCACGAAGGTATAGGCGGAGCCCATTTAGGATCAAGGTCCCTCACCAGGAAAGTGTTAAACTACGGGTACTTCTGGCCTACCCTCCTACAAGATACTGAACGACATGTCCGGCAATGCAGCTCCTGCCAGAAATACTCCAACATCTATCACTTACCCCAAGTTCAACTCAACTCCCTATCAAGTCCGATCCTTTTTGCAATGTGGGGGATGGACTTACTAGGCCCTTTTTCGCCAGCTCCTGGCCAACTCAAGTTTTTGGTCGTGGCAATCGACTACTTCTCTAAGTGGATAGAGGCCGAACCATTGGCTACAATCACTGAGAATAAAATATTGCAGTTCTTTTGGAAGAACGTCATCTGTCTGTTCAGCGTGCCTCGGGTCCTAATAACCGATAATGGAACACAATTTATAGGAGCCGCATTCCGATCTCTGTGTGAAGACCTCGCCATCCAACAACATTTCTCCTTCGTCTCCCACCCACAGTCAAATGGTCAAGTGGAAAATGCAAACCGACAGATCCTCTCTGGTATCAAGAAAATGCTAGATAAGGCAGCCGAAGGTTTATGGGCAGATCAGTTCCCCAACGTACTGTGGAATTACTGCACTACGAAGCGGACCCCCACAGGTAAATCACTGTTCAATCTCACCTATGGGTCCGAAGCTGTGATCCCCTTGGAAGCCGGAATACCATATCCTCGCCTCATGGCCTATGAAGAAGAACAGAATGCTAGAGAGCTGTAACACCCCATTTTTTTTTTTCCAAACTAAACCTCTAAATTCAACTCTTTCAATTTCTATATCACTTTAAACATAAACTAAGATAGATATATTTCAAATAAAATTTTGGCAGAATCTCCCCTGAAATTTCTACCCCGAAACACAAAAAGCATACAGAATTCTGCTCTAAATTCCGTAGCTCACAACACAGGCATTATAATCATGGGCTCCCCAGGCCAAAATGAGCAGAATCACACAGGCAATATAAATAATATGCACTGGGGGCCAAACTCACAACAGAATATCAATTATAATTTCAAAAACCATAAATTTCCTTTAAAACTTATATAAGTGATAGAAAAATAGTAGAAAAACTTTCCAAAAACCAAACATAGAACCCAGTACTCCACAACGAGGTGGGTACGGGCTTTCTTACCTCGTCACAGCACCATATCTATATAGTTTCACTTTATTACAAAATAATACATTAACTGCCTACATTTCTTCATATGCTAAATATATAAATAATCTGTCATCCCAACAAATGTAATATCTGACTCTATATCTAACTCACTGGTTGCTAGCAAACCTGCAGGAGAGTTAGGATTGTCCCCCCTCAAGGAAGGATCTCCCCTAACCCCCAGAAAACAATAGGGGTTAGCCATTTCTGGTGTGCGTATAATTATTAATCTAATAAATCAATTAAATTGTATAAAGAAAATAAATTAAACTTACAAACATCAAGATAAGAAGATGCAACCTGAAATCCGAACATGAAAACATCACCAATACGATGTTATATCAAAATACTCTTCAAATCTGCATCTAACTATATAATTATCCATAACCGCACACATTTCACTATATGCTTCACACTAACCTCATATATATCCTTATTTTACTTTTACATAATACTGATTCACATACAATCCATTACTTATCAATTTAAATTCATCTTCCACAATTATCGTCACATCACCAATTCTTCATGTATAAATATATAACCACAGGATGCTACTACATATTTCTTCATTTTTATTTAGCCATGAACTTCATTTACTTGCATTATATCAACAACTCACTTACTCATTCTGGAAGTGGTGCCAAGGCAGGTAGTTCCCACCATTTCTATGGAAATAGCGGGCGAGTAGTTCCCCGACACACTTCCAAGATACACAAACTCATATCACAACATACTTTCTTTAATAACCATCTTCATAACCACTCTACTAATACAGATATTTATTTTATTGTACTATATCACGTATCACATCATAAACATATGCATTCATTCCTATAATACCGCATTCCTTCATGTCGTATAACACAAACATAACGTCTCATTACAGATTATAATTTACTTGCAATTCATCACATCATTAACACATCACTTATTAGAATGCTTATTCTCATTGCATCAAAAGCATGTTTTACAGCTCATTCTCATCTCATTATAGCACTTAGTTACTACTCAATCTTATTGGGAATTAAACTTACTTTCATTTTTACTTATATCACAAGTCACCATTAATTTCACTTTCATTCTCATCAATTAATACTCCACATCCCAAACATAGTTTGGGCAATAATATATCACACCCCAAAGCCGATAGCTTGGGTAATAATCACCGCACCCCAAACACATAGTCTGGGTAATATCACATCACATCTCAAGACGATAGCTTGGTTATAAATTTTCTTAATTACTATTCATCTTCACTTTACTTATTCTTCATTTCCATTAATCATTACCAATATCATGCCATCTCACCCTGCGAATTATGCCAAGGCAGGTAGTTCCCACCATTTCCATAGAAATAGCGGGCAGGTAGTTCATCGACACAATTCCAAGGTGTATCAACTCAAATCATCCTGTATTTCACTTTAATAATCATTCTCATTACACAATTACTTCATACTATTCATATTAACACACTTCTCTTTTACTATTTCATTTTAAATTAACCACATACTGAAATGATCATTTCTTTTCATACACAAACTCATAACTCGTATTCCTTCACATTTATTTTCATTCACAACCACTTTCTTTCACATTCACAGTTCCTTTTTCCTTTTCTTTACTATCACAATCCACTTTCTTTACTTACACATTCTTATTTACACTTATTTATTTTATTAGTTTGTCGACCAGTGAGCCATAGTATCCCAATATAATGAAAGCCGACAGCCCAGTAAAATACGCGGACCGATGCTCACACAGAGTCTTACTCGTCCGATGCTACATCTTCCTCCCAGCCTATGCCAGCGAGGGAACTCCGCACCCCAAATAAACTGGGTACTTCCTCCCAGCCGAAGCCAGGAGGGAAAAACACCGCACCCCAGGTAAACTGGGTACTTCCTCGCGACGGCTGTCATCGAGGAAAAAACTCCGCACCCTAGGTAAACTGGGTACTTCCTCCCAGCCGATAGCCAGGAAGGAACTCCGCACCCCAGGTAAACTGGGTACTTCCTCGCGACGGCTGTCATCGAGGGAAAACTAGGCCTCAAGCTGATAGCTTGGGAGATAAAACTCCGCACCCCAGATAAACTGGGTAATTCCTCCCAGCCGAAGCCAGGAGGGAAAAACTCCGCACCCCAAGCCGGTCCTTGGGTATTAGGAGGTCTAGCCCAAACCCCCAGGATTGCTGTAAGTACTGGTCAACAAAACCATCTGTTATTAGCATTAATCATTTCATCTTTTCAGCTTACTTTATCACACAAGCATTTCACTTTTGATTTACAACGAGTCATGTCTTTGACTTTAACCACGTGAATTAGTAACACATTTTATTAGCACGTACCATCTTATCTTTTATCTTACCATTTGATGCATGTCCGACGTCCACGATATCAATCATCATATCAGTATACCACATTATGCATACACCCTGTCATTCAACATATAAAACCATCATATCATATTATTGCATAATATAAATGTGCCAAGATATTTATTTTGCCATAACATCCCACATTAAGGATACCATGTTATTCATTACCTCATTGTATCATATGTAGGCATACGCCAAGTTATAACATTAATAAAAGAACTACATTATGTTATTCCATATAGTAAGAGTATCAAAATGTATAATTCATCACAATATAATATCATATTATCGCCCATTAATTCATTTCAAACATAATTAGAATGTAACATATACCCACTTACTAATTTCATCAATTATTACATCACAAGCCATTATCATCTATATATATATATCACAAACATACATCACATTTGCGGGTTTCCAAGAGATAGAGCCACAATCACTTATTTCTTCTAATTGAACTCCATAACAACCAATCATAGCATGCTAGCTCATACACAATGCTCTATGTAAGTAAAATCACCTATAAGGGCCTATATGCGCCAAAATATGCACAAAACATGCACTATATATATACAGGTTTCCAAAACATGGCCACAATCACTAATTTCGTCTAATTACATCTTATAACATCCATCCATAGCATGCTAGTCCATACATAAGGCTCCACATATACCAAATCACCTATATCGGCTTATTCACCCAAAAACATGCACAAAACATGCACAGGGTCAATATATGAATAAACCGTTTAATACATTTAATTTTTATACTTCAACACGTCACATTAACCCATAATATAGGTTTTATATACTTAAACTAGTTAATTTCACCAAATATCACAAAAATCCATTTCTGGACCCTTAAAAATCCGTATTTTCATTGAAAATCAATTTTTGGCATAACTCCTACAAAATATATCAAAAAGCCACGAAATTTGGCTACAATATAAAATATTTATAGATACAACATACTCACCTGACAGATCGAGCAAACGATGTCCTATGTCCGCCCGGTAGCCTGTCGAAGTTCAACTTTGTCCACCTAATTGAAAAATTATAGAACCGATTAGCTTAAAACTCAAAACTCGACCTACAGACCTCCAAATTTGAATCTGTCTTCACCCACGCATCACAAATGACATATGTAGGTGAGCTACATCGATAGATTTCAAATTTGGGCCCCAATACAAGAACTCACATATTGATCGGAGGCTTTCTAATAAGAAAATTTCCTATTTCCTAATTTCTTTAATCTCCTTTGTCCTAATCTCTCAAATTAGGGTTAATAATAATAATAAGACTCAATTACACCTCCCAACCCATCAAATTCTCACCTAAATCTCGCTCGGGCATTTCACCGAACACCCGGCGTGCATACATGGTATACCCGTATTTTTGAGATTCCGACGGGTTTCTAACTCCATAAAATTTTCACTAAACCCATTCTAAATTGTTTCCCCTTAATACACAATAATTTCTATAACTCATACTTATCAATTATTCTATTTATTATCCAAATTCTAAAGCCAACACACTAACTAATTAACAATTTACAAACTAATCAACTTCTTAACAATCTTTCTTCTCTATAATTACCAGCATCACCTAATTACCCTACTATATCATTTTCTAGCACTAAAACTCAAAATCATATATTCACATAAAATAAACTTCATAATTTTTTACCTTCCAAGCCTTATCTTTGCAAATGGACTCCAGAAATGAGTAGAGCACCTCCAAATTAGCTAAAACCCTCAAATTTTTGTGAAGAAATCAATGGAAAATGGCTAGGGTTTTGAGCCCTAAATCTTGGCCGGGTGGGGTTTCTTTCTCTGGCCGAACTGAAGTGGGAGAGGGGGAAGAGAAGGGTATGGAGAGGTAAATAAAGAGGCAAAATTGCCTGTAAGTCCCTATTTGACCGTAGGTTTATATATATACCCTTCTAGTTAACTTTTCTAGGGTTTTTCTTGTAAAAATCACTCCATAATGTACTTAAATTTCTCCCAACATAAAAATGAATTAGAAATGCATTTTTATGCATAATTGTAATCAAAATCAATAGTTATAAACGATTGCAATACATATAAATATGTATATATACGAATATCGCAATATTTTTGAAAAATACTTTCAACTTCAAACTATAAATTAACAACTCGAAAATTTAAACCCCCTATAATGAACAAATTCCCCAGAAAAATTTCGGGCCAAATCGGATTCGTCTCATCTGAGAAAACTCATCTCAAAACCCCTATATTTTCAATTTTTCCCGTTTACCCCAAAATATCAATTTAATCATTTTAATACTAATAAAATAAATTAATAGGGGTAAATATACTCAGAAACATATTTAAAAATAATTTAAATCAAATAATTAAGGAATTTAAAAAAAAACAGATGTTACAAGAGCTTCGGGCAAACATGGACTTGATTGATGAGCTACGGGAAAGAGCTTCAATTTGCCAACAAAACTATCGAAGGAGGATCGAATCAGCCTACAATAAGAGAGTTCGTCCCACCAGTCTCAAAAAGGGGACTTAGTCCACCGAAAGTTGGCCATCTCATTCTCCAGTCGAAAGAGTAAGCTAGCTCCGAACTGGGAGGGACCCTACAAGATTACCAAAGTAGTTCGGCCCGGTACATACCGCCTTGAAGATCTTGAAGGCAGAGAGATTTTCAGGACTTGGAATGCTGACCATCCTTTGAAGTACCAAGAGAGCGCCTGAATGCCTCTCTAAGTACCTTCGGATGTCGAACCGTTCCTTACCTTTCACTTGTATTTTGCTTCTTTATTTCTTCAATGTAATAACGGCTTCCAACTTAGAAGTAGCCGACTAGTGGTTATCAATAAAGAGCTTCCTTTTTCTATATCTTTCTCATGATTGTTTGCATATCTCTGTTTTTAATTTCTTCTACTCAAACGACGAGTTCGGAGTCCAACACTTGGCTCGACTCCGCTTCACAGGCTCGCTCTTAAGCGAGCTAGAAGTGGTTCGCCATTCGGAATTGCTCCCACAACCGTTGAACATACTCAAACGACGAGTTCGGAGTCCAAAACTTGGCTCGACTCCGCTTCGCAGGCTCGCTCTTAAGCGAGCTAGAAGTGGTTCACCATTCGGAATTGCTCCCACAACTGTTGAAACATACTCAAACGACGAGTTTGGAGTCCAACACTTGGCTCGACTCCGCTTTGCAGGCTCGCTCTTAAACGAGTTAGAAGTGGTTCGCCATTCGGAATTGCTCCCACAACCATTGAAACATACTCAAACAACGAGTTCGGAGTCCAACACTTGGCTCGACTCCGCTTCACAGGCTCGCTCTTAAGTGAGCTAAAAGTGGTTCGCCATTCGAAATTGCTCCCACAACCGTTGAAACATACTCAAACAACGAGTTCGGAGTCCAACACTTGGCTCGACTCAGCTTCGTAGGCTCGCTGTTAAGCGAGCTAGAAGTGGTTTGCCATTTGGAATTGCTCTCACAACCATTGAAACATACTCAAACGACGAGTTTGGAGTCCAACACTTGGCTCGACTCCGCTTCGCAGGCTCGCTCTTAAGCGAGCTATAAGTGGTTCGTCATTCGGAATTGCTCCCACAACCGTTGAAGCATACTCAAACGACGAGTTCGGAGTCCAACACTTGGCTCGAATCCACTTCGCAAGATCACTCTTAAGCGAGCTAGAAGCGGTTCGCCATTCGGAATTGCTCCCACAACCGTCGGAACAAGCTTCGCCGTCGAGCACGAAATTCCTACAACCATACTAAACATGGGAGAAGCTGATGCTAGGTCTGCCATTTGTATGCTAGTCTTGGTACACTGCATCTCTTGATCCGTGCGGTTGGAGGGACATTGATATGAATTCGCTATATTTTTCGTGTTTCCTCAAGAGAGATATCAGCTTCAAATATGAACTTGTTAAAGGCTTTAGTGAATTTCCAGTCTGGACAATTCTTAGTTTTATCACGAAGCAGAGTCGAAAATCTGCGACACATCTCATCCTTAATCAAATACTGGACTATGAAATCACCTCCAGAAACTCGTATATTGTCGACCAATGCCCAGCTTTGAAGGTCCTGCAAATCGGCTTCATTAATCAGAAAACCTCAAACACTTTCGAGAGCAATAGGCAAATGCAAAGATTTCGAGAGCTTACAAATTCACGAGTTAGGAGATTCAAAGAGGTGCTCAGCATACCTTGCCGAGCGCTTTTGGCACCGACGCCCAAACGAGCAAAAATCATGCTCTGGTCCTCGGCACACATTGCCGAGCGCTCTTGGCACCGACACCCAAACTGGCAAAGATCTTGCTCTGGACCTCGGCATGCTAAAGATAGCCACAAAAAATGCAAAACACAGGTCCAAGAATGAAAAAGCCTCATTTCGATTAAGTATGGGCAAACAATACAACAGCTTTTCTTTACAGCAAAGTTACTAGAGTTCAAAAGCCAAGATTACAAAACCAACTCATTATACTTTAGCAAAATACAAAGCTTGGAAAATAAGAGATCTTCAGTGCCTCCTAGGCGCAGGGATGTTCCGCTTCAAAGAAACCTGGGGACGTCGGTGCTTGACCCCGGAACTCGTCCCTAAGCTGGCAAACTGAGACGTATCTTCGGCACTGCTCCTCATTGTTGCGCCAACGAACGCACCGCTGGATGATATCGCCACACCACTTTGGGCATCACCCGGACTTTGCCGAGCAAAAGGAGAATGGGTCGCAAGCTTGTAGAACGAAATCCCTCGTTCGCTCTTGTAACACCCCTGCCCCGGGCTCGGACAATTTATACAATTTATAAGACAAATTAGATACTATGTAGTACAACTGCCCACCACAGGCTGCCTCTCAAAAGGTGGTTAACCGAATTGGTGACTCTTGATCCTTGGCATTTATTATTTATATAGTATTTTATTCTAGTCAATTAACGATATGGGATTAAATCCCTTCACCATTTTCTCAAAGCCAAACCGAATAGTAACTTACCTCTTGGCGGGCCCCACCTACAAACTCCCCACGTCACACATGGGAGAACAATCTCAAACAAACCAGCACTATGCTGTGTATCAAACCCGGCGGGCCCCCACCTTTCAAACCGGATTCAAAGAATCCTCTTTTGTATCAAATCCAAATATTTGTATAAATCCCTCCTATAGAGATACTCTATAGGACCAAGTCAAATTCCTTTTTCATTATATATTTCAAACCATATATATATATTTCAGAAATACGGGGTATTACATACACCCTCCCTTCAGAAATCAGCGTCCTCGCTGATGAGCACGGGGCATGCACAATCTAGTGCAGGATCTACTTTCTAGCCGATGTAGAGCATTTCTGTGAGCGTCACTCTCGTCTTTGGAATTCTGGAGACCAATCCCACTCTGCGGATCATTATGTGGATCTCTGTCCATCGTCCCAGACTTCTGGGGATTGTCTGTCTCTCTCCGCTGATCATCCTGGAGTCCATAACTCACTGCTCTCACACACTCGGTGTCGAAAGTCGGCTCTGATACCATTTGTAACACCCCTGCCCCGGGCTCGGACAATTTATACAATTTATAAGACAAATTAGATATTATGTAGTACAACTGCCCACCACAGGCTGCCTCTCAAAAGGTGGTTAACCGAATTGGTGACTCTTGATCCTTGGCATTTGTTATTTATATAGTATTTTATTCTAGTCAATTAACGATATGAGATTAAATCCCTTCACCATTTTCTCAAAGCCAACCGAATAGTAACTTACCTCTTGGCGGGCCCCACCTACAAACTCCCCACGTCACACATGGGAGAACAATCTCAAACAAACCAGCACTATGCTGTGTATCAAACCCGGTGGGCCCCCACCTTTCAAACCAGATTCAAAGAATCCTCTTTTGTATCAAATCCAAATATTTGTATAAATCCCTCCTATAGAGATACTCTATAGGACCAAGTCAAATTCCTTTTTCATTATATATTTCAAACCATATATATATATTTCAGAAATACGGGGTATTACAGCTCTCTTCACGAGTACACGAAGTGCTCCTGACGTTGATCGGTCCCGAACGGGGTTTGAGGCGAGCCACTTCCACCTCCAGCTCAGCTATCCGTCGCTTCAGAGAATCATCTCTTACGTCCACCTCGAAGCGAGGAGGAACTGCGGAGCTCGGGATGCTAGGATGGCTGGCAATGATTCGGCAGAGCTGAGTGACTTCGATGCCCCTGTCCATTGTGGCCCTCTTCAACGCATCGACCTCGGCCGTTAATTCGTCGCATTCGGCCATCAGCTTGCCTACCGCCGTCGTCAATTCCTCTTCTTCGGCCAGAAGCTCTGCCTCCACAATCTGCAGGTGGTGAACCTCGGTGAGCATGTCGTCCCTCTCTGCTGTCATCTTCGACAAGGAGTGTTGGAGACATTTAAGCCTCAGCCCATTGGTGAAGGCTGTCGATGAGCCATCGTTCACGTCTACGGGAGCAATTTCAGCGAGCCTGCCCTCTAGTCGCCGAATCTCGATGTCTCGCCGTCCTAAGATCTACTGCATATGGTTTCGCTCACTTTTGGCTCTGCGCAACCCCAGCTCGACTTCGTAAAGACGCTTTCGGCACATGGTCAAATACAGTCTCGTTGCCCCTAAGCCGACCTCGGAACCAAACTCCTCCCCGGAGCGAGTGGGTTTGGCGGACTGGGTCACCTCGGCGAGCTGAAAAGATCAAAGCAGACAATGAGCACTTAGTAAACACTCACAAAATTGCGTCACATCAGACTTCGGAACAAGGCAACATGCAACTAGCTAAGACTAAAATATGTTGTTTCAACACTTAGTCGAATTTCAAGACTCAAAGGAAAGAACAAGACACGACGAGTTCGAGCGCAAAAATTGTATTTCCATTCATCACGAAAATGCGGTGGCCAGTCCGCAATTAGGCAGTACAAGAATAGCTCGAAAAGTTTTTGAAAAAAAGAAGAAATGAGAAGTCAGGGGGCGACCTCTTTCCCGGGGCATCGAGACTGGGTGGGGTCGGACTCCCCTAAAGGAGGCACCATCGCTAGCGGAGTCACCACTGACCCCTGTACCTCACCGATGACCTCAACCTCGGCGTCATCTTCGTCGCCATCTCCCTCCTCTGACTCGGGGTCAAAGCCATCGACGTGGTCCGGGAACAGCCTCCACCCCGAGCAGTCGACCTGTAACACCCCGAATTTCAAATGAGGACAAACTCGGGATTTCACAGGATCTTTACTTCACTTCGTACAATTTTACAAGGAAAATTTAAAACTTTTTCACTAATATATCAGAGTTCAATTACAACTTGGTTTTACACAGCGGAAGAATGAAATTTACAATAAAACATTTACAACATCTTTAAAATAACACAGCTCCAGCATATCCACTTTATAGCTTCGCGAATAGTCCATTACCTGCATGTTAATCTGTGGGCACGTCAGTTACTTACAACTGACGAAATGTTATACACGGCTATCCTCTCTATGCCGGGAATAGTATAACGGTCTCATACTTTAACAAATCACAAAAGATTGAATGAACATATAAAGTGTCAAAAGTGATCATTCTAAACATAAGTGTATGTCATGTCTTAATGCCTAATGCATACCATTCTACACTAGGATGACACTAATGCACACTTGTTCGGATTCTATGCATCCCATACTACATAGGTCCGAGGGCAAGCGCCTACGTTCTCCACAATAAAGGGCTCGATCCCTCGCCATGAAAACTACCCGGTAGCAAAACAAAGTTCAGACTATTCCACGAATGTGAATCCCAGCCTTGGAGTCCACCGCCAGCTGTTATAACAGATCCCACATCGTACGAACCGTCCGTATGTGACCCTCTAGCCCAATATATATATATATACATTGGAGACGGTAAACACAAAAATCCATCCGTCCGACTACTCAAGATCCCGGAGTCCACCGCTGACCCGTCCTCATAGTCCCGGACTAAAATATAATAATCCGTCTCCCACAGGGCAACCTCAGTCCACCAACTGGGTCTATAGTCTTGGAGTCCACCAACGACTATATAGAGCACCCCACTTACGTTTTCCTAAGTTTACTACATCTTCACTTATGTGCCTAAATTTTCCTACGTTCAAGACATGAATAATCTCCACATGTAGAATTAGTTGTTACCTCCTACCAGACTTAGTCAACAAATACGAGATGGCTCCATAACCACATCTCAAAATCACAACTCAACATTCTTTTATTTCAATAATGCCGGTAATGAGGGTTTCACTAATTCTAAATCTCAGTTTTCATGTATAAGCATCGTGGGTATTCATACCCTCAATAATCAAAAGTCTTAAGCTCGTCATAAATTCCATTTTTAAATTCATTCACAAAAATTCTATCTTGCCACTATTCATGATCTATTCGATCAATCACAACCACAAGTTCACTACATGAATTTGTTGTAACAAATCTAAATTTTCACAATATTTCAATTCACAAAACATGATACAAGTGTAGTTATTCTTAAAGATCAAAATACTACTTTCCATCACATGATTCTATAAAAAAAAATTTATTACTTCAAGAGATATACAAGAATTGTCTCATAGTATTTTCATTTCATTTTTTTATATTAAAAATTAGACTTAGTATTCTAAGATTTCTTTTATTCAAGATCTTAATATATGCAAAAGAAGTTTTTTAAAAAAATGAAGGAGGTGCCCAGGTTTCGAACCCGGCCTCCATGGTCAACCCGGTCAAAGCCCAAAGCCGAACCATCTAACCACTAAGTCCATTGGACTTTGATGTCATAGTCTTAAGCTGAAAGCTTCAAGTATTGGTTCTCTTTTCGGAAATTATAAAAAAAATAAAAGAAAGATGTGACTATCAAGTTTCGAACCCAAGACCTATCACAATAGAATTTTATTTTGCAGTGGCTAACCAGTAAGTCTATGTGTATTTTTTGTTTAAAAAAGGCACAAATGTTCTTTTGTTCAACTATCCACAAAGTGTGTCTTTTTCCATAAAATGTGTTTATTCAAAAGATCAATTCCTTCACAATTTTAGAAATAATCCTTTCCATGATATTAGATAAAAAGATAGTAACTAATAAAATTTCCAATTATTTTAAAAAATACTATTTTTGACTTATTTAAAGAAATTCCTTTTTCTCATCTTTTGCAAAACTTAGACTTTTCTTTAAGAATTAAATCCTACCAAAGAAATGAAAACTAGTATCCATGTCTATTTGATTAAAATCTCAATTTGTCATAATCATATTTTATAATGAAAATAAAAGTTGCTCTTTCACACAATAGTTCCCATTCTTTTAAAAATAAAACCTACACATGTCGACATATTATAAACTAACGAAATTTCATTTTTAATTTATTATAAAATCTAATATGGTCAAGCATAAAATTTTACAATTTACCAACATGGTTTATACATGAATTTGTCTTCTTTCATTAACATGGTATTTGTCACAATAAGACTACTTTCGCATCTATTATGATAGCATGATTCCCATTTGTAAATTTCACATCAAAGTTATTCTCATATATTAACACTATTGTAACCACAAAGCTAATCAAACATACTAGCATGGTTCACAACAATCAAGTAATTCTCTTTCTTTAGTTAGCATGGTATACTTCCTTTTTCTACTTAATCACATCAATCACAACATCACTTTAAACTAACAAGATTCTTCACAAAATATTTTTGCAAAAGAATGTATTCCCAATATTTTTCATACACTCAATTATATCTTCATTCATGCATACTAATTCATGACAATAACTTATTTTGTTATTCTTTCATGATTCTAGAGCATAAACTAAACAACATTTTTCAACAAATTTCCCATACAAAAAAAAATACACTTTTAACATGCATAACATTTTACAAGCATTTTAACATGATCTATGGTATTAGCTCTTTAGTCAAAAATTCCTATTATTTGTTTAATCATAACAATATTGTTATCATTCATAGCATGTAACACTAACATGAAATTTTAGCTACATATCAAAACAAAAGCTCATATCTTGTCACTAGCATGCATAGTTCTAAATTAGAAAGCATGAGAACCCACCTTTTGTTTGAAGGTTGAAAACTACAAATGAATAGCTCCTTCTTGCTCCTAGCAACTCCTAGTCCTCTTCTCCTCCTAGCAAATGCTCCAAGCAAGAGATCCTCCAAGCACAATAACTCTCTTTCTTTTTCTTACACTCTTTTCTTTCTTTAATTCTAATTTTTGTGTGTGAAATGAAAAGGGTATGGTGCTATTTATAGGATTTTGGGAAGGTGTATTTTGCAAAATTTCACCTCTAATAAATTACTCTATTTAATTCTTACAACCCTTCCAATTCTAAACTCCCATAACCTACAACTCTCCACCTCCCTACTCTTCCAAACCTTAACTCCTCTCATTCATTCTCCCTCTTGCCCAAAAATTGGTCCAAATACATTTGTGTATACATGCACACATGCATAAACAAATATGAACACATTTCTATAACTCTAAATGTGTACTAATATGTGTAACTTGTCATGTATTAGTACATGTTTAACTAAAAATGTGATTTTAATAGTGGGCTTGCTACATGGGCTCATTACTAATTAATTTATTTAATTATCTAGTGGGCTTGCTACATGGACTCATTACTAATTAATTTATTTAATTATCTAGTGGGCTCCTCTCCTAATGGGCTACATTTTAGTTTATAGGTCCATGGATCAAAAGAAAGGCTAAATAAAACTAATGCATGCTAAAAATAGTAAAATGAGAGTAGCAAAATGAGAATAAAAATTTGCACGTGCACCATACGTGCAAAAAAAATAAAAAATGCATTTTAATCAAAACAAGGGGAAAATAAATTTTCGTTTTATAAAATAGATTTAAATACATAAAAATAAATAATTTAAACCTATAGAAAATATTATACGTAGTGGTGGAAACACGTGCATCAAAACACGTAAAAAGCACGTAAATCCCAGGGATTGAAATATTATATTTTAGTTGACTGAAATCAATACGGAAAATGTATAAATAGTACGAATCCAAAATATGTAGTGAAAATACATTACAAAAATATACGTGCGTAACACCCAGGAGCAAAATTGTAATTTTCAATTTTGCGGGGTGTTACACGACCTCAGGGTATCGCTCCGACACCCGAGCGATGGCCTGGGCATACGCCTTGGCCATATTTGCGGCGAGGAAGCCTTGTGCCTTCGCCATGGTGGCCTCTTCGGCCTCCTTCACAGCAGTAGCCTTGGCCTCCACCGCCTCGGCCTGCTGCTTGGCCGTCTCCTCCTTCTGCTGGAGCAGGTCGGTCTCGAGCTTGGTGATGAGGTCCTCGAGTTACTTGAGCCTCGTCGTCCACCCCTCAAGCTCGACCTTCAGCTTGTCAAGCTCATTGCCCATCCGAGCCTTTTCGGCCCGAGCTCGGTCGGACTCTTGCTACAGCTCCTTTTCCAACTCCGTCATCTTCTCCATAAGATGACCGAAGTGGATGGTAATCTGCAACAAAACAACGAGAAGTACGAGGAGTTAGAAAATCAAACATAAAAGCTACCTTCAAAAGCAAAAAGACGACACTTACCGATACCGCCGAGCGAGTGATCTCGATGGCATCATCGCCTGCCTGGCCGGCGTCCATGGCGGCCCGGTCCGTCGGCATCGCCAGGTGCTTTACCACCTGCATACTCGCCAAGGAGTCGCCAAGGAACCCATCATGCTTCCGAACCTGTCAGTTCGGGACTTGGATCCTCTTGTGCTCCTCCGTCAGGAGCTCCTCGGCCGCCGCCGTCAGCGGGGGCGCCTCCATCCCGAGTGCGGCGGCGATCGGGAACTCCCCTCCTCCGGCTGACGCCGAGGCTACTGTTGGAGCGCGGGTCGGGGTCACATCCGCCGGTGTCTCCACTTCATCGGTCGCGCTCGCGACCTTCTGGGCCTTCGCGGAGGGCAACTTGGTGGCATCCCTTTTGCGCTTCTTCGGCGCCTTTCTCCCAGAGTGGCCCTTTGTGCCAGCACTGCGTCATAATCCATGGCCTCTGCATCAAGCAAAAAGTTGGTTAAAAAACACAAGCCACGATAAGCAACGTGAAAAAGAAAAAAGAAAAACGTAGAAAGAGCCGCGTACTGGGATCTACGCGGCTGAGCCCTCCCCTGAAGAGGATGTCTTCGGTCAGTTCTCGCCAATCATACTTCGGCCGGTCTAGGAGGATCTGAACTGCCTCTTCTTCTTGAGGGTGAAGCACTGGCGACTCCTTTACTCGCTTTGACACCTCCTCCACCCAACCGGAGGGTATGGGCCACGCTTCCACACTCCGCACTATGAGATACTTATCACGCCAGTGCTTTATGGAGTCGGGGCAAATGACGAGCCGACCTCCGTGCCTCGGAGCAAGGTAATACCGGAACTCCGACCGGTTCTGCTGATGAAGCCGGTAGATCGTCCGAAGTACCTTCAACTCCGGCTCAACCCCAGCCGTCTGGCAGTGGAGCACGAACCCGTTGATAACTCTCCATGCATTTGGCATCAGTTGGATGGAGCTGACCTCAAACCACCTAAGTACCTGAATCGCAAACGGGTGGAGAGGCAGCCGAGCCCCGGCGATGAAGGCATCGACCGGCCAGAAACACATGGTTACTGGCAGCGGCGAATTGGCCCTAACCCCGGGACCCGACAGCATCAGTTCGTACTCCTCCGGAATTTGAAAGCAATTCCGGATCACTGCCAAGTCCTCCATGCTGAGGATAGACACCGTGTCATCCACCTCGGAGGTCTCTCGTGCCGCGTTCTACTCGAAGGTCCTCCCCCTCCCATGGATGATGCATTCGGCATGCTCCTCCGGAAGTTCTCGAACCCTTTGAAGCCCGGTTAGTGGCCCTGGCAACCTGCCGAATGGCCCCATGCGCTTCGGGTCTTCCACTATGGTGTCTCGACCAGATACCCTCTTGCCCTTATCTTGGCGAACACTCGGACTCGGAGAAGAAGCTTCGGCAGCAGAGGGGGAGGGCTCGGAGACAGGTGAAAGAGACATATTTATACTTGGAAAAAAAAACTAAGTGTAATTTACCTTTGAAGTGATGGGAACGGTCAGAATTTTCACCGGTAAGCTATTGATGATCACCGTGAGCTCTCACTAGTAGAAATTACCGCCTGAGTAAAAATTCGGAAAAGTGAGAAATAAGAGGGGGGTGGAGTTTTATAGAGCTTGGCACACAAAACGAGGTTAATGGGTTCAAAGAGCTAGGCCAATCTACATAAGGAGACAAAACGAGCTGAACCGTCACATTATTTACCGTGCCCAGCTGTACAGTCACATTAATGGCTGTCAGAGTTTTCAGAGTTGTCAGAAGTTCAACAGTCACCTGCCCAGCCTGTTGTTTCCTAAGCTCCAAAAATCTTGCTCTGGACCTCGGCACATGTTGCTGAACGCTCTTGCCACCGACCATGTTACATGGAAAAATTGGACCTCGGTACATGCTGTGAGCGTTCTTGGCACCGACCATGTTACATAGAAAAATTGGACCTCGGCACATTTTGCCGAGCGCTCTTGGCACCGACCATGTTACATAGAAAAATTAGACCTCGGCACATGCTGCCGAGCGTTTTTGGTACTGACCATGTTACATAGAAAAATTGGACCCCAGCACACGCTGCTGAGCGCTCTTGGCACCGACCATGTTACATGGAAAAATTGGACCTCGGCACACTTTGCCGAGCGCTCTTGCCACCGACCATGTTACATGGAAAAATTGGACCTCGGCACATGCTGCCGAGCGCTCTTGGTACCGACCATATTACATGAAAAAATTGGACCTCGGCACACTTTGCCGAGTGCTCTTAGCACCGACCATGTTACATGGAAAAATTGGACCTCGGCACATGCTGCCGAGCGTTCTTGCCACCGACCCAATTACATGGAAAATTAGACCTCGACACATTTTGCCGAGCGCTTTTGCCACCGACCCAATTATATGGAAAATTGGACCTCGGCACATTTTGCCGAGCGCTCTTGGCACCGACCCAATTACATAGAAAATTGGACCTCGGCGTACCCTGCCGAGCGCTCTTGCCACCGACCCTCAGATACGGGAAAAAGGGACCTCGTGTCGGCAGCCTAGCCGAGGTATCTCCGCACTTCAGCAGAGGGATTCGAACCCTCATAGACTTCGCCCTCCTCCTCGACAAGCGTACTAGCGGGTCGGCAGCAGCGTCGAAGTATATAAACTGTGAAATAGAGGAAATCACTCCTCCAAGCGAGCACAAGCGCTAGACCTCCTGAAAATTTGCGCTCGATACTGATAAAGGAATCAGATCCCACCGCGTCGTGAATAATAGCGAGTCATCTACCTAAATATTGCGAAAAAATGATTTAAAATTCAGAAAAGTTAATTAAAAATTCTGAAAAATAATTATAAATCCGGGAAAATATTTTTGAGCCCCTGGGTAAATAATTATTACTTAGAATGGTTAATTAAGAACCCCGAATAACAAATTACCACTTCGCAAAATTGATAAAAATCACCAGAAGCCCAAGAGAGCTCAAGAATAATCTTGAGCACGCAACTAACTCAACAATTACCATAATCCCCCACACAAGGATTCGTCACCTCCTATTTGGGCCCCGATACGACTCCGTAAGCCATTAAAACAGTAAAACTACTCCTCAAAGGCTGATCAAACTCAGTCTTCGGGAGTGGGGGGCTCGTGATATGGCTGAAAATAGGAGTAAATCGGAACCGTCCAAATCAGGCATGAATCTTAAAGCTTGGGGGTAAAATGGTAATTTCACCTATAAACAGGTCTGAGATGGGTACGGGTCTTTTCTACAAAGGCCCAATAACCCACGAACGGATCCGCCTTAACTGGGTGCGGGTCCCAACCCGCAAGAAACCCAGTCCAGCTGGATAGAATTAGGGTTTCTGATTGTATTAAATCAACGGCCCTGATTCACTCTATCCTTTCACAGGGAATTAGGGATTTCATTCCTAAACTGATCCCAAAGACGGCTATAAATACCCCCATCCACCACCATTAAGAGGTAATCAATCATTTCCCAGTTTACGCTCTTTCATAATCTTTTCTGGTTATTGACTTGAGCGTCGAAGGGTGCATCGCCGGGATCAACCCCGGTGTCTCGCACTTTTTGCAGGTGAACGGCGGGAGTCAACGGTCAAACTTCGGTGGAAAGGTTCCAGGTTTGCTATTCGGTATTCCTAAGAATCCGCAAATTTTATCTGTTTGCCCCCACATCAGATTTAGCGGTAATAACAGTAATAATAAAAAATGATAATAATAATAATAATAATATATGTATATCCAAATGCAAATTCGAGTTTAACAGATTTATTTAAAATAATCAAAACAATATATAATATAAATACGATCAAATAGAAATATAAATTAATGTTAAAATATTAAATTATTCGAAATAAATAAAATTTCCGATTAGAAAATATTTTAATAGAGTCCAAAACGAATTTCTTACACAGAAAAAAAAGAATTTATAAATCATCAAAATACAGAGAATATTTAGAAAATATGTATTTATGGAAATAGGGGTTACAAGACCCCCTCAAAATTGCTCCAAAGCTCCCCAAAAAAAAATTATGGCCTTCCTCTCCTAGCAAAACCACAACTCCTTGCTCTCTTTCGCCCTTTTTCTTTGGTTTGATTTTAGTGTTTTTCATGATAAAAGAGGAGGGCTATTTATCGAAAGAATGAGTGGTTAAAATAACTCCCCACTTCCCCGCAAACTCACATCACTCTCCCTTATCTCACATGGATGGCCGGCCACTCCTAGTGTGCACAAAACACGTGCACGTGCAACAAATGTGTGTGCACACTACTTTCATACAAATTTTATTATTAGCTTTTATTAAGTTAGATGTGTGTATTACACATGGCAATGTGCACCAATTTAACTAATTTTAAATGCATGTTTTAGTGCACACAAAAATGATTATGGGCTTTAATATTTGTAATTAGTTTTTGTGTGCTATAAAAATGGATTTAGGCCTATTGGATTTTAATTAAAATAAATTACACAATTGTGACTACAAAAATGGGAGAAAATTTTTCATGATTCAAGAAAATTTTAGGAATCAACATGTGCACAAGATTTTACGTGCAATGCACATGCAAAAGAAAAGAATAAAAATTAGTTTTCTCTGGGAATGTTACAATTCAAATGCTTATTTATTGATCTATTTGGTTTCACCGTACACATAGTGATTTGATATCTATATAATAAAACACAAAGAAAGCTATTAAGTGGCTCTCCTTCAATCCCCCAAAATCAAAGGTCCAGATCTAACCTCACAAAACATATTTTTTTCCCTATCAAGTGGCTCTCCTTCAATCCCCCAAAATTAAAGGTCCAGATCTAATCTCACAAAACACATCCCCCCTCCCAAAAGTTTCTCTGCAAAACTCAAATTCAAATCCCCCCAAAACAACTCATTTATTTATTTAATTCTGTATCTCTCTCTCTCTCTCTCTCTCTATATATATATATATATATATATATATACGCACACACACACACACACACACACACACACACACACACACACACACACACACACACACACACTAGATTTGCCCATGAGCACGTCCCTACGACACGTCTTCAGAACAATACAACATATGAAAAGTCTTGTAAACAGTAAATCAACAGTTATATAGCTCCGTAATACTTATGGAAACATGGAATTTTATTTACAACTAATTATTGTCATACTATTCAAACTTGAGCTACATGATTGTTGATTTACTGTTTACAAGGCTTTTCATATATTGTATTGTTCTGAAGACGTGCCGTAGGCACGTACCACGGGCAAATCTAGTTCTTTTATAATTGCTGATATGTAAATCTTTTTCATCCACATGCCTTAGATAGTTACTGGATTGATTTAAGATATATTTGCGGATATTATTAATCCAATATCAAACAACCACTTGACATGTGGAAGAGTTATTATATTTATTCATAAGACTACACTGTCATGATTCTGAATGACTATCTAAGTCATGAGATTATAATGCTACAATGAGAAATATATACATGTTTTGTATGTCTATGAATATTTGCGTATAAATCATTATTCCATCCATATTCGTATAATACGTTGCTTATACATTTTTCTCCAATTATATATCATGCACTTTGACATTTATTAGAGATTAAAGGTATTTTGCATCTTGACAATAATGTGTTGATTAGATATTGCATTTAGCATGGTAATTTTTCATTTATTTAACGATAATAATGTATTTGTTATCACCTTCATGTTTTACTAGTGATTATTATCTATGAGATGTTCATTGACTTTCTCTTATACAAGTTAGCTAAATGCAATTTACTGTTACTAGTGGTTGCTTAAATATTGGTGTTTACTGCAACAATTTTAGCTATTTAATATTACAGTTTCATCCTCTTTAGTGATTTGAGGAATGCATATACAAATATTACATATTTGTATTAATGTGTAAGTAGATCTTCCTTTTACGTTGATGTATAATTTAGTATACTAGTAATTTACACATGCGGTGCGTGTCTTAATAAATATTTTTTTATTAATTATGCACGTCCCATTATAATATTATTATAGTAATTTACACATGCTATGCATGTATTATAAATACATTTATTTAAAAGTAAAAACTTTGACGTAGTCCGATTTCGAACTTGAGTCCTCATTTATATGTTTAAAAGTAAAAAACTCTAACCTAGTGTGGCCTCGAACCCAAGATTTCCTTTATATTAGTTATGCTCGCGCGATACACGTAAGTTGGTAGATTTACAAACGATAACTCCAACTCTCCCATTATAATATTAGAGATTAGAGATATAGTCTACCATTAATGTGCTTGATGACTATTTCTCTCATTCATTTTATTTCATCATAGTATTATAGTGACTCATATGCTGATTATTATCACTTATCATATTGTTTAAGTGATTTACCTGACATTGTGAGGATATATATAGAGAGTTTACAAATAGTAAATGAATGCAAGGATATATCAAGGAGATTTTGGTCTATATCCTTATATTAATTTTAGATTTTGATATAGCATAATTATGATTCTCAGGTGCTTACTATATAATTTAATATTTGTTATTTGGCATATGCTTAATTCATATTCTTATCTCAAATCTTAAATTTATAAGATTGAGATGGACTAGTTACAACATTATGTTTCTACTAATTTTCATATCAATTTAAATGGCGATTTGCTCAAAGAAAGTGAAAAGATCACATACAATGAAAGTCAGGAATTGACATGGCAAGATTGGATGGTTTACATTTGTTGTAAGCAAACATTTGCAGTCATGTTCATAACATCAATATACATATACTTCTTTGAGCATATGTCATCATTATCTGGATATGTGATGAAGTGAGAGTACTAAAAGTTTTAAATATAATTGAAATATCTCGATTTATTTATAGTCTTTAAAAATGATACTTTTGTGACTTTATTTGCATCATGTATTTTCTGCTATGTTACCCAATGGGGGGGGGGGGGATTGTGCTTTAACTACATTTTGTGATTATCACACTTCTTGCATGGTAGATTGAGAACTTTATTACCTGAAATTAATATATCTCTGTTATCGGGATTATGTGACTAACCCCCTTTCAAGAACGGTTTATTGTAAGTGCAGGAAATTGGAAGTGGAATTTAAAAGGCCATGCATGGAGAATTTATATCTCAAAAGTGAATAAAATGTGACAGACTCTAAGCCAAATTTGTGACCCAGATTTTGTAAAAAGGGTCTTACTTGACAAGTCGATCGAGCCCCCTCACCAAAAAATGCACATCTTCATTGTCTCGGTGCTCGATGTGTTATTCGGGCCTCCTCACCAAAATGCATAATTTCCATATGCTTGGTGCTGGACATGTCATTCGAGCCCCTCACCCAGAAACACCAATTCTTGTAGGCACGGTGTTGGACGTGTCATTCGAGCCCCCTCCAAAAAATGCCTACCTTCATAAGCTCAGTGCTGGATGTGTCGTTCAAGCCCCCTAAACAAAAATGTCTATTTTCATATGCTCAGTGATCGACGTGTTGATCAAGCCTTCCCCCTTCAACCGCCACCACCACAAAAAAATGTCTATCTTCATAAGCTCAATGCTCGGCATGTCGTTCGAGCCCATCACAAGGAAAGCGCAAAAACTGGAGCTCGACGCTTGGCTCACTCGAACCCCCAAGGGTTGACCAGGCCGTACACCTTGGGGGTCGGTCTCGATGTGTCGTTCGAGCGTCCTATCACAAACATGCAAAAAAGGCCTTTAAATCTCCCCGAAATTTGTGCTCCTCTTTTATTTCTGATGAAAAATTCAAAAATTAATTAAATTCAGAAAAATTAATTAAACTTTTTAAAAAAATTTGAAGTTAATTAAAAATTCTAGAATATCCAAAAAAAATTTACCGAAACTCTACAAAATTGTTAGTACCCAAAGGAGCCCCAAACAAGATTCCAGTAGTCCCCGAAACTATAGTAGGCTCTCCTGATTACCCAAAATGTGGAAAACTACTCATCGAATGCTGTGCTACTCAACCCTTAGGAGTGGCGGGCTTATGATATGGGTAGAATCAGAGGCACACGATCTCTACACGTATCTTAACGTTTTGCAAGTGCAGAATGGTAATTTTACAACAACTACAAGCAACATAGACCGCATCTAGGCCCACAAGTCCAACCAGACCAGAAAATAAGGTTTAATTATAGCCTAAGAAAGAAGGATTTTTAGCTAACTACATTTGGCAATCATATCTCCCAAATCAGGAATTAAATAACTGATTTTATCCCTTAACCAGGGGAATCTTCAACCAAATTTGATAAAGATACATTCTCAAATCTTTCTAATCAAACAAGACTCCTAATATATAAATACTCCCCCCCTATCAATTAGTAACGGGTAATGAATCTTAGCCACTAAAAACTCATCTCTTTTTTCTGGGTTATTGACTTGAGCTTCGGAGGGTCTTTCGCCAATGCCAACTCGGTATTTAGACTTTGTGCAGGTTTGCCGGTGATATCTCAGATGTCCAGCCTAGATCCAAGCACTTTCAATAGTTCAAACTTAGATCAAGGAGACTTCAGCCATCCTAAAGTCATATACGATCAACGGTCTAGATCGTATGTTTTCTCTTTAAACATAACTCATTATGTGATTGCTTCCACACTAGGAAAAAAAAAGCAACACTTACGGACCTAGGTATGAGGATATTGTAGTTACATAAAGTTATCTTAAAATATGTAACACAATTTGAAATTGTTTAGTTGGTTAGAATTACTAGTTATCATCCTACGAATATGTCTTAGTATAGGCGAGTGCATTTTGATATGGCTAAAAATAGGATTAAATCGAGACCGTTCAAACCAAGCACAAATTTTAAAGCATTCAGGGTAAAATGGTAATTTTACCTACAAACGGGTCTGAAGTGGGAACTGGGTCTCTTTACAAAGCTCAGTAACCCAAAAGTCGATCTGTCCTATTAGGCGTGGGGGGCAACCCGTTTCAAACCAGCCCAGATATTTAAAGAGTAACTCAAATTCGTGATTATCACTAAGAGGTTTTTTAAACTGCCTCTCTTATCATGAAACGAGTTTCAGCTTTACATCTTATCCAAAAACACCGGGACATAGAGATAAATGATTATCTCTAAACTGTCTTTTAAGGCGACTATAAATCGCTCTCTCCCTCCACCATAACAAGGTAATCAATATTTTTTTCACAAAAGCACTATTTCATAATCTTCTTGATTACTGACTTGAGTGTCGGAGGGTTCGTCATCGGGATCCATTCCGGTGTATCAAACTTTTTGTAGGTTAACGACAGCAGCGAGAAATAGTCAAACGCCAGTCAAAAGTCAACAAGTTTGCCTTATTTGTTTCCAAAAGAATCCACAAATACATCTGTTTGCTCCCACATTGAAATCAGCAGCAACAGATTGGCTCCGTCTGTGGGAACCGAAAAAGCAATCCAACCTTACTTCACCGGTGAAGTTAGTTTCCAAGCCATGCCTCCGAAAGGGAAAGAAAAGGTAGCGGCTTCCAGCCGAAGAGCCGCTCCTCTTCCTCCTCCTCCATCACTCCACGATCTTCTTCTTCAACTTGACCAACAAGTTCAGCAACTACAGCCTGAATAGCCCCTTTCTCAATAGCTTCCTCCTTAACAGGCCCCTCCAGGGTCTCGAGGGGCTCTTGTCGAAGTCGTACAAAGCAACATCCTCTTCATAACCATGTCTCGGTTCACAATGCTTCCTCCGACTCCATGGCCTCCCATAGTCCCCCAGGGCCGCGAGATCTTCGTCAGGTCATCGTCGATCGTCAGCAGGGATAGATCTCCAAACTCGCTTGAATGAGAGACGAGCCACCGAGGAAATCCCTCACCCTGAGCAACAAAGAGCTTCTAGAGGATGGTCCCCCTACAAGCCAGGGCCTAGAAGATTGCACTCCCTAGGAGGCGAAGAGAGTTTCCTCCCTGCCGTCATCGGAGGAGTCATACCTCGATAAGTCGGCCAGTACCCAGGGACCACCAAGACAAAGGGGCGCTTGTCACTCGGGCAGAGCTCCAGAATTTCAAAGAGGACATTCTTCGGGCCTTCAATATTGCCACTAATCATGATCGCTGCTCGCCTAGCCCTCACCATGTCCAAGTCATCACCAACACACACCTAGCCCTCGTCGTGTCGCTCCTCATAAAGGAGAATCTCGAGGGTCAACTAGATCCCACCAGGTGGAAGACTCGGTCCATCTCCATCTCCACGAGATGAAGAGGCACCTTGGCAGGCTGGACAAAGAAGAAGAGCAGCGAGCGAGGAATTTCCACCCGAGCAGGCCTTCATTCTTCCGAACCATCATGGAAGCTCCGGTCCCAGAAAACTTCAAACCCCTCACTTTAAGTTATACAATGGGGAGTCAGATCCCGTTGACTACATCGAAAGTTTCAAAACTTTCATGATGATTCACTGGGCTTCGGATGCGCTCCTTTGCAAAACATTCCCAGCCATGCTGAAGGGACCCGCGAGAGAATGGTACTCCCGACTCACCCCTACCTCTATCTTCTCTTTTGATCAGTTTGAGGAGCTCTTCCTTATCCATTTTGTAAGTAGCCTCCGGGCTGACAAGACAAGCATATCTTTGTTAGCACTCAGTCAAAGGAAGGACGAGCGGTTAAGGGACTATGTCAAGCGCTTTACCACCGAGGCTCGGTCTATCACCACCCTTGACCAGTCGGTGACCTCTGCTGTGTTTCGACACAACATTAACCACGCCGATTTGAAGGCAACTCTCGCTAAAAAGCTGCCCCGGGACTTCTCGAAACATCTACTAAGGAGCGAGAAATATATTAGGGCGGAGGAGGCCCTCCTCCCACTTGATTAGAAAGAGCCCATGTCCGGGAACAAACAGAAGGGCCTAGAAGAAGAAGGGGATAAGAAGCTTTAGAAGGATAATGGTGGCCAGCACCGCCCTCCTCTCCATTTTGAGAAGTTTACCTCGCTTAATGCCAGTGTCTCGGCCATCCTAATGGAAGTCGGGAAAGAAGGACTACTCCAACCACCTCCAAAGATGAATACACCGAGCAAGAAAAGGAACAGGGACCATGGCCACGACACAGATGATTGTCGGGCCCTCAAAGATGAGATCGAGGCCCTCATTCAGAAGGGAAACTCGCTAGGTTCATAAGGAAGGACAGAGCAGATCCTTCGCCTCCCCGAGGGGCTAACAGTGAACTGAGCAACCTGTTGAGACCCCAGACTTCGAAGCTGAAGCTGTCTTACACCTCATTTACGGAGGCCCAATGGGGGGAGATTAGAACTCCTCCCGAAAAGCCTTCATCCGAGAGGTGAACTCAGTGCAGAATCATCCGCCCCCCAAGGGCCTTAGGATTCCTGTCACCTTTTCATACAAGGATTCGGAAGGCGTCCGAATGCCTCATTGTGATGCTCTTGTGATAAACCTCCATATGGCCAACTTCAAAGTATGCCGAGTCATGGTCACAATGGCAGTTTGGTGAATATCCTTTTCCTAGAAGCCTTCCAGGACCTCAAGTTGTCTAGGGATCGCCTCAAGCCCACTGACTACACTCTCCACGGATTCTCCGGGTACCAGTGATGATCGAGGGAGTTATAACTCTCGATGTAACTGCTGGCAAAACCCCGACCACTCGAACCGAACCGATGGATTTTATGGTGGTAGACATAAAAGCTGCTTACAATGTCAATCTGGGCCGATCCGGCCGAGTTGCTCTTCAAGCCGTAACCTCGACCTACCATTTGAAGATGAAATTCCCCATCACAACTGGGGTAGGAGAAGTCATAGGGAGCCAGGAGAGGCTCGCAAATGTTACATGACTTCAGTGGGAGGGCCGATCCTCTCTCTTGAAGCCCTCGAGCTCCCACATGGGAGTAGCCAAGCTATCTCCAAGCCAGTCGATGAGTTGGAAGAAGTAGTCTTCTCAGAAGAAGACCCAACCAAGACATTCCAAATTAGTAAGGTCCTTCCCCCTTCCGTCAAAGCCGACATCATCCGACGTATAAGGGGAAATCATGACATATTCATTTGGACCGTGACAGACATGCCTGGAATCTCGGAAGAACTTCTCATGCATCACCTCAGTGTTGCTCTCGAGGCCAAACCTGTCCAGCAAAAACGTCTCAAGTTTGCGCCAGAATGCCAGCAGGCAATCAAAGAAGAAGTGGAGAAACTATTAAATGCTCGGTTCATCCCGGAGGTGAACTATCTCGAGTGGCTGTCCAATGTTGTGATGGAAAAAAAAGCCAACGGGAGCTGAAGAATTTTTATTGATTTCACGGATCTGAACAAAGCTTATCCGAAAGATCCGTTCCTGCTCCCAAGCATTGATGCTCTGATTGATGCAACCTTCGGCCACAAACTCTTGAGTTACATGGATGCCTTCTCCGGGTATAACCAGATCAGGATGTTCCCCATAATATTTCAAAGAATTCGTCTATAACAGACCAAGGCCTATACTGCTACCGAGTCATGCCCTTCGGGCTAAAGAACGCCGGTGCAACTTATCAGCGCCTTGTCAACAAGGTCTTTAGAGAACAGATCGGTCGAAACATGGAGGTCTATGTGGATGACATGTTGGTAAAAAACATCAGCAAATTGAACCATGTGACTAAATTTCAGGAAGCCTTTGATGTGTTGCGGTGTCACAATATGAGACTTAACCCGACTAAATGTGCCTTCGGTGTCTCATCCGGAAAATTCCTAGGGTTCATGGTTAGCCAAAGAGGCATAGAAGCCAACCCAGAGAAGATTCAGGCCATACTGAATATGGCTCCCCCTTTTAGTAACAAAGATGTACAAAGACTCACAGGATGCCTTGCGGCCATAGGGCACTTTCTCTCCAAATCAGGAGAGAAGTGTCTCCCATTCTTCAAGGCCCTTAGAGGAACAAAAGGCTTCGAGTGGGGAAAATAGCAGCAGGAGTCCTTCAACCAACTCAAAGCATATCTGGTCAACCCTCCACTCTTGAGCAAGCCAAAGCTCGGGAAAGTCCTCTACATATACCTCGCCACCTCAGAACAGACCCTCAACGCTGTCCTGGTGAGAGAAGAAGATAAGACACAAAGGTCGATCTACTATGTGAGTAAGGTCCTCAGAGATGTGGAACTTCGTTATCCAAAGATAGAAAAGATGGCCTATGAATTAGTCATGGCAACCCGAAAGCTCCGCCTTTACTTTCAGTCTCATTCAGTGATCGTTCTTACCGACCAGCCCCTCAAGCAAGTGCTACACAAGCCCGAAACTTCGAGGTGCCTTATGAAGTGGTCTATAGAGCTGAGCCAACATGATATCAACTATCAGCCCAGAACTGCTATCAAGGTACAAGTCATAGCAGAATTTATAGTAGAAAGCACTATCCCTGACCCAGCGAAGCAAGAGAGGAACCCCCATTCTAGATCGTGTATGTTGATGGGTCCTCATGTGCTGAGGGAGCGGAGTAGGGGTCATCCTCACTGACCTCGATGACTTCGTTCTTCAGTGTTCACTCTACATTAATTTTCGGGCATCAAACAACGAGGCAGAATATGAGGCTCTCATAGCTAGTCTACGCCTGGCGCTCAAGGCCGGTGCCCAGCGCGTCAAAGTATTCAGTGACTCACAGCTGGTGGTGAACCAGGTATCAGGAGAGTATGAGGCAAGAGATGATTGCAAGGTCAAATATTGGGCTAAGGTCAATGAGCTGCTAGCTACTTTCAAATAAGCAGAACTCCAACGAATCCCCCGAGAGGAGAATGGGCAGGCAGATGCCCTCTCAAAGTTGGCTTCCTCTTCCCTTTAGGGGCTTTAACGAATCATCTTGATAGAAGTCCTCCACCCAGCATCGAGGAAGAAGGCCTTGAACTAATGGAATACTGCCCCTTGCACTCGGGGAGAATTGAATGAAGCACCTGCTCGAGTTTCTCAAAGACGAAATCCTCCCTCCAGACCCTGAAGAGGCTAGAAACTCAGAATCAGAGGCTAGCGATACACGCTTATCGAAGGGGTCAAGTGCTCTTACAATCAAGTGGACGACAGACCCTACTTGAGATGCCTCTCCCCCGAGGAGGCCCAGTATGCTCTAAAGGAGGCCTATGATGGGATGTGTGGCGCTCATTTGGGAGCAAGGTCCTTCGCCCGCTAAATCCTAAATTTTGGTTATTTCTGGCCCACACTCCTTAGCAACGCCAAACAGTACGTTCGCCAATGCCCCCTACCAAAAGTTCTCAACAATTCGGCGCTTACCACAAGCCCAACTGTCCCCCTTATCCAGTCCGAACTCTTTAGCAATGTGGGGGATGGACTTGCTCGGGCCATTCCCTCCAGCGCCTGGCCAGCTAAGTTCCTTGTCATTGCAATCGACTACTTCTCCAAATGGATTGAAGTCGAGCCTTTAGCAACAATTACTGAGATTAGAGTCCAACAGTTCGTTTGGAAGAACATCGTCTATAGATTCGGTGTACCTCAAATCTTAGTAACGGGCATTGGGACCCAATTTACGGGGCAACCTTCCGCAATTTTTATGCGGACCTTGGTATCCAGCAACGATTGTCCTCAATATCCCACCCGCAATCCAATGATCAAGCTGAGAACACCAATCGGCAAATTCTCTCTGGCCTAAAGAAGAGACTGGACAAGTCCACCAAGGGATTATGGGTCGAACAACTCCCCAACATGCTCTGGAGCTACCGCACTACTAAGAGGACCCCTACAGAAGAATCTTCCTTCAACCTTACTTATGGCTCCGAAGCCGTCATCCCACTGGAAGTTGGCCTACCTTATCCCCGCTTGATTGCCTTCAATGAAGAGCAAAATTCAAACAAACTTCGGGGCAACTTGGACCTCATCGATGAGATTCGAGAGAGATCCTCCATCCGTCAGGAGATCTATCGGCGTAGGATCGAGTAGTCCTACAACAAGAGAGTCTGCCCAAAAATATCAAAGAAGGAGATATGGTTCTGAGAATACTATCAATTTCTTTCCTACGCAAAAAAGGGAAACTATCTCCTAATTAGGAAGGGCCGTACAGGATCTATAAAGTTGTTCGCCCTGGCGCTTATCAACTTGAAGACCCGGGGGGCAAGAAAGTATCAAGAACATGGAATGCGGAACACTTGTTGAAGTACCAAGAGGGTGTTTAAACACCGCTCCAAGCAACTTCTAATCCTAGAGCATTTCTAAGTTTGTTTGTTTTTCTTCTTACTTAGTTAATTTTTCAAATGTAATAAAAGCTTGCAACTCAGAAGCAGTCACTTAGTTCTCTTTAATAAAAGCAATATATTTCTCAGAAAACCTATTGTCGAAATGTTTTGGTTATCTTACCCCAAAGCGTACACTTTAAGTACGAAAACTCTCTTAAACGACAAGTTCGGAGTCCAACACTTGGTTCAATGCCACTTTAGCTGCTTGCGAACAAGCAAGTGCAAAGTAGCTCACCATTCAAAATTGCTCCTACAACTGTTGAAACTCTCTTAAACGATAAGTTCAGAGTCCAACACTTGGTTCAATGCCACTTTAGCTGCTTGCGAACAAGCAAGTGTGAAGTAGCTCACCATTCAAAATTGCTCCCACAACTGTTGAAAACTCTCTTGCACACAAGTGTTAGCAAACACTTAGAGAAACGATAAACTCTTAAGCCAAAAAACGTTGCTTGTTCCACAAAAAGGAATAGTTACAAGAGTTATTAGGCGAAAGAGGCTCATTACAGGATCGAAATATGCAATCAACAAAAACATTGCTCGAATACTACAAATATATTATTCCATTAAAAGTTAGGATACAAGTCTTATTCAAAGACCACACTACAAACATTTTATTTTGCCAAGGATGGGGATACAAGTCCTATTCAAGACTAAAGACTCCTACAAAACTACGAAGTGTCACCCTAACTCCTCCTTGGAAGTGGGACACTCCTATTAAGAGATACCCGTGGACGATGAGCGCTTTGCCGCTCCCTCATTGCTTTAGAAGAAATCTCTAGGCTCGCAAGCCAAGTCGTACCATCGGGACCCACGGAACTAGCTGCCTCCCTAACAGATGCTCCGTTCAACAAGCCGGTCACTCCGCTTTGAGCATCCCCAAAGTTTCGCGAAACATTTGGCATGCGTAGAGCCAACTCATGGAACGATCTCTCATGGGCATACTCCCCACGCGGGCAAGAAGTGCTCCTGACATTGCCTCCTTCAGAGAGTTGCTTTAAGCGAAGATTCTCTGCCTCCAATTCAACGAGCCGCTCTTTGATAGAGTCATCTGTCACTCTAAGTTTCAAACATGGTACCCCACTCGTGTTCCCCCTCATGTGAACTCCAAGATGGTCCTCCACAGATGAGCCACCTCTATTCTCTTCTCGAGCACAACATTCTTCAGCTGGCCCCTTTCCGATGTCATCTCGAACAAAGAGCTCTTCAGCTCATCCCTCTCGGTCGTCACTGCAAATAAAGAGTGCCGGAGGAACTTTAGCCTTGAAGCTTTGTCGGCAAGCCATCGAGGGGCCGACCTCTCTTCCCTCGGGGGGTACTTCTCGGAGAGTCTCCTCACGATGCCTTGCCTCGATATCTCGGCGAGCCAAGGCCAATCTTAATTGGCAGAGCTCCAACTCCGTCTTTGAGAGTCTCTCCCGAGATTTAGCGAGTCCCAACTTTGTAACTTGGAGTTGGGCGCGAAGATGTGATGCTTCACTACCCTGGGGAAGTTAACCAAAGAGAAAAACGTAAATCACACTAAGTTTAAACGAGTTACGAGATAGTTCTATGGCTAAATAGAACTATTACAAGATGGTTCTAGGGTGAGGCAGCCCCACAAGAAGTTCAAAGTCTCACACTTGTTCTCAAAAAGGGATATTTCATTGACTCCCACCAAAGTACAAGAGCGGCGCCCAATCCGCTATTAGGCATCGTTACAAAATACCTAGACTAAAGGGAAATGAAAATACAATTGAGTCAGGGGTCGACCTTTTTCGAATGATCTGCGGCCACAGAAGCCCCGACCTTTTGAGCTTTGGTGGCGTCCACTAAGAGCAAAGTGTCTGGAGCTCCATTTGCCCCCGTCTTGCCTCCTTCGACCTCTTCCTTTGGGCCCTCTTATTCATCTTCTTCACCTTCTTCCGAGAGGTCATCGAACCCGGGGATAGGATTGTGGAATAGATGCCACCTGGCGCAGTCGACATCGAGGAACTTCTCCGAGACCTCATCTATGGTTCGAGCGTAGGCCTTCGCCATGTTCACACAAAGAAATCCTTTGGCCTTCTCCATCGCTTGCTCCTCGGCCTCTTTCCCTGCAGCCATCTTCGTAGCCGCAACCGCCTCCTCCTTCTCTTTTTCCGCGAGCTCTTGCTCCTTCAGCAACCGAGCGTTATTCGCCTCTAGCCTGGCGATAATGGCCTCGAGGTGCTCCACCCTCTAAGCTGCTCGAGGTCTTTAGTGATCCTTGCTTTGTCAGCCCGAGCCCTCTCATACTCGAGCTTCAGCTCCTTCTCCTGCTCGGTCGTCTTCTCCATCAGATGCCTGAAGTGGAAAGCGATCTGTAAGAAAAGCAGAACCTGGTAATTCTAGCTAGAAGAACACCCAAACTTAGCAAAAAAGAAAAGGTTGGAAGATGACAGGAGACTCACCGACATGGCAGCTTGAGCTATCTCGAGCACATCGTTGCCAACGGTCCCCGCCTATATTGCAGCCATGTCCTTTGGTGTAGGAAGATGCCGAACTGCCTGCATGCAAGAAGTCGAATTGCTGAGAAATCCGTCGAGCTTCCTGACTTGCCAATCAGGGACAAAAATCTTCTTATGTTCCTCAGTCAGGACTCCTCGACTTTGGCTGTTAGGGGCAGGATTTCCAAGGCCGAGGCCGCCGACATAATGAAGGCCTCTGCATCAACGGAGGCTGACGGAGCCACTGAAGTCGCCGGTTGTGAGACCACCACAACCTCTTTTGAGGAGTGCTCCGCGGTGGCAGCAGCTGTCTTCACCTTCGGCGAAGAAGAAATCTTCGTGGCCAACCGATTCCTCTTCTTATTGGTAGGGGCCTTGCTGCTCAGATCCCCACGCTCTGCAAGCATCTCGTCGAAGTCCATCGATTCTGCAAAGACGAAAATGTGCCGAGGATAAGCGCAAATAAAGATTCAAGTAAGTCAAAAAAATGCTGAACTAAAAGAATAAAGGCATACTGGGGTTTATAAGGTTGAGACCCCCCTGAAGAGCACCTCCTCGGTCAAGTCCTTTCAATCGAACTTTGGTCGATCAAGAAGCGTATGTACCATTTTCGTTTCCTCGGGGCTAAGAACAGGGCTCACCTTCTCCCACTTCGGAATCTCTTCGACCCAAGTAGTCGAAATGTTCCATGGCTCTAGACTTCGGATCAGAAAGAATTTGTCCCTCTAGTTCTTTAATCGAGTCTGGACAGCTGACGAGCTTTGTCCCATGCCTCGGAGACAGATAGAACCTGAACTCCGTCTTGTGCTGCTGATGTATCCGGTACACCGTTCGCAGCACACTCAATCATGGTTAATAAGCCTCCACACATTCGGCATATATTGGACTGGGCTGACCCGTTACCATCGTAGCACCTCAGCAACAAAAGGGTGAGGCGGTAGTCAAAATCCGGCTAAGAAAGCATCGACGGGCCAAAAACACATGTCCACGAGCATCGGCGAATGGGCACTCACCCCAGGTCCAGGCAAAAACACTCCCGAATTCATTTCAAGTCCTTTTCGTTGAGTATGGAGATGGTGTCATCGGCCTCTGAGGTTTCCCGAGCAGCGTTCCCCTCGGAGTTCCGGCCCCGACCATACACGATACGCTCGGCAAGGTCATCCGGAAGCTCCAAAACTCGATGAAGCCCCGTCAGGGGTCCGGGTATTTTGCCGAACTCCCCCATTCTCCGCTCCTTCTCTACTATTGTCTCCACAGCTGCCGAAGGGGCCCCTACTATGGCCTTGCCCTTATCAACTGTAGGAGTTGACTAGAGGTCGGCCCAATGACGACGATGGGGGAGATCTCTTGCCCCGAAGCAACACTAGACATTCTCTAAAAGTAAATTAAGTTAGTTAAGAATTACCTTGATTTGACAGCAACGGTCGGAAAAGATCATCGGAAATAGAAAACCTTCGCCGGAAGCTCTCGCTAGAAAGTGAAAATCGCCTGAGTAAAAACTTAAGGAATTAGCAAATGAAGGGGGGGTGAAGTTTTACAAAGAAAGGGGTTGTTGGCAGATTCATCAAGGTTAAAAGGCCCCAAAAAATTGCAATGGCCTAGCCCATTTAGCGCAAAACGACAAAAAGCATGGGAAACCAAAAAGACTTTTGACTGGTCAACCATCAACGGTTAACAATCCCATGCATCGCCTTCTGAAGCATCTTCAGACTTCGGCAAGTTGCTCCGAGCATTCTTGTCACCAACATCGAAATTGGAGAAATGGCGTTGACTGGTCAGTGGTCAACGACTCCACGTATCGACTTCTCGAAGTCTCCCCAGACTTCGGTAGCTCGTTTCGAGCGTTCTCAACGACGTCAAAATTGGAGAAATGGCATTGACTGGTAAACGGTCAACGATCAATGACTCCACGTCTCGACTTCTCGAAGTCTTCCCAGACTTCGGCAGCTCATTCCGAGCATTCTTGTCACCGGCGTCGAAGTTGGAGAAATGGCATTGACTGGTCAACGGTCAACGACTCCACATGTTGACTTCTCGAAGTCTCCCCAGACTTCGGCAACTCATTCCGAGCGTTCTTGTCACCGACGTCGAAATTGGAGAAATGGCATTGACTGGTCAAAGGTCAACGGTCAACGACTCCAAGTGTTGACTTCTCGAAGTCTCTACAGACTTCGGCAGCTCATTCTGAGCGTTCTTGTCACCGACGTCAAAAGTGGAGAAATGACGTTGATTAGACAACGGTCAATGGTCAACGGTCAACGACTCCACATGTCGACTCCTCGAAGTCCCTCTAGACTTTGGCAGCTCTCGCCGAAGCCTTCTTGACGTCAACGACAACCCCACCATGTGTCAGCCTATCAAAGTGTCGCTGGGGTTCGGCACAAGAAGTCGAGTGCTCTTGCCACCGACCCTCGTTTGGGCGAAAAGCCGCTGACCAGTCAAAATGCCTATAGCTGCCTGATCATTCAGAAAAGCATGCTGAGGCGTGATTAGCGCTCCAGATTGTGCCACCTCGATAATTAGTTGATTAATTCTTTTATTAAATCGAATTAATTGTTTAAAAATTGCGAAAAATAATGAAAATTTCAGAAAACTTTAATGAAATTTTTTTAAAAATAATTATAAATTCGGGAAAAATATTTTTGAACTCCTAAAAAAATAATTATTAATTAGAATGATTGACTGATACTTTTTGAAAATAGATTATTACCTCGCAAAATTGAATAAATGATTCGAAAAATAATTAAAAAATTAGAAAAAAACCAATGGAAAATCCGAGAGATCCCACAAACACATCTGAGTACAAGGCAAGCTCAATTAAACACTGTTAAGCCCCGTGTGCGATTCCTAAGCTCCTAAAGAACTCCGATAAAATCTCGTACGCCATTAAAATAAGAAAACTACTCCCCAAAGGCTGTTAAACTCAATCTTCGGGAATGGGGGCTCGTGATATGGCTTAAAATAGGATTAAATCGAGACCGTTCAAACTAAGCACGAATCTTAAAGCATTCAGGGGTAAAATGGTAATTTTACCTACAAACGAGTCTGAAGCGGGAACTGGGTCTCTCTATAAAGCCCAGTAACCCAAAAACGGATCTGTCCTACTGGGCGTGGGTGGCAACCCATTTCAAACCAGCCCAAATATTTAAAGAGTAATTCAAATTCGTGATTATCACTAAGAGGCGGTTTAAACCGTCTCCTTATTATGAAACGAGTTTAAACTCTATATCTTATCCAACAACACCGGAACATAGAGATAAATGATTATCTCTAAACTGTCTCATAAGGCGACTATAAATACCCCCTCTCCCCCCCACCATAACAAGGTAATCAATATTTTTTCACAAAAGCGCTCTTTCATAATCTTCCTGATTACTTCCTTGAGCGTCGGAGGATTCGTTGTCGGGATCCATCCCGGTGTATCATACTTTTTGCAGGTTAACGGCAATAGCGAGAAGTAGTCAAATGCCAGTCAAAAATCAACAGGTTTGCATTATTTGTTTCCAAAAGAATCTACAAATTAATACATCTGTTTGCTGCCACACCGAAATCAGCAACAACACATTTTTACATTTAGTCAATCAATTAAACACTTTTTTCATACTTGAATGCATATTTATATTATTTTCTTACTAAATGATACTTTTTATTTATTATTTAGTGAAATTTCTCCTTTTTAAAATTAATTAAGTGAATGATGTGAATCTCTTGTCGGTGTTATTTAAGATAATCCTATCGAGTTTTACCCCTTTAATAAAAAATCATACCTAGTTTTATTTTGGCAGAAAATCCTGCCGAACTTTATTTTCCGTTAGGAGCCCCTGACGTCGTTCGCTTTAGCATGAAATGTCCAAAACAACCCTATTAACTGGCTAAATAACCCCTCCTGCCCCCTCTCTTTTTTTATTTTCTCTCTCCTCAACCTGCTTTTCCCCTTTCTCACTCTTATTCAGTTCCTCAACCCTGCTTTCCCCTTCCTTGTCCTACCGTTTCTCTTTTTTCCTCTCAAACCCAAACCCGAACCCTTACCCTAACCTTAGCACCATTCGTTGCTCCGCCGCCGCCTCCCCCATTCCCACTGCCGCCACCAACAATACCTCCTCAATCCTCAGCCACCACCTTCGCCGTCTCATTGCCAAGTTCCGCGCCCTCCCCAACCCCCTCGACTCCATCAAGTGCCTCCTCCACTACGCCACCACTCTCCCACCTTTTCCGGATTCGGATCAAACACTGGCTAACTGGCGCCAGAAGATGTGATGGAGGCGAGGGCGGAGGATTTTGGGGACTGAGTGTGCTCGCGCCTGTGGGAGGGCGAAGGGTGGTGGTGGTAGGGCCCAGTCAAGGGTGAACACACGGATGAATGTGGTGGTGAGTATGTAGAAGAGGACAAGGATGCTGGTGGCGAGGGAGGAGGGGAGCAGGTTGTCGGAGATGTTTTTGTCAATGGTGTTGGGGGTGGAGGGGGTGGTGGCTAAGGGGAGCTATCAAGTGAGCTCTGAATATTCGTTAAAAACTGCGAACGTATATTTTTCACTTGCACTGTGCCAGCTGTTTGTATTTTTGTTTGAAATCTCTGCACTATGGGTAAATGGCTTAAGCATGTGCTATTGGAATCAATAACGGTGCCAATTATGACACGGTATGCTTGTAGTTTAGTGTTAAAATGTGCTTTAATATTCTCTCTTAGAATGCTATGGAACAAGGTTGAAGGAGACAATGCATAAAGCTCGATGTGGAACAGATGTGAGTGTCAACTTAATGTAGAATCAGAATTTCAACCCGACTTGTCGATTGGTTTGCTCTCTGTATGGGCCAGTCAACTGGTCCACTTAGAGAGCAATTTTTACTGGGATATATTTCCAATTAGAAATATTCAATTTGATTTTGTGTACAAGTTGGGGATTGTTTGTAGACAAATTACAGCTCTGTACCTATATTAGAGTCCAAGTTGGAATGGATTCCAAGCTACAGAATCCTGACCAAACTTGTGTTGCAACTCTTAAGCCTATTTTGTACATACATACATGTATTGAAAGAGAGGAGGGAGGGAGAATACAACTGGAATTATATTGTATTGAGAAACTACTAAATCTGAAAATTTGTAAGACATGCATTGTATTCCCAATTAATATATATTATCTTGTTAATATATCTGCCAAAATCTCTACTTCTTTACTTCTATATTGTTGTTTTCGTGTAATTCTCATGTTCTCGTATGAAGTCTTTTCGGACCGTTGAGATCTTTCTCACCCTCACTAATCCTTTCTGGCTCTGATATTCATCCTACTTTAAACCCTAGTTCGTAATAGCTAATCAAATCTGGATTGAGGCAATTGAAAATGGTCTCTTAACACTGCTTTGGATGGAGAAATAAAATTTATGAAGATGAACTCTGAAAGTGAAGGATAAAGGAGTCATTAGAGTTGATACTTTTCTACCTTGTTGCACTGAATTGTTATATCACTATTTGGGGATCTTTCAATTAGAAGAAGCTGCAATACTGGAGGATAATATGAGAAATAACTACTTTTGAAACGGAACATCGGCCAAGTCAACTATGAGTGGTTAGTTTGTGAAGTAAAGTGAACTAGGGTTGAGCTAATGAACATGCATGAGGCAGTTAAGAAAGTTATCTGAGTTAATCGAAGAGTAGTAACTCCTTAACTCAGTGAATGGAGAAAAACATATTTTAGATTAAACCTACAGGCTGGGAGTAAAGGGTTTGTTTTTGGAGTTCCTGTTGTGTAGTTATCTACCTTAATCCAGAATCTTCTTTAGTTTAAGGGCGGCATGTAAGGGGGTTTCCTCTCACTTTACTTCACACTGGAAGGCCATACCAATTACATAGAAGCTATGTGGGTCTCTTGGAGTATGCATATATGGTTAGGAAATTTGTTAAGGAGCTAATAATTAGGTACAGGATTGCATATGTTTTCTCTACTCCATATCCTGTATTTTACTCTCTAGGTCTCTCCTATCTTTTATGTCCTAAATCTTTATTTTACCTCATGCTTTTACCACATTGGTATGAATATGTCATTGGAGATCTTTATAGAAAGCTATTAGTTTATGTTGTTAGTGTAATTTGTATAAGGTTGCATTAAGAATGGCATATCAAAGATTTAACAAGGCTGATCAAATATGCGTTCCAAACTGATGGTATTATCTTTCGCCCTCTCAAAATAGTAATTGGACTTTCAATCCTTTAAAAGGCACTTGGAAGATGAAATTGAATTTAATTGAGGTTATTTTTTTTCTTCTTATTTTCCTTTGGAAACTTACAGGCAACAGGAAAGTTATCTATTAAACTCATCCAACAGATTATCAATAAATCGAGTGATGCAGCAGCAGTTTCATGATACAATTCTAGTTGCAACGCCATGACCGTTATTAATCGCTAGAGCCACTACTGGGATATGCAGCTTAGAAAGCATGCCAGTCATTTTTGGGCACATTTTTTTTGGTTTTGGGTTTGAGTGAGAGAGTGTGTAACATCACTTCCCGCAAATACATATTCCGAAGTATTTTCTGTATTTTGATTATTTATAAAATCATTTCATTTTAAATTCATTTTGGATCTTCTATTCTTTTCTAATCGAACATTCTATTTATTACGAATGATGATATATTTTAGCTTTGTTTTCTATACTTTTGTCCAAATTGATCGACTATTTATATTTTATATTTTTGTCCAAATCAAATACTTTATCACTGTTTGGATTTTAATAAATTTGTTAGACTCAAATCCTATATATATATACTAGTAGTTTACACGTGCGATGCACGTTTTAATAAATATAGTTTTTTAAAATAAAAAATTAGACGTAGTCTTGATTTGAACCTAGGACCTCCGTTATAATAGTTATGCACGTGCGTTGCATGGGTTGGTAGAATGACAAAACATTTACAAATGACACTAAGGCCTTCTCCCATTATAATATTATATATATATATATATATATATATATATATATATATATATATATATATATATATATTAACATTTTTATAATTATTATAATTATTATTTTTTGATTGTTTATTAAAATTCATCTGTTGTTATTTATTAATTTGTGAAAGCCTATAGTTTTTAATCTATATTTTATTATTACTGGAGTATGAATTTTATGTATACTATCTGATTTAATTTATTAATATGTACTACTATAATGCTATTTATTATATTTTTGCCTAATCTTATTATTATTATTCTTTCTTTAATTGTTTATTAATTTGTGAAGGTTCATAGATCTTAATCCATCTATTATTATTATTTATTATTTTAAAGTCCAAATAAAGTAAATTATTAATATATAATTATTCTAATTATTTGTGAAAAGTTAAATCTTAATCCAATTGTATTCTTCCAATTAATTTTATTTTTGTTGAACCCTGAAATTTTTGTACAACCTATTTAAATTTTGTATGTTGAATACTCTAATTTATATAATATATTTCTACTTATATTTCTATTGGATTTAAACCCAAACCCTTTACTCGCTAACCGAACCTGCTACCCAATCTCCTTATTGGACCCATACCGGTTACCCATTAACCCACCCTTACCCAATTTATTCTACTCAACCCCCCTAACCCTAGCCCTGTACAACCCCTACACCTACCCCTACAGCCACTAACCCTGATCCCTGTTAATCTTATCCTCCCGAGCACTCCCCTTCCTTTCCCCCTTCCGTCTTCTTCTTGCTGTGTGGCGTCGAAACCCAACGCCAGTCATCAACCTCCGCTCCCAAGCCTCTCCTCCACCTGTCCTCTGTCATCCCCGTCGCCTTCCCTCCTCGCCCTGCGACTCCACCCTCCACTGCTCCAGCAACCAAAGTCATCATCGAGCCCATCATCATCCTCATCCTCATCCTCGTTGCCCTCCTACTGCCGTCGCGACCTCGACTGCAACCATCACCGTCAACCTCTCATCCTCGTCGACCCTCCATCGCCATTGACGAAACCCATCCACTGCCAACAACCTTCATTACCCCATCGATCCCTTAGTCATCCCCTACCTCCGCATTGCCGTCCAGTCACCGCCCTCGTCATCGCGCGCCGCAGTCCACCTTCGACTGCAACCTCCACCTGTCCTCCACCCATCAAACACGCTGCACTTTATCGCCAGTACAACCACCTCACCGCCTGCGCCCGTGCGACCACCAAGTCCCTCCTGCTTTGCTGTCGACCACCATTGTGGCTACCTCCGTCGACGTCGCTAGTGCTGCTGCTGTCGTTGCTACTATTACTGTTGTTGTGGTGCACGTGTGTCACACGTGCTACGGTTGCCGCTCTCGCCTTGCTATTGGAAGTCTGCTATTCCGTGTTTGCACATGCTCCACCCGTTATTTGCAAGTGCTGCGCCGTCGGGATCCTAATCCCGTTATTCTTTCGTATTCGACTAACCGTCAGTAAAGGCAAGTCGTCTTGAACCAATTTATTATTCGTGTTCAAGAATTCTTTTGATCTCCCGCAAGTAGTTCACATTCCAATTATCTTATATATTTGCTTGATATTTCTTCAAGAGATTATCACGGATTCATCGGCAAAACCAAGTGATAATTCTCTTTTCGCGCCATTGTCTTTGACTTAAACCCATGCCTTAATGCACATTGCATATGCACGTAATATATGAAAACAACTAGATCTATGCTATAGAATTGATTGATGAATGAGATGTTCCCGATTGAATATTATTTCGTGAATTAATTGCCATGATTATGAAATGCCTCTTTAATGTTGAAATTGCATGCTGATAATTAAAAGGAGATTTTGTTATTTAATTGCCATGAAATTGCATGTTACATGATCAAATTATTGATGATTCATATCTATCTATTTGCTGGCCTGTCGTTTGCTCTGTGCTGATTTGAGTTTTCGACCTAGCTTTTGTCTTAATTTGATAAAACTTTGTAAACATCATCTGTAGATTTTTTAATCTGTTTTTCAGAACTTTTACAGAAATAGATTCCGATTTACGAACTGAAAGATATCATATTTTTAGTACTGCTATGTTTTCAATTTCTAGATTTCTGTCCAGAAATATATCAACTTGATTTCCTATTGAAATACAATGCTAACAAACATAATTAGAACTTGAAATTTTATATTTTTTTACTGGACATGACTGGGAATCATCCTTTTCTTTGTAAGATTATTTGATAATTTTCCAGACCCTTTATAAATGTGAAAACTTGACTCTAGGTTGTTGTTAGAACACTAGTTCAGTAAAGAACCCGATTATTGAACAATCTACAGATAATATCAATTATAACTTATTAAATAAGAGTTATAGCCATTTTTGTCTGAAATCCAGATCATCTGACGATTTTGCAATCCGATCTATAGTTTCCAAGATATCTATATTTTCGTACAGTGACGTTTGAATTCCATAATGCAGTTTAAAATGCATTACCCTGTCTAATTAATTATAATAGTAGGTTTATTTTGAGAAATAAAATTTGAGATTAATTTTTTGTTACTAAACACTGTTAGGAATCGAAATATGAATTTTATGATATTTTAAAATGATTTTACAGTTTATTTTTATACTCAAGTATTTTGACTCTAATATGCTGCCTGAACTTATAATCAGTAAAAACTAAGATTTTACACCTAGTTTCTGTGTTTTCAATATGTTGTGTGTATATGCGTTGGTACCGGAAGAGATTCTAGTTTCTAGAACTTCTGACAGATCCAGTTTTGGTTTCCTGTAGCAACGGAAATCTCTGTTTTTGTACAGCATTGTCTTGCTGTCCAGAATGTATGCTTTGTATTGATTTAGTGTAAATACTTTTTTCCTTGCATGTAATGAGTAAAATTAGTCACACCTTGCATTACATAACATTGACATCTTCTTGCATGCTCACATTATGATGTAATAAAATGATAACAAGCCGAGGTATTAAGGGTTAACTTGGTAGTTGTTGCCGCTAATTTTGGTGTGGGGGAAAACAGATAATATTTGTGGATTCTTAGGGAAACTGAATGGTAAACCTGTATACCTGTTCCGTCAGGGTTTGATCGTCGCTCCCGCCGTACACCTGCAAAAAGTGCGAGATACCGGGGTTGTTCCCGGCGACGCACCCTCCGACGCTCAAGTCAGTTAATCTGGAAGACTATGAGAGAGCGCAAAAACTGGTGAAAGATTGATTACCTCTTAATGGAGATGGATGGGGGGTATTTATAGGCATCTTAGGGAACGGATTAGGAATGTAATCCCCGTGATCTGATAAGAAATATTCTCCTTGTAAACAGATTAGGAATGTAATCCCTAATTCCCAGTGGAGGGATAGGCATGAATCAGGGCCGTTGATTAGGATCTAATCAGGGGCCCTAATTCTATCCCTCTGATCGGGCTTTATCGCTGGTTGAAACCCGCGCCCGATTGGAGCGGGTCCGTTTGTGGGGTATTGGGTCTTTATCGGAGAGACCCAGTACCCATCTCAGACCCTATTTGTGGGTGAAATCACCGTTTTACCCCTGGGCTTCAAGATTCTTGCCCGATTTGGAAGGTTCCGATTAACCCCCATTTTTAGCCATATCACGAGCCCCCCACTCCTAAAGGCTGAGCTTGATCGGCCTTTGAGGAGTAGTTTAACTGTTTTAATGGCTAACAGAGTTGTATCGGAGCCTAACTGGAAGGTTTTGAATCTTGAAGGAGGTAGTTTGGTGATTTTTCAAGTGGATTGACCTCTGAGTCGCTCCTGAGCTCTTATGATCATGTGGTGTTCTTGCAGAGATATCCTTCTGACTTAAGAAAGTGTCGATTCGTCGTCCTGGGGTTTTGGAAGATTATCTTTGGGCAACAATTGTTTGTTTGGGGGTGAGAAGGTACTCCCCCACTTTATAATTGCTCCCCAGGAATTCTTCCTTATCTTTCCAAATTTTTTAATTGCTTTTTGGCACAATGACTTGGCCGTTATCCTTTGTTGAGGGGTATTTACATTTGTATCACGCCTCCGACTCTCTCTAGGGCTCGCTGGCTAGGGGGCCGAGGTCGGTATGCGGTTCGGCGCGTTTTTCCGAAGAGGAAAACGAGTTCGGCGTAGCTGCGAGTACTAGGAGGGAGTCCGGCATAGCGCGAGGTCCAATTCTTCCCCGTAAGGAGGTCGGTGCCAAGAACGCTCGGCAGTGGGTGCCGAGCTTGATTTTTTCCCCGTAACGAGGTCGGTTCCACGAACGCTCGGCAGTGGATGCCGAACTTGATTTTTTCCCCGTAACGAGGTCGGTTCCACGAACGCTCGGCAGTGGGTGCCGAACTTGATTTTTTTCCCGTAACGAGGTCGGTTCCACGAACGCTCGGCAGTGGGTGCCGAACTTGATTTTTTTCCCGTAACGAGGTCGGTGTCACGAACGCTCGGCAGTGGGTGCCGAACTTGATTTTTTCCCCGTAACGAGGTCGGTGTCACGAACGCTCGGCAGTGGGTGCTGAACTTGATTTTTTCCCCGTAACGAGGTCGGTGTCACGAACGCTCGGCAGTGGATGCCGAACTTGATTTTTTTTTTTTTCCGTAATGAGGTCGGTGTCACGAACGCTCGGCAGTGGGTGCCGAACTTGATTTTTTCCCCGTAACGAGGTCGGTGTCACGAACGCTCGGCAGTGGGTGCCGAACTTGATTTTTTTTTCGTAACGAGGTCGGTTCCACGAACGCTCGGCAGTGGGTGCCGAACTTGATTTTTCCCCCGTAACGAGGTCGGTTCCACGAACGCTTGGCAGTGGGTGCCGAACTTGATTTTTTCCCCGTAACGAGGTCGGTGTCACGAACGCTCGGCAGTGGGTGCCGAACTTGATTTTTTCCCCGTAACGAGGTCGATGTCACGAACGCTCGGCAGTGGGTGCCGAACTTGATTTTTTCTCCGTAACGAGGTCGGTGTCACGAACGCTCGGCAGTGGGTGCCGAACTTGATTTTTTTCCCATAACGAGGTCGGTTCCACGAACGTTCGGCAGTGGGTGCCGAACTTGATTTTTCCCCTGTAACGAGGTCGGTTCCACGAACGCTCGGCAGTGGGTGCCGAGCTTGATTTTTTCCCCGTAACGAGGTCGGTGTCACGAACGCTCGGCAGTGGGTGCCGAACTTGATTTTTCCCCGTAACGAGGTCGGTGTCACGAACGCTCGACATTGGGTGCCGAACTTGATTTTTTCTGTCACGAACGCTCGGCAGTGGGTGCCGAACTTGATTTTTCCCCGTAACGAGGTCGGTGTCACGAACGCTCGGCAGTGGGTGCCGAACTTGATTTTTCCCCGTAACGAGGTTGGTGTCACGAACGCTCGGCAGTGGGTACCGAACTTGATTTTTTCTCCGTAACGAGGTCGGTGTCACGAACGCTCGGCAGTGGGTGCCGAACTTGATTTTTTCCCCATAACGAGGTCGGTTCCACGAACGTTCGGCAGTGGGTGCCGAACTTGATTTTCCCCCTGTAACGAGGTCGGTTCCACGAACGCTCGGCAGTGGGTGCCGAGCTTGATTTTTTCCCCGTAACGAGGTCGGTGTCACGAACGCTCGGCAGTGGGTGCCGAACTTGATTTTTCCCCGTAACGAGGTCGGTGTCACGAACGCTCGGCATTGGGTGCCGAACTTGATTTTTTCTGTCACGAACGCTCGGCAGTGGGTGCCGAACTTGATTTTTTCCCGTAACGAGGTCGGTGTCACGAACGCTCGGCAGTGGGTGCCGAACTTGATTTTTCCCCGTAACGAGGTTGGTGTCACGGACGCTCGGCAGTGGGTACCGAACTTGATTTTTTCCCCGTAACGAGGTCGGTGTCACGAACGCTCGGCAGTTGGTGCCGAGCTCCTAAACTTGTCGTTTTTCGTTTCGACATAGGAGTTTGTATCTACTGTGTGCCTTCTGAACTTCTGGCAGCTTCTGACAGCTCTGACAACTCTGACAGATGGGACGTTTATTAATTGCAGTGACCTCTGGGCTTCTATCAGATGGGGCGCGCATTAAATTCGACTCATGATTTGGCGCGGTTAGCAAGGCGATGATTGGGGTCGCCCCGTCGTTTCGTCTAAATGGGCTGGTCGTACGAGCCCATTAACCTCGTTTGGAGTGCCCCTCTCTATAAATCCTCACCCCCCTCTCTCATTTCTCATTTCTCCTCTCTTTTGCTCAGACGGTTTCTTGTGCTCAGGCGAATTCTTCCGGTGGTCGGCGTTTGGTTCAGGCGAAGTTTTCCGGCGGCTATCTCTCTTAAGGTAATTTATCATCAATTATGTCTGTAGCTTCTGTCTCCGAAGAAGTCTCTTGGTCCGAGCCCTCCCTTGAAGTCGTCGAGGATTTGACTCCGACCCCGACCAAAGGCAAGAAGGTGTTCGGCAAGGATTCGATTGTTGTGGATCCGAAGAGAATGGGGGAGTTCGGACAACTGCCAGGGCCGTTGACGGGGCTCCACAGAGTCAGGCAGCTCCCGGAGGATCAGGCCGAGCGAATTGTCCATGGGAGGGGAAGGTCCTTCGAGGAGAATGCCGCGAGGGAGACGATGGAGGCGGACGATGCGGCGTCGATCCTGTGCGAGGAGGATCTGGCATTGATCTGGGATTCTTTTCTCATCCCGGAGGAGTACGAAATTATGCTGCCGGGCCCCGGAGTTAGGGCCAACTCGTCGCTGCCAGTGACCATGTGTTACTGGCCTGGTCGATGCCTTTATCGCCGGTGCTCGGCTACCTCTCCACGCGTTCGCCGTTACCGTGGTGAGTTGGTTCGGGGTCAGCCCCATCCAACTCATGCCGAACGCGTGGCGAGTGATAAATGGTTTTGTTCTCCACTGCCAGGCCGCAGGGATCGAGCCGCAGCTGAACGTGCTTCGGACGCTATACCGGCTCCACCAAGGGAACAAGTCGGAGTACCGGTATTACTTGACTCCGAGGCACGGCGGCAGACTCGTCATATGCCCCGACTCCATTAAGCACTGGCGAGAGAAGTGGTTGGTTGTGCGGAGTCGAGAGGCATGGCCGATCCCTTCTGACTGGGTAGAAGGGGTGCCGAAGAGGGTGAAGGCGATGCCGAAGCTCTCAGTAGAAGAAGAAGAGGCGGTCCGGATTCTCCTTGATCGGCCGAAGTACGATTGGAGGGAGCTGACGGAGGACGTCCTCTACAAGGGAGGGCTCTGCCGCGTAGATCCCAGTACGCGGCTCTCGTCAAGTTCTTTTTTCCGTACCCTCTTCCTTGTTGTTTTCTATGTGCTAACCACTTTTTACTTTTGATGCAGAAACTATGGACTACGATGCAGTATTGGCGCTCAGGGCAGGGCTCGCAAGCAAGGCGCCGAAGAAGCGCAAGAGGGTTGCATCCAAGCTGCCCTCGACCTCGAAGGTACCGAGGATTGGGGCCTCGGTTGAGGAGGTGGAGGTCCTCGACAGTCCGGCAGTCACTGTGGCGGGGACTTCGGCTCCAGCATCTGTGGGCGAGTTCCCCATTGCCGCCGCCCTCGCCAAGCCGACGCCGCCGCTGACGGTGGCAGGCGAGGAGCTCCTGACGGAGGAGCACAAGCGGATTCACATTCCGGACTGGCAGGTCCGGAGGCACGATGGGTTCCTCGGGAACTCGCTGGCAAGCATGCAAGATGTGAAGCATCTCGCCACTCCGAAAGACCGAGCCGCCATGGAGGCCGGGAGAGAGGGCGACGACGTGATCGAGATCGCTCGTTCGGCGGTGTCGGTAAGCCTCGAGCTTTCTTTATTAATTGTACTCCCATAGCCCAAGTTTTTCTAACTTCCTTTGTTCTTCTTTGCTGCAGATCATCGTCCACTTCGGCCACCTCACCGAGAGGTTGACAGCTCTGGAGAAGGAGCTGAAGCAGGAGTCCGACCAAGCTCGGAACGAAAAAGCTCGGATGTCGAACGAGCTGGACAAACTCCGCGTCGAGCATGAGGGCAGGTCGGCGAGGATCCAGCACCTCGAGGCCGAGGTGTCGAGACTGGAGGGTGAGCTCCTTCGTCAGAAGGAGGGGTCGGCCAAGCAGCTGGCCGAGGTCGAGGCTGCCAATGCTGCGGCTGTGAAGGCGGCAGAGGACGCTACCCTGGAGAAGGCGCAGGGGTTCCTCGCCCAGAACATGGCGAAGGCCTTCGCCGCAGCCCTCGAACGGGTGTCGAAGGAGTACCCCGACGTGGACGTCTCGGGGTGGAGGCTGTTCCCCGGCCACGTCGAGGGTTTCAACCCTGAATCCGAGGGGGAGGTGGATGAAGGGGACGACGAAGCTGATGCCGGGGCCGGGGTCACTGGCGAGGCCCCTAGCACTGCGGTCACTCCGCTGTCGGTGGCGTCCCCTTCGGCGAAGTCAACCCCTACCCCACCTCGTCGCCCGGGGAAAGAGGTCGAGCCTTGACTCCGCTCCTCGTTTTCTAGTTTTGTTTGTTTGTTTTTGTTTTTCTTTTCAATCATTGTAACGCCTAATAGCGGACTGGCCACCGCTGCCTTTTTGAAATGAATGAAAAGAAAATCTTTTGAAGTATTGGTGTTCGGATCTCCGTCTTTTGCCCCTTTTTTCGCCAAACATTCTCTTCTTGCCCCGAGAGTTTCTTGTTTGATTTTAAAAAAATTTTCCAAGTGTGGCGCTCCGGCAGTGTTCGATCTTTTTGCTGATTACTTCGATCTCTTTGCAGCTTATGGTGGTTGCCCAAGACGTCGAGCCTTCGCGCTCGGACGAAGAAGCTCGAGCCGAGGCTGGCCTAGGGGCGACGAGGCTGTGTCTGGCGAGGTGCCGAGAGCGGCTCTACGAAGTCGAGCTCGGATTGCGCCGAGCTGAAAGCGAGAGGAACCATCTCCAGCTCGTCCTCGGCCGGCGAGATATCGAGATTCGCCGTTTGGAAAGCAGGATCGAAGAGCTTACCCCCGCGGGTGAAAGTGAATATTCGCCAACTGCTTTCAGTAATGAGATTCAGATTCAGTGCATCCGTCATAACTTGTCCAAAATAACAGCGGAGAGGGATGACTTGCTTTCCGAGATACGGCATCTGCAGTCCGTAGAGACGAAGCTTCAGAGTGAGGGCGAGGGGCTGACGGCCGAAGTGGCCAAGTTGACGACCGAACGGGTCCAGTTGACTGCCGAGGTCGAAGTGCTGAAGAGAGCGACGGTGGATAAAAGCATCGAGGTCACCCATCTTCGGCGCCTCATTGCCAGCCGATCAGGAGTTCCGGACTCCGCGATACCACCTCGTTTCGAAGTTAACGTGAAAGACGACTCGTTGCGTGATCGGATCTCGGAGTTGGAGGCGGAAGTTGCTCGCCTCAAGCCGCATTCGGGGCCTATCAACGTTCGAAGCACCTCATGTACTCGCGCGGAGAGCGATCGGGGCATTACCTTCTACGAGATGGCGACCCGTCAGCGGATCGGCCAACCTAGTCCGGGGGACGCGCAGAGCTCGGTGGCAATTTCGTCGAGCGGAGCATCCGTCGGAGTAGCTACTAGAAGTGGTGCCGAGGATACGTCTCAATTCGCCAGCTTGGGGTCGCGCTCCGGAGACAAACGTCGTCACTCTCGAGTGTCTCTGAAGCGGAATGCTCCGGCTCCAAAAAAGCGCTGAAGTCATCGACTCCGCGAGCTTTTGTGCATATTTTTTTTTTGTGCTAAGTGTAATAAGTCGGCATTGTAACTTTTTCTTTGACGAGTTGTGATCCTGCTGTGTCTGTCTTTGTACCGCATCTGTTTCATCAATAAAAGTGTTGTTGCCGAACTTGTGTGTTTTTTACTTTCGCGACTGTTGTCTGCTGCGCCGAGGCTTCTAAGTCGGCCGCATACTTGTCTGTCGATCGGCGAGGGGAATGTTTGGCCAATGGTGCCGAGCCTTGTCTCTACTGCCCAATCATGCCGTCTTGTGAGGCAAGTTCGGCGGCTGCCTCTCAAACTGCGTCAAAGCACAAGTGCTGGGCCTCGGATCGTTGCTAGAGTAGTTCGGCAGCTATGACCGCGATCCTGAACGGCGAACTACCCCTAGCCCGCTTGGGAGCGATCATGTGAAGTATGATCGATCCAGGAGTCGGGCTCCGAACCATTGGCGAACTACCTCTTGCTCGCCTAGTAGCGAACTTGCGAAGTAGAATCGAACCAGGTGTTGGACTCCGAACCGTCGTTAGATTAGTTTAAGGGTTGTGGGAGCATTTCCGAATGGCGAACTACTCCTAGCCCGCTTAGAAGCGAACTTGCGAAGTAGAATCGAACCAAGTGTTGGACTCCGAACCATTCAACGGCTGTGGGAGCAATTCCGAATGGCGAGCTACTTCTAGCTCGCTTAGGAGCGAACTTGTGAAGTAGAATCGAGCCAAGTGTTAGACTCCGAACCATCGTTAGATTAGTTTAAGGGTTGTGGGAGCATTTCCGAATGGCGAACTACCCCTAGCTCGCTTAGAAGCGAACTTGCGAAGTAGAATCGAACCAAGTGTTGGACTCCGAACCATTCAACGGCTGTGGGAGCAATTCCGAATGGCGAGCTACTTCTAGCTCGCTTAGGAGCGAACTTGTGAAGTAGAATTGAGCCAAGTGTTGGACTCCGAACCATCGTTAGATTAGTTTAAGGGTTGTGGGAGCATTTCCGAATGGCGAACTACCCCTAGCTCGCTTAGAAGCGAACTTGCGAAGTAGAATCGAACCAAGTGTTGGACTCCGAACCATTCAACGGCTGTGGGAGCAATTCCGAATGGCGAGCTACTTCTAGCTCGCTTAGGAGCGAACTTGTGAAGTAGAATCGAGCCAAGTGTTGGACTCCGAACCATCGTTAGATTAGTTTAAGGGTTGTGAGAGCATTTCCGAATGGCGAACTACCCCTAGCTCGCTTAGAAGCGAACTTGCGAAGTAGAATCGAACCAAGTGTTGGACTCCGAACCATTCAACGGCTGTGGGAGCAATTCCGAATGGCGAGCTACTTCTAGCTCGCTTAGGAGCGAACTTGTGAAGTAGAATCGAGCCAAGTGTTGGACTCCGAACCATCGTTAGATTAGTTTAAGGTTTGTGGGAGCATTTCCGAATGGCGAACTACTTCTAGATCGCTTAGGAGCAAACTTGCGAAGTAGAATCGAGCCAAGTGTTGGACTCCGAACCATTCAACGGCTGCGGGAGCAATTTCGAACGGCGATCTACTTCTGGCTCGTCTACGGGCGAGCCGAGGAAGAAGAGTCGAGCCGAGTGCTGGACTCCGAACCATCGTGAGATTAAAGAGTTAAAGGCAGAGAGATGTAATAATAGCGAAGATACGAAAAAACTTTATTTATTAATATCCAATGGTCGGCTGCTTCTAAAGTTGCTAGCCGTTATTACAATGAAAAAATAAAAGAAAATTACTACAAGTAACAGGAAAGGAACGGTTCGACATCTCGAATTACTTAGAGAGGCGTCGTTGCTCTCTCTTGGTATTTTAAGAGATGGTCGGCATTCCATGTCCTGGGAATTTCCCTACCTTCGAGATCTTCTAGTCTATATGCGCCGGGGCGGATCACTTTTAGATCTTGTAGGGTCCTTCCCAATTGGGGGCCAATTTGCTTTTCTGTCCGGGGAACGAGATGGCCAATTTTCGGAGGACTAGGTCCCCTTCTTTGAGGTCCGTTGGGCGGACTCTTTTGTTGTATGCTTGCTCAATCCTTCTTCGGTAGCTTTGTTGCCGTATGGCAGCTCTTTCTCGGATTTCGTCTATCAAGTCTAGACTTGCTCTGAGCTCTCTAGCGTTCTGCTCTTCTTCAAAAGCTATCAAACGAGGAGAGGGTATTCCGACTTCTAGGGGAATGATGGCCTCGGACCCGTAGGTGAGATTGAACGGGCTCTCGCCTGTTGGGGTCCGCTTTGTGGTGCAGTAGTTCTACAGCACGTTGGGCAGCTGATCAACCCACAAGCCCTTGGAACACTTGTCTAGTCTCTTCGTGATGCCTGAGAGGATCTGTCGGTTGTCATTTTCAGCCTGGCCATTTGACTGAGGATGATAGACGGAGGAGAAGCGGTGTTGTATGGCGAGGTCCTCACATAAGGCTCGGAAGGCAGCCCCAGTGAACTGCGTTCCGTTATCTGTAACTATGACCCGGGGAACGCCGAATCGGCAGATCACATTTTTCCAGAAGAATTGAACGACCCTATGCTCGGTGATTGTAGCCAGGGGCTCGGCCTCTATCCATTTCGAGAAATAGTCGACTGCCACGACTAGGAACTTTAACTGTCCAGGAGCTGGCGGAAACGGCCACAGTAAGTCCATCCCCCACATTGCGAAGGGGATCGGACTTGATAGGGAGGTGAGTGGTGCTTGTGGAAGGCGTTGGATGTCGGAATACTTTTGACAGGAGCTGCATTGCCGAACGTGTCGTTCGGCGTCCCGTAGGAGAGTGGGCCAGTAATACCTGTAGTTCAACACTTTGCGCGCTAGGGCTCTGGAGCCAGAATGAGCCCTGCCAATGTCCTCATGAAGTTCTTGCAGGGCTTAGTCGGCTTGCTCGGGGGAGAGGCACCTTAGGTAAGGCCGACCGTCTACCTGGGTGAAGGAGCGTTTATATAGGATTCCTTCGATTAATGTATAACGCTGGGCTCGGGCACTTATTCTTCGTGCTTCCTTCGGATCCTGGGGGAGGAGTCCGTCTCTTAGAAATTCGACGAGGGGTTTCATCCAATTGTCTTCGAGGAGGACAGGCAATGTTTCAACGGAGTCGAGTGCATCGTCCTCTATGCTCGGCTTCAGGAGGACTTCTATCAAAATAGTCTGTTCGAGGCCTTGAAGGGAAGAGGAGGCTAATTTGGATAGGGCATCGGCCTGAGCATTTTCTTCTCTGGGGATTCTTTGGATGAGGGCCTCTTCAAACAGTGCCATGAGACTTTTGACTTTAGCCAAGTATTTAACCATCCTGTCATCGCGGGCTTCATACTCGCCGAGGACCTGATTGACGACCAACTGAGAGTCGCTGAAGATCCGCAGGCATTGTGCCCCTGCATTTCGGGCCATTCCAAGGCCGGCTATGAGCGCCTCGTATTCAGCTTCGTTGTTCGAGGCTTTGAAGTTTATACGGAGGGAGTATTGGAGGATAAAGTTATCTGGGCCTGCCAGGATGACCCCTGCCCTGCTTCCCTCGTTGCAAGAGGACCCGTCGACATAGACCGACCAGACGGGTAGTCCCTTCACTGTTTGGCTGGACTCGGGGATAGTAGTTTCAACTATGAATTCGGCTAGTGCCTGTGTCTTGATCGCGGTCCGAGGCTGATAAGTTATATCATGTTGGCTCAGCTCGATCGACCACTTCATAAGGCGACCGGAAGTCTCGGGCTTGTGAAGAACCTGCTTCAGCAACTGGTCGGTAAGAACGACCACCGAATGGGACTGAAAGTAAGGGCGAAGCTTTCTCGCGGCCATTACCAGGGCATAGGCCATTTTCTCAATCTTTGGGTACCAGAGCTCGGCGTCCCGAAGCACCTTGCTGACGTAGTAGATGGGCTTCTGAGCCCTTTCTTCTTCTCTGACTAAGACCGCACTAAGCGTCTGTTCGGAAGCTGCCAGGTAGAGGTAGAGCGGTTCGCCAGGTATTGGTTTGCTGAGAAGAGGTGGATTGACGAGGTAAGCTTTAAGCTGGTCGAAGGAGTCTTGTTGCTGCTGCCCCCACTCAAATCCTTTAGCCCCCCTGAGGGCTTTGAAGAACGGGAGGCACTTCTCCCCGGACTTCGACAGAAAGCGCCCTATGGCGGCTAGGCGACCAGTCAACCTTGAACTTGCTTGACATTTCTGGGAGGGGCCATGTCCAGTATGGCCTTGATCTTCTCCGGGTTTGCTTCTATTCCTCGTTGGCTAACCATGAAGCCGAGGAACTTTCCTGATGAGATGCCGAACGCACACTTGTTCGGGTTAAGTCTCATATTGTGCTTTCTCAGAACGTCAAATGCTTCTTGGAGGTCAGCCACATGATCAGTGCCTCGGATGCTTTTCACAAGCATGTCATCAACGTACACCTTCATGTTCTGGCCGATCTGAGCCTGGAAAACCTTGTTGACGAGGCGCTGGTATGTTGCCCCCGCATTCTTTAGACCGAACGGCATGACTCTGTAGCAATAGAGCCCCTGGTCGGTCACGAACGAGGTCTTCGGGATATCCGGGGGGAACATTCTTATCTGATTGTAACCTGAGAAAGCATCCATGAAGCTGAGGAGCTCATGTCCCGAGGTTGCGTCAATCAGAGTGTCAATACTCGACAGAGGGAAGGGATCTTTGGGGCAGGCCTTGTTGAGGTCGGTGAAATCAATACAAATCCTCCAAGTCCCGTTGGACTTCTTTACCATAACTACATTCGATAACCACTCCGGATAGTTCACTTCCTGTATGAACCGGGCCTTCAAGAGTTTGTCCACCTCCTCTTTGATAGCGAGCTGACGCTCGGGGGCGAACTTGCGCCTCTTCTGCTGAACCGGTTTGGACCCCGGATCAACGCTCAGGCGGTGGACCAAGAGTTCTTCGGAGATACCGGGCATATCTGCCGCTGACCATGCGAAGAGGTCTTGATTGGTTCGGATGCATTTTACAATATCCGAGTATAGGGCGGACGGGAGGGTCTTGCTAACAAAGAACTTGTGGGTCGGCTCCTGCTCAGAGAAGAGTACCTCCTCCAATTCGTCCACCGGCTCGGAAGTCGGCCGAGCAGCATCTTGGGGGAGTTCCAGTGTTTCTAAGGAGAGGACGGGTCCGAGGGTAGAGGTCATATAGCACTTGCGGGCCTGCTCCTGATTGCCCCTTACTTCCCCTACTCCGGCCCGAGTGGGGAACTTCATTTTGAGATGATAGGCGGAAGGGACGGATTCAAGGGCTGCCAGGCCAGGCCGACCCAAAATGACATTGTAGGCTACTGGGACATCTACGACCATGAAGTCCATCGACTCCGTTCGGGTAGTAGGAGTTTTGCCAGCGGTTACGTCGAGGGTAATCACCCCTTCAATAGTCACTAGCACTCCCGTGAACCCGTGGAGCGTGTAGCCGGCGGGCTTGAGTCTGTCCCGGGAGAGCTTTAGGCCTTTAAAAGCGGCGAGGAAGAGGATGTTTACGGAGCTGCCATTATCCACAAGTATCCTTTCCACTTTGAAGCTCGCCATGTGAAGGCTGATGACGAGTGCGTCACAATCAGGGGTGCGGACACCTTCAAGATCTTCGTCGGAGAATGTGACGGGCACTCCGAGGCCTTTGGGAGGAGGGGTGGTTCGGACCGAATTGACTTCCCTTATGAATGCCTTCCGAGAGGAGTTGGAGGAGCTCCCTATTGGGCCCCCATGGATGAGGTGGAGGACTCGTTCTTCCTCAAAGTCAGGCGTCTCTTCTCGTTCCGGACGCTTATTAGCTCCCCGAGGTGGGGGAGGAAGTTCGGCTTGGTCCTTTCTTACAAACCTGGTCAGCTGCCCTCTCTGGATAAGGGCTTCGATCTCGTTCTTTAGGGCACGACAATCGTTGGTGTCATGCCCATGGTCCCAGGTGATAACGGCACCATTTTTCTTTATCTCTTCTCTTGGCAGGGGGTGTTCATCCTCGGAGCAGAGGGCAAGACCCCTTCTTTCTCAACTTCCATCAGAATAGTCGCGACGTTAGTGGTGAGGGGTGTGAACTTCTCGAACCTGGGGGGAGTTCGGCGCTGGCCGGCATTGTCCTTTTAGAGCTTCTTGGCTCCTTCCTCCTCTGTTCCTTTTCTCTTAAACCCGGAGGAAGACCCCTCCCAGTTGGGTCGCTGCTCGGCCTCTTCGGCTTGGATATACTTTTCACTACGAAGGAGGAGGTCGGAAAAGTTCTGTGGAGGCTTCTTGGCAAGGGAGGAGCGGAGGTTGGAATTGAGGACATTAGATTGAAATGCTGCCGTAGCGACCGACTGGTCGAGGGAGGCTATGGACCTGGCTTCAGCTGTGAACCTCTACACATAGTCTCTCAGTTTCTCCCCCTTCTTCTGGTGGAGGTGTAATAGGGAGATGCTGGTCTTCTCAGCCCTACGGCTGCTTACGAAATGTGTGACGAAGAGGGTTTCGAACTGCTCGAAGGAGAATATTGAGGAGGGGGTAAGGCGAGAGTACCATTCTCGAGCTGGGCCCTTGAGAGTTGCGGGGAAGGTTTTGCAGAGGAGGGCATCGGAAGCCTGGTGGAGAAGCATCAAGGTCTTAAAGCTCTCGATGTGGTCAACTTGGTCGGTCTCCCCGGTGTAAGTTTCAAATTGGGGAGGTTTGAAGCCAAACGGGACTGGCGCATCCACTATGGTTCGGGAGAAAAGGGGGTCGGCTAGGACGTAGGGTCCTCCCCCTAAGCTCCTCTTCCCGGTCTATCTGACCCAGGCGCCTCTCTACTTCATGAAGACGGCGGTACATGGTGTCATCCCTCCGACAGTGATCGGCCGAGCCCCTAGACTCGTCTTCGTATGAGGGAGAGCGAGGGCTGCGGCGATGGTAACTTCGGGAGCGGCGAGGACTTGGGGTACACCGGGAGTTGCTGGGAGCAGGACGAGGAGATGGGGACCGTCGGTGAGGGCTTCGGACTGGAGGAGGGGACGGGGCCTTCGGCTCATTAGGGTTTTGACGGAGGTTGAGAGCCTGCAGGACGGTCGCTTGGAACTGCTGGAACTCGGCACGGGTGATTGGCGCCTCATTGTTCCTAGGGCTGTTGCCGACCCGCGGGGGAGTGCCTTCTTCGGTAATGCTCGGGAGACTCTTTCCTCCCTCTGCGGACGGGGGACCTGTAGTCCCGGTGGCGAGGAGACCGCTCGCCCGGATGGTGTTGGCGGGAGGTTCCCTCTCGGGCCCGCTTTTCATCCAGATGGCGGCGGAGATCATCATCTTTCTAGTGATTGAGGGCAGGTATTGTGGCGACCAGAGGCTCGGGGGTGATGGGAGGCCATGGAGTCCATGGAGGCGTTGTGGATGGAGACATGCTCTTGATGAAGAGGTTGCTTCTGAGGGTTAGGACCCTTTGGATGCGGCTGATCAGGATGGGGAAGGTCCTGTTGTAGCGGGTCTTCTGCTGTAGGGGGAAGTTGCCCTTGTTGTTGAACGGGATTAGGGAGGACTTCTTACTGCTGATCAGGGTTGGGTCCTCGGTTGGAGCCCCTTGATCTGACTTTCCTAGGAGGCATGGCTGGAGAAGATCTATTCACCAGGAAGAGGAGAGGTTTCTATTCGTTAGTTTCCCACAGACGGCGCCAATCTGTTGCCGCTAATTTTGGTGTGGGGGCAAACAGATAGTATTTGTGGATTCTTAGGGAAACTGAATGGTAAACCTGTATACCTGTTCCGTCAGGGTTTGATCGTCGCTCCCGCTGTACACCTGCAAAAAGTGCGAGACACCGGGGTTGTTCCCGGCAACGCACCCTCCGACGCTCAAGTCAGTTAATCTGGAAGACTATGAGAGAGCACAAAAACTGGTGAAAGATTGATTACCTCTTAATGGAGATGGATGGGGGGTATTTATAGGCATCTTAGGGAACGGATTAGGAATGTAATCCCCGTGATCTGATAAGAAATATTCTCCTTGTAAACAGATTAGGAATGTAATCCCTAATTCCCAGTGGAGGGATAGGCATGAATCAGGGCCGTTGATTAGGATCTAATCAGGGGCTCTAATTCTATCCCTCTGATCGGGGTTTATCGCTGGTTGAAACCCGCGCCCGATTGGAGCGGGTCCGTTTGTGGGGTATTGGGTCTTTATCGGAGAGACCCAGTACCCATCTCAGACCCTATTTGTGGGTGAAATCACCGTTTTACCCCTGGGCTTCAAGATTCTTGCCCGATTTGGAAGGTTCCGATTAACTCCCATTTTTAGCCATATCAGTAGTGAATGATCGGAGACTGTACTCGGTAGGGCCCTTATTGTTTACATTGGTTATTGTCATGGAAGGTGGGGTATCGATTGTTAATTATTGATTGTTAATTAGTTCATGATCTGTAGAGTTCACCATCACAGTCTAAAACGATCACTGTTTACATGCACCGAATCTGTGGAATGGGACACAGTATTACGTGCATTAGATAGGTTAATAAAATGAAATAACCCTATATTGACATTGCATGCTTGATCCCGTATATTGTCATCGATATTGATCATGAATCGTAATGATTGATTATTGCATAATTAAATATAGACCCTTGACTTTATCGCCAACTGTTGTTTTTGTTCCTTGACTTTGATCCAGCCCTTTATTCTTGATATTCATACTTTTATTGTTCTCTGTTTTCCACTACTTGCTATCCGTGACTTGCTCTAACGGACATTATATTTTTTCTAGTTTAGATCATGAGTTTGCAGGTACTCAAGGAATAATACTCGATGGATTTGGTGAGCAACGATTCTAGAGAATGGAGCCGAAAAGAATAGACTGCTTGATTTATCTACTTATGCTATTTTTCCTTGAACAATGTTATTATCGTTGTACTTTGTTTTGGTGCTATTATGACTCGAAGTTTGTTTTTCCTTGATGTTGGATATTATTTTTTGGATTATTTTATTGGTTATTGAAGTTGCTCTTCGTTTAAGTGATTAAATTCTCTTGCGTAGTTGTGATTGTTATTCATATTGTTGAGTTGGACTGGTACATCTTATGGATAATGTTTACATCATTCGCTAGGCCTTCGTTACGTGCTCGTACTTCCGTATTTTGGGAAGTGGGACGTGACAGGTTTTTAGTGGTATCAGAACCCATGTTTGGCTAATGTATGAGTCATGTTTGGCTGATATGTTAGCCATATTTCGGCTCTAGCCAGGTTAACTCAGTAATATGCGCACTATATTGATCACATGGACATGTAATAACCAACTTATATTCTGGGTATTAAGCCTTTTTATTTACTTTTTTATCCCTTCATATTCAGTTCCTTCATTTCTTATTTACTTTCGTCCCTTCCATTCATCCACATTCATTGATTCCTTATTGGGTATAAATTCATTCTTTTCGTAACCATGTTCTTTTAATTCTGGTGCTATCCTTTTTTTTTTATTTCTGTTCGGTTCGTCGATCGGCATCACTTGATCTACAACTACATATCAGCGACTTGGAACATCACCAGGAAGTGTCATCGTTTACTCCAAGATGTACAAGTAGAGTCCCAGGATCTCAGAAAGTGTTTAGAATCCCAAGTGGTCAGGAGTTCGAACTTCATTTTAGAGAGATGTCGTTTGGACGTGTCAAGGATATGGTGAGCCACGAGGCAGACTGCTATAGTTAATAGATGTTGATGATGATGTCTTCCTGATCAGAGCTGCGCAGCAGAAGCGTGGTGGGCCCATAACCCACAGGTCCCAGGATTCTCATGTAGTTTCTCCATTTTGCAATGGTTACTCCCTTCTCATACATTGCATTTGTCATCATTCATTGAATCCTTATTCAACATCATTCTAGATCACTCCATTCCTATCTATGTTTTTTTCTTATTCTGGTGTTGCCACCATTTCGTTTCTTTCCCTTTAATTCCCAGTTTTGTTATTTCACAAGTTGTCATTGCTTTGTCCTACGTTCTGCCTGATTGAATTTCGAGGACGAAATTCTTTTTGTAAAGTGGGTAGGATTGTAACCCCCGTATTCCTGAGTATTTCTCTATTTTGATTATTTATAAACTTATTTCGTTTTAAATTCATTTTGGATCTTCTATCAAAGTCTTTTCTAATCAACCATTATATTTATTTCGAATGATGATATATTTTAGCTTTATTTTCTATTCCTAATTGATCGACTATTTATATTTTAGCCCAAATAACATATATTATTACTATTTGTATTTTAATAAATTTGTTAAACTCAAAACCTATTTTGATAAAAAATATTATTATTATTATTATTATTATTATTATTATTATTATTATTATTATTATTATTATTATTATTTCTTGATTGTTTATTAAAATTCATCTGTTGTTATTTTTTAATTTGTGAAAGCCTATAGATCTTAATCTATATTTTATTATTGTTGAAGTATAAATTTTATGTGTACTATCTAATTTAATTAATTAATATGTATTACTATATTGCTATTTATTATATTTTTGCCTAATCTTATTATTATTATTCTTTCTTTAATTGTTTATTAGTTTGTGAAGGTCCATAGATCTTAATCCATCTATTATTACTATTTATTATTTTAAAGTCCAAACAAAGTATATTATTAATATATGATTATTCTAATTATTTGTGAAATGTTAAATCTTAATCCAATTGTATTCTTCCAATTAATTTTATTTTTGTTGAACCCTCAAATTTTTGTACAACCTATTTAAATTTTGTATGTTGAATACTCTAGTTTATTTAATATATTTCTATTTATATTTCTATTGGATTTAAACCCAAACCCTTTACCCTCTAACCGTACCCGCTACCCAATAACTCATCTCCTTATTAGAACCATACCCGCTACCCATTAATCCAACCTAACCCAATTTAAACTACTCAACCCCCCTAACCCAGCCGTGTACAACCCTTACCCCTGCAGTCGCTAACCCCGATCCCTATTCATCTTCTCCTCCCAAGCGCTCCCTTTCCTCTTCTCCTTCCACCTTCTTCTTGCTGTGTAGCGTCGGAACCAACGCAAGTCTTCAACCTCCTCTCCCGAGCCTCTCCTCCACCTATCATATGTCATCCCCGTCGCATTCCTCCTTGTCACGCCTCGCTTCCCAAAAGAGAATACGGATTACGGATACGTAAAAAAGCCCAGCGAATGATTTTCACCATCCATAAACTGTTCGAAATCTTTACAACATTTCACAAGAATAATCAGAGTCAGAAGCAAAAGAATCAACCAAGCATGCACATATGAATCAAAATACCAACAAGAATACTTGAAACAAAATATATTAGTCTCAAATAATCCAAATCTGAGTAAGTCAATATCCTAGGTCACATTGCCTAAATACAAATAAATCCAACTAGCAAAATACAATTCAAAATAAGCAACAAGATATAATAATAGCAAAATTTCAGCACTAATATCTCATATCACCAACTCCATCTAGCAGCTGATCATCCTGGTCTGCAATTAAATAAATTACAGGAAGAGGAAAAAAGAAAACAAACTCCCGTCAATGCAAGTTACGGGCCGCTTGCAGTGCATAATACAAGTATATGAGAAAAACTAACTAATAACATGAAATATGCATGATAACAAAATATAACAACTAGCATGGCAAGATAAATAAGTGTAAGTAGCATTCATCAAGTGTCAAGTGAACAAGTATCATGTAAACAAATATCAAGTATCAAGTATTATGTGAACATATAGCAAGTGTCATGTATCAAGTATCATGTGTCATATAGTCAAGTATCAAGTATCACGTTCAAGTGTCTTGGTCAAGTCTTGTAGTTATTACCTATCTAGGTAGCACTTCATGCATCCCGCTTTTTACTACATTATTGCTACATCAAACAGTTTCGCTTTAGATTTTATAGTAGACCATAGAGGGCAGTATACTAAGGGACAAGTATCAAGTAATCGAGCTCCAAGCTCCAAGTATCATGCATCATGTATCGTGTACCGTGTATCGTGTATCACGTGAAAAGTTGTGCAAGTGGCAAGTAGTCACGTGTCAAGCTTGCAAGTGTCAAGTAATCACATGTCAAGTATCATGCATCAAGTCATTACGTAGGATCTGTAGATCCCCTTCCGAGTACACGTTTCTGTATTATCAACTACTAGATTTTTCCCTTTAAACCCCGGCTTGGTCATTTATTATTATCATCAAACAGGCACGTGCATGTAAGAAACATGGCAAGAATAACATGGCATGATCAAGTAACAAGTTCAGGTTGCAAGATAAGCATGTACAAGTGAAAGACAATGCATCAAAGAGTGGGACAACGAGAATTCTAGTTCAAGACAGCAAGACAGTACTGCACTAAACTAAGGATTCCCGTTGCTACAAACATGCAAATATGAATTCGTTAAAGAATCTGGAAAATAGACTCCCGACCGAATCCAACAAACATACAAAATTCATATAGTATTTCACAAAAACATAACTCAAAACTGAATTGAAACCAGAAAATATGTTCAGCTAGAAATAAGAAGATTGTATTCAAAGTCAGGAAAACAGCATGAAAACTCATTAAATAAATCCACGAAAAATATGGAGTATTCCCCTATATGTATAGTAACAGAAAATCAAGTTTCATAATTTTCCAATAAAAATAGAGTAGTCAAGTAAAATTAGAAAACAGCGAGACACGATAGTTTTGCAAATCTGAAATGATAAACATTGCAGTACGAAAATAGCAATATCTCAAAAACCATAAATCGAAATCCCAATCTGTCAAAAGGGTGATAAAATAGATACAGTAGGATAACTTTCATATTCACAAATATTTTACAAACAGCAACTATAATTAGGTCAAAAATCAGGTTCTTTACTGAACAGTATGAAATTTCTGCTAGTATAGTAATTGTTTGGAAACATAGAACGGTTTGTAAAACTCATCAAATAAATCCACAAAAATTCATGGTTAATCCCAATCAGTTCTAGTTGTACTGTGCAAAATATTGGATCAAAATAATACTTTTAACATCACGATAAAAATAGATTACTCTTCAGAATTCATAGAAAACAAAATCTATAAACCACTCTACACCTCTGTAGTATAATCGATATAACTCGCAACTCGTAAAACGAAAGTGAGATCTTTCAGGAGAGTTAGAAAATAGACAGAATTCTCTACAAATCATGTTCACAAAATATTTTCAAATACTGACCTTAATAGGATCTAAAATACTGATCAAAACGGAAAAGCGACAAAACTGAAAATATCTCATATACACAAAATCCACTAGTTCTCATAGAACTCATCCAAAACACAACCAAACATGTAATATAGCGTACTAGATGTCCAAACAACATGATATAGGGTATTTCACAAGTCCACAATAAGTCTACCACGAATAACACGAACGGGCACAAGATATCATATGAACAACATGCATATATACAACAAGAAGTGGTCAACCCTAGGTTATTTCATGTCATGTATGTCATGAGGCAACTATGATCGAATCAACATAATAAAGACAATATCAACAAGAAAATTCACACACAAATTGTCATTATAACCCAACTACACTACAGGCAGTATTTAGTACTTGTATTATACAAAGAAAAGAATACAAGTTACATACCTGAGAGACGACGATGAATCCGACGATGTAAAGAGAATAATGGGAACGGATTTCCGAGCAAGAATACAACGAACGGATCGAACGAACCCACAAACACCAAAATGCACGAACCAACACACAAACCACGAACACACGCCACAAAGAGATAAACGACAGGGGAGCGCAGCGAGGGAAGCTCATCGTGGTTGCTGCGCTTGCTGTCAGCATCGGAGAGGGAAAAACACAACACACCGGTGCTGCTGGTCGGTGCTGAGTCAGAGTACAGCACCAGCAAGGTGCTGTACGGTTGTCGTCGGCATCGAGGAGCACATGAGGGGAGCGTGCGGTGCTGGTCAAAGAGGGCACGGTGAAGCATGGGGTGCAAGGAGTCGGGGGGTCTTGGTGTGGGTTCAGGTGGTCGGAGAGGTGCGGGGAGGACGGGAGAGACGAAGAGTGGGAGAGGAGTACAAGGCGAGAGAGAGATGGACGGGAGAGGATAGGCGGCAGATGGGTTTGCATGGGTTCAAAGGGTATACATATGTATATATATACCAGGTGGAAGTTAGGGTTTCTGGTGGGGGTATTGACGGCTGACGGGGCAAGAGGGTTTCGGGTTGGGCATGCAGGGGAAAGTGGGTAGCTTAGTGGATAGGTAGTTCTAACGGGTATGGGTAGCTTGGTGGATAGGTTGTAGGGTTAATATAAGTGTATATGGTTTTAAAATGGGTATGAATGGATAAAGGGGTTTTAAAAAAATGACGGGAATCAATAGCTCAAAAATAATAAACAAAAAAAATGAGATGGCACAAATGGATAAATAAAAAAAATAGGGCATGAACAAATAAAATAAAGAGGATCAAAATAACAACTCGATCAAAAGGAGATGGAACAAAAGACTGATAAAAGAACTAAGACGACCGATAAAAGAGAAGACAATCGAACAAATAAATATATTGAGAATAAAGATCCAATATACGGTCCAAAAGAGATACAAGAAGAATCAAATACAAGGAAAGAGAAAAATACACTCAAAATACATAAAATGAAAAACATGGGTTACACTCCTCGCCCTATGACTCCACCCTCGCACCGCTCCAGCAACCTTCGTCATCGTCAAGCCCATCATCATCCTCAGCCTTGTCGCCCTCCTACTGCCATCGCGACCTCGACTGCACCCACCACCGTCGCCCCCTCATCCTCGTCGACCCTCCATTGCCATTGACGAAACCCATCCACAACCAGCTACCTTCACCACCCCATCGATCCTGCAGTCATCCTCTACCTTTGCATTGCCGTCCAGTCGTCGCCCTCGTGATTGCGCGCCGCAGTCCACCATCGACTGCAACCTCCACCCGTCCTCCACCCATCGAACCCGTTGCACTTCTTTGCCAGTACAACCACCATGTCGCCTATGCCCATGCGACCACCAAGTCCCTCCTGCCTTGCTGCCGACCACCACTGCGGCTGTCTCTATCGACGTCGCTAATGCTACTGCTTTCGTTGCTGCTATTGCTGTTGTTGTTGTGCACGTGCTACTGTGCTGCTCTCGCCTTGCTGTTGGAGGTCTGTTGTTCCGTGTTTGCACGTGCTCCACCCGTTATTTGATCGTGCTGCGCTGCTGGGATCCTAATCTCGTTATTCTTTCGTATTTGACTAACCATCGGTAAAGTCAAGTCCTCTTGAACCAATTTATTATTCGTGTTTAAGAATTCTTTTGATCTCCCGCAAGTAGTTCACATTCCAATTATATATTTGCTTGATATTTCTTCAAGAGATTATCACAGATTCATCGGCAAAACCAAGTGATAATTCTCTTTTCATGTCGTTGTCTTGACTCAAACCCATGCCTTATTGCACATTGCATATGACCGTAATACATGAAAATAACTAGATCTATGCTGTAGAATTGATTGATGATTGAGATGTTCCCGACTGAATTTTATTTCGTGAATTAATTGTCATGATTATGAAATGCCTCGTTAATGTTGAATGCTGATAATTAAATGAAGCTTTTGTTATTTAATTGCCATGAAATTGCATGTTACATGATCAAATTATTGATGATTTATATCTATCTATTTGCTGGCCTTCCGTTTGCTCTGTGTTGATTTGAGTTTTGGACTAGCTTCTGTCATAATTTTATAAAACTTTGTAAACATCATTTGTAGTTTTTTGAATCTATTTTTTAGAAATTTTTACAGAACTAGATTCCGATTTACAAAATGAAAGTATTTTTAGTACTGCTATGTTTTCAATTTCCAGATTTCTGTCCAGAAATACATCAACTTGATTTCCTATTGAAATAAAATGCTAACAACATAATTAAACTTTAAATTTATTTATGTTACTAGACATGACTGGGAATCACCATATTATTTTTTGTATGATTATTTGATAATTTTTCAGACACTTTATTAATGTGAAAATTTGACTCTAGGTTACTGTTAGAACACTAGTTCAGTAAAGAGCGCAATTTTTGACCTATCTACAGATATTATCAATTAGATCTCATTAAATAAGAATAATAGCCCTGTATGTCTGGAATCCAGATCATCTGACCGTTTTGCAATCCAAACGATAGATTACAAGATATTCATATTTTCGTACAGTGGCGTCTGAATTCCAGAATGCGGTTTAAAAATGCATTACCCTGTCTAATTAAGTAAAAAAGTAGGTTTATTTTGAGAAATAAAATATGAGATTAATTTTTTTGTTACTAAATACGGTTAGGAATCGAAATATTAATTTTATGATATTTTTAAATGATTTTACAGTTTATTTTTATACACAAGTATTTTGACTCTAATATGCTGCATGAACCTATAATCAGTAAAGAATAATATTTTACACCTAGTTTATGTATTTTCAATATGTCGTGTGTATATGTGTTGGAACCGGCAGAGAGTCTAATTTTTAGAACTTCTGACAGATCCAGTTTTGCTTTTCTGTAGCAACGGAAATCTTTATTTTTGTAAAGCAACGTCTTGCTGTCCAGAAAGTATGCTTTGTATTGATTTAGTGTAAACACTTTTTGGCTTGCATGTAATGAGTAGAATTAGTCACACCTTGCATTACACAACCTTGACATCTTCTTGCATGCTCACTTAGGATGTAATAAAATGATAACAAGCCGGGGTATTAAGGGTTGACTTGGTAGTGAATGATCGGAGTCTGTACTCGGTAGGGCTCTTATTGTTTACATTGATTATTGTCATGGAAGGTGGAGTATCTGTAGCGCCCCGAATTTCTAATATAATAATTTAGAAAATACGTGGCACAATCCCAGCATCGACTTTAATGTAACAGTACACATAGCTCAAAAACACAGATAATTTTATTCCAAATTCTTATTACATCAATCTTTCTCAAACACAGCGGAATTACAAAAACCTTGAATTACAACATTCTTTTTACAACACTTCTTTTGCCAAAATTTTACACAAAGATTTATTACATCTGCATATCTCAAAACTAACTCAAACATCCAAGCCTCCAAACTCTAAGCAATTACCTGTAACACATGAGGCTAGAGATGATCCCTAACCCCCAAACTAAAGGAGTCAGCCATAAATGGTGTGAGTGACATAAAAACAAACAACATAATTTAATCGTAAAACATAAAGTTATCAACAACATGTATTAACCATAATGATAATTAATGAAGAATAACAAAGGTGTAAAGCCTGAAATCATCATAAAATGAAAACGACAGGTGCGTCTAGTCTAAGTGTCAAGTGTATGAAAACAGAAAACCACATGCATAAAACTAAGTCAAGAAAACACAAGTTCTATATGCGGACTCTCTAATGCATACTTATCGAAGTCTCTGCATCCCATTCTACATAGGTTCGGTGCAAGCCCTTAACGTCTTCACTTCATAGGGTTCAGTCCCTGCGTTATGAACTAATCTTATCACGATGACTACTACGAGATAAAGATAAACCGTGAGAATTAGCCCATGCCTGATAATTCTGGAGATGGATCCCACATCTCAGGTATTTTACCTGGATAATTCCGGAGACCATCCCACATCTAGACATAGACACATCATCACATGAATACCCCATGTGCGTCGCCCCGACTTTGATAATTCCGGAGATCAATCCGACATCGCAAGCAACCAACTTGGATAATTCCGGAGATGGATCCCACATCTCAGGTATTCTACCTGGATAATTCCGGAGATCATCCCACATCTCAAGGAAGTTACTTGGATAATTCCGGAGATTAAATCCCACATCTAAAGCCATACTGAGGTTCATAACCCATGTTCCCGTTCATCATATCACCACTAGTGCCTGTCCTTAAAATTTGTGGTTATTTAATTTCTCAACGAATCTCCTAGGGTGATGTGCCCTACCGGCCTAAAATCAAAACTAAATAACTGAAATGCCTCAAAGGGCCTCAACAAAAAATAACTCAATACCGGTATACTAGGGTCACACTTCTCTAGAGACTTAACTCAAATATCTAAACAAAGTCCCCCTAATCACAGTGGCTCAACTGAAAGTCTTAAATCGATTGCTTAACTGAATATCTTAAAATAGACTGAATTGTCTGAAAACTAAATACTCAAGGAACACGCAAGTTATATATAAGTTTCCATCAGTACCAGTCGACTTATACTTAGTAAGTCGACTGTCCAGCGGACAATTATCCAAAATTTTTCAAAAGTAAACTAAGTCATATAAGTCGACTTAAGGAAGGGTATCAGTCGACTTACCCGAGGTAAATTCCAATGATCTACTTAAAATATTCTAAGTGTATAAGTCGACTTACAAGTTTATAGGTCGACTGTCCAGAAGGACAAATAATTTTACAAAAATAAATTCCACAGTAGACCAGTCGACTGCCTATGAGCTAGGTCGACTGTCCAGAACGACTTTTTCAAAGATTCTAACATATAGTATCAGGCTCGTACCAGTCGACTGTCGGCCTACAGGTTTCAAATTTAGGTCTGAATAAAATAATCAAAACTGAGGTCTTCTAACGATTTATTGTTCAAGAAAAATAATTCGTAATCAGGCAAAATGATCTTCATTAAGGGTATATTACTCAAAACTTCAAATATGTCAAAACCCAAGTTCTCATGTTCTAGATCACTAATTTCTTTCGTTAGGGTTTTACAAGATTAAATTCTCTCATAACTCTAAACCAAAAATCTAATTTATAATATATGTAAGATCCAGGTGTTCTTCATCCGATCAAATCATACTCAAATCTTAATAATATGGTGTTATGAACAAGATCTTCTAATCATTCTTAAATTTCTCAACATGGTATAACAACAATCATTTATTCATATGAATCATACCACAATACTAGATCTATATTATTCACAACATCAAAGATGTTGTAGTGAGGGCTTCGATGGGGGGAATCTCGTCGTCTGCGATCGTAGGAGATGCCCTGAAGGTGTATCATCCGGCGAGTGTCAATCGGGATGAGTCCTAACATCATTACCACTCGCATCCATAGATTAGCAACAAGATAATTTATGTCATTCACAAACAACAATCTCACAAAGTCATTCACAAAATCAAAACAAAACAAACCAAGTCACTCACCTTTTAGTTGGGAAAAGTCCATGAAAAGTTCTTCCTTTTTGCTAGATCCAAAAATCGCCTTTCTCCACCAAAATAAGATCTCAAAATGTGTGTTATCAGTAGATGATGGCTGGAGTAAAACTATTTAAACAATCCGGAAATAGGTTTTAGGGTTTCACCCATTTCTGCAAAATAATCCTTTTCCAAAATACAATTTACATATATAGATCATTCTTTGGAAATTCCATCAAGACTCATTTAAATTAGGATTTAAAAGAAAATATACATTTTAAATCTCAATCAATACTGTTCAAAACGTCCAGCATGTACATTTTGCACTTAAACCCCTAAAAATGTCAAATTTGCAAATAGGTCATCCTTTTCTCAAAAATGGCAAATAGTTCCAAATTAATTTCAGAAAAATCTGAAAAATACTAAATAAATTCCAAATATTATATAATGATTTTTCATAAAGAAAACTTAACTTTCAAACTTCTTTAAAGTCATTTGCACGTGTTTGGCACGTGTACAAAAGATAAATTTTTCTGAAAATATTCATTAAATCTCCAAAAATAAATTTAAATTCATTTTCAAATATAAAAATAATATTTGAAAATACGGGGTTCTACAGTATCGATTGTTAATTATTGATTATTAATTATTGTTTATCGATGCCGAGTACATAATCTCTAGAGTTCACCATCACAGTCTAAAACGATTACTGTTTGCATGCACTGAATCTGTGGAATGGGACACAGTATCATGTGCATTAGATTGGTTAATAAAATAATAATAACCCTAGATTGACATTACATGCTTGATCTCGTATATTGTCATCGATATTGATCATGAATCGTAATTATTGATTATTGCATAATTAAATATAGACCCTTGACTTTATCGCCAACCGTTATTTATGTTCCTTGACTTTGACCCAGTCCTTTATTCTTGATATACCATGCTTTTATTGTTCTCTATTTTTCACTACTTGCTGTCCGTGACTTGCTCTAACGGACATTATTCTTTTTCTATTTTAGATCATGAGTTTGCAGATACTCTAGGAATAATACTCGAAGGACTTGGTGAGCAACGATTCTAGATAATGGAGCCCAAAAGAATAAACTACTTGATTTATCTACTTATGCTATTTTTCCTTGAACTTTGTTATTATCATTGTACTTTATTTTTTGGGCTTTTATGACTCGAAGTTTGTTTTTCCACATGTTGAATATTATGTTTTGGATAATTTCATTGATTATTGAAGTTGTTCTTCGTTTATGTGATTATATTCTCTTGCGTGGACGTGATTGTTATTTATATTGTTCAGTTAGACTAGTACAGCTTATGGATGATATTTGCATCATTCGCTGGGCTTTCGTTACGTGCTCGTATTCTCGTATTTTGGAAAGTGGGGCGTGAAAGAGTGAAATTTGAAACTTTTGTGATCTTTGTTTATGTTGTTTCCAGGCATCTTGAGCTCTGTTTATGTCGTTTATGAGCATTATGAGCTTTGTTTATGTTGTTTCTATTCAAATTGAGCTATGTTTATGTTCTTTCTATACAAATTGAGCTATGTTTATGTTGTTTCGAGGCATCTTGAGCTTTGTTTATGTTATTTGTGAGCATTATGAACTATGTTTATGTTGTTTCCATATATTGAGCTCTGTTTATGTTGTTTTTTGAGCATTATGAGTTCTTTTTATGTTGTTTTCAGGCATATTGAGCTATGTTTACGTTGTTTGTGAGCATTATGAGCTCTGTTTAAATTGTTCTCATGCATCTTGAGCTCTGTTTAGGTTGTTGGTGAGCATTATGAGCTCTGTTTAAGTTATTCCTAGACATCTTGAGCTATGTTTACGTTGTTTATGAGCATTATGACCTACTTTTATGTTGTTTCCAGGCATCTTGAGTTCTGTTTAATATGCTTATGAGCATTATGAGCTTTGTTTATAAAGTAATTTCACAATTTTGAAGGTTTTTTTGTTCTTTTTTTTGAGGATTTGAATGAATTTAAAGGAATTTTAAAGAAATAATTTTTGAAAAAAATTTAACTTCATAAAATTCCCCCAATTTTTTTGCCTAATCTCCCTATTTTCCAAAAAAATACCTCAAAAATGGCATAAGGGTTTTTTAAAAACTGTAGAAGGGTACTTTCGTCATTGAAAAAGTGACACATCAGCACTTTTTTCAGATAACTGTTCAAAATTAACGGAGTAGGCCTTACTGCCTAACGGACTAGGTTATCTAAAATTTACCCTTTATTTACCTGGTGAGTAGTTGATCTAGGTCAGTGATTAATTACTACTACTGTTTTCGAGTCAGGTAATTCTTCCTCTTCTTATTAATAACTGGTAAATGATAAAACTTCTAAATGATATGCTAACATTCCATGTCAATGATTTGGTTTTTTGCTAAGTCAATAGATTCATTAAAAAATTAATACTAATAAATTAGTTCTCTATATAATAACTATCTTCCTTTATTCATCAAAACAAATCAAAGGAATTCAAAAAACTCATAAAAGAGGTGCTCTTCACTTCATCCTTTTTATCTTATTTAATTATTTATCCTACGCTATTTTGAAAAACAAATTCTTAATATATGTATTAGCAAACTCTTAAACAAATTTGAGTCTAAACGATAGAATTACTTATAGAAATTCTTATGTTCTTAATGTATGTAATTCCGTAAATTATATTCCTATTTTTGGTGGTAAATCAAACACACTTTGGATTTGGTTTCCTAAAAACTAATTCCTTTCGGACCCAATGAATATGGTACCATATTCACAATGATTATTTTATAGGTACCTAAAAGAGAACGTTGAATACTTGACAGCGGATGCTCCAAGCATATGACTGGTCATGCTAACCTTCTTTCTTCCATACAAGAAATAAATGGAGGAACAGTCACATTCGGTGACAACAACAAAGGAAAGGTTATTGGAATAGGCATGGTCGGTAAGAACACTACCTCTACTATAAAAGAAGTTTTTCTTGTTAGTGGTCTTAAGCATAATCTGTTAAGTATTAGCCAATTGTGTGATAAGGGATATAAAACTGTTTTTGAAAAAGATGCATGTTTAATTTATGATTTTTCCATGCAAAATGTAATTTTTCTAGGATTTAGGAAAAACAACATCTACAAATTATGTTTAAAAACCAATGAATTCTCTAATGATTTCTGTTTAATAGCTTCTAACAATGATTCTTGACTTTGGCATAAGAGATTTGGCCATGTGAATATGAAAAATATTGCTAAATTGTCTAAGTACAACCTAGTTAAAGGACTGCCAAGACTATCTTTTAAGAAAGATAAGTTATGTGATGTATTCAACTAGGAAAACAAGTTAAATCTACTTTTAAGACAAAAGAAATGATTTCTACTAGTAGGCCTGTCGAATTAATCCATATGGATTTATTTGGTGCTACTAGAGTCGCTTCTTTAAATAAAAGTAGATATGTATTTGTTTTAGTAAATGATTTTTTAAGATTTACATGGGTTTTCTTTTTAAAACATAAATATGATGCTTTTGAAGAATTTGTAAATTTTTGTAAACGAATTCAAAATCAAAAATCTATAACCATAGTCACTATTAGAAGAAATCATGGTGGACAATTTGAGAATGAAACGTTTTTAGAATATTGCAACAAGAATGGTATAACACATTCGTTTGCATTTCCTAGACCTTCACCACAAAATAGAGTGGTCAAAAGTAAGAATAGGACATTGCAAGAGTGTGCACGTACATTGCTTGTTGAAAGCAATTTACCTAAGTACTTCTGGGCTGAAGCTATTTCTACAGCATGTTATTGTTTTAAATAGAATATTGATTAGGCCTACGCTTAAGAAAACTTGTTATGAACTATTTTTTGAAAGAATTCCTAAAGTATCTTATTTTAAAGTATTTGGATGGAAGTGTTTCTTTTTAAACACTAAAGATAATTTAGATAAATTTGATTCTAGATCCAATGAAGGTATCTTCATTGGATACTCAAATAGGAGTAAGGCATATATAATTTTCAATAAGTTAACCTTGACTATTGAAGAATCGATGCATGTTTCTTTTGATGAATCATTTCCTTCATCTACTGTTATTGAAGATGATTGTTGTGCAAATCTAGTTCCCTAAATAAATAGATAAAACTAGACACAAATTATAAACCTCGCAAGTGCACGAATCGTTTAGAAAAGCGTAGCAACAGCAAGGGTCGATCCCACATAGATTGTAGACTTTAACTTACTAATCAATAAAAAGAATAAAAATCATAAAGAGTTGTTTTGAAAGTCTAAAAGAAATAAAAAGATTAAAACTGAATGAAGAAGTGTTGAATCACAAATATTTATGAAGTAGTTGGGTTTAGGTTTCCACCAATAGTCAGTAATGCTCAGTCACCTTCTGGACTTCTTCTTATTACTCATGTTTGTTCACTTCAAGGGCATGGTATCTACTCCTTAAAGTATTGTTTCCCTAGGCCAAGACTTAGGCATGGTATCTACTCTAATTCGTTTCTTTCATTAAGTATTTAGCATGGTATCTACTAAGTTGCACTTAAAGAAAACATAAGATCAGTGGAAACGAACAAACACTCAAGGTTCTAGAAATTGGTATCAGATCTAGATCCCTTAAGTTGATTGAACCAGGAACCCCTAAAGATTCCTTTGTTACAATTACGGGCACGAGATACGGGTCGTCTCAATATGCTCATATAACAGATTCAGATAGATGGTAATGCAAACTTGATATTCTCTAGCTCTGTTTGTCAGTCGACTGGCTCTCACCTCAGTCGACTGCTCTCAGACTTTTGAGAACAAGTTTGATTACCATCAATCTATACCAATACAAACGGATTCAATCAATAAGTAAATAGAAGAATTTAGAAGAACATAACACTACATAACTACGGTTTCAATCTACCCAACTATGAAATTAGTTCCACATAATAGTACTTTTATTGCTTAACAAGTTCAAATACATGATCAACATAAAAGAATAAAAAGAAGAGAAATAAACTAATGAAGTCCGGCAATAAGTCGACTGTCTGTCACACAGTAGACTGCCTTCGAGTACTGGATCTCTTCTCTCCTTCTTCGATGCTGATAGAATGATGCGCTGGTTGATAACTTGATGGTTTTGTAACTCTGTGATTCGGTGGTGGATGATGGGGAGATGACAAGGGCCAAGAGAAAGAGAGCGAGCCAGAGCTGCGATATCTCTTGTTACTGATATTTATAGAGCGCGGCTAAAGAATTAGGGTTTTCCCCCCTTTTTCAGGAAAGTCCCTTTCTTATTTCTTTCCTTATTTGCTTAGCTGATTTATATCTTTCTCTTTTCTTCTTTTATTCCTTATCTGCTAACCACGTGCTCTTGGAAATTCCCAGTCTCTAGATTTGATTTGCATAAATCTGGATTCAAATAGATTTGAAATTAGATTTGGATGAATCTTCGAATATCTTATCTGTTTACTTCGCCGCCTATCAGTCGACTGCCTCTGGATGTAAGTCGACTGTATCGAGACTTTAGTATTTTCATGATTTATCAGCCCAGTCGACTGTTGTGTAAACTTGATTCCCTCTGTCCAGTCGCCTATAAGCATGATCAGTCGACTGATCTCTTCAGTTTCCTGTGTTTCATCCTTACAATCCTGAATTTGCTTCGTTTTGCTGTTATAGACTGTTTCCTATGGAAAAGAGAAAATAAGAGTTAAATACCACATATAGAGCTTTTAAATGTGCATTTACATTAAGGTTATTGCTTCTAAATGTGAATAATAATGTGTTCATCAAATACCCCCAAACTTGGATTTTTGCTTGTCCTCAAGCAAACTGAAATTATGAACAAGGGGAAAAATAATAATGACAGCCTTAGCCACCAAGAGTTCTTATTATGTGGACATCAACATAGAAAAGTATAAACAATTTCAGATAAAGTAAAATTAAACATACCCACTTTCTTTAGTGCAATTGTTTATTCATGACTCCAAACTCAACCACACTTGTCATGCAATAAATTATAGTTATAGTATGTAATTACTCAATCTGTGATTATCCCCTTTTCTCTACTACAAACCGAGTAGCAAACTAGAGTTTTTTTTTTTTTTTTTTTTTTTTTTTTTTTTTTTTTTTTTTTTTTTTTTTTTTTTTTTAAGTCGCTTCTCTAAAGTTGTCACTTGCCTTTTTACGCGAATGCGAAACATTTGTGATGAATCCACCCGGTTACTCAGCGAGCCACAAACTCTAAAGTGCTTTGCATACTCATATTTCACGTTGCCGTTTGACGTAAAGGTAAACATTGGTGATAAAAAGAGAAAATAAGAGTTAAATACCACATATAGAGCTTTTAAATGTGCATTTACATTAAGGTTATTGCTTCTAAATGTGAATAATAATGTGTTCATCAAATACCCCCAAACTTGGATTTTTGCTTGTCCTCAAGCAAACTGAAATTATGAACAAGGGGAAAAATAATAATGACAGCCTTAGCCACCAAGAGTTCTTATTATGTGGACATCAACATAGAAAAGTATAAACAATTTCAGATAAAGTAAAATTAAACATACCCACTTTCTTTAGTGCAATTGTTTATTCATGACTCCAAACTCAACCACACTTGTCATGCAATAAATTATAGTTATAGTATGTAATTACTCAATCTGTGATTATCCCCTTTTCTCTACTACAAACCAAGTAGCAAACTAGAGTTTTTTTTTTTTTTTTTTTTTTTTTTTAAAGTCGCTTCTCTAAAGTTGTCACTTGCCTTTTTACGCGAATGCGAAACATTTGTGATGAATCCACCCGGTTACTCAGCGAGCCACAAACTCTAAAGTGCTTTGCATACTCATATTTCAAGTTGCCGTTTGACGTAAAGGTAAACATTGGTGATGAATACCCCTAGTTACTAAGCAACTCAAAACATTGGAGTAGATTGACTTTATTCAAGTATATATACTCATATATTTTTTTATCACTCTATTTACTTAAACTCAATTTAGGACTAGATCTAAAGGGAATAATAACCAGAAAAAGCATCACATTTGTTTATTATGTATAATTGCATGACTCATATAATTCTGTATGGAAGTTATGAAACTCAACAATCCTAAAGTAAATAGGTACCCTTCTTCTTACTTTATAAGAAATTGTTTATCCTAAAAAAAATTCAAAAGACTCTAATACCCCTAATACCCCCAAACTTAGATGGAACATTGTCCTCAATGTTCGAAAGAAAATTTAAAAATAGGCAAGTGTCACCATCTAGTAAGGAGAGACTGAAAATAACAATAACTAAAAAGAAAAATAATAATGAATAACTGAAAGAAAATAAAGGGAAAGTGTAAATACTCCCCTGAAAATTGGGTTGCCTCCCAATAAGCGCTGTGTTTTCTGTCTTCAGCTAGACTTGATGAGGTCATGCCATGTATTGAACGGTTTGAAGATTCACATCTTCCTCTTGCGGTTCTAGACTCATCTCTATGTATGGCTTCGCTCTATGCCCGTTCACCTTAAATGTTTGATTCTTTTCCTTGCTATGAACCTCCAACGCGCCATGTGGAAAGACTCTCGTGACAGTGTATGGCCCATACCATCTTGACATAAGCTTGCCTGGAAAAAGTCTCAATCTTGAGTTGTATATCAATACCTTCTGTCCTTCATAAAATTCCTTCCTTGCTAGCTGTTTGTCATGGTACAACTTTGTCCTTTCCTTGTACAATTTTGCATTTTCATAAGCGTCATGCCTCAACTCTTCAAGCTCATTTAGTTGTAATCTTCTTTTGTCACCTGCTTGTTTCATATCAAAATTGAACCTTTTGATGGCCCAATATGCTTTGTGCTCCAACTCAATTGGCAAATGACAGGCTTTTCCAAACACCAAACGGTATGGTGACATGCCAATGGGTGTTTTGTATGCGGTTCTATAGGCCCATAATGCATCGTTCAAGCGCAACGACCAGTCCTTCCTCCTTGTGTTGACTGTCTTTTCTAAAATGCTCTTGATTTCTCTGTTGTTGATCTCCACCTGCCCACTAGTTTGGGGATGATATGGGGTGCCCACTCTATGTGTAATACCATACTTCTTCATCAAAGAAGCAAAAGAAAAGTTATTGAAGTGGCTCCCTCCATCACTTATTATTGCTCGTGGTGTACCAAACCTAGTGAAAATGTTTTCCTGCAAAAACTTGACAACAACTTTGTGATCATTAGTTCGTGAGGGGACAACCTCGATCCATTTAGACACATAATCCACACCAACAAGTATATATAAATAACCAAATGAGCTAGGAAATGGACCAATGAAGTCGATTCCCCAAACATCAAAAAGCTCGATTACTTGGATGTTTTGCAGTGGCATTTGATTTCTAGAAGAGATATTGCCTGTCCTTTGGCATTTGTCACAAGTCCTGCAAAAAGAAAAAGCATCTTTGAATACTTTAGGCCAGTAAAATCCAGATTGCAATACCTTGAGTGCTGTTCTTTTTGGTCCAAAATGTCCTCCACATGCATATTGGTGGCAATGTTGTAGAATACTCATTTGCTCCTCCTCTGCCACACATCTTCTTATAATTTGATCAGGGCAAAATTTGAACAAATAAGGATCATCCCAATAATAGTGCCTGCATATAGCCACCAGTCTCTTTCGTTCCTGACTTGTCATACCTGGAGGAAAAACACAAGCAGTGAGATAATTTACAATGTCAGCAAACCATGGAAAATTTGAGCAATGAGATACCAGTCGACTGGTCCTGTTACCAGTCGACTGTCCCGAGGGTATGTTTATTTCAAAGAGATGTTCATCTGGGAAATTTTCATTAAGTGGGGGCACAATTCTCTCGTTCTCCTGCAGTAGCCTGGACATGTGGTCTGCAACAACATTGTCGCTTCCTTTTTTATCTCTAATCTCAAGATCGAATTCTTGAAGCAACAGTACCCATCTGATCAACCTAGGCTTAGCATCCTTTTTAGCAAACAAATATCTCAAAGCAGCATGGTCAGTAAAAATAATAACTTTAGAACCAATCAAATATGATCTAAACTTCTCTATAGCAAAAATAACAGCTAACATTTCTTTTTCAGTAGTGGAATAATTTAGCTGTGCATCGTTTAGAGTTCGAGAAGCATAGTAAATAACATGGGGTTTCTTATTGATTCTTTGACCTAAAACAACCCCTAAAGCATAATCACTTGCATCACACATGAGCTCGAAAGGATGGCTCCAATCTGGTGCCATGACAATAGGTGCAGAAATGAGAAGATTTTTCAATGTATTAAAAGCATTTGTGCACTCTTCTGTCCATACAAACTCAACATCCTTAGCTAACAAGTCACAAAGGGGTTTGGAGATTTTTGAGAAATCTTTTATAAATCTTCTATAGAACCCAGCATGTCCTAGAAAACTCCTAACACCCTTAACTGTAGTGGGAGGGGGTAGTTTTGATATTATATCGATTTTTGCGTTATCTACCTCTATGCCTCTTTTTGACACCACGTGTCCCAACACAATACCTTGTTGTACCATGAAATGGCACTTTTCCCAATTCAGCACTAAGTTGCATTCTTCACATCTTTTAAGCACAAGCTGCAAATGGTTAAGGCATTCATCAAAACAAGATCCAAAAATACTAAAGTCATCCATAAATACCTCGATGAACCTTTCCACCATATCTGAAAATATACTCATCATGCACCTCTGAAATGTAGCTGGAGCATTGCACAATCCAAAGGGCATCCTCCTGTATGCAAAAGTACCAAAAGGACATGTAAAAGTGGTTTTTTCTTGATCTTCTGGAGCAATAGCAATTTGATTATAGCCACTATAACCATCTAAAAACAATAATGACTATATCCTGCTAATCTTTCTAACATTTGATCAATAAAAGGAAGAGGGAAGTGATCTTTCCTGGTTTCATTATTCAATTTTCTGTAATCAATGCATACCCTCCAACCTGTAGTCACTCTAGTAGGGATGAGCTCATTCTCTTCATTCTTCACCACTGTGACTCCACTTTTCTTAGGCACTACATGTATAGGACTTACCCATTTGCTATCTGAGATGGGGTAGATGATGCCAACATCTAGTAGCTTCAGAATTTCTGCTCTTACCACTTCCTTCATGTTTGGGTTAAGCCTTCTCTGTGCCTTCCTGCTAGGTTTTGCGTTGTCTTCAAGAAGTATTCTGTGCATGCATTTGGATGGACTTGTTCCCTTGATGTCTGCAATGGTCCATCCTATTGCATTCTTGTGTTCTCGTAGTACCCTTAGCAGCTTATCTTCTTCCTGTGCACTTAGGTTTGCAGCAATTATTACTGGTAGTGTCTGGTTCTCACCCAAATATGCGTGCTTCAAATGGTCGGGCAGCTGCTTAAGCTCTGGGTCTGTAAGTTTCGGTGCAGTCGACTGTCCCCTGGTAGCAGTCTGGACAGTCGACTGATCCTCTTCATCAGTCGACTTGGCCAGTGCACCAGTCGACTTGTCTGCAGAAACAAAAATGTCATCAGTCATCACTTTTTCAAATACTGGTGCAAACTTACCTGAGCATGACTGTGAAGTGTCCAGGTGATGTATTGTCTCTGCAATCTCCCAGTCATCATATTCCTGTTCAACATTAGATAAAGTTAGAGATTGTGTAATTGTGGCTTGTAATGGTTCAACGCTATGTACCTGAAATGTCTGATCAACAATATCCTGCACCACATCAACATTATAGCATTCATGATCATCATGTGGAAATTTCAGTGTATCAAACATTTTAAATTCAACCTTCTCTCCATTTATTTTCATGCTTATAGTACCCTTTTTTACACAAATTTTTATATCAGCCGTACTCATAAGGGCCTACCTAAAATGATTGGTAGAGAAGATGGCATTGAAGAGTCCTCCATGTCTAACACAACAAAATCAGCAGGCAAAATGAAATCGTTTACCTGAACTAGGACATCTTCCAAAATACCTCTAGGTCTTTTGATACTGCGATCTGCCAATTGCAATGTGATGGACGTTGGTTGGAGTTCCCCTAATCCTAACTTTTCATAGATGGTGTATGGGAGAAGATTGATGCTTGCCCCCAAGTCTAGTAGTGCTTTCTCAAAGAAGTGCTCACCAATCCTGCAAGGAATGGTGAAACTACCTGGGTCTTTTAATTTGGGAGGTAATTTCCTTAATAAAACAGCACTCACTTCCTCTGTCAAAGCCACATTCTCCCTAACCTGAAATGTTCTTTTGTGAGTACAACATTCCTTCAAAAATTTAGCATAAGAAGGAATTTGTTTAATAGCATCAAGTAGGGGGATATTAATTTCTACCTTTCGGAGAGTTTCAAAGATGTCAAATAAATGTTGATCTTTTTTATGTTTGACTAACCTTTGAGGGAATGGTGGCACAACTGTTCTTTCTTTTTCACTTACCTTGTTGGAACCCAACACTTTTGATGGTTGTTCTTCTGTTTCTTCAGTGTGTGTTCCAACCTTGTTGTCAATTATCTTACCACTTCTTAATGTTGTGACTGCCTTGAGCTGTTCTTGGCCTCCAGGGTTTGGTATAGTTTGTGATGGAAGTTCCCCTGCCTTTCGATCGCTTAATTCTTTAGCAATTTGGCCAATTTGTGTTTCCAACTTCTGAATTGCTTGCCCTTGTTGGTTGCTTGTTTGATGTTGTTGTTGGAGCAATTGAAGAACGGTGGATTCAAAATCCAACTTCTTCTGTTCTTGAACTGGCCTATCAATCCCACTTCCTACTTGAAAGTTCCGTGCATGTCCTTGTGTGAATTGAGTCCCTTGATTATTCTGATTATTGCTCCATGAAAAGTTTGGATGGTTCCTCCACCCTGGGTTGTATGTGTTTGAGAATGGATTGTTCTTTGGTGGAAACACTCCTCGACCTACATAATTTGCATGCTCCTGATCTGTGAAAGAAGACATAGGACATGTATCAGTGGTATGATCTACATGAGAACAAATTGCACACATTTCATTTGTTTGATTTTTAACTCCACCCATCATATACATTGCATTAACAAGCATATCAATTTTCTTATTCATGTTTACCATTTCCAATTGAATGTTATTGCTACTAGAAATTTCATAAACTCCCTGTTTTTTCGAAGAGCCCCTCCTTGTTGAGAATTGTTGTGAATTCTCGCTGAGTTCTTCAAATAGTTCTATGGCCTCTTCGCCGCTTTTCCTCATTAAGATCCCGTTGCAAGCTGAATCCACAATTGCCTTGTTAGTATCATTTAAACCTTCATAAAAAGCTTGTACCTGATCATCTTTAGGCATGTTGTGTGTTGGACACTTGAGAAGTTTGTTCTTGAAATCCTTCCATGCTTCGAAAAATAAATCTCCATCCTTTTGTTGGAAGAGTTGAATCTCCCTTTTCAGCTGTTTGGTCTTTTGGGCTGGAAAGAATTCTTTTAAGAACTTTGTCGCCAATTGCTCCCGTGAGTTTATTGATCCTGGTTCCAAAGAATTATACCATAGTTTAGCATTAAGTTTTAAGGAAAAAGGAAACAATATTAACCTGATTTGCTCAGGGGTAAGCCCTTGGACGCTTTGTGTCCTGCAGAGATCGAAAAAATCTTGTAAATGGAGATGAGGCTCTTCATCTGGTCTGCCACTAAAATGGGGAACCATACTAAGTAACTGAGGGGATAGATGCATGTTCCCTGTGACATTAGGTTGATACGCAATGCAGGAGGGTTGTTCAATGTTCTTAGGCGTAAATTTATCCTGCATTGGTACTCGATTGGGTATTTCTTCTGCCATTGCTGTATGTGAACTGGGTCTCTGGACAGTCGACTGGGTTCGTGCAGCAGTCGACTGGTTGGTCGCAATCAGTCGACCTAATCTGTGCAAAGTGCGCTCTGTTTCTGCGTCAATTGGTAGTAGCTCTGGACGAAGTGATCTCCTTCCGTGCATCCACCAAAATCTTGTAACCTAAAAGAAAAATATTGATTAATAAAATTAAAAGAAAGAAAATAAAAACTTCCTACTGATCTGTAAGTTAAAATACTAGACAATCCCCGGCAGCGGCGCCAAAAACTTGTTGTGCAAATCTAGTTCCCTAAATAAATAGATAAAACTAGACACAAATTATAAACCTCGCAAGTGCACGAATCGTTTAGAAAAGCGTAGCAACAGCAAGGGTCAATCCCACAGAGATTGTAGACTTTAACTTACTAATCAATAAAAAGAATAAAAATCATAAAGAGTTGTTTTGAAAGTCTAAAAGAAATAAAAAGATTAAAACTGAATGAAGAAGTGTTGAATCACAAATATTTATGAAGTAGTTGGGTTTAGATTTCCACCAATAGTCAGTAATGCTCAGTCACCTTCTGGACTTCTTCTTATTACTCATGTTTGTTCACTTCAAGGGCATGGTATCTACTCCTTAAAGTATTGTTTCCCTAGGCCAAGAATTAGGCATGGTATCTACTCTAATTCGTTTCTTTCATTAAGTAGCATGGTATCTACTAAGTTGCACTTAAAGAAAACATAAGATCAGTGGAAACGAACAAACACTCAAGGTTCTAGAAATTGGTATCAGATCTAGATCCCTTAAGTTGATTGAACCAGGAACCCCTAAAGATTCCTTTGTTACAATTACGGGCACGAGATACGGGTCGTCTCAATATGCTCATATAACAGATTCAGATAGATGGTAATGCAAACTTGATATTCTCTAGCTCTGTTTGTCAGTCGACTGGCTCTCACCTCAGTCGACTGCTCTCAGACTTTTGAGAACAAGTTTGATTACCATCAATCTATACCAATACAAACGGATTCAATCAATAAGTAAATAGAAGAATTTAGAAGAACATAACACTACATAACTACGGTTTCAATCTACCCAACTATGAAATTAGTTCCACATAATAGTACTTTTATTGCTTAACAAGTTCAAATACATGATCAACATAAAAGAATAAAAAGAAGAGAAATAAACTAATGAAGTCCGGCAATAAGTCGACTGTCTGTCACACAGTAGACTGCCTTCGAGTACTGGATCTCTTCTCTCCTTCTTCGATGCTGATAGAATGATGCACTGGTTGATAACTTGATGGTTTTGTAACTCTGTGATTCGGTGGTGGATGATGGGGAGATGACGAGGGCCAAGAGAAAGAGAGCGAGCCAGAGTTGCGATATCTCTTGTTACTGATATTTATAAAGCGCGGCTAAAGAATTAGGGTTTTCCCCCCTTTTTCAGGAAAGTCCCTTTCTTATTTCTTTCCTTATTTGCTTAGCTGATTTATATCTTTCTCTTTTCTTCTTTTATTCCTTATCTGCTAACCACATGCTCTTGGAAATCCCCAGTCTCTAGATTTGATTTGCATAAATCTGGATTCAAATAGATTTGAAATTAGATTTGGATGAATCTTCGAATATCTTATCTGTTTACTTTGCCGCCTATCAGTCGACTGCCTCTGGATGTAAGTCGACTGTATCGAGACTTTAGTATTTTCATGATTCATCAGCCCAGTCGACTGTTGTGTAAACTTGATTCCCTCTGTCCAGTCGCCTATAAGCATGATCAGTCGACTGATCTCTTCAGTTTCCTGTGTTTCATCCTTACAATCCTGAATTTGCTTCGTTTTGCTATTATAGACTGTTTCCTATGGAAAAGAGAAAATAAGAGTTAAATACCACATATAGAGCTTTTAAATGTGCATTTACATTAAGGTTATTGCTTCTAAATGTGAATAATAATGTGTTCATCAATGATGAAATTGATTCATCACCTTTAAATAACGTTATTAAATTACTAGAGCAAACCACCCTAGACAAGTCGATTGATAAGGATATTAAGTCGACTAATGTGAATCAGTCGGCTGATAGACTTGTTAAGTTGACTGATCCTGTTGTGATGACTCATACTTTACCAAAATCGTTTGTTGAAGTTAGAGATCATCCTCATGACTTAATAATTGGTGACAACTCACGTGGTATTCAAACAAGATCTCATGTTAACATGATTTCTCATACGGCTTTCTTGTCGGATTTTGAACCGAAGAATATACAAGAAGCTTGTGAGAATGAATTTTGGATGAATGCCATACAAGATGAATTAAACCAATTTATAAGAAATGATGTATGGGATTTAGTTCCACGACCTCCTAACCATACTATAATTGGTACCAAATGGGTGTTCAAGAATAAGTTAGATGAATCAGGACAAGTCGTTAGGAACAAGGTTAGGTTAGTTTCTCAAGGATATAATCAAGCGGAAGGAATCGATTTTGATGAAATATATGCTCCTGTTGCAATACTAGAATCAATTAGGATATTATTATCTTTTGCGTGTTTTATGAATTTTACACTTTTCAAATGGATGTTAAAAGTGCTTTTCTTAATGGTTTTATTAAGGAAAATATTTATGTTAAGCAACCACCCAGTTTCGAACATGAACTTTCCAAACCACATTTTTAAATTGAAAAAGGCTTTATATAGTCTTAAACAAGCACCTCGTGCTTGGTATGATCAGATAAAAATCTCTCTTAGAAACTAGGTTTTGAGATAAGTAAAGTAGATACTACCTTGTTTATTAGGAAAATAGAGACAAATATTCTAATCATATAAATATATGTAGATAACATAATCTTTGGATCTAGTAATAGTAATCTCTGTCAAGAGTTTGCTAATACCATGAAAAATGAGTTTGAGATGAGTCGCATAGGTGAAATCAATTATTTTCTTGGACTACAAATAAAGCAGTCATAAAATAGCATATTTATTAATCAACAAAATTATGCTAAGATATAGAACAATTAAAAATCAAGATATATTGTGTCCTACAAGAACATCATAATCCAATTTGTGTAGTTCAATCATCAATCGGTTCAACAAAGCTCTCTCACTAACAATCAACCTCAACCTCTTCTTCCTCCTACCTACTCCTGAACCCAAAAACTCTAAAACAAAACCCTAGATCTAACTCCTAAGGGCGGTGGCTACTTGCCCTCAGCCCCCCCCCCCCCCCCCGGTCGTCCCCCCTTACCTCTACCGCGATCTCGATTGCAGCTCAGACAGAGCCATGGACGGGGCGATCTCAAATCTCTAGACCAGCTACGCGATCTCGAATCTCCAAGATGGGCCATGGACGGGGCGACCTCGAATCTCCAGACCAGCTGCACGATCTCGAATCTCTAGGATGGGCCATGGACAGGGTGACCTCGAATCTCCAGACCAGCTGTGCGATCTCGATCGCAGCTCAGGCGGAGCCATGGACGGGGCGGGTCTGTTTGGGGCCAGGCAGCTGTGCCCCCCCCCCCCCCCGGTTTGGAGCAAGGCAGTCGTGCCCTCCCTCCCTCTCCCCCTCGCGATATGTCCATGAGGCCAGTGGTTAGGCATGGGGACTGTGCTTTTGCTGTGGTTGGGGGTGGATAGCTTGTAGTTTTGTGCGATTGATGGGTCAGACTCGAATTGGGGTCTCTCCATGATTTGCTGGATTTTTTGCGCGCTTGCCACCATGTGAGGGTTGGTAGTGCGTGCGAAGATGCCAAGAGTTAGGTTATCTTACATGTTCGTGGAGCTTGGGCCCAAAGATGGGGTCCCTCCGTGATGTGTGTAGTCGGTATGTTGGGGGTGAGGGGTTGTGGGGTTGGGGTGTGGTTGGTCGGGTGTGTCCTACGATGTCATCGGTACAGTCTCCACAGTGCATATTATCTGGCTATTGAGCTTCCTCCAGCTTAGACCACTGCCTTGTGACAGCGTCGTCTCTTCCCTCGGATTGGGAGTTTGAGGCAAGATAAGTCTGTATGGTGAGAAATCGCCAGAGAGAGCTTGAGCGTAAGAGAGGTAAGGTATCCTCTACATGGCTCTCTCCTAGAGGGTGGTGTTAGGTGGGGTGAGCGAGATAGTTGTTTGGTGAGAAATCGCCGGAGAAGAGCGCTATCGTGTGAGAGGTGAAGGTATCCTCTTCACGGCTATCTCTTTGGTAGCGGTAGTAGGAGCGGCTGGCATGTTTGTAGGATGAGTGGTGGAGTTGATGGGAGGTTGCGATAGTTGTGCGTGTGCCGTGGGATCAGTTTTCGATCTGTGGGGTTTGGCCCCAAAGATAGGGTCCCCCCACCGAGGTGAATACAGGGAGCGGCGGGTGATACAATCCAGCCAAATTTGTTTCACGTAGGTGTGCATGTGTTGTGGAGGCACTGTATGAAGCTAAACTAACGTACTCATAATTTTGCTGGACCGAGCTGGTTTATCGGCTCACCCTCTACGGTTGTTGGAGGGAGTTGTTGTTTGTACGCGTCATATTGCTTCATGTATGCTTTATTTTATGTCTGCAGTTTGTATTTGGGCCCAGTTCTCTGGGTTTGTTTCGTTAAACTCTTATTAATGAAACAGGGTGGCCGTATTCCAACATTTCCCTCAAAAAAACAAAAAAACAAAAAACAAAAATATGCTAAGGAATTACTCAAACGGTTTGGCATGGATAGCACTAGTAGTAAGACCACACCTATGGCTACCACTACTACACTTGACAAAGATGAATTAGGTAAGAGTGTCGATCAAAAACTCTATCGAGGTATGATTGGCTCACTTTTATATATAACTGCTAGTAGATCAGACATTATGTTTAGTGTATGCTTATGTGCTAGATATCAGTCGAGTCCAAATGAGTCTCACTTAAAAGCTGTGAAACGTATTTTAAGATACATTAAAGGCACATCTGACTATGGTTTATTTTATCCACACACTGATAATTTTTAACTTTTATCGTATAGTGACGCTGATTTTGCTGGTAGTAAAACTGATCGTAAAAGTATTAGTGGAACTTGTCACTTTTTGGGACATTCACTAGTATCTTGGTGTAGTAAAAAGCAAAATTCGGTATCCCTATCTACTACAGAAGCTGAATATATTGCTGCAAGTTTGGCTTGTGCCCAAATTTTGTGGATGAAACAAACTTTATTGGATTATGGTATTTCATTTTCAAAACCTGCTATAATGTGTAATAATACCAGTGCTATTAATCTATCTAAAAATTCGGTTCAACACCAATGTACAAAACATATTGATATCCGACATCATTTTCTACATGATCATATTTTAAAGGGAGATATAACTTTGGATTTTATTTCTACTTGTAAACAAGTAGCAGATATATTTACCAAACCACTTAAGAAAGATACTTTTATCAACTTTAGAAGAGAACTAGGAATTTGTTGTTTTCATGATATTTCTTAAAAATTTATTTTGTTTAAGTCGACTTAAATGTCCTTTTCAGTCGACTTATAAAGTATTTTCATTGTTCATACTTTTGGCTGAATTTTGTGTTCTGAACAGTCGACTGTATCTGTAACCAGTCGACTGACAGAAGTTTTACTTGATGTTTTTGTTTGGTTTAATTTTCTCTCGACTAAGTCGACTGATATCAAAACCAGTCGACTGTCGCGACATCAGTTTGGTTTTTCTGATTCTGAATCGTCACTTAACTGAGGCATCATCTCTTTCTTTCTTTTACTCTTTTCGTTCTCAACTCTTCGTTCAAACCTGCTCTTAATCTAAGCCTTTCACACTTAGTAAAAACCCTAAATCTCTTACCCCTCTTTTTTTCACTTTCCTCTTTCACTTTTGCTCTCAAAACCCTCAGTCGGCTGCTCTTGGTGTGCTTGGCAATTTCAGAAATTGAAGCTCTTGGATTTGAGATCTCCATCCAGATTTGAGTTTCCTTTCCATTTCGAAGTCTGTTTCGAGTCACTTGAAGCTATTTTGCTTCTTTCTCTTGTTGTTGGGTAATTTTTTTTTCTTCTTGATCTCTCAATCTTTTTAAGTTTCCTAGTTTGTCAACTATGCCTAAACCTAAGAGAGCTAGAGGTTCTAATGTTGAAGAAGGTCAATCTTCTCGAACTATCTTCAATACTTAAGAAATCCCAACCTAGTTAAGAAATTCTTTCTCATATGTCAAATTGCTATCTTTCCGGGGAGATTTGTCAATTTTCCTGATTTAGATAGGTTCCCCTTTGCCCCATTGTTTGAACAATGTGGGTCATTTGACTTGATTTCCCTTATTAATCAACCTTATTACTATCCAGAACTTATCTATTTGTTTTACACAAATATGAAGGTTTCCACCTCCGATGATGGTAACGAAATATTTTTTACTACTACGGTAAAAAATATTCGTATGAGGTTAACTTCTGAAAAATTGGGAATTATTTTGGGTATCCCATACGAAGGATTAGATTTGGGTGAGATTGAAATGGATGACGACTCTATTTTTCCCAAAATTTACTTGCCAAATCGCGGTCCCCCAATAATTACTCCACTTGCTCAGCTAGTTGCAAGAATTTTGTCGTATAACATTATCCCTAAAATGGGGAGTTACGATCAATTTTCTCATGAGTTGCAACAAGCGGTCTATGCAATTTTTGGCAATATCCAAATAAATTGGAGTCGAGTCATTTTCAGTCATCTTCATAAGGCTCACGCCTCTTTCCTTCCTTTTGGTGCAATACTTACTCATGTCTTCAACTTTTATGAAGTTGATCTTACTTCTGAGTCTAATGTTTTCACTCATTATGAATCTTTTGATCGTGCGAGTTTAGCTCGTATGAAGATTCTTAACTCTCCTCCTAGGTCTCCTCGACGGAATGTCCCTCCTATTCCTTTAGCCACTTCAGGTCATAGGTCTTCTGCGTCTAGTTTTTCTCGTCCTAGAGCTATTTTTGCTGATCCTGAGAGTCTTTATACTTCGGTTAATTATCTCATGGATCGTACCGATCTTATTCTCACTAGATAGGATAATCTTGAGGCTAGTCTTGCTAACCTTACTCACTTGTTCACTCAACAATTTCCACAACCTCCTCCTGCCTCCACAAGTGATGATGACGAAGAAGACGAATAAACTTGATGTATTTTCTTTTTTTCTTTTTTGCAATTTTTTTTTTATGTTTTATGTATTTCCCTTCTATGTAGTATTGGCAACCCTGTACTTCTTTTTTTATGTATTAATTTGTTATAGTTATGCAATGCGTTTGTTCGTTATGCCATGAGTTTTGTTTCTTTCCTCCTTCTATTTTTTTATTTTTGTTGATGACAAAGAGGGAGAAAAGGCTTGTTTTTTGGTGCATGCTTTGTCTTGTGCATGTTTTTGTGCATATTATTACTTGTGTGCTTGTTGTACATTAGTTAGGGGGAGCATACATGTTTATATTTTATATATATTTTATGACTTCATGATATTATAAGTTATTGTGTTTTCATCATCAAAAAGGGGGAGAATGTTGATTCTTGGTTTTGATGACTAAAACATAATACAAAGTTTGTGTATCACATATCTCTTACAGAGTGTATCAAAGTCAATACCATGGTGAAATATACAAAGGCAACATAATTCAAGAGTAATTGATCAAGCAAGCTTCAAGACATAAAGACAAAGGTTCAAGCTTAAGTCAAAAACTCAAGTTCAAGACAAGATCCAAGTGCTTCAAATGATTTGTAAAAAGTGTCTTGTAATATTGTAATTTTCATTCTTTGAGTCTTAAAAACTTGTAATAGCCTTGTCACACACACACGCACACATTTTTTAATAACTGAGTGTTTTACAAATTTAAAAGGTCAAAATAAGCTTGAATAAGTTCAGCTGTTGAGTACCAGTCGACCGTTCTTTAGAACCAGTCGACTGTTATAGTACGAAACTGCCTGAACTTATACAAGCTCTGGCCAGTCGACTCGTTATGGCAACCCAGTCGAATGTTCAAGCCGTTTCGACATGTTTCTAATTTAAAACTTGTTTTTCAAATTCAAATCCTTTTCTATCCATTTTAGTACGGTTTAGGGAACTGTTTTACAACGTCCCTCTGATTCTCACTCTATAAATAGAGTATAGGATTCACTTTGAAAGGTTCCAAGCATTTTCTTTACGTTTCAAGCTTTTTGTTTTTTAGAAGAACAAGCATTTCAAAAGCATACAAATTGTCTAAGTCTTGGTTCTCTGAAATTCAGTCTAGTATAACATCAAATTCATTTTAGAAATCAGAAGTTAACCTAATAGCCACTATACAAAAGCACAAATCACAAACAAGGCTATAGGTTATTGTAAACTCTTTTTGTTGTTGTTTTTCACTCTCGGGTTGTGAGAGTGGTCCTCTCGGTTGAAGAGTAGGGATCTTGGTTGTAGAGTCGGTTTTTCACTCTTGGGTGTAGAGTATGTTTGCTCTCTCTAGTGGTAAGAGAGGTCTACGGGTTTGACATAGTTGTTGTCAAACGTCGTAGGGTATTCTTGTATTTTTTTCAAGAATAGTGAAAAATCTCAAGTGGGTTGCTTGGGGACTGGATGTAGGTCGGGAGGACTGAACCAGGATACATTGATGTGTACTCTATGATTGACTCTGTGGTGGTTGTATTTTCTTAACTTGCAATTTCAATTTTTCTATTTTTTTTTCTCGAAAACTTGTTTGGTAAGTCGACTGGATTTCCGCTCTATGTCGACTGATCAGACTAGTTTCTCTTCAGTAAGATATTCTTCTACTCTAACACAATAATCGACTGTATCTCTTTTTCAGTCGACTAGACAGTACAAAAATTTCAATTTCTTAAGTAATTTTTAAACAAAACTATTCAACCCCTCCCCCTCTAGTATTATTTTCCTTGCCTACAGGATCCAATACTTGCTTGAAAAGACTAGGGAGAAAAAGAGGAAACTCTAGTTTGTCTACATGAGAAAATTTGTAAAATAAATTGAAATTTGTTGATTAAGATTTGTCATGATGTTTTATTAATATACTTTCATGCTAGAATACATATAAATGGATGAACCATGCTTATAAGGAAATTGTGCTTGTAAATGGATTGTAGAATGCACAATAACACCCATGGATTGTGAAATAAATTGATTAGCATGGAAAAGTTACAATAAGTGTTAAATTTTAATTGTAATGTGTGAGTAATATTATATTCCCTTGATTGTCAAATACATTGTCTGTTTCAATCATAACAAATGAGTTAGTTTTGTAAAAGATAAGATTAACTTAAGGGCATTGACTATGTTAAAGAGTGAAAAAAAATTGTATAAGCATATTGTGAATAAATGGGGAATAGGTAGATAAAAGATTCATTTAGAATAGAAATTTCAATGTCAAAAAATATACTAATGTTCCACTTTTCGAAAGAAATAAGAAGAATAGTTCTATTATATTGTTGAAAATAAGAATTTGAAAATTAGATAAATATATAATACTATTTTTCAAAGAAATATATTCTGGAAAAAGATTTAGATTTTTAATAAGTACAAATTGATTGAAAAATCGAGTTTATTAAAGGAAGAGTTAAATACAGTACGGTTTATACAAAAAGTATTTAACCAGACTTGTATCGGTTAGTCACTCAGGACCTAGTGGTCTTCGGGTGCGCTTTGGATCTGTTACTGTAGCAGGGCGGGGGTGTCTGGGTTCAAATCTGACCCCTCCCCTTTGTTTTTTGGTTTTTGATTTTTTTATATATGTAGAACCCCGTATTTTCAAATATTATTTTTATATTTGAAAATGAAATTAAATTTATTTTTGGAGATTTAATGAACATTTTCAGAAAAATTTATCTTTTGTACACGTGCAAAACACGTGCAAATGCTTTTATGAGAAGTGTGAAAATTTAGTTTTCCTTATGAAAAATCTTTATTTAATATTTGAGATTTAATTAGTATTTTTCCAAATTTTTCTGAAATTTATTGGAGCTATTTGCAATTTTTGAGAAAAGAAGGACCTTTTTGCAAATTTGACATTTTTAAGGGTTAAAGTGCAAAATGTATATTCTGGACGTTTTGAACAGTACTAATTGAGATTTAGAATGTATATTTTCTTATAAAACCTAATTTAAATGATTTTTGATGGAATTTCCAAAGAACGATCTATATATGTAAATTTGTATTTTGGAAAGGGTTGTTTTGCAAAGTTGCGGGTAAAACCCTAATATTCAATCCGGCATATTTAAGAGATTTTTCCCCAGCCGTCACTGTTGAGAAAAATACAGAACTTTGGAGATCTATTTTGGTGGAGAAGGAGACTTTGGACCTAGCAAGAGGAGGATTATTCTCGTGGACTTTCTCAAACCTAAAGGTGAGATATATAAAAATTGTTTTGTTGTTTGATGTATGTTTGTTGTTTGATTTGATATTTTGCATGAAAGAAACTTGTCTTGTTGTTGATTTATGTGTGCAAGTATCATTGATATATTGACTTGATGTTGGGAACAATTTAGATCTCGTAATGTGGTGTGAATCATGTGAATAATTGTGAATGAAATAGTAGATCTTTATTATTAAAATTGTTTACCAAAGCATGTTGAGATTTGAGTATGAACATCTGGACATTAGATCTATAAATCAGATTTTGGTTTAGAATCATGAAAGAGAGTTAGATCTCGTAAAACCTTAAAGAAAGGATTTGTGATTTAGAACATGAGAACGTAGATCTTGACACATTGATGTTATAAGTGTTATATGCATATACCTGATGAAGATTCGTTGAGATTTATTATTTTCCTGAATACGAACTATTTTCATAACATTGATCACTAGAAAGCTTCAGAATTCGATTTTGTAATCAGACCTAAACTTTGAGAACTGTAGGCCGACAGTCGACTGGCCTACTGTACAGTCGACTGGTACGAGCCTGATACTGTATTATTATAATCTTTGAAATAGTCATTCTGGACAGTCGACCTAGCCAGTAGGCAGTCGACTGGTCCACTGAGGAATATTATTTTGTAAAATTTATTAGTCCTTTCTGGACAGTCGACCTATGGCTCCTTTAAGTCGACTCATATACTTAGAATATATTTAGAGAAATTATTGGAATTTACCTCGGGTAAGTCGACTGATCCCTTTCTTAAGTCGACTGATAAATGACTTAGTTTATTTTTGTAAAATCTTGAATTTGGTCCTCTGGACAGTCGACTTCTCATCAGTATGAGTCGACTGATACTGAAGGATATTTGTAAACTTCAGTGTTAATTCGAATGATTAGTTTTTATACACTTGACATTGCGTTCAGTATATGATTAAGCAATTGATCAGTGTATGATTAGGCAATTGACCTTGAGACATTCAGTTGAGTATGTCATTGAGACATTTAGTTGAGCCACCTTGCTTAGTGGGACTTTAGTTTTGACTTTTGAGTTGAGTCTCTAGAGGAGGGTGACCCTGGTATACCAGTGTTGAGTATTTTGTTGAGGTCCATTGAGGCAATTCAGTTATTAAGTTTTGAATTTAGGCCGGTAGGGTACATCACTCTAGGAGATTCGTTAAGTAAACAATTAAATAAAATGATAAGGACAGGCACTAGTGGTGATATGATGAACGGGAACATGAGTCAAGAACCTCAGTATGGCTTTCGGTGTGGGATTTAATCTCCGAAATTATCACAGTAGATTATTAGTGGTGTGGGATATGTCTCCGGAATTATCACAGTCATGTGGTGTGGGACAATCTCCGGAATTATCACGGTAACTATTTGTGGTGTGGGATTGATCTCCGGAATTATCGGAGTCGAGGTGAAGCACATGTGGTATGTTGTGGTGACGTGTCAATGTTTCGGTGTGGGATGATCTCCGGAATTATTCAAGTGAAATATCTTGGGTGTGGGATCCATCTCCAGAATTATCGGGCATGTGATACTATCCATGGTTTATCTTTATCTCGTAGTAGTCATCGTGTTAGGATTAGTTCATAACGCGGGGATTGAACCCTATGAAGTGAAGACGTTAAGGGCTTGCACCGAACCTATATAGAATGGGATGCATAGACTTCGACAAGTACGCATTAGAGAGTCTGCATATAGAACTTGTGTTTTCTTGGCTTGGTTTTATGCATGTGGTTTTTCGTGTTTCCCACACATGACACTTAGTTTAGCTCCACTTGATGTTTTATGTACTGTCATTTCGTATTTCTCATTTACATACTCAGTACTTGTTGTTTAAGAATTTATGAGGTATGATCTTTATGTTGTTTGTTTGTTGTTTGTTTATTTTTATATTTCTCACACCATTTATGGCTGACCCCTTTAGTTTGGGGATTAGGGATCATCTCTAGCCTCACTTGTTGCAGACAGTTGCTTAGAGTTGGAGATAGGATTGCTTAAGTTGGTTTTGAGATATACTTGACTCATAAGAGATTTGTGTAAAATTTGTAATAGCATTTGGAGATAACTTGAGATGTAAATGAAAAGAAATATTGAGTTGAGTTTGTTTTGAATTCCGCTGTGATTTGTAAAAGATTTGTTGTAATAAATGTTAAAAATTTTTAGTAGTGTTGGTTATGTTTAATATTGTATTGAAGTGGATCACTGGGAATGTGCCACGTATTTTCTATGTTATTAATCTAGAATTTCAGGGCGCTACAGAGATTGGTATCAGAGTGACGCTTCAATAGTAATATTAAACATGACAAAAAAAAAATAACCTAGGTGTGGACACTAGAGTGTGAGTACCTAGGTGTGGACATTAATGAGTGAGTATCACATAGAACTGAATATGATGTTTTACCTTTGTGATTCAATTGAGAATTTGCCAAAGGATATTGATGTGAATTTGAATTGTGTGTGTGATGCTCTAACTTTTCTCTCGTTTTGCAGTATTCAAAATGGTTGCACCCAGGGGTAGGAATGGTGGCAACAATGAAGATGGATCTGGTAGTTCCCGAGGAAATGGGATCGACCTTGAGGCTGAATTTTCCAAGGTGTACCAGACGCTGAACACGCTGATGGCATTCAACGTGGCGCAGCAGCAAGCACAGTAGCAGAATCCGCAGCCAAATCATGGAGCTGGACATGGATTGGTGAACGCCGATCCTATTAAGCAGATTGAATCCTTGAAGAGGATGAGGCCGCCAGTCTTTGAGGGGCAAGCTGATCCAATAGCAGCAGATGATTGGATTAGGAAGATGGAGACGATCTTCGAGGTATCGGAGACTCCAGCATCCAGCAAGGTGAAGTTAGCTTCGATGCAGCTTGAGAAGGACGCTAGTGTCTGGTGGGAGTCAGTGAAAAGGGCTTTGGGAGACCGGCCGTTGACTTGGGAAGCTTTTCTGGAGGAGTTCAGAGATCGCTTCTTTCCCCTAGATGTTCAGGAGAAGAAGGTGACTGAGTTCTTGAACCTTCAGTAGGGCAGCATGACCGTGCGGGAGTATGAGACCAAATTTGCTCAGCTTTCGCGGTATGCGTCAGAGTTGGTTGTTGACGAGGCAAAGAAGGCCAAAAAGTTTGAGCAGGGCTTAAGGCCAAGCTTGAGGTCGAGGATGATCCCGTTGGGCATCAGAAGATTCGACAAGCTGGTCAGGAAAGCAGCCATGACTGAGGAGGATATGGACCAGTTCCAAAAGAAGCAAGATACATGGAACCGGAACAAGAGGCCAGCATCAGGCCAGAGTGGGAAGGGATTCCCAGTGAAGCAGGCCAAATTCAGTGATCCAGTGCAGAAGGCACCTGCCGCTCAAGGGGTGACCTGTTATTACTGCAAGGAGGCAGGGCATTACAGGTCAGCATGTCCGAAGTTGGCAAAGCAGGTTTGTTCCCAGTGTGGGCAGGCAGGACATTCTCAGTCTCATTGTCCACAATCGAAGAAGGATGGTTCTGGTGGGAGCAAATTTCAGAAGAGGCAAGGGCGAGTATTTGCATTAACCGAGGAAGACGCTGGTAACTCGGAAAATGTAATACAGGGTATGCAAGAATTTTGAATTTTATTTGAATCAATATAATAAATGAAACCTTTATTTGAGAACAATTTAAGATTGAGTATCATTCTTATTGTAACAGGAGTTGTTTTAATTAATGGAATAAAGGCCAAGGTTTTATTTGATACTGGTTCATCGCATACATTTGTATCGCCAAGTTTTGCAAAGATCTTAGGTGTGGAACCGAAGTTGTTTCCAGATAGGATTTTGTCGGTGGCAACGCCATCAGGTGAAGAGCTGATTGTCAACTTAGGGTTTATCTTTATCTCGTAGTAGTCATCGTGTTAGGATTAGTTCATAACACGGGGATTGAGCCCTATGAAGTGAAGACGTTAAGGGCTTGCACCGAACCTATGTAGAATGGGATGCATAGACTTCGACAAGTACGCATTAGAGAGTCTGCATATAGAACTTGTGTTTTCTTGGCTTGGTTTTATGCATGTGGTTTTTCGTGTTTCCCACACATGACACTTAATTTAGCTTCACTTGATGTTTTATGTACTGTCATTTCGTATTTCTCATTTACTTACTCAGTACTTGTTGTTTAAGAATTTATGAGGTATGATCTTTATGTTGTTTGTTGTTGTTTGGTTGTTGTTTGTTTATTTTTATATTTCTCACACCATTTATGGCTGACCCCTTTAGTTTGGAGGTTAGGGATCATCTCTAGCCTCACTTGTTGCAGGCAGTTGCTTAGAGTTGGAGATGGATTGCTTAAGTTGGTTTTGAGATATACTTGACTCATAAGAGATTTGTGTAAAATTTGTAACAACATTTGGAGATAACTTGAGATGTAAATGAAAAGAAATATTGAGTTGAGTTTGTTTTGAATTCCGCTGTGATTTGTAAAAGATTTGTTGTAATAAATGTTAAAAATTTTTAGTAGTGTTGGTTATGTTTAATATTGTATTGAAGTGGATCACTGGGAATGTGCCACGTATTTTCTATGTTATTAATCTAGAAATTCGGGGCGCTACAATATAATTCGAGTTTGGGGGTATTTTAATAGTTTTAAGCGTATAAAAAATTTGAGAAAAATACTAATAGTTTTCTAACTTCACCTAGACTTCACGAAAATTATTTCTACAATATTTGACATATTATAATGAGAATTAGAAGTAATTTTGGGAAGAAGAAATCAATAAATTTCTCTTGGAATATGACTTTGATTAACTAAAGAAAATGAATATTTTGAATATAAAGAAATTTTTTGTGTGGAGATAAAAATTGAGATTTTCGACATGGAAAAAGTAAGCAAGTTAATAAATGAATTTGATGTTTAATATATGCAAGTATGCATGGAAAATGAAATAAAAAGATCACGATGAAAAGTAAAAATTTGTGAGTATAAATACTCATCTTTGGTGAACATGAAAAGAGATTGAAACTGGAGTTTAGCTAAGTCCTTACATCAGTATGAATGAAAATTTGAAAGAGAAATGTGATAATAAAACAGAAATGTGATAATAAAAGGTTAGGTTGTGGTTAACAATTGATGTTTAAGACCGGTGTAGAGGTAACACTAACTCTAGGGTATTAATTTTATTCATGATTCAAATATCTAAGGACTACACTATAGTGAAGATGTGATGAAAGTAAGAGAAAAACACAAGTATGAGGGCCTCGGATCTACGGTGTGAGAGTGTTCACAGATTGCCTGCATAATGTGTCATGTCATGACGTGGATACGTCTCCAGAATTATTGGGACCATGGCAACGCTTGTGGGGTGTTTGGTGACTACGTAGTGTCACCGTTCCATGACGGAGGCGAATTGTCCATAGGTTGTCTGCATGATGCGTCATGTCATGACGTGGGATTCCTCTCCAGGCTGTCTGGGCATGAGCTCGAAACTCATAGAATATCTAGGATACTTGCCGTAGTTACCGTAGTAGTTTAACTCATAACGAGGGATTCAACCCTACAAGATGAAGAACGGTTAAGGGCTTGCCCTCGGATTTATATAGAATAGGATGCATAAGTTCGAACAAGTGCGCTTTAGTGTCATGAAATAATAAATAACTGCATTTAAGACTAAGTGCACATTCACACACGACATCAGTAAGATAGTTCCCCTTAGCTTTGTTTGTGAACAAGTGTGTGCTTTCCAAGTAAGAGAAATTGATGTATTATATCCTAGCCTCAGTTGTATGTAACTGACGTGCTTACAGTTTCCATGCAGGACAAAATGAATGAAAGGACTAAAGAAGGAATGCTGCTTAAAGAAATGTTCAAATTGCTATATATTTCATGTACCATGATGTAATTTTAATTCCACTGCGTTGATGTAAAACATTGTTTTATAAAAAGTTTTAAATTCCTTGTAAAATTGTACGAAGTGAAGTGTAAAGATCCTGTGGAACTTCGAATTCAGACTTATTTGAAATTTGGAGTGTTACAGTGACCAACTCCTTCGTCGAGGTTGGGTTTTGGCGATCAACGAGTTCCCTCGACCAGCACCTCGTCTAACAACCTAGGTGTAGACCAACTTCTTTGCCGAAAACCTCCTTCTCTACTGACCTATCTTCGTCGAGTTAGGGTTTCACCAACTTAGGGTTTTTTGTCGAGCTCGATTTGTGGCCAATCTTTGGAGCATTGTCAACTTAGGGTTTTGGCCGAACTAGGGTTGCTTGTTGATTTCGATTCATGGGAAACTTAGAGCTTTTTACCCACGGTTTTGGCCAAGCTTGATGAGTTAATGATCTTCTTTGGGGACGTCGGATTCGGCTTGGTGATTCTTGATTTTTTTGCCTACCAAATGTTTTTTTCGTTGTCTACTTCATCGAATCTCTCTTTCGTCGACCAAGCATTGTTCACTTATTCGGCTGATTTAGCATCCAGTCGTTCATTTCGGTGAACCGATCTTTCGCCAACAAGCATTGTGTTGTTCACTTCTTTTGTCGATCGAGTGTTTCATGGATTACGTGCTTCGTGGACGAGTGTTCTGTTGATTTGGGTGCTAAGTGCTTCGACCATTGGATCTTGCGGATGGCTCAAAAATTGCCAGGTGGCGGTTTGTTCTTAGTGGGCCTATAAATAAGACCCAACCACACCCCTCCTTCTCACATTTACTCATTTGTGTAACGCCCCGATTTTCGGTAACTGGGAAACCGTGACATAAGCCAGAATCTTTTCTTCAATTAGCCACAATACACAGAAAAATAGGAAAATTTAAAACTTTTTATTCAACACAAATGTATTACAAATCCGAATGTTACAAAATTGCAATACATTACAACAGTGTTACAATAATACCTTTACAATCCCAAGTGTTACAACTTTTAACATATTACATCAGAGTACAATGAATAAAGAACAACACTTGGTATTCCACTTGAATGCTTTCCAAGAAATAAATAATTAACAACAATTATTACAAATGAAATTACAACATATTTACAACGGAAAACTTTAATGAAATCGACTCCTTGCTCTCTCGCTTTGAGTCCTCCTGAATCCTGTACCTGTACGTGTACGTGTACCTGTACTTCTGCAATCCAATACCTGTACCTTTGCAATCTAGTACCTATTGAAGTGGGGACGTCAGTATTCACTGGCGCTTTAAGGCTGATAACTAGCAGCGAATCTCAACTATAGCAAACAGATTAATGAAAAGAGAAACGTGTATATATATTTGACGTGACAGTGTATGTTATGACTTAGACTCTAATGCAAGATTACTAATGCAAGGATGCTCTTATTCTAATGCAAGCAAGTCTCCAGAACAGTATGCATCGCACACTACATGCGCCTCATCTCAAGCCGTCTCTTCATATATAGGGATTTGAACCCGCGCCATGAATTCTACTCTTGTACTCGACTTGTTTCTGAAGATGTCACATGACTAATGAGGTTGCCTTGAAACGGTCTAATCCCGCCAGGAGCACCGGACCTCACTCAAATATCTGACGAATCTTTTGGAGTTATTGTTGGTTACCAGGTTAGCCCGAAGCATCCCCTACCGCCTCCTGGGGTTTATGCTGGTTATCAGGTTAGGCCGCAGCATCCCCTGCCGCACCCTAGCTAGACCGTAGTCTATGGCTTCTCGCCCTTAGATACAAGACTAGACGGAGTTCCGGTGGTCCATCCCCTAGCTCCGACAAGAATCGCTCCCGCTTATCAAGGCACTTCAGAAATTAACAGACGGGATACGGATCCCGTGCTCCCAACTTGTGAGAAGGCACAGACCGTATCCCTTTGACAAGAAGGGTACAACCTAATAACACCGCCTAGTGTCGGCCTATAGGACAGGTCGAATCATAAGGAATCACCCTTAACACCAACTATTTCCCTTTGGCGAATAATGATAAAAAGTAAAGTAGTAATAGCCATAAGTTACTACCCTAACGATGTCACTAATCCTGAAAAATCCTAGGGATGACAATAGTACAAACACAACATGCTAGGTCTTAAGTTAGACTTCTCAAAATAACTCTACTAGGCTGCTCAACCTAGACTTGCCAGAATCCCTGAGGATCTGGTTCATGGCCTATCGATCCAAGACCCCGACAATACGAACGTATTCGCATGCTACTATCCTGAACTTGGATTTTGTCAACACTCCGATCCACAATCAACCAACTCGGTTAAGATCTGACGGTACACGCGAAGTGACTCGTCCACAGTCTCTTAGGAGTAAGGTAAACACACGTCTTGATGGTCGATAGCCCTAGGGCAATGATATCACCCTAGATGAGCACAGCAAACTACGTATTAGCTAAGAAGAAACATACGAGTAACCAAAAATACATACGAGCTAAACAAGCTACGTATGGGACCAACAACTACATATGAGCCAGGCGAGCTGCGTATGAGACAACAATAGATATACGAGCCAAAAAAGCTATGTATGAGACCAACAGCTACATACGGGCCAGGCAAGCCGTGTATGAGCAAACCCCATACCAAAAATAATCATACAGGTAGTCAACCTAGAAGCAACCAAACGTGCATACTAGCAAAACTTGTTCTTCTATAATTAGAAAGAACATAATAATCTACAAACAATCTAAAATAGGCATTCTACCAATGAGAATCCCAAAAGCGACATAAAAACCTTCCGACAGCCTAGAAGCAACCAGTGCTATGCTTATCGGATTTTAACAGCAATATACTTTTTAGATAGGTAAGAATACCTACCACAACTCTCTAGTGGAACATTATTTCAGATTCTGTAAGTAATCCAAAATACGGTCCATCGAACACACACAAACAGTTTACCCAAACTACAGATTTCCAACAAAAAGCTGAAACTTCGCAAGTTGGTAACTTTTGCTCCACTCGTCGGAATCTAACGAAACAAGATAATTTGAAAAGGTGGGAACATCTCCTAAAACTTTCCAATTGACCAGCTGCTCAGATTCCGCAAGGAAATCCAAATTCCTACCCGTCGAACATACGCAAACAATTACCAAACTACCGATTTTCAACAAAAAGTCAAAACTTCCGTAGCTTGTAATTTTTGCTCCTCTTATCGGAATCTAACAAAACTAGACAATTTGAAAAGGTGGGAACATCTACTAAAACTTACCAGTTGACCAGTTGCTCAGATTTCACAAGGAAATCCAAATTCCTAGCCGTCGAACACACCCAAACAGTTACCAAATTACCGATTTTCAACAAAAAGTCGAAACTTCCGTAGCTTATAACTTTTGCTCCATTTATCGGAATCTAACAAAACTGGACAATTTGAAAAGGTGGGAACATCTACTAAAACTTCAAAGTTGACCAGTTGCTCAGATTCCGCAAGGAAATCCATATTCCCACCCGTCGAACATACGCAAACAGTTACCAAATTACCGATTTTCAACAAAAAGTCGAAACTTCCGTAGCATATAACTTTTGCTCCACTTATCGAAATCTAACAAAACTGGACAATTTAAAAAGGTGGGAACATCTACTAAAATTTCAAAGTTGACCAGTTGCTCAGATTCCGCAAGGAAATCAAAATTCCCACCCGTCGAATATACGCAAACAGTTACCAAACTACCGATTTTCAACAAAAAGTCGAAACTTCCGTAGCTTGTAACTTTTGTTCCACTTATCAGAATCTAACAAAACTGGACAATTTGAAAAGGTGGGAACATCTACTAAAACTTTCCAGTTGACCAGTTGCTCAGATTCTGCAAGGAAATCCAAATTCCCACCCGTCGAACATACGCAAACAGTTACCAAACTACCGATTTTCAACAAAAAGTCGAAACTTCCGTAGCTTACAACTTTTGCTCCACTTATCGGAATCAAACAAAATTGGAAAATTTGAAAAGGTGGGAACATCTACTAAAACTTCCCAGTTGACCAGTTGCTTAGATTCCGTAAGGAAATACAAATTCCTACCCATCGAACATACGCAAACAGTTACCAAACTACCGATTTTCAACAAAAAGTCGAAACTTCCTTAACTTGTAACTTTTGCTCCACTTATCGAAATCTAACAAAACTGGACAATTTGAAAAGGTGGGAACATCTACTAAAACTTCCCAGTTGACCAGTTGCTCAGATTCCGTAAGGAAATCCAAATTCCTACCCGTCGAACATACGCAAACAGTTACCAAACTACCGATTTTCAATAAAAAGTCGAAACTTTCGTAGCTTATAACTTTTTCTCCACTTGTAAGAATCTAACAAAACTGGACAATTTGAAAAGGTGGGAACATCTGCTAAAACTTTCCAGTTGACCAGTCGCTCAGATTATATAAGGAAATCCAAGTTTCTACCCGTCGAACATATTCAAATGGTAACCGGATAGCAACAGTAACAAAAACGATAGATTTTACAAGTGAAAGCTGAAAACTTTCAAGGCCCATAACTTCTACTCCGCTTATCGAAATTTAACCCGAGAGGTCAATTCGGAAAGGGGAGAACGTCTACTATAACTCTCTAGTTGGTCCGAACCTCATATTCTACCACTAGGACACTCTAAAATCTCAAAGAAGCCAAACAGATACAATTTCAACCTGCCGAAGTACACAGCCAGCTGAAAACATTCAAAGCCCGTAATTTCTGCTCCGCTTATCGGAATTTAACCAGAGAGGTCAATTCGGAAAGGGGAGAACGTCTACTATAACTCTTTAGTTGGTCCGAACCTTAGATTCAACCACTAAGACACTTTAAAATCTCAAAGAAGCAAAACAGCAAGAACCCAATCAAGACAGCCAGTTGCTGTACTTTGCAAACGGCATAACTCTTACTCCGCTAATCGGAGTTTAACCCGACAGGTCAATTCGGAAAGGGGAGAGTCTCTACTACAACTCCCTAGTCCTCAGATTCACCAAGTAAAACTCTCAAAAATGACAAAGAAGTGAAACAGTAAGCATTCAGTCAGACAGCTATTTGCTGTATTTTGTAAGGACCATAACTCTTATTTCGCTTATTGGAATTTAACTCGAGAGGTCAATTCGGAAAGGGAAAGATGTCTACTACAACTCCCTAGTTGGTCTGAACCTCAGATTCATCCAGTAAGAGGCTCAAAAATGACAACCAAACAGAACAGTGAGCTTCTCAGCCGAACTCGCTGACTTGATTTGCAATGGCCATTACTTTTGCGTCTCTTATCCGAATTTAACCCAAGGGGTCAATTCGAAAAGGGAAAGATGTCTACTATAACTTCCTAGTTGGTCTGAACTTCAAATTCCGCAAGGAAGACCACTTCCCAGCTTCCCGAACACACTGTGACACAATCCCAACAGTGAGTCCACTGTTTTGGCTCAAATCTCGCTGTTTTGGGGAAACGGCTTGTTTCACCCACCAAAACTACTCTGAAAAATCCCCAAAAATTCTAGCATACTAATAACACCCCTAAGAGAATCTCCAACAAGTTTCGGGTCGAGATTCTATCGTTTACATAGTTAATTAAAATCAACCCTACAACCCTAAAAATCGGTTCTTTATGCCTCTAATTTGTGTTCTACCACTTCAAATTTTACATACACTTTACTCTAGCCCATATGCACATGAAATCACTTCAATACAACAACATACAACCAAAATAAACCTAATAATACCTAAAATGAACATGAGATGAGAAATGCCCACCTTAGAGTGTGTAGGAAGGACTTGCTTCTCTTTCTCCTTGCTCCTTCTTCTTGACCCCCTTCAAGAACACACCAAGAACACCTTCATGGAGAAAATAAGGCCATGAAAACAACCATCTTTCTCTTTTCTTTTGATTCACTCTTTCTTTTCTTTCTTTCCATTTTTTTCCCTAAACAAAAAAAACCAAGTAAAGAAGTAGTAGAAGAAGGAAATGAGAAGGAGATTGTAACGCCCCGAATCCCAAATCACTGAATTCGAGATGTTCTACAGGATCTTTTCACTTTCTTTGAGTACAATTTTACAAGGAAATTAAAACTTCTCATCATACATCAGAGTTTACATCATATTACATTTACATTTACACAGCAGAAGCAAAATATACAACATTTACATAAATGAACAACAGTATGATAAGATCTTTATGCATCCATTCCTCTTTACATGTAATTACCTGCATACAAACTGTGGGTACGTCAGCTTATTCAACTGACGATAGTTATACATGGCCATCCTCTCTATGCCAGAAACAGTATAACGAATCTCATTTCTTAACAAATCACAAACTTGTTCAATATAAGCATGCAAATAAAAGGGAACTCTTAAAGTTGTCGTGTCGTGATTGTGCACTTAATCCTTAATGCAATTTATTTAATTTACATGACACTAATGTGCACTTGTTCGGATTCTATGCATCCCATACTACATAGGTCCGAGGGCAAGCCTCTTAACCGTTCTTCATTTTTGTAGGGTTCAATCCCTCGCCATGACTTACTCTACTTCTGTAATTACGGTGAGTATCTTAGATGATTCTATGAGTACAAGCATGTATCCTGGCCCCTGGAGTAGAATTCCGCGCCATGTCTTGACTCATCAAGCATGCATTCTGCGGCAATTCAGCCTCCTCCCTGAACACAATCCTCTTGCAGTCACCAAAACATCCCATGAGCGTGACTAAGGTCCGATCATTCTGAGTTGTGCCCGCGCCATGTCTTGACTCATCAAGCATGCATTCTGCGGCTCACACACCCGCACCGTAAACCCTAGTTCTCATACTTATGTTTTTCTCTCACTTTCATCACCTCTTCACTATGTACTAAATATTAGAATCATGAATACAAATCAAAGCTCTAGAGTTAGCCTCTCCACCAAACCGGACTTATCATTTCATTTCAATACATGACCAACCTTGGTCTTTCAATTCTCATTTCATTTCATTCATTTCACTGCCGGGGGAGACTTAGCTACTCTCGGATTCAATTTACAATTCACAACTTCCAATTGAGCACTTTCAGCTCATCATTCATTTAGAGTCTCACAGACTTGCTCATCATGATTTTAGCCTTTCATATTCATTTAATTCTCAATTTCCATTTATGATTCATTTTACATAAATCCACACAGTCATAAAAAGAGTTCATATAATTCGATCATAAAGTTCACAACTTCCAACAGCAATAAATAAAATGAAATCTCACACATACCAAAGTTCACTCTGTACAGTCGACTTGGAAGAACACCAGTCGACTCGTACAGTCAAATACAGGTTCATCATAATTACTCGGGATAGTCGACTGCTGCACCCAGTCAGTCGACTGTCCCGCAACCTTTCATGTTCACAGTGTCATCCACATAACAGTCGACTGTTCATCTCTCAGTCGTCTGTTCTGGGATTCTTTAATAGTACATTTCCATGTTCAGCTCAGTCGACTGGCTACACGCACTAAGTCGACTGGTCAGTTTCTTAATTCCAAAATAGAGATTATGTTTCCAACCATTCTCATATGCACTTTCATCACATCATACATACATTCATATTTTTATAGACACCACACTTCTTACTGGTTCAGTAACATGGTAGCATGGAATTTCGATTTACTAATATGTTCTTTTCTTCAAGGGAAACACTTTAAACATGCACTCACACTATTCATAACTTTCTTACGAAGATGAAGATATAAATCTCAAGTCGTTATACTAGGTCAAACATAATGGAATATCTTATTTCATGGAATTTCCAAATAATCATAATTAAATTGAAACACCAGTCGGCTGAACACAGTGTCAGTCGACTGCTCCGACAGTTCTTAATTTGTTTAATCATCGCTAGTTCTTTTTCATCCATTTACCTTCCCTCCATCATATGTGTCATAGGGAAATTACAACTCAGTAATCACACCATTTTGTCTATTTGCATACAGTTTATCACCACATCACAGATCAACGGTCTCGTACCAGTCGACTTATCTACACGACAGTCGACTGTACCGACCCAATTTATCTTATTCTCAACAGCATGTTCATGGCAATTCTACTACAATGAATTCACATTTCGCAATATGGTAGCAATCATAACCATTATAGTATATTTCCTACATTAGAAGTCCTGAGAAACACCCACCTTATATGAAGAAATAATCGAAATCCCGCAAAAGCTCCTCAATAAAGTGAACGCCTCCTTGCTCCTTGCACCTTGCTCCCTTGCTCCACACCGAACCTTCAGAATGCTACTCTTCGGCCTCCACAGCAAAGCACACTCACAACTCACCAATACCTCTCTTAATAAGAACAATCTTAGTGTAAGAGAGATAGGGAAAAGGGAGGGGTATTTATACTAAGAAATAATCGGAGTAGAGGGCTAAGATTTATTGGGGAGTTGTAAGATCAAAGGTTAGGATGCATTAGGAGGTTGAGAAACTACCCACACTTCCCAAATAACCACCCATGATCTACCCCACTACCCTACTCCTATCCGGCCACAAGGAAGGGTGCTCAATGCACGTGTATGCTAGATGCACGTGCATGCACAACTCACACTAAATAAAACTTGTACAAAGGTAATAAATTTCTTATATAAAAAGTGTTACACAAAACAAGTGGTAGGAAATAGTAAAAAGTTAAATTTATGGGCTTAAATCCATTTGGGCCAAAATAAATACTTTAAAAGAAAATAAGCAAATTAACATTGGGCTTTAAGAAAATGTTTTATAGAAAACAATACACTTTATTCATCATGTTGAGAAATAATAGTCAACATGCTACACAAGCATATCATATGTAAAAAAATAAATAATCTTTCATGTATTTGAAAATCAGGGTATTACAGAGATAGAGGAGAATGAAGGGTTTTCTTTCCCTTTTGGATCAAGGATGACCAAGGGTGGCGGGGGGGGGGGGGGGGGGGGGGGGGGAGCTGTTATATAGGGTGAAATGGTGAAGGGTTGTGGTGAAAAAGACATCCAAGTGTCATTGGTTCTTATGGTTAACAATTTTCTGTTCTAATTGCAATTAAACATTACAATCAAGTCCTAATCTAATACCCACCCTTCATCTCATCAAGATTTGATCAAAAATAAAATATATTTTCCCAAATCACATACTACATGATTTGTATAAACGCACAGAATCGACACGATTCAAATACGTGCATATATCTGATTATACAGATAATTTTCGTTCGTGAAAACGAACAAATCAGTACAAAAATAATTTAATTTCGAGAAATAAAATAAAATAATTTTATTACTGGCTCGGAAGATTCCAGTATTAATTTGATACAAAACAGTCGTATACCGACTAGTATATATACATATATAATGTTTATTAACAAAACCGGGTGATGTCCACCAAAAATATTTCAATTCTGAAAATAAAAATAAAATAATAATTTTTAATATCTGCCCGGTATTTTCCAGACATTTTTCTCAAAAATGCGTTTTTCAAGATTTTGCACAAGTGCACAAAACTGATACAATATGTATATATACTTACTAGTATATATATCTAGATAACTTTTTATTTGAAAAACCAAGTAATTTCCATTAAAAATATTTTAATTTAAAAATAATAATTGTCAAAATATAATATCCATCCGGGATATTACAATTTGCTTCTTCCACTTTCTCTCTATACAAAATTTTTGAGAGCTTCTCTCTAGCTCTTGTGGTAGTTCATTGGGCGGTACTGGTGGTTTGCCTGGTGGTTTGACAGTGGTGCTAGCGGCTGTTGAATCTTTGGAGTTTTTGAGTGCTTGGTCAGGTAACTCATTTGCAATTATTATCAGTTTTGTGTAGCATTGCCTCAAGTGACTCCTCTTTTGTTTCGGTCTGTTTAGAGGTAGACGATGATGTAGAGTCTAGACATTTTACTAGAAAGGAGAAGGGTAGGGGTGTGGTTAGTCATTTTACTATAGTGGAGATGGTTGTTGAGCCGGTGAAAGATTTTGGGATTGCACTTAGGACTCCGTTATTTATAGTTTCTGAGTTGATTAAGAAGTATCCCGAAGTGGATCGGGATTTCCTTCGGAACGGCACGACGTATGCTGAGCCGAACCTGGTTCACACTACTCAGGCTGACTTTGCAAGCACGATCTTCATGAGGGAGGAGCTTTCCATGATTATGGTTGTAACGCCCCGAACCCCAAAATTACTGAGTTCGAGATGTTCTTCAGGATCTTTTCGCTTTTTTCGAGTACAATTTTACAAGGAAATTCAAACTTTTCTTTTTACATCAGAGTTACAACATCTCACATTTAAATTTACACAGCGGAAGCAAAATATACAACATTTACATAAATGAATAACAACATAATGAGATCTTTATGCATCCATTCCTCTTTACATGTAATTTATCCTGCATACAAAACTGTGGGTACGTCAGTTTATTCAACCGACGATAATTATACATGGCCATCCTCTCTATGCCAGAAACAGTATAATGAATCTCATTTCTTAACAAATCAACAATCTTGTTCATAATAAGCATATAAAATCAAAAGGGGAACTTTTAGAGATGTCGTGTCGTGATTGTGCACTTAATCCTTAATGCAATTTATTTAATTTTCACATGACACTAATGCACACTTGTTCGAATTCTATGCATCCCATACTACATAGGTTCGAGGGCAAGCCTCTTAATCGTTCTTCATTTTCTGTAGGGTTCAATCCCCCGCCATGACTTACTCTACTTCTGTAATTCCAATGAGTATCTTAGATGATTCTATGAGTACAAGCATGTATCCTGGCCCCTGGAGTAGAATTTCGCGCCATGTCTTGACTCGTCAAGCATGCATTCTGCGACAATTCAGCCTCCTCCCTGAACACACTCCTCTTGCAGTCACCAAAACATCCCACAAGCGTGACTAGAGTCTGATCATTACTGAGTTGTGCCCGCGCCATGTCTTGACGCATCAAGCATGCATTCTGCGGCTCACACACCCGCACCGTACCCTAGCTCTCATACTCATGTTTTTCTCTCACCTTCATCACCTCCACACTATGTATTTAAGTTACATTAGAATCATGAATAAAATCAAGCTCTAGAGTTAGCCTCTCCATCAACCGGACTTATCATTTCATTTCACGTGACCAACCTGGTCTATTTCTCAATATCATTTCATTTCACTGCCGGGGAGACTTAGCTACTCTTTCGTTCAATTTCAAATTCACAATATCCAATTGAGCGCCATCAGCTCATGCTTTCATTTTAGAGTCTCACAGACTTTCTCATCATGATTTAATCTTTCATAATTATTCATTTAATTCTCAATTCTCATCTATGATTCCTTTCACATAATTCATACAGCCATAAACAGAATCCATCGATTTAAAAGCATAAAGTTCATCATTACCAACAGTAAATAACATGAATCAAATTATCGAAAGTCCACTCTGTACAGTCGACTTGGAAGAACACCAGTCGACTTATACAGTCACATACAGGTTCCTCATAAAAGCTCGGGATAGTCGACTGTTGCACTCAACCAGTCGCCTGTCCCGCAACCTTCCATATTCACAATATTGTTCACATAACAGTCGACTGTTCATTAATCAGTCGCCTGCCCTGGAGAGTTCAAACAGCATATTTTTTCCAAGTCCAGATCAGTCGACTTACTATATGCATTGGTCGACTGGACAGATCCATTGCAATTAGGGAATTTATTTACAGTTCTTACGTGTACTTGCATCATGATATCACTTAACAGTATGCATCAATTCATGTTTCATAAGCAAAGTTCCTCTCGTTCAGTAGCATTCACAGCACAATTTTCTCAGTTATTAACATGCTCTTTCAGAGAAAACTACTCTAAACGTGCATTCACATTACTCATGCTTTCTTACAGTCATAATAGGTCTATATAAATGAAGTATTTTTTTACTCAGGGAACTTTCAAACAGTCATATTCAGAAATGAAGCACCAGTCGACTTAACACCAAGTCAGTCGACTGCGCCGACAACTTCAGATATTTATTAGTTCTTCTCATTTATCTTCCCTCCATCATGTGTGTCATAGGGAAATCATATACATTTAATAATCACACCATCATGGCTATTCACACACATGTTTATCAGCATATTATAAAAATAACGTCTCGTACCAGTCGACTGGCTCACATGGCAGTCGACCGTACCGACAGTCTCGTCTCAACATTCTTAGCATGTTCAAGCAATTTCTACGGCATTCAAATTACTTTTTATAACATAATATCAATCACGATAATTATAGCATTATTCCTACATTAGAAGTCCTGAGAAACACCCACCTTAAATGAAGAAATAAACGAAATCCCGCAAAGTCCTTCAACACCGTACTGCACTCCTTGCTCCTTTGTCCCACACCGGCTCCTCAGCAATGCTGCTTGCCTCCAGAAAAGCTCCCACACAACTCACAGATACTCTCTTGAAAACTTAGGAAATTTTAGTGTAAAAGAGATAGGGAATAGGAGGGGGTATTTATACTAGAAAATAGATAGAATAGATGGCTAGGATTAATAGGGGAGTTGGAGAATCAAAGGCTGAGATCTAATCGGAAGTTAGGAAATTACCCACACCTCAAGATGTAACTGCCCATGATCCTAGCCACTTCTCCACCAATCCGGCCAAGCTTAAGTGTCTTGTGCACGTGTACATGAAGTGAACGTGTACACACACAAACTCCAAAGAGTACATCTAATCCGGGAAAATAAGAGGAAAAACTACATATATACAAGTTGTGAAAATAAAAGGTTAAGTTTATGGGTTTAAATACATTTGGGCCAAAATATGCATTTTTATAAAGGAAAATAAACAAGTCACATTTGGGCTTTGAGAAGAATGTTTCATAGGAAATGCTACACTTTATTTATCATGGAGAAAAGTAATGATAATAGGCTATCATAAGAAAAATAATTACCCTTTCATATATTAGGAAAAATCGGGGTATTACATCACTCCCTCCTTAGAATAGTTCCGTCCCCGGAACTACAACCAAGAGCGAGAAACAGAAAACACAACAACAAGAGATACAAAAATATAAAGATACAAAATACAAAATACAATCAACAAGACAATCAGGCAAAAAGCTCAGGATAGTCCTTCAACATCCTCTCCTCGGATTCCCAAGTAGCCTCTTCAACCAAGTGGTTTCTCCAGACTACCTTGACCATCGGTATCGTCTTATTCCTCAAGACTTTCTCCCTACGGTCAACAATCTCAACAAGAGTCTCGATGTAATTCAGGTCTAACTGTAAACCCTCCGGCACTTCAGGCAAATGATGACTCGGGTCTGGAATATAACCTCTCAACATAGACACATGAAAGACATTGTGCACCTGAGACAACTCTTCCGGTAATTCAAGCCGGTAAGCAGTTTTCCCGATCCTTTTCAATATCTTATATGGGCCTATAAATCTCGGGGCTAACTTCCCGCCTTTGCCAAACCGAACCACACCTTTACTGGGTGATACCTTCAGAAAGACGAAGTCACCAACCTCAAACTCAAGGTCCCTTCTCCGGTTGTCTGCATAGCTTTTCTGCCTGCTCTGAGCTTCCACCAACCTTTTCCTGATCAGATCAATCTTCTCAGAAGTCAGCTGTACAAGCTCAGGACCAAACAACTGACGCTCCCTAACCTCATACCAACACACAGGAGTCCTGCACTTCCTGCCATACAAAGCTTCATACGGCGCCATCCCGATGCTAGCCTGAAAACTGTTGTTATAGGCAAATTCTACCAAAGGTAAATGCCTTTCCCAACTGCCTCCAAAGTCTAGTATACAACACCGAAGCATATCCTCAAGAATACGGTTGACTCTCTCGGTCTGCCCATCGGTCTGGGGATGAAAAGAGTGCTGAAATCTGTCTTGGTACCCAAAGCTGTCTGAAGACTCCTCCAGAAATGCGAAGTAAACCGCGCATCTCGATCAGACACAATAGTCGCAGGAACGCCATGAAGTCGGACAATCTCACCAACATACAACTCAGCCAACTTGTCCATCGAAGCCGTGAGTTTCATTGCCAAAAAGTGAGCGGACTTGGTAAGTCGATCGACTATAACCCAAATAGCATCATTGCCTTTAGAACTCTTAGGCAATCCCGTGATGAAATCCATACTGATGTTATCCCACTTCCATTCCGGAATAGGTAACGGCTGTAATAGACCTCCGGGTCTCTGATTTTTGGCTTTGACTTGCTGACAAACCTCAAACCTCGCGACAAATTCGGCAACATCCCGCTTCAAACCTGACCACCAGAAATGCTGTTTTATGTCTTTATACATCTTAGTACTCCCAGGATGTACTGACAAAAGAGTAGCATGTGCCTCCTGAAGGATACTCTCTTTCAGGTCGGCCTGATCTGGAACACACAGCCTATCTCCGAACCACATCACTCCATCCCTGGTCTGAAATCCGGGCAACCTGCCAGCACTAACCTGCTCCTTCATCTCCAAGATATCAGCATCAACTTCCTGACTTGCAATGATCCTTGCATTCAAAGTGGGCTGAAGCTTCAACTGAGATAAAGATGCTCCCAATCCTTGCAAGACAACCTCAATGCCTGCTCAATCCAACTCCTCAATCAGATGCCTCTGAGTCGTAATCAAACTGGCCAAACTGCTCTTGCGACTAAGTGCATCCGCAACAACATTAGCCTTTCCAGGATGATACTTGATCTCAGGTCGCATATCCTCGAGCACTTCCAACCATCTCCGCTGCCTCAGATTGAGATCCCTCTGCTGGTAGATATACTTCAAGCTCTTGTGATCCGTGTACATGTTCAACTTCTCACCATACACGTAGTGCCTCCATTGCTTCAAAGCAAAGATAATCGCAGCTAGCTCTAGATCATGAGTTGGATAATTCTTCTCATGCGGTCGTAGTTGCCTAGACCCATAAGCGATTACTTTACCTTCTTGCATTAAGACACAACCAAGCCCCCGATGTGAAGCATTGCTATAGACGTCATACTCAACTCCTGCTCTAGGCAAAGCCAAAATAGGTGCAGTCGTCAGTCTATCTTTCAACTCCTGAAAACTCGCCTCACATTGCTCGGTCCACTTGAAGCTCACATTCTTCTTGGTCAACTCAGTAAGCAGCACAGCTATCTGAGCATAACCTTGAATGAATCTCCGATAATACCCAGTCATCCCAAGAAAACTTCTGACTTCCTTCACTGTAGTAGGCCTAGCCCAATCTCTCACTGCCTCTATCTTCTGACGGTCAGTTGCCACTCCCTCCTTAGAAAGGATGTGACCTAGGAATGCCACTTCAGATTTCCAGAAATCACACTTGGATAACTTGGCATACAACCTCTGCTCTTCCAGCTTCTGCAGAACTGCTGCCAGATGCTCAGTGTGCTCCGCCTCAGACTTGGAGTACACAAGAATATCGTCGATAAACACCACGACGAAAGAATCAATAAACGGCCTCAGAACTCTGTTCATCAAGTCCATGAAGATTGCAGGTGCATTCGTCACTCCGAATGGCATAACTAAGAATTCGTAATGCCCATGCCGAGTTCTAAATGCAGTTTTGTGCACATCTTCAGCTTTCACTCGCACTTGGTGATATCCTGATCGAAGATCTATTTTGGAGAAAACAGCTGCTCCTTGTAGACGATCGAACAAGTCATCAATTCGAGGAATCGGAGACTTATTCTGAACAGTGACCTTATTCAGCTCCCGGTAATCGATACACATCCTCATCGATCCATCCTTCTTCTTTACCAAAAGCACTGGTGCTCCCCAAGGTGACGCACTAGGTTGAATAAAGCCTTTTCCCAATAGTTTCTCAATCTGCCGTTTCACTTCATCCTGTTCCACTGGAGCCATCCTATAAGGTGCCTTAGAAATGGGTGCACTTCCCGGTTGAACAGTGATGCTGAACTCTACATCACGGTGCGGAGGTAACCCAGGATAATCTTCCAAGAACACAGTCGGATAGTCCCGAACCACAGGAATCCCTTGCAATTCCACAGGAGTCTCTTCCTTGCGGATAGTTGCCACCAACTTAGAACACTTCAACTTCCCTTGGAAAGTGACTTCAGGTCCACCTGGAGCCTTCACTGTTACGGTCTTGGTCTTACACTCGATGCTTGCACTGTACACCGACATCCAATCAATGCCAATGATAACATCGACTCCCAAGATAGTCAGCTCGATCAGATCAATGCCAAAGATTCGATCCCCAATCACTATCTCGCAATCAGCATAGTACCGATCAGTGGTCAAAGTTTCCCCTGATGGAGTAGCTACTGCTAAGATTTTGCCTGGAAAAACCTTTGGTTCAACTCCCAACACTTTAGCAAACTTTGGAGACACAAAAGTATGAGAGGATCCAGTATCAAACAACACCACAGCTTCCCTTCCATTAATATAGAGTTCTCCTGTTACATAACATACATCATTACATAACAGTTTCACGCTATGAACGGGAAGAAGAAATGACAAAAACCACACTAAACATCAGCTCTCGTACCAGAGATGACCTGATCCGCCTCCTCAGCATCAGCTTATCGAATCTTCTGATACCAAGAGGTATCATACGAGACCTCAAGCTCGGCCTCAGACCATGCTCGAACTTGCGAGCCTTCTTCGCCTCATCCATCACCAGTTCTGGAGCGTATCTGGAGAGCTGAGTAAACTTAGTCTCATACTCCCTCACTGACATGCTGCCTTGCTGAAGTGACAGAAACTCCATGGCCTTCTTCTCCTGGACGTCGGAGGGGAAATAATGGCTGCGGAATTCTTCCAGAAATTCCTCCCAGCCAAGCAACAAGCCGCCCATAGTCCTCTTCATCGACTGCCACCAAACAGCCGCATCCTTCTCCAACTGCAAAGTCGCCAACTTGACCTTGCTGCCCTCCGGTGTCTCGAACACCTCAAAGATTGTCTCCACTTGCCGAATCCAATTATCGGCCGCGTCCGGGTCGGACTTCCCCTCGAACACTAGTGGTTTCATTCTCTTGAACGATTCCACTAGCTTAATTGCCTCGGGTACTAGATTCACCGGCCCCCTTCCTTGGTTTGCAGCCACTGCATTCAGCGTCTGGTAAACCCTTGCAAATTCTGCCTCCAGGTCCAAACCTTCACCATTCCTGGCTCCCCTTCTCGCCATATTCTGATGCAAAAGATCCATTAAATTCGAAGTATAAGACAAGAAATTAAACCAACTTTCATTTCATTGAATTTCAAAGTTTATACATTCGAATTAAAACATTTCTTAACATCAGAATAGAAGAAAATAGAAACTAGGACAATCTAATCTCTACGGGTCCTCTTCGCTGCTCGAAGTTCATCCCGCAGTTCATCCACCTCATCTTTCAGCACATCAGTTAGGTTCTTTTTCTTCTCAAGTTCCCAAATCCGATGGCTAAGAACAGAATAGTCAGCATTCCGCTTCTCCATCTGAGCCTCCAAAATACCAACTCTATACTTCAGGGTATCCACTTGCCTCTGCAGAGAAGCCACAGCGCTACTCAGAGCTGGTCCCTTTTCTTCATCGGAAGAAGAAGAATCATCAGGTGAATTCGGCGGTGGGGTGATCTCTCGAGATTCAGGGTACTCCTCATTATCAGAATCAGCTTGCCCAGGGTGATACTCGTCCTCAGAATCAGCCTGTCCAGGATGGTACTCTTCCTCAATAATATGCCAGTCGTCGCCTCCAGTAGGGTCGAAGTGATCAGCCATCTTAGAATAGAGAGGAGAAAGCATAAATCATAGAGCAACACAAATGTAAGTCACTTACATTTAAATCTCTAGACTCAAACACACACTCTAATGTCCACATCTAGGGTGTCGTTCCTTATAAATTTGTACAAGTGTGAAAGCGTAGGAAAGCGTGGCTCTGATACCACTCTGTAACGCCCCGAACCCCAAAATTACTGAGTTCGAGATGTTCTTCAGGATCTTTTCGCTTTTCTCGAGTACAATTTTACAAGGAAATTCAAACTTTTCTTTTTTACATCAGAGTTACAACATCTCACATTTAAATTTACACAGCGGAAGCAAAATATACAACATTTACATAAATGAATAACAACATAATGAGATCTTTATGCATCCATTCCTCTTTACATGTAATTTATCCTGCATACAAAACTGTGGGTACGTCAGTTTATTCAACCGACGATAATTATACATGGCCATCCTCTCTATGCCAGAAACAGTATAATGAATCTCATTTCTTAACAAATCAACAATCTTGTTCATAATAAGCATATAAAATCAAAAGGGGAACTTTTAGAGATGTCGTGTCGTGATTGTGCACTTAATCCTTAATGCAATTTATTTGATTTTCACATGACACTAATGCACACTTGTTCGAATTCTATGCATCCCATACTACATAGGTTCGAGGGCAAGCCTCTTAATCGTTCTTCATTTTCTGTAGGGTTCAATCCCCCGCCATGACTTACTCTACTTCTGTAATTCCAATGAGTATCTTAGATGATTCTATGAGTACAAGCATGTATCCTGGCCCCTGGAGTAGAATTTCGCGCCATGTCTTGACTCGTCAAGCATGCATTCTGCGACAATTCAGCCTCCTCCCTGAACACACTCCTCTTGCAGTCACCAAAACATCCCACAAGCGTGACTAGAGTCCGATCATTACTGAGTTGTGCCCGCGCCATGTCTTGACGCATCAAGCATGCATTCTGCGGCTCACACACCCGCACCATACCCTAGCTCTCATACTCATGTTTTTCTCTCACCTTCATCACCTCCACACTATGTATTTAAGTTACATTAGAATCATGAATAAAATCAAGCTCTAGAGTTAGCCTCTCCATCAACCGGACTTATCATTTCATTTCACGTGACCAACCTGGTCTATTTCTCAATATCATTTCATTTCACTGCCGGGGAGACTTAGCTACTCTTTCGTTCAATTTCAAATTCACAATATCCAATTGAGCGCCATCAGCTCATGCTTTCATTTTAGAGTCTCACAGACTTTCTCATCATGATTTAATCTTTCATAATTATTCATTTAATTCTCAATTCTCATCTATGATTCCTTTCACATAATTCATACAGCCATAAACAGAATCCATCGATTTAAAAGCATAAAGTTCATCATTACCAACAGTAAATAACATAAATCAAATTATCAAAAGTCCACTCTGTACAGTCGACTTGGAAGAACACCAGTCGACTTATACAGTCACATACAGGTTCCTCATAAAAGCTCGGGATAGTCGACTGTTGTACTCAACCAGTCGTCTGTCCCGCAACCTTCCATATTCACAATATTGTTCACATAACAGTCGACTGTTCATTAATCAGTCGCCTACCCTGGAGAGTTCAAACAACATATTTTTTCCAAGTCCAGATCAGTCGACTTACTATATGCATTGGTCGACTGGACAGATCCATTGCAATTAGGGAATTTATTTACAGTTCTTACGTGTACTTGCATCATGATATCACTTAACAGTATGCATCAATTCATGTTTCATAAGCAAAGTTCCTCTCGTTCAGTAGCATTCACAGCACAATTTTCTCAGTTATTAACATGCTCTTTCAGAGAAAACTACTCTAAACGTGCATTCACATTACTCATGCTTTCTTACAGTCATAATAGGTCTATATAAATGAAGTATTTTTTTACTCAGGGAACTTTCAAACAGTCATATTCAGAAATGAAGCACCAGTCGACTTAACACCAAGTCAGTCGACTGCGCCGACAACTTCAGATATTTATTAGTTCTTCTCATTTATCTTCCCTCCATCATGTGTGTCATAGGGAAATCATATACATTTAATAATCACACCATCATGGCTATTCACACACATGTTTATCAGCATATTATAAAAATAACGTCTCGTACCAGTCGACTGGCTCACATGGCAGTCGACCGTACCGACAGTCTCGTCTCAACATTCTTAGCATGTTCAAGCAATTTCTACGGCATTCAAATTACTTTTTATAACATAATATCAATCACGATAATTATAGCATTATTCCTACATTAGAAGTCCTGAGAAACACCCACCTTAAATGAAGAAATAAACGAAATCCTGCAAAGTCCTTCAACACCGTACTGCACTCCTTGCTCCTTTGTCCCACACCGGCTCCTCAGCAATGCTGCTTGCCTCCAGAAAAGCTCCCACACAACTCACAGATACTCTCTTGAAAACTTAGGAAATTTTAGTGTAAAAGAGATAGGGAATAGGAGGGGGTATTTATACTAGAAAATAGATAGAATAGATGGCTAGGATTAATAGGGGAGTTGGAGAATCAAAGGCTGAGATCTAATCGGAAGTTAGGAAACTACCCACACCTCAAGATGTAACCGCCCATGATCCTAGCCACTTCTCCACCAATCCAGCCAAGCTTAAGTGTCTTGTGCACGTGTACATGAAGTGCACGTGTACACACACAAACTCCAAAGAGTACATCTAATCCGGGAAAATAAGAGGAAAAACTACATATATACAAGTTGTGAAAATAAAAGGTTAAGTTTATGGGTTTAAATACATTTGGGCCAAAATATGCATTTTTATAAAGGAAAATAAACAAGTCACATTTGGGCTTTGAGAAGAATGTTTCATAGGAAATGCTACACTTTATTTATCATGGAGAAAAGTAATGATAATAGGCTATCATAAGAAAAATAATTACCCTTTCATATATTAGGAAAAATCGGGGTATTACAATGGTGGCCTTCGAGATCCCTCCCAAGTATGGATTATTCTCGTCTGGTCCTAGTGTAAGGGCGTTCTACGAGATATCCAACAAGTATTATTGTTCCCATGTGATGCCTTCTACACAGGGCTTCGATTGTCTCTTCACCCCTTTGTCAGAGAGATCCTAAATTGGTGTAGGCTAAGTCTGATGCAGCTTTTCCGAACACGTGGAGGCACGTGGTGGAATTTTTCCTACAGTATCATAGGCTTGGAGCCGAACCGAGTCTAACCGTTTTTAGGCAGTCCAGTTGAACAAGATGGAGGAACAGTGGTATCTCTATCCTCATAGTAACCGGGGAGTGACCGATGTTCCTGAATCGATCAAGTGTTGGATGAAGAAGTTCTTCATTGTCCGTAGTCCTAAACCGTGTGGAATTCCCATGACATGGAGGAAGACGGTTTCGAAGACACTGGCAAAACTGGCGATGACTGCGGCGGAGAAGAGTTTTAGTGACGCTCTTCTCACGCAGAAGAAGTTTGCATGGTGAGATATCACATAGGAAGTTCTATTAGAAGGTGGTCTTAGCTGGGTGGAACCTAGTATGATTTACCGCTTTCATTTCCTTTCATACTTGTAGTACTTAGTTGACGTTCCTGTTATTTGTGATGCTTTGCATTGTGAGTTCTCATCCCTTTGTGTCACATTTAGTAGGGAAAGTAGGGATGGATTTTGATGACCTGATTGTCGATCAGGGGACCCTCCGCAACAAAAGGGCTGATGAGCCAAAGAATCGTAAGAGGTCAGGCATACTCCTACTTTGAAGGCATCGAAGGATCCCTCCGCACTGGCCCTAAATATTCCGTCGGAGATGCCTTTGGGGGCATCGTCGGACGTTGCCGCAGGGAGTTCTTCCTTGGCAGCTACTATAGTGGGTGCTACGCCTCTCCCCTAATTTCCTAGGCCGCGATGAATCTTTCACGAGTGGGATATGATCGATGTTCCCAATTATAGCGTGAAGCAGCAGGAGAGCTTCCTTGGTAACTCAGTTGCTTGGTTGGATGGGATCTACCACCTTCTGACCCAGGGTGATCGAGAGAGGTTGAAGATGGAGTCATCTAAGAGGTCCGTCTTGGAGATCGCTTAAGCCCAAATGACGGTATGTCTAGTATTTTTGAAGTGTTAATTTCATATTTCTCTTTATATATCAATGTTTTAAAATTTGTTCTTCTTTTTCTAGATGGCTTGTCACTTCGGCCACTTAGTCAATTTTCATACCACCGAGGAGAAAGAGTTGATGGCACAGGTCTCCCGTGCTGAGAGGGAGAAGAAACAAGCCGTCAAGGGGCTCAAGGTGGAGTGGGAGGTGTCAAATAAGAAGAAGGAGGAGTTATGCCAGAAGCTGGAGGCGTCAGAGAAGAGAGAAGAAGAGTTGCATCAGAAGCTTGAGACGTCAAAGAAGAGGGTTGCCATCTTGTGTCAGAGTTGGAGAAGGTGAGGGCTGAAACAGACTTCGCGGTGAAGGCCACGGAGGCCAAGGCTAGACTGCAGAATGTGATCAACATGTCTTATGCCATGGCTATCTCTCACATGGCTGAGTTTGTTCCCGACTTCACTGGGAATGGGTACTAGGTGATGCTCCGTTCTGGAGAGGCCCCCGGGGAGGATGGAGATAAGGAGGATGGTGTTGAGAACGACACTCCACTGGTGGGCGTGAAGAGTGGTTCTGTAACACCCCACAAAATTGAGTAATGACAATTTTGCTCCACGTGTGTTACACACACATATTTTGTACCGTTACGTATAATATCCGTAACATTATTAATATAAATTTTTTACAAATTTTGTATTTCGATTGTGTATAAAGATTTTTTCCATTCTCTCGAATTTATTTTTGTATTTGAATTTATATTATTTCTCCTATTTGAGCCAACACAAATATTTTCTAGATCCATTCGTACGTATTCTCCATACGTACATTTTGATACACATACACTCGCTTATATGTTGACTTAGTTTGGTGTGCACAAAAGGTGCTCACTCATACTAATAAGTTTGAATTTAGTGCGTCAGATTTTCAGGATCAAATAACATAAAAAAGAGATCCAAGAGAGATTCACAAATATATAAACAAGGAAAGCAATAAAGAATAATGGCAAACACAAGCAAAAGAGGAAGATATTCAAAAAGAATTCTTGATTAATTGGTCCACAAGAAAAAGAGAAGATATCAAGATCTTATTTTTTCTTTCTATTTTCGTGATATTATAATTGTATAAGATTAATTAAAGAAGGATTAGTTTATGGTAAGAAAACATGGTGAATTCGGAATAAACAGCGCGTGACTGGTCGACCGGACTTCGTGTCCGGTCGACCGCATCGCAGTCGACCGCAACCTTGAGTTGTTTGAGAAGCAGTTGACCTTTCACCTCTCTACTTTATGTCAGAGAGCTGAACGGTCGACATCACCAATATCATGGTCGACCGCACATTGCATTGTGTATATTCTTAGAAAGTATCATTTCCATTTTTGGATTGATACTTTTCCCCGTCTATTAATATTGACGAATCCATTGTGTCTTCCTCACCTAATTACTTCTAATAAAATTCTTTAAAACTAATCCTTCAGTAAATCAATCCGAGTGTGAGCATTTATTTGGTTGTATTCTTCAATCAAGATCATTAACGATCTTGAGGTTCTTTTCTTTTTATTTCTTTTCCACTTCGGTGAGAATGACGGGACTTGGATTAGAAGTCCTGTAAGTGTAATAGGTCTCTCGGCCTGAATCCGAGAATCACTATACAAGGGTTTTAAGTATAGTGGAACGCTTGTGGCGGAGAATTGCTACAAGTAGGTGGTGTGGACGTAGACCTGGAGGTCGAATCACGTTATATTGCTGCGTTATTGTATTTGCTTGTCTTATCACTCTTGCATTTACTTTATTTTATTTTTTTTAATTCCGCACGATCACCCTATCCACCCCCCCCCCCTTTAGGGTGATTTACAGTGGTATCAGAGCGAGGTGCCTATAAAAAGCTTAAAAGATTAGGCAAAAGATCCAATGGCCAAAATCCCTCCTCCCCAAAACTTGTACTCATCAGAGCCCTTCGCCTCTAATGGGACAAGTCTTACACGATCACCATTTTTTTATGGAAAATGCTATAACGTCTGGAAAGTTCGTATGTCTCATTTTTTACGGATGGTCGGAGAAGAGGTATGGAATGTATGTCCTAAGAAAACAGAAATCCCAATTAGCGATGGAAAGAAGGCATTCACACCGGCAAAGTTATCTCTCACAACAACAAATTCCAAAGCCATGATGGCTCTTTATGCAGGGTTGAACAATGAAGAGCTAATGCGATGCGGGCGTAACTGCAAAACAGCCTACGAGATCTGGAACAACATGCTGAAGCGGCATTAAGGAAACGCTTCCGAGGTAAAAGCTAAAGTGAATTTGTGTTTCTATAAATTTGATGTGTTTCGCATGTTGCCAGATGAAAATGTGGACCAAATGCTTGCACGTTTTGATATCATTGTCCACGAGCTTAAGAGCTTGGGTAAGGGGCTTGATGATGACCGAAAGGTCAGAAAGCTCATAAGCTGTTTCACGCCAAAGTGGGATGTTAAGGTCGCGGCAATGAGAGAGACTCTTGTAGAGAAGGGATTTGACTACTATACATTTCAAGGAAAGCTAAAGACATGCGAGATGGAAATGTTGGAGACAAAAAGATACAGGCAAAGTATCGGGATTGAACCAACGACTGAGGAGAAAACCATTGCACTAAATGCAGAAAAAGCCCGACCATCAAAAGTTGAGTCAGATCATGAGGAGTCAGACGAGGACATTACGCTATTAACTAGACAATTTCGTAAGTACCTCAAACACAAGAGATATGGCAGGTATCAAGAAGAAAGGAAAAAGGAAAAGGAGGATGTGTGCTACAAGTGCAAGAAGCCCGGACACATTTGTGCAAACTATCCTATTCAACAAGACAAAAACAAGGATCACTATCGCTCAAATCCAAGTCAGAAAAAGAAGGCGCTAAAAGCAACTTGGCTAGACTCGGGTTCAAGTGAGGAAGAGCAAGGCTACAACAACGTTGGCTTCATGGTTCTTGGGAGTGGTGAGGTGCAATCACCCTCTCAAAAAGAGGTAACCGAACAACCAACTTGTAGATATGTGTAATGGTTTCAAAGACTATGCCAAGAAACTAAGTCGTGAACTTAGGCAATATAAACAAAATTCTAATGAAATACATGACACTTGCATAAAAAAAATCACAAACTTAAAAATAAGAATGCCCTAATTTTGGAAAAACTTGAGTCATGTCAAAAGGATCATGATATTTTGCTAGAAGAAAATGAGATTTTAAAACAACAAATCTATGAATCGCTAGCAAAGCATGATGATCACTTAAGAGAGATTCAGGAGAAGTCTGTTTATATTGCCAAGCTCACAAATGACATAGATGAATGTAAAAGAAAATTTGATGAAGTAGTGGAAGGATGTAATGAAGCCCTTAAACAAAATAGGATTTTTGATGCCACACTAGATACTCTTCGTTGGAACACAAAAGATGATGAGATAACTAGAAAAAGACTGTGTAAAAAGGTAATTGAGCTTGAAAAAATTATTGAAAAGCATGAAGGGCCCAGTTACTTTATTACAAAAGATTCAAGATCCTATCATGACAATCAAGGTCTTGGTTATGAAGAGCCAATACCTCATCAAAAACCATCATGTCATACACACTTGTATAAAAATCAACACAATCACAAAACAAATATAAATCATACAAGTGTGCATGACCCAAGGCATAGTCGAATCACATGTAAGCTGTAGACTCGGGCATATTTCTTATAACTGTTCACTAAAAAGGAATACTAATCTTGTGTGGATGAGAAAGGATACAAATGCAGGTTCAAAACAAATTTGGGCACGCAAAATTATACCTACTAATCTTGATGTAGGTACCTCAATGCCTCAAGACTAAAAATCAGTGGTACCTTGATAGTGGATGCTCAAATCACATGACTGGTGACAGCAGATATTTTTCATCACTATCAAGGGAAAAGGGAAAGGACATCATCTTTGGAGATAATAGCACTGGTCAAATCATTGGTAAAGGTAAAATTAACTTTGGTTCCTCTTACTCTACTGAGAATGTTCTATTGGTAAGAGGTCTAAAGCATAACTTAATTAGTATTAGCCAACTATGTGATAAAGGATACACTGTTACTATTGATAAAAATACATGCATTGAACTAGATGACAATAAATCTTGTTTACTTCTTGCTAACAGATGCAACAATGTATATGTCATAAATTCAAATGAATTAGCACAGAAAAGTATGAGATGCTTTGTCGCACGAAATAAGGATGGATGGCTATGGCATCGAAGGCTTGGTCACACAGCCATGGACAATCTCAACAAACTTGTAAGTAAGGAGCTTTTGAGAGGAATTCCCAAAATCAAATTCGAAAAAGACAAACCGTGTGAGTCATGCCAATTTGGTAAGCAAGCAAAAAGCTCTCATAAATCAAAGAAAATGGTATCAACTTCTAGACCCCTTGAACTCTTACACATGGATCTCTTTGGTCCATCACGAACATGTAGTAATGGTGGTGCACGATATGTTTTTGTAAATATTGATGATTATAGTAGATTTACTTGGATTGCCTTTTTGCCACAAAAAGATGACACAGTGTATGTATTTCAAAAATTCTGTCCTAGAGTGGAAAATGAGAAAAGCCTCACCATTGTTACTATTCGTAGTGATCATGGTGGAAAATTTCAAAACGAACTCTTCACATCATTTTGTGACAAAAAGAAAATAAAACATGAGTTTGCATGTCCTCGCACTCCCCAACAAAATGGGGTTGTTGAAAGGAAGAATCGATCTCTTCAAGAAATGGCTCGTACCATGCTGAGTGAAAAACATTTATTCAAATTATTTTGGGGAGAGGCTGTCAATACAGCTTGCTATATCATAAACCAAGTAATCATTAGACAATATCTTGAGAAAACTCCTTTTGAACTATATTATGGCAAAACTCCCAACCTAAGCTACTTTCATGTCTTCGGATGCAAAGTATTCATTTTAAATACCCTTGATAACTTGGGAAAGTTTGATCGTAAAAGTGATGAAGGTGTTTTCCTAGGATATTCTCTTAGTAGCAAAGCATATCGTGTATTCAACAAAAGAAGATGCACAATTCAGGAATCCATTGATGTTATTTTTTATGAAACTAATCCCTACTCCAAAGAAATATTACATGTTGTTGATGATGATGAGACATGGGTTCGTGTTGAAAAGAAACATGTTCATATTGATGAAGAACCACAAGCAAATGATCAAAATCAAGTAGTTCTTCAAGACAAAGATGAACCCAAAAATCAAATCAATGAGATTCCTGCACAACAAATTGATGCCATGGAAGATGAAAATATACAACATCAAGGTTCAACAAGTAAGAGACGTCCCGCATGGAAAATTATATCTAGTCATCCTCCATCTCTTATACGAAGTGATATGTCCAAAGGGGTAACTACTCGCACTCAAGCTCAAAATTTTATGTGTTTTACTGCTTTCATTTCCATACTTGAACCTAAGAATATTAAGGAGGTCTTGCAAGATAATGATTGGATCATTGCAATGCAAGAAGAATTTAATCAATTCGAACGGAATCAAGTATGGAGACTTGTTCCTCGACCTCACAATAGGACTATACTTGGCACTAAAGGGGTGTTTAGGAACAAGTTAGACGAATCCGGTTCCATCACTAGGAATAAGGTCCATCTTGTTGCACAAGGTTATAATCAATAAGAGGGTGTAGATTTTGATGAAACTTTTGCACCAGTTGCTAGGCTTGAAGCCATTCGTATTTTACTTGCTTTTGCTACATATATGGACTTTACTCTCGTTCAAATTGATATTAAAAGTGCATTTTTAAATGGATTTATTTCGAAAAAAGTTTATGTGGCACAACCACCAGGATTCACTGATTCTACACACCCAAACTATGTTTTTCGGCTTGATAAAGCTCTTTATGATTTGAAGCAAGCCCCTCGTGCTTGGTATGAACGGCTGAGTTCGTTTCTTCTTAACATAGGATTTTCTCAAGGAAAAGTAGACACTACACTATGTTGATTCTTGGTTTTGATGACTACAACACAATACAAAGTTGTGCTACTTCTTATATTACAGGATGTATCAATGTCAATTACACAAAGGCAAAGTTGATTCAATAAAGCTCTCAAAGTAAATTTGATCAAGTCAAGCAAGCTTCATCAACTAAAGGTAATGGCTCAAGCTCAAATTCAAGACTCAAGAACAAGACAAGATTTAGTGATTCAATGTGTTTTATTAAATGTCTTGTAAACAATTGTAATTTTATTTCTTTGAGTCTTAGAATGATGTAATAGCCTTGTTACACACACACACACACACATATCTTTATAATTGAGTGTTTTTCACAAGCTTAAGGATGAAACAAGCTTGATTAAGATCAGCTGTTGAGTACCAGTCAACTGCCGTTTTGGCACCAGTCAACTATACTAGTACGAAACTATCTGAACTTTTTCAAACTCTGGCCAGTCGACTCATCATGGCAACCCAGTCGACTGTTTAAGTCGTTTCGACAGATTTTAGAATTTAAAACTTGTTTTTTCGAATTCAAAAGTTTATATCCATTTTAAATCAGTTTTATTAACTGTTTTACAACGTCCTAGTGATTCCTCTCTATAAATAGAGCCTAGGAATCACCATGGAAAGGTTCCAAGCATTTTAAGAAAAGTTTAAGTTTTTGCTTTTGAAAAAGTGAACTAGTATTCAGACAAGCATTCACAATCTTCTAAGTCTTGGTTCTCTGAAATCAGTCTAGTATAACAGTGAATTCGTTTTAGACTGATTTCAAAAGTTGACCTATTAGCCTCCACAATCACAACAAGGCTATAGGTTGTTGTAACCCTTTTATTATTTTCTTTCACTCTCAGGTTGTGAAAGTGGTCCTCTCGGTTGGAGAGTAGGGCTCTAAGTTGTAGAGTCAGGTTTTCATTCTTAGTTGAAGAGTGGGTTTGCTCTCTCTAGTAATGAGAGAGGTCTACTGGTTAGACAATGTTGTTGTCTAAATGCCGTAGGGTATTCTTGTATTTTTTCAAGAATAGTGGAAAATCTCAAGTGGGTTGCTTGGGGACTGAATGTAGGTCGGGAGGACCGAACCAGGATACATCGCTGTGTACTCTGTGGTTGATTCTCTCTATGGTTGTATTTTCTTTACTTGTTTTTTAATATCTCTGTGAAACTTGTCTGGCAAGTCGACTATCCCTCTTCTATAAGTCGACTGATCAGATTGGTATAACATAATCTTCGAACACTTTTCTGACAAGTCGACTGAGTTCCGCTATAAGTCGACTGGTCAGACTTATATAAAATAATCTTCTATTCTGACGCCCCAGTCGACTGTATTCCCTTTTCAAGTTGACTGGACAGTAAAAAAAGGTTCAATTTCGTTATTATTTTTTATACAACACTATTCACCCCCCCCCCCCTCCCTCCCTCTCCCCCCCCCCTCTAGTGTTTCTTGCCTTGCCTACAGGATCCAACACACTATTTATAAAGCATGTTTTTAAAGACATTTTAATCGTTCAAATTTATGTTGATGATATTATATTTGGATCCACTAATGAAAATCTATGAAAGGAGTTTTCAAAGCAAATGCATGATGAGTTCGAAATGAGTATGATGGGAGAACTAACGTACTTCCTTGGACTTCAAATACAACAAAGAAATGATGGCATATTTATAAACCAATCCAAGTGCGCAAAAGATCTTGTCAAGAAGTTTGGACTTGAAAATGCTAATGCTTACAAAACTCCGATGGCCACTACCACTATGCTATCCAAAGACGAATCTAGTAACAATGTTGATATTTCTACTTACAGAAGTATGATCGGTAGTTTACTTTATATTACTGCATCTCGTCTTGATATTATGTTTAGTGTCTGTTTATGTGTACGTTTTCAATCGTGTCCCAAACAGTCATATTTTGTTGTCGTTAAAAATATCATTCGACATCTTAAAGGCACACCAAATACTGGTCTTTGGTACCCCAAAATAGAAAATTTTCTCTTGTAGGATACTTTGATGCAGATTATGCCGGGAGCTTGATAGATAGAAAGAGCACTAGTGGTACATGCCATTTCTTGGGCGACTGCCTTGTCTCGTGGGCATCCAAGAAGCAAAATTCTGTTACTCTCTCTACTGCCGAAGCTGAGTACATTGCGGCAAGATCCTGTTGTGCGCAGGTATTATGGATGAAAAATACTCTCGAGGATTATAAGGTATTCTTTGATCATATTCCAATAAAATGTGACAACAGTAGCACCGTGCATATGACCCAAAATTCTGACCAACACAGTCACACGAAACACATTGATATTAGTTATCATTACATTAAAGATCACTTTCAAAAGGGGGATATTTTACTTGAGTATATTTCTACTGAATCGCTACTGGCTGATATTTTTACAAAACCTTTAGATGAAAAACATTTTTACTTCTTGAGAGGAGCACTAAATATTATTGATCCGTCCACCTAAACATTTTTTTTGTCGGTCGACTATGCGGTCGACCGGCATGCTCTCGGTTTCTTGATTACTTTTCGTCAAAAATAACTTTTGCTTATTGCGGTCGACCGTACGGTCGACCGATTCGCCCTCTGTGGGCTCTATTGGTTTTATGGTCGACCGTGCGGTCGACCGGTATGCTCTCTGGAAACCTTTTGAAAAACCGCAGAGTACGGTCGACCGGGCAGTCGACCGGTTCTCTCTCTGGCCTATATTTTCAAAGTCTTCTAAAAATTACTTTTCCTCTCTCAAATTTTTGATTTCATGTGTATTAGGGAGAATCTCGAATCTATGATATTATTAAGAGCTCTCACTGTATAGCAAATAGTCTCACTATCAACGGTATCATGTAAGAAGATTCTCTTCCATTTTTTTAAACAAGATTGTATTCATTGTAATATCATAATATGTTTTCTCTTTGATGTTTTCATTGATAATTTATTCTACGAACTTTCCAAGGCTTATTTTCCTTATGTCTTCTCTATTAATCCCCTCTTGGTGTGTTCCAAAAGGGGGGAGAATTATTGAATGTTTTCAGTATGCTTTCTTGAATGTTTTTAATATGCTTTCTCTTCTGATTTCATAAATCTTCAACTTATTTATATGAAAATCTGTATTACAGGATGTGCTGAATTCAGGGAGAGTATTCATATGTTGTGCTTGAAATTTTCAATCATTCATGCATGTTTTGTTCACACCAAAAGGGAGAGATTATTGACTCTTAGTTTGGTGTGCACAAAACGTGCTCACTCATACTAATAAGTTTGAATTTAGTGTGTCAGATTTTCAGGATCAAATAACATAAAAAAGAGATCCAAGAGAGATTCACAAATATATAAACAAGGAAAGCAATAAAAAATAATGGCAAACACAAGCGAAAGAGGAAGATATTCAAAAAGAATTCTTGATTAATTGGTCCACAAGCAAAAAAGCAAGATATCAATATCTGAATTTTTCTTTCTATTTTTGTGAGATTATAATTGTATAAGATTGATTAAAGAGGGATTAGTTTATGGTAAGAAAACATGGTAGATTCGGAATAAACAGCGGCATCGCAGTCAACCGCAACCTTGAGTTGTTTGAGAAGCAGTCGACCTTTCACCTCTCTACTTTACATCAGAGAGCTGAACGGTCGACCGCACCAATATGACGGTCGACCGCACATTGCGCTGTGTATACTCTTGGAAAGTATCATTTCTATTTTTGGATTGATACTTTTCCCTGTCTATTAATATTGATAAATCCACTGTATCTTCCTCACCTAATTACTTCTAATAAAATTCTTTTGAACTAATTCTTCAGTAAATCAATCCGAGTGTGAGCATTTATTTGGTTGTATTCTTCAGTCAAGATCATTAACGATCTTGAGGTTCTTTTCTTTTCATTTCTTTTCCACTTCGTTGAGATTTACGGAACATGGATTAGAAGTCCTGTGGGTGTAATAGGTCTCTCGGCCTGAATTCGAGAATCACTATACAGGGGTTTTAAGTATAGTGGAACGCTTGTGGCGGAGAATTGCTACAAGTAGGTGGTGTGGACCTAGACCTGGGGGTCGAACTACGTTATATCGCTGCGTCATTTGTGTTTGCTTTTCTTATCACTCTTGCATTTACTTTACTTTATTTTAAAAAAAAAATTAATTTTGCACGATCATCCTATTCACCCCCCCCCCCCTTAGGGTGATTTATATATATATATATATATATATATATATATATATATATATATATATATATATATATATATATATATATATATATATACACACACACACACACTACTCTTTCTCATACTCACACCAATTATCATATACCCCCTCCCAAATAATTCTCTCTCACTCCCTAACCGGCCACACTCCCAACTATTACCCCATTATCTCATTTCTTTCCACTAATCCTAACTCCTGATCCACTCACCTCCCCCACTGCACTCAGGGCCAGCCCTGAGTTTCTGGGGACCCTAGGCGAACTTCCGAAATGGGGGCCCCTAATAACATGTATTTTTTTACGCACAAAATATGTACCTATATTTACAAGGGAAGTTCAAATTTGGGGGCCCCTAAAATCGCAAAATCTCCAGGGGCCTAAGGCGGCCGCCTTACCCACCTCTAGGGTAGGGCCGGCCCTGACTGCACTCCGAAATACACTCCTCCCTAGTCCCTACTCCACTATCTATCCTTATATATATATTCACACACATTCTAATTGCCTCTCTCACTGCTTCATTCTTCTTCTTCTTTATTCCGAAACCTAACTCTATTATCTACTCATTAGCCTACTACTAATCCACTTCTATACATATACATATACCTTTCCACTTCACATTTCCACTCCCTCCCAATAGCCAACCCTACTCATATTCTCTATGTATATCTACATACATTGATACAATCATTCCATCACCCCCACTCTCATCTTTCTTCTTCTTCGCCTTTGACACCACTCCACTCACTGCCTCCAGTTCTCTCAATTTCGAGCACCTCTCTCTCTCTATCTATCTATATATATATATGTGTGTGTGAGTGTGTGTGTGTGTGTGTGTGTGTGTACTTATTTCACGTCATCTCGAGCTTAGTGTTGGAACATTTCGTTGAAGTCTAGAAGCAATCGATTTCGAAAATAATTAAGTGGGTGTTCTCCAACTTTCTAAATTTTGTGTAGTATACTATTCATGCTTAGATTGTGTGTAGATTGTGGTTAGATTATGTGTATGAAATATATAAATTTGTGGGTGTTTCTCAACTTTCTAATTTATTTTTATTAATGGCATGCTATGTTGTAGAATATGTAAATGTGAGAAAGTCCCTTAAACTTTTGATTTGAATTTTTAATGGTAGTATGCTAGTTTGATTATTCTATAAGATAAAGTGTTACGAAGTAGAGAGCATGTTAGATATAACCTTCATCTTCAAGTTTGAATATTAGTCATGAGATTTAATAAAGTGCATAATAAGATTTATGAAATTATTTAATTCCAAGATTGACTGTTGTTATTGAAAATTATGTTATTAGTATATTAGTTATTCTTAAAGAGTGTATATTAATTTTATTCATGATTGAGAGTATATTGTGTGGTAAATAGTTGAATGGTATGGCATTGTCGAATAAGGTGATTTCAGAAGAGGATTAGAACCCTAGTGCCAAGTTTATATTGTTTCCTTGAGGGGAAATCAGCAGATTGTGATGCTTGAGAGCTTGGTTAGAGCATGTGGATTAGAGCATTGTGTTTGTGCTTGTGTTCGAATCCTATGGGGTTCGGATTATTGTTTAAAATTCATAATTTAAATATTTTGAACATAAACGATTTTATTTTGGAGTTTTGCTTAAATAGAAATTAGTATAAGTATTTTGGAATTAATTTCCGTATTTTTTAAATTAAATGATCAACTACGGATTTGATAATTAGATTTGTAGCATTTGATGATTTTTATTAAGCTGAGGCTCTTTGAGGTCCTATTATAACAGTTTAAAAAATTTTATCTAGTTATTTGAGGATGACTAGTTGGATGGAATGAATGAGAGATGAATTAGGTGTATGAATGAATGAATTTTTTAATAATTATAAAAAACTTTAAGGATAACCTAGAAAGTTTATGAATTTTGTAATGGGTGGATTTAGAATGTGTTTTGATTCTGATTGAGGGGTTATTAAATTTAGTTTGAGGTTTGATTTAAGATCATATTTGATTTTAAGATTTAATTAATTTTCGTTTGGGCTAAATAAACTTCGGATTGAGTTAATTATGTAGGGAACTATAAATTAATTTTTAAATTATGAGATGATAATAATGGATAAATTATACTTGAGAGAATCAAGTAGCTTTCTTTCGAGATGGTTTGGGGCGGTCGTAAATAACCCTAGGGTAGTTGGGGTGTGACGTCCTGTGTTGGTGGAGTCCTAGAGGCTGAGCAGACCCAGGGTACCGGCAAAGATGTGAAATTTGATAATTGGTCAGTATGGGCTAGTTCTCTAGATGGTATTACTTATGTTCTAAATGTAAGGATATGTTAGTGTAGGTGCCCTAGAGGCAATACAATGATATTATGTAATCAGTATTATTGACATTATGTTCTATTTGATTATATTAATAATTTATTATGCTTCGTATTTACTGCGTTATAAATGTTAGCATGATAAATGTCCTTAGATTATTAATATGAACTATATGAACATGAGATTATATATAGTATAATAATCTTAAATGTCCCTAGTCGAGTATTATTATTATTAGGACAGTAATAATACATTGAGACTAGTATGTTGATTGATTGATGACCACCTCTCATGGGTCATTAGTATAGAGATACTAAAATCAATACATAGGTAAATGTAAGAGTATATTGTACTGGACAGACCCACTGTGAGATTCAACCATGGAATAAATAAATAAGTGTCATAAGTAATCTCACTGTGATAATGGTGTAATGATCCTCTGACCTGAAATCATTATATTTCTACACGAGAATTAATGTACTTTGATTCTATCAAAAGTTATCTTTAATCGGGTAATGATAAAGATAGTATTGGGTTCATTATGAATCGTGTGAGAAATGTGAATGATCTAGATGGAATTTAACCCTCCTAATTTTAGGAGCGATATTATCGGCCTCTTGTTTGAGTGAGACTATGAAATGCATGGTCTCACTCAAATATTGATTTGTTTGAATAGTCTACTCATCGATCAAGAAAATAAAGATTAAATTATTAAGAGGATGACACGAACCATGCCTCTAGTTTAATCTATAATATCAAGGTTAAAAGGATTATATTACACGGAGACATTAGTCACGAAAGGTTTAATTGAATCACCAATTATTATTATTACTTGGGTAGCAATGATGTATTACTAGATGTCGCTCATCGTTTATAATTTTATTATTAGATAATAAAATTATTGCCAACGTAATAATAACCTAAAGGGTCACACACTTAGAACGTTTAAAAGGAGTTTTAATTTAAATTCGGAATTTAAATTAAATGATTATAAATTCGAAATTAGTTATTTAATTAATTGAGTTGGACTTGATTAATTAAAGTGTAATTCGAATTTAAATCTTTAAACCGAATCAGTTTGGTTTAGTAGAAGCCTAAACCGATTACGGTTACGCCCACCTCATTCTCTCTTATAAATACATAGAGATGTATTGGTTTAGGGTTTATCTTTTGGCAAATTCGTTTTCCACAAAAACCCTAGCCGCTCCAACTGTTGAGAGGCAAGAGAGAGAGAGAGAGATAGAGGCAAGCATCATCGGCTAGTACCGGCTCCCTTGATCGTTGGACGATCGGACGTTCGTGTGGACTGCTTTAGAGACGCGGATCTTGCTACAAGGGTTGCGTAGTGATTGTATAACAGGACCTCCATCTTTCAACCTTCGTAAAGCTCTTAAAAGGTAAAATTTCGTTTCTCCATAATCAGCCATGTCTTGTACACGGATCCTAGGGTTAGGGTTTCGGATTTTATGGTTTTACGACTGTTTTTTTTTCGCTGCGTTTGTGCCCCGAAATCCTTCAGGATATGCACTAGGAGAAGATGTAACAGAAACAATGACGAACATGTCCGGTAAAGAACTTGTTATTCCTAGGGGTTTAGGATTGAGGAATACGCTTGATAAATCCATGGTATGTCGGCTAGGGGTATGTTTGTCTCTTCACGAAAAGGCAGGTAAAGAGCTTGTGGTTCCTTGGATTGTTCAGGACTGAGGATACGCTTGGTAAATCCACGGTGTGAGCAAAGGGTATGCCAGTCAGGTCTGTAGTTATGGGAGATCGACTTGGAGGGGTTCGTGGATAAGGATACGCCCGGTAAATCCATGATTTGTGGGCTAGGGATATGCCGGTAAGGTCCAATATCCTGAGGTGCGATTTACACGTGATTACGTATTGGTGTATAATCATTGGGTTTAGACATTGCATAGCGAGAGATTTAACCCTATAATGAGGAGAACGCTAAGGGCTTCCCATGTAGTGTGCCGAATTTCAACAATAGATTTTGAGACACAACTTCAGAATCTTTACTTCAATGTAATCCAAACTAGAGCTGCTATCGGGTCCTATCGGGTCAGGTCTTCCACTAACCGGACCCGGACCCGGTACCTCACGGACCCAAAAATTGGACCCGAACTCGGAATTGCGAGAATCGGGTCCGGATCAGGGTCCGGGTCCTAATTAAAAATATTTACCCGTCGGGTCCGGTAGCGGAGAATAAATATTTGCACTTAAGTATTTTTGCACCCCATACCCTACGGTTTCAACAACTTTTGCACTTAAGTACATGAATAAATATTATATTTACACATATATCTTCAACAATTACTATTTACATGTATATCCCTATAACTCTATTAAATTTCATATTTTTGGGGGTATTTTTTAATGGGTCCGGGTCGGTTCTATTTTGAGCGGACCTGGATCTGGACCCGAACCCGAAACCGTATAGATCGGGTCGGTTTCGGTCCAATGCCGGGTCCAGGTTGGGTCTGGGTATGGGGTAAATGTGACAGTGCTAATCCAAACACAGTATAAACACGGGAAAAATTACAACTTTTCTTTACAACAGTTCTTTATTATTACAGTGCACAGCGAAAAATTAAACATATTTATTACAACACATCTCAACATTTAACTTCAGTCATCTTGAAGTCCAATGCTTTAACCTTGCTCAAGCCACTTACTCGTAAATCCTGCAAAACTGGCCAGAAAAGTCGGCACGTCAGTTGAATATAACTGACGCATTACTATAATAATAGTAAACCTCCAAAGTCTCACAATCACAAACTTGCCACACAATATAAAATAAAACAATGATAAAAGACTCATAAAATTAACAAGTGAAACTACACTAAAAGAATAAGTGTGTGTGTCTAGAAAACAAAGGGAAAATGCATAAAATAATATCCAAGAAAATACATTGCACACGATGCACACTAATGCATACTTGTTCAGATTCTATGTATCTCATTCTACATAGGTCCGAGGGCAAGCTCTTAGAGTTCACCACCTTCTAAGGTTCAATCCCTCACCATGAAACTACACTAGTGACAGAGACAAGATTAGACACTCTCTGAATATACCCCAACCCCGATACGCAACCCGCCAAGCTGTACAAGTGTAAACACGCAAACATCCCACAAGCATCGCTTTAACTCTGGAGAATCACCTCCTTGTCGTATATCCCGCGAATAGGCCTGCCGACCCTCAACGCGCAGATACACCGTACATTCCGCGAATAGGCCTGCCGACCCTCAACGCGCAAACATATCGTACGTTCCGCGAATAGGCCTACCAACCATCGATGCGAACATACCAAATTTGTCTCACTTCTAGACATTCTGCAAATAGGCCTGCCTACCCTCGACGCGCGAACAATCTAGAAAGACACAACAAATACACAATCTCGGAATACATCCGTCCTACAGAAAACATTGCCCATACTTACATTGCCCAAGTTCCGTCACAACTCCCAACTTAGTGCCTGCCCTTAGATTTGTAAGGATAACAACTTGAGCCACCTAGAATTAGCTCAACCCTACAGGACTCCACTTGCCAATACAGGAACACTAGCCCCTCAGGCACATTTCTTACAATCAAAATATTCACTGTCGGTATTCTTGGATTCGCACAGTATCTAGTGCTCCCAACTCAACGCCTCAAGCATCTATCCAGGGTTCTCACAATAACCCTAATCACAAAAAAAAAACTACTTGGTTCGATCATTCAAAATATTCTTTATATTTTCTTTTCTGGAAAACAAAACTTTTCCCACAACACCACGGCTGCGAATCAAAATCTCAGACAGGAATATCTCATTCCAAAATAAATATTTGTACATCCACAAATTTCTTCATTATTCACATTTCCTTTTAATAAACTGTTACAACCATAAAAGACTCTTTCTTATATGGAAACAAAATCCAATCCACAAAATCATATAAATTCCACTTTTAAATCTCATTTTCCATACATACATAAAACTCAATAAATTTCTCTTCAATCCAATCAACTTAAACTGAAACAAGTCACTTTATTGTCTAGGATCTCATCCCTAAAATCGGAAGTTCTTTAGTTCTAAAAATAAGAAATATCACCTCTTTAGAAACTGAAAATAAACCCTCTTTAAATCCTAAATTTCCATCATTAAATACTAGAACATATATCCCCACAAAACTGAGAATTTTGTCTATATAAAAATATAAATTTGTACCCTCAAAATTATTATTTGATCACATTAAATATGAAGATAAATTCCCACAAAATCTGAAATTCGCAGATTCGAAACTTGATCAAAAGAATCAATTAAACTACATGCAAATACTACATTCAAATACATACATATACTCATCTTCCATATATATAAATATAATGGATATTTAATTAATTAATCATCCAAATAAAAAAAACACAGCCCCCGGGTTTCGAACCCACAACCAAGCACAAACCCAGTGCCCAAGCATGCGCCAACCAGTATGTCCAACCCTACAATCTATCTTTTTGGTGTTTAAAAATCTAGATGAGTCGATTCGAAACCGAACCCACTGTTCAACCCTAACCCTAGGGTTGAGCCACCGAAACTCTAGTTCATGATTCATGGTATATTGCTGAGTAAATATTAATGAAATTAATGTATAAAATTTCAATCCTTGATTCATCAAAAATTTTATAACAAAAACCATAGATATTTCATAAAAATTTCCAACTTTTAATTACTCAAATCATGTTTCTTGAATCATACAATAAGATCTACACATTTACAATAACAAATAGGTTTATTAGATCCTTCTATAAACAAAACTTGATCTTTCAAGCATAGACACTCCATTATTCAAGAACAAAATATTTTAGATCCATACACACAATCAAGATTCAATCTTTATGCCTCATAATCAACAATCTCATATCATACATACATCTCTACAAATACTACAATCATGGTACATATAATCCATGACTAACAAGAGTTCATCCCTAACATGATACTATATATTTATGAGATAAAACATAGCAAGAGAGTTGGAGTGTTACCCACCTCTTGAAAAAAATTTGATACAACTAGTAGCATTCTCCTCCATGTAATAGATCCACTCCTCAATAACTCAAGAAATCACCAAAATTTAGAAAAAGAAATGCAGGCCAAAATTCCTACTGCTCATATTTATATATTCGGTCCATATTTTAGGGTTTCTTGTGTGGGTTTTTGCAATAAAGTCCCTCTACAAACCCAAACTGCATTATTCAATTACTTACTCAACTTTTCCAATTATATTCCAATCAAATATAACTAAATATCCATCCCATAAAATTTCTACTAAAAAAAACCAGCCGCCAGTATGGCTAACAAATTTTTAAATTCAAATTTGTACCTCCAAACAACTTTTTGCAAGTAAGACCCCTTCTTTCGAAATATTTACAAAAGTGATTTCTCTTATTCAGAAAAATCTCAAATATTAAAATATATCCAATTATAAATAAGAGAATTTATTTAGAAACTCAAAATTTAAAATTTACTTTTCAAAAATATTTGCTCGTGTTTTGCACGTGCAAAATGACCATTTCACATAAATTCAAATAATTAAATAAATCCATTAAAAACTATTCATTAATTCAAAATATTATATTAAAAAATTGTGGGGCGTTACATCACTCCCTTCTTAGAAGAGTTCTGTCCTCAGAACTACTTCTAACAAGAAAAAAGAAAAAGAAAACAACACGGAATTTACACAAATAATTCCAGAAAATCAGTCTTCATCTGGTCCTTAGCTTCCCATGTGGCCTCATCGAATAGCTGGTTCCTCCACAGCACCTTGACCATCGGTATGATCTTATTCCGTAGATCCTTCTCTCGGCGATCCAAAATCTCCACAGACTGCTTCTTGTAGCTCAAATTCAACTGCAATCCTTCTGGTACCTCGAGTAGCTAATGATTCTGATCTGGTACGTACTTCCTCAACATAGATGCATGGAACACGTTGTGACCTGTGCCAACTCTTCCGGTAGATCCAATCTGCAAGTGGCCATCCCAGTCCGTTTCAGAATCTTGTAGGGTCCAATATACATTTGTGCCAATTTGCCTCCTATTCCGAATCTGATAATTTCTTTCGTAGGTGATACCTTCAGAAAAAACTGCATCTCCAACCTCAAATTCCAAGTCTCGGTGTTGAACATCTTCATAATCTAGGGGAAAAGGAACCGTCTAACAGTTAGGAAGCTGGACATCAAGGTTGTGGCTTGATGAGGATAACTAAGATGACACGCCGAAGTTGGCTCCTCTGCCTGCTCTGCGCTTCAGCTAGCCTCTTCCGAATCAGCTCGATCTTCTCTAAAATCTACTACATGATCTCTAGACCAAAAAATTTACATGATCTCTAGACCAAAAAATTGCCTCTCGACAACTTCATACCAATATACTGGTGTGTGTAACCCCTGTTTTTCATTTTATGTATTTTGGAGTGTTTTTTTCATTTTTGTGTAATTTTATCTCTATTGTATTTTTTCGGAACTGTTTATTGGATTTGTTTTCAATATATATTCATTTTATTTCTTTTTGAGCTCCTTGTGTTGGTTGTTCGTCGTTTTTGTTCGTTTTCTTCATTTTGGATCTTTTCCTCATTTTTGGACTCGTTATCTTCATTTTATTTTTCCATGGTGATGTGATGGAATTTTTGGTGGTGATTTCCCAAACCCATGATTTTTGACTCCTAATTAGATTTTTCAAGAGTCATAGATTTCACACTAAATTGTATCCCCATTTGAAATCTACCCAATATCCATTACCCATTTGTGTACCTATTACTACATACTTATACCCACAACCCATTAACCCACTTTTTACAACCCACTTTTTACCCCTATATAAATACCCTAACCCCTTAAACCCTAACCCTAATCTCTATTATCTCTCTCCCTCTCTTATTCAATCCCGGCCTCCCCCTATTGAGTACTCCCGGCCACACCTCTCTCCCAATCCGAGCTCCTCCATCATCCTACATCCGGCCACCACCCCCTTTGGCCGACCTCACCTCACCACCACATCCCTCATACATCCGGCCACCACACAATCCCTACACCCCATCCTTGCTAGCCGACTACCAAAGAACACCACCACCATCAACATCAACCATCATCAATCTCTCTTTTGTGGTGTTTCTTGAAGTGGGTATTCTCTACATTGATCGTTGCTTCAAGGAGATTCGTTCGTGGGTGGAGTTTTGGTTTGTTGTTTGCTTGGATTCACGCTTTGAGCGGATTTCGTTCATGGGTTTCTCTTCTCTTCGCTTTAGGATCGTTCTCCATCTCCTACTAAGGCAAGTAACTTGTACTCCAATTCATTTGTTTGATACAAGTCAAAAAGTTCACCTATAGTGTAGTTGGGTCTAGAGACAATCTTAGATTGTGTTTTCCTTGATGGTTTTTGTCTCTATTGTGATAGTTTGTCCATAGATGACTCATGACATAAATCTTGATATGTGATAACCTAGGAATTGCCCAATTCTTGATTTTTAATCATGTATGTGAATATTTGTGTGAAATTGTGTTTGGACTAAGACCCATGTGAAATAATAGGTGTGGACATGTTAATAACCTTAAATCATGATGTCTAGATGCTTGGTAGGTTGTATTTCAAGTTTGGATGTGTTTGGATCAATATTCTTGAAGTTATGTCGTTTTTGTTTTGAAGTGTGAAATCTGTATTTTCTGGATGTTCTGTTTTGTTTGTTGTTTTTGTCTATACTACAGTCAGAATCTTGATTCCAAAATAAAAGATGAATTTTAGATGACTTTGTCTATTTTCCAACCCCACTAGTTTTGCTTGATTTGGATTTCATATAACTGAGTTTTGATTATTTTAGTATAGAGGTGTCGATCCTTTCCAGATTCTGCTTTTGGGTAATTTTGATAACAAACTATTTTCAAGAAATATTCTATACATATTATTTTGATTTGAAACTTTGGCCATTATTTCTTTATTAAGTTAGGGATTACCCAGAATTTTGATGAATTATATTGATAAGTTTTATGTGTTGTTTCATACTCATTTCTAAAATCTATTCGTGCTGGATTTTGCTCGCTATTCTGTAAAGAATCCTATTTTCACTATGATTCCTTTTACTGTATGAAAATTCTTTGTGAAATATGAAAGTTATTCAATTCTATCTATTTTCATATCCCTTTGGTGGAATTAGATTTCGATTCACTGGTTGCGAGATATCCTAGTTTTCGTACAGCAATGTTGAAACTTCCAGATTTGTTAAACTATGTTTTCTTGATGCTTTTGTATTTTTGATGACTGATCTATTTTTCCTGGAATATTATGAAACTTTATGTTTTGATTCTAGTCATATAGGGGAATACCCCAGATTTTTCCTGAATTTATTTGAGAGGTTTTGATGTTGTTTTTCTGACTGAGAATTCGTTTTCCTGATTTATGACTGAACATGTTTTCTGTCTTCGAACTTGTTTTGAGTTAAGATGTTGTGAATTACTATATGACTTAATTATACTCGTTGGATTCGTGTGGATATCTAGTTTCCAGATCCTTCAACGGATCCATATTTACATTTATGTAGCGGCAGATTATGAACATACACCATTTTGCTCGTTTATGTGACTGTATACCATCCATGCATGATTATTTGTTTCCCTGAACCTAATACTGATTATACCATATTAGTTTGATATTATTTAGTACACATTCATGTCTGTTTGATAACCATAATAAAAGTAACCAAGCCGGAGTTTATGGGAAAGATCTAGTAGTGGGAAAGCATAGAAATGTGTACTTAGAAGGGGGCCCGTGTTTCCCATATAATTATCTGTTATCTGTTGAGATCATTTTACATGATCATCTGTTGAGATCTTATTACACGATCGTCTGTTATCTGTCTGAACCCTGAGTACACGGCCCTATATGATTTCTTACGAAATCTAAAGCGAAATTGTTTGTTATAGCAACCATGTTGTATGGGCGGCATGAAGTGCTACCTAGATAGTAATCACACAAGACATATAAGAACATGACATCTGAATCTGTATCTGATATCTGAATTTGAATCTGAATCTGAATCTGTTATCTGAACATCTGACTATCTCTTATCTGATTATCTGATTATCTATTATCTGTCTGACACTACCATGTGACACAGTACTTGACACTATCTGTATATCTGTTTGCATATTATCTGACACTTGACACTTGACATATGTTAGTATACCATGCTAGGTTTGCTTCTACTACTAATTAGATCTGTTTAGTTTTCCCCATGTGCTTGTATCCTACATTATTTGTGACCCGCGACTTGCAATTGACAGGTACTTATTTTCTTCTTTCCCCCTTTTTCTGCAAATTTACTAATTGCATATCAGGATGGTCAGCTGCATGATGGTAATGGAGAAAGGATGTATTAAGTTGGAATTTCTGCTTTATTATTTATATTAGAGTTGCTTGAACAATGAATAAAAGTATATTTGGTTTATTTGGATATTTATTCTGTATTTGGGCGATGTGACCCAAGATATTTGTTTTCTCCAGACTCTGATTTATTTGAGAATATTGTATTGGGTTCCAAGTAAATTTCTGCTAGCAAATTTGTTTTCATTATTCATGAATGGTTGTGTCTTTTGCTTCCGACTCTGATAAATTCTGTGATGTGTTGTAAAGATTCTGAAACAGCTTATGGATAATGAAAATCATTCGCTGAGCTTTTGTTACGTATCCGTATTCCATATTCCTTTTTGGGAAGCAGGGCGTGACATGGTGTTTTGCACTTCCTCTCGTACAAAGCCTCATACGGTGCCATGTCAATACTCTCATGATAACTGTTGTTGTAGGCAAACTCCACCAGTGCTAAGTACTTTTGCCAGCCTTCGCCGAAGTCCATAACACATGCCCTCAACAAATCATCTAGTACTCGATTCAACTTTTCAATTTGTCCATCTGTTTGTGGATGAAATGTTAACTAAAGTAAGTCTTGGTCCCCAAAGCGGTTTGCAAACTTCTCCAAAACCTCGATGTGAACCTTGCATCTCTGTCGGAGACGATAGTCACAGGAACTCCATGAAGTCTCACGACTTCCCTAATATACACTGTAATGCCTCGAATTCCAAACACAGGTAATTCATAACAAAACAGGATCTTTTACTTCAAATTTGTACAAATTTACAAGGAATTTAAAACTTTTTTATTACAACATGTTCTTTACAACAGCACACTGGAAATAAAATGAGTACAATAAAATTACAACAATAAGAATTCTTTAATCTTGTAACAACTCATCATAGTGACTTCAAGTCCATGTCAAGTCCAATCCTGCAGCTAGAAAACTGTGGGCACGTTAGTTGCATACAACTGATGCAATGCTATAATACAGCAATCTCATTAACTTAGCAACCACAAACTTGAATGTAGAAAGAGAAAATGTGACTATCCTAAATATGTCAGTGTACGAAATGAACTTAATGCCTAATACGGATTTTATACTATGATGACACTAATGCATACTTATTCGAATTCTATGCATCCCATACTACATAGGTCCGAGGGCAAGCACCTACTTACTCCACATTATAGGGTTAATCTCTCGCCATGCAACCTACTACTATGACTACTACAAGATTTAGACACTCTGCAAGTATTGGTTCTTGCCCCGGAATACTGGAGATCAATCCCTCTCCGTGAATCATTCTGTGGCCTATTTCATCCATCGTCCCAGAATACTGGAGATTGTCTCACTTCGCGAGTCATTCTGGAACCCTCATCGCACAAATGCCCCATGAGTGTCGCTCTCATCCCGGAAGACTGGAGATCATTCCCGCTCTGTGGATCATTCTGTGGCATATTTCATCCATCATCTCGGAATACTGGGGACTGTCTCACTCCGTGGATCATTCTGGAGTTCTGTGGCATATTTCATCCATCGTTCCGGAATACTGAGGACTGTCTCACTCCGTGGATCATTCTGGAATCTATAACTCACGTTTGCTCTTATTTCATCATATCTCCAACTTTTGTTTGTCCTTAAGTTTAAATTATAGTTATTAAGACCTAAAGTTCGCTTACCCACCGGGCTTAAACAAAACACTGAAAGAGTTAGCCCACACTGGCTACTCCTCAAGAGAAAGTCAACCCACACTGGTTACTTCTCAAATTCCATATATCACAATTGCCGGTATTCTGGGTCACGCTGACTCTTGAACAAACAACCATCTCAAAAGAGACCACATAGGTTACATCTAACCTCATTATAGTCAACTCATTCATTATTCATAATTTCTTCTTTATTCATTTTCCTTATGTTTATCAACCATGAAGTAACCAACTTCAACATTCAGTGATGAATGAATCAATTAAAATCCTTGTAGACAACACTTTAACAATAATTAATGCCCTTTTAGTTAATAGATTTTGTCGTATATTTCTATATTCCAAATATGTTTCTTAATGTAATAATTCTTTAAGATTAGAACGACTAGAGATTTTGTATTTCAATCTCATAATTATTCCAATATAATTCATCTCAATCATTTGCTTAATTCAGTGGATTAATATCCATGTAATTTTACAGGATGAGTCTAAATTAGTATTCTACTTTTAATTCTCACAATTCCTTTTTAATTTGAATTCAAAGGTTCTTCTAATTCATTATTCAATGTGAATATCACCTCTAATTTCCAAAATATATCTTTAGAATAATGTGGAATTATTTCTAAAGCTTTAATAATATTTTAGAATATTATTATAATTTTCCCCAAATTTTATAACATGAAAACCCCCAAAATAATAAATAAAATGCAAAGTGTGTATGCTTGGGATCGAACCCGAGACCAGCCTGCCAACTGCAAGCCTAACCAATAGGCCAACTCACTTTTGTGATGAAAACACCCTTCAGTACTTTATGTACTCACCCACAGTTAATCCACAAAAATCAAAATTTTGTAAAGAAAACAGAGTCTCCCAAGGCTCGAACCCCCGAAGCCGAGCACTGTTCACAGCGACTTAAACCCACGTCGAAACCCAATACTCCCAAGCTCGTTCTCTGAATATATATAGATAAAAATCCTTTTATTTTAATTCTCTATTTTAAACTTCTTTTGACACAATTTCGATTTCTAATTGCTTATGCATTAATACTTCTAATTACTTCCAGATTTCACTTTTCCCAATAATCTGAGTATTAGTACGAGATAAAACTTATAAAAATTTTATTGTAACAATATAATGAAATTTCTCTCCAAGAATTGTATTAATTTACTAATAGTTTCATAATTTTGAATTGCATAAACTATTGTTCTCATCCAATTATATTTTGGGAAAATCTACACTAATATAATGCATATAATGCAAATTAATACCAATGTGTTTCTTTTCATACAATTTTCACCAACTATAATTATAAGGATTTTCTTTACATACAATACATGATTTTTCTAGCATGTACCAATTTAGAAAATTAGAAATTTCCACATTAGTTCCTACTCCCACATTCTTTCTAACTAGCATGAATATTGGTAATCAAATTGGAACACAAAAGCATCTACACAAAATCACACAATAATTATACTAATAATGTACAAGCTACATTTTAGATAGTTTCTACATTCAACACATCAACTAAAATAGCAACTACTCATGTAAAATATTAAGCATGCATAAATTCTACTAAATTAGAAGGTAACGAGAATACCCACGTCTTTCTTGATGCAACTAGTAAGTAGAACTCCTCGAAAAATGCTCAAAAGCTCCAACACAAATATGGCCTTCTCCTCATTATGCACAACCGAAATCCTCCCTTCTTCTCTTCTCTTTTAATTTCTTTTGTATAAAGGTTGGTGTGTTGTTCATGTTAAAGGAGGAGGGTATTTATAGGAATATTGTGTGGTTGAGATGAGTCTCATTACCCAAAATAACTCCCCACTTTCTCACACACCCCCCCACTCATTCCTCACTCCATGTATGGCCAGCCAGTCACCCCCCATGTGCACAAGCACGTGCACATGAACCCTATGTGCACACTCTTCTCATACAATTTTATCATTATTAAATTAGATGTGTGTGTGTGTGTTAGATGACAGGTGTACTATATTTTTAAATGTTCATTTAAGTTTAGAATTGACCATGGGCCTAAATTTGTAATTAAATTTTTAGTGGGATTTAAGAGTGGACTTAGGCCTAATTGATTTAATTAAAACAAATTACAAATTTTGACTTTAAAAAATGAGAAGAAAAATTCTCATGACTCAAGAAAATTTTAGAAATAAAAATATACATAAAATTTTACCTGCAATGCACGTGCAAAATATTAAAAATTAATTTTTCTAGGATGTTACATATACCTCGGCCAACTTCTCTAGTGGCCATGTGATCTTCACCGACAAGAAATGTGACGACTTGGTCAACCTGTCCATAGTGACTCAGATCGAGTCATTACCCTTCGTACTCCTTGGTAAACCAGTCACAAAGTCCATACTGATATTCTCCCACTTCCACTTCGGAATGGGCAATGGTTGCAATAATCCTCTAGTCTTCTGATTATTCGCCTTGATCTGCTAAAAACTCAAGCACCTTGCCACAAAGTCTGTAACATCTCTCTTCATGCTTGGCCACTAGAAATATTGTTTGATGTCCTTGTACATCTTCGTGCATCCGGGATGTACAGACAATAAGGTTTATGTGACTCCTTCAATAGCTTTCCTTCAAATCCTCTCTTTCTGGCACACATAACCTCTCTCCCATCCATAGCACCCCATCTTGGACACGAAACTCTGACAAATTGCTGACGAAAATCTGCTCTAACATCTTCTGAATCTCTGCGTCCGACTTCTCGCCCTCAATGATCTGCTCCCTCAAAGTAGGTTAAAGTCTTAACTGTGTCAACGCTGCCCCCAAACCTTGCAATACCACCTCGATACCTGCATGATCCAACTCCTCCACCAACACCTTCTATGTCATAATTAGTCGAGGCAGACTAACCTCCTGACTGAGTGCAATGGTCACCACATTCGCTTTTCCTGGGTGATACTTGATCTCAGGACGAATGTCCTCCAAAACTTCCAACTACCATCTCTGACGTAGATTCAGATCCTTCTGCTGATAGATGTACTTCAAACTCTTAAAATCTGTGTACATGTTGGCCATCTCGCCATATACATAACGCCTCTATTGCTTCAAGGCAAAAATGATAGCTAAAAGCTTCAAATCATGCGTCGGATAGTTCTTCTCATGAGGACGCAACTACCTCGAACCATACACAATGACCTTCCCTTCCTGCATCAGAACACAACCCAAACCTCAGTGAGATGCATCACTATAGATATTATATTCCACACCTGCTCGCAGCAACACAATAATAGGTGCTATCGTCAACTTCTCCTTTAATTTCTGGAAACTAGCTTCACACTTACCCGTCCATTTGAAATCAACATTCTTCTTAGTCAATCCCTTCAACGGCTACTATCTGCACGTAACCTTGAATGAAATGCTGATAGTATCTAAGAAACTCGGGACCTCCTTCATAGTCGTCGGTCTAGGTAAAATCTACACCGCCGCAATCTTCTGAGGATCAGTAGCCACTCCCTCCTTAGAAAGGATGTGACCCAGAAATGACACCTCAGACTACTAGAACTCACACTTCGACAATTTGGCATGCTCCTACAACTTCTTCAGAACTTCTGCCAAATGCTCAGCATATTCCTCCTCCGACTTCGAGTACACCAGGATATCATCGATAATACCGCGATGAAGGAGTCGATGAACGGCTATAGAACCCTATTCATCAAATCCATGAATATTATTGGTGAATTTGTCACTCCAAACGGCATCACCAGAAACTCATAATGCCCATGCCACGTCCTGAAAGCTGTCTTGTGCACATCTTCCTCCTTAACCTGGACTTGATGGTATCCAGGCCGTAGATAAATCTTTGAGAAGACAGCTGCACCCTGTAATCAATCGAATAGATCATTAATCCTTGGAATCAGATACTTGTTCTGAATCATCTCCTTGTTCAGTTCCCGATAGTCAATGCGCATGCTCATTGACCCATCATTCTTCTTCTCGAGCTATACTGGTGCACCCTAAGCCGAAGCACTCGAACTGATGTGTAACACCCCGTAATTTCAAAGAACTATAATATAGTATATATATATAATAAGGAGTGATGGAAATTTGGTAATTAAGTGGTAGAGAGTGGGGGGGGCCACGGTTGAGAAAATAGCAGGTGACTGCTGTAGTTACAGGCTGACATCATGAGGATGTCAGCAGAGCAGGGGTCCCACCCGGTTGTGAAAGGAGGCAGCACGCCTGCTGTATAAGGTGTGATGTGGACAGGGGGCCCATGGGGGCTACTGTGCACGGGATTAAAAAGAGAGGTTCGTTGAAATAGTCCCATATCGAGAATACAATAGATTAAAATAATAATAAATAATATAGCCTATGATCAAGAGTCACTAATCCGGTTAACCACCTTTTGAGAGGCAGCCTGTGGTGGGCAGTTACATTATACTATAAATAATTTTTCTGATAAATTGTATAAATTGTCTGAGTTTGGGGCAGGGGCATTACAAATAGTATTAGAGCCGACTTTCGACACTGAGTGTGGGAGAGCTGTGAGTTATGGACTCCAGAATGATCGGCGGAGTGAGACAATCCCCAATATTCTAGGACGATGGACGTAAGGTTCACAGAATGATCCGCAGAGTGAGATTGGTCTCCAGTATTCCAAAGATGAGAGCGACACTCACGAGACTGCTCCACATCGACTAGAAAGTAGATCCTGCACTAGATTGTGCATGCCCCGTGCTCAGCGAGGACGCTGATTTCTAAATGGGGGTGTATGTAAAACCCCGTAATTTCAAAGAACTATAATATAGTATATATATATATATATATATATATATAGGGGTCGGTTCGGGTGAGAACCAACCCTGGGGTGAGAACCTAAGGGCCTATCCCAGCCATTCATCTGTGTAATCTTAACGGTCAAGATTTTTTAAAATTAAACAATAAGATTAATTAATTTTTGCATTAAGATGTCAATCCCTTTAATTAAGGGATGGGGACCGCGTAATAAAAGGAATAATTATAAATTGCCTTTTTTTGTGTGCGACGGTTAAGGCAAATTTGGTCAAACTGGAGAGAAAAATAATTTATTCCCGTAAAATATTGGAGAAGATTTTGTTTTCCAAATTAATAGCAACTGCAGAATCATTCACCATTTCGTTCCTTACAGTTACTGTTTATTACAGTTGCTATTTATAATTATTACAGTTGCTGTTTAAGTGGTCAGGTATTGCTGTATAATTATTTCAGTTGCTATTTATAATTATTACAGTTGCTATTCGAGAAGATTTTGTATCCCAAATTAATAGCAACTGCAGAATCATCACCAATTCGTTCCTTCACCAATTCGTTCACTATATAGCAACTGACTGTATTGTAAGTAGATACAACTAGTGCATATTTTAGCAGGAATATATATATATATATATATGATGTGTCGGATTTATATACAAATATTTGTACTCATTTACCTATTAAAATGGCTTGTTTTCGCTGATATTGTCTTTAATTCATCTTATTTCTATATGATTTCATTTAATTAATTATGTTTGAAGAAATAATATTTTTGATGCAAAAAGTAAAGAATTGGTAAAAAAATCAACAAACAAAGTAAAATAATTGATTTATCGATTTTATTGTTTTGTTGAGTTAAAATTGCGACAAATAATGTTTAAAAGGATTTTTATACGCTAATATGATTTATAGTTAGTTTAATTAATTTTAAACTAATTAAATTTATTCTATTCAAAAATCCTAATTTCAGGTATTATTTTGTGTACACAGAAGCACGTGGGTGGCAGAAAAGGAAGACAAGAAAGAAAGAGGAAATAAATAAAATCCTGGTTATAAAAGGAAGGAAATAAAGGAACAAGAAGGACTATTTTGTAAAAAGTACAAACCCTAACTCCTTCCCGTTCTCTATATATACAAAGCAAAGAAGAGAGAAGAGATTTAAGAGGTGACGGCTACAAATACAAAAATATATTAAACAAAGAAAAGTAAGAGAGAGAGAACTACTTCTTCCTGTGTGCACGGCATCCAAGGGAAACAAGGAGAATACTGTGCGGGCAGTAGCAATCCTTTGCGGTTTACGAAGTGCACCCGACAGCTAGACTTTGACCCTGTGCTGACGTGCGACCTTGCTGATTTGACCTGGCGACTTCGTCTCTCTCCTTCTGGCGTGGAATCAGAAACCCAAAGCAGCAGCTGTGGGCACGTGTGACAGACGTGCCGCTCTCACTTCTTCTCCTTTGGTTTGCACAAGACGAACGGGACCCACGCGACTTGACCACTGCTGAATTGGACTCTGACGCACTGACCCAGGCGACGTGACGGCGACTCAGACCCAGGGTGACGTGGCGGGTGGCAGGAGCTCTGACTTCGACACGTTTTTCTGGGTTACTTTTCTTCTGGTTCGGTTTGTTCAGGAGTTTGGAGTTAATTAATTTTTTTTATATATTATTATTTTGTGTATGTTCTTCTCTATATTTTTTGATACAATTCCAAACAATTCTATTAATTGCAAATTTGATCATGAACTGAATTTGAATGTTCTAGAGGGTGAGATGTAACCAAGTTTTGAACACAGATTTTAATTCCTTGCTCTTACTATATTTTTCCTGATTGTGTTTTAAATTTTTATTATTTATACATACAACATGGTGGATAGACATTTGTATGAATTTTTAAATCATAAAGAGACCGAACAGGTAATTTGTGATTAATAAAAATTAAAGACCGTATATTGGAGGACGTGACCGTTAAGAAATCCAATTTTTCAATTAATAATTTGGTGGATAGACGAATGATTAATTGAGAATAATTTTTAGACTACGTTGATAGAGTGGTTAATATCTTTAGGATTTTGGTCGACAATTGGGAAAGATAATATTTTTATTTATAAGGAATTATAATTTGTGTGTGTGATAAACGAGGTGAACCAAGAGCCCTAGAACTATTTTTACCATTAAACAAATTACAAGAGCATTCACTGTTTCACAGCCCTCTCCCTCTTCACCAATTTAGTTGGATTTAATTAGATTAGAGTAATTTAGTTGTTTTATCATTAATAAAATTTGATCTTCCAAATAGTGATTCATCTAGCGATATCGGTACTCAGTAAAATACCTAGTCCCTGTGGGTTCGACACTCTACTCATCTATCTATATTACTTGTGCGATTTTGTCCACTTGCAAATATCAACATCAATATATATATATATATATATATATATATATATATATATATATATTGTTTGTTTATCAATTTGCAAACTTATGTTGTACATGCTGTCAGTTTCCATATAGCAACTGAATGTTTTTTGAATAGCAACTAACTGCATTGTACGTAGCAACAAAAATTTCATATTTAGCAACATTGTACGTTGCAATAAATGTTGTTCATCCTGATGAAGATTGTGGTTCGGCTGAAAATAAAATAAAAAAGGCAATATATGTTGCCTAATAATCTGTGATCTACATTCCTTTTAAATAAAATAAAAAAGGCAATATATGTTGCCTAATAATCTGTGATCTTTCATTCCTTTTATTACGCGGTCCCCATCCCTTAATTAAAGGGATTGACATCTTAATGCAAAAATTAATTAATCTTATTGTTTAATTTTAAAAAATCTTGACCATTAAGATTACACAGATGAATGGCTGGGATAGGCCCTTAGGTTCTCACCCCAGGACATGGTTCTCACCCGAACCTTCTCCTATATATATATATATATATATATATATATATATATATAATAAGGAGTGATGGAAATTTGGTAATTAAGTGGTAGATGGTGGGGGCCCACGATTGAGAAAACAGCAGGAGACTGCTGTAGTTGCAGGCTGACGTCATGATGACGTAAGTAGAGCAGGGGTCCCACCCGATTGTGAAAGGAGAGCAGCACGCCTGCGGTATGAGGTGTGACGTGAACAGGGGGCCCACGGGGGCTACTGTGCATGGGATTAAGAAGAGAGATGATTGTTGAAATAGTCCCATATCGAGAATACAATAGATTAAAATGATAATAAATAATGTAGCCTCTGATCAAGAGTCACCAATCCGGTTAACCACCTTTTGAGAGGCAGCCTGTAGTGGGCAGTTGTATTATACTATAAATAATTTGTCTGATAAATTGTATAAATTGTCTGAGTTTGGGGCAAGGGCGTTACATGATGAGTCCCTTCCCTTGTGCAACAACTCCTCGATCTGCTTCTTAACTTCATGTAACGCTCTGAATTCCAAACACAGGTAATTCGTAGCAAATACATGATCTTTTACTTCAAATTCGTACAAATTTACAAGGAATTTAAAACTTTTCAATATACAATGTTGTTCTTTACATCGACGCATCAGAATTTAAATGAATACAACATGATATACAATAATAAAAATTCTTCAATCTTGTAACAGCTCATCATAGTGACTTCGAGTCTATGCCAAGTCAGTCCTGCCGTCACGCCCCGCTTCCCAAAAATACGGAATACGAGTACATGACATTGGCCCAGCGAATGACTAACGTCACCCATAATGTAACCCCTGTTTTTTATTTTATGTATTTTGGAGTGTATTTTTCATTTTTGTGTATTTTTATCTCTCTTGTAATTTTTTTGAACCGTATATTGGATTTGACTTCAATATATATTCATTTTATTCCATTTTGAGCTCCTTGTGTTGTGTGATCGTCGCTTTTGTTCGGTTTCGTCATTTTAATTCTTTTTCTCATTTTCTTCGCCTCGATCACTTTATTTTATATTTTTGGTGTTGTGATGGAATTTTTGGTGGTGATTTCTCAAACCTATGATTTTGACTCCTAATTAGATTTTTCAAGAGCCATAGAATTCCCTCCTAAATTGTATTCCCATTTGTTATTTACCCAATACCCATTACCCATTTGTATACCTATTGCTACATACTAATACCCATAACCCATTAACCCACTTTTACCTCCTATATAAATACTCAAACCCCCTAATTCAAAACCCTAACCCTAGAATCTCTCTCTCTCACATCCCGGCCCTATCTCTCTCTCTCCCTCTCCCAGTTTGCTGCCCCAACCCGAGCCCCTATCACATCCGGCCTCCCCTAGCCCGGCCACCTCCCTCATCCGACCACCACATACTCCCTACTCCGGCCATACTCCTATCTCCATACATATACCCGCACCCTACTTCCTTGATTTGCTTGCCGACCACCAAGAACACCACAACCACCATCAAAATCTACATCAACATCTCTTGCATCATCCTTTCTTGTGGTTTCTCAAAGTGGGTCATTGCCACTTTGATCGTTGCTTCAAGGAGATTGTTCGTGTGGAGTTTTCGCTCGTTGTTGCTTGGATTCGTGCTTGGTGAGGATTTCGTTCGTGGGTTTTGCTTCTAGGACTATTTGCATCGTGTTCATCTCCATACTAAGGCAAGTAACTTGTACTATAATTCATTAGGTTGATACAAGTCAAAAAGTTCACATATAGTGTAGTTGGGTCTAGAGACAACCAAAGATTGTGTTTTCCTTGATGGGTTTTGTCTCTATTGTGATAATTTGGCCATAGATGACTTATGATACAAATCTTGATAGGTGATACCCTAAGTTTTGCCCAAATCTTGATTTTTAGGCATGTATGTGACTATTTGTGTGAATTGATGTTTGGATGAATACCCATGTGAGATAATAGGTGTGGACTTGTTAGTAACCCTAAATCATGATGTTTAGATACTTGGTAGGTTGTATTTCATGTTTGGATGTGTTTGGATCAATATTCTTGAAGTTAGGATGTTCTCGATTAGAAGTGTGAAATCTATATTTTCTAAATGTTCGGTGTTGTTTGCTGTTTTTGTCTATGCTATAGTCAGAATCTTGATCTCAAAATAAAAGATGAATTTTAGATAATTTTGTCTATTTTCAAACCCCACTGGTATTTCTTGATTTGGATGTCGTATGACTAAGTTATGACTTTTTTAGTACAGAGGTGTCGATCCATTCCATATTCAGTTTTTGGTTGATTTCATTAACAAAATATTTTCAAGAACTATTCTACACATATTATCTTGATGTAATATTTTGGTCAGTGTTTCTATATGAAGTTAGGGACTACCCGGATTTTTTATGAATTTTAAAGATAAGTTTTATGTGGTGTTCCATGCTCGTTTCTATAATCTACTTGTGCTGTATTTTGCTTACTGTTCAGTAAAGAATCCTATTTTCACTATGATTTCCTATACTGTATGAAAATTCTTTGTGAAATGTGAAAGTTAGTAAAATATATCTATTTTCATATCCCTTTGTTGGAATTGGATTTCGATTCACTGGTTGCGATATCTTAGTTTTCATACAGCAGTGTTGAGATTTCCAGATTCGTTAAACTATATTTTTTCGATGCTTTCGTATTTTTGATGACTGATCTATTCTTACTGGAAAATTATGAAATTCTATATTTTGATTCTGGACATATAGGGGTTTACCCCAGATTTTTCATGGATTTATTTGATGTGTTTTCATGCTATTTTCTTGTTCTTGAAGTTGTTTTCCTGATTTTTGACTAAACATGTTTTCTGTCTTCGAACCTGTTTTGAGTTAAGATGTTGTCAATTATTATATGACTTAATTATACTCGTTGGATTCGTGTTGATGTCTAGTTTCCAAATCCTTCAACGGATCCTGAATTACATTTCTGTAGAGACAAGAATCACTGTTTTAGTACCGATCTGTCATGCTGTCCTGATTATGAACATACACTATTTTGTTCATTTAGGTGACTGTATATCATCTATACATGCTGATTTGTTTCCCTGAACCTAATACTGATTATACCATATTAGTTTGACACTATTTAGTACACATTCATATATGTTTGATAACCATAATTAAAGTAACCAAGCCAGGGCTTAAGGGAAAAATCTAGTAGTGGGAAAGCATAGAAATGTGTACTTGGAGGAGGACCAATGGGTTCTGACTGTTACTGTTACTGATTACCTGACTACATGCTTCCCTATAGGAAGGTGTACTCGGAGGAGGACCAATAGGTTCTGACTGTTACTGTTACTGATTACCCGAATGCACACTTCCCTATAGGAAGGTGTACTCGGAGGCGGGCCACTAGGTTCGAACTGTTACTGCTACTGTTACTGTTACTGATACCTAAGTACACTGCCCTATATGATCCCCTACGAAATCTACAAGCGGAACTGTTTGTTGTAGCAACCATGTGATAAAAGTTAGGGCGCATGAAGTGCTACCTAGATAGTAATCACACAAGACTGTAAGAACAATAAACTGACACTGTTAGACTGTTACTGTTAGACTGTTACTGTTAGACTGAGAATGTTATGCTGAGACTGTTGGACTGATACCGTTATACTGTTATCCTGATTCACTGATATACTGAGATACTGTTACTAGACACTGTTAGTTGCCATATGACACTGCATTTGACATAAACAACTGGACTATTAGGATACCATGCTAGTTGACTGCCATGTTATTAGTTAGTTTCCCCATGTACTTGTATCCTACATTATTTGTGACCCGCGACTTGCAATTGAAGGGTACTTATTTTCTTCTTTTCTCCTTTTTCCTGTAAATTTACTATTGCAGATCAGGATGGTCAGCTGCCAGAAGGTATTGGCGAGATGATGTTTTAAGTGCTGGAGATTTCTGATTTATTATTATTATTTTTATTGTTGCTTGAACATCGAATAAGTGTATTTGGTTATTTGGATATTATTTGTATTTGGGCAATGTGACCCAGGATATTTGTTTTCTCCAGACTCTTATTTATTTGAGAATATTGTATTTGGATTCAAGTAAATTTCTGTTGGTAAATTTGTTTCAATATTGCATGTTGGTTGTGCCTTTTGCTTCCGACTCTGATAAATTCTGTGATGTGTTGTAAAGATTCTGAAACAGCTTAAGGATGATGAAAATCAATCGCTGGGCTTTTGTTACGTATCCGTATTTCGTATTCCTTTTTGGGAAGCGGGGCGTGACACATAAGCTGTTTATCTGATCAACTCAACAATATAATCAATACAGAACAATTGTGCAGACAATAATAATAATCTCATGAACAATAATACTTGGAATGAAGCAATATAAAATATCCAAATACAATAAACCAATGTCTAGAAATAATAATAAAATCCGAAAATAATAATAAAATCCAGGACATAAGCCCAATACAATAATAATCCAATCACAAATAGATAATAAGTCTCAATACATTAAGTTCAATAAAATAATAAGCAACTAAAAAGCATTAAGTCCTCAGATACTTTGTTCTCAAATTCGAGCAGGCAATTCTCCTTCATTACCTGTGTACACTTCATCTAAAAAGAGGAGAAAAAGTGTCCTTAGAGCAAGTCATGGACAGCAAGTAGAGAAAGCAAGGAACAATGGAATAACGATATAACAATGAGTTCAATGGATCAATACGAATCAATAACATGGGACAATAGCAATAATCAATATTATGGTAAACGATGCAATGGTATAAATAATGATTCAATATTCAATAACAATATTCAATGGTATCAATAACACTTAAACAATGTTCGGTATCAATAGGAACAATGATGTACAATATGCAATATTAATGTCTTGTCAATTCTTAAGTCTATTAATCATTTTAATCCTAACTAATGTACGTACTACTGCATCTCATAGTACACATTCAATGCATACAATCAATTTCGTTTAGACTGAGTGGTGAATTCTATAGATCATGTATCGGTACGTTAATTATTGATACGATACAATATTGTTGCACGATACATTACGATGATTTACTGATTCACTGATACGATACATTGATACGATTCATTGAGACGATTTATTGATGCAATACACGAAAGATTGGGATGCCATAGTCAGCGCTCCACAATCAATCGATAAACACTGGCCGACACAGTCACTATATTATTCACTACTCAATTCATTCCCTTAAACCCTGGCTTATTAATTATTTTATTAATGCAACAATACAATATGCAAATTTGAGACATTAGATGAACGATAGTAACAATAAAGGAACAATTATAAGATGATAATACGAAATAAGACAATTGGAATGATGATAATAAGATATTAGGATCATGTAATGCAACATACACACTTCGATTCATGTAATACAATGATATAGGATTAGTTAAACTATCAAAAACTGAAATATAATATTCTGGACAGCAAGAGTAGTCGGTATAAAAATGCAGTTTCCTACTGTTTCCGAACTTTAAAACTGAATCTGTCAGAAATTCTAGAAACTAGACTTCCACACGGTTACAACGCACATTTAAAGATCAAAATCCAACAGTAGTAGCTAGGTCAATCACACCATTCTTTACAGATTTCATGTTCAGGCAGATTTTCGACATCATGTTGTTAAAATTTTAGAATCAGCAAAACTCAATATTAAATTCGTTAAAAATATTTATTAGACTCCTAAACATGATTAATAAAAATCTGTAGATAATCAGAGCAAAATTTTATCATTCGATCAGCCTTTTTACTGTTTAAACATGAAACGTACAAGAATCTGAGAATCTGGAATTAAAAACACAGCTGTAGTAAAACGTGCATAACTTTTGCTATACAACTCAGAATTTAGAAATTCAAGATGTTCTGGAAACTAAAACGATAAGGCTACAATACTTATTCAGAAAATTATTCATTTTAAGATCATTTACTGGGTTGAAACTAGCAGTCAAGATACAGCTAGCAAGAAAGATACAGGTTTTAGAGTATTTTTCATGAAACAAATTAATCAGACATGATGGGTATCAATTCTATTCATCGATCAATTATATAATCAGCATGATGGGTTCAATAACAAGATGAATAAAACTAGAATACATGCATACATCAATTTATCATCAACAAACATCAATCGATCAACCTCATACAACCTAGCAATTCTCACTACAATAATTTATTTGTGTGACAATTATAGGAATAACCCTATTATCAATTCTATATGCACACATGAAAGATTCAATCTTTGGAGTCAAAAGGGGCACGATGTCAAGTAAATTGGGGTTAGCTCGTGTAAACCCTCAATATACCCAACGAAAGAGATGAACAATGTATAATACGATAAACAAAGGTATCTACTTGTAAGAGTTTCAACAAAACTTGAATTTGATTCAATTAAAAATTCAAGAGGAAGTGACTTGTCTTATTAATGGTGAAACCGAATACCAAGAATAATGGAATAAGGATCCCGAAGCAACAAACCCACGAACTAACACAAGTTAACATGTGCAATATACGTGCAAAAGAGAACCTAACAAAATAGCAACACAGCACAAAGCGATAACAGCAGCAACATCAGCAAGGGCAAGGGGGTGGTCGGGATCTGGCCGACTGCGGGGGCTGACGGCATCGGGGGTCGACGTTGATGGAAGGGGCAGCGATGGTAGCAGATGGGTTGGGTTCTGTTGCAATCGAAAAGAACAGAGGAGGAGGGGGTTGCTGTGGCGGCGCTGGGGGCTGGCGATGGGGTTGCCGGAGGTGGCGTCAACGACTGGGAGGTCGACGGGGGGTTGGGCGATGAGGGGGTAGCCGGAGTTGGCCGGGGAAGATGGACAGGAAGGGGGTTTGGCTGTTAGGCGGGAAACTCAACGAGGAGAGAGAACGGAGAGAGGAGAGAGAATAGACGGCTTTAGGGTTTCAATTTGTGAAATTTTTAGGGTTTGTACTAAGATTGTATTTATATGGTACAATTAGAATGTTGGGTTAGTGGTTTAGGATCCAATAATAGCAGTTTTGGGTTAAGAACAAATGAAATTGGGTTTTAGGGTTCAATAAGAGATAGATCTAAAATAATAGGGTTCAAATAAAAACACCCACAATTAATAAAATAAAATAGAATCAATAAGAACAGTTCAATCAAGATGAACGAAGAATTTCATGAACAAATTAAATTAAAATAATCAAGAAACAAAAATAAAGTATTATTCAATTACAAATAAAATATTACAAAAGGAGGGAAAATGAAAATAGCGGAAACGGTTGTTACACATGCAACTAGAAAACTGTGGGCACGTCAGTTACATATAACTGATGCAATGTTATGATACAGCAATCACCTTGACTTAGCAACCACAAATTTGAATGCACAATAAAGTGTAAAAAGTGACTAATGTAGATTTACACTACAATGCACCAATGCATACTTGTTCAAATTCTATGCATCCCTTACTACATAGGTCCAAGAATAAGCCCTTATCGTACTCCTCAATATAAGGTTTAATCCCTCGCTATGAAATACTACTACGGTGACTAATATAAGGTTTAGATATCTTGTGAGTATCTAGTACCGCCCCGATAATTCTTGAGAATTCGCTCTCCTACAGCGAGTCGTAACCCCGATAATTCTGGAGGTAAAAACCCACACCGCGAGCTATGACCTCGATAATTCTTGAGAGTCATTCTCTCACCGCGAGTGATTTTCGGCCATCATGTCTCACACCCCGATAATTCTGGAGAGAAACCCACACCGTGCTGTCATAGGTACCTCATCACACAAATACCCCATGAGCGATGCCTCGATCCCAGTAATTCTGAAGATAAATCTCACACCGTGAGTGATTTTGGACGTCATGCCTCACACCCCGATAATTCTTGAGATGATCTCCCACCGCACTATCAAATAAGGCCCTCATACTTATGTTTACCCATACTTCATCACATCTCTCCTATGTGCCTGTCCTTAAGTTTAATTATAATCAGCACAACCCAACGTTAGCTTACCCTACAGGACTTAGATCAACACGAGAGAAAGTCAGCCCACACTGGCTACCTCTCACAGAGAAAGTTAACCCACACTGGTTACTCTTTAAATTTTCATTATTCACAAAATGCCAGTTATTAAGGGTCTCGCCTAGCCTCTAGATTCCAACAACCATCTTACTATAGAGATCAATTAGGTTATATCCAACCTCAACATAAATAACTCATTCATTGTTCATAAATTCTTCATATTCAATTTCTTTGTGTTCATAAAACATGAAGTAACCAACTTCAACTTTCAATAACGATTGAATTAATTAAAACCTTGTAGGCAAACCCAAACTATTCACTTAATTCAATAGATTAATATCCACAAATTTCCACCAAGATGAGTCTAAATTGTATTTTTTTTAATCCTCTTTAATCATGCAAAAATCTCATTTTTAAGTTGGATTCAAAAATTCCTCCAACACATTATTTAATGTGAAATACCACCTCTAATTCTCACAGATATATCATAAATAGTGTGGAAATATTTCTTAAAGCTTTAATAATATTTTAGAATAATATTATATTTTTCCCAAATTATATAATCATGAAAAAACCCAAAAACAAATAAAAGGCAAAGCTGGGTATGACCGGGTTGGTACCCGAGACCAGTCGACCAACTCGCAAGCCAACCAATAGGCCAACTCACCTTGGGTGATACAACTTGCATTCAATTATCTTTATATTTGATTCACTACATTTCGTTTAATTCGAAAGAAATAGGGCACCCCAAGTTTCGAACCTGTGACCGAACGTCCACAGCATAGAGCCAAGCCACGCGCACTAACCAGTATGCTCAAACACCAATTTTGATTATATAGGTGTCAAAATTCTTTTATTTTACTTCTCTCTTTCTAGCTTATATTTTGTGTATTAGCACAAAATAAAACTTATAAAACTTTTATTTAAACAATATAACGAAATTTCTCCCCAATATTGTATTAATCTACTAATGCTTCTATAATTGGATTGTATAAACTATTGTTCCTCATCCAATTTTATTTTGGGAAAAATTCACACTAATATAATGCAAATTAATATTAATGAGATTACTTTCATACAATTCATCATAATAGAATTTTTAAAGTTTCATTCACATTATACTTTATTTGACCTTTACATGAACAATCTAACATGTATTCAATAAGAAAAATTAGCAATTTCTATTCTTACATCCCACTAGTTACTACTTCCACTTTCCTTCTAATTAACATGGATATTTGTAATCAAATTGGAACACAAAAGCATCTACACAAAGCCATACAATTATTATATTAATAATGTGAAATATACTGTAACGCCCCGAATCCCAAATACACTAAATTCGAGATGTTCTACAGGATCTTTTCACTTTCTTTAGTACAACTTTACAAGGAATTTAAACTTTTCACTTTACATCAGAGTTTACAACAATATTACATTTACATTGCACAGTGGAAGTAGAATTTACAACAATGAAACAATTATACATCAACATTGAATGAATCCTTAAGCATTTGTTCCTCTTTAATCTTTAACATACCTGCATACAAGACTGTGGGTACGTCAGTTTATTCAACCGACGAACATTATACACGGCCATCCTCTCTATGCCGGAAATAGTATAACTCAATTTTCCATATTTAACAAACACAAATTTGTCACATTCCAAATAAAGGGAATACCCTAATGATGTCGTGTTGTGATGGTGCACTTAATCCTTAATGTATTTAGTTATGTTACATGACACTAATGCGCACTTGTTCGGATTCTATGCATCCCATACTACATAGGTCCGAGGGCAAGCCCTTAATCGTCTTTCAACTTTATAGGGTTCAATTCCTCGATATGACTTACTCTACTACTGTAATTACGGTAAGTATCCTAGATGTCTTCTCACCTACGAACTCATGCCTAGGCACTCTGGAGGGAATCCCATCGCTGACATGACTCATCATGCAGACATCCTGTGGTAATTCAGCTCTCACCGTAGACATGACACCACCCGTAGTCTTCGAACATCCCACGAGCGTCACCACCGGGACGGTACTCTGGAGCAGCATCCTCACCCAGACTCATCATGGGAATTCCTGGGATACGCTCTCGCCGCTATCCAATGGCTCTCACTCATGTTTTTCTCCTACTTTCATCACATCTCCACTATGTGCTAAATCCTTAGTTTTTATTAGAATCATGAATAAAAATCAAAGCTCTAGAATTAGCCTCTCCACTCAACCGGACTTATTCATTTATTCAACATGACCAACCTTGGTCTTTCATTTCAAATTCTCATTTCATTTCTTTCAATTGCCGGGGGAGACTTAGCTACTCTTTCATTTCAATTCAAATTCACAATTTCTAAAATCTGAGCATTTCCAACTCATGAGTTCACTTCATGATCTCAAAGATTTTCTTTTTCATGTCATAGCTTTCATATTCATTTAATTTTCATAATTCACAATAAATGATTCACTTCATGTACATTCATGCAAGAACAATAGGATTTACCGATATCCAGATTCACGATCTTTACCACAAACAAATTATAAGATCTCAGATATATCAAAAGCACTCTGGACAGTCGACTTGGAACTCTACCAGTCGACTTATCCAGTCAAATACATTTCATCAATAACCCTCGGAAGAGTCGACTGCTGCACATGGCCAGTCGGCTGTTCCGCAGTTTCTATCTAAAATATCATACAGTTAATAGTCGACTGTTCCGCAAATCAGTCGTCTGTACTGTGTAGTTCAATTATACACTTATCATGCTCGGTACAGTCGACTGCTTCAAGCATTCGGTCGACTGAACAGGTTAAATTTCAATTTGAGGAATTATCTTTCCTTCTGTTTTTTCATTACCCATATCACATTAAATTCGGGTCAACAAAGCATGTAATTCTCATCATAACATCATTTCGATTTAGCATAAATATCACATAGCTAATGTTTCTCTTCTCAAGAATTTACTAAGCATGCACTTTCATTTACTCGTCATTTACTTTCAGAGGTAAATGCTAATCTCAATTTAACATACTAGACATCATATTAAAATACATCGTTTCATAGAATTCTAAACTGTTCATATTCTGTTTCAATAGGCCAGTCGCCTGTTAACATTCCCAGTCGACTGTATGTGTCATTTCCAGTTTTCCAATTATCAATCATTCATATTTTCTAGGTTGTATACCACCTGGAGGATATTGATCTAGCAATCGTTCTATCACTTTAGTTGCATACATATACACAATAAATCTTTAGTCTTAATAAGGATTCTAATTTAGAAATCATGAAAACATTCACCTCGTACCAGTCGACTTGTCCCCTGGACAGTCGACTGCACAGACCATTTTCAACTCTTTCTACAATGTCATTTACCAATAGAGTCATATGCAATTCTCATCCATACATGAATCAATCAATAGATCATTTTCCTATTAAATGTGTACTCTTATTAATCATTTTTCATGCATCATTATTCAATTCCATACTAGCATATTTCCTAGTTAGAAATAAAGAAAATTGAACCCACCTTATTGACGAAAGTATTCGAAATCCAGGAAACTTCTTAATGCAATGGACGACTCCTTGCTCCTTGCTCCACACCGAAACTCCAGAAGTACTACTCGGCCTCCACAGAAAAGCACACACAACTCTCTCACAATATACTCTCTTGCAATAGGATTTTAGTGTAAGAGAAATAATGAATGAGAAGGGGGTATTTATACACCAATTAGAGTGAGATGGAGGGCTAGGATGCACTAGATAGTTATAGGATCAAAGGCTAGGATGCACTAGGGAGTTGTGAAAACTACCCACACCCTAAATAACTACCCATGACTCATACCCACTACTCCCCAATCCGGCCAAGAAGTGTGGGCTTATGCACGTGTACATGGAGTGCACGTGTAGGCACAAGCCACACTAATAAAACTTGTACACTCATAACAAGTCTTAAAAAAGTGTTACACAACACAAGTTGCAAAAAATAAAAGAATTAAACCATGGGCTTAAATTAATTGGGCCAAGATAATTTATTTTAAAAGAAGTAAAAAGACTAAATTTTGGGCTTTAGGAAAGGACTTTAAAATAAGGCTTTCTATTTATTTAAAGAAAGGCTTTTGTTTTAAAATAATTAAAGACACAAAATTAAAGATTTATACTCATCATGATGAAAATATTACTAAAAATATTGCACGTGCACACTACGTGCAAAAATAAATAATTTTTCATTAAATGAAAAATCAGGGCATTACAACACTCCCTCCTTAGAATAGTTCCGTCCCCGGAACTATAGTCAAGAGTGAGAGACACAAAAATACAATACCCATAACAAGGAAAAGAAAGAAATACAAAGATACAATCAAGCAATTAGCTCAGGATAGTCCTTCAACATCTTCTCCTCAGATTCCCAAGTAGCCTCTTCAACCAAGTGGTTTCTCCAGACTACCTTGACCATCGGTATCGTCTTATTCCTCAAGACTTTCTCCCTACGGTCAACAATCTCGACAGGAGACTCGATGTAGTTCAGATCCAACTGCAAACCTTCCGACACTTCAGAAAAATGATGACTCGGGTCTGGAATGTAACCTCTCAGCATAGACACATGGAAAACATTGTGCACCTGAGACAACTCTTCTGGTAATTCAAGCCGATAAGCAGTTTTCCCGATCCTTTTCAATATCTTATACGGGCATATAAACCTCGGGGCTAACTTCCTGCCTTTGCCAAATCGAACCACACCTTTACTAGGTGATACCTTCAGAAAGACGAAGTCACCAACCTCAAACTCAAGGTCCCTTCTCCGGTTGTCTGCATAGCTCTTCTGCCTGCTCTGAGCTTCTACCAACCTCTTCCTGATCAGAACAATCTTCTCAGAAGTTTGCTGTACAAGCTCAGGACCAAACAACTGACGCTCCCTAACTTCATACCAACAAACAGGAGTCCTGCACTTCCTGCCATACAAAGCTTCGTACGGCGCCATCCCGATACTGGTCTGAAAACTGTTGTTGTAAGCAAATTCCACCAAAGGTAAATGTCTTTTCCAACTGCCTCCAAAGTCTAGTATGCAACACCGAAGCATATCCTCAAGAATACGGTTGACTCTCTCAGTCTGTCTATCGGTTTGCGGATGAAAAGCAGTGCTGAAATCTGTCTTGGTACCCAAAGCTGTCTGAAGACTCCTCCAGAAATGCGAAGTAAACCGCGCATCTCGATCAGACACAATAGTTGATGGAACACCATGAAGTCGGACAATCTCACCAACATACATCTCAGCCAACTTGTCCATCGAAGCCGTGAGTTTCATCGCCAAAAAGTGAGCAGATTTGGTTAGTCGATCGACTATAACCCAAATCGCATCATTGCCTTTAGAACTCTTAGGCAATCCCGTAATGAAATCCATACTGATGTTATCCCACTTCCATTCCGGAATAGGTAACGGCTGTAATAGACCTCCGGGTCTCTGATTTTCGGCTTTGACTTGCTGACAAACCTCACACTTCGCAACAAATTTAGCCACATCCCGCTTCAAACCTGACCACCAGAAATGCTGTTTGATGTCTTTGTACATCTTAGTACTTCCAGGATGTACAGACAGAAGAGTAGCATGCGCCTCCTGAAGAATACTCTCTTTCAGGTCCGCCTGATTTGGAACACACAGCCTATCTCCGAACCACAGCACTCCATCCCTGGTTTGAAATCCGGGCAACCTGCCAGCACCAACCTGCTCCTTCATCTCCAAGATATCAGCATCAACTTCCTGACTTGCATTGATCCTTGCATTCAAAGTAGGCTGAAGCCTCAACTGAGCCAAAGATGCTCCCAAACCTTGCAAGACAACTTCAATACCTGCTCGATCCAATTCCTCAATCAGATGCTTCTAAGTTGTAATCAAACTGGCTAAACTGCTCTTGCGACTAAGTGCATCAGCCATAACATTAGCCTTTCCAGGATGATACTTGATCTCAGATCGCATGTCCTCGAGCACTTCCAACCATCTCCGCTGCCTCAGATTCAGATCCCTCTGCTGATATATATACTTCAAGCTCTTGTGATCCGTGTACATGTTCAACTTCTCACCGTACACGTAGTGCCTCCATTGCTTCAGGGCAAAGATAATCGCAGCCAACTCCAGGTCATGAGTCGGGTAATTTTTCTCATGTGGTCGTAGTTGCCTAGACCCATAAGCGATTACTTTTCCTTCTTGCATTAAGACACAACCAAACCCACGATGTGAAGCATCGCTATACACATCATACTCAACACCTGCTCTCGGCAAAGCCAAAATAGGTGCAGTAGTCAGCTTCTCTTTCAACTCCTGAAAGCTCGCCTCACATTGCTCAGTCCACTTGAAGCTCACATTCTTCTTGGTCAGTCCAGTAAGCGGTACAGCTATCTGAGCATAACCTTGAATGAATCTCCTGTAGTATCCAGTCATCCCAAGAAAACTTCTGACTTCCTTCACTGTAGTAGGCCTAGCCCAATCTCTCACTGCCTCTACCTTCTGAGGGTCAGTTGCCACTCCCTCCTTAAAAAGGATGTGACCTAGGAATGCCACTTCAGATTTCCAGAAATCACACTTGGATAACTTGGCATACAACTTCTGCTCTTCCAGCTTCTGCAAAACTGCTGCCAGATGCCCGGTGTGCTCCGCCTCTGACTTGGAGTACACGAGAATATCGTCGATAAATACCATGACGAAAGAATCAATGAACGGCCTCAGAACTCTGTTCATCAAGTTCATGAAGATTGCGGGTGCATTCGTCACTCCAAATGGCATAACTAAGAATTCGTAATGTCCATGTCGAGTTCTAAATGCAGTTTTGTGCACATCTTCAACTTTCACTCAAACTTGGTGATATCCTGATCGAAGATCTATTTTGGAGAATACAGCTGCTCCTTGTAGACGATCAAACAAGTCATCAATTCGAGGAATCGGATACTTATTCTGAACAGTGACCTTATTCAGCTCTCGGTAATCGATACACATTCTCATCGATCCATCCTTCTTCTTTACCAAAAGCACTGGTGCTCCCCAAGGTGACGCACTAGGTTGAATAAAGCCTTTCTCCAACAGTTCTTCAATCTGCCGTTTCACCTCATCCTGTTCCACTGGAGCCATCCTATAAGGTGCCTTAGAAATGGGTGCCCTTCCCGGTTGAACAGTGATGCTGAACTCTACATCACGATGCGGGGGTAACCCAGAAAAATCATCCAAGGACACAGTCGGATAGTCCCGAACCACAGGAATCCCTTTCACTTCCACAGGAGTCTCTTCCTTGTGGATAGCTGCCACCAGCTTAGAACATTTCTGCTTCCCTTGGAAAGTGACTTCAGGTCCACCTGGAGCCTTCACTGTCACCGTCTTGGTCTTGCACTCGATGCTTGCACTGTACACCGACATCCAATCAATGCCAATGATAACATCAACTCTCAAGATAGTCAGCTCGATCAGATCAATGCCAAAGACTCGATCTCCAATTACAATCTCGCAGTTAGCGTAATACCGATCAGTGGTCAAAGTTTCCCCTGATGGAGTAGCTACTGCTAAGATCTTGCCTGGAAAAATCTTCGGTTCAACTCCCAACACTTTAGCAAATCTAGGAGATACAAATGTATGAGAGGATCCAGTATCGAACAATACAACAGCTTTCATTCCATTAAGATAAAGTTCGCCTGTTACATAATACACACCATTACATAACAGTTTCACAATATGAACGGGAAGAAGAAATGACAAAAACACACTAAACGTCAGCCCTCGTACCAGAGATGACCTGATCTGCCTCCTCAGCATCAGCTTCCGTCAAGGCAAATACTCGCCCTGGCTGGTACGGCCTCTTCCCAGTCTGCTGTATTGGCACATTGTGATTGCCAGCCCGTGGTTTGAGACATTGAGATTTGTAATGTCCCGTCTCACCACAGTTGTAGCAAGTGACTGCAGAAGGTCTCACCACATTATTCCCAGGCCCTCCAGCTACATTGATAGTGTTCGCCCCTGTCGGTTTGAACCTTTGTGCAGATAGTTGTCCCTTGAAACTCCCAGAATTGGCGGGCCTTCCCGGATTACCAGTTGTTCCTCCGGTTCTGAACAACATGGAACTGCTCCATATCCGCCTCCGTCGTTGCTGCCCTCTTCACCAACTTGTCGAATCGCCTGATACCCAGAGGTATCATCCGAGATCTCAAGCTTGGCCTCAGTCCATGCTCGAACTTACGGGCCTTCTTCGCCTCATCCATCACCAGTTCTAGAGCATACCTGGAGAGCTGAGTAAACTTAGTCTCATACTCCCTCACTGACATGCTGCCTTGCTGAAGTGACAGAAACTCCATTGCCTTCTTCTCCTGAACATCGGAGGGGAAATAATGACTGCGGAAATCTTCCAAAAATTCCTCCCAGCCAAGCATTATGCCTCCCATGGTCCTTTTCATCGACTGCCACCAAACAGCCACATCCTTCTCCAGTTGCAAAGTCGCTAACTTGACCTTGCTGCCCTCCGGTGTCTCCAACACCTCAAAGATTGTCTCCACTTGCTGAATCCAGTTGTCAGCCGCATCTAGGTCTGACTTTCCCTCGAATACAGGTGGTTTCATTCGTTTGAACGAGTCCACCAGCTTAATCGCCTCGGGCACTGGATTCACCGGCCCCCTTCCTTGGTTCATAGCCACTGCATTAAGCGTCTGGTAGACCCTTGCAAGTTCGGTCTCCAGATCCAAACCTTCCCCATTCCTAGCTCCTCTTCTCGACATATTCTGATGCAAAAGATCTATTAAATTCGAAGTATAAGACAAGAACTTAAATCAACTTGTATTTCATTGAATTCCAAAGTTTATACATTCGAATTAAAACATTTTTGACATCAGAATGAAAGAAATAGAAGCTACAACAATCTAACTCCTACGGGTCCTCTTCGCTGCTCGAAGTTCTTCCCGTAGTTCATCAACCTCATCCTTCAGCACATCTGTCAGGTTCTTCCTCTTTTCAAGTTCCCATACCCGGTGACTGAGAACTGAAAAGTCGTCCTTTCGCTTCGCCAGTTGAGCTTCCAATACTCCAACTCTCTCTCGCAGGGTTTCCACCTGCCTCTGAAGAGAAGCCACAGTGCTACTCAGAAATGGTCCCTCTTCTTTATCAGAAGAAGAATCGTCAGACAAGTTTGGAGGTGGGGTAATCTCTCGAGATTCAGGCCACTCCTCCTCATCAGAATCTGCTTGCCCAGGGTGATACTCATCCTCAGAATCAGCCTGTCCAGGATGGTACTCTTCTTCAATGATATGCCAGTCGTCGTCTCCGGCAGGGTCGAAGTGATCAGCCATCTTAGAAAGTAGGGAGGAAGGAGCATAAGTCTTAGAGCAACACAAATGTAAGTCACTTACATTTAAATCTCTAAACTCAAACACACACTCTAATGTCCACTTCTAGGGTGTCGTTCCCTATAAATTTGTACCAAATAGGGAAAGTGTAGAAAGCGTGGCTCTAATACCACTCTGTAACGCCCCGAATCCCAAATACACTGAATTCGAGATGTTCTACAGGATCTTTTCACTTTCTTTAGTACAACTTTACAAGGAATTTAAAATTTTCACTTTACATCAGAGTTTACAACAATATTACATTTACATTGCACAGCGGAAGTAGAATTTACAACAATGAAACAATTATACATCAACATTGAATGAATCCTTAAGCATTTGTTCCTCTTTAATCTTTAACATACCTGCATACAAGACTGTGGTTACGTCAGTTTATTCAACCAATGAACATTATACACGGCCATCCTCTCTATGCCGGAAATAGTATAACTCAATTTTCCATATTTAACAAACACAAACTTGTCACATTCCAAATAAAGGGAATACCCTAATAATGTCGTGTTGTGATGGTGCACTTAATCCTTAATGTATTTAGTTATGTTACATGACACTAATGTGCACTTGTTCGGATTCTATGCATCCCATACTACATAGGTCCGAGGGCAAGCCCTTAATCGTCCTTCAACTTTATAGGGTTCAATCCCTCGATATGACTTACTCTACTACTGTAATTACGGTAAGTATCCTAGATGTCTTCTGACCTACGAACTCATACCTAGGCACTCTGGAGGGAATCCCATCGCTGACACGACTCATCATGCAGACATCGTGTGGTAATTCAGCTCTCACCGTAGACATGACACCACCCGTAGTCTTCGAACATCCCACGAGCGTCACCATCGGGACGGTACTCTGGAGCAGCATCCTCACCCAGACTCATCATGGGATTTCCTGGGATACGCTCTCGCCGCTATCCAATGGCTCTCACTCATGTCTTTCTCCTACTTTCATCACATCTCCACTATGTGCTAAATCCTTAGGTTGCGTTTGTTTTGTTATTTTGAAAAGAGTTTTCTGAATAGAGTTTTCTGAAAACTGTATTCTGAATAGAGTTTTCTAAAAATGAGTTTAAAAGCTGTTTGGTTATATTTTTTTCTGAAAACTGTATTCTGAAAGCTGTTTTTCTGAAAAAGAGAGTTTAAAAACTATTCGGTTATATTTCTAGCTGAAAACTGTTATTTGAAAGCTGTTTTTCTGAAAAAGAGAGTTTAAAAGCTGTTCGGTTATATTTCTAGCTGAAAACTGTTATCTGAAAGCTGTTTTTCTGAAAAAGAGTGTTTAAAAGTTGTTCGGTTATATTTCTAGCTGAAAACTGTATTCTAATAGCTGTTTTTCTGAAAAAGAGTGTTTAAAAGCTGTTCGGTTATATTTCAAGCTGAAAACTGTTATCTGAAAGCTGTTTTTCTGAAAAAGATTGTTTAAAAGCTGTTCAGTTATATTTGTAGCTGAAAACTGTTATCTGAAAGCTGTTTTTCTGAAAAAGAGTGTTTAAAAGCTGTTCGGTTATATTTCTAGCTGAAAACTGTTATCTGAAAGCTGTTTTTCTGGAAAAGACAGTTTAAAAGCTGTTCGGTTATATTTTTAGCTGAAAACTGTTATCTGAAAGCTGTTTTTCTGAAAAAGAGAGTTTAAAAGCTGTTCGGTTATATTTCTAGCTGAAAACTGTTATCTGAAAACTGTTTTTCTGAAAAAGAGAGTTTAAAAGCTGTTCTGTTATATTTTTAGCTGAAAACTGTTATCTGAAAGCTGTTTTCCTGAAAAAGAGAGTTTAAAAGCTGTTCTGTTATATTTCTGACAATTTTGAATATCAATTTGTATTTATCATTTGCTGATATTTTTTTAATTGTTGCAGTCAGATTGCAATGTTGTACAAGTATGAGAACAAGAAACCTGAGCAGCATGTGAACCGAGCAAAAATCAAACGCCATCATCTCCACGGTTGATTCTTCACGTTAGAGTACAAAATTTGTTTCAAAATCTTGTATGTACATAATATAGATTCAGTGAGGTTTTGTGAAGCAACAAATCGCAGTTCATGTATCAGATAGCAAGTTTTGGATCAATGTTTTGCTGTTATCAGATAGCAAGTTCTTCAGTCTTAAATGAGGAGTATTTTTTAGTTTGCTTTGTTGAGATTGCATGTGAGAGCAAGTAGTAGCAGTGTTGCGGGTGATGTATTAATTGTTCAGTATGTTGGTGATGTATTAATTGTTCATCGCCAAGTTCCTCCAAAAAAGCATCGTTTTCTGAGTGCTTACATATAAAATTATGGAGTGCACAACAAGCTGTATGTGAGGCTTGACAATCTCCTTCAAGTATTTCAGAGAAGAGGAATCAAACTTCTTCCTCTTCTCCTTCAAGGAATCAATTCCTTAACTCCATAACCTACAAAGTACACAATGATACCCAAGAAAAATAAATTGACAAGCCAGTTCTAGGTAATTGAAAAGACACAAATCCAAGAAATTTCCCAGTTAAATCATTTGTTTGTTTAACTAAATTCTGGTGTGCTAAATTCTACCTAGTCTTAGTCAACAACAAGCTCTCAAAACTTTTCCACACATATATACAAGAATTGAAAATATGCTCAAGCTTGGATCATTTGAACATTATTCCATATATAATCATCAGATGCATTAGTTAAATTACCAAAATTATAATCATCTCAACTTTAATCTTAAAGTTAAACAAAATTAAGATACACTCGGCTCAAGGTAAAATAACATAACCAAACACACTGATGCTCTAAAAGGGAACAGACTAATTACTGTATGCATCCAGCATATGAAGATAAAAATAAACAGAATGAAATCCTCTGAACTCAAAACACACCGAAAAATAAATATAAATAAATAAATAAAATAATACCCATTAATTTAAAAGGTGGGAAGAAATCAGCAACACCCATTGTCCCAAATCAGCAAACCTACGTATTATACAGTAGAAATAAATCATCTCAATCAAACTAAACAGAGAATAATCAACGAAATTACTTGCTCAATATCGTCGACTTCGATGGTTGGGGATGGAGACGGGGTGTAGCATCGGTGGCTTCGACAGCGGGAGGAAGGTGACGACGCGAGGAAGGCAGGGAGATGGGTTGAACAATGGCGGAGGTTCGATGGTGGTCGAGGACGAGGGCACCGGGGCTGCGGTCGACGAGGTGAGCGGGAGGAAGGTGAGGGGTTGAGGGTTGTTCTATTGGGTTCTTTGTTTGGGTTCCACAGTGAAGGGGAAGTGTTGAAGAAGAGGAAGGGGGTAGCTGAAAAGAGGAGAGTAAAGGAGTAGCTGAAAAGAGGGGGTAGAAGTATTCTGAATAGTGTTTCCAAAAAACACTTAAAACAAACGCCAACTCAGGATATTAATTCAGAAAAAAAAAAAAAAAAAAAAAACTAAAACAAACAGACCCTTAGTTTTTATTAGAATCATGAATAAAAATCAAAGCTCTAGAGTTAGCCTCTCCACTCAACCGGACTTATTCATTTATTCAACATGACCAACCTTGGTCTTTCATTTCAAATTCTCATTTCATTTCTTTCAATTGCCGGGGGAGACTTAGCTACTCTTTCATTTCAATTCAAATTCACAATTTCTAAAATCTGAGCATTTCCAACTCATGAGTTCACTTCATGATCTCAAAGATTTTCTTTTTCATGTCATAGCTTTCATATTCATTTAATTTTCATAATTCACAATAAATGATTCACTTCATGTACATTCATGCAAGAACAATAGGATTTACCGATATCCAGATTCACGATCTTTACCACAAACAAATTATAAGATCTCAGATATATCAAAAGCACTCTGGACAGTCGACTTGGAACTCTACCAGTCGACTTATCCAGTCAAATACATTTCATCAATAACCCTCGGAAGAGTCGACTGCTGCACATGGCCAGTCGGCTGTTCCGCAGTTTCTATCTAAAATATCATACAGTTAACAGTCGACTGTTCCGCAAATCAGTCGTCTGTACTGTGTAGTTCAATTATACACTTATCATGCTCGGTACAGTCGAATGCTTCAAGCATTCGGTCGACTGAACAGGTTAAATTTCAATTTGAGGAATTATCTTTCCTTCTGTTTTTTCATTACCCATATCACATTAAATTCGGGTCAACAAAGCATGTAATTCTCATCATAACATCATTTCGATTTAGCGTAAATATCACATAGCTAATGTTTCTCTTCTCAAGAATTTACTAAGCATGCACTTTCATTTACTCGTCATTTACTTTCAGAGGTAAATGCTAATCTCAATTTAACATACTAGACATCATATTAAAATACATCGTTTCATAGAATTCTAAACTGTTCATATTCTGTTTCAATAGGCCAGTCGCCTGTTAACATTCCCAGTCGACTGTATGTGTCATTTCCAGTTTCCCAATTATCAATTATTCATATTTTCTAGGTTGTATACCACCTGGAGGATATTGATCTAGCAATCGTTCTATCACTTTAGTTGCATACATATACACAATAAATCTTTAGTCTTAATAAGGATTCTAATTTAGAAATCATGAAAACATTCGCCTCGTACCAGTCGACTTGTCCCCTACAGTCGACTGCACAGACCATTTTCAATTCTTTCTACAATGTCATTTACCAATAGAGTCATATGCAATTCTCATCCATACATGAATCAATCAATAGATCATTTTCCAATTAAATGTGTACTCTTATTAATCATTTTTCATGCATCATTATTCAATTCCATACTAGCATATTTCCTAGTTAGAAATAAAGAAAATTGAACCCACCTTATTGACGAAAGTAATCGAAATCCAGGAAACTTCTTAATGCAATGGACGACTCCTTGCTCCTTGCTCCACACCGAAACTCCAGAAGTGCTACTCGGCCTCCACAGAAAAGCACACACAACTCTCTCACAATATACTCTCTTGCAATAGGATTTTAGTGTAAGAGAAATAATGAATGAGAAGGGGGTATTTATACACCAATTAGAGTGAGATGGAGGGCTAGGATGCACTAGATAGTTATAGGATCAAAGGCTAGGATGCACTAGGGAGTTGTGAAAACTACCCACACCCTAAATAACTACCCATGACTCATACCCACTACTCCCCAATCCGACCAAGAAGTGTGGGCTTATGCACGTGTACATGGAGTGCACGTGTAATCACAAGCCACACTAATAAAACTTGTACACTCATAACAAGTCTTAAAAAAAGTGTTACACAATACAAGTTGCAAAAAATAAAAGAATTAAACCATGGGCTTAAATTAATTGGGCCAAGATAATTTATTTTAAAAGAAGTAAATAGACTAAATTTTGGGCTTTAGGAAAGGACTTTAAAATAAGGCTTTCTATTTATTTAAAGAAAGGCTTTTGTTTTAAAATAATTAAAGACACATAATTAAAGATATATACTCATCATGATGAAAATATTACTAAAAATATTGCACGTGCACACTACGTGCAAAAATAAATAATTTTTCATTAAATAAAAAATCAGGGCATTACATATACATTCTAGAAAGGTTTTACATTCAACCTACCAATTAAATTTAGCAACTACTTATAGAAATAAAGCATGTACAATTCTACTAAATTAGAAGGTAACAAGAATACCCACCCATATGAAGTTTTGAAGTATTCCCTAGCAATTGAACTCCTAAGGAAGCACCCAATCCGCCTCGAAAACAGCGCCCAAGAGGAAAAGAGAACTCAGCAAGCATTGGCAGCAAGCACAGAAAGATGTATATATATATATATATATATATATATATATATATATATATATATATATATATATATATATATATATTTTGATGAAGGCCAAAAGAAAGGTTGGTTTTATAAAGTGATTAATTAAGTGGGTGGTTAGTTAACTTCCCAATAATCTCCTCACCTCCACTAATCTCATTCCGCCAAAGACGCGGTCAACACCACATGGGAGCTGGCTTGATTTTTGGTGTGAAGTGCACGTGAAAACATTTCAAATTTTGATTTTTATGGAATTTGCATATGTTCAATAGAAACTAGTTTAATTTTATTATATTATAGTTAAAGCTTCATGCACAAATAAACACACACACACTTCATAAATGTTAGTATTTTTTTTTTAAAAAGAATACAATTGACACGTGCACTGCAAACACGTGTGTTGCACGTAAAAACAAATTTTCAAATACAAAGTAGATTTGATTAACGGGGAAATGTTTATAAATAATCGGAATATAACATACGAAAAATATTTATTTTGATAATGTTACGGATATTTCACGTAACTGTAAAATTTACGTAATCGACACGGATATTGAAAGCACGTGCAATATACGTACAAACACAATAAGATTAGAATTTATATTTGAGTTGGCTCAAAATAGGATAAAAAGAATTTTGAGATGATAGAAAATATATAATTAATCAAAATACAAAAAATACGTAGGCTATTTATATTAAAATATGCTACAGATATTACCCGTAACAGTACAAAATACACGTGCGTAACACATGTGGATGAAAATTGTCATAACTGAATTTTGCGAGGTGTTACACTTCATCTTGTTCTATAGGCGCCATCCTATAAGGAGATTCAAATATCGGGGCACTGCTCGGCTGAATGTTGATGCGAAACTCAACATCGCGCTGTGGCGGTCACCCCGATAGCTTATTCAAGAACATTGTTGGAAAATCTCGAACTACAGGATTTGCCCTGACTTTCTCCAGAAATCTCTTCTCTGCTAGTGCCACAACCACCTTCGCGCTCCCCTCCTTCCCTTGAAAAGTCATCGCGGGTCCCCCGGTGCTTTCATCACCACCTCCTTATGCTTGCACTTTATAGTGGCATCATAGAGTGTCATCCAGTCGATGCCCACAATCACATTGACACTCAAGACATCCATCTCAATAAGGTCCATCCCAAAAAGTCTTCCTCCAATCTCGATATCACACCCTGCGTAATATCGATCAGCAATTAACTTCTCTCCTGACGGCATTTCCATCGACATAACACGGCCAAGAAATATCTTAGGCTCAACACCTAACACTTTAGCAAACTTGGGCGATACAAAAGTATGCGAAGACCCAGTATCAAACAAAAATTTAGCTTTTATTCCATTCAACAAAACATGTCCTGTTACATTAGAAATCATAATATTCAATACTCAATATTATTCTCATCCAAAGTTTTTGTTCAATACACTTCAGCCATAAATCTAAAACTCTTGCATACCCGTAATCACATCTTCAGAGTTGTCAGCATCCTCCTCTGTTAATGCGAATACAGACCCTACTTTAGCTGCTTGTCACTACCTGTGCCACCCTACTTCAGCTGCGGGAAATTAGGCCTGATATGCCCTTCTTTGCCGTATTGGAAACAAGTCTGGGTCCTTGCTAGCTTAGGACATGAGGTCCTAATGTGGCCCGTCTCTCCATAATTATGGCAAGTCACTCCCTGAGCTGGCGCTACACTTCTACCAGGCGCACTGAACATGCCCTTCTTCTCTGGGAACTTCCTCTATTGTGAGTCCCCACTGCCAGCCTCCTGTGCTTGCTCCAGGTTTCCTTTTACGATGGGAACAGTTCCATATTTGCTTCTGTCATTGCTTCTCTTCTGACAAGCTTGTCGAACCTTCAGATTCCCAACGGTATCATCTGGGACCTTAGGTTTGGCCTTAGGCCCTGCTCGAACTTCCTCGCCTTCTTAGCTTTATCTACAATGAGCTCAGAGCGTACCTCGATAACTGAGTGAACTTAGTCTCATACTCTCTTACTGACAAGTTGCCCTGTTGTAGGCTCAAGAACTCCATCACCTTCTTCTCCTGTATATACATGGGGCAGTAATGTTCCCTTAACTCCTCTAGGAACGTGCAATACCCTATAATTTCTAAAGATATAGTATTTAATAATATATATATATATATATATATATATATATATATATATATATATATATATATATAAGGGTGGATGGCAGAGTTGTAATTAAAGAAAAGAAAGGGGGGCCCACCGTTGAGAAACAGTAGCGGTACTATGTGCAGGTGACATCAGCGCTGACGTCACCAGGGGCCCCACCCAGGGGGATTTGTGAAGAGAAGTAGTAGATGGCGCTGACGACATGGCAGGGGGGCCCACGGGCTGTAGGGTTGCTACTGTCTTCTCACGAGATTTGAGAAAGAGGATAGTTGAGATTTGTCCCTTATCGGGAATATTACTAGAATAATTGAATATAAATATAATAGCCTAGGATTAGAGATGCCCAATAAGCTATAGCACATTTTATGAGGCAGCCTGTGGCTGGGCAGTGGTACTATAAATATTAATTTGTCTCTTAAAAATATATAAAATATTCTGAGTATTGAGGCAGGGCATTACAAATGGTATCAGAGCTGACTTTCAACACTGATTGTGGGTAAAAGTGGGTGAGGTGTATGTCTGGCTGAGGTCAGTACGCTGGTAGAAAAATCAGGAGTGCAGTACGCTAGCAGGATGGCTAAGGTCAGTACGCTAGTAGAGAGACCAGGAGTGCAGTATGCTAGCAGGATACTCCACTCCACATCGGCTAGAAAGGAGGATCATGTGCTAGATTGCATGCACCGTACTCAGCGAGGACGTTAATTTCTAAAGGGGGGTATATAATACCCTGTAATTTCTAAAGATATAATATAATATATATATATATATATATATATATATATATATATATATATATATGTGTGTGTGTGTGTGTGTGTGTGGGGGGGGGGGGGGGGGGGGGGGGGTTTGCTCCATTGAAAACGGGTTCGTTTTCAATGGGTTGGAAAACACCAATCCTGGCCATCCGAACGATCTTGATCTTGATCAGCTGATCAGATCAAGATCCGCTTAAGTCTCCCACTAACGCTTGGGAAAGCGAATGGGTAATTTCGTCACTTCACGCCAAAAAATATTTGGGACTTAGCATTTTTTTGGTGTGGAGTTTTTTTTATCAAAAAATTAACATATGCCGTTGTTGGAAACAACGGCCTAGGTTGTTTGAATTTTATTTTTTGAAAAAAAATTTACTTATGCCGTTGTCTGGAACAACGGCCTAGGTTGTTTTTTTATAAAAAAAATCAACTTAGGCCGTTGTTGGGAACAACGGCTTAACTATGTACAAGTGTTTTTCCAAACACTTGTACATAATCAGATCTTCATCTCCCTCATAACTCTCCCTCGCTAGTGGAGCTCGATAAATCCAATTCCCCAAACCGTAGTTGTCTCTCTATCGAAGTGAAAACCCTACCTCTCTCTTGATCGTTGCTTTTCACCGAATCTCTCCCTATTCTCAGTCTCTAGCCCTCTTCCATTGAAGATCCCAATTACAAAAAATCCTAACCCATACGAAATCTATCCAACCTTAAAACCCTAATCCCCCTAAATCAGCCAAACCCTGCCCTCCTTCCTTTCTCTACAGCAGCAACTTTGCAGCCTCCCGAACACCCTCATTGTTAAAGGTACTAATTTGTTCCCACTTGAGTAGTTGTAAGTAGGCTAATTGATTGGAAATTTATCTCTAATGTTTGAGTGTACAATTGCTATATTATGCATAGGTATTTATACAGTGGGTAATTCTAGTGTAATTGGGGAATTAGATGTAGTATTAGTTGTTGTTAGTTATTGTTCGATGTTAGTAATAGCGCACAAAGCAAAAAAAAATTTATGCAACTTTGCGAGTACGTCGGACACGCCATACACAACCCAACGCAATTCGTAGAAGTGTGTTTGGATTCACAGTTTGAAGTGTACGGCCGTGTATCGCTTTCAATTCATTCTCGTGAGTGAAAGCGATACATCAGCGTATTTTGCAATCCGTGAGTCGAAACTGACCTCTACAAATTTGGTTGGACCATGTGTTTTGCCGCCGTCCCACTCCCGAAGTTTCGGAATTTTTTGATCTCGTTTGTACGGATTTGTACCGTATATCAAACAACAACCTCAGTTCAAGAATGAGGGAAATGCGAGCGAGACACGGCGTTATCTTGCAAACCATGGATCGGAACTTACTTGTAGAAGTTCCGTTACCTTGTGCGCAGCAAGCCGGACCCAATAGAAGAGTTTCGTATTTATATGATATCGTTTTCGACTTGTTGTCACTTATTTTGTTTCGTATGTATATATATTGCAATCGTTTGTTAACAAGCTGTAAAATGTGTTATTAATTGACCAATAATATATTTTTACCCCAGATGAACAACGATACGGAGAGTTCTGCTACCGGCGATAATTTTGTGCAGGTAGAACCAATCACTGATTCCATGCCGTTAGTCGAAGACCATCTGAAACCAAAGTTAGGTATGACATTCCCCACTTTAGTTGAGGCCGAGAATTTTTATTCTTTATATGCCCATTGTGGGGGTTTTGCAATGCGTAAGGGTGGGAATAAATTAAAGGAAGGAATGGAAGTAGATAAGTCATATCTTTGTAATAAAGCTGGATCATCGCCGAGTCAACATTGTGATGGTAGACGGGAAACAACCTGTAGAACGGGTTGCAAGGTTAGCGTTCATATAAAATTGAACGAAGCAAGTAATATGTGGGTGGTGTAATCATTTCACAAAGAACACAATCACGAATTCACCTCACTCGGTAGAAGGCACCTTTTGCCCCGGAATAGGTCCGTGTCACATACGGACAAAAGGATAATAGATCAAATGAACCAAGCTAATATCCAAACATGTCGACAATGCTCTTCTTCGAAAGTGCTAGTGGTGGTCACGATCAAGTAGGATTTACAGAAAAAGATGTAGAAATTTACTTAGAGATTCGCAAGAAGCATTGAAAGGACACGATTCTACAATGCTAATTGATTTTTTCGAATCTAAGAAACAGACGGATCCTTCATTTTTTTTATGACATTCAAGTCGATCCCGAAGGGCGGTTGTCACATTGTATGTGGGTAGATGGTATTTATAGGATGATTATGAAGAATTTGGCGATATAGTTTGCTTTGATGTCACGTACAATATGAACCGTTACGGAATGTTATTTGTTTCCTTTGTTGGAGTGAATCAACATTGGCAATCGACTTTCTTAGGAGGTGGGTTCATTCCAAATGAGATGGCCTCTTCGTTTGAATGGTTCTTTGAAAAGTTGTTAGGGGTTATGAATCGTGCTCCATCCGGTATTGTCACCGATCAAGACCGTGAGATCGCCGCCGCAGTTAAGAAAGTTTTCCTCCAGACTCGGCATCGTTTTTGTATTTGGCACATTCTGGATAAGTTACCCCAGAAGGTTCGTCTTTCGACCGATGTCGACAGGTTTAGGGAGTCCTTGAAGAATGTAATCTATAATTCCGTATATGTACATGAATTTGTAGAAAAGTGGAATATTTTGATTTTGCAATACGAATTAGAGAGTAACAAATGGTTGAACGATATATTTGATATCCGTAAAAGTTGGGCACCCATCTACACTAAAGATTCTTTTTGGGTCGGCATGTTGAGTAGCCAATGGGTTGAGTCCGTACATTCTGCCCTGAAGCATCATACAGAAAAAAATATTCTCTGCATGAATTTGCCGTCATCTTCGACCATTTTTTAGGAAGGCATAGACATGATGAATTGAAAGAAAATTATCATAACCGTGAGAAGAGACCGAAGTTGAAGAGTGAATGGGCTTTGGAGGCACAAATGGCAAAAACATATACTTTGAAAATATTTTACAAATTCCAAGATGAAGTCACAAAAAGCTTCATGTACAATGTGATATTTGTTGCCGATCTTGAGACACCGGATAGTTCAACCTTCCATGTGATACTCTGTGGAGAATCAGAACCGGCTCGCATTCTTCAATTATGCAAAATCAATTGAATTATTACATGTGCATGTCACTTGTTCAAATTCGTTGCCATTCCTTGCAAGCATATTTTAGCTGCACTTCGTTTCTGCCATCACACTTTCCTCCCGGATGTATATATTAAAAGAAGATGGACCAGGGATGTGATGAGAAGAAGTTATACATCCGTTCCAACCGAACCCAATATCGAGAATTTTGCTTCTCGATATTGTGAGTTGAACTACCAAGCAAAATAGATTGTCAATCTCGGTTGTTCCTCCGATAAGAGTTACAAATACACGTTGGAGAATTTGTAGAAGATCATTGACGGGGTTTCTCGGATACAACCGGGATTAGGTGAACAACCGGAACATGACAGTGTCGAACCCAGAGGTAGTTCACAACCGCATGGTAGTGCACAACCTCATGACTTGGAGTAGACAAAAGGAGCAACAAGTCAGAGAGCACCATCATTTTTTAGTAAATACCTTAGGCCGTTAGCAAAAAGTTTGTGATTTTAGGGGTGCTTTCTGACTTGGAGTAAATAAAAGCAACAAGTCAGAAAGCACCACCATTTTTTAGTAAATACCTTAGGCCGTTGGTTGTAGCTTAATACTTGAAAAAAAGAAAAAAGTCATGGAGAACTCCTTTATATGAATACCTTAAGCCGTTGTCTCTAATAACGGCCTAGGTATGAAATTTTGTAGGGGTTTTTATAAATTTTCTCTTTAGTCTTTACGTACAGTCTCTGTGAAAATTTATACTAAAGACAAATGATCTACAGTTGTATATCGTTTAGCTATATTTTTTTATTTGCCCATTACTTCCACCTTTCAAACCAATATATAATCATGGTGGTTAAATATGTACAAAAAATAATATAAAATAATTCATAAACATCCATTTTGGAAATAAAAAAAACTCAGATATAGAAGAATTAATCTCTTACCTTATTGGTTTATACATGTGGGGAAAACTACATGTGGGTTTGTACATGTGATTTTTTCCATATTGGTCTTGATGTACTTGTGGGAATCTACATGTGGTTTTTCTGATATATAGGCTACATGTGGGAATCTACATGTGGTTATGTACTTTAGGTTTTTCCCATATTAAACTTGTTCCACTACATGTGATGCCCAATTTGAAGTATCTGCAATAATAGTAGGCTGGTGTTATCCTAAATAAAATGAACACCATTCCTTGACATAGACTTAACATGTAGTTTTTTTCGTATATGGTCTACATTTGGAGATCTACATGTGGTTTTTCCCAAAATGAACTTATTCTACTACATGTGATCAGATCCAGTTCTTGATGGCCAAGTAATTGGATCTGATGGCGTGGCGCTCTAAAGCGAACTTAGACTTTTCCAATAGGGATATCATCATCATCACAGCGTCTCCAAGAACTGCACATAATTACTTCACGACGAGATTCCACATCCGTATTGGTCTTATTGTACATGCATGTGAGGATGTACATATTGTTTTTCCCAATACATAGACTATATGTGGGGATGTACATATGGTTTTTCCCATATATAGGCTACATATGGGGAAAAAGCACAAGGATCGAGGATATAAAAGAAGAACCAGCTGATTCAAGCTACCTAAGGATGATTCAAGCTAACTTAGGACATAGTCTTGCGTTGTGCTAACGTCACGCAGCTATCCCATTAATTATCCTTCTTCATCTCTATCCTAACCTTATCTCCCATTCTACAACTTTTCCTTCAGTCTCTATTAACAGAGAATTCGCACCTTCCCTTCAGTCTCTATTAACAGAGAATATGCACCACTCTGTTCATAATCTCTCTCATGAATGGCTTGTACATGTGAGATTCTTTAAAAATGTGTCTGCTATTTCATTGTACATGTGGATTTTTCCAAGTATGGTTTACATGTGGGGAGCTTCATGTGGTTTTTCTCATACATGTGGGGATCTACACTTGGTTTTTTTCATAATGAACTTATTCTACTACATGTGATCAGATCCATTTCTTGATGTCCAAGTAATTAGATCCGATGACTTTGTGCTCTAAAGCGAACTGAATCTAAAGCAATCTTTGAACTTTTTTGGATTTGCAAGAAGTTCACACCTCTTCTTCCTAATCTTGTGGAATTCTTCCCAGTTGCATGTCTGGAGAATGTCTTCAGGAACGTTTTCATTGTGAACAATGTACGAGGATTTTGAAGATTATACATTATTATTCAAGCCAGGCATAGAAGAATTAATCTCTTATCTTATTGGGTTATATATGTGGGAATTTACATATGGTTTTTCCGATATATTGGCTACATGTGGGAATCTACATGTGTTTTTTTCCAAATATAGGCTACATGTGGGGTAGGCTATATGTGGCTATGTACTTTAGGTTTTTTCCATATTGAACTTGTTCTACTACGAAGAGAAAAAGAGTGGAGACCCTAACTCTACATTAACCCTAACCCTAACCCATAACCCTACTCTTCTAACCCTACAATAACCCTAACCCTAACCTACATATCATATTTTATTGATTTTTATGAAACAAAATACCAATTAATTTGTATTAATTTTTTTATTCGTTTGATGGTATCGATTTTATATTGGTTAGTTAGGTGGCTATGAATGGAAATAAATAAAAAATATAAACAAAAAACATACATATGAAGGTCTATTTTGTAGAGTTCAAAAGACAATGTATGTAAAGAGTGGAGAGACACATGTGACTATACTATTTTTCTTCTATTTTTCAGTAATTCTGAATGTTCTGAGTGGTACTAACTGAAAAGAGTTTAATGCTCCATTCATAACACAAACAAGTGGTTATATATTGGTCATAAACAGAATTGATAGAACTTAAATATCTATAAACTCTTTACTGAAAACTTATTACCTATCAACTCCCAACTACAAATATTAACGTAATTAATGATAAACCAAAACAAGATCTTACCGGCAAATGTCTTCCTTGCAATAACCTTAACCATACAATAACCATAACCAAACCCCTAACCCCCGCTAACCTTAACCCTACCCTTAACCCCCGTTAACACTAACCCTAACCCTAATCCTAATGAATGATATAGTTTTTGTTATATTTTCTGGGGTGTTCTGTAGATATTACAACATCGTGATTATGTAGTGGTTAGTTAGGTGTAGTCAAATTAAAAAATAAAAAAACATATAAATGTTATACAAGCCAAGTTATCATCTATCTTTTGTATAAAGTTCCACAGAGATTGTTCGTAAAGAGTGAAGAGAAAATTGAAAAAAGCAAACAACGTGTAACATTTGGCCTACTTCCTAGGCCGTTGTTGGAGACAACGGTCTAGGGTATAAACATTATATTGGGGTGCTATCTGACTTTTTGCTATTTTTAACACCAACAAGTCGAGAGCACTCCAAACTGTATATCTTTTTGGCCTACTACCTAGGAAACAACGGCCTAGGGTATACACAATATAAGGGGAGCTACTCTCTGACTTGTTGCTATTTTTAACTCCAACAAGTCAGAGAGCAAGACAAATTGTCTATTTTTTTTGGTCTACTACCTAGGCCGTTGTTGGAAACAACATCCTAGGGTATACACAATATAGGGGAGCTGCACTCTGACTTGTTGCTATTTTTAACTCCAACAAGTCAGAGAGCACCCCAAATTGAGTAACATTTGGCATACTACCTAGGCCGTTGTTGGAGATAACGGCCTAGGGTATACACAATATAGGGGTGTTGCTTTCTGACTTGTTGCTATTTTTAACTCCAACAAGTCAGAGAGCACCCCAAATTGAGTAACATTTGGCATACTACCTAGGCCTAGGATATACACAATATAGGGGTATTGCTCTCTGACTTGTTGCTATTTTTAACTCCAACAAGTCAGAGAGCACCCCAAATTGAGTAACATTTGGCATACTACAACGGCCTAGGGTATACACAATATAGGGGTATTGCTCTCTGACTTGTTGTTATTTTTAACTCCAACAAGTCAGAGAGCACCCCAAATTGTGTAACATCAACCTAGGGTATACACAATATAGGGGTGTTGCTCTCTGACTTGTTGCTATTTTTAACTCCAACAAGTCAGAAAGCAGCCGAAATTGTACGACCTTTGTTTTACTACAATTAATTTATCTACAATTAATTTATCTACAAAAATTAATTTATCTACAATTCGACACAGCAACTGCAGCTGCTACACTTGAAAATTTTCCCAAATTCCAAACACTGCAACTGCAGCTGTATATGATTTCCCAAATGATTACGTTGTTGGGAAACTTAGTTTGCGGTTAAGTTCCATAAATTAAAGTGTGAGTTCTAGAGTTTGAATAAGGCTTAGTTACCGGCAAGTGACCACTAGTGTTGTTGGCGTAGTTCGGTAGGGTGGCGCTAGCTCTTGGTCTTGTTGTTAATGATTATAAGGACATGCACTAGTTGGGAGTTGTATTCACCTGTCAAGGGGACACGTGCGGTGTTGTCTCGACTGTTAATTTCTCAGAACTAGTGTTAAGAATGGAAGGCGGATGTACAAGTCGCAGACTCCTGTTGGAACTTAGGGGATGGACCCTTAAGTGTCAGTCGATGTTCTATGTTATTGAATACGAATGGGAAGCGAGAGTTTAACTCTGGGTCGCTCGGCGGAGTAGGGAAATGCATGCAGGGTCGTCTTTATATTCGTGATAATTTTTGGTGGGGTCCAGGAGCAAAGAAATATCGCAGGGTCCGGGTAGAGTGGGATGTCCAGATCCGGGGAGCGGAGAAAGACCGCAGGTCCTAGAGAATGGAATAACCACTGTTCTGACTGCAATAGAGGATATTGACCGCAGGGGCCACAACCTTACTAGTCACTAGATATATGTCATAAACATAGTAGATTAGCGAGGGATTGAACCCTATAATAAGGAGAAACATTAGTAGCTTGCATTCAAAAACTATGTTCTATGAGCGGCATATCGTTCCAAACAAGCGTGCATTAGAAAAACATATTTAGATTGTGCATGTTAGCATAGTAAGTATATATTTGACACTCTAGTAACTTAGTTTCACACACACATACGGCATTATATAATTGACTTTTCCATTTGCATTTAACATATACATTGATTCAAGTTTTTCTTATATTATGCTGTGTTTTGAGATTTAGTTGAAGTAGTTGGGGTTTTTACTATCGACCTCACAAGTTGACGATCTCACAGATTTGTGGTTTTACAGGTAATGATGCCTAAGGTGTTAGCATAGGAAGGTGACATCCTGAGGCCATCATCTTATCAATTCTAGGGGTTTGGACTTATAGTAAGATTTTTGTATTTTCCTATATTATATTATTTTTATGTACTCAATTGAAGTAACAGATTTTGGGTGTGACAGGAATTTTTCAGTGTCTGAAATTCGGGGCGTTACAATAGGTTTGAAGTAAGCAATGCCATCTTGCTGCCAGAGGCGAACCCAACAAACTCAGAAATTGTGGCTCTCATGCCCGAGCTCCGCCATGCTGACTACTAACCTGACCCACACATCCCATAACTGGTGGCCAATGAGCATGATGAGCTCGGTTATTGCCACCGAATGAACTACTTCATGGTGGGGAGGCATGGCTTCGGCAGCATAAAGTTTTTCGAGGAAACTGATGTGACTAGACTCGATGTGGATTCAATTATCCAGTTCAGCAATTGGGAGGGTATAGTGTGAAGGGATCAGAACAGGAGACCTGATGTTGGACAGGGGCTGAACAAGTAACCATCAAAACTAAAACAATTATTAACCCGAGCACTTTGCATTCAAGAAACAATGCTACACTAGTGAGTACAGTAATGTTTCGATTCACATGAAGTTCTCATATTTTCTGTTATATATTATGCTCTTTTTGCACAACTTTTCAAATGTAAAGTTAAAAAATAGTCTAGTTTCCTCTTAGTACTGATCTTCACAATCAAAATCAACAATCAGAACCTCTTAATTTGTGATCTAGTAATCAAGACACTGTATGATGACTGATCTGTGGGGAAAAGAGGCAGAATCAGGAAATTAATCTCAATCAATCCTCCTTTCTACTAGTAGAAATGGCGTAAAATATTAAAGATCACCACTACTGTGGTGTTGATCAACACCTGGAGTATAGAACAGGAAGCCAAAAGAACACTAATAACTGTTATGAAACAAAATTTTGGCCCTTAAATTAAAGTAATTCTGGACAAGAATCAGAGTTAGCTGTCATTAGTTATTACAACTCATTAAGAATAGAACCCTAAATGCATTGACCACGCTGATGCTTATATTTGCTTTCCAGCACCGCCAACGTAAAAAATGTATCGGTCTATGATAAAGGAGTATTCAATTCCTCCTTGGGAACAAAAATTCAATTCCTCCGTTTGGCTTCCTGCATGGCTCAGACTCCTGGAATCGTTTGAAAGAATTATATGTACAAGTCTAACCAGTTAGACTAACCAGTTAGACAGCTTGCAGAAAAGAGAAGTACAGGGCTTCGGTGATTTTTTGCAGATAGAGTTGAATTCATGCTTTAGGTGAGGCCTGACAGCTCTGTCCTGGAAATTATGAAGAGGTTCATACAGTAAGCAGAAAGTTTACGCAAAAAAAATAAAATAAAGATTGATGCTAGTACAAACCTTTGAAAAATATTCTACTAAAATGTACCTTGAAAATTTCGTAAGGGCAGAAGTCTTTATTGCCGCAACCCTAGAACAATTAGAATAGATATATAAACTGTGCAAAGACACTAGTAATAAATTGAAAGATCAAGCAGTAATAACAGAGAGAAAAAATGAAACATACAAGACAAGAATATACTAATTTGCAGTCTTTTGACAGTAATAATGCATTTGTAGTAGTAAATACACAGGGAAAAGAAGACTGAACTCTATGCAAGACCAAATGTTTCCAGAGAGAAAATAATAATGAAACATACAAGACAGGGACTTAGAGCATCCACAATGGTGTTTCTCATTTTGTAAAAAATGGCAGCTACAGTAGTAGCAAATAGCGATAGTTGCTGCAGTGGTTGTTTGCTATATGTTTCTCATTTTTTTAAAAATTTTGCGCGGGACGGTACAACATTTACCGTCGGCAAATTTTTTTTTTGAAAAAAGCGAGCGACGGTACATGTTGTACCGTCTCATTCGTTTAAAAAAATAATTAAGATTTTTAATTACTTATTAACTATTAAAATATGTTAATTAAATAAATTAAATAATATAATAATAACTAAACCTAATTAAAAACTAACTAAACCTAATTAACTAAACCTAACCTACCCACTAATAAAGCCACAATTCAAGGACGGTACATGTTGTACCGTCTGAGAATTGTGGGATTTTTTTTTTTTTATTATTTTTAAATGAAATCTGGCCGTTGGATTTTAAAAAAAAACATAATTAAAAAAAAAATGGGACGGTATATGTTATACCATCCGACTCGATTAAAAAAAATTAAAATAAGAGGGACGGTATATGTTGTACCGTCCTTTATAATTTGAGAATCGCTATTTTGTTTCCCATTTTTGAGAATCGACTGTAGCCAATTTGCCAAAAAATGGCAAAATAGAAAACAATTGCAGTGTGCCATTTGCCAAAAAATGGCAAATATACCAAACGACTGTGGATGCTCTTACAAACTTGCAGTATTGTGCCATTACTAATGCATTTGGAGTACTAAATACCGTGGTTGTTTAAACTGATATGCCTGATTCTGATACAAGGGAAAAGAAGACTGATTTAAACGCTACTCATTCATTTCCCTTTGCATCGAGATTTTTATTGGTGTGACCAAGCGGCTAACTTTATGAGATATTTCCAACTAAGCTGGTAACCTTTAAAATATTATACTCTATGAGGATTGATGTCAAGAATGGATATTTCTAAAACACTGAAGATATTTAGTCATATTGAACAGGAAGATGAGTAATGCCATGGAGCATAAACAATGCCTCGACACTCTAAACCAGTCATTTTGGGAAACAAAATGTGGTCTAAATTTCTTAGATGGCCCAGGGAATATGAAGGAGATCAGATCCCCAAATTCGAAGAAGCACAATAAATGTACTAAGATTTAATGAAAGCTTCTCCTATGCATATTATCAGAACATTTACATGACTGAAATTCTAGGATACCCATCAAACATCCGTCATAAAATTTGGTTCATTTGAATGGAAAAAGTTTGCTCAATTGTCAATAACCTTTTTTGCATGTTAAAATTGAACATTTTGGCATAAATACCATGCAGAATTGAATTACTTGATACTGTATCAATGACATGAAAACAGGAGAAACAGGAGAAACAGGAGAAAACTAAATAAATAATTGTCTTACTGGCATGCGCACTGCAATTTCATTGTGAAGAACTTGCACAAAATATTTGCTCCTATAACCTTCAGCTGTGGTGATTCCATTTCCATCATTCCCAGGACAGTGGAATAAAACAAGCATACTGTTTCCAGCAAATGGTGCTATAGTACTCCCCAACCAGTTTCTTCTGTGAGGAGGCATTGGAGGTAGAGCCAATGGTTGGTCGCGTGAAATTTGTTCAAATTCTAATCCACCAGTAACATTTGTAAGAAAATGTAAAAGCAACGAGGAAACAATAAGACTTCTCTTTTTTAAAAGGTACAATAAGATATCTCTTAATAGGATACAAAATGGTCACATATAAGGATGAATTTTCTGATAACTACTCACCAGATTCATCAAGAAAGAGCCCAAGAAGACAAACGAAGGGTATAAGCGTCTCAGCATGAGCAAACCGGAGTCTTGCCTTCTCAAATGTTCCAGAGGGGAGGTTTTCTGGGAGAGAAGAATTGATCGGTATATTTACCTGCAATGCTTTCCACTATCTATCATGCTATATTTTACTGTCAACTGCCAGCAACATATGTGTGTTAGTTATGTAAGTACTAGGTTTGCCCGTGGATACGTGCCTACGGCACATCTTCGTGAACGATGCAGCATATGAAAGCCTGTAAACACATAAAGAAAATACAGGCAAAGCACATAAAGAAAATACAGGCCAAACACATAAAGAAGTTAAAGATAATCAACCATGCTATTGCTACTACTAACCATCCATCTTTGAAAAGTGAAGATACATATATAAAATATATATGAGAGAGAGAGAGAGAGAGAGAGAGAGAGAGAGAGAGAGAGAGTAATAAAGTAAGTGTTTATTTTTTTTTATTTTTTTATTTTTGGTTTGGGGGGGGGGGGGGGGGGGGGGGGGGGGATGTCTTTTAGGAGGGTGAATGTGAGCCATTGATTTTGTCTCAATTGAAGGAGAGGCACTTGATAACTTTTTTTTAAAATTGTCTTGTGATTTATTATATAGATAATACGCCCATATGTATACTTGCATACTTGTTCAGTTAGATATCAGTGTGCACTTGGGTGAGGTTTGAAAGTAATATCTAATCTGGAGAAAAATATATGGCATAATGAAGGTGGATGGTATAAGCCTTTATGGTTGATGTACTTGATATGTAGAAAACTGTAATGTATGAGCCAAACTTGGAAACATGTTTCAGACCTGGAAATCAGTTTCTCTGTTTGTCCACCTTCTGGATTTCCAACATTGGCAGTTTCGTTTTAGCAGTTAAAAATTTCTCTGATATTCATAAAAGTAGGTGCCAAAGGAGAAACATAAAAAAGAAAAGAAAAGAAAAACTCCTGCTAAATAAGTACCCGAGTTTAAAAAAGGTGAAATTAAGTTCATTATGTAGCCCAAATAATCTTGTAAATTGGCCAGGAACTTGTTTCATAGATTTAGGAGTATACATGCAAAAAGGAAAAATTTTGAGCATATACGTAGAGATCAAGTAAAAACTTGACAATTGTAAGTTTAAGTTGACGATGCAAAATATTCCAACTTGAGATGGATTTGAGTTTTTTACTGGTTCATATACTTGAAATCACTTGATCGTAGCTGAAGTTAGTGACTTAGTCCTCAGCTGACTCAAACATGATATACATTATAATGTATATTCTGGAAATTACCCAAAACTGACCTGTGAAATACTTTCTTTCTCCAAATTATTAGGGAGGACATTAGGAAGTAGGGGCTATATCCACCTCACAAGAATAGCCGGAGTAACCAAGGGAAATGCAATTCCGTAAGACTCATATATTCAATGTCAACTGTTCCAATCCTGTTCTCCCTCCACTCACCTCTCAATTGTCTGTCCATCCACCTATCTCTCTGTATGGTTCCCCTCCCTCCCCACATCACTTCTCACCCGTGCACACACAAAAGAAAAACACATTCACCTTGCTCCATTTTTTTCTCTTCTATGTGAACCCAAACCCCTGTACTAGCTCATTCTCCCTCTCTCTCCCTCTCCTGTAAATAAACCCAAACCTCCCTTCTTCTCCCAACCCCCTTCCACTTTTTCAGGTTGTCCCAAAGCCAACTCCAGTCACTCCACCATGGCCTCTCTTTTTACTCGCGCCCCTTCTTTTTTTTTTTGCAATGACAAGTAAAGCATCATTTACAATACAAAATTTTGTTTAATTGCAACACACTGAGAGACACATAAACCTAACTCTGCCAGACAATCAGAATGCATTACGGTAGGGGCATGAGAGACTATCTCATGGACATACAAAGTTATGGTATAAAAAAATGATTAATAGCTTCATAAACATTGATTCATGTAACAGCAAAATTAAGCTTGAGAAACTAACTTTTTTACCTTCTCTAGCCACAATTGCTTGCTCCATCGACTGGAGAATGTCAATAAGTAAAGGAATTCCCATGTGATAGTTTATTGAATTGCCATATCCTTTTAAAAGGAACACATCCGTGTCATCCATCCACTCAAGTAGCAAAACCTGGCAGGGAATAAAGAACACTGAAGCAGCAAAATAAGGCTACTGAATATATCATATTTTGGCAGTAGCAGAAAAAAAAAAGGATATGCATAAGCAAATAAATGATAACAGAAAATTACAGGAGTTTTTATGGGAAGATAAGATAGAAGGAAGAGTTGTAGTTGTTATGATGCAAGTTTAGGTAATCCCAAACCAGTGGCCCTTACTTGAGGCAAGGAGACAACTAAGATGCAAGCAGAGAGTCAGGGAGGTCTAGGATCAAAACTTCGCTGTAATATTTGTTCCATACATTGTTGTTTAATCCTAATACCTGTATGTTTTACACGTAATATACACTCAAATGGAGTGCATCGAGTTGGCTTTGTCTGTATTGTTAGCCTAATACCAACTGAATGAATAAAAAGAGAGAAGGGGCAGGAAATTTGATCAAATGCTCATTTAAGCCATTATGCTTCCCATAAAAATTAAAACAATCACTAAATAATGCGGCCTAATTTAAAGCAATTTAACTGTATACTTAAAGGTGAAGCACGAGCATGATCTTTAAGGCGGTTCTTGCAAGCACGAGCAGGTATACAAGCATGGAAGCCTAATAATTGATAATTATCTTTCAAGTCAGTCATTAGTTGTTAACAACATCTTTCTTAGAGTGCCTTACATGACCATCCAAGGCAAGCAAAGCCAAAATACAATAAATTGTGACCGGGGAAGTTACCAACTACACAAACTTATATCTTTTCTCCCTCATGAATACAAACCTCTGGGAAGCAAATTAAAATCATAATCCAACGCTAAGTATTGTATTGCTACATATCATACTTAGCATACCCACTGTTTTAAATTTCCTCCGATATGGACGAAATTTCGGCCGAAATTTCGTTTCGGCTAGCTTGCCGATACGAAATCACAAATTTTATATTTTGTATCGATTTGGACCGAAATGTGTAGATTTCGGCCGAAATTACTGAAATATCAGCCGAAATATTCCCAAAATTAGCGAAATATCAGCCGAAATAGACACAAATGTTATTGTGGATATATATAAAAATTTTGTTTTACTTTTTGCATATATGTCTTTCAATATAGGACCTTAAACTAAGATAATGTGAGGATTTCGTCTCGCTATTGTTTGTATATATACAAAGTCAAGTAAGTTTATTAACTAATACATTTTTTCTAATCAATGCAAATTCAATTTAGTTATATACTTATATTACATTCTCTTTTATATTGTTGTTAAATTCTGTGAATAATTACCGTAATTGATTTATGTCATTAGTTACATTATACAGTATTTTATTTGATAAATGACATGTAGGACATATAATATCTTATTTAGTAACCAAAAAAATATTTGAGTATAGGAAATGAACATCCGATATGATCACATTTCCCCGAGATCTCCGATATTTCCGATCTGAGACGAAATACCCCTTGCCAAGACGAGTCAGAAATCCGAGATTTAAAACTATGAGCATACCTCAGAAGGACTGAAAAGGCCACATGCTTGGTCAGGAATTCCCAGTAAAGATGATTCCTGAAGAATTACCGGGAAACACATTAATCATTGAGGCTTTATAAGAAAATTCACATGCAGCCAGCCCAAGTCAGAAGAGCCAAGAGGATACCTGCTTGCAGAGGAACCAGAGGGAAGCAACATCCTGCCTCGTAAAATTTAACTGGTAACGCGTGACAAGTTCAGTTGAAATTTCATCCAAAATTGGTTCTTTAAGCTTATAAACAGCAGGTTCCTGACTTTTCCTATATTCCTGTAGAATAAATACATAAGAAAAAGATTCATTACTAGAGTACCAGCAAATTGATTTTGAAACGAAAGCAAATTCATTTTGGAAAGGAGTGCCTCTCTCCATTCTTGTATCTCTACTTGAGTATTTAATGCAAATGTGATTATGATGCACATAGTCATTAGAGGTTTGAGAAAAGATAAGCAACGAATAAGTCAAAAGTAATGCAAAATTAATACTTTGAATCCTCAAATAATGCATAGCAACTAAAAGCTATGAGGAAACCAAAATTTCCAAATGCTGCTGAATGGTTAAGGAGTAATCCTCGCCCATAATAAAAAATAAAAAATCACATTTCATTATTAGTATCTGTTATTTAAACTCTGTGAGTACTACTCGTAGCATTAAAAAAAATCACTAGCTAAATGTGAATCTCTAGGCTGCAAAGAGAAAATCAAAGGATAAAATAGCACCTTGTAATTTTTCTAAGACACTGCAAAACAAAAAAATCCCCAAAAAAAATCTTTAAAAGGTCAAACCGGCAAATAGGGAAGCGACTACCGAAAGTTGGTGTAGGAAGTAAGGACACAAAAAACAAGCATTTTGAAAATCGTCAGACTCGTATATTAATGGAATGATTTAAACACGACTTGAAAGACTTATTTCACGGAACAACTTCTCATATTCGCAGGCCTCTCCTTTTGCCTACTGAAAACATGCAGGGAATGTTCTTTTTCTGTTTCCATAGTTTACAATGTTTTCTTTTGGGACACAAGTAGTTGTACTGCAAGAAAAAAAAAAATTTATCCCAATTTCTGTCTGGAAATCTAAAAAGGGCAGGAAAAAAAACTATTCGTACTACCTGTGAACCTTAGGAAGTTTGGGAAATATAAAAGTTTGTCTGAAGTGAAGGGAAAAGGGAATGTTTTGGGTGAGAAACTACATGACAGTTGTGTGCACAAAAGAAAGTTCATGGCATTTTATTAAAAAACATAAAAATCTAAGAGGTTTTTCTCAGTTTAGCCTTTACCTAATGAGAGGGTATTTTGGAACAAAATTGCATGACGACCAGGTGAATACTTTTTTGATGACTCGGAAAGAGGGAGGAGTATTATTATAAGTTGGGTGAAAATTCTGAGTGCATGCAACAAAACAAGTTCAGAAAGACCTTGTCAGAAAACCATGAAAGTTAGGGGTAGGGCACATAAGCTTTACTAAAAGAGGGGAGAAAAAGTGATTCTTCCATGATTGTTTTCTGTCCAAGTAACTCTTTTAGCAAGTCAATAAATCCATCAAATTCTATCGCTATCTACATACTATGAGACTCTACTTTCAGTTCCAAACAAAAGAAAACTGACAAAAAGAGGCATTGGCTTCACTTGAATATTTTTGTCAAATGCATTTATGCTATCACTAAACTTGAGATAATGATTTTAAGTTAAAATGGCAACAAAGAACTGTTGGATAAATATTGCATGTGCATATTAGTAACACGTGTAATGAACATACAATTGAATGGATATCAGAACGCGGGTTTGTGAGCTTATAACCCAATACCCAAACCAGTATTAAGAGATAAATACTGGCTTGTGATAGTAGTCTAGGTATTCCAATCTTGATACCTAGGGTGAATATCTCAAGCAATTTAGATCTAGAGATAAACCCTAATTCTCAATTGTTAATTTCTCACAAAACCTAACAATCTTGAGATATTATTAATCAATTCGTGAGATTAATCAAGAGGGAATTCGGGGTTTTTGTTGGATATCGTCGAATCCATGTTCACGTTTGTCGGATTACACAGTTGCGCCGCTGGGAAGCCGCCACTGATGTCTGCTGCGCCGGTGGCTCCCGCCGCTGGCTCCCGCCGCCACATCCCCGCGCCAGATCCAATGAATGCGTCTGCGTTCGGATCTGGTGACGCCAATGGAGGCATCGCTGGGCTCCTTCGCCGCCCCTGATGCCGGGGTCGCGCGAACCCAACGAGACTCGACTCGCCGGGGCCGCTCTCGCCCCCTCTCTTCTCCGATTGCAGTCGACGGCAGCCTCCCCTTCAGGCGCCGACTCCGATCATCTTCTCTCTTCTTCATCTTGGCAGATTGGGTTTGGGTATGTGGAACCCTAATTTGAAGAAGACATTGAAGGGAAGAAGGAAAGATCAGATATGTTTTGATTTGATTTGTTGATTGGTTCATCATGGTGTTTGGTGTTCGGGGTCAAGGAAAGGATCCTGTGTGTGTTCTTTTGACTCAGAAATGACCAAGAAAAGAGTCCTATGGTTAAGGACCTGCTCTTATGTGTTTGGGAGTTTTGTGTTTGGGATTGAAGAGGGGATCTTTGGTGCTCTTGGGGTTGATCAGATCCCAACCTCAGATTGAGTCTATCTTTTGGTGAGTGATGTTTTGGGTGCAATAAGGAATAGATCGGATTTGTTCCCAAACAGACTTGACTCTAATCAATTGAAGGGGAAGAGACGGTGAAAGAAAAGTTCTTTACTTTCCTCATATTAAATTTTTGTTAAATATTTTGCTATGTGCTGGAAGTTCAAAAATATTTGTTTTAAGTTTATGTTTTGAATTATAAAATTACTGTGATGCTAAGTGGTTAAGTTTAAGACTGTATTAATCATTTGTTTAATTAAATACAAGTTGAACAGTTGTTTTGGCTATGTGCTAAAACAAAATATCTATTTTGATAAATTAAACAATATATTTTGACTATAAAGTTTGGATCTCCAAATTAAATTGTTGCTAGAATTAAACAGTGTCAATAATTCGTTTAATTGGCTAATCTTTAACAATTTGATGAATGTAGGAACTTCAAAGTTACCTACAAATTGTGTGTTGGAGACGATGAATATGCATCACGGTTGAATAAGTCTGCACTACGCAGGCTTCTCCATCGAATTTGGAAAGCCACTTCTAACTTGAAGTGTCGGTATGATCTACTTTAACCTCTTAGTATTTTCATGTGATGAATGTATTAACATTTTGTGCGTTTGATCACATGATTGAGAGTATTATATCATAGTTATTCTCGCTTTAAAAACTAGCATGTTTAAGGTTGTTAAGTGCTTTATCATACTATGTGTATAGATATTTTGACAAATTCATTGTTTGCAGTTTGTGTGAGATTACATATTTGCTTCTCTAAATTTTAAAATAAAATAAAAATTGTATAAGATGTATAACAAATGTCTGTAACTTAGGAGAGAGCATCTCTTAATGTAAAATATGACTCTACTAGTTACGTTTTGTTCCTTCTCGTTCATTATACTGTGTGTGCAAAGTTGAATTATAATATGTTAGTCATTATCTCATTTAGCATTATGAAGATGATGAAGAACGAATAAAGAAAAGAACTCTTTGCTCAATGTGTTTGAGCAAGTGGACATTGTTAGAACCATTAGAGAAAGCAAATAATTCTTGTAAAATGTGATAGAGTAATTTTGTATTAACTCTTATAAAGTATATATATTACCAATCGCATGTATAAGTTGAGTTTAACAAATGAGACAATTAATAATAATAGTTCTAATTGTGTTCTTGAACATAGCATAATTGGCCAGGATTTGAGAACTATATATTCAATTGTTTGTGATGAAAGTGATCCAATTATCAAAACTGGGGGGAAAATGGAGTTAGAAGCTATTGAGTAAAAAGTTTTAACATCCAAGTTGTTTTGAAATTTAGAATCACTATGAACTATATATTAAATTGTTTGTTCTTGTTAAAGCTTATAACTGCTAAATGACACTCCATTAAATATGACAAATATAAAAGTTATGCTCAGATTATGATCACTAGAAAATCATTTAGTATGGTTTCTAGGAGCACACAACTTCTTGAGTCAATATAGTCTGATATTTGTGATTTCAGTAGCTTTGTGACTAGATAAGACGATTGTTGGTCAGAAGTATTTAATCGCTTTTGTAGATGATTAATATAAGTCTGTCATGTATATGAAGAATGAAGCACTTGTTTTTCTTAATGAATTAAAAATTATATTTAAATGCTAAAAATCAAGGGTTCAGATTTGATAGAGGTGGTGAATATGTTTTAACAACTTTAGAGAAGTTTGCATTTGGCATAATCTCTGCTGCACTCTACTTATAACAGTCAAATGGTATTGATAAAAGTTAGAATCAAACACTTAGTGAAATATTGAATTCTATATTATTGACTGTTGTTTGTCTTGTGTAATTATAAGTGATATTGTATTGTTAATCATATCTCTAATGTGTTACTACACTCTAAATTGAATACACCTTGTAGATCATGGCATGAAAACACAAATAATTCTGTTAAAGTGAAATTTTATATTGTGATACTTCTGTTAGAGTACATGACTCTAGAAGGCCTAAAATAGGACCTACAACAAATATTTGTGTGTGTTCAGAAAGTGCAGAATGTAGTTCTGTGGACAGATGTTGGATCTATCTAATTTGTGTTAGAAGAATCTAGACTTGCAGAGTTCTTTGAGGATGTGTTCATCAAAGATAAATGTATGAAATAATCTAGTCTTACAGACACGTTCAATGATTCACAGTTGGAATCAAGAATCAGCCTTACTGACACTTAAAAACTTGAATGACAAATGAGCTAAGAAGAGTCTTTAGTAGACAATGAGATAATTTTGTGTCATACACTAATACTTTAATTTAGTTGATCCGCCGAAAAGGGCTAAAACTATAGTAAGTGGGGTTTTGTAGAAGAAACTTAATTTTGATTGTTCAGTAGCAATTTTAATGCTTTTTAGTAGCTAATAGATTGACTGAGAAAAATGGGGTAGATTTATTTGATATCTACTCATATGTTTGTCATATTGCTACAATAAGTATCTTCTTACCCTTACATCTATTGAAAATTTTGTCATTCATAAAGGATATTTAAAAGGCTTTGTACTGAAAAGTTTTGTATTGGAAAGTTTTGAACTAATATGTTTAGTGAACAAGATTTATAATTTAGTAAAATCATTGTATGTTCCTAAAACATGTATAGCCAACGAATAAATAATTTGACAAATTTTTGAAAGAGCCTAGTATATGAATCAAGTAATTTAGATCAGTGCCTTCAACTTTGTGGTGTGTCAAATATAGCGGCTATTATTTACTTATTCTGTTGACATGCATGTTCTTGGAAGTGACCTCTCTATTACAAATGAAGTTAAAATTGTGCTATCCAAAGAATTCAACATGAAAACCTAGGTATTGTAGACACCATAGGTATAAGAATGAGTTTTCAGTTGGCAAGGGATAACTCTTTGTCAAACTCATCAAATCAAAATGTGTTTCAAAAGTGGGGATATGGTGATTGAAAGTGTATTTTGAAATACCTTATGATTATGATAAAAGGTTAACACCTAATGATGGTGCAACTATGAGACAGGTAGATCATTCTAAAGGAATTGACAGTCACATGCATACAAAGATCTGCACTAGAATAGACATAGCTTTTGAGGTAGGTATGATTTGCAGATTCACTAATAATTCCATACACATTTGAGTGCCCTTAAGAGGCTAATGAGATAGTCATATTTAAGAGTTTGCTTTGTGCTACTCTAGTCATTTTTCGAATGAATGGCTGATCCTGATGCATTATGATGCTCGGAATTTAATGAAAGTCGATAACTAGTAGATGTGTTTATACTAGGAGGAACAGAAATATTATGGAAATAAAAGGCAAACAGGTACTGTGCTATCATCCATGAAATCAGACCTCTATGTGTTATCCTCTGCAGGAGAAAAGGCTGAGTGGATTGAAGAAACTGTTGTTAGTTATCCATTAAGAAGTTTAAGTAACTCTCTAATTCTGTTATGCGACTATCAAGCTACAATGCACTGTAGCTTATAACTCACTCTATAATAGTAAGAGGAGTACATTAAGGCTGAAAGAAGTCTAGTTGAACTTTCTCATAGATAAAGTGCAATGCGACAAGTATGGCTAATGCTCTTGCTAAGAGACTTGAAAGTGATCTAATTATCAAAACTGTGGGGAAAATGGAGTTGAAAGCTACTGAGTAAAAGCTTTAACATCCAAATTGTTTTCAAATTTAAAATCCAATTGAAGTCATAGAGAAGTTCAAACTTAAGCATCAATTTTAGGCAGTTGACATGTTTTAGATAATTTTGATGATTCCACATAAATTCCACAAATATATAATGTCATTCCAATTTTGATGGTATTATATATCTAGGAAATTTACTTAGAATAATCATATTATTCCAATACGAAACATGAAAACTTGTCGATGTGTTTCCGATGATTAAATTGTCCTAAATATCATTCCAATTTTGATGATAAGTCTTTTATGGATACATGTTTCATTCCAATTTTGATGATTCAATGTTAAACCATAATTGAAACGGCAGTCTTTTCATTCCAATATGAAACATAGTATGGTTCTTGTGTAGAAACTATAAAGTTCATGTACTTTACTTATTAAAGATACTTGATTGTGATGCTTGCGTTACATTTTTGCTAAGCTAATCATGAATTGTACTAAGTTCTTTTGTGGAACTAGATAATTTGTGAAATTCGTTGGAATTCTTAGAGATGTATCTCTTGATATTCTTGTTTTCTATAAGCTAGCAAAGATAGATGAGTTGAATCTGTCAACATAGATTTCAAAAATAATGATTTGCTCAAAATGGAGGAGTAAACATAAAGCAGTGTGCAAGGATAGAATTTCAGTTTATTTTCTTTCGAGAATAAATTAGTCACTTGCTTGGTAAAACTTCTGTTGAGTTTAAGACTCTTGTGTTCATGAGCTTAAAACTCATATTTTGTTCTAGAAGTTTATTTGCTTTGTTTGATTTTGAAATTATGACAGATTATTCCAGAATAGTCTATGTGAACTATTCTGAATTTTATATGGTTTGGAACTACTTAATTATATTGGTTTAGTCTTAATTGAACTATTCAGTTTTATAATTCTATTGGTTCTTATGAAACTATACCTTTATGATGCATTGCTTTTATGGACTGCTATCTGCCAGTCAGTTTTATACTGAACTGATGAGATAATCCTGTACTTTATATATTGAGAATATAGGAGGAGATTGTTGGATATATTGGTATATTCTCTCTATATAAATATTGCATGTGCATATGAGTAACACGTGTATTGAAAGTACAATTGAATGGATATTAGAACGCAGGTTTGTGGGCTTATAACCCGATACCCAAACCAGTATTTAGAGATAAATACTGGCTTGTGATAGCAGTCTAGGTATTCCAATCTTGATACCTAGGGTGAATATCTCAAGCAACTTAGATCTAGAGATAAACCCTAATTCCCAATTGTTAATTTCTCACAAAACCTAACAAGAACTACATGATGATCATAGCTGTTGATCCCTCGTTTCTCTATAATCATGCCCCCTCTTCAGTTAAGTATTAATCATCAGTTGGTATCATACGATACGAGACAATTCAAGGGGAAACCGATATGAATCAAAGGCATGTATCGAAGAGTGCTAAGTATCGTATGTGCTAACTATTGCATGATACAGTGAATGTATCGCTCATATCAGCACGTATCCGCCAATTTACGATACGAAACGATACGGTTATGGGATTTAAAATAAAATAAAATACAAAAAGAACAGGCAGGGTGAAAATTCTGATCGTCGTGTCCTCTTTCTTTTGCTTCTATTCTTCACGCCTTTCTATTTTCTAAATCTACCAACGTCATCTCCCCCGACAAAGACTCCAACTTGAAAGTAATCCTGTCCTCCTTTCTGTTGGGGTTTGTGGATCCAATACACGATAATGAGGTTGAAGAAGATAGGCGAGAAGGAGAGTCGACGTAGGAGCAAGAAGTTAAGAGTAGTTGGAGGCTACAGCAGAGTTGCGGTCGACCGCGCAGTCGACCGCACCCCCCGACCGACGACCGGTTGACTGCGCAGTCGACCGTCTCGCTCTCTGGTTCAACCTGCAGGCTTGAAGAAGTGACCGGTCGATCGCACAGTCGACCGACCCGCTCTCTGTTGGATTTCGTGCAGTCGAGGAAAGGACCAGTCGACCGTCCTTAGAGTTGCGGTCGACCATCCCGATGCTGATTGATGAGCGGCTGAGATGAAAAGTTGTGGAATCCTATATATATTGTATTGTGTAGATTTTAGGGTTATGTGAAAAGAAAAGAGAGATCTATCAGCCGTCATTAAGAGAGAGGGAGATAGAGAGAAACCCTACACCTTTGTGGTGAGTTCTTGAGAGATTTGTAAACCTAATCTTCATATTTCTAGTGGAAATCGTAGGAGTGCCTCTGCGCAAGGAAGTAGTCATCGTTTGGGTGAATCTCGATAAAAATCTTGTGTTCTTGTGTGTTGTTTTTGCTTATTCTTTGTTCTTTTGTTTTGATTCTATAGTTCTTGCATCTCGTCATCGTTGGAGTTTATTCCGCAGTTAGAATTCAACACTTTCTTCTATTCTCTTCTCTTTCTTCTTTTTGTCTTCTTTTTTGTAGTCAAAAGTTTTTGTGGTTCTATTTTTTTGGGTTTACTCTGTTAGAAAATTGTGGCACAGGGTAGCTGTTGAGTAAGGTAGTAAGAAGCACAAATAGATCTAATGAACAACCAAGCAAATAGATCACACCAATCACATAAAGATTTGTCCTGGTTTGGGCAAACCCTAATCCGTGAGAAAATATAGGGAGATAATATTCAACTAGAGAATATTACAACGAGTTAGTTACAAACTCACTCACTAAGAACTATCTCTCGAGCCTCACTTATAATGAAAGAAATATTAATGAAGTATTTGTGTCTCTCAATGGAGACTATTACAATATATAGATTTATGGAGAAACCATAAATTGTAGTCTTGATACAATAACTATCTAATATAGCCTGTAGAAGAAGTCACATGATAGGATTTGTACGATCTAACCTGGAGTTGAAGATGGGCTCAAAATGAATACCCAAATACAGGCCCAATACTGCATCAGCCGCTGAGGGTGGTCAACTGTGGTGCAGCCGACCACACTACTCTCTGATCAATCCAGTGAGTTTGTGCGTTCGACTGTCATATGGACAGTCAACTGACAGATGGATGTTGTTGCACTTGCCAATGCTTTGTTTCTGACTTCGTCTCCTGGATGCTTTGACCACCTCACTTCGTCGTCTTTTTTTCTAATCAAACACAAGTAGATGCTTTAACCACCTCACTTCGTCGTCTCTTTTTCTAATCAAACACAAGTATACAAGACATACAATCCCAACGATCTCCATATCGGATTGCACATGCATGCTATCAACATTGAGTGACCAATCACCTCTAGACTATTACTCTCCACCTGTGAACAAACTCGGTTTAATAGTTTTTTCAGCTAGTTAAATCAATCTTCCACCTAGATTCACCAATTAGTATGCTCCTCAAGGGCACACCCACGTAGGCATTAACATGGAGGAGCCACCCTCCACACGAATTCCCCAAAGCACTGTCCACCTCTCGACAATATTCAAACGTCGTAGTCTTGCTTCGATGATTCTAGTTGCAGCAAACTGGATGACACTTCTTCAGGAATAACAGGCATAGAAACACTTGCGCAAGTTTTTTGGATTCTACAAAACTTGTAGACGTTGTGTTTACCTGGTCCAACACCCACACTTCCGAACATCATCTTACGACGATATTCCCAAACAAACAGAATTCCAACTAAAGCTATGTACCTGCAGTCGGGTGCTTCTAGAGTTTCCAAGGATATCGAATTCTATTTTAGCAGAGGAATATGCATGACTTTTTTAGAGTGTACATATTACCACCTGGCATGTCCAACTCAACTGTTGTGCCAAATCTCACCATTTTCCGTTCTCACACAACGCCTTGTTGTAGACTTGTAAGTAGAAAACTTCTTCCTCTCGGAGCAAATATGAGTAGAACTCTCTAAGTCAAAAAACCAACCAGAATCCACTTCTAAAGAATTTGAAACAAGAAGACAATCGAAAGTATCACCTGACTCATAAGCACTTACAACATTGGCGCTCTTCTGATTCAACAACTTGCGACAATCCTTATTGTAATGCCCAACCTTTTTGCAACATCAGCAATGGAACATACCTTTATGCGCATTTTGATTTTCAATTGAAGGATCTTCCACTGCTAAGCAATTTTTGGAGGTAGCCTCTGATTTATGAGTTTCCTTCCTAAGTGGATCTTTCTTCAAGCCCTTGATCACCTCAGCCACCGAAATATTCTCCTTGGCAGACTTTCCATGTAGCATGATAATTATCAAATGCTCGTACGAATTTAGCAATGAATATATCAAGTTGAAATTTTTATCTTCTTTGCTTAGATCATTTGCGTTTATCATCCTTAGTTCAGATAATACCTTATTGAGAACTGTAACTTTCTTGATTGAGAAACAAAATAGTTTCCTCTTCCAGTACATCTGATCTAATAACGACGATCCCAAGTAGTCTAATATGAGTCTTGCCCACAGACTCGCCGCACTTTTCTCTTCAAGGAAGTTGCATTTGACCTCGTCCGCCAACGACAATCGGATTAAACTTAGGGCTCTCAAACAAATCACATCCCAATTCTCCTGCTTCATGTTGGATTACCTTACTCCTTTAGGGCAAGATGTAAACGTTCTTGAACAAGTACATAATACATGTCCACCATCCAGAAATTAAAGTTGATACTCCCGTTGAACTGCTTGATCTAAACGTAGCTATGACCTGTCATTTTTACCAACGGAATCGTCCACAAAAGCTCTAATATCAGATGTTAGGAAATTATGACACAGTAGAGTTGTTGAGCAAGGTAGTGAGAAGCACAAAAAGATCTAATCAACAACCAAGCAAGTATATCACACCAATCGCACAAAGATTTGTCCCGATTTGGGCAAACCCTAATCCTGGAAAAATATAGGGATATATTATACTAGAAAATATTACGAGAAATTAGTTACAAACTCACTCCCAAGAACTATCTCTCGAGCCTCACTTACAATGAAAAAAATATCAATGAAGTAGTTGTCTCTCTCAAAGGAGATTATTACAATATATAAAGATCTAGATAAACCTTGATATATCCTGTAGAAGAAGCCACACGATAAGAGTCGTACAATCTAACCTAGAGTTGAAGATGGGCTCCCAAATATTGTAACGAATACTCAAATACAGGCCCCATACTGCATCAACAGCAAAGGGCGGTTGACTGCCCTAGGGTGCAATCGACCACACTACTCTCTGATCAATCCAGAGAGTTTGTGCGGTCGATTGTCATATAGACAGTCGACCGGCAAATGAATGTTGCCGCACTTGCTGATGCTCTGTTTCTAACTTCGTCTCCTCGATGCTTCGACCTCCCCACTTCATCGTCTCTTCTTTTAATCGAACACAAGTATGTAAGACATACAATCCTAACATACTCTAGGCTAAAAAGAGAAGGTTTTGGGAGCAAAAAATAAGGTTTTGAGAAAGATAGAGGGAACAAGCTTACATCATTACATGTGGACCACTCACCAAAACCCCACACTCGCCATATGTATGCTACTCATAACCCCACACAACCACACCCTCAAAGTGTCTCTCCTTGTAATTGATAATTAAGAAACAGTCTATGAAGCATGGATACTTCACGGAGGATGTTGTCCCCGTATCCTGTACGTATCTGATACGGGATATGGCCGAATACGCACAGGATACGGCTGAAACGTGTCCTGTATTTTTTATTAAATGGATACGGTGGGGATACACGGCAAACACAGTGGGGATACGTAGAACACTGTGGGAATTATCTTATTTATGTTTAATGAATGATTAATACACGGTAGACACGGTGGGGATGCTGAAACGTGTCCTGCATTTTTTTATTGATTGTAGCTTTTATGGATTATCTTATTTATATTTAATGAATGATAATTATCATTTCCTTATTAACAAAAGATATTATTTAGTTATGTGTAATTATTCACATATATATATATATATATATATATATATATATATATATAGGGAAAGCTTCGATTGTGCACTCCTCTAGTGCACACGGCGTGTGCACAAGACCTCCAGGCGTTCATATCGAAGATCCGAATCGTTCACATTGATCTACACATCTAAATTAGTCTAAATATGTAAAATCAAATCATTTGAAATTCATTTGCCCATCCATCATGTGACTATAAAAAACAATGATTTTCAACCATACAATTTTATAACACTTCAATGGATGGGTAAATGAATTTTAAATGATTTGATTTTACATATTTAGACTAATTTACATGTGTAGATCAATGTGAACGGTTCGGATCTTCGATATGAACGCCCGAAGGCCTAGTGCACATGCCGTGTGCACTAGAGGTAGTGCACAACCGAAGCTTTCCCTATATATATATATATAGAGAGAGAGAGAGAGAGAAAGAGAGAGAGAGAGTCCTCTTCCCTTATGCACTAGGCCTTTGTGTGCACTCGTGTGCACTCGACCTTCCAGCGTTCGTATTGACGATCCGAACCGTTCATATTGATCTACATATCTAAATTAGTCAAAATATGTAAAATCAAATCATTTGAAATTCATTTATCCATCCATCATGTGACTATAAAAAACAACAATTTTTAGCCATATAATTTTGTAACACTTCAATGAATGGGCAAATGAATTTTAAATGATTTGATTTTACATATTTAGACTAATTTAGATGTGTAATAATGTGAACGATTTAGATCGTCACTACGAAGGCGGGAAGGTCGAGTACACACGAGTGCACACGGAGGCCTAGTGCACAGCGGAAGGGGACTCATAAACTATTGATCAACTACAACTAATGGTAGTCTATTATTGCCAATGAAGAACCGATACGGGTACGGCGATACGCGTATGGGGACACGAGTATGGGGGATACGACAATTTTCAAAATAGTAGGATACAGGATACGCGGGGATACAGCTATATATATATATATATATATATATACAGGAAAATCTTCCATTGAGCACTCCTTTCCGTGAGAACTCGTCCTTCTAGCCATCGTATGGATGATCCGAACCGTTCAAATTGATCTAAACGTCTACATTAGTCTAAATATGTAAAATCAAGTCATCTAAAATTTATTTGCTCATTCATTGAAGTGTTACAAAATTTGTATGGCTGAATATCATTTTTTTTATTATAACATGATGGATGGGCAAATGAATTTCAAATGACTTGATTTTACATATTTAGACTAATTTAAAGGTGTAAATCAATGTGAACGGTTTGGATCATCCATGCGATAGTCGGAAGGGTGAGTGCTCACGGAGTGCACACGAAAGTAGCGCTCAACCGAAGGGCCCCCATAGTTTATTATAGTTGTCTAGTTAATTAATTATTGGTTGATGTTTAGTGGTCTAGTTGTACTTGATCAATTAATGGTTGATAATTAAGCAACAGTAGACTACCATTAGTTGTAGTTGGTGAATAGTTTATTATAGTTGTCTAGTTAATTAATTATTGGTTGATGTTTAGTGGTCTAGTTGATTAATTATTTGTTGATGTTTACTTGAATGTCTATTCGTCTTGTACTGAATCAATTGCATAATATTTATTGTATTGTATTGTAACATTGCATAGTTATTTTCTTGAGAATAATTATAACTATATTAAAAAGTAAAGGTTGCAAACTTGCAAATGCGTCAAATTCCAAATGGTTATAACTAAGGGTTTTGTAAGCTTTGAGAATGCGTAGAAAGGTCATTAGCACTTGTTTTTGGATGTCCATGCAATCCATGTTATAAATTATTCATAGTTTTAAAGTATATACTCTTGAGGTCACTAAAATGACCTTTTGAAGTATGCGACAAAAAACTTACAATACATAATACGACATGATACACGATACATTATATAAGAAAACGATTCACGATTTGACAACTATGATCATCATTCCATTAAGCACATAATTCTAACAACTGATCATCTGGACATTCTGCGTCTAATTTGGACTATGACTTTTATGTTGGGGAAGGCTCAAGAGATGATGAATGCATGTTAAAACTTTGGATTTTTGGTTACAACCGATACAAATCAAAGTGCACCCAGAACCCCACTGGTAGTCACCCCCAATTCATTTTTTATTGTGAAAGGTCTACATGAAGTAGGATTTGGAGTTAGTTGGAAGAAGAGTGAATTTAAAGGAGTATGAATAATATATATAATAAAGATGTATTCTCCTTGTATGTTCCCCTTGAACGACCTGAAATATAAATAAAATTGACGGACTCTGGATATAATATTGGGGGGAAATCAAGAAACCCCCTAAAGTGTGCATTTTAAATCAAGAAACTCCCTACAGGTTATTTTCATATTAATAAACCCCCTACTCCGTTAACTTTCTTGGTTTCTATTAATTCCGACTTGGAAAACGATGAAATTGCACCTTTTTTTTCTAATAAAAAAACCCTCTAAGTTTGCATTGTTAATCAAGAAACTCCATAACCTTTGCACCCTTAATCAAGAAACCTCCTGCCATTAACAGACTACGGGGTTTCTTAATCAAAAAATAATGGTAGGGGGTTTCTTAATTTAAAATGCAAGCGTCAGGGGGTTTCTTGATTTTTCCCCTATAATATTTGATGATATGATTTAAATCCAATTGCACATTATTTGTATAAATATTTGATTAGGTAGTATTCTTTTTTGCCAGTCATTCTATGATTGGCAATTACTAACAACTAATTTTACAATTCAAAACTCGAAATTAGTCTTTCTTCAACCCAAAAAAACTCCAAATTGGTTTCTCTGTTGGTCTTTGATCGCCTTGGAAGATATTCATTGGTGGATGATCTAACAGCTTCAAAGATTGTTTAACTTCGGTAGTTGAGCTAGAACTGGGTGCGACAGTGAAGTGTTTTTGAATTTGTAGATTTATGATAAAATCACCATAAATGGAATGATACAGGCAAAGACCAATTTGATCAGAAAGGTTATCCAGAAGAGTTTATGAAAACAAATCGTAGATGGACGACTTATCCAGTGTTCCTCTTCTTTGAGCTAGAAGTGGGTTTGGCTAAGTGTTCTTACCATTAGCAACCAATTGTAAACCCTGGGATATTTATGTTTATTTGTTACATATGCATTGTATCATCAAGTGAGAAAAATCAAGTTGGTAATAAACTGCTTCTGAAACGAACTACATAAAATTTTCTCCTGATCGTTTTTGTACTTGATCTGAGTGCATAACCTATTCCCTCAGGCATGCTTAATTCCTCTTACATAATGCTGGTCACGTTCAACTATATCATTGAAATATCCACTTAGGCACCCTTCTGGGGATCACATTTCATTATTAGTGTGTTGTAAATTGTAAATTATATGAATTTTGCTCATAACACAAAGAAAGTGCTCTAGTTAGAAACTTAGAATGTGAATTTCTAGGCTGCACAGGACAACACCACAAAGCATAAATTAGACCATTCTAAGTGATTTTATTACCCCTAAACATAACTAGAGTACCAATAGGACGAAACTCGAGTAAAGAATTATCCACATAATGTTGTATCATAACTCGCTCCTATGTACAATAAAAAAAATATCATGTGAGAACGAGTGGCTGTCAACAATTATATACCGCAATTAGACAAATTCTCCTACCTTGTAAGTTTCACAATTGTCATGAAACCGCAGCCATATATCACTTGCACGACTCTTACTTGACACAGAAAATGCACGCTGACTTCCTGGACCAAGGGTTCCTTTCCCCAAAAGTAGCCCTATGCCAAATGCCACAGCACTGGCTGATGCTCGAGTAACCTTTAGAAAGAAATAGAAAAAAATTATTAAAAATACAAGGGTTCAGAGAAAGGAATTATAGGATGGTATGACTGATGGAACATTACATTAGACTGAAGTGTTATGTTAATAAACAATTAAATGAATTTAAAAGCTTGAACCTTACAAAAAAATATAGACAGGCTTTCAGATATGCCAACCTGGGTAGCTCTTATTGTAAAAATATCTGGGTGATATTCCTCTTTAAACAATTCAGGGAATATTTCGCGGACTCTGACTCCAAGCTGATAAAGTTCATCCTCTCCTACGGGAATCAGCTCTCCTTTCTGTTTACCCCTCCATGGGGATTGCCAACCTGACAACCATGCTGGAAGTTTCTGCAAAGAGCTCCCCAGTTTTGTTTCGCTCAGAAGTGAATCCAAACGAGTTGCCAACTGATCCAACTCTTTAATCCGTTTTTTTGTAGGAGCACGGGTTCCATGCCTTGCCTGTGTCACATGCAGTCTGATTTCAAGAGCAAATTCATCAAAAAAAGTAATATAATGTGGGACTTCTCACACAGACCATGATCATTGCGAATATCCATAAGTAGATGAGCAATGGAAATAATTTCATACAAACATAATGTAATTACCAAATATGCATAAATATAGTGTTAGTTTTGACATATGCATCTCAGGAATTACTTGATGCATGTGTAATGCAAGACTGGAAGCCTTTTATTATCTTGGAGGGAACTGATTACAAAGTAGAAATTTTCTTTCCTAGTCCTGAAAAGTGATGTAGCATTAGGGAGGAGCGAGTGGAAGGAAGATTAGGAGAAACAAAAGAAGGGATAAAGGCACACAGCCAAAAAGACACCACCCTCTAGTGGAAATAGACAAGTAAACGACGACAACAAAATCTTCTCACTTCTCAAACCTGTACTGGTTTTTGGCTATACTGGTTTCTGCCGAAGACTTCTTCACCTATCCCTCCAATGAAGGGCATCATTCAGTGTCATGCACTATTTTTTCAGAACTTTTCTCCATAGCTGGCATCCACACTTCCAAAGCAGCCATGTCAAATTTTCTCTAGCATATCGATTAAGATTAAAGGAGTTCGTAAAACCTCAAAACCAATAAATTAACTGAAGATGTGTAGCAATTCATAGAAGCAATTAATCACACTTGAGCAGTCGATCGCATGATCAGTGGCCAGTTGAACAACCAAACATTTCCCTCTCAGAACTGTACTCAACATGGACCAGAGATAGCTTCATTGGAGAACAAAATTAGTTTCTGATATCCCGTATCAGAGCTTCCGCATCAAGAGAACAAATTCAGGTTTAAGAACCAGCTGCACTTTTGGAATGACGTGAGCTGAGCCAGGATGGGCCTCCTTTCATAAAGACAAAGGGACAGAGGCAACTAATTCCTCATGTCATTTGGTGGCTGACTACTCGCAAATTAGCTTCTGAGGTCAAGCAGTCTCAGTTTCAGAAAGGATATGCAAATTGGCAAGCAACAACTTCAAAGCATTTACGTGCTAGCGTGCACATCTATTTTTCAGCTGGGCTGCCTCAAATGGCGTAACCAAGAAATACTCTTCCGTTCCACTAACCAAGTCATGTTCTGATTTAGGAGATAGTATGTATCAGCTTTGCCTTCATTCCAAACCTTAACCTTCTCCGAAGGAACACCAGCTACTAGTATAAAAGAGAGCTAATTTAGGTACAGAACTATGCTCTCAGTTTTAGAAAAACAATTGTAGTCCAATACGGAGAGATATTGGAGACCTGATTTTATGCCGATCGATAGGCGTCATGGACATTGTAACTTTCACCATATAAATATGGTTGACTCTGTACAATAATACTCACGGTGCTGAACTGTGAGTACCAAACGCTGTATTGAGAATATTGTGATATTCTTGCTTCTTCTGCATGTATCTCCTAACTTGAAAGGGTGACTTAATGTTACTTGGGTAGTTTTGAGTAATTTATTGATCCAGTTTTCAAGTATATAATGCAGGGTAAGAATGAGAGATTGATAGCATCATACTCCCAACTACCAAGATCTTTCCATCCTTTCTCTAATCCTTACACACCAGACCACAGCAATCTTGTACAGTGGGACCTCAAAGGTTAAAAAATTTATATGCTAATAGTTGGTAAAACATTATTATCATGAAAAAGAAAGACAAATGGATGATATTATTATTATCAGTGTTTTAAATATCAACTATTACATTTGTTATACTTGCCGTTATAAAGTATGGACAGGATAACGTTACCGATACTAGTGTTCAAAAAATTATTGTTCCGATCCACCTGATTCAACATCGGGTGTAATAAAAGGAAACACACCATAGACCTTTGGGTTATGATTCAAACCGAATCCCAATTGGACCCTAATCCATCATATTAAAGGAGTAAATAGGTAAAATGAGCTAAACAACCTTAATCTCTCATCATTATTGCTTCCTCTCCCAAAAATTCACCACATGATTACTATTGTGTTTATTTATTGTCCACTCACAGAGTAGATGTGAACATAGGGGTTTTTTTAATTGAACATGTAAGAAGAAGAGATTCACTCTTAATCTCAAATTATTATCGACAGTACTAGGTTTGTAATTGTACATTAGAGAGAGATGAGTTTTAACTGATAGTATAGAGTGAAAAGAACAATTTATTGGGATAGTTATAACTGAATACACTGCCTCCTATATATAGGAGAGTACAAAGACTAATCGGAGTTTATTTAAGATGTGAGACTAACATAAGACTACTTTAATACTCCCCCTCAAGTTAGTGTGTAGATATTGTCAAAGCCAAGCTTGCTCAACAAAGTTTGAAAAATCTTAGGAGGTAGTACTTTAGTGAGGATATCATCAAGCAGAACCGGACATATGAAAATAAGATCACTTTCTTCTTCAACTCATCACGAACGATGTGACAATCGACCTCAATGTATTTGTGTGCTCATGAAACACTAGATTTTTATAAATATGCATAGCAGCTTGGTTATCACAATACAGTGGAACTGGAGATGATATTGGGATTGCCAAGTCTCAAAGGAGATATTTGAGCCATAAAACTTCATAAACCAAATGCCCAATGGCTCGGTATTCAGATTATGCACTTGATTTACCTACAACAGGTTGCTTTCAAGATGCCAGATTTCCTCCAAAGAACACAACGTATCCACTAGTAGATCGCCTATCATCAACTGACCCTGCCCAATTAGCATCAGAATAACCTCGTAAAGAAAGAGAATCACCAGGCCTGAACAGAAGTCCTTGTCCTGGGGCTTTCTTAAGATAGCGGAGAATGTGAACCACTATTTCCCAATGAGTGATAGTCGGTATATGCATAAACTGGCTGACTCGACTAACTGCAAAGGCAATATCTGCCCTAGTTACTAAAAGATATATCAGTTTGTGAACCAGCCTGCGATATCGTCCAGGATCAAAGAACAATGCATCGTTGGAGAAGGAGAACAGCTTGATATTGGGATCCATTGGTGTGTTACTGGACCTACATCCCAACATTCCTGTCTCGGTAAGAATATCAAGTACATACCTTCTTTAAGAAAGAAAGGTATCATCCTTTGTGCTTAGATAAGTAAGAATCCAGATTAAGCCACTATAACTTGTTCAAGTGGGGGTCTGTGGAAAGACTGATTCGTTCGGATCTACATGAGGGTCCAACTCCATTGCATTGTCATAATCCATGTTGTATATTTGAAGCAGTTGACCTCCTTGCTTCTCTCATGGTACAACCCTCTTCCCGCTAGGAATTAATGAAAGCAGAGGCTAGATAAAATGTAAGGGTACCCTTAGGACATAGGGGCCAGTCCCATAAAGGTCAGAGTGCTTTTGATCTTGTTCACTTGATCGGAAGGTAAGACGTCATGCTGGCACATGCAACCTCAATGCCAAGAAAATATTGAAGCAGACCAAGATCCTTTATTTGAAAGGTTTGAGCTAACCGCTGCTTGATGTCTGCAATACCTTGGGAATCACTACCTGTGATAAAGATATTATCAACATAGACTAACAAAATAGCAATGTCTTTGCTTCTTTTCTTTGTGAAGAGAGAATGGTCTGTTTTACTTTTTAAGAACCCATAAGAGCACACAGTTTTTCCGAACTTCTCAAACCAAGCTTGTGGAGAGTGTTTGAGACCATAAGGAGACTTTTTGAGCGAACAAACAACATTCTCACCGTCACTCAAAACCAAGAGGATGCTGCATATACACAGGGCCGGCCCCACCCTTGAGGCGGGTGAGGCGGCCGCCTCAGACCCCCAGCGTTTTTGCAATTTTATGGGCCCCAAATTTGTAATTTCCTTGTAAATGTAGGCACATATTTTGTGCGTAAAAAAAATACTATTATTAGAGGCCCCCAAAAATAATTATTTGAACCTTAAAATTTTTTTTAAAAATTATTTGGATTTAGGCTTGAAGACTTGAATTTAATTTGAGACTTTAAATTTGGGTGATTTAAAACAAATTTATATATTTTGCATATTTTGCTTTCAACAATGTGCACATTTTTTGTATACATTTTTTAAAAAAAGTTTATGGGGGGGCCCATTTCGAGAGTTTGCCTCGGGCCCCCGGGAACTCAGGGCCGGCCCTGCATATACACCACCTCTTTCAAATTGCCTTTGAGAAATGCATTCTTGATATCAAGCTGATGAAGGGGCCAAGAGCAATTTGATGCAAGAGAGATAAGGACACGAATAGAAGTGAGTTTTGTCATCGGAAAAAAGTCTCTGCATAGTCGACCCCAAATTCCTGTGAAGAACCTTTAGCAACACGGCGAGCTTTGAGCGGTCAACTATGCCATCGGGATTATGTTTGATAGTGAATACTCATTTACAACCAACTGTCTTACCACCCACAGAAAGGCAAACCAACTGTCAAGTACCATTCTGCTGAAAAACATACCTCATTCATGGTTGTTCTCCAACCATGGTGCTTGAGTGCTTCCTGAAAATTTTTAGGAATAGAGATGAAATCTAAGGAAGAGGTAAATGCTCGAAAAGATCTGTTCATTTTAGAAAAAGAAACAAACTGGACAATAGGGTAGTGAGCACAAGAACATTTAGCTTTATGATAAGCAATAAGTAAATCATCTATGTTAGGGATATTACCTATAGAAGTAGTTGGCACTGGTTGAACAACAGCGGGTACATCTTGAATGGCCGAGTCTGAATGAGTCTTACGTCTTCTAACATAAACCTGAAGTGGAGGAGGCAATGGTGGTGGTTATTGTTGTTGGTGGTGGTGGTGGTGAAAAATTAAGACTCTACAACAACCCTCGGTAAATCAGGATTGTGGAAAGGAATATATTCAACAACAAAAATTTATGTTAAAAAAAAAACATTCACTGAGGTAAACATTTTTTTCGTGAAGGGCAATAGCAAAGATAACCTTCCAAAAAATGTAAAAACCCAAAAAATACACATTTAGTAGCACGCGAGTTAAGTTTATCAGTGCCTGGGTGGAGATTTTGAACAAAACAGGTGCAACTAAAAACACGAGGTGGTACGGAAAATGGATTAACTGATAAAAACACCAGGTTGAATGGGGATTGATTTTGAAGAATAGGAGTAGGCATTCGATTAATAAGAAAACATGCTGTGAGAACTGCAAAACTCCAATAAAACTTGGGAACCTACATTTCAAACATCAGAGAGCAAGCAATGCTGAGTAAATGTTGATTTTTACGTTCTATCACTCCATTTTGTTGAGGAGTATAGACGCAAGATTTTTGGTGAATTATTCCATGTTCAGAAAAAAAATCTTTGAAAATGAGAACTCATGTATTCCTTAGCATTATCAGAATGAAAACATTTAAGAGTTGTACCAAATTGTGTTTGTATCTCGAAGAAAAATTCTCGAAAAACTTTTAAAACTTTAGAACGATCTTTCAAAAGAAACAACCACGTCATTCGAGAGAAATCATCAATAAATGTAACAAAATAACAAAAGTTATTAAATGTGAAAAAACCAATAGGGCCCCAAACATCAGAATGCACTTGCTACGTTTATTGATGCGTCCTGGGTAGGAAACTCTATGATGTTTACCTAACTCGCATGACTCACAAGATACCTTAAAAGAAGGCTCACAACTTGAAACTAAGTGCTTGAGGGTCGTAGAGGAAGGATGTCCCAGTCGTGGGTGTCACAATTCAGAATCAGTAAAAGAATTAAAAACCGAGACTGGAGAATTGAAGATATATAACCCATGTTGTTCACGACCGGTACCAATCACCTTCCTCATCGTGGTATCCTGAAATACACAATAAGAAGAAAAAAATGTCAGTGAATAGTTTAAATCTTTGCAAAGTATAGGAACTGATAATAATCTATTAGGAAAGGTATGAATACGCAAAACCGATTTAAGATGAATGTCCGGAGAAAGAGAAATATCTCCCACCACTTCAACAGGGATAGGTGGGCCATCAGCAATACGCACATGATAATTTGGAAACAAACAATATGAAAAAAGAGATAAAGGGAACATATGTTCATAAGTACCTGAATCAATTATCCATTGATGTGAGGAAACATGACAAGCATTACCCGAGTGAACAGAGTTGCAAAAAAGGAGGGGGCAGCACATTGCGGAAGGCCTGATACTCTTCAGTAGAAATGATAGATTTGGAGGAGGTCGATGCATCCGTAGCAGTAGCAGTGAAAGGATAAGGGTCCAGTGTTGGATGAGAAGAGGTGGCAATTGGAGACCGGGAGGTCACCGATGTAGTAGTGGAGGTCTCCATAGGAGCAGATCTAGATTAGATCTGAAGGAGAAAGCGGGTGAGAGAGATAAATGATGATTGAATAGGGCATCAAAAATTGGCACGCAATCCAGAATAGCGCGCATCACGAGGCTTCTTTTTTTTGAAAAATAGGAAGAGAGAATGGGGGTGACGGGCTGTGAAGCACGGGTACTGAGATTTGACCTCTGTACCCGACCCGGATACGAATTGGGTGCGGATACGCTCCGATACGTAGTGGGTACGTACGGGGTACGCATCCACGCGAATTAAATATTTTAAATTAAAAAAAACTGTGGGTGCGAGGTTGGGTGCGTCGGGTGTGCGTGGGTGCGAAACGAGTTGAATATTTTAATCAATCAATATATAATCTCTTTCACTCCCCCCAAAAGTCAAAACATCAGAGCGCTCTCTCTTTCACAACGAAACCTTATTCCCTAAATTGAGCTCGATTAAACCCTGAATCCCCAATCAATCTTCCTCTCTCAAACCCGCCGTCGCATCTTCCTCTACCGTCGCGTCGCTTCTTCCTCGCCCCGTCACCTCTTCCCCTCTAGTTGGCAGCCATCATCCCTTTTTCCTCTCTCCACTGCGGTCGCCGCCTTTTCCTCTACTGTCGCTTCGCTTTTTCCTCGCCCCGTAGCCTCTTCTCCTCTAGGTGGGCGTCGTCATCCCCTTTTCCTCTCTTTGCCGCCGCCACTATCACCTCTGCCTCTACCACAACGTTGCCTCTTCCTCGCCCCGTCGCCTCTAGGTGGCCGTCGTCGTCCCCTTTTCCTCTAGCCGCCACTGCCATTGCCTCTTCCTCTCTCAAGTGTCGTCGTCGCCGCTTTAACGCCGAATCCTGTTGTTGGTATCACTTTGATTTTTTTTGTGTTAATTTGATACTTCACGCTTGTTCCTCCTTTAGTCGATGCATGCATGATGCATATGCTACTTAATTTGATGCTTGATACTGGATGTTTATCATTTCCTGAAGAAAAAAAACTAGATAGTTGACGCATGAAGAAGAAAAAATTAAGCTAGTTTAGTGTTAAAAATGAGCCATCACTTTGATGTTTTTCACTTACTTTATAGTTTACTGTTAGATAGTTCATAGTTTACTGTTAATAGGTTAATAGATAGATAGTTCATAGTTTACTTTTAACAGTGTGTTAATTTTTATGTTACATATTTTAGATTACAATCATTTTTCTAGTTATTATACTTTTTTGGAATTTTATATTTTTTTAACATAATATATATTAAATTAATTATCTTTATATTCAACGTATCCTTAACGTACCCGTATCCTAAATTTTTGAAAAATCATGTATTCGCGTACCCGAATCGTGTTGTACCCATATCCCGTACCCGTGTCCGTGCTACATAGGTGACGGGTTCAGGGGGTGGCGGTGGTGGGTTCCGGGAAGAGAAGAGGTCGGAAGGGGGAGAGGTTGGAGTGGAGAGGGTTCGGGAGGATGGTGGAGAGCAGGGTGGGTGCAGGGGGGTATGGGAGGAGGCGACGAGGTCGAGGTTGGTGGGGAGCAGAGGGAGCAGTAGTGACGGCGGGTTCTGGAGTGGGAGTGGCAGAGGGATCTGGAGCGGGAGGAGAGTAGCAGCGATCAGGATGTAGGGTTAGGGTGTTGGAGGGTGGCGGCAGGCGGCGTGGAGTGGAGGATAGGGTTTTGGAGGAGGTTAGGGTTTTGGGTTTGAAGAAGCAGGGAAAGAGAAGAACAGTGCCTTTTCGATTTTTTTTTTTAGAGAGAAAGAAGAACCCTAACTAATTGTAAAAAAAATTGTGTAATCTTGTTGGACTCTGATACCATGTCAATTGATAGTATAGAGACTAAAAAGAATAATTTATTGGGATAGTTATAATTGAATACATTATCTCCTACATATAGGAGAGTACAAAGACTAATCTGTGTTTATTTCATATGTGGGACTAAACTTAAGACTACTTTAATAATAAGAAACTAAAACTGATTATGATAGAGATATGACAAAGAACGCACCATATTCATTCAAATTTCTTTAACTCTTTCCGTACAAAATTACAACATTTGGTTTTATGTTCACTATGTCATTTCTTTATTAGGCTAATTTCTTCTATGAGTGTATATACAAAAAGAACAATAAACATCCCCATAGTGAATAATAAGTTAAAATATTATTTTAAAGTAGCAAGAGCGTATTTTTTTCTATGGCGTGAACAAAAACAAAAGACCTTTCAACTTGTCTTCAAGTTTTTCAACTTGTCTTCAAGTTTCTTTCGAAATTTTTTTGTCTTGTCTTCAAACCTTTAATATGTTGCTATCCTTATTTTATGTCAGGATTTCATGTAGGCGATTATATATTTCGGTTATAACAATTATTACTTGCGTTAAGTTCTTTGTATTTGTAATATATATTGTGGAAGGTCATCTAAATCACTTTTAGGATATATATTTTTACCCGATATGTTAACCTAATATTTTTATATATTGCCAATATATCACCGATATCCAGTATCTGATATGAAAATTTTCCTCCCAATACAATAACGATATTCGATATTTAAAACATTGATTTTATGCCTGTGGTAAGCTCAACACCTAGTTCAAATTGATCATCAAATGATTTTTTTAACGGAATAATCAGAAAAGGATTAATGGTAGCAAAATGAAAGTTACAAAATTTCAACACAATGAACCCCTACACACAAATCTGGATATTCGGATCCTTCAGAAGAAAACAATTTTGGCGGAAAATGATTCTTATACTTCTTGTTCTTTATTCTTTACTGTACATATCTATATATAAGGATTACATTCTTGAAGGAGAAGAAAGGAGACTGAGAGAAGATTGAGGGATGAGAGATTTGCGGAATTTATTTCCTATAGATTAAGAAACAGAATATACATATTAGTACTTACAACATTTCAACATTCTCCCTCAAGTTGGTGCATAGATATTAATCATGCCCAACTTGTCAACAAATTTCAAGAAGAGCCGACTCGAAACTGCCTTGGTCAGGATATCTGCGAACTGATCTTCTGACTTCACTTTAGATATCTCAATGACTTTCTCATCCAATTTCTTCTTGATGAAGAATCTATCCACCTCTACATATTTCGTCCTATCATGTTGAACTGGATTGGCGGCAATATCACATGCTACTTGACTGTCACAATACACCTTCATAGGTTCATTCGGACCACATCCTAAGTCCTGCAATAAGAGTTTCAGCCATAAAGCTTCCGCTATACATAGAGCTACTCTGCAATACTCAGCCTCTGCACTAGAGCGTGCAACAACATTTTGCTTCTTACTTCTCCATGTAACTAGATTTCCTCCAACAAATGTGAAATATCCTGAAGTGGAGCGTCTATCAATTATAGATCCTGCTCAATCAGCATCAGTATATGCCTCAACCTTCAAATAACCATATTTCGCAAATAGGACCCCCCCCTTTCTTGGAGCATATATTATCTCAGAATTCTCAATCACTATATCCATGTGGTGTTCCTGAGGTCCATGCATAAACTGACTTACCACACATAAAGTATATGATAAATCTGGCCGTGTATGCGCAAGATACATCAGTCGTCTAACCAATCTCTGATATCTTTCCTTATCACAAGGCACATGATTAGACTCATTGCAAAGTTTCAGTCCTTCTAACGGTGTATCAATCAGCTGACAAGCAGACATTCCAGTTTCCTTCAATAAATCGAGAGCATACTTTTTTTGAGACAGAAATATACCATTTCTTGAGCGAGAAACTTCAATACCAAGAAAATATCTTAAAGAGCCAAGATCCGTTATTTCGAACTCCTGTGACAAGTAACTCTTCAATGCCATTCTCTCCTCGGGATCATTCCCAGTTACTATCATGTCATCCACATATATAATGAGAGCAGTAATCTTACCTTCTTTCCTTTTCAGGAATAGGGTATGATCTGAATTACTCTAACAATATCCGAATGTCCTCATTGATTTTGTAAACCTCCCAAACCAAGCTCTTGGCGACTGTTTAAGACTATATAGCACCTTCCTCAACTGACACACTTTATTACTATGTTGGACTGGTCTATTTGATCCTGGCAGTAGATCCATATAAACCTCTTCTGTTAATTTCCCATGCAGAAATGCATTCTTCACATCAAATTGCTCCAAAGACCAGTCAAGATTTGCAGCAAGTGACAGTAGAACTCGAACAGTGTTAAACTTTGCCACAGGTGCAAATGTTTCGTCATAATCAATTCCATACGTTTGGGTGTACCCTTTGGCAACCAGCCTTGCCTTGTATTGCTCTATCGAACCATCCGACTTATATTTCACGGTATAAATCCATCTGCATCCTACCGGCTGCTTCCCTGCTGGCAGCTCGACTATCTCCCAAGTCTCATTCTTCTTCAAGGACTTCATCTCCTCATCCATAGCTGCTTTCCACCTTAGATCGGCTAAGGCTTCCTGCATACTGTTAGGAATGGATACGACAGATAATTGATTCACAAATGACTTATTTGATTTTGACAAGCGGTGAGTGGATACATAATTACTCATAGGATAATTGACGTTACTAGTGGGATCAGGTTCATAAGTGGGTTTTAAATACCTCTATTAGTACGGTGCGGAAGTTCTCTTCTAGGAACTTCGGACGATGATGAGGATTGATTTTGGGGTTCTAACGATTCACTATCACTGAAATTCGGTACTGATTGCAATTCTTCAAGTGGAACTTTGGACAACGATGAGGATTGGTTTTGGGGTTCTGACGGTTCACTCTCACTGAAATTCGGTACGGATTGCAATTCTTCAAGAGGGTCTTCTTCATGACGGTCTTCTTCATGTGGGTCTTCTTCATGATGGTCTTCCTCCCTTTCTAGGTCTTCATTCAAGTATTCGCCATTATTTGTATCCAGTTGTTCGTTCTGACTGGTAATTACTTCATCATACACAAGAGTCTGAACTTCACTAACCCCTTCATCATACCCAAGAGTCTGAACTTCACTTCGGTACTCCCCCTGAAGTTCAGTCGTAGAAGAAAAATACATCTCATTTTTATGAAACACAGTATCCATAGTCACAAACATCCTTTGAGTTGGTGAGTGATAGCACCGATACTCTTTCTTATCCTGTGCATATCCCACGAAAACACAGCAGACAACTCGAGGAGTTAACTTATTGCGTTCCTGTTGATGAAGATGAATAAATGCAACACACCCAAATACACGAGGTGGCAAGTTGACGACTTTGGTGCATTCACAACATCAGTTAATGCTTAAAATGGTGTGAGGAAGTTTAGGATACTAGAGGAAACTCGGTTGATTAGGTATGCAGCAGAAGCAAGGCTTCCCCCCAATAGATGAGTGGCATATTTCCATGGATGAGAGAAGCACAGACCACCTCGAGTAAGTGTCTATTTTTTCTTTCTGCAACCCCATTCTGTTGAGGTGTATATGAGCATGTAGTCTGGTGAACAGTTCCGTGTTCCTCCAAATATTCTCGCAGATCTGAACTCAAGTAATCTCCGCCATTATCACTCCTAAGAACTTGAATCTGTGATTTATACTGAATCATAGCATGCTTGTGAAATTTCTGAAACAAGCCACTAACTTCACTTTTCGACTTCATCAAACAAATCCAGGTCATACGGGTACAGTCATCAATAAATGTCACAAATCATTTGGCTCCTCCAAATGTAGTGGTTTTGGATGGACCCCAAACATCAGAATGAATAATCATAAATGAAAGGGAGCTTCTACTTGGACTTGGAGAAAAAGAGACATGGTGACCTTTTGCGAGTTCACACACATCATCACACGAAAGGCAAAAATATCCAACTTCAAAAATAAACTTGAAAATAATTTCTTCAAATAACCAAAAGAAGCATGCCCTAGACGTCGATGCCAAAGCCAAATATCTGATTTCTTCTTATCATCTTCGGATCCTTCCACACTTAGAACTTGAGTCAACTTGCTCGAATATTCAGATTCTAAATCCAGATAATAGAGTTCTCCGTGTCTAACCTCATAACTAATCGTCTTGCGAGTCCGAATATCCTTAAACATACAATGTGAAGGCCAAAAGACTACAATACAATGTAAGGCAGTAGTTATTTGAGCAACAGATAATAGGTTAAAATTCAATGATGGCACAACTAGGACAATATCTAAGGTTAGGTTGTTTGTGAGATGTATGGTACCCTCGCTAGTAATAGTGGCAAGATCACCATTGGCGGTGGACACAGTTGAGTTGGTGGATGGTTGAAATTTTTGAACTTGTCTAGAATCAGAAGTCATAGGTTGGTAGCACCCGAATTAATTATCCATGCATTATTCATAACAGAGGCAGAAATATTAAATACCTTACCATCATTACCTGCAGCTGTAACTAATATAGAGGCGAGTCCAATACTCTTCTCAGCTCCATCAGTTTGTCCCATGGTAGCGGCACAAGAAAACAACGGATCTGATCTTCAGCAACCAATAGCAAACGACGCAACTTGGCCAAGAACAGCTCCAAGTCTTCAACAACCAGCAAAATAGCAACAATCCAACACCAGATCAATCCCTCCCCTTCTTCACAAAACAGCAAACACAAACTCCACAGCTCTCTACCCAAACAGCAAACACAAATCCCCTATTCTCTGAACACCAATCAGCAATAGGAGAGAGAGAGACAGCAGCAACAATGGCCAGCAGCTACAGTACCTACAACAAAAAAGAGGGCAAGGGGACTCAGAGGAGACGTCGTCGGTGATCGACGAGCAGCGCGACAGGAGTGGTCAACGGCGGCGCTGTCGACGGAAAAAGGGAGCAAGGATGGTCGGGTTGGGATTCGAAGGCTGCGCGATCAAGAAGAGTAGCAGACAGAGGGTGGGTCCGGCGGCCTGGGCGAGGGCGGCACTCGGGGTGGCGTCCCTGGATGTCGACGCGACGGGAAGGGAGGAGGATGGGGTTGGCTAGAGCTGATGGTGCGGTGGTGGTCAGTAGAGGGCGAAGGCAGTAGGGAGTGGAGAAGAAAGGAGAAGCAGTGGTGATGGGTACGTTGGGGTTTTCGGTGACGGGATCTGACGGGATCGGAGTCGATGATCGGTGACGGAATCAACAACGGGATCAAATCAAGATGGAGGTGATCAGCCTCCTCTTCTTCTTCTTCACTTGGCCTAGATCTGATTAGGTTCTGATACCATGAAGAAAACAATTTTGGGGGGAAATGATTCTTATACTTCTTGTTCTTTATTCTTTACTATATATATCTATATATAAGGATTACATTCTTGAAGGAGAAGAAAGGAGATTGAGAGAAGATTGGGGGATGAGAGATTTGGGGAATCTGTTTCCTATAAATTAGGAAACATAATATACATATTAGTACTTACTACATTTCAACAGTTTTCACCCGATATGTTAACCTAATATTTTTATATATTGCCAATATATCACCGATATCTAGTATCTGATATGAAAATTTTCCTCCCAATACAATAACGATATCCGATATTTAAAACATTGATTTTATGCCTGTGGTAAGCTCAACACCTAGTTCAAATTGATCATCAAATGATTTTTTTAACGGAATAATCAGAAAAGGACTAATGGTAGCAAAACGAAAGTCACAAAATTTCGACACAATGAACCCCTACACACAAATCTGGATATTCGGATCCTTCACTTTGCAAATTACATTGTTGGAAGAACTATCAGGAAATATTGATATTTGATTTAAAGCTATTAATAGGAGTCAATAAACCAAGCAACTCAAGTAGATGTTATTTAAAATAGAGACTAAATTAAAAATAACCCCCCCTCAACTTTGGGCCCCATAATTCACACACCTATTATTATTTATTTTTATAAAAAACAAAGAAAGAAATAACCCTCAACTTTCATTTTCACTTACCCAGGGAAATTAAGCCAAAATGAAAACAGTGGGCAAAGATATGGTGGACCAAAGTGGAAACGGAAGTTAAGGGGTGTTTTTTTTGTAAAAGAAAAAAAAGTTGTGGGGGCTTTTTTTTGTTGTTGTGATTTAGCCTAAAATAAATGGGTTGGCAGTCTATTAGCCAGTGATAGTGCAACTTCAAAAACCAAACAACATTGGATTTCTATGATTTCTTTTCTCATATTCTAGCATATTATAGAATTTATTTAAATAACATAATGAAAAGAAGGAACATACTGAATAAAAATTTATCCAAAAAATGTCTAGCGCATAGAATAATTAAATTTCATCAAGCACCCTTTTATGCTTTAAGCAACAATTTGTTCTAATTATATGTAACATCTGTCTTTTTTCTTTATTCCATAATTATTTGTTTTAAATTATTTTTAAATATGTTTCTGAGTATATTTACCCCTATTAATTGATTTTATTAGCATTAGAATGATTAAATTGATATTTTGGGGTAAACGGGAAAAATTGACAATATAGGAGTTTTGATATGAGTTTTCTCGGAGGAGACGAATCCGATTTGACCCAAAATTTTCTGAAGCATTTGTTCATGATAGGGGGTTCAAGTTTTCGAGTTATTAAATTATAGTTTGAAGTTAAAAGTATTTTTAAAAAATATTGCGATATTCGCCTATATACATATTTATATGTATTGCAATCGTTTATAACTATTGATTTTGATTTCAATTAGCATAAAAATGCATTTCTAATTCATTTTTACATTGGGAGGAATTTAAGTACATTATGGAGTGATTTTCACAAGAAAAACCCTAGAAATGTGGACTAGAAGGGTATATATATAATATTATAGTCATATAGGGATTTATAAGCAATTTTCCCATTTTATTTCCTTCTTCCTACTCCTTCTCCTCCCCCTCCTTCAGATTCGGCCAGCACACACATTCCCCAACCGGCCAAGACCTAGGGTTCAAACCCTAGCCAATTTCTATGGGGTTCTTCACAAAATTTTGAGGGTTTGGGCCATTTTCAAGGCATACAACTCATTTCCGGAGTCCATTCGCAAAGATAAGGCTTGTAAGGTAAGAAATTATGAAGTTTAGTTTATGGAAAAATATGATTTTGAGTTTTAGTGCTAGAAAATGATATAGTGGGGTAATTAGGTGATGCTAGTAATTATAGAAAAGAAAGATTGGTGAGAAATTGAGTGGTTTGTGAGTTATAAATTAATTAGTGTGTTGGCTTTAGAATTTGGATAATAAATAGAGTAATTGATAAGTATGGATTATAGAAATTGTTGTGTATTAAGGAGAAATAATTTAGAATGGGTTTAGTGAGAATTTTATGGAGTTAGAAACCCGTCGGAATCTCAAAAACTACGGGTACACTATTTATGCACGCCGGGTGTTCGGTGAAATGCCCGAGCGAGGTTTAGGTGAAAATTTGATGAGTTCGGAGGTATAATTGAGTTCTATTATTATTATTAACCCAAATTTGTGAGATTAGGAAAAAAAGGATTAAAGAAATTAGAAAATATGAATTTTTCTTATTAGAAAGCCTCCGATCAATAAGGGAGTATTTGTATTAGGAACCGAATTCGAAATTTATCGATGTAGCTCACCTACGTATGTCATTTGTGACGCGTGGGTGAAGACAGATTCGAATTTGGAGGTCCGTAGGTCGAGTTTTGAGTTTTAAGCTAACCGGTTCTATAATTTTCCAATTAGGTGGAAAAAGACGAGCTTTGACTGGCTACAGGACGGACGTGGGACATCGTTTGCTCGATCCGTCATGTGAGTATATTGTAATTATAAATATTTTATATTGTGGCCAAATTTCGTGGCTTTTTGATATGTCTTGTAAAAGTTATAGCAAAAATTGATTTTCAAGGAAAATACGGATTTTTAGGGGCCCGAAAATGGGTTTTTGAGAAATTTAGTGAAATTAATTATTTTAAGTATATAAAACATATATTATGGGTTAATGTGATGTGTTGATGTATAAAAACTAAATATACTAAATTATTTATGCATATTTTTACCCCGTGCATGTTTTGTGCATGTTTTTGGGGGTATATAGGCCGATATAGGCAATCGGGTATATGCGGAGCCTGGTGTATGCGCTAGCATGCCATGGATGGATGTTATAAGATGTAATTAGACGAAATTAGTGATTGTGATCATGTTTTGAAGATCTGTGTAATTATAGTGCCCGTTTTGTGGATGTTTTGGGGCATATAAGCCCTTATAGGTGATTTTACTTATATAAAACATGATGTATGAGCTAGTATGCTATAATTAGATATTATAAGACTTAATTAGAGGAAATAAGTGGTTTTGGCCCCTTTTCTTGGAAACCCACATGTGTGGTGTATGTTTGTGATATATATATATCATGATATTGACTCGTGATGTGATAATTCATGAAATTAGTAAGTGGGTATATGTTTACATTATAATTATGTTCGAAGTGAATTAATGAGCAATAGTATAATATTATAATGTGATGAAGTATACATTTTGATACTCCTACGATATGGAATAACCTAATGTAGTTCTTTTATTAATGTTATAACTTGACGTATGCCTACATATGATATAATGAGGTAATGAATAATATGGTGTTCTTAATATGGGATGTTATAACAAAATAAATATCTTGGCGCATTAATATTATGCATTAATATGATATGATGAGTTTATGTGTCGAATAACAGGGTATATGCTTAATGTGGTATGATGACATGAAGATAAAGGATATGATGGTACGTGCTAATAAGATGTGGTATTAATTTTTGTGATTAAAGTCAAGGTGTGGCAATTATTGAAGTCAGAAGTGAAATGCGTGTGTTGATAAGTAAGCTGAAAAGATGAAATGATTAATGCTAATAACAGATGGCTTTGTTGACCAGTACATACAGCAATCCTGGGGGTTTGGACTAGACCTCCTAACGCCCAAGGACCGGCTTGGGAATAGTGGACCCAAACTATGTTTGGGGTAAGTGATTTTTATCGCCCAAGCTATCGGCTTGAGGCCCGGTTTCCATCGATGACAGCCGTCGCGAGGAAGAACCCAGTTTACCTGGGGCGATGTTTTTCCCTCCTGGCTATCGGCTGGGAGGAAGTACCCAGTTTACCTGGGGCGATGTGTTTTTCCCTCGATGACAGCCATCGCGAGGAAGAACCCAGTTTACCTGGGGCGATGTTTTTCCCTCCTGGCTATCGGCTGGGAGGAAGTACCCAGTTTACCTGGGGCGATGTGTTTTTCCCTCGATGACAGACGTCGCGAGGAGGCACCCTAGTGGGACTAGGAGTGCTATGTTCCCTCGCTAGTTCAGCTAGGAGGAAGACGTAGCCTCGGACGAGTAAGACTCTGTGTGAGCATCGGGCCGCGTGTTTACTGGGCTGTCGGCTTTCAGTATGTTGGGATACTGTGGCTCACTGGTCGACAAACTAATAAAATAAATAAGTGTTAATAATAAATGTGGTAGTAAAGAAAGTGGAAAGTGAATTGTGATTGTGAAAGAAAGTGGTTGTGAATGAAATGAAAATGAAGGAATACGAGTTATGAGTTGTGTATGAAAAGAAATGGTAATTGCAGTATGTGGTTAATTTAAAATGCAATAGTAAAAGAGACACGAGTTAATATGAATAGTATGAAGTAACTATATTATGTAAATGATTATTAAAGTAAAATACAGTATGGTATGAGTTGTTACACCTTGGAATTGTGTCAAGGAACTACCTGCCCGCTATTTCTGTGGAAATAGTGGGAACTACCTGCCTTGGCATAATTCGCAGGGTGAGTGGGCATGATAGTGGTAATGATTAATGGAAATGAAGAATTAAATAAAGTGAAGATGAATAGTAAATGAAGTGAATTAATAACCGAGCTATCGGCTTGAGATGTGATGTGATATTACCCAGACTATGTGTTTGGGGTGCGGTGATTATTACCCAAGCTATCGGCTTTGGGGTGTGATATATTATTGCCCAAACTATGTTTGGGATATGGAGTATAAATTGATGAGAATGTAAGTGAAATTAATGGTAACTTGAGATATAAGTAAAAATGAAAGTAAGTTTAATTCCCAATAAGATTGAGTAGTAACTAAATGAAATAATGAGATGTGAATGAGCTATAAAACATGCTTTTGATGCAATGAGAATAAGCATTCTAATTTGTGGTGTGCTAATGATGTGATGATATGCAAGTACCTCATATAGTGTAATGAAATGTAATAATTGTGTTATACGACATAAATGAGTGTGATATTCTGGGAATGAATGCATATGTTTATGATGCTATAAGAACAAATAAATGTGATGTTATTCATTAAAATAAATACTTGTGGTAAGATGTTATGATGATGTAGACAGTATGGTTGTTTGTAGGTGTGTGATGTGTCTAATAAGAGAAGGGTTGTGAAAATGATTATTAAAGAAAATATGTCGTGTTATAATACAAGTAAACGAAGTGCATGGCTTATACAGATGAAGAAAAGAGGTAGTAAGATCATGTGTGTATAAATACATATAAAGAGAATGAGAAATAAAGAAAGTGCTTTTGTGTGATACTTATGTGATACATTATTATGTGAATAATAAACGATTAAAGTATATGTAGGGTTAGTGGGATGTATATAGTGAAGCTACATATATATATAGTTGGATGCAGATTTGAAGAATGCTTGATGTAAAGCAATAATTGTGATGTTTTATATCCAAAGTCCAGGTTGATATTTCTTATCCCGATAATTGTAAGATCAATTTATTTTCTTTATACAAGTTAATTTATTTGTTAGATTTTTTTTAGTTATACTCACACCAGAAATGGCTAACCCCTAATGTTTTCTGGGGGTTAGGGGGGTCCCTCCCTGAGGGAGGACAACCCTAACTCTCCTGCAGGTTGGTAGCAGCATGGCGAGGTAGTTATAGAGTTAGAAATTTTACTTTGTTGAGATGTTAGATTATTTATATATTCAGTATATAGAGAAACATGGACAGTTAATGTATTATTTTGTATTAAGGTGAACCTATATAGATATAGTGTCGTGAGGAGGTAAGAAAGCCTGTACCCACCTCGTTGTGGAGTATTGGGTTCTGTGTTTGGTTTTGGAAAGTTTTTCTTTAGTTTTTCTATTACTCATATAAGTTTTTAAAGCAAGTTTATGGTTTTTAATTGATAATTGATATTATGTTATGAGTTTGGCCCCCAGAGCATTATATTTATATTGCCTGTATGATTCTGCTCATTTTGGCCTGGGGAGCCCATGATTATATTGCCTGTGTTGTGAGCTACGGAATTTAGAGCAGAATTCCGTAAGCTTTTTGTGTTTCGGGGCAGAAATTACAGGGAAAACTCTGCCGAAATTTTTATTGAAATATAACCATTTTAGTTTATGTTTAAAGTAATATAGAAATTGATAGAATTGAATTTGGAGGTTTGGTTTTCAAAAAAAAAAAATTGGGGGTGTTACATTATATCAATATAACAATATAACTTTGCGAAAGGAAAGGGGAGGGGGAAGGGGGGTATAGGAATCTATATCATCATCATATAATTGCAAAATTGTAATCACAGATTACCACAAGATTTAAGTGGATGGGAGTACATCCATCAGGAACAGTTGATGGCTTATAAACGGCAAGATTAGTCTCTTTCCCTGCCTCATATCTGCAAAATCAATAAAGAATGTCATCAGTTATTAAGATAAATATCTGCTTAATGTAAAATTGTAAAGATATCTCAAATTGAAGTTACAAAGTGGTTTTTGGCAGGCATCAATATATGTGTGTCATGGAAGCAGTGGTAAGCTAATATCAATGTAAGGCCTATAGTTACCGCGACTTACCATGGTCATTATGATGCTCAAAAGCTGAACTTAAACTTAAGTAGAACTTCAAATATATTGGATTCCTCATCATAAAACTAGGATTAATTTCATTAACTAAGGAGTCATAAATTAGGTTGTGGGTTATTCAAGTGGTGAACTATCATATGCAATGTTAGACATGCGTGATACACACAAATGAGGAAATGAATACCCTCTCAGTAAAGATTGGTTCATTTCTACTAGCAGATTTCAAGAAAAGGAGAATTGTTTAGTCACACAAAATTGCAATACCTAACCGTATATTTCACAGATAATATACACTTAGAATGCTAAAACCAATAAACTAAAATTTCCATTATTAGGTTGGATAACTGAAGAAATGACAGTTACAGCCTCCTTCGCATACCAACCCTACGCTTAGAAAATCACCCATGTTCAATAAATTTCGATTCACTACCATTTATTTAATTTCTTTTCTAAACAAAAGAAAAGAAAGGTGAGTATCGATAGGCTATCGAAGAATATCTCCATTCCATGTCAAAAAAGAAAGATCAAAGTTAAGATCTAAGCAGTTAAAATCCCCGATTAAGTCCGATTAATCACTAATCGGAGGCTAAGCGATTATTCTTTTAGCAATTTATAATATTTCAATAGTTAGCGATTTAATCGGGTATAATCGTCCGATTAGTGGTTAATCGGCCGATTTTAAGTGGCCGATTAACCGATTAAATCTTCTTCTCTAATTTTCATTTCCGTTTGCTTTATTTGGGCTCAATCCGGCCCAAACTGAAATCCAAATCCAAAATCCAAACCTCTTCTGATCCTCGCTTAAACCCAAACCCAGCATGTCGCTACTCTCTTCTTCTTCCTCTCGCAAACCCAAACCCAAACTGATTCTCTTCTTCTTCCTCGAGCAAACCCAACCCCGACCCGCCATCGCTCCCCCTGTGTCGTCGCATACTTCACCCGGCCCGCAGCTGTTGTACCTCCTCCTCTTGCTGCTCGCATTGCTCCTTCTCCCTGATTGTTTTTGTTTGATGGAACTGACCAGAAAACCCGACCCAACCCACATCCAGAACCCACACTCAGCTCAAACCAAGTACATGCTTCTTTTTCTCTATAACTATATGTTCATATTTGATAATCTCATAATAGTTTTATGTTATGATTTAGGGTAGCTACATATTGAAGATATACATATTTTTATTGTTATATATATATTGTTATATATATATATATATATATATATATATATATAACGATTTTTCCGATTTAATCCCCAATTATTTTTCGATTAACCGATTAATCACTAATCGTTCCTAGACTGATTAGTTCCAAAAACTGATTTTAACTGCCTAGGTTAAGATATGGAATTATAATTCAGGTAAGTTATAAAAAAGCCTAGAATGGACTCCCCTAAGGGGTGTAAGTGGGAAGGAACTTTGAAAACACAATTTGAGAAACACGTTCATTTCAAAGTTTAGTGTTAATGGGAGAGGATTCCTAAGTGTGATTTCAAAAAGTAGGTGTTAGTTAAACAAGACTTTGGTGATTTTGTTTAAATCCTACTTGTCATGACCTTCAAATCCAACTATCTCTAATCTTATAATGGGAGAGTTGGAGTTGTAAGGCCATCTCCAACCCTCAACTCCATTTTGGAGCAACTTTCACTCCAAAATGGAGTAACTGTCACATCAAACAGTAACTTCATCTCCAACCCATAACTCCATTTCTAACTCCAAAAAGGAATATTCTCAGCATATTCTTTTTTTATCTACTTTTTAAATTAATTCTCTTCTAACTCCCCACTATTTATCTATTTAACCAATTAGCCACCAAAAAAAAATTAATGTATTGATCCTATAATATGCCTCAATATTTAACATTAATAAATAATATTTTATTATAAAGTGACCATTCTACAAATAATATAATACTTAGAAAATAAAATTACATTAATTAAAACAAATGACTACCAAAATATTACATTCAATAACATAAATAGGAATACTAAATATATATATATATGGTTTAATTAACCATCTGAGTTGGTATACTCCTCCCACAAATGATCAATTAATGCATTACGAAGTGCGATGTGAGCATCTTTATCCTTGATTTGTCTATGTCGAGCAATAAATTGTTGAAATCTTGCATTTTCATCTACAACCATTTCAACTTTTGGAACTGCAGCCTCCCTCATATCTTGAATTGGTGCATGAAGATCATGTTCATCCTCGATAATCATGTTGTGCATAATAATGCACGCAGTCATTATATCATGTAACACATTATTATTCCAATAACGTGCCGGTCCTGCAACAATTGCGAATCGTGATTGGAGAACTCCGAATGCTCGTTCTACGTCTTTTCTACGTGCTTCCTGTTTCATAGCAAAATATTTTTTCTTCCAACCAAGCGGCTGATGTATACTTTGTACAATAGTGGACCATTTTGGGTATATACCATCAGCTAAATAATAGCCCATGTTATACTCTTTTCCTTAAATAATATAATGAGCAGGAGGAGCAATACCTTGAGCTAGATTAGAAAAAAGATGAGATGACTCCAACACATTGATATCATTGTTGGTGCCCGGCATACCAAAATATGCGTGCCATATCTAAAGATCATAATCTGCTACAGGTTCAAGAATAATAGTTGGATGCCCACTACGACCTGCATATTGTCCAGCCCATGCTGTTGGACAATTTTTTCACTTCTAATGCATACAATCAAGACTGCCCAACATTCCCGGAAAACCACGTTGTTGACCAACATGGAGTAGCCTTGTGACATCATTAGCGGTCGGTGTTCTTAGATATCGCTCTGCAAATATTTCCACAATAGCACGACAAAATTTCTTCATACTTTCAATCGCCGTTGATTTGCCAATTTTAATGTACTCGTCCGTCGCATCTGCCGGTAGACCATACGCCAACATCCGGAATGCAGCCGTTACTTTCTGTAAACTTGATAATCCAGCTCTACCAAGTCCATCATTTCTTTGGTGGAAGTAATTGTCATGATCTTTGACCGCATCAATAATACGAAGGAACAAACTCTGAGACATTCTATACCGTCTGCGAAACATGACTTCATTGTAGCGTGGGTTCTCGGAGAAATAGTCGTTGAACAAATTACGATTCGCGGTTTCCCTATCACGATTGATCACTACATGACCCAAAATCGAGCCACCATGGTGGCTTTGTTGGTTGAAGTAGCGCGCAAGAACCATGTTGTTGTTAGCGATCCCCTGATATATCGCATCTTCGGAGGCAAACAAATTTTCCGTAATGTTCATCGTTGTCGCATCATTGTCGGCATCCGAAGATGAAGTGGAACTTGCTGAATTAGATGGACCTCCAATATTGAAGTTCATTTTCAAATTGAATAAAATGAACAAGTTTGTTAAATGTTTATTTTGAGCAAAATGGAAAACAGAAGAATAAAATTTGAAATGAGGTTGTAGTACGTTATTGATATGAGGCTGTGTACGTTATTTATAGTCAATCAATGAAGTGACTCCAACGGTTACACTTCAACGGCTATATTCCAACTTTTAAATTCCACTGGGTATACTACAAACGAACACATTCCAACAGCTATATTCCAACAAATATATTCCAACGACTATAATCCAAATGGCTATACTCCAAACGAATATATTCAACAGCTATATTCTAACGAATATATTCCAACGGCTATAATCCAAATGGCTATACTCCAAACGAATATATTCCAACAGCTATATTCCAACGAATATATTCCAACGGTTATAATCCAAATGGCTATACTCCAAACGAATATATTCGAACAGCTATATTCCAACGAATATATTCCAACAGTTGTATTCCAATGGCTATAATCTAAATGGCTACAATCTAACATCTATAAATAGAGATATTTTTATCTTCTTTCTCATTCCACTCATCTTCTTTCTCATTCCACTTGTTCAGAAGAAAATGTCTGTCCGAGCTTCTTCATACATTGTTAGCGAAGACGTGCACCTTTGTCAAGTTTATTTAGAAATTTCTCAAGACCCTATTACGGGTAGGTACCAGTCAGCAGATCATTTTTGGTCTCGTGTGGAGAAAAGTTACAATGCATCAAGAAACCAAAGTTTGGAGTCTCGTTCAAAAAGATCCGTGCAATGTTGAATTCAGACTATAATGACCGAAATGAAAAAATTAAATGGTTGTCTGAAACAAGTAGAGAATTTGAATCCAAGTGGTGCCTCAGATGCGGATATTGTGAGTATTCATTAAACTTTTACATTCAAAAGTTATTTATTTCATTCCGATTACAACCTTATGCTCACAATAATTTACAGTTTAGTCGAGCGAAGGAATTATTCATGCAAGATCCAAAGTTCAAAAAAGGATTCAAATTTGATCATGTTTGGATTATAGTTAAGGATTTTGAGAAATTTAAAGATAACGTACCCACTGCAAGACAAACTGTTCGAAATTCAAACTATGACTCGCCACAGTCAGATAATCCCACTCCAGAGTCTCCCATGTCATCTTCCCTTGGGCTGTCTTCATTTTCTCCAAATTTAGATGAAGAAAATTTTGGTAGTACTTCATCGCAACGACCCATTGGGGTAAAAAAAACCAAAGGAAAAAGAAAAAATGATGAAGATATTAACGATGTTAAAGAAAGTAATCGACAACTGCTGGAGATGTTAGAAAAGACCAGATCTGACAGGAAGGAACTTCTGGAAATTCAGCGGCAAAATTTGGCCGTTAAAGCAATGAGAGAAGAAAATAAAGTTTTATTAAAAGACTTGAATTCCATTGCTGATCCAAACGTGCGTGAGCTATTCCGAGTTGAACAAGCAAGAATTATTCAGAAAAGACAACAACAACAACATCAAGGGCCATCTTCCGATGCTTTTGGATAGTTTTTCAATGATATTAGAGGATCTGGAACCGATTTACCGCCTTTTTAAATTGTTAGTCTTATGCGTGTTATTATTTTATTGCGTTATGTATTTTGCATTGTTTTTTTATTGCACGAGTTTAGTTTCATTATTGTATTTTGCATTATGTAGTTTGCATTGCTTTTTATTTGAATGTTTATGAAATTTTAATTAATGCGTCCTAAAATGTATGAAGTTTTTATATATTGTAATTGATATTTCGTATTATTTTCTAAATATTAAATATACTAAATATTTAATTAATAACCTTCAATAGAACACAAATAAATTAAATTTTCATTTCTGGGAGTAGAATGTAATAAACTTTGTTAAGAAAATATTGAATTAGGGTTTAATTAAAAATTAGAAAACTTTTAGGGGTTTTTAAAAATAAAAAAAAATTGCCGCTGGATGAACAGTAGCGCGCCATATATGGCACGCCACTGTTCACCAGGTCTCCATCCACGCCAAAATGGTGCCAGAAGTGGCACTGGGTTGGAGGCCAAATCCAACGCCAAACCCCACTTCAGCGCTAAAATGGAATGGGGTTGGACATGGCCTAATGTTGTCATCATACAAATCCGTGCGTTGCACGTGTAACTCCAACTCTCTCATTAATTACAACAAAAACAAACAAAAAAAACTCCACCTATTTAAAACCTGCAACGTATGTGCAAAACAATTTTACAAATTCTTTTTAACACTAAACATACACATATGTTGCACGTACAACTCAAATTCTACTTATAAACACGTGCATTGCACGTACAATTGTAGTTTTTTCTTCAAAATATTTTTACCAATTACGTGCAATGCACGTCCAACTCCAAAACTATTTCTTAACACGTAAATTGCACGTGACAATCCTCCAACTCTTATCAAAACATGTATCGCACGTGATGATAATCTCTAATATTATAATGGGAGAAGGCCTTGGTGTCATTTGTCAATCTATCAACGCGTGCAACGCACGTAAAAAACTATTATAAATGAGGTTATAGGTTCAAGCCCAAACTACTTCTGAATTTTCACTTTAAAAAAACTATATTCATTAAGACGTGAATCTCTAATATTATAATGGGAGAAGGTCTTAGTGTCATTTGTAACTCTATCAACCCGTGTAACACACGTGCATAACTATTATAAAGGAAGTCTTAAGTTCAAACCCAGATTACGTCTGAATTTTCACTTTAAAAAAACTATATTTATTAAGACGTGAATCGCACGTGTAAATTACTATTAATAATCTCTAATAATAATAATAATAATAATAATAATAATATAATATTATAATGGGAGAAGGCCTTAGTGTCATTTGTCAATCTACCAACACGTGCATCGCACATGCATAACTAATATGAATGAAGTCTCAAGTTCGAGTTCTCACAATAAGATTTTTTACTTTAATTTTTTTTTTTATTAAACATGCACCACATGTGTAAATTACTATCCATCTATCTATAATATAATATAATATATTTACTTACTATTTAATAGAAGAGTTTGTCACAAATAAATAATTTTAAATATTTTTTTGTCACAAAATAAACACTACTTTTGTCACCAAACAAGCATGTACATCGCACGTGCAACTCCAAATATATTTTTCAACACATGCATCGCACATACACATCAAAGTTTTTCATCCTTCTGAATTTTTAAAAAATACGTGTGTCACCCGTTCAGCTCCATTTTTTCAAAATTAGGGCATTCATTGCATGTGCTAATTACTGTTGACTTACGTGTATCGCACTTTTAACTTCAGCTCGTTATCAAAACGTGCATCGCACGTGAAAAATACTAGTACTATAAATGGCCCTCAAATCCTTGTTGCACAATCACACCCTTACCACGTGATTCTCGAACCCAAAAAATGAGTACTTTCAGAAAGTCCAAGTTGAGTGAATTCAAACTCACACTACGATCGCATCTGAAAGTCAAGAATCATGCATGCATTCTGAAACCAACTTCATTTGTGTTTAAACTCACATTGATTTTCAAATAAATCAGCCTATCCTTTAAAAGTTCCTCCCCGCAATCCCCTCAACTCCAAAGTTTTGTTGTTGTTGTTTTTTTTCCATTATCCGATATACAGCCTTACTAATTAATTTACGCAATCTTGGATCAATCGTGTTACGCATTTCGCAATACAGATACCTAATCAAAACTTTACAGATTACTAATGTTCTCTCAATCAAGATTCCAAGGACACATCAAGGGTCCGTTTTTATTTCCCTACAATCGAGAATTTTCACGCATTTCTTGAAATTCCATAACCCAACAACCATTGATGAATCACATTGTAATTAGCAAACAATTAGGGTGGCAAATGTTTAAAAGAGGGAGAGGAACGGACCTAGTGACGGTGGAGAGATGGTGGCGGACGTCGAAGGAGGTGTCGGCGATGTTGGAATACGAGAGGAGTGCTACAAGAATTAGAATTGTTACGGTAACAAAGCGGATCACCATTGATTCAACTCGAAGAAGAAGAAGATAGATGGAAGGATCTGTTAAAAAAAATTGGTTTTGTAACTAATTGGACCGCTTCTGTCTTTTCTTTTCTTTTCTTTTAAGTGAACGAAAGAAATAATCGAGGCAGTAAGGGACCTGAATAAAATTCATTTCGTTAGCCTTGTGTAGTCACAAATTCGATTTATTATTATTATTTTTTTTTTGAATATATGCCTTTTTTCTAAACTATTTGTAAAAAACAAAAAAATTGACAGTTGTCAAAATAATTACGTTGCGGACTCAACAACCACACTCATCGTTCCCAACAGCGAGCTTAGTTATTTCGTCTTCGTCGTTGGGAACAGCGAACTTAGTTTTTTTATTTTTTTGGATAAATTTGTCCTTCCCAACGGCGAGTTTAGTTCAAAATTATTATACAAGACTCATCGTTCCCAACGGCGAGATTCTTTATACTAGACTCGCTATTGGGAACTGTGAGCTTATATGAAATTTTACAGAGAGAAACTCTTTGCTGACTTGGTGAATTTTCGAAAAAAACTCTGTTGCACCTTCTCTCCTCTTTGGCATATGTCCTCTTTTTTGGTGACTTTGGTTGCTGTCCTAGACTTGGTGACTTTGGAAGTTATCCTCTTTTTCCAAATAGTTTCAAAAAATGACATATATTAAAATAAGATTCCACAAATTCGAAGTTTGGAAATAATCCGACAAGATTAATATTTGGAATTCGGAAAAAATCTGGTAAAGAAAAAAATTCGACAAAAATCTGGAAAAAAGAAATACAAAATTTAGTGCATCTCAATATCTATCACCTAAATAAATGTATATTTAAATCCATAAATATGAAAAATAGTAACAAATTTAGCGATTAATTCGTTTAATTCGCAAATTATTCACGAATAAATTGCGCTTTCGCAAATAATTCGTGAAGTGTGATTTAAACGAGAATTGGCAATTAAATCACAAATTGATTCGACAAATAAATTCTTCGCGAATAAGTCGTGAATTTGATCGCGAACTTTGTTACTAGCCCATAGAAAATTAGAAATAATAATAATAATAATAAGGGTTAATTCCATATAAATATAATTCCCTCATAAATTATTGGTTTATTTTTAGTATATTACTGTCTAGAATAACTCCCAAATTGATTTGTTGTGGTTTGCTGGGATCCCAATTGCAGCACAAAAAAGTCTGAAACACCGGGGTTGACCCCGGCGACAGACCCTCCGATGCTCAATTCAGAACCAGAGAGAAGAAGAGAGTTTGAGAGCAGAAAAGATTCATTATCTTCTAACTGAGGGAGGGGGGAGGGTATTTACAGGTCTGGAAATCGGTTAGAAGATTATCTTCTGGACATTCTCCCCCTTTTAAGGGATATAATCGGGTATTCTCTTATGGGGGATAAGAGATTTAGCTTATAGTCATGATGGGATGGATATCTCTTTTAGTGGGTCCGGTCGCTTTTGATTGGCTTGAATGCGGCCTATGTCATGTAAGTGAGCCTGGAGAAGGCCTGGACCTGTTAAGGAAAATTCCAATTAGTGAACCAACTTTCAATAAAAAATTCAAACTAGAAGACCATTTCTATTCTAGAGATTTTATCTGTTCTCAACCATTCTACATAATGTTTTTTCTTTTAGAAAATTAGTTTAGAATATCATAATTTATATAACATTGCAAATGTAGTTTTGATTGATCACTTTTAGAGTTAGTTGAGGTAGTAACATGAAAATAGTGATTTGTGGTCGGAAATTCTATTGCCGTTATGATTGGGAAGGAATCCTCATCGGCTATCCCCTCCCTGCACCTGCAATGCCCACCCTCGAGTTCTTTGAGATGCGGTCTAAAGTCTCAAAGTCTTGGAAAAGGATCGTGATGAATTCAATGGGAAGGTGCTACTGGTTCACATGGTTGAAGAAGGTTCATCAACAGACACGTATCATGGTTTAGTCTTTTCATAACCGATCTTTCAAGAAAGGAGTGGGTGCATCTGGTATCAAGGAGAAAGGTAATTGCATATATTTGTACAATGAATATCATTTCCCACAAACCGTGAAAGGTGGGCTCCTTGGAAGGTATTTGATTTAGGGAGTAGGGTGGTGAGCAATTGTCATCTATCGAATATGGGATCTGAATTTGATCTTCCACGACATTCATGTTACCGGATTGTGCCAACATTGTGAGACTTTGATCCCACATTAGCAAGCACAGAGTCCGCTATTTGTGAAGTTTGAACTCTTCCTTTTGAGGCTAGTGTATCAATGAAGCTAGTTTCTTATATTATAGTAGGTTATATATGTATCATTGTCAGTCTATGCAAAATTTATGGAAATAAAAAGAGGTGCTCGATAATGCACAGCTCGATATATGCCAGCAGAATTAATACTACATATCTGTTTTGTTAGGTTAACAGAGAGAGAATGGGAGAAAAGATGAATTGATATTATTGAGTACTAAAGGCCAAATATATAGGATATAAGCACTAAAGGCCAATATATATAGGATACAAGTGCAGTCTCAGTCGTTCATCGAATGTAAACACCATCTCTCAAACTCACGATGGGTCAATCAGTGTGAGTTTGCCCACTAACTATCGGATTCTCTGGACAATGTGGGATTTCGTGAAAAGGACGGTTGTCTATTTGAAGAAGTCACAGAATAAAGTGAAATGATCTCTACCTCAAAACGCTCACGTACAAAGTGACAATCAATCTCAATGTGATTTGTCCGCTCATGAAAGACCAGGTTGCTTGAAATATGTATAGCACTCTGGTTGTCACAATGAAGAAGAGTGGCTCATGTAAGGGTGACACTCATATCTGACAATACCCACCGAATATGAACAATTTCTCTAGTAGTGGAGGTCATTGCTCTGTACTTTGCCTCTGTAGAAGAACATGCAAAAACTGACTGTTTTTTGCTTCTCTATGAGTTCAGTGAATCATCAAGAATGAGATTGAATCTTGTGAAGAACCGTCTGGCAGTAGGATCCCCTGCCCAATAAGAATCACAATATGCACTAAGCTCTAGTCTAGATGTAGATGACATGAATAATAAGCAAATGATAGAGCCCCGAAGATATTTGAGGATCCGAAGGAGAGCACTGTAGTAAACTGATCGAGGAGTTGAAACAAACTTGCTGACAATACTGACTGCATGAGTAATATCGGGTCTGGTCATGCATAAATTGACAAACTGTCTAACAATCTGCCTATATCTAGTGGGATCGCGAACGAGTATCAGCTGATCGGCTATCAGATAGAGTTGGAGGGAAAATAATATATGATGAGTATTTCTGCTGAGATATGAGTGTCCCCCAAGGAGCTTAGGCAATCTCTATACTCAGAGAATAATATAGCCTACCAAGATCTTTCATATACAATTGTTGATGAAGGTATCTCTGAGTGGATGCAATGTCTACCGAATCGTCCTCTGTAATAATCATATCATCAACATACAACATTAGAATTACCTTCCATTGTAGTGATGACCGCATAAATTGTAACCCCTGTGTACCCTTTCTTGTATTTTTGTATATATTTATTTTTTTCCGGAGTATTTATTCTGATTGTATTCTTCTGTTCTTTCTTAACTGTTGATATGGCTAAAAATGGGGTTTAATCGGAACCGTCCAAATCAGGCGCGAATCTTGAAGCCCAGAGGCAAAACGGTAATTTTACCTACCAGTAGGTCTGAAGCGGGTACTGGTTCTCCTTCTTGGAAACCCACTAACCCGCGAACGGATCCACCTCAACAGGGTGCGAGTTTCAACCCGCAGCGAACCCGGTCCAGAAAGGATAGAATTAGGATTTTAGATTAATCCTAATCAACGGCCCTGATTCATATCTATCCTTTCACTGGGGATTAGGGATTACATTCCTAATCTAACCACAGGGATTACATTCCTAATCTGATCCCAGCGGCGCCTATAAATACCCCCCATCCATCTCCATTGAGAGGTAATCAATCTTTTGCCAATTCACGCTCATTCATAATCATTTCTGGTTACTGACTTGAGTGTCGGAGGGTGCATCGCCGGGATCAACCCCGGTGTCTCGCACTTCTTTGCAAGTGAACGGCGGGAGTCAGCGATCAAACTCCGGCAGAACAGGTAACAGGTTTGCTATTCAAGTTTTCCAAGAATCCACAAATACTATCTGTTTGCCCCCACACCAGATTTAGCGGTAACAGATTGGCGCCGTCTGTGGGAAACTAACGAATAGCAACCTCCCCTCTTCCCGTTGGTCAGATCCTCTCCAGCCATGCCTCCTAGGAAAGTCAGATCCAGAGGGTCCAACCGAGGACCCAACCTCGATCAGCAGCAAGAAATTCCCATCCAACCCGCTCAACAGCAGGGGCAACTTCCCCCTCCAGCGGAAGACCCACTCCAACAGGACCTTCCTCCTCCTCAGAACCAACAACCTCCTAAGGGTCCTAACCCTCAGAAACAACCTCTCCATCCGGACCATGTCTCCATCCACAATGCCACTTTGGATTCTATGGCTTCCCATAATCCCCGAGCTTCCGACTTCCAACAAAAAGTCCCCAATCGGCCGAAAGATGTGGATCTTCGCCACCGTCTGGATGAAAAGCGGGCCCGAGAGGGAGCCTCCCGCCAACAACGTCCGGATGAGCGAAGTTCTCACCACCGAGACTACAGAAGGTCCCTGATCCGGAGGGAGTGGAAAGAGTCCCCCGAACATCGCAGAAGAAGACCACATTCCCCCGCCGGTTGGCAACACCCTAGGAACGATGAGGCACCCATCACCCGTGCCGAGTTCCAGCAGTTCCAAGCAACCGTCCTACAAGCTCTCAATCTTCGTCCTAACACCAAAGATTCCCTCTCCTCCTCCACAAGATCCTAGTAACCCCCGCTACATACCAAGTCCTCGCCGTTTCAGGAGCTACCGTCGTCGTAGCCCCCGCTCTCCCTCCTATGAAGACCAGTCAAGAGCTTCGCCAGATTACCATCGAAGGGACGATGCAGTCTATCGCCGTCTCCATGAGATGGAGAGGCGCTTGGGTCAGTTAGACCGAGAAGAAGAGCTTAGAGGAAGGACTCTTCGTCCTAGCAGACCTCCTTTTTCCCGAACTATAATGGATGCACCCGTACCAATCAGCTTCAAGCCTCCTCAATTTGAGACCTACTCCGGAGAAATTGACCCCGTCGATCACATCGAGAGCTTCAAGACCCTAATGCTCATCCATCAAGCTTCCGATGCTCTGCTCTGTAAAACCTTCCCCGCAACTCTCAAGGGTCCAGCTCGAGAATGGTACTCTCGCCTTGCCCCATCCTCAATATTCTCCTTCGAGCAATTCGAGACCCTTTTTGTCACCCATTTTGTAAGTAGCCGTAGAACTGAGAAGACCAGTATCTCGCTACTGTACCTCCATCAGAAGAAGGGTGAGAAGTTGAGAGACTATGTGAAGAGGTTCACAGCTGAAGCCATGTCCATAGCATCCCTCGACCAGTCGGTCGCTGCAGCAGCATTTCAATCCAATGTCCTCAACTCCAGCCTCCGCTCCTCCCTCGCCAAGAAGCCCCCACAGAACTTCTCTGACCTCCTCATCCGAAGTGAAAAGTATATTCGGGCTGAAGAAGCCGAGCACCGCCCTAACTTAGAGGGGTCTTCCTCTGGGTTTAAGAGAAAGGGAATAGAAGAGGAAGGAGCCAAGAAGCTCCAGAAGGATAATGCCGGCTAGTGCCGACTTCCCCCCAGATTCGAGAAATTTACTCCTCTCACCACCAATGTCTCTACCATTTTGATGGAAGTTGAGAAGGAAGGGATCATACCCCTTGCTCCAAAAATGAACACCCCCGGCAAAAGAAGGGATAAAGAAAAGTGGTGCCGCTATCAGTGGGACCACGGCCACGACACCAATGATTGTCGGGCCTTGAAGAATGAGATAGAAGCCCTCATCCAGATGGGGCAGCTGACCAGATTCGTGAGAAAGGACCGAGCCGACCTTCCTCCCCCGCCTCGAGGGGCTAACAAGCGTCCTGAGCGCGATGAAATGCCTGACTTCGAAGAGGAGAGTGTCCTACACCTCATCCATGGGGGCCCAATGGGGGGCTCCTCCAACTCCTCTCGAAAGGCATTTATAAGAGAAGTCAATTCGGTCTGCGCCACTCCTCCTCCTAAAGGCCTCGAAGTGCCCGTCACATTTTCAGATGAAGATCTCGAGGGCGTCCGAACCCCTCACTGTGACGCACTCGTCATCAACCTCCACATGGCAAACTTCAAAGTGGAGAGGATCCTAGTGGACAATGGAAGCTCCGTTAACATCCTCTTCCTCGCCGCTTTCAAGGGCCTTAACCTCTCCCGAGATAGACTCAAGCCCGCCGGCTACACGCTCCATGGGTTCACGGGAGTGCCAGTGACTATTGAAGGGGTGATCACCCTCGACGTAACCGGTGGCAAAACTCCTACTACCCGTACGGAGGCGATAGATTTTATGGTTGTAGATGTCCCCGCAGCTTACAATGTCATCCTAGGCCGACCCGGCCTAGCAGCTCTAGAAGCCGTTCCTTCGGCATACCATCTCAAGATGAAATTCCCCACTCGGGCCGGAGTAGGGGAAGTAAGGGTCAATCAAGAGCAGGCCCGTAAGTGCTACATGACCTCTACCCTCGGTCCAGTCCTCTCCCTAGAAACTCTGGAAATTCCCCAGGATGCTGCCCGACCAACGTCCGAGCCGGTGGATGAGTTGGAGGAAGTGTTCTTCTCTGAGCAGGACCTAAGCCGAAAGTTCTTTGTTAGCAAGACCCTCCCATCCGCCTTATGCTCAGACATAGTCCAGTGCATCCGAAGGAACCGAGACCTCTTTGCTTGGTCAGCTGCGGACATGCCCGGAATTTCCGAAGAGCTCTTAGTCCACCACCTAAGTGTTGCCCCGGGGTCCAAACCGGTTCAACAGAAGAGGTGCAAGTTCACCCCCGAGCGACAGCTAGCTATAAAAGAGGAGGTGGACAAGCTTTTGAAGACCCAGTTCATATAGGAGGTAAACTATCCCGAATGGTTGTCAAATGTAGTAATGGTGAAGAAGTCCAATGGAACTTGGAGGATTTGTATTGATTTCACTGATCTCAACAAGGCTTGCCCCAAGGACCCTTTCCCTCTTCCAAGTATTGACACTTTGATTGATGCCACCTCGGGTCATGAACTCCTCAGCTTCATGGATGCCTTCTCAGTCTACAATCAGATCCGGATGTTCCCCCAGGATATCCCGAAGACCTCATTTGTGACCGACCAGGGCCTCTATTGTTACAGAGTCATGCCCTTCGGTTTGAAAAATACAGGCGCCACATACCAACGCCTCGTCAACAAGGTTTTCTAAGCTCAAATCGGCTGTAATATGGAGGTGTACGTTGATGACATGCTTGTAAAAAGCATCCGAGGTCCCGATCATGTAACCGACCTCCAAGAGGCGTTTGACGTTCTGAGAAGGCACAACATGAGACTCAATCCGAACAAGTGTGCGTTCGGTGTCTCGTCAGGAAAGTTCCTCGGCTTCATGGTCAGCCAACGAGCAATTGAAGCGAACCCTGAGAAAATCAAGGCCATATTAGACATGGCCCCTCCCAAGAATGTTAAGGAAGTTCAGAGGCTAACAGGCCGCTTGGCCGCCATAGGGCGCTTTCTCTCGAATTCCGGGGAGAAATGCCTCCCCCTCTTCAAGGCCCTCAGGGGCGCTAAAGGTTTTGAATGGGGTCAACAGCAACAGGAGTCCTTCGACCAGCTCAAGGCTTACCTCGTCAATCCTCCTCTCCTCAGTAAACCAATTCCTGGAGAACCCCTCTACCTCTACCTGGAAGCCTCTGAGCAAACCCTCAATGCCGTCTTGGTAAGAGAAGAAGACCGGGCTCAAAAGCCCATGTAACACCCCGCAAAATTGAAATTACAATTTTGCCCCTGGGTGTTACGCACGTATATTTTTGTAATGTGTTTCACTACATATTTTGGATTCGTACTATTTATACATTTTTCGTATTGATTTCAGTTAACTAAAATATAATATTTCAATCCCTGGGATTTACGTGCTTTTTACGTGTTTTGATGCACGTGTTTCCACCACTACGTATAATATTTTCTATAGGTTTAAATTGTTTACTTTTATGTATTTAAATCTATTTTATAAAACGAAAATTTATTTTCCCCTTGTTTTTGATTAAAATGCATTTTTCAATTTTTTCTGCACGTATGGTGCACGTGCAAATTTTTATTCTCATTTTGCTACTCTCATTTTACTATTTTTAGCATGCATTAGTTTTATTTAGCCTTTCTTTTGATCCATGGACCTATAAACTAAAATGTAGCCCATTAGGAGAGGAGCCCACTAGATAATTAAATAAATTAATTAGTAATGAGCCCATGTAGCAAGCCCACTAGATAATCAAATTAATTAGTAATGAGCCCATGTAGCAAGCCCATTATTAAAATCACATTTTTTAGTTAAACATGTACTAATACATGACAAGTTACAATATTAGTACACATTTTTGAGTTATAGAAATGTGTTCATGTTTGTTTGTGCATGTATGCATGCACACACAAATGTATTTGGACCATTTTGTGGGCTAGGGGAGGGGATTAATGGAGTGGTTAAGTTCATGGAGAGTGGGGAGATGAGAGGTTGGGAGTTTTAGGAGTTAAAAATATGAAGAGGTGAGAATTAAAAAGAGAATTAAAATGAGAAGTTATTAGGTGGGAGATTTTGCAATATAGTCCCTAGCATTGTCCTATAAATAGCAACCCATTTCTCATTCTTTTTCACACCAAAAATAAAATAAACAAGAGAAAGTAAAGAGAAAGAAAAGAGTGTAAGAAAAAGAAAGAGAGTTATTGTGCTTGGAGGATCTCTTGCTTGGAGCATTTGCTAGGAGGAGAAGAAGACTAGGAGTTGCTAGGAGCAAGAAGAAGCCATTCATTTGTAGTTTTCAACCTTCAAACAAAAGGTGGGTTCTCATGCTTTCTAATTTAGAACTATGCATGCTAGTGATAATATATGAACATTTTGTTTTGATGTGTAGTTAAAATTTCATGTTAGTGTTACATGCTATTGCTATGATTAAACAAATAATAGGAATTTTTGACTAAAGAGCTAATGCTATAGATCATGTTAGAATACTTGTAAAATGTTATGCATGTTAAAAGTGTATTCTTTTGTATGAGAAATTTGTTGAAAAATGTTGTTTAATGTTCTAGGGTCATGAATAAGAAAGAAAGATTAATATTGTGTTAGTGGTTGATTTTGTAGTACAAACATGCTAATTTTGATTAATAAAGTAAAAAGTGATGGGATAAATATATTGTGTTATGAATGGTAGAAATATTATGACTAAGAGAACAATTTTCCATCACGATAGTTGAAAATAATAAAATGAATTACTGTCACAAACCATACTAGTATGCATGATTGTAAATGTCGAAATGTATAATTTGTAGGAAGATTGTTGAGACTTCCTAATGAGTTTAAATGCAAATTAAATTTGGAAAAAAATTCTAATACTCTTATAAAATGAAATAGAATATAATAAAAATAGTTGTAGAATTTTTCAAGTATATTTGAGAAGTAAAAGAGATATTTGAAGATAGAATGAAATTTTGTTCTTAAGTTAATTATTTTTAAGAATATGAATTTTTTTTATAAAAAAAGACTTTGATGTGAGAATTAGTTTCTCTTGTTGAGATTATGCAATTATGATGAATGTGAAATTCTAGATTTCTATGTGTACTCAAATTGTTAATGAGTTTAAATTAGATGAATGCATAAATAAAATTCTTGTTGGAAAGAATTGAGAATAAGTGAATTATGAATAGAACATTGATTAAGTTGTGAATTATTTGTATTTGATTAATTGAAGAGACTTCACGAGTTTAAAATTTGCAAATGAAATTGCTATTGTTGTTGATTCATGAATGGACTAAAAGAGAATTATGATTGATGCCAAATGAGATATAGATCAAATTGTGGATGGCTAGAGACATGGAAATATCTAAGTGAAGACATGATAATGAAAAGGGTAAAAAGAAAATAATTTCCGAAACTGATCCACCGTGAAAAATATTTACCCGACTAGTCCACTTTTGAAAATATTTACCAAAGTTAGTCCATTATTATATTTTCCGAAACTGAGTAATTTTAACATTATTATTGACTTCAAAATTCTATTATAGACCTTTATTTTATTAAGAAGAGTAAAGTAGTAGTTTGTGAAGTGATTTTTCTTGAAGAAAATTATACTCTTATTTGTGTAAAGAATGTTTTAAAGTGAGTTGAGATTTTGTGAGAGTTTGAATTTGTTGATAAAATTTCATGTGATGAAGTTGCGTACTTGAAAGAAAATATTTTGCTTATAAAGATTTTGAATGAATAAGTTGATTATGAATATGTGCCTAAGTTGTTAAAAAGAATGATAATGGATGAAAATTTTGTTCATGAAAAAGGATTATTTGTTTTTATGGGAAATTATGAATGAATGAATGAATCATGGGTAATGCAAAAATGAGACAATGATTAGATTATGGATAAGTTAGAGATATGAATATAATAAGTTTAAGATATGATTATTAAAGGGTATGTGTACCCATGTTTCTTGTACATGAAAGATTATGATTAAGAATTAGTAAGACTTCGGTTACCGGTAAAAAATGAAAGAAAGAATTGATATGATTTTGAGATAATGCCGTCGGGCGATCTCGTATTTTGTGAATAAATCCGGTATGAGGTAAAACTGATTCTAGGGTGATAACATATTCATGTCTTGAACTAAAAATAATTAGGCACTTAAGTGAAGATGTGATAAACTTGTGCAAACGTAAATGGGTGCTTCTATATAGTCGGCGGTGGATCTCCGTGGCTATAGACCCAGTTGGTGGACTGTGGTTGCCCCATAGGAGATGGACTGTATTTTATCCGGGACTTAGGGTAGTCGACGGATGTTTACCATACTCCAAAGAATATGTATATACTGGGGCTAGAAGGGCATTTACGGGATTATCATCACGATATAATAGCCAGGGAGGCTGGGATCTGTTAATATAAGCCAGGGAGGCTAGCCAGGGAGGCTGAGATCCGTATCTGTGAAATAACTCTAAAACTTGTTTTATTACTGGGTAGTCTCATGGCGAGGGATCGAACCCTTCAATGTGGAGTACGTAGGCACTTGCCCTCGGACCTATGTAGTATGGGATGCATAGAATCCGAACAAGTGTGCATTAGTGTCATCCTAGTATAGAAATGTGTGCATTAGGCATTAAGGCATGACATACACTTATGTTTAGAATAATCACCTTTGACACTTTACTTGTTCATTCAATCTTTTTGTTGATTTGTTAAAGTATGAGATCGTTATACTATTCCCGGCATAGAGAGGATAGCCGTGTATAATATTTCGTCAGTTCTAAGTAACTGACGTGCCCACAGATTGACATGCAGGTAATGGACTATTCATGGAGTTATAAAGTGGATATGCTGTTGCTGTTTAGAAGTTAAAGATGTTGCAAATGATGTTAAAGTTATACTAGTTGTTTTTCATTGATTGTAATCTTTTAGTCTTCCGCTGTGTAAAACCAAGTTGTAATTGAACTCTGATGTATTGTGAATAAAAAGTTTTAAATTCTTTGTAAAATTGTATGAAGTGAAGTAAAGATCCTGTGAAATCCCGAGTTTGTCCTTATTTGAAATTCGGGGTGTTACAGATGGTATCAGAGCATGCTTCACAAGTAGTACAAGTTTATAAGGAACGATAAAAAGTGACGATAAATTTGGGAACAAACCAAAAGAGTCCTTCTGTCAACCGGGTGTAAACAACCCTAAGCGACACGGTATTTAAGCGTCTTCGGACCACCGCTAGCTGGGAACCGACTCTTACGGCTAACCCAAGTGAATCCGAACATGATAGACTAAAGAATTGTTTAGAAAAAGTAATAAGACCATTAACTATAGTCTAGAACCCGTGACACCTTATTGAGTAGTTACAATATTATTCCTGCAGACACTAGAGTGTGAGTTTCAGTCTATAGAGATTTAAATGTAAGTGATTTATATTTGTGTTGCTCTATACACTGATGTTTCTCTTTCTTTTGGATGACTAGAGTCGTGAATGAAGTTGTTATTGAACTTGCATTCAATTTCATTCATGAAGTTTTTCTCGTATACATTGATATGAGAGTGTATGCGAGCATATTTTTCCCTGGGTATCAGAGTGGCGCAGTGGAAGCGTGGTGGCTTGGACCGTCATTCATGATACCTTACACACTTTCCTCTCAAATTATTTTGTAGATTTTTATCATGATACTTTCCCCATATTCAGTATTTTTTTTCAAATAAATATTCTTTTATGCTAGTAAATCATTTGAATATTTATTATTTGTCTATCTTCCTTAGTCTTGATATTTTAAACTTGTTTATCAAACTTAAATTTTCACCTTTCATGTATTTATGTCACTTTAGGATTACCCGTTTATATCTACTATTACTTTACATATTTTGTCAAGTTTTAAATTTCTGTTTATTAAATTAATATTGCAATCACTATTTTCTTTCATTTATTATTTTGAATTTTTCTTATAAAATTTTTTTATGTGCACTCATGTTATATGATTTGATTTCTATGATACTATATTATCTTATCCTATATGTTTTTAACAAGATTGAAATTTTCTACCGATATAAATATGACCTACAATTTTGTTTTATTGTCTACAATCGGTATTATTCTTATTGCATATTTGTTTTGATATATTCATTTTACTATTAATCACTATTTAATATCAACTATCTCCTTCCTAATACTTCAAATCTTTTCATACCGCTTTATCGTAATTTATTTTGCCACTAACTTATTGTGGATTTTGCTGTCTACTCAGCTAACAAATTAGTATTTATACTTTTCTTCAATTTATAAGTTATTTCTATGTAATTAGTTTTCGCACTATTTCGATAATATATTACTACTTTTACTACTATGATGGTTGCTTTATTCCGACAAACTATTTATAATTTTTATGTCATACTATTGGTTGTCTCACTCTAAAATTTTTATGCCTATAAAATTTTATATATTGGTCTACTTGACAATTCAAAAATATTTCAACGTATGCCTTCTATTTTAAATTTTTAAATTGTATGTGTAATTATTATAGTTACCTCACAAACTATTCTATTAATTGATATACAAAGTCATTTTATGTTATCTATACTTTCAACCAAGTCTCATTCCCATTTATTTTTCCAAACTTTATTCAATGGTCTTGTTCGATTTCGTTATCCAGTTTGTGAATTTTCTACCGTTTATTATATTGATAAAAAAAAAAAATTTAAATTAAATTACATATCTTGACTTTGTTTTCTTCGCCACATTGTTTTCCGAACTATTTCAAAATTAACAACTTAATTGACTTTTTCCTTTTATCTAATGCTTATCTAGAAACACTTTGGAACTTCTTTCAATCCATTATATCTTTATGGTTATAATATTTATTTCCTTATGTGAGTTTTCTCGTTTGTTTTTATAAAATTTTAATATTCATAATTTTCCTATATAGAGTTTATCTTGTTTTCCTCGTTGCATATTTTAAAGTTGTAGTTTCCTAAATACAAGAATAATATTTTCTTTGGCTTATACAAAATACAATCTTTACCCTAGCGAGTTCCGGGGACGGAACTACTCTAAGGGGGGGAGAGTGTAACACCCCGCAAAATTGAAATTACAATTTTGCCCCTGGGTGTTACGCACGTATATTTTTGTAATGTGTTTCACTACATATTTTGGATTCGTACTATTTATACATTTTTCGTATTGATTTCAGTTAACTAAAATATAATATTTCAATCCCTGGGATTTACGTGCTTTTTACGTGTTTTGATGCACGTGTTTCCACCACTACGTATAATATTTTCTATAGGTTTAAATTGTTTACTTTTATGTATTTAAATCTATTTTATAAAACGAAAATTTATTTTCCCCTTGTTTTTGATTAAAATGCATTTTTCAATTTTTTCTGCACGTATGGTGCACGTGCAAATTTTTATTCTCATTTTGCTACTCTCATTTTACTATTTTTAGCATGCATTAGTTTTATTTAGCCTTTCTTTTGATCCATGGACCTATAAACTAAAATGTAGCCCATTAGGAGAGGAGCCCACTAGATAATTAAATAAATTAATTAGTAATGAGCCCATGTAGCAAGCCCACTAGATAATCAAATTAATTAGTAATGAGCCCATGTAGCAAGCCCATTATTAAAATCACATTTTTTAGTTAAACATGTACTAATACATGACAAGTTACAATATTAGTACACATTTTTGAGTTATAGAAATGTGTTCATGTTTGTTTGTGCATGTATGCATGCACACACAAATGTATTTGGACCATTTTGTGGGCTAGGGGAGGGGATTAATGGAGTGGTTAAGTTCATGGAGAGTGGGGAGATGAGAGGTTGGGAGTTTTAGGAGTTAAAAATATGAAGAGGTGAGAATTAAAAAGAGAATTAAAATGAGAAGTTATTAGGTGGGAGATTTTGCAATATAGTCCCTAGCATTGTCCTATAAATAGCAACCAATTTCTCATTCTTTTTCACACCAAAAATAAAATAAACAAGAGAAAGAAAAGAGAAAGAAAAGAGTGTAAGAAAAAGAAAGAGAGTTATTGTGCTTGGAGGATCTCTTGCTTGGAGCATTTGCTAGGAGGAGAAGAAGACTAGGAGTTGCTAGGAGCAAGAAGAAGCCATTCATTTGTAGTTTTCAACCTTCAAACAAAATGTGGGTTCTCATACTTTCTAATTTAGAACTATGCATGCTAGTGATAATATATGAACATTTTGTTTTGATGTGTAGTTAAAATTTCATGTTAGTGTTACATGCTATTGCTATGATTAAACAAATAATAGGAATTTTTGACTAAAGAGCTAATGCTATAGATCATGTTAGAATACTTGTAAAATGTTATGCATGTTAAAAGTGTATTCTTTTGTATGAGAAATTTGTTGAAAAATGTTGTTTTATGTTCTAGGGTCATGAATAAGAAAGAAAGATTAATATTGTGTTAGTGGTTGATTTTGTAGTACAAACATGCTAATTTTGATTAATAAAGTAAAATGTGATGGGATAAATATATTGTGTTATGAATGGTAGAAATATTATGACTAAGAGAACAATTTTCCATCACGATAGTTGAAAATAATAAAATGAATTACTGTCACAAACCATACTAGTATGCATGATTGTAAATGTCGAAATGTATAATTTGTAGGAAGATTGTTGAGACTTCCTAATGAGTTTAAATGCAAATTAAATTTGGAAAAAAATTCTAATACTCTTATAAAATGAAATAGAATATAATAAAAATAGTTATAGAATTTTTCAAGTATATTTGAGAAGTAAAAGAGATATTTGAAGATAGAATGAAATTTTGTTCTTAAGTTAATTATTTTTAAGAATATGAATTTTTTTTATAAAAAAAGACTTTGATGTGAGAATTAGTTTCTCTTGTTGAGATTATGCAATTATGATGAATGTGAAATTCTAGATTTCTATGTGTACTCAAATTGTTAATGAGTTTAAATTAGATGAATGCATGAATAAAATTCTTGTTGGAAAGAATTGAGAATAAGTGAATTATGAATAGAACATTGATTAAGTTGTGAATTATTTGTATTTGATTAATTGGAGAGACTTCACGAGTTTAAAATTTGCAAATGAAATTGCTATTGTTGTTGATTCATGAATGGACTAAAAGAGAATTATGATTGATGCCAAATGAGATATAGATCAAATTGTGGATGGCTAGAGACATGGAAATATCTAAGTGAAGACATGATAATGAAAAGGGTAAAAAGAAAATAATTTCCGAAACTGATCCACCGTGAAAAATATTTACCCGACTAGTCCACTTTTGAAAATATTTACCAAAGTTAGTCCATTATTATATTTTCCGAAACTGAGTAATTTTAACATTATTATTGACTTCAAAATTCTATTATAGACCTTTATTTTATTAAGAAGAGTAAAGTAGTAGTTTGTGAAGTGATTTTTCTTGAAGAAAATTATACTCTTATTTGTGTAAAGAATGTTTTAAAGTGAGTTGAGATTTTGTGAGAGTTTGAATTTGTTGATAAAATTTCATGTGATGAAGTTGCGTACTTGAAAGAAAATATTTTGCTTATAAAGATTTTGAATGAATAAGTTGATTATGAATATGTGCCTAAGTTGTTAAAAAGAATGATAATGGATGAAAATTTTGTTCATGAAAAATGATTATTTGTTTTTATGGAAAATTATGAATGAATCAATGAATCATGGGTAATGCAAAAATGAGACAATGATTAGATTATGGATAAGTTAGAGATATGAATATAATAAGTTTAAGATATGATTATTAAAGGGTATGTGTACCCATGTTTCTTGTACATGAAAGATTATGATTAAGAATTAGTAAGACTTCGGTTACCGGTAAAAAATGAAAGAAAGAATTGATATGATTTTGAGATAATGCCGTCGGGCGATCTCGTATTTTGTGAATAAATCCGGTATGAGGTAAAACTGATTCTAGGGTGATAACATATTCATGTCTTGAACTAAAAATAATTAGGCACTTAAGTGAAGATGTGATAAACTTGTGCAAACGTAAATGAGTGCTTCTATATAGTCGGCGGTGGATCTCCGTGGCTATAGACCCAGTTGGTGGACTGTGGTTGCCCCATAGGAGATGGACTGTATTTTATCCGGGACTTAGGGTAGTCGACGGATGTTTACCATACTCCAAAGAATATGTATATACTGGGGCTAGAAGGGCATTTACGGGATTATCATCACGATATAATAGCCAGGGAGGCTGGGATCTGTTAATATAAGCCAGGGAGGCTAGCCAGGGAGGCTGAGATCCGTATATGTGAAATAACTCTAAAACTTGTTTTATTACTGGGTAGTCTCATGGCGAGGGATCTAACCCTTCAATGTGGAGTACGTAGGCGCTTGCCCTCGGACCTATGTAGTATGGGATGCATAGAATCCGAACAAGTGTGCATTAGTGTCATCCTAGTATAGAAATGTGTGCATTAGGCATTAAGGCATGACATACACTTATGTTTAGAATAATCACCTTTGACACTTTACTTGTTCATTCAATCTTTTTGTTGATTTGTTAAAGTATGAGATCGTTATACTATTCCCGGCATAGAGAGGATAGCCGTGTATAATATTTCGTCAGTTCTAAGTAACTGACGTGCCCACAGATTGACATGCAGGTAATGGACTATTCATGGAGTTATAAAGTGGATATGCTGTTGCTGTTTAGAAGTTAAAGATGTTGCAAATGATGTTAAAGTTATACTAGTTGTTTTTCATTGATTGTAATCTTTTAGTCTTCCGCTGTGTAAAACCAAGTTGTAATTGAACTCTGATGTATTGTGAATAAAAAGTTTTAAATTCTTTGTAAAATTGTACGAAGTGAAGTAAAGATCCTGTGAAATCCCGAGTTTGTCCTTATTTGAAATTCGGGGTGTTACAGCCCATCTACTATGTGAGTAAGGTACTTCGGGATGCCGAGCTCCGCTATCCGAGAATAGAAAAGATGGCTTATGCCCTGGTGATGGCCGCAAGAAAGCTTCGCCCGTACTTTCAATCCCACTCGGTTGTCATTCTTACCGACCAACCGCTGAAGCAAGTCCTCCACAAGCCAGAGACCTCGGGTCGCCTGATGAAATGGTCTATCGAGCTGAGCCAACATGATATAACATATCAGCCTCGGACCGCGATCAAGGCTCAGGCCCTAGCAGAATTCATAGTTGAAAGCACCATCCCCGAGTTTAGCCAATCAATGAAGGGACCACCTATCTGGTCGGTTTAAGTGGACGGATCCTCCTGCAACGAGGGAAGCGGAGCAGGGGTCATTCTGGCAGGCCCAGATGACTTCATCCTCCAATACTCCCTCCGAATAAACTTCAAGGCCTCTAACAACGAAGCAGAATACGAGGTACTTATAGCCGGGCTCAGAATGGCCCGAAATGCAGGGGTGCAACTGCTCTGGATCTTTAGCGACTCTCAGCTAGTCGTAAATCAGGTCCTCGGCGAGTATGAAGCACGCGACGACAGGATGGTTAAATACTTAGCCAAGTTCAGGAGCCTCATGGCACTATTTGAAGAAGCCCTCATCCAACGAATACCCCAGGAAGAAAATGCTCAGGCCGACGCCCTCTCCAAACTAGCCTCTTCCTCCCTTCAAGGTCTCGAGCAGACCGTCTTGATAGAGGTTCTTCTGAAGCCAAGTTTAGAGGATGAAACTTCCGACTCTTTAGAGTCGCTGCCTGTCCTGCTTGAGGATAACTGGATGAGACCCCTCGTCGAATTCCTAAGGGACGGACTCCTCCCCGAGGACCCCAAGGAAGCTCGAAGAGTGAGAACCCGAACTGAGCATTACACACTAATTGGAGGTATCCTATATAAACGCTCTTTCACACAGGTAGACGGCAGGCCGTACCTCAGATGCCTCTCCCCCGGGCAAGCCGACTATGCCCTGTAAGAACTTCATGAGGGCATCGGCGGGGCACATTCGGGGTCCAGAGCTCTAGCCCGCAAAGTGTCGAATTACGGATATTTCTGGCCCACTCTTCTACGAGACGCCGAACGGCTCGTTCGGCAATGCAGCTCCTGTCAGAAGTACTCCGACATCCGACGCCTCCCGCAAGCTCCACTAACTTCCCTATCAGGTCTGATCCCCTTTGCAATGTGGGGGATGGATTTACTAGGGCCATTTCCACCGGCTCCCGGACAGTTCAAGCTCTTAGTCGTGGCGATCGACTACTTCTCAAAATGGATAGAGGCCGAGCCCTTGGCCACGATCACTGAGAACAAGGTCGTTCAGTTCTTTGGGAAAAGCGTGATCTGCCGATTCGGCGTCCCCCGGGTCTTGATAACAGACAACGGAACCCAGTTCACTGGGGCTGCCTTCCGAGCTCTATGCGAAGACCTTGCCATCCAACACCGGTTCTCCTCCGTTTCTCATCCCCAGTCGAAAGGCCAAGCCGAAAATGCTAACTGACAGATCCTCTCCGGCATTAAGAAGAGGTTGGATAAATGTTCCAAAGGCTTATGAGTCGATCAGCTTCCCAACGTGCTGTGGAACTACCGCACCACAAAACGGACCCCCACAGGAGAGAGCCCATTTAATCGCACCTATGGGTCCGAGGCCATCATCCCCCTAGAAGTCGGAATACCCTCTCCTCGTTTAATAGCTTATGAAGAAGAGCAAAACGCCAGAGAGCTCAGAACAAACCTAGACCTGATAGATGAGATCCGAGAAAGACCTGCCATTCGTCAACAAAGCTACCGAAGAAGGATCGAGTTGGCGTACAACAAAAGAGTCCGTCCTACCGACCTCAAAGAAAGGGATTTTGTCCTCAGGAAGCTAGCCATCTCTTTTCCCGGACAGAAGAGCAAACTGGCTCCAAATTGGGAGGGACCCTATAAGGTCGCAAAAGTGGTTCGGCCCAGCACATACAGACTAGAAGATCTCGAAGGTAGGGAAATCCCCAAGACTTGGAATGCCGACCATCTCTTAAAATACCAAGAGAGGGCACCAACGCCTCCCTAAGTATTCTGGGATGTCGAACCGTTCCACTCCTATTACTTGTAATGTTTTTCTTTTATTTCTCTTTTGTAATAACGGCTCGCAACTTTAGAAGCAGCCGACCATTAGTCATCAATAAAAAAGGCTTTTTCATATTTTACTTGTGAAATTGTTTGCATCTCCCTGCCTCTGCTCTTCACTCTATCGATGGTTCGGAGTCCAACACTTGGCTCGATTCTGCTTCGCAAGCTCGCTCCTAAGCGAGCTAGAAGCAGGTCGCCATTCGGAACTGCTCCCACAACTGTTGAACAACTCTACCGATGGTTCGGAGTCCAACACTTGGCTCGATTCTGCTTCGCAAGCTCGCTCCTATGCGAGCTAGAAGCAGGTCGCCATTCGGAACTGCTCCCACAACCGTTGAACAACTCTACCGATGGTTCGGAGTCCAACACTTGGCTCAACTCTTCTTCGCAAGCTCGCTCGTAAGCGAGCTAGAAGCAGATCGCCATTTGGAACTGCTCCCACAACTGTTGAACAACTCTACCGATGGTTCAGAGTCCAACACTTGGCTCAACTCTTCTTCGCAAGCTCGCTCGTAAGCGAGCTAGAAGCAGACCGCCATTCGGAACTGCTCCCACAACCATTGAACAACTCTACCGATGGTTCGGAGTCCAACACTTGGCTCGACTCTTCTTCGCAAGCTCGCTCGTAAGCGAGCTAGAAGCAGATCGCCATTCGGAACTGCTCCCACAACCGTTGAACAACTCTACCGATGGTTCGGAGTCCAACACTTGGCTCGACTCTTCTTCGCAAGCTCGCTCGTAAGCAAGCTAGAAGCAGATCGCCATTCGGAACTGCTCCCACAACCGTTGAACAACTCTACCGATGGTTCGGAGTCCAACACTTGGCTCGACTCTTCTTCGCAAGCTCGCTCGTAAGCGAGCTAGAAGCAGATCGCCATTCGGAACTGCTCCCACAACCATCGAGCAACTCTAGCGGTGGTTCGGAGTCCAGCGTTCGGCTCGACTGCGCTCACTCAATCCTCCGAGCCGAGCGGACGAGGAACCGACCCTCGTATAAGGAGAAAAATTCTGCCGAACCAATTTCGCCGTTAGATCATCTCAAAATGCATGCTAGAACGTGATGAACGGATCAGATCATGCCACGTTTTCACAAAACGACAAGATAGTATTTTTTTGGAATTCGTGCCTCCCACCTCGTGATGCGTTCCACGATCATGATCGACCGTCTAGATTGAGCCACGTGGATCGCGTCTGAAATCCGAGCTATTACACCTCGGTATACTCCGAGCCAGAAAACTAAAGTTCCGCGGCTAAAACCCTCAAAAAAGATAACTATGGGTCCTTATGGTTTGGCGTCAAGAATAAGGCGACCACGGCACAACGATGAACAAAGTAACTTCGATTTTATTAAAACACTTGGTAAATTTACAAGGCAGATAGTTACAGCGGGAAAGCAACTAGATAAATTTACAAGGCCTGTTATTACAACAACAAAGACGATGCAAGAAGTAAAAGGCTCGATGCAACTCGTTCAGTGCCTCCTTGGGACAGGGACGTTCCGATTAAGAGACAATCGGGGTTTCATCTTTTTATCTCCGAGCTTATCTCTAGGCCGACCAACTGCGATGCCGCCTCGCCACTAATCCTAACGGTGGCTCCGACCAAGGCCCCACTCGAGCTAACAGCTACTCTGCTTTGTGCGTCGACTGTTGTTCGACCAATAACTTGGCCACGAGTCGCTAGCTCGTAAAAGGTGATCCCCCGTTCTCTCTCCTCACGAGTGCAAGAAGTGCTGCGGACATTAGCCCTCACGGGCTGAGGCTTTAGTCGAGCCACCTCCTCCTCGAGCTCAACGATCCTATCCTTCAGAGTGTCGTCCTTAACCATTATCTTGAATCGAGGGAGTTTTGCCGAACCGGAGCACTCAGCGCTGTCGGATATAATACGGCGTAAGTTAGTCACCTCGATGCTCTTGTCAACCGTGACCCTCTGCAGCTGTTCGACCTTCCTCGCGAGCTCGTCTCGCTCGGCCCGCACCGAGGCTAGCTCCTCCTCCTTCGTCGAGAACTCCTCCTCGACTATCCGAAGGTGATGAACCTCGACCAGCAGCTCACTGTACTTCTTCTCTACGTTGAGCGACACTCTTCGGATCAGCTCGATCTCACCCTCGAGTCGAGCCTCGCGAGATTGCTTAAACAGCTCGGCACGATGCTGAGCTGCTACAGTATTGGGGGCATGATCGAGGATCTGAAATACAAGAACGTCACAACTAGGAAACTATAGACCGACCCAAACACTTGCACAAATTTGAAACAAAAACTTTCATTCATAAAGGAGGAAGCGGTGGCCAGTCCGCAAAGAGGCATTACATTTTTAAAAGAAAAAAGATTACAAAAAGACGAGGAGATCAGGGGTCCACCTGCGTCGTCGGCTCAACCACAGGCGCTTCGCCAGACGGCCCCTCATCTCCCACCCCGACCTGGGGGTTGGTCACATCCACCTCGGCAACCACCTCGTCATCGCCGTCGCCCTCTCCCTCGTCTCCTTCACCTCCCTCTTCTTCACCATCTGATGCAGATCCGGGCCACAGCCTGTAGCCGACCCACTGAAAGCCGGGGACGCGGTCCTGGACATGGTCGAGCGCCCTCTGGTAGGACCTCTCCATGTTCGTGGCCATATGCGCCTTCGCCTCGGCCTCCACCTCGGCCCTGATCTTCGTCGCCAAGGCATCCTTCTCCGCCTTCGCCTCCGCCAGGGCCTTCGCTGACGCCGCCAGCTCCTCGGCAGCCTTGGCGGCTTTGGCAGTCTCTTCAGCAAGCCGTCCCTTTACTCGCTCCAGGTCGGCCATAAGGTCGGCAACCTGGACCTCCAAGCCCTCGGCTCGCCTCTGCTCAGCCTCGAGCTGCTGAACCGCCTTCACTTTGTCTGCCCTGTTCTTATCATTGGCGGCCTTCAGCTCCTTCTCCTGCTCGGCGAACGCTTCGAGGAGATGGTTAAAGTGGCAAGTGGCCTGCCAAAACGAAAAGATGGTGAGAACAAAGTAACAGCCGAACGACGAACTTGAAAAAATTCTCAGAGGAGAGCGTGCGACACTTACCGATACGAGCGACCGAGCAACCTCATAAGTATCGTCACTGACCGTCCCCGCCTTCAGCGCGGCTCGGTCCTTCGGGGTCGCCAAGTGTTTGACGGCCTACATCGACATCTGCGAGTTCCCGAGGAATCCATCATGATTCTTGACTCGCCAGATCGGAACGAACAGCTGCTTGTGCTGCTCGGTCAAGATCACCTCGGCCTAAGCAGTCAGCGGCGGAGCCTCAAGCGACAACACCGCCGAGACGTCGAAGGCCCCACCGACCGAGGCAGAAGCAACAGGAGCCGAGGGCTCTTCGACAACAACCACCGTCGACGAGGGGACCTCAGCAACGGGGGGAGGTGGAACAACTGCCGAAGCAACTTTAAGAGGCCGACCTAACGAGGCGGTCGTGCTCGGCCTCTTCTTCTTCCTTCCATCGGCCACCTTACCCCTCTCGTTCATCATGGCCGTAAAGTCCATCTTCGGCGCTTCTGTACCAAACAACAAATAAATTGAGAGTCAGTGAAACGAGCTAAAGACTTAGGAAAAAAAATGCGAGATGTCAGGAGCGTACTCGGGTCGATCGGACTAAGGCCTGACCCGTATAGCACCTCCTCGGTCATCTCCCTCCAACTCAACATCGGGAGGGCCACGATCTTCCTCGCCACTTCCTCCTCGGCCGCAGTCAGTTCCGGGTCGGCCCTCGCAAACTTTGGCACCTCTACTTTCCATCGGCTCGGAACTTTCAGCATCGATGGCTCCCTCAATATGAAGAAATTTTCCTTCCAGCCTTTGATCGAGTCAGGGTTTTCTATAATCCGAACGCCCTTCCTCGGCGCCAGGTAGTATCGATGCTCGGTCTTGTGCATCCGGTTTATCCGATACATGCTTCGGAAGACCGTCAAGTCCGGCTCGACCTCGGCGTTGCGGCACTGGAGCAGGAAGGCGTTCACATGATGCCATGTGTTCGGCATGAATTGGGTCGGTGCAAGGCAGTACCACCCGAGGACCAGACGAATGAAGGGGTGCAGGGGAAAGCGCAGTCCGGCATTCAGAGAGTCGTAGTCGAACATGCACATATCCGACGACGACAGCTTGGAGTTCGCTCGCATCCCGGGGCCGGGGAGAATTAACTTGTACTCCGGAGGGATGGCGAACCCTTTTCTGATCCGGAGCAGGTCCCTCTCGGATAGCACCGATCCAATTTCGTCCGCCTCGGTGGTCAGAATCGGGTTGTTCTCTTCGTATACTTCCGACTGACCGATGACCACCTTCTTCAAGAGGTCGCCCTCGTACTGCCTAACCCCAGCATGTTCGGACAGTACACAAGGGTACCGGCCCGTCTCAGGGGTTTGCCTCGGATTCTCCACAATCACCTCGACCACAGGAGATTGGGCCACTACCCTCCTCTTCTTCTTCTCCTTCCTCGCCTCGTTCCCAGACGGCTCGGCTACTTGCTTCCCCTTCCTTCGGATCTCCATTTGCCTCCTCTCCTCGGCACCACTATCGCCCGAGGACGAGGCCTCACTCCCCGAGTTCACCCTTGACATCTCTAGAAAAAAGCTAAGGCAAGTAGACTGTCCTTGAAGTGACGTGCCCTTGAAGTGACGTTCACGGTCGAAATAAGCTCACCGGAAATCGCCTGGCCCACGTGACAACTAACGTAACCGCCTTGGAGCAAAAATTGCCGCTAGCAGAGAGCACAGAGAGTAAAAGTGAAATCTTGGAGTGAAAAGTGAGAAATGAGCTTGGGGGTGGGGGAGTTAGAACTTATAACTCCAATGCGAAGTTTGGGCCTCCTTGGGAACTTAAAAGCCCGCTAAGAAGCCAAAGCGCCAAAGCAGAGAGTTGCGACGTTTCAGTTTCACAACAAAGACTCCACAAAGTGCTCAAGTCCACGACTCGGCCACCGGTTCGCCTAGCCGACCTACCGAACAGTCTGGTTAAGCGACCGAGCTACTGAGTCCGCTTCAGCACCGAGGTTCCAAGCTGAGGGGACGAGGAACCGACCCTCATATATGGAGAAAAATTCTTCCGAGGCGGAATCACCGTCGGATCTCTCCAAAATTCGTGTCAAGACACGATGGACGGTTCGGATTGCGCCACGCTCACAAAACAACAAAATAATATTTTATCGTGATCTGAACCCAACCCTCGTGATTCACGCAATGATGGACGCTCCAGATCTGACCACGTGTACCTTCCGAGCTGCGTGCCACCGGTTCGCCTAGCCGAGCTACTGAACAGCCTGGCTAAGCAGCCGAGCCGAAGGGCGACGACGCTTCAAAATGTCCAACTCCATGCCTCGGTTATCGGCACCAAGCTTCCGAGCTGAGGGGACGAGGAACCGACCCTCATATATGGAGAAAAATTCTTCCGAGGCGGAATCACCGTCAGATCTCTCCAAAATTCGTGTCAAGACACGATGGACGGTTCAGATTGCGCCACGCTCACAAAACGACAAAATAACGTTTTCTCGTGATCTGAACCCAACCCTCGTGATTCACGCAATGATGGACGCTCTAGATCTAACCATGTGTACCTTCCGAGCTGCGTGCCACCGGTTCGCCTAGCTGAGCTACTGAACAGCCTGGCTAAGCAGCCGAGCTGCCGAGCCGAAGGGCGACGACGCTTCAAATCCAGGACGCTTCAAAATTTCTAACTCCAGGCCTCGGCCATCAGCATCGAGCTGCCGAGCCGAGGGGACGAGGAACCGACCCTCGTATATGGAGAAAAAATCCGCCGACCCTCCTCAGCCATTGGATCTTGTCAAAAAACGCGCTCGTCATGATGGACGGCTCAGATCTTGCCACGTTCACTAAACGACAAGATAGCGTTTTTTGGGGATTCGCGCTGAGATGGACGTTCAGGATCACGCCACGTGGTTCGGCTGATTCCGAGCTACGCGCTGATCTGTCGAGCCGAGGGGACGAGGAACCGACCCTCGTATATGGAGAAAAAATCCGCCGATCCTCCTCAGCCGTTGGATCTTGTCAAAAAACGCGCTCGTCATGATGGACGGCTCAGATCTTGCCACGTTCACTAAATGACAAGATAGCATTTTTTAGGGATACGCGCTGAGATGGACGTCCAGGATCACGCCACGTAGTTCGGCTGATTCCGAGCCATGCGCTGACCCGCCGAGCCGAAGGGACGAGGAACCGACCCTCGTATACGAAGAAACTATCTGCCGAGGAGCACGGATCGTCTGATCGCCCAGAAAATCGCGCTCAATGCTGATGAAGGGCCTAGATCGTGCCATGCCATAAATCGGTATTAAAAATTAGTTTTTATTTATTTAAATCGTTTTATTTACTTAAAAAATTGCGAAAAATTACTAAAAATTCGGTAAAATTAACTAAAAATTCTAGAAAATAATTACAAATTCGGGGGAACGTTTTTGAGCCTCTGAACGAACAATTATTACCTAGAATGTGTTGTTAAGACCCCCGAATGACTAGTTAACACATCGCAAAATTAAATAAATAATCCGAAAAAATAGATAAAAATCACCAAATATCCAGAGAAGCTCAGGAACAACCCAGAGTTCCACCAACTTGGACAATCACCACACTACCTCCTTCAAGATTCAAAGCCTCCCATTTGGACCCCGATACAACTCCACCAGCCATTAAAACAGTGAAACTACTCCTCAAAGGCTGATCAAGCTCAGTCTTCGGGAGTGGGAGGCTCGTGATATGGCTAAAATGGGGTTTAATCGGAACCGTCCAAATCAGTCGCGAATCTTGAAGCCCAGAGGCAAAACGGTAATTTTACCTACCAGTAGGTCTGAAGCGGGTACTGGTTCTCCTTCTTGGAAACCCACTAATCCGCGAACGGATCCACCTCAACTGGGTGCGAGTTTCAACCCGCAGCGAACCCGGTCCAGAAAGGATAGAATTAGGATTTTAGATTAATCCTAATCAACGGCCCTGATTCATATCTATCCTTTCACTGGGGATTAGAGATTACATTCCTTATCTAACCACAGGGATTACATTCCTAATCTGATCCCAGCGGCGCCTATAAATACCCCCCATCCATCTCCATTGAGAGGTAATCAATCTTTTGCCAATTCACGCTCTTTCATAATCATTTCTGGTTACTGACTTGAGCGTCGGTGGGTGCGTCGCCGGGATCAACCCGGTATCTCGCACTTCTTTGCAGGTGAACGGCGGGAGTCAGCGATCAAACTCCGGCGGAACAGGTAACAGGTTTGCTATTCAAGTTTTCCAAGAATCCACAAATACTATCTGTTTGCCCCCACACCAGATTTAGCGGTAACAACTGTGTAATTATTTTTTCGTTCTCAATAAAATCCATCTTTATTTTCTGTTGTCAATTCAGTTCTGTGTTTTTCAATCTTCTTGATTCGAATTCTTATGCCAATTATTAATCTCTAGATGAATTGTTTAATTCTAAAATTTATTTATTCATGGCCTAATTGTCTATTAATTGACTTCCTACCCTGTTGGATCCAAATTCTAACCCAATCTACCCTATTTAGAGCCAAAACCCTATAACCCGCCCTATTGGATCCTAAAGCCACTACCCAATACCCTCTTTTACCCAGTCTCTCTCAAATTTCTCCCTCACGTTCTCCATATATGTCTAACAAGTAGATCCTTGTTCCCCTTTATCTCCCCTTGATTCCTCAAATCCTAACTTACCAAATTCTCATTAAATCACAACCAAATTTGTTCTCTTTCCCCTATAGTCATTATCTCCTAAACGATCCCTAATCAACAATCTCTCTCTCTCTCTCTCTCCAACTCACCTTCTCCCCCTCTCCCTGTGCATCCCGCGCCCCACTGTCGACCGGACCCCGTGCCGCCCTTCCGGCCGTGGCAACCACCCCGCGTCGCGCCCCTCGCGACTGTCACGCCGCCCCGACGTCCCGTTGCCGCCCTGGGCCACCCACGCCAGCAAAACCCCACCTCGACCTTCATCCCATCTCGCAAGCCACCGATGCCCACCTCCATCTTCTTTGTCCCCGTCGACCACTCTCGTCCGAGCATCCCTGTCCTCCCGCCGTCCGTGTGCCATCGACATCTTGATCCCGTAAGCTTCCCCACTTGTTCGTGTTTTGTCGTATTCGTGTTCGTCGCTCAGGATCCATTCTCGCTATTCTTTTTCGTCGGATTCGTCATCTTCACCCAAGGCAAGTAATTTGTATATTATTTTGTTCGTATGCAAGTACAAATACCGCATGTAGTCTTGCTCTCGTTTTGTGTTCGTTCTCATGATGATCTCTTGATAAATCTTGATCTCATTCGTTTGACCCATTCGTAGTCTTGATCAATCACAAGAAGATGTCACACACACACACTACATGAAAACAAATTAGATCTAGATAGTTTTTCTTGATGTATATATATCCTCTTTTGTGATTCATCGTATGTTGTGGATTTTTTATGTGATTGATGTGCTAGATGTGTTATCTCGTAGTAGACTTGTTAATATCCATGCCATGTTGATTTGGATATCTAATATATAGTGTTTTACATCATACTCTAATTTGGATCTATTGTAGATGAGTTGTTTGATAAAATGCATGAAAGAATTTCGTTTGCTGCTGTTCTAATTTAGTACAGCAATTTAGACCCTGTTAAGATCAGTAAAATAAATTATTTTGTGAACATGATTCATAGGCCTCGATGTCTATTTTTCAAAAATTTTGACGGATCTTAATTTTGATTTTTGATGTGTGATTTATCACTGTTTTACTGCAGCTGTGTCGTAAATTTCCAGATTCTGATTTGTAAGATCGTTACACGATCTATCATTTTAAAACTGATGCTAAAAGTAAAATTTGGACTTAATATTTTTCTGGGTATGTCGAGACATTACTGGGATCAACTCCTAATTTTAAAGAATTTTTTAATGATTTTTTATAAATTATTTCATGCTTGTGAAACTAAGCATATAATTGTCAAACTACATGTTATTCAGTAAAGAACTCTGTTACCAACCTGATTCCATTCACTTTTGATTAAAACTTTGTGAATATGAAATATATCCCAGTATGTCTACTTTACAACCCTTTTGATGGATTTGAATTCCGAGTTGTATTTTGTGATTTATCACTGTTTTAGTACTGCTGTGTCTAAAATTTCAGATTCATAAATTTGCTGCATCATTCTGTTTTCCAAATTAATTTGAATATGCAATTTGTAATGGAATTTTATAAAATTTTATATGTTGAGAGTAGACATGCTAGGGAACCTTCCAGATTTTTTCTAGATTTAATTAGTGTGTTTTTATGCCATTTTCATGCTTATAAATAAAACTTTGCGATTTCTGGCTGAATATGAATTCTGTATAAAACGTTGTCTTAACCCCTGTTTCTGTAGTTGTTATATGACTTGTGTATATGCGCTGGATTTGGTTGAGAGTCTAGTTTCTAATTTTTCTGACAGTCCCAGATTTGTATTCCTTTGGCAACGAGAATCTCAGATTCGGTGCAGTAATGTCTTACTGTCCAGAATTGAAAGTCTCGTTGTCCTAACTATTATAAGTTGTTTGTCACCCGTTCATGTCTTCTATCCAACTTGAGTTTGTTCCTTGTTTCTTGTCATGTTCTTCTTGCCCTGTTTGTACACGTATATGCTTTCTTTAATAATAATGACAAGTAATCAAGCCGGAGTTAAGGAAAAGATCTATTAGTGGAAAACATAGAAATGTGTACTTGGAAGGGGGGCTGTGTTTTCCACCTGTTACATGTTACATGATTACATGTGTAACCCCTGTTTTCCCAAAAATTTATTTTTGTGTATTTTCTGTATTTTAAAAAAATTTCGCAAATTATTTTTCCGGGTTTCAAATTCTTTTGTCAAAATATTTTTTTTTGGATCTTCTATTTTAAAATCTGTTTTCGATCAATAATTTTAAATTGTAACTATTTTCTATGATTTTATATTGAAATACAATTCCTAGTTTTGTTATTATTTCTCTTATTATTATTACTATTATTATTGTTATTATTATTACTAATTTTGGCGGGTTATTGAAAATCCATTCTATGTGCTAATTATACTGTATCTATTTTAAATAAATACTATTTTGTAATGCAAATTACTTTTTTTTTTATGTAAACAATATTTTTATTTTTTATTTAATTTTCCTATTTAATTTTAAAACCCTAATACTATAACCCATCTAACCCTATAAGCCCGGACCCATTACATAAAACCCTAGACCCGTTTCCATCACTACCCAACAGCACCCAAACTAACCTTAACCCAAACCTGATACCCGTTCACCCTTCCCCTAACCCTAATATTTCCCCCTGCATATTTAAACCCATTATGCAGCCCGTTCACCTCCCCCTCTCACAGCCGCAACCCTGCCTCTTCATCTTCTCAACTCCAAAACCCATGCAGCCGATTTCTTCTCCTCGTGCACCTCCTCATCTCCCATCGCACCGCGACACAGCAGCAGCCCCCGTCATGACCGCTGCAACCAGTTGCGACGGCCACAATACCCGACCACCGTCTGCCCAGTCTCCTCCAGCGGGCTCGGCGCTCCTCCCGACTGGCAGCAGCGGCGCAGCAGTCTGTGCTACACCCCCTATCTCTCTCGCCCATCTATCCTGACCATGTGTTGCTCTGTCGTCGACGCGGAAGACAGCCGTTGCTCCACCCTGGGCTCCTCCATGACTGCAGCACATCGCCGGCAGTCCCCCCTGGCCGCCGTCCTTCGCCTTGCTGCCAGCCCCCAATGCACCAGTCGCCGCGACAGCAACCAGCAGCCCAGCAGCACCCCGGTCCCCATCTCCCCGTGCTCTCTCCCTTCTCCTCCCCTGTGCTCCATCTGCCCCCTCTATGGCGCACCCCCGCGCAGCACAGCCCGCCGCCTGCAGCCCTCGACCGCTGCCAACCCCCTGGCTATCGCTGCCCATGGATTGATTGCTGGTTGTTTTGGAGTTTGATGGTTTGAATATAGGCCGTCGGATTTGCTTCATCATCACCTGATCCGATCATCATCATCTAGTGGGTCTTGGCCGTCCAATCTTGATCTTAATCTTCTTTTGGATCTAGCCGTTGGATCTTTTGATCATCCTCTTGATCATCCGATTAGATCCTAGCTGTCCGATCTCTTCTTGATTGTCACGATCATGATGATCATCAATTTCCTTTGATCGCAGCCGTTCGATCGATCGATCTTGATCTTCATCATTATCTACACCATCACGGAAATCTGACCGTCCGATCTGATCCGATCATCTTGATGTTGATCTTCAATCTCAGCCGTCTGATTTTGTGATCGTGTGTTCGTGATTGGTTCGTGATTCGATCCGTTCGTGGTGTTCGTGCCGGGAATCCGTTCCCGTTATTCTTGTTCTTGCTCCGTTCTCATCGTCGTCTCTCAGGCAAGTAACTCGTACTCCAATTCCTTTGTTTGATACAAGTCAAAAATACCACATATAGTGTAGTTGAGTCTAAAGACGACTCGTTTGTGTTATCTTTGATGAGTTTTGTCTCTATTGTGAAAACTTTACCATAGTTGCCTCATGACACAATCTTGACATGAATTAACTTAGGTTTTGCTCGTTCTTGATTTGATCATGTATGTGAAATTTTTGTGAGAATTTGGGTATTTGTTGGGATCCATGTGATAGCCTTACTTTAGATATGTTAATTACCCTATTTCATGATGCTTAGACACTTGGTAGACTCGATTTCATATTTGGTTGTGTTTGGAACAAGTGTTGTATGATATATGTTGAGTTGTCGTTAAAGGGAAAAATCTAAATTTTGTCGCTGATCTGTTTTGTTTGCTGTTTTGGACTGTCTTGAAGTCAGTAACTTGATTTCAGTATAAAACATGAATTTTAGAGAATTTTGTATATTTTCAAACCCCTCTGACCTTGCTCAATTTCGTCTTCGTATGAGTGACTTATGACTGTTTTACTACAGAGGTGTATTATGTTTCCAGATTTCGTTTCTCGACGATTTTGTTGATTAAATTATTTTGATACTTGAGCTACACCTATTAATTTGATCTGAAACTTTGGTCAGCTTTTCTATATCTATCTAGGGATTACCTAGAATTTTGGTAGATTTTATTGATGAATTTTATATGTCGTTTCATGCATGTTTACAAAAATTATACTTGCTGTATTTTGCTCACTGTCCTGTAAAGAATTGTGTTTTTACCCTGTTTTCTTTTACTGTATGGAAATATTTGTGAAATATGAAAGTTATTTTATTTTATCTATTTTGATATCTCTTTGGCGGATTTGTATTTCGTTTCACGGCTTGCGAGATATTTCAGTTTTCGTATAGCAGTGTTGGGAATTTTCCAGATTGGCCAAAGTATCGTTTCTTGATGTTTTCTTATTTTTGATGACTGAACAAATTTTACTGGAATATTATGAAACTTTATATTTGATTCTAGACATATATTGGAATACCCCAGATTTTTTTTGGATTTATTTGAAAGGTTTTGATGCTGTTTTTCTGACCATGAATTTGTTTTACTGGTTTCTGGCTGAACGTGTTTTCTGGATTCCAACCTGTTTTGAGCTATGATGTTGTGAATTACTATATGACTTAATTATATTCGTTGGATTTGTGTGGAAGTCTATTTTCCAGATTCTTTGTCAGATCTAGATTTAAATTTCTGTAGCGACGAGAATCACTGTTTTAGTACTGTACTGTCTTGCTGTCCTGAATATGAACATACATTATTTTGCTCGTTTATGTGACTGTATATTTTCTATGCATGTTTAATTGTTTTCCTGAACCTAATACTGATTATACCATGTTAGTTTGACACTATTCCGTACACATTCATGCCTATTTGATGACCATAATAAAAGTAAGCAAGCCGGGGTTTAAGAAAAAGATCTAGTAGTGGATAGCATAGAAATGTGTACTTAGAAGGGGGCCTGTGTTTCCCATCTGATTATCTTTTATCTGTTATCAGATCATGCAAGATTTTGATTATCTGATTCCTGACTACATACTTCCTTATGAGAGGGTGTACTCAGAAGGGGGCCCGTGATCCCATCTATTATCCAACTACATACTTCCTATGAAAGGGTGTACTTGGAGGGGACTTAGTCCTATCTGTTGCATGATCGTCTGTTATCTGTCTGTCTGGATCTATTATCTGATATCTGTTTGAATCCTGAGTACACGGCCCTATATGATCCTCCCCTACGAAATCTACAAACGTAACTGTTTTGAATGCAGCAACCATGTGATAAAAGAATGGCACATGAAGTGCTACCTAGTTAGTAATTAATACAAGACTTATAAGAACATGACATCTGTATCTGTATCTGAAATCTGAATCTGAATCTATTATATGTATCTGGCTATCTGTTATCTGCTCATCTGATTACTTGTTATCTGTCTGATATTATCACTTGACACTATTATTTGACACTATCTGTATATCTGTCTGCATATTGTTTGACCTTTGACACTTGACACATGTTAGAATACCATGCTAGTTGAATCTGCAATACCATGCAAGGTCTGTTTATGCTATTATTTAGATTTGTTTAGTTTCCCCATGTACTTGTATCCTACATTATAAGTGGCCCGTAACTTGCAATTGACGGGTACTTGTTTTCTTTTTCCTTCTCCTGCAATTTATTAATTGCAGATTTTGGTGATCAGCCGCCCGATGGAGTATGTGATCTAATGTTCTAGTTGGCTCGATCTTTTGCTATCTTCATTTATTTTCGGTTGCTCATTTTGAACATTATATCTTGTACTCGGATCTATTTTGTATTTGGGCAGTATGACCCATGATTTTGACTTGTTCAAATATGATTTATTTGAGATTAATAAATTTTATTTCAAGTAAATTCTGTTGGTTTATTAATTCAATTTTATATGTATGTGGTTGATTCTCTTGCTTTCGACTCTGATATGTTGTAAAGATTCTTGAACAACTTATGGATGATGAAAATCATTCGCTAGGCTTTTGTTACGTATTCGTATTTCGTATTCTTTTTGGGAAGCGGGACGTGACAACATGATACATGATCCTGATTACCTGTTTACCTGATTACCTGGCTACATACTTTCCTATAGGAATGTGTACTCAGAAGGGGACCCGTAGGTCCTACCTGATACCTGATTACCTGTTATACGATTATATGATTACATAATATATGATCATGTTTACCTGTTTACCTGATACTTGAATACACGACCCTATATATTCCACTACGAAATCTAAACGTAACTTGTTTGAATGTAGCAACCCTGGTAAAATTTGGGACGCTTGAAGTGCGACCTATATAAGACTAAATACAAGACTTGTGAATCCTGATCACTTGCACATTCCTGTTACATGTTTACCTATACATGCTACCTGACACCTGTCACTTGTTTACCTGCTTGCATGCTACTTGATACCTGTTACATGTCACCTGTACCCTGTTATCTAATCATGTCACTTGATCCTATTTCTTGGCTTAAGAGTCAGTTGCTCTACTTTTCTGTCACATTCCTTCCATACTTATTTCAGTGCTTGCTTCTTGTTGCTACTCTGTATTTTCTTAATCTGTTTTGTACTTGTTGTCTGCACTACATGCGGCCCGTAACTTGCAATAACGGGCGTATTGTTTCGTGTTTTCCTTTTCCTGCAAATTGTAAAATTTGTAGATTTCGGCGATCAGCTGCCCGAAGGAGTAAGTGACCAAGTGTTCTAGGCTTGGCTAGAGTTCCTGCTTGAGTTTATTTCCTGTTTGAATAAATTGTATTTATTGCTGCTTGGAACTGTTGGGCATTTTGTTTCAGAACTTATTACTTGTTGTTTCCAGATCAGGTTTATTTGAGATTAAGTATTTTTGTTTCAAGTAAATTCTGTTGGTTTAGAAATTTATTCATGCATGCATGGTTGATTATTCTCTGCTTATTTCTTGTTTATTTCTATGTATTGTTGTAAAGATCATTTCAGCCAATGAATGGTGAAAGGCATTCGCTGGACTTTGTTGCGTATCCGTATTTCGTATTCCTTTTTGGGAAGCAGAGCGTGACATAAATATATAGTGATCATGTAAGCTCGGACTAAAACATGCATGTGTGGTAACACGTTGAAATCACTCAAACCAAGCTCGAGGAACCTGTTTTAGAGCATAAATAGCTCGACGTAGACGACAAACATGAAGATGAGGGATGGTGAGACCAAGAGGAAGCTGCATGTAAACAACCTTAGATAAGGTACCATGAAGAAATGCATTCTTCACGTCCATCTAGTATAATGGCCACTAACGAACGGTGGCAACGGCAAGAAAAGTGCGAACAATGGTCATCTGGGCAACTGGAGCAAATGTTTCATCATAATCATTGTCATACTCCTGAGTAAAATATCAGACAACTACACGAGCTTTGTGTCACTCAATAGAGCCATCAGGTCTATACTTGACCTTGAAAATCTACTTGCAGCTAATAGGCTCGACTCCCTCCGGTAATGGAAAAACATTTCAAGTGTTAATCTGATCAAATACATGGAACTCCTTTGCGATAACTTCTCACCACTCTGGATGTTGAATAGGTCCTGATAAGATCAGGGCTCACGTGTGGAGTGTATAGCAGTGAGGTATACATGAAAATGTGGTAAGTAAGATACTAATGTGGCAATGGCAAACTGGTCAGGAGGACCAATGGCATCTAGTGTAAAATGTGCCGGTGGGATACCCATGGTGGAACGATTGGTCTTGGTAGATGTGCATGTTGTAAAAGTGATGTAGGTGGCATAAGTGCCTGTGTAGGTGATGTAGGTGGCAAAAGTGCCTGTGTAGGTGGTAATGCAGGTGATGTGGGAGAAGCCTCTAAAAGAGTGACATGAATCATAGTATCTGTGTAAGATGTGAGTGGAGATAGATGGGTGAGATCGAAGGGAACTCGAGAAGATGTATCTAGGGAGGTAGTCGAAGAAACTAGGGAAACGAGAAAACAAACATCCTGAAGGGAGGACAAATAGTAAGGGGAGTTTTTTTTACAAAGAAGACATGACGGTAAATACGGAGGCGACACACCAAGGGACCATAGAAACGATATCCCTTGTGCCCAGGTCTGATACCTAGGTGAACACACTTAGCAGCTTGGGCAGTCAGCTTCGTGTGATGAATGGTAGGGAAAAGGACGCAACAGGTGCACGCAAAAGTATGGTACATATTGTAGTTCAGTGGAGTGGTGAAGGGTCTCATGCGGAGTCTTACCAGATAGGGTAAATGAGAGAGTGATGTTAATAAGGGTGATAGAAGTCATGACAGCATCAGAAAGGAAGAAAGTAGAAGAGCACGAGCCGTCTCAAGAATGTGACGATACTTGTGATCAGCTACATCATTCTGTTCATGTTTGTAAGGGCATGACTGCTAAAAAATGGTGCCGTGAGACTGAAGAATTGATCGCATAATAGTGGAAGTGTATTCACGAGCACCGTCTGAAATATCCCAAAATAATTTTTATCATATATATTATTTATATTAATTATTTTACCAAGTTAAGACTTGAGTGGATTGGTGCATGATTATTGAATTTGATAACCATGCACATTTCTGCACTAGGGTTAGGGTTGGGTATGGTAACCTACGGTTAAGCTAACCCTCATCATGATAGAAACCCTAGCACCAATCTTGATGAAATCCAAAGGTAAACTTTGTGCCAGGTGAAGTCTTCATGAAGACTCCAAGATGAGTCTTGAAGCTTCTAGGGATTGATGTGTTGTCTTCATCTCATCCCTCCAACTCCACACAAATAACCCTAGCTCATCCCATCCCTCCAAATCCCCTTGGCCGGCCCTAGCTCCAAAGGGGAAAACCCTAGCTCCCTTCACTCTATAAAAACTCACTCCACTCACTATCTCATCCTCTTTTCATCTTGTTCTAGTTCTTGTTCTTCAAAAAAAAGGAGGAGGAGAAAAGCAAACAAAAAGAAGAGATATTTTAGTGTTAGTAGAAGAGTATAAGAAGTGTAGGGTGCATCTAGAGGAGCAAAAGCTTGAAGGAGAAGGAGCAAGGAAAAACTTGGAAGGAGTCTCTTACAACACAAAAGTGGGTGATACTCTAAACTTTAAAAAGATTAGTCTTTTCTTTTATATGTGATGTTAGTATGTAAAAGTAGCTAAGAAAAACTTGATTGCCATGTATGAATATGAATATGCTAAGAAAACAAAATTTTGTATGGTAGAACAACTCCTTTTTACGATTATTTTTTAAAGAAACATGTTCTTGGTGTGCAACTTAGAAATTTCTAGCTCATAAACGGTTGGGAATTTTGAACTCAAACTTTTAGGGCTTATTCCTCTATGAATCTAGAGCTTACAAGAATTTTTTCGTAATATTTGGAAGTCATCTAATAGCTCAAACACCAGTCCCAATTTTGGACAGTAACCAACTGCAGAAACTGCCGTTTTGAGGAATTCTGTCGTGCCTTCCAAAAATCATAACTAATTATTGGTTGGGTATTTTTAGCTGAAAATTTTCATGGATTCTCGTGTATGTTTCTACCACCATAATCCCAAATTTTGCATTTTTCTGAAGTTGCTTAATGCCTCAAAAAATTGTTAAGTTCCAACTGGTCTGAGAAGACAGAACTGAAGATTTCTGTTTGGGGACTGAAGTTCATATATGCATAACTACTTGTGTATACATGAGATTGCAATGAAATTTTTGCAGTAGCTTTTCGTGTATATCTATAACATGATTCTAAAATTTTGGAATTTTTAGATAGTATTTGATAAGGTTTCAAAAATAGATTGTAAGTAGAAGTAAAAACCTTGTCTGAAAAGCAGTGGAGATTTTGTGTTGTATTTGAAAAGTCATAACTCTCTGCGTAGTAGGAGTTTGGATGCAATTTTTGGACTCAATTTATTGGTGTATGTCTAGTCATAAATTCTTAAATTTCATGAGCTTTTGACAAGGGGTTGATTTTATATGGAATTTAGACTAGACTGTGTTCAATTCCTAGTGCTGATTGCGTAGTCTGTACATTTCTGTTTTTCTGGGAAAATGTGTTTGGAATTTGCCAAAGTGATGAACTAGGGACTTGTAGTAGAGACTATAAGCTTTCCTAAATACTCAGGAAATGGTAATTCCAAGTTGTGTAGTAATTGATATGATTTTTATAAGCGTTGGACAGATCCAGCCACCTTAAGAAGATGTCACTTGTGTGTGTGTGTGTGACTTGTTCTCAACTCTCAAGTGTTGAATTGAGAGATAGGAGTTTTCCTATACCCCAGTACTTTGTTATTTTGTGTCTTAGGTTGATTAAGACACGGGTAGGGACTTGAACGACATTTGAGTCATCGACCTTGTCTAAGTTAGTTGCCTACACTTATCAGCCATTAGGCCAACTTGGGGACTTCCGCCATGACAATTGAGAGTGACTAACTCAGACGCCGACAAAATTATGGGAGATGATCATGGGCCGAGTTAAGGACGAGACTCAATGGGGGAAGTGGCGGGCATAGTGATCACGTCGCCGGAGCCGTAGGTTGATAAGCAGGGACGAAGGTTTCTAGTAAGGAAACCGCTTGAGATTAGGCATAACTTAGACTAGGAATCAATTAGTTTTGCCGTCACCTAAACTGCATAGTTTCTAGCGACTAGTAGTCGGGTGTTGTACTCTCCTGTCATTAGGGGTATGTGCTGCGGTGTGTATCTTGCGCTGTTGATTCTTGAAGTACCGTGGTAAGAACCGGATGGGATTTCCAGTGGATAGGGGGAATTAGACCTTCGAGGCCGTCAAGTTCTATGCTGGTGGACACGAACGGGCCATATGGGCTGCGGTCCTGTGAACCTTTGGCGCCATAGGTATGCTGCGGTGTATATTTAAGTTCGTCACGGTTTTTGAGTGGGGTTTGAGCGTCGGACACTAGTGGCAAACCGAGACACCACTAAGTGACTGTAGAAATGGATGTGGCCGGTTAATCTGCAACCTCATCAACCATAATCTATTTATCAGGAACAGGACGATTACAAGAGTAAGATGCATGGCGAGGGTTCAAAACTATGAACTTGGAGGCAACAACTTGATTTGGAAAGCATGTAGTATGAGATGCTTACATTTCCAAAGTCTCGCTTGCATTTAATTTAAGTACATCCTGACCTGTGCATTAGATTACTAGGGCTTATCGTACATGGAGGCCCTTGACCCGACTCCACTTTCCCTTCTTTTAGTCACTTTTTCTTTTTTGCTTCCAACCTTGATTGTCTAGTTTGGAGATCACTGCTTTTATCAGCCTTACATCAGTCGAATTACTGACGTGCCCACTCTTTTAGGTGCTAGATTGCCGACCCAGGGAGCCCAGGAAGCCCAAGCCAGATGGTGTGCCCAAGTGACAGTATCAAGTGTTCATCCTTTACATTTTGGTTATTTTTGTAAAACACTGATTTGTAATTTCTGAGACATTGTATAATTGTAACACTTGAACTTGTACATCATGGAATAAAATTTGTTTAAATTTTTCTGCATTTTTTCTATATTGTGACTGTTTGAAGGAAAGATTCTGGTTATGCCACGAATCACTAGTATGGGGATTCGGAGCGCTACAGAGTTGGTATCAGAGCAACTTTCAAACTATAGTCCAATATAACAGGAAAATGGACTTAGATGCCACTAGGAGAGTCGGGTTTAGCCAGTAGTAGATTCTTATAATTCATATTGTTGTTCTTTTCAACTTATATTTTATAATTTTCTATATCTGGACTAATTCCTGTATTGTTTTCTCTTAACAGATGGCGGACGCGCACAATGGATTGGCAAACGGGACCCAGGCTGGACTGGATCCAGCAGGTACTCCAGCTACTCCACCTCCACCTCCACAGCCCACTGTCATGGAGCAAGCCATCAGCAGATTGTTCAGGGACCTTGCCGCTTATCGATGAAGCCAGGGGCACTTGGAGGACCGCCTAGAGAATTACGACCATGCCCTGATGGCCACTGACAGGCAGGTGGCTAGACTGAACAGGTCGAAGAGGAGGCTCTTAAGGAAGATTACGCTGATAAAGCATCAACATATGGAGAGGATAGCTCAGCTAGAGCATAGGCTTGGAGAGTTGCAGGACAAGGTTGCCCAACAACAGACACAATTAGAGCATTAACAAACACTTGGTCCAGCCCCCTGATTCTGATTCTGATTCTGTGCCATATTAGCTGCTGTTGCCGCTAAATTTGGTGTGGGGGCAAACAGATAGAACTTGTGGGTTCTTGGGGAAACTGAATAGAAAAACCTGTGTACCTGTTCCGTCGGACCTCGATCGTCGTTCCCGCCGTGCACCTGCAAAAAGTGCGAGACACCGGGGTTGTTCCCGGCGACGCACCCTCCGACGCTCAAGTCAGTAATCTGGCAGACTGTGAAAGAGCGCAAAAAACTGGCGAAAGATTGATTACCTCTTAATGGAGATGGATGGGGGGTATTTATAGGCGTCTCAGGGAGCAGATTAGGCATGTAATTCCTGTGTATACAGATAAGGAATGTGATCCCTAATCCCCAGTAAAAGGATAGACATGAATCAGGGCCGTTGATTAATATTAATCATAAACCCTAATTCTATCCTTTCTGGACCGGGTTTACTGCGGGCTGAAACCCGCACCCAGTTGAGGTGGATCCGTTTGCGGGTAAGTGGGTCTTTGGGGAAGATAACCGGTACCCGCTTCAGACCCGTCAGCAGGTGAAATTACCGTTTTACCCCTGAGCTTCAAGATTCGTGCCCCATCTGGACGGTTCCGATTTAACCCCATTTTCAGCCATATCACGAGCCCCCCACTCCTAAAGACTGAGTTTGATCAGCCTTTGAGGAGTAGTTTAACTGTTTTAGTGGCTAGCGGAGTTGTATCGGAGTCCGAATGGAGGGTTTTGAATCTTGAAGGGGGTAGTAAGGTGTTTTTTGAAGTTACAATCTGTTCTTAAGCATCTCTGAGTGTCCGACGGTCTTTATCTATTTTTTTCGGATTATTTATTTAATTTTGCGATGTGTTAACCAGTCGTTCGAGGGCCTTCACAATACATTCTAGGCAATAATTGTTCGTTCAGGGGTTCGAGAATATCACCCCGAATTTATAATTATTTTCTAGAATTTCTAGTGAATTTTCTCGAATTTTTAGTAATTTTTTCGCAATTTTTAAATAAATAAAACGATTAAAATAAATAAAACTGATTTTTAATACTTATTTATGACGTGGCGTCATCAGAGCCCTCGATCGGAGCGGAGTGCGATTTTCGGAGAGATCGTGTGGTCCCTGTTCTTCGGCACGTTTTTTCGCCGCATGTGAGGTTCGGTACCCCGGTACCCCGGCTCGGAGGGTCGGCGCCTCGGTTCGGATGACCAGTGCCTCGACTCGACGGTTCCGAGGTACGTGGCATCCTCTGAGCCGTCTATCTCAGCGCGGATCCCCGTAAAGCGCTATCTTGTCATTTAGTGGACGTGGCCAAATCTGGATCGTCCATCATGACGAGCGCGCTTTTTCACAAGATCCAACGGCTGATATGGGTCGGAGCGATTTTTCGCCATATACGAGGGTCAGTACCCCGGTACCCCGGCTCGGAGGGTCGGTTCCTCGGTTCGTTGGGTCGGTGCTTCGGCTCGGTGATTCCGAGGTACGTGGCATCATCTGGGTCGTCCATCTCAGCGCGGATCTCCATAAAACGTTATCTTGTCGTTTAGTGGACGTGGCCAAATCTAGGCCGTCCATCATGACGAGCACGCTTTTTCACAAGATCCAACGGCTGATATGGGTCGGAGTGATTTTTTGCCATATACGAGGGTCGGTACCCCGGTACCCCGGCTCGGAGGGTCGGTGCCTCGGTTTGGATGACCAGTGCCTCGGCTTGACGGTTCCGAGGTACGTGGCATCATCTGAGCCGTCCATCTCAGCGCGGATCCCCGTAAAGCGCTATCTTGTTGTTTAGTGGACGTGGACAAATCTGGACCGTCCATCATGACGAGCGCGCTTTTTCACAAGATCCAACGGCTGATATGGGTCGGAGTGATTTTTTGCCATATACGAGGGTCGGTACCCCGGTATCTCGGCTCGGCGCATCGGGGCTGATTGGCCGAGGTACTAAGTTGGGTGTTTTGAAGGAAGTACCTGCTAAGGGCTCCCCTCCTCGGTGCTTAGTGGCTCGGTGGCTCGGCTGAGCTGTTCGGTAGCTCGGCTGGGCGAACCGATGGCAGGCAGCAAGGGGGACGCGTGGCTGGATTAGGGCGGTCCATCTTGGCGCGCATCTCGAGGATGGGGTTCAGATCACGAGAAAACGCTATCTTGTCGTTTTGCGGGCGTGGCACGATCTGAACCGTCCATCAGAATCGGTCGCGAATTTTAAGGAGATCCGACGGTGACTTCGCCTCGGAGCGATTTTTTGCCATATACGAGGGTCGGTACCCCGGTATCTCGGCTCGGCGCATCGGGGCTGATTGGCCGAGGTACTGAGTTGGGTGTTTTGGAGGAAGTACCTCCTGAGGGCTCCCCTCCTCGGCGCTTAGTGGCTCGGTGGCTCGGCTGAGCTGTTCGGTAGCTCGGCTGGGCGAACCGATGGCAGGCAGCAAGGGGGACGCGTGGCTGGATTAGGGCGGTCCATCTTGGCGCGCATCTCGAGGATGGGGTTCAGATCACGAGAAAACGCTATCTTGTCGTTTTGCGGGCGTTGCACGATCTGAACCGTCCATCAGATTCTGTCGCGAACTTTAAGGAGATCCGACAGTGACTTCGCCTCGGAGCGACTTTTTGCCATATACGAGGGTCGGTACCCCGGTATCTCGGCTCGGCGCATCGGGGCTGATTGGCCGAGGTACTGAGTTGGGTGTTTTGGAGGAAGTACCTCCTGAGGGCTCCCCTCCTCGGTGCTTAGTGGCTCGGTGGCTCGGCTGAGCTGTTCGGTAGCTCGGCTGGGCGAACCGATGGCAGGCAGCAAGGGGGACGCGTGGCTGGATCTGGGCGGTCCATCTTGGCGCGCATCTCGAGGATGGGGTTCAGATCACGAGAAAACGCTATCTTGTCGTTTTGGGGGCGTGGCACGATCTGAACCGTCCATGAGAATCGGTCGCGAATTTTAAGGAGATTCGACGGTGACTTCGCCTCGGAGCGATTTTTTGCCATATACGAGGGTCGGTACCCCGGTATCTCGGCTCGGCGCATCGGGGCTGATTGGCCGAGGTACTGAGTTTGGTGTTTTGGAGGAAGTACCTCCTGAGGGCTCCCCTCCTCGGCGCTTAGTGGCCCGGTGGCTCGACTGAGCTGTTCGGTAGCTCGGCTGGGCGAACCGATGGCAGGCAGCAAGGGGGATGCATGGCTGGATCAGGGCAGTCCATCTTGGCGCGCATCTCGAGGATGGGGTTCAGATCACGAGAAAACGCTATCTTGTCGTTTTGCGGGCGTGGCACGATCTGAACCGTCCATCAGATTCTGTCGCGAACTTTAAGGAGATCCGCGGTGACTTCGCCTCGGAGCGATTTTTTGCCATATACGAGGGTCGGTACCCCGGTATCTCGGCTCGGCGCATCGGGGCTGATTGGCCGAGGTACTGAGTTAGGTGTTTTGGAGGAAGTACCTCCTGAGGGCTCCCCTCCTCGGCGCTTAGTGGCTCGGTGGCTCGGCTGAGCTGTTCGGTAGCTCGGCTGGGCGAACCGATGGCAGGCAGCAAGGGGGACGCGTGGCTGGATCTGGGCGATCCATCTTGGCGCGCATCTCGAGGATGGGGTTCAGATCACGAGAAAATGCTATCTTGTCATTTTGTGGGCGTGGCACGATCTGAACCGTCCATCAGATTCTGTCGCGAACTTTAAGGAGATCCGACGGCGACTTCGCCTCGGAGCGATTTTTTGCCATATACGAGGGTCGGTACCCCGGTATCTCGGCGGGGCCGAGCTGTTTGTTCCAAAGGGTAGCCGTGGTTCGGCTGCTTTAGCCGGGGCATCCTATGGTTTTCTCGTAGGTGGCCAAGACGTTGACTTGGTATTTTGAAGAGTCTCTTGCTTTGAGTAAGCTTCGTATTTTTTCCGCCTGTCGCTTTGGCTCCCTAGTGGACTTTTTGCGTTTCCCAAGGAGGCCCAACTTGCTAGGGGTTAAAAGCTCTCACCCTTACTCTCAAAGCTCATTTCCCACTTTTCACTCAAGTTTTTTACTTTCGATCTCTAAGTTCTCTGCTAGCGGCGATTTTCTCTCTAAGGTGTTTCCGTTAGCTGTCGCGTGGGCCAGGCGATTTCCGGCGAGAGCACTCCGACCGTGGACGTCACTTCAAAAGGTCAGTTTACTTAGTCTGAATAATTTTTCTAGAGATGTCTCGAGTAGACTCGGGAAGTGGGGCCTCGTCTTCGGGCGACGAGAGTGCCGAGGAGAGGAGGAGGTCGGAGATTAGGAGGAAGGGTAAGCAAGCTGCTGAACCGTCTGTAGTCGAGACGAAGAAGGGGAAGAAGAAGAGGAGGGTGGAGGCCCAATCCCCCATAGTGGAGGTGATTGTAGAGAATCCGAAGCAAGCACTCGAGATAGGTCGGTATCCTTCCGTCCTGTCCGGTCATTCGGGGGTCAGGCAGTACCAGGGCGACTTGCTGGAGAAGGCGATCTATGGGAAGTCTAAGATCGTCGAAGAGCCTAACCCGGCCCTTGCCACCGAAGCCGATGAGCTCATCACGTTGGTATCCGAGGAGGACCTACTCCGGGTTAGAAGGGCTTTCGCTATCCCTCCGGAGTTCAAACTGATTCTCCCAGGCCCTGGGATACGAGCGAATTCCAAGCTGCCGTCTTCGGACATGTGCATGTTCGATGTTGACTCCTTTCATGCCGGGTTACGTTTCCCTCTGCACCCATTCATCCTCGAGATCCTCGGCTGGTATTGCCTCGCGCCGACCCAGTTCATGCCGAACACATGGCGCCATGTGAACGCCTTTATGCTTCAGTGCTACCGAGCCGAGGTGCAGCCGGATCTCACGGTCTTCCGAGGAATGTATCGAGTAAACCGGCAGCACAAGACGGAGTATCGATACTACTTGGGGCCGAGGAAGGGTGTCAAGATTGTAGAAAACCCCGACTCGATTAAGGGTTGGAAGGAAAAGTATTTTATAGTAAGGGGCGAGGCGATTAGGCCCATTCCGACCCGTTGGAAGGTGGAGGTGCCGAATTTCGCGCGCGCCGACCCTGTTTTGTCTGATGCCGAGGAAGAGGTGGCGAGGAAGATAATGGCCCTTCCGATACTGAGTTGGAGGGATTTGACGGAGGAGGTGTTGTTTGGGTACGGCCTAAGCCCCATCGACCCGAGTATGCTTCTGACATCTCGTTTTTCATTTTTCTTCTAAGTTTTTGGTTCGGGCTGCTAACTCGTCCCTTTTTTTTTGTGGCTCGTTGCAGAAGCAATGAAGATTGACTTCAACTCCATGATGGCCGACAGGTCTAAGTTGGCCGGGGGGAAGAAGAGGAAGAGAGCGGCCGCGACTGTCTCGTCGACCCCGGCACCTGCCGTTGCCTCGACCATCTCTCCACCCCCTCCGGCCGTGGAGGCTCCCTCGGAAGTTGTCGTAGCTGAGGAGCCCCCGTCTTCTTCGGTCCCTGGCGTGATCGAGGGGACCTTTGATGTGAACGCGGCGCTGTCGGTCGAGGCACCACGGCAAACCCAGGCCGCCGAAGAGATTCTGACAGAACACCACAAGCAGCTGTTCGTGCCGAATTGGCGAGTGAAGAACCATGACAGGTTCCTCGGCAATTCGCAGATGTCCGTGCAGGTCGTCAAACACTTGGCGACCCTGAAGGACAGGGCCGCGCTGAGGGCGGGGACGGTCGGCGACGACACCTATGAAGTCGCTCGGTCACTCGTTTCGGTAATTGTATTACAAATTTCTTTAAGTCTGCAACTCGGCTTGTGCATTACTGATTATTGTCTCTGTAGGCCACTTGCCACTTCGGCCACCTCCTCGAGACATTTGTCGAGCAGGAGAAGGAGCTGAGGTCCGCCAGTGACAAGGACAGGTTGGCGAAGGTCAGGGCGGTCAAAGAACTTGAGGCCGAGCAGAGGCGGGCTGAGGCCTTGGAAGTCCGGGTCGCGGATCTTGGGTCGGACTTGGAGAGGGCTAAGGAGCGGCTCGACGCGGAGTCTGCCAAGGCCGCCAAGGCCGCCGAGGACTTAGCTGCGGCGCTGAAGTCCTTGGCCGAAGAGAGGGCGGAGAAGGAGGCCCTGGCGACGAAGATCCGGGCCGAGGTGGAGAAGGAGGTCGAGGAAGAGGCGAAGAAGCACATGGCCGAAAACATGGAGAAGTCCTATCAGATGGCCCTCGATCACGTTCAGGAACGTGTCCCCGGCTTCGAGCGGGTCGGCTACCAATTGTTTCCAACGCCGACCTCGGACGATGAAGGGGAGGAAGGCGAAGATGACGAGGCCGAAGGCGAAGGCGAGGGAGGTCGGGATGGAGAGACTGTGGCGGACGGCAAGGTCAAGGGACTCTCCGCCGATGCACCCGTGGCCGACGCGGCGACGAAGGTGGACCCTTGATCCCCTCACTAAGTTTTTGTAGTCTTTTTTTTTTTTCCGATCGTTGTAATGCCTTTTGCGGACTGGCCACTGCCTTTCAATGAATGAAAAGTATTTTTGACTCTGGAATTTGTCTAAGTGTTTGGCTCGGTAGTGTGGTATTTCAATGCTATCTCTTTCTTATTTCAGATTGCTGAGCCGACTCGTAACACCTCGGCTGAACAGCGCCGAGCCGAGTTGTTTAAGCGATCCCGGGAGGATCGTCTCGAGGGTGAGGTTCACCTAACGAGGAGAATACTTCATAACTTGGAGATTAGGCATAGCGATGCTTTAGTTGAACTGCACCACCTACGGATAGTTGAGGCCGAGCTATCTGCTAGGGAAGAGGAACTGGCTCGAGTTTCAGCCGAACGGGATGGCTTAGCGAGGAAGGTGGAAGAGTTGCAGAGGGTGACTGTCGACAAGAGCATCGAAGTGACCCACTTGCGTCGCGTTATCTCCGACAGTGCCGAATACCCCGGTTCGGCGAAACTTCCTCGGTTTAAGGTGATAGTGAAGGATGACACTTTGAAGGATCACATCGTCGAACTGGAGGAAGAAGTTGCTCGGCTCAAGCCTCAGCCGGTGAGGGCTAACGTCCGGAGCACCTCGTGCACCCGCGAAGAGATCGAGCGAGGGATCACGTTCTATCAAGCGGCGAGCCGGACTCCTATTGTAGGCAGGTCAGCCGCCGATGCCCAAAGCGGTGTGGCGGTGTCTTCAAGCGGTGCTTCGGTAGGAGCAACCGTCAGGGTTAGTGGTGAGGAGGCGTCTCGGTTCGTCGGCCTGGATTCGAGCTCGGAGGTCAAGAGGCGTCGACCCAAAGTGTCTCTAAAGCGGAGCATTCCCCTTCCTCGGAAGTAGCGGACGGGTCGTGTCTTTGTGTTGTAACCTACTTGCAAGTTTTTGCTGTTGTAATCCGCTTTGTAACTTTATCCAACTTGTTAATGGAATTGGAGTTGTTTTATCTGAACTATCCTCGGCTGTCTCCTTATTTGTGCTATTGTTGTGTCAACTAGAGTAGGCTTGAGACGAACTACGAGGCTGGTGTTCGCTTCGCCGAACTCCTTGGCTCCGAGCTGCGCTTCTGAGCCATAGGCTTGGTTTGGCTGTTAAGGCGTAGTTGCTTCTCGACTGCGCCCACGTGGCCTGATCAGGGACGTCTGATGTTTGCACGGATCTCGAGGCGGGTCCAGTTCCCAAGAAAACACTATCTTGTCGTTTTGTGGACACGTGGCTGAATGAGATCCGCTCATCACGCCCTAGCGCACTTTCTGAGACGATCTGACGGTGGCTTTGCCTCGGAGTGATTTTTTGCCATATACGAGGGTCGGTACCCCGGTACCTCGGCTTGGCGCGTTAGGGCTGTGAGTTGTACCTAATTCCGGCCCGCCCGAGGGTGAGTCGGAAAGATTGGGTCGAGGCGTGTTGCTTCGCCGGACTCCTTGGCCTCGAATTTTCTTTTTTTTGCTGCGCTTCTGAGCCATAGGCTTGGTCTGGCTGTTAAGGCGTAGTTGCTTCTCCAAAAGCTATCAAACGAGGAGAGGGTATCCCAACTTCTAGCGGGATGAGGGCCTCGGACCCATAGGTGAGATTAAACGGACTCTCGCCTGTTGGGGTCCGATAAGGAATGTGATTCCTGTGATCTGATAAGGAATATTCTCAAGTAAACAGATTAGGAATGTAATCCCTTAATTCCCAGTGAAAAGATAGATGTGAATCAGAGCCGTTGATTAGGATTAATCAGAAACCCTAATTCTATCTTTTCTGGACTGGGTGTGTTTCGGGTTGGGACCCGTACCCAGTTGAGGTGGATCCGTTCGTGGGTTATTGGATCTGTGAGAAGGAGACCCAGTACCCGCTTCGGACCCATTTGCGTGTGAAATTACTGTTTTACCCCTGAGCTTTAAGATTCGCGTCCGATGTGAACGGTCCCGATTTAATCCTATTTTTAGCCATATCACGAGCTCCCCACTCCCGAAGACTGAGTTTGATCAGCCTTTGAGGAGTAGTTTTACTGTTTTAATGGCGTACGGGATTTTATCGGCGTTCTTAAGGGAGTTTGGAATCTTGCTCGGGGTGTAACAGTGTTATTATGGGCTTGTAAAATGCCCAAAAATATTCTCAGAATTTTCCGGATTTTTGGTGATTTTTCCAGATTTTTCTGAATTTTTTCTCATTTTTTTGAATTTTTTATTCATTTTCCGAATTAAATAATTAATTATCAAAAATATTAATTAATTATTCTAATTTAATAATTATTTTTTCAGAATTTAAAAATAATTTTTTCTGAATTAATAATTATTTTTAGAATTTTTAATTAATTTTTTTCGATTTTTTAATATTTTTTCAGATTTTTAAATAAAAAAAAACAATTAAATAAATAAATAAATAATTTAAATATTACCTGGACACGTGGCAAATTTCTGGCCGTCCATCATGACCAGATGAGCACGCATCGTGAGGCAAATCGCGATTGGACACGTGGCGCGTTTCTGGCCGTCCATCATGATTAGATCTGCGCGCATCGTGAGGCAGATCGCGATCTGGACACGTGGCGCGTTTCTGGCCGTCCATCATGATCAGATCTGTGCGCATCGTGAGGCAAATCACGATCGGGACACGTGGCATGTTTCTGAGCGTCGATCGTGTCGCGACGCGAATTTTGAGACGATCAGACGGATCGTGTTGGTCGGTCCCTTTTTTTTCTCAATTTACAGCATCGGTACCCCGGTACCCCGGCTCGGCACCTCGGATCCCAGAGATGATGCCACATGGCATGCCACGTGGCCTTTTTTTTTTTTTTTCTTTTCTTTTTGCCTCTGTTTTTCTTCTTCGCTTCTCCTGCTTTGCTTTTCTTCTCCTCTGCTGCTTCTCTCCTTCTTCATTTCTTTCTCCACCGAGCTCGCCCCACGCCCTCCTTCTCTTCCTCTCCGCCTACGACCCATGCACGCCTCCGACCCCACCTCCGTCTCCGTCCCTGAGCGCGCCACTGAAGCTCGGTGAGCTCCGCGGGAGGCGACGAGCGGCGTGGGGCTTGTCAAGGTCACGGCGGAGCTCGTGATGGATGGGAGTGCGACGTGGAGCTTGGGAGTTCGGCGAGAGGCGACGAGCGGAGTGGGGTTCGTCGGAGATGGAGCTCGGCACTGTAGGTCGGAGTGGGAGCTCGGTTTGATGGGTTCGGCGAGCTTGGTGATGGATGCTCGACGTCGTCGGAGGAGGTGGCGAAGCTCGATGCTCGGCCGAGTAGATGGGTTCGGCCGGTGAGCTCGGCACCGTGGATCTTCGACAGGTGGGTTCGAGCTTGGAGAAGGAGCTCGACGTCGTGGCTAAGGTGGCGAAGCTCGAAGCTCGGCCGAGGAGTTGGGTTCGGCATGGAGAGGAGTTCGGAGCTTGGGTTCGGCCGGTGAGCTCGGTGCTTCGGTGCTCGACGAAGAGAAGAGGCGAAGGGGAAGAGCTTGCGAGGGGAAGCTTGACGATGGGTTCGCTCGAGGGAGCTCGAAGACGATGGAGCTCGTTAATGGCGGTGGTGAGCTTGAGCACGACGAGGGGGTTGGAGCTCAGCAAGGGGTGCATGACGCCAACAGAGGTTCTTGTGGAGGATATGTCGAGCTCGGTGAGGCTTCGAGTCGAAGGAGCTCGACGCTTCGGGTTTGGAAGGCAGTCGACGGATCTAGGCGAGGAAGGAGAGGGTCACGGTGGAGGGGAGCTATCCCCAGTGAAGTCGCCATGGAGGTTGGAGGTCGAGCGTGGCGTGGGTTGCTCGGCGCTGTGAAGAGGAGTTTGGGTTTTTTTCTTCTGTCTGGTTTTGTTTTGGCGGGAGTTTGGAGGAGAAGAAGGAGTGTTGTTTTTGTTGTTGGAGAAGAGGATGACGTGGGGAGTGGGGAGTTCGGGTTTGGATCCTAACGGGTCCGAACCCATACATTTTTTTTTTCCCTCTCTTTTTCACTTCCGCTTCTTTGTTGCTTGGCTAATGCCTCTGGTTCGGTAGATCCGAGCACAGATTTTGAGGAGAATTTTTTCCCACTCTGCTGTTCGGTAGATCGGTAGCTCGGATTTGAGATCCGAGCTACGTGGCTCAATCTGGACGGTTGATCACGATCGTGGCGCGAATCACGAGACAAGAGGCACGAGTTTCGAGAAAACGTTATCTTGTCGTTTTGTGGTGACGTGGCGAGATCTGAGCCGTTCATCATGTTTTAGCGCAAATTTTGAGACGATCCGACGGTGAGATGAGATCGGTCGAATTTTTCTCCATATACGAGGGTCGGTACCCCGGCACCTCGGATCGGCACCTCGGATCGGCACCTCGGATCCTCTCTGGGAGAATCTGGTTTGCTCGGCAAATGAATCTGGTTCGGCAGATCCGAGCACGGATTTTGAGGAGAATTTTCTCCCACTTCGCTGTTCGGTAGGTCGGTAGCTCTTCTGAGAAGAAAGAGGAAGGGGAGGAGAGGCATTTGGGTTCTCTCCTCTGCCTTGTTCTTTCGTACAGTGGAGAAGAGGAGAAGAGGAAGGGGAGGAGAGGCATTTGGGTTCTCTTCTCTGCCTTGTTCTTTCGCACAGTTGATAAGAGGAGAAGAGGAAGGGAAGGAGAGGCAATTGGGTTCTCTCCTCTGCCTTGTTCTTCCGCACAGTGGAGAAGAGGAGAAGTGTTGGGGAAGAAGGAGAAGAATGAAGGAGCTAAGAAGGGTATGGGTCGGACCGTGGGTATCGGATCCGACCCCGACCGTTAGCCTCTTTTTCTTTCTTCCTCTTCATCTGCTTGCTTTGTTCGGCGAATCTGAGCACGGATTTTGAGGTACATTTTTCGTCGCTGCGCAGTTTGGTAAATTGGCGGATCCAAGCTGCGCAGCTCAATCTGGACGGTTAATCACGATCGTGGCGCGAATCACGAGACAAGAGGCACGAGTTTCGAGAAAACGTTATCTTGTCGTTTTGTGGTGACGTGGCGCGATCTGATCCGTCCATCATGACGAGCGTGCTTTTTTACAAGATCCAACGGCTGATATGGGTCGGCCAGCTTTTTCGCCATATACGAGGGTCGGTACCCCGGTACCTCGGCTCGGCGCATCAGGGCTGGTGGCCGAGGTGCTGAGTTGGCTATTTTGGAGGAAGCGTTTCTTGAAGGTTCCACCCTTCCGTGCCTAGTAGCTCAGCTGCTCGGCTAAGCTGTTCGGTAGCTCGGTCGAGCAGGCCGATGAAAGGCAATTCGGAAGGTACACGCGGCAGGATCTGGGCCGTTCATCATGGCGCGCATCACGAGGATGGGGTTCAGATCACGAGAAAACGTTATCTTGTCGTTTTGTGGGCGTGGCGAGATCTGAACCGCCCATCGAATTCTGACGCGAATTTTGGAGAGATCCGACGGTGACTTCGCCTCAGAGCGATTTTTTGCTATATACTAGGGTCGATACCCCGGTACCTCGGCTCGACGCATCAGGGCTGTTTGGCCGAGGTGCTGAATTGTCTGTTTTGAAGGAAGTGTTCCTTGAAGATTCCGCCCCTCCGTGCTCAGTGGCTCGGCCGTTCGGCTGAGCTGTTCGGTAGCTCGGCTGTTCGGACGGCTCAAGCGTGAGGAGAAGCTCGGTGAGTTGATGAAGGGGATGAGTCGGCATATGGAAGAGGTGATGCTCTGCTTGGTTTTTGGAGATTTTTGAAGAGGAGCTCCACTCCTAGGGGTGGAGAAGAGGTGCTAGGAAGATCCTCGTAAGAGCCATGGGAAGACCCATTCTTTGAAGTGAGCGCAAGGAGCAATTCTAAGAGAGTTTTAGCTCCGATCTCGTCGAGAAGAGCTATTTGAGAGACAAGTTTGAGGAGGAACTCCAGGAGAACGTTGTGCTCCGAACTCGTTTCAGAAGAGCTCCGCTTTGGAGGCGAGCAGAGCGGGGAGCTCGACTTCAGAAGAGCTGACTGGAAGAGGAGTTTGAGGAGCAACTCTAGGAGAGTTTTTAGCTCCGAACTCGTTGGGAAGAGCTCCGCTTTGGAGGCAAGCAGAGTGAAGAGCTCGACTTGTAGAAGAGCCATCTGGAAGAGGAGTTTGAGGAGCAACTCTAGGAGAGTTTTTAGCTCCGAACTCGTTGGGAAGAGCTCCGCTTTGGAGGCGAGCGGAGTGAAGAGCTCGACTTGTAGAAGAGCCGACTGGAAGAGGAGTTTGAGGAGCAACTCTAGGAGAGAGTTTTAGCTCCGAACTCGTTTGAGAAGAGCTCCGCTTTGGAGGCGAGCAGAGCGGGGAGCTCGACTTGTAGAAGAGCTGACTAGAAGAGAAGTTTGAGGAGCAACTCTAGGAGAGTTTTTAGCTCCGAACTCGTTGGGAAGAGCTCCGCTTTGGAGGCAAGCGGAGTGAAGAGCTTGGCCTTGAGAAGAAAGAGGAAGGGGAGGAGAGGCATTCGGGTTCTCTCCCCTGCCTCGTTCTTTCGCACAGTGAAGAAGAGCAGAAGTGTTGGGTACTTTTGGCGGGAAGACTGAAGAAGGAGAAGAATGAAGGAGCTAAGAAGGGTATGGGTCGGACCGAGGGTATTGGATCCGACCCTGACCCGTTAGCCTCTTTTTCTTCTTGCTCTTCATCTGCTTTGCTGCTCGGTAGATGCATCTTGTTCGGCAGATCCGAGCATGGATTTTGGGGCACATTTTCCGCCACTTTGCTTCTCGGTAGATGGGTAGCTCGGCTCGGATGGTCGTGGGGGTAGTTCGGAATGGCCATCTTCCTCCGGCCCGTTTAAGGACGAGCCGGTGAAGTAAAGTCGAGCCATAGGACCCCGACCATCGTGAGGTTAGTTTGAGGGATGCAGGAGCAGTTTCGAATGGCGAGCTACTTCTAGTCCGCTTAGGAGCGAACTTGCGAAGTAGAATCGAGCCAAGTGTTGGACTCCGATCCATTCAACGGCTGCAGGAGCAATTTCGAACGGCGATCTACTCCTGGCTCGTCTGAGGACGAGCCGAGGAAGAAGAGTCGAGCCGAGTGCTGGACTCCGAACAATCGTGTGGTGCTTAGCAAGTTGTGGGAGCAGCCATGTAGAAGAAGCTGGACTCCGAACTCGTTGAGAAGTGGTCCGCCTTGGAGGTGAGCGGAGCAAAGAGCTCGGCTCTGGAAGAGAGCCATTTGTGAGACAAGTTTAAGGAGCAACTCTAGAAGAGAGTTGTGAGCTCCGAACTCGTTCAGAAGAGGTCCGCCTTGGAGGCGAGCGGAAGGAAGAGCTCGGCTCTGGAAGAGAGCCATTTGCGAGATGAGTTTGAGGAGCAACCCTAGGAGAGAGTTGTGCGCTCCGAACTCGTTGAGAAGATGTCCGCTTCGGCGGCGAGCGGAGGGAAGAGCTCGGATTGGAAGAGAGCCGTTCGGGAGGCGAGTTTGAGTAGCAACTCTAGGAGAGAGTTGTGGGCTCCGAACTGTCTGAGAAGAGGTCCGCTTCGGAGGCGAGCGGAGCGAAGAGCTCGGCTCTGGGAGAGAGCCATTTGGGAGATGAGTTTGAGGAGCAACTCTAGGAGAGAGTTGCATGCTCCGGACTTGTTGAGAAGAGGTCCGCTTCGGCGGCGAGCGGAGGGAAGAGCTCGGATTGGAAGAGAGCCGTTCGGGAGGCGAGTTTGAGGAGCAACTCTAGGAGAGAGTTGTGGGCTCCGAACTGTCTGAGAAGAGGTCCGCTTCGGAGGCGAGCGGAGCGAAGAGCTCGGCTCTGGGAGAGAGCCATTTGGGAGATGAGTTTGAGGAGCAACTCTAGGAGGGAGTTGCGCGCTCCAGACTTGTTGAGAAGAGGTCCGCTTCGGCGGCGAGCGGAGGGAAGAGCTCGGCTCTGGAAGAGAGCCATTTGTGAGATGAGTTTGAGGAGCAACTCTAGGAGAGAGTTGTGCGCTCCGAACTCGTTGATAAGAGGTCTGCTTCGGCGGCGAGCGGAGGGAAGAGCTCGGCTCTGGAAGAGAGCCATTGGTGAGATGAGTTTGAGGAGCAACTCTAGGAGAGAGTTGTGTGCTCCGGACTTGTTGAGAAGAGGTCCGCTTCGGCGGCGAGCGGAGGGAAGAGTTCGGCTCTTGGAAGAGAGCCATTTGTGAGATGAGTTTGAGGAGCAACTCTAGGAGAGAGTTGTGTGCTCCGGACTTGTTGAGAAGAGGTCCGCTTCGGCGGCGAGCGGAGTGAAGAGCTCGGCTCTGGAAGAGAGCCATTTGGGAGGCGAGTTTGAGGAGCAACTCTAGGAGAGAGTTGTGAGCTCAGAACTGTCTGAGAAGAGGTCCGCTTCGGAGGCGAGCGGAGCGAAGAGCTCGACTCTGTGAGAGAGCCATTCGGGAGATGAGTTTAAGGAGCAACTCTAGGAGAGAGTTGTGAGCTCCGAACTGTCTGAGAAGAGGTCCGCTTCGGAGGCGAGCGGAGCGGAAGAGCCCGGCTCTGGGAAAGAGTTGTTTTCGGGACGAGTGTGAGGAGGAGCTCTTGGTGAGAGTTGTGAGCTCCGAACTCGTTGAGAAGAGGTCCGCCTTGGAGGTGGGCGGAGCAAAGAGTTCGGCTCTGGAAGAGAGCCATTTGGGAGAAGAGTTTGGGGAGCAACTCTAGGAGAGAGTTGTGAGCTCAGAATTGTCTGAGAAGAGGTCCGCTTCGGAGGCGAGCGGAGCGGAAGAGCCCGGCTCTGGGAAAGAGTTATTTTCGGGACGAGTGTGAGGAGGAGCTCTTGGTGAGAGTTGTGAGTTCCGAACTCGTTGAGAAGAGGTCCGCCTTGGAGGTGGGCGGAGCAAAGAGTTCGGCTCTGGAAGAGAGCCATTTGGGAGAAGAGTTTGGGGAGCAACTCTAGGAGAGAGTTGTGAGCTCAGAACTGTCTGAGAAGAGGTCCGCTTCGGAGGCGAGCAGAGCGAAGAGCTCGGCTCTGGGAGAGAGCCATTCGGGAGATGAGTTTAAGAAGCAACTCTAGGAGAGAGTTGTGAGCTCCGAACTGTCTGAGAAGAGGTCCGCTTCGGAGGCGAGCGGAGCGGAAGAGCCCGGCTCTGGGAAAGAGTTGTTTTCGGGACGAGTGTGAGGAGGAGCTCTTGGTGAGAGTTGTGAGTTCCGAACTCGTTGAGAAGAGGTCCGCCTTGGAGGTGGGCGGAGCAAAGAGTTCGGCTCTGGAAGAGAGCCATTTGGGAGAAGAGTTTGGGGAGCAACTCTAGGAGAGAGTTGTGAGCTCAGACTGTCAGAGAAGAGGTCCGCTTCGGAGGCGAGCGGAGCGGAAGGGCCCGGCTCTGGGAAAGAGCTATTTGCGGGACGAATGTGAGGAGGAACTCTAGGAGAGAGTTGTGCTCCAAACTCGTCGAGAAGAGGTCCGCCTTGGAGGTGGGCGGAGCGAAGAGCTTGACTCTGGAAGGGAGCCGTTTGTGAGACGAGTGTGAGGAGGAACTCTTGGAGGGAGTTGTGCTTCGAACTTTGTTGAGAGGAGGTCCGCTTCGGAGGTGAGCGGAGCGGAAGAGCCCGGCTCTGGGAAAGAGCTGTTTGTGAGACGAGTGTGAGGAGGAACTCTATGAGAGAGTTGTGCTCCAAACTCGTTGGGTCTCGGCGCGGGTGATTGACGCCTCATCGTTCCTAGGCTGCTGCCGACCCGCGGGGGAGCGTGGTCTTCTTCTGTGATCTCAGTGGTGAGGGGACCGCTCACTCAGACGTTGCTAGCGGGAGGCTCCCTCTCGGGCCCGCTTCTCGTCCAAACGGTGGCGTAGGTCCTCTTCCTTCTTCTGATTTTGGGGATTGTGAGAGGCCATGGAATCCGTAGAGGCGTTGTGTATGGAGGCGCGGTCCTGATTGAGTGGTTGCTTCATACGAGAGCCCCCCGCACCGGCATTCTGTGGACCGGAAGGACCCTTGGGGGGTTGTTGACTCTGAGGGAGAGGCTGATCTTGTTGAAGAGGGTCCTCTACTTGAAGCGGGGGTTGTCCCTGCTGCGGAGCGGGTTGGACGGGGACTACCTCTTGCTGATCGGCGGGGTTGGGTCCACGGTTGGACCCTCTGGATCTTACTTTCCTAGGAGGCATGGCTGGAGAAGATCTGACCAACGGAAAGAGGAGGGGCTGCTATTCGTATGGGTTCCCACAGATGGCGCCAATCTGTTGCCGCTAAATTTGGTGTGGGGGCAAATAGATAGAACTTGTGGGTTCTTGGGGAAACTGAATAGAAAAACCTGTGTACCTGTTCCGTCGGACCTCGATCGTCGTTCCCTGCCGTGCACCTGCAAAAAGTGCGAGACACCGGGGTTGTTCCCGGCGACGCACCCTCCGACGCTCAAGTCAGTAATCTGGCAGACTGTGAAAGAGCGCAAAAAACTGGCGAAAGATTGATTACCTCTTAATGGAGATGGATGGGGGGTATTTATAGGCATCTCAGGGAGCAGATTAGGCATGTAATTCCTGTGTATACAGATAAAGAATGTGATCCCTAATCCGCAGTGAAAGGATAGACATGAATCAGGGCCGTTGATTAATATTAATCAGAAACCCTAATTCTATCCTTTCTGGACCGGGTTTACTGCGGGCTGAAACCCGCACCCAGTTGAGGTGGATCCGTTTGCGGGTAAGTGGGTCTTTGGGGAAGATAACCGGTACCCGCTTCAGACCCGTCAGCAGGTGAAATTACCATTTTACCCCTGAGCTTCAAGATTCGTGCCCCATCTGGACGGTTCCGATTTAACCCCATTTTCAGCCATATCAGCTGCCATGAATGCATTCAAGGTCTGATACACCCTGGAAATCTCAGTCTCAAGATCAAGTCCAGCCTCAAGGGAACTTCCAGCCCCATCACCATTAGCACCACTCCTTTAACTCAAGGAAACTCGCCTCACACTTATCTGTCCATGTGAATGCCACATTCATCCGAGTCATCCCTGTCAAAGGAACTGCAATCTGTGCATAGCCCTGAATGAATCTCCTGTAGTACCCAGCCAAACCCAAGAAACTCCCGACTTCCTTCACTGACGTTAGCCTGGGCCAATCCTTCACTGCTTCAACCTTCTGAGGATCAGTGGTCAATCCCTCCTTAGAAAGGATATGACCAAGAAAAGCTACCTCAAACTTCCAAAACTCACACTTCGACACCTTGGCATACAAGTTATACTCCTGTAACTTCTGTTACACCTCTGTCAAGTGCATAGAATGCTCTTCCTCCGACTTCGAATACACCAAAATATCATCAATGAAAACCACCACGAAGGAATCAATAAATGGCCGCAAGATCCGATTCATCATATCCATGAATACTGCCAGCGCATTCTTCACTCCGAATGGCATTACCAAAAACTCATAGAGTCCATGACGAGTCTTGAAAGTTATTTTACTCACATCTTCCTCCTTGACTCGAACTTGATGATACCCTGATCTCAAATCACTCTTCGAAAACACAGCTGCTTCCCGAAGCCTATCAAACAGATCATCAATCCGTGGAAGCGGATACTTGTTCTGAAAAGTTACCCTATTCAACTCTCGATAGTCAATGCACATCCTCATTGACCCATCCTTCTTCTTGACCAACAACACTGGCGCACCCCACAGTGAAGAACTTAGCCTGATGAAACCCTTACTCAGCAATTCCTCAATCAGCTTCTTAACTTCATCCTGCTCCACAGGTGCCATCTTATACGGAGCCTTAGAAATCGGAGCACTCCCTGCCTGAACATTAATGCAAAACTCCACATCTCGCTGCGGTGACAATCCTGGTAAATCTTCCAAGAATACTGTAGGAAAATCCCAGACAACTGGAATGCCTCTAACTTTATCTGAAATCATCAACTTAGATACCACTGCAATCTCCTTTGGGCCCTTCATCTTCTCCTGAAAAGTCACTGCAGGACCACCTGGTGCCTTCACCAACATCTCTTTCTTCTTGCATTCAATTGTGGCATCATATATTGCCATCTAATCAATGCCCACAATCACATCCACGCCCAGAACTTGCAGCTCAATAAGATCAATGCCAAATAATCTCCCACCAATCTCGATATCGCAGCCCTCGTAATCTCGATCAGCAACTAATTCTTCTTCTGACGGCGTTGCCACCGACAAGACCCTGCCTGGAAATAACTTAGGTTCCACATCTAAGGTTTTTGCAAAATTGGGTGACACAAATGTATGCGAAGAACTAGTATCAAACAAAAATTTTGCTTTTATTCCATTAACCAAAACAAATCCTGTTCCATAAAGAATGATACTCAAATCTCCAAGTTATTCTTAAACAAAGTTTTACTTAATACATTGGATAAATAAAAATTCAAAATTCTTGCATACCCTGGATCACATCCTCTGAATTACCCGCATCCTCCTCAGTTAATGCGAACACGCGCACCCTTGCCTCTGAAATTTGCCTCCGCCTGAACTACCCTTCCTCAACTGTGGACAAAAAAGCTTAGAATGCCCCACTTGTCCACAATGAAAACAAGTCTGCTTTGCTAGTTTAGGACATGCTGATTTGAAATGACCTGCCTCCTTACAGTAGTAACAAGTCACCTCCTGAGTTTTAGGTGCCCTTTGCTCTGGATTACTCAACTTGCCCTGCTTCACTGGGAACTTCTTCCCACTCTGACTAGCTGCTGGCCTCTTGTTCGTGTTCTAGGTCTCTTGCTTCTTCTGGAACTGGTCCATATCCTCTTCCGGTATAGCTGCTCTCTTTACCAACTTATCAAACCTCCTTATGCCTAATGGAATCATCCTGGACCTCAAATTCGATCTCAAGCCCTACTCGAATTTCTTGGCCTTCTTCGCTTCATCAACAATCAGTTCCGGTGCATAACTTGACAGCTAGCGAACTTAGTCTCACATTCACGCACTGTCATGTTGCCTTGCTGCAGATTCAAGAATTCTGTTGTCCTCTTCTACTGAATATCCAGAGGAAAGAAACGATCCCAGAATTCAGCCACAAAAACTTCCCAAGTCACTTGCTGATCTCCAAAAGTCCTCTTCATTAACTGCCACCAGACACCAGCATCCTTCTCTAACTGCATAGTAGCCAATTTCACCTTATTGACTGCTGGGGTTTCAAACTTCTCTATCTGTTTAATCCAATGATCAGCCTCATTTGGATCAGACTACCCCTCAAACACTGGCGGCATCATCCGCTTGAAGGACCCAACCTGCTTGATTGCAACATTAACAAACACTAGTCCAGCCCCCTGATTCTGATTCTGATTCTGATTCTGTGCCATATTAGCTGCCATGAATGCATTCAAAGTCTGATACACCCTGGCAATCTCATTCACAAGATCAAGTCCAGCCCCATCACCATTAGCACCATTCCTTGTCCTGGGTCCTGCCATTACTGAAAACTGCAAAATGTGGGTAGAGTTAGAACATCACAACACAGTTCATATTCACATCAATACCTCATGGCAAAACCTCAACCATACCCCAAACCAAAACATCATGTTTTAACTCTATGTGATACTCACACTCTAATGTCCACACCTAGGTACTCACGCTCTAGTGTCCACACCTAGGTTTATTTTTATACCATGTTTATTATTACTATCGAAGCATGCTCTGATACCAATCTCTGTAGCGCCCTGAATTTCCAATACACTATTTCAAAAATACGTGGTACAATTCCCAGTATCAACCTCAATTGTAATAGTAAACATAGCCAAAATACAGATAAAAATTTTCAACTTTTATTACATTAATTCTTTACAAAGCACGGCGAAAAAATAAACACCTTGATTTACAAATTCTTTCTTTTACAACACATTCTTTTACAATTTACATAAGCCTTAACATCAATTTAGCACAAGCATCCAAATCCCAAGCTATAAGCACCTACCTATAAAACATGAGACTAGAGATAACCCTAACCCCCAAAACTACAGGGGTCAGCCATAACGGTGTGAGTGACATAAAAATAAATGCAACATAAATAAAATATGAAGCATAGAGTCACAAACAAGATGTATCAACAGTAAGAATGAACGAAATAAGTAATGACAATTACTAAAACATGAAAACATCAAGTGAATCTAGACAAAGTGTCAAGTGTAGAAAAATAGGAAACAACATGCATAAAACCAAGTCAAGAAACATCAATGCTATATGTTGGCTCCCTGATGCATACTTGTCGGATTCTATGCATCCCACTCTACATAGGTCCGGTGCAAGCCTTTAACGTTTTTCATTTGATAGGGTTTAATCCCCGCTATGCAACTAAAACTACTACGATTACTACTATGTGATTTAGACATTCTGCAAGTATTGGTTCTCGCCCTTGGAATACCGGAGACCAATCCCACCCGCGGATCATTCTGTGGCCATTACGTCCATCGTCCCGGAAACTGGAGATTGCCTCAATCCGTAGGTCATCCTCGAACCCTCATTGCACAAACATCACATGAGCGTCGCTCTCATCCTCGGAACACTGGAGATCAATCCCACTCCGCGGATCACTCTGTGGCACATACGTCCATCGTCCCGGAATACTGGGGAATATCTCACTCCTTGGATCATCCTGGAGTCCATAACTCACGTTTGCACTCATTTCATCATATCACCATCTAGTGCATGTCCTTATCTTGTTAAGTTAATTAATTAATTACGAATCTCTTATAGTTGGTGTACCCTACCGGACTGAACTAAACTGATCAACAACACAGCCACAAAAGGCCAAACCACAAAACTCAACTGCTGGTGTCTAGGGTCCTACTCAATCTCTAAAGACTCACAACTCAACCATCACACCAACTCTTTTCAATAAAACTTATAAATCCATCATCAAAACGTTTATAATAAGAAAGCCTCTTAAATCAACAAAATCCGAATCTATATAATATACTCATAAAATTCCAGAATTCAATTAAAATATTAAATCCATTAAATAACAGAAAACCATATTTTGAAGTCGTAGGATATCACCAAAACATCAATTCTTTTGAAAACACATATAACTCACTTAATAAAGTCATAAGAATACAATTAAAACTCAATTACAAATAAAATACAATTCTCAGTAAAATACTATAATCTGTAGTAAAAACACTATCTAAAATAGTAGAGTAATAATTCATAATTTTGAGAAAACAACCATTTAAAAGAAACGAGGAAAAATACTACAAATCAGCCAAAAGTGCAACTGACGGTCGACCGCACAAAAAGGGCAATCGACTGTCAATTGGGGAAATTCCCAAAATGATAGCATGTCGGTCGACCGGGCGTTCGACCGCAACCTGCTATACATCCAGGTTGGGTTGTGCATGTTTTCGACTGACACTCGACCAAAACTTTGTAAAATCAAAATCTAATTTCCTGAGATGTTTAAACATATCTTTTACAACCTACAGGAGTTATTAAAATGCATCAAAACATACCAAGATCTCAAAATAGGAATTTTTTTCAAAAATCTTCAGAACAGCCAATATATATATGTATATGTTCAAATAGGGGTTTAAGCATCCATTTTAGTATCAGAATTCACCCAATAGAAGTAGTGCATAGTTCAAAACCATCTCAGTACCAAAGCAATTGAAACCCAATCGAAACGTCGTCAAAATTCACAAAACTTCGAAACAATGTATGAAAAATGTGAATGTGTATATATGTGTGTTTGTGTATCAGTTAACATTAAGAATTCATTGTATATATGTCGTATTTAAGTTCAAAATCACCTCAGTGCTAAAACAACTCATATCAGATCAATATTTCACAAGTACACCCAAACTCAAATTTGGCCAGCATACACATCAGACCCGAAAATCAAATGCTCAAAAATCCACCTCAAACTTTGGTAATTTTGATCCCAAAACCTTCTTGAAATCCATAAAACTCATACACAAATGCTTACACTAGTTTACTCATAATTATATACCATTATAACATGCCGTAGTCAAGTTATACCCATCAAAATGTTCAAAACAGAGTGTATGTACATGAGTAACAGTAAAGGTGAAGTTTTGTTTTACTTTTTGCAATAATCAACATACAATCAATATATACATTCAAATCAGCAACAAAATGATTGAAAACGTCCTTCCCATGGTTTCTATTAGGTTCTTTAACAATCTCACGTCATCTAATTAGGGTTTTGGTCATCAATAGTATAGTTTCATGAAAAGATTCACTTTTTAATTCAATTTCTCATCAAAACTCATTATATATTGCTACCATCATCTAACATGCTTTCTAATAGATAAATCATCCCATACAACATGCTTAGAACAATAAGAAAACAAACACAAGTCACTCACCTTATTGAAGAATCAACCAAAGATAATAAAGAAATAAGAAAAAACCCTCCTTTCGCAAGAAAACCAAGATCCTCGCTTTAAAACTCCAAGAAAATAATAATAAGAAATTCCTTTGTGTTCTGCGGTAGAGAGACGGCTGCACTCCACCCTATATAGGCCGGAAATCCAAGTATCTAGGGTTTTGAATAGATTTGTAAAATACCTCTTTTAAAATATATCTTTACATATATAAATCCTTATACTTGGAAGTTAAATAAAACCAACTTAATTGAGATTTAAAAACAAAAACAAATACCCTATAACCAGCCGGCACTGTTTTGAAAGCCCAGAAAAACGAATTTGCACTTTTGCCCCTCTAAATGGCAATTTTGCAAAAAGATCCATCTTTATCAAAACATGCAAAATAAACCAAATTTATTAAAACAAAAAGTAAACTCTTTACCTTTGAGTTGACTAGGCATCATTCCCATCCCACAAATCCAAAAGTCTAGAGTTTTCACCCCAAGTGGTAATTTTGCACCAAAGTCCCATTTTTGTAATATTTGCAAATAGGTCCAATAATTATCAGAAAAATCCAGAAAATTCAAAAATAATATTTAATAGGGAAAAAGGGGTATGAGCAACTTGCTCATTCAGTAAATAAGCAATTGATAATGTGGCATACATGTGATTGAAAAATTCTTAAAGTGGTTAGTTGTCTAATGTATCATGTGCATGATACATAATCAATTGCTCATTTACTAAATGAGCAAGTTTCTCATATCCCTTTTACCCTATTTAATAATAAATAATGAGTTCCCCCAAAAATAAGTTTTGACGTTGAACTTCCCAAGAAAACATTTGCACGTGTTTTGCTCGTATAAAAAGGTAAATTTCAGAAAATATTTATTAAATAACCAAAAATCATTTTAATTCATTTATTAATCTTAAAAGCATTATTTAAAAATCTGGGATATTACATTACTCCCTCCTTAGAATAGTTCTGTCCTCAGAACTATTACGAATAGGGTCCAAACAAAAAATAAGCAAAAGAAAACGAAATCTCATAATGGAAACATAGTTTAAGAAAGATAATTACACAAGAGAATATAATCCAACAAAGAAATACAACTCAACTCAAAGAGTACAATCATGCAAAAGAATACAATCGTACAAAAAGCTCAGGAAAATCCTTCTGCATGCGATCCTCTGGCTCCCAGGTAGCCTCCTCGAACTGCTGGTTCCTCCAGAATACCTTGACCAAAGGTATCACCTTGCTCCTCAGAACCTTCTCTCTATGATCAACAATCCCTACAGGCTGCTCCTTGTAACTCAAGTTCACCTGTAGACCTTCAGGCACTTCCATCAACTGATGACTCTGATCTGGCACATACTTCCTCAACAACGACACATGGAACACATCATGCACCTGTGCCAACTCCTCCGGAAGCTCCAACCTATATGTCGCTTTACCAATCTGCCCCAAAATCCTGTATGGCCCAATATACCATGGCGCCAACTTGCCCCCCTTACCAAACCTGACCACTCCTTTGGTCGGAGATACCTTGAGGAAAACTGCATCCCCAACCTCAAACTCCAAGTCCCTTCTTCGAGTGTCTGCATAACTCTTCTGCCAACTCTGAGCCTCGACCAACCTCTTGCGAATCAACTCAATCTTCTCTGATGTTTGCTGCACAATCTCAGGCCCAAACATCTGCCTCTCGCCAACCTTATACCAACAAACAGGCATCCTGCACTTCCTCCCGTACAGAGCCTCATATGGAGCCATCTCAATACTCGCATGGTAACTGTTGTTATAAGCAAACTCAACCAATGCCAAGTACCTCTCCCAACTACCACTGAAATCCATAACACAAGCCCTCAGCATATCTTCCAATACCCGATTCACCCTTTCAGTCTGACCGTCATTCTGAGGATGAAAGGTAGTACTGAAATCAGTTCTGGTACCCAAAGCTGCTCTTCAAAAACCTCGAAGTGAACCTCGCATTCCTGTCGGATACAATCAACATAGGAACTCCATGAAGTCTCACAATCTCATCAATGTACAGTGCTGCCAATTTCTCCAAAGATCAAGTAATCTTCATAGACAGAAAGTGAGCTAACTTGGTCAAACGGTCAATAATAACCCAAATCGAGTCATTACCTTTCGCACTCCTTGGCAAACCTGTAATGAAATCCTTGCTGATATTCTCCCACTTCCATTCTAGAATGGGCAAAGGCTGCAACAAACCTCCAGATCTCTAATTTTCTGCACTGATCTGCTGACAAGTCAGACACCTTACCACAAAATCTGGCACATCCCTCTTCATACCGGACCACCAAAAGTGCTGTTTGATGTCCTTGTACATCTTTGTACCTCCAGGATGTACTGAAAACAAAGTACCGTGTGCTTCCTGCAAGATACTCTACCTCAAATTTGCATTCTTCGGAACACACAACCTTTCTCCCATCCATAGAACTCCATCTTGGACACGGAACTCTGACAACTTGCCATCGGAAACCTGCTGCAACATCATCTGAATCTCTACATATGATTTCTGACCTTCCACAATCTGCTCTCTCAAAGAAGGCTGCAGCCTCAACTGAGCCAAAGACGCTCCCAAACCCTGCAGCACCACCTCGATACCTGCCTGATCAATATCTGCTGCCAACTCACTCTGAGTAGTGATCAAGCTCACCAAATTGCTCTTCCGACTAAGCCCATCGCCCACCACATTCGCCTTGCCCGGATGATACCTGATCTCAAGACGAATGTCTTCCAACACTTCCAACCACCTTCTCTGCCGAAGATTTAGATCCTCCTATTGATAATTGTACTTCAGGCTCTTGTGGTCGGTATACATTTTGACCTTCTCACCATATACATAATGCCTCCACTGCTTTAAGGCAAAGATAATAGCTACTAACTCCAGATCATGCGTCGGATAATTCTTCTCATGCGGACGCAACTGCCTCGAACCATAGGAAATAACCTTGCATTCCTGCATCATGACACACCCCAAACCTCTGAGAGATGCATCACTGAATATATCATACTGCTTCCCAGCTTGTGGCAAAGCTAAGATAGGTGCAGTCGTTAACCTCTCCTTTAACTCAAGGAAACTCGCCTCACACTTATCTGTCCATGTGAATGCCACATTCATCCGAGTCAACCCTGTCAAAGGAACTACAATCTGTGCATAGCCCTGAATGAATCTCCTGTGGTACCCATCCAAACCCAAGAAACTCCTGACTTCCTTCACTGATGTTAACCTGGGCCAATCCTTCACTGCTTCAACCTTCTGAGGATCAGTGGCCACTCCCTCCTTAGAAAGGATATGACCAAGAAAAGCTACCTCAAACTTCCAAAACTCACACTTGGACACCTTGGCATACAAGTTATACTCTTGTAACTTCTGTTACACCTCTGTCAAGTGCATAGAATGCTCTTCCTCCGACTTCGAATACACCAAAATATCATCCATGAAAACCACCACGAAGGAATCAATAAATGGCCGCAAGATCTTATTCATCATATCCATGAATACTGCCGGTGCATTCTTCACTCTGAATTGCATTACCAAAAACTCATAAAGTCCATGACGAGTCTTGAAAGTTGTTTTACTCACATCTTCCTCCTTGACTCGAACTTGATGATACCCTGATCTCAAATCAATCTTCGAAAACACAGCTGCTCCCCGAAGCCTATCGAACAGATCATCAATCCGTGGAAGCGGATACTTGTTCTGAATAGTTACCCTATTCAACTCCCGATAGTCAATACTCATCCTCATTGACCCATCCTTCTTCTTGACCAACAACACTGGCGCACTCCACAGTGAAGAACTCGGCCTGATGAAACCCTTATTCAGCAATTCCTCATTCTGCTTCTTAACTTCATCCTACTCCACAGGTGCCATCTTGTACGGAGCCTTAGAAATTGGAGCACTCCTCGGCTGAACATTAATGAAAAACTCCACATCCCACTACGGCGACAACCCTGGTAAATCTTCCAAGAACACTGTAGGAAAATTCCTGACAACTGGAATGCCTCTAACTTCATCTGAAATCATCAACTTAGATACCACTGCAATCCCCTTTGGGTCCTTCATCTTCTCCTGAAAAGTCACTGTGGGACCACCTGGTGCCTTCCCCAACACCTCTTTCTTCTTGCATTCAATTATGGCATCATATATTGCCATCCAATCAATGCCCACAATCACATCCACACCCAGAACTTACAGCTTAATAAGATCAATGCCAAATAATCTCCCACCAATCTTGATATCACAGCCCTCGTAATCTCGATCAGCAACCAATTCTTCTCCGACGGCGTTGCCACCGACAAGACCCTGCTTGGAAATAACTTAGGTTCCACATCTAAAATTTTTGCAAAATTGGGCGACACAAATGTATGCGAAGAATCAGTATCAAATAAAACTTTTGCTTTTATTCTATTAACCAAAACAAATCCTGTTACATGAAGAATGATACTCAAATCTCCAAGTTATTCTCAAACAAAGTTTTACTTAATACATTGAATAAATAAAAATTCAAAATTCTTGCAAACCCTGGATCACATCCTCTGAGTTACCCGCATCCTCCTCAGTTAATGCGAACACTCGCCCTTGCCTCTGAAATTTGCCTCCGCCTGAACTACCCTTCCTCAACTGTGGACAGAAAAGCTTAGAATGCCCCACTTGTCCACAATGAAAACAAGTCTGCTTTGCCAGTTTAGGACATGCTGACTTGAAATGACCTGCCCCCTTACAGTAGTAACAAGTCACCTCCTGAGTTTCAGGTGCCCTCTGCTCTAGCTTACTCAACTTGCCCTGCTTCACTGGGAACTTCTTCCCACTCTGATTAGCCGTTGGCCACTTGTTCCTGTTCCAAGTCTCTTGCTTCTTCTGGAACTGGTCCATATCCTCTTCTGTCATAGCTGCTCTCTTTACCAACTTATCAAACCTCCTTATGCCCAAAGGAATCATCCTCAACCTCAAATTCGGTCTCAAGCCCTACTCGAATTTCTTGGCCTTCTTCGCTTCATTAACAATCAGCTCCGGTGCATACCTTGATAGCTGAGCAAACTTAGTCTCACATTCACGCACTGTCATGTTGCCTTGCTGCAGATTTAAGAATTCTGTTGTTCTCTTCTACTGAATATCTAGAGGAAAGAAACGATCCCTAAATTCATCCATAAAAGCTTCCCAAGTTACTTGCTGATCTCCAAAAGTCCTCTTCATTAACTGCCACCAGACACCAGCATCCTTCACTAACTGCATAGTAGCCAATTTCAACTTATTGACTGCTGGGGTTTCCAAGACATCGAAGAACATCTCTATCTGTTTAATCCAATCATCAGCCTCATTTGGATTAGACTACCCCTTAAACACTGGCGGCATCATCCGCTTGAAGGACCCAACCTGCTTGATCACAACAATAACAAACACTGGTCCAGCTCCCTGATTCTGATTCTGATTCTGTGCCATATTAGCTGCCATGAATGCATTCAAGGTCTGATACACCCTGGCAATCTCATTCGCAAGATCAAGTCCAGCCCCATCACCATTAGCACCATTCCTTGTCCTGGGTCCTGCCATTACAGAAAAATGCAAAATGAGGGTAAAGTTAGAACATCACAACACAGTTCATATTCACATCAATACCTCATGGCAAAACCTCAACCATACCCCAAACCAGAACATCATGTTTTAACTCTATGTGATACTCACACTCTAATGTTCACACCTAGATACTCACGCTCCAGTGTCAACACCTAGGTTTATTTTTATACCATGTTTATTATTACTATCGAAGCATGCTCTGATACCAATCTCTGTAGCGCCCTAAATTTTCAATATAATATCTCAAAAATACGTGGCACAATTCCCAATATCAACCTCAATTGTAATAGTAAACATAGCCAAAACACAGATAAAATTTTTCAACTTTTATAACATTAATTCTTTACAAAGCACGGCGATAAAACAAACACCTTGAATTACAAATTCTTTCTTTTACAACACATTCTTTTACAATTTACATAAGCCTTAACATCAATTTAGCACAAGCATCCAAATCCCAAGCTATAAGCACCTACGTATAAAACATGAGGCTAGAGATAACCCTAACCCCCAAAACTACAGGGGTCAGCCATAACGGTGTGAGTAACATAAAAATAAATGCAACATAAATAAAATATGAAGCATAGAGTCACAAACAAGATGTATCAACAGTAAGAATGAACGAAATAAGTAATGACAATTATTAAAACATGAAAACATCAAGTGAAGCTAGACTAAGTGTCAAGTGTAGAAAAATAGGAAACAACATGCATAAAACCAAGTCAAGAAACATCAATGCTATATGCTGGCTCCCTGATGCATACTTGTCAGATTCTATGCATCCCACTCAACATAGGTCCGGTGCAATCCTTTAATGTTTTTCATTTGATAGGGTTTAATCCCCGCTATGCAACTAAAACTACTACGATTACTACTATGTGATTTAGACATTCTGCAAGTATTGGTTCTCGCCCTTGGAATACTGGAGGCCAATCCCACCCGCGGATCATTCTGTGGCCCTTACGTCCATCGTCCCGAAAACTGGAGATTGCCTCAATCCGAAAGTCATCCTGGAACCTTCATTGCACAAACATCACATGAGCGTCGCTCTCATCCTCGGAACACTGGAGATCAATCCCACTCCGCAGATCACTCTGTGGCACATATGTCCATCGTCCCGAAATACTGGGGAATATCTCACTCATTGGATCATCCTGGAGTCCATAACTCACGTTTGCACTCATTTCAACATATCACCATCTAGTGTCAGTCCTTATCTTGTTAAGTTAATTAATTAATTACGAATCTCATAGTGTTGGTATACCCTACCGGACTGAACTAAACTGATCAACAACACAGTCACAATAGGCCAAACCACAAAACTCAACTGCTGGTGTCTAGGGTCCTACTCAATCTCTAAAGACTCACAACTCAACCATCACACCAAAATTTTTCAATAGAACTTATAAATCCATCATCAAAACGTTTATAATATGAAAGCCTCATAAATCAACAAAATCCGAATCTATATAATATACTCATAAAATTCCAGAATTCAATTAAAATATTAAATCCATTAAATAACAGAAAACCATATTTTGAAGTCGTAGGATATCACCAAAACATCAATTCTTTTGAAAACACATATAACTCACTTAATAAAGTCATAAGAATACAATTAAAACTCAATTACAAATAAAATACAATTCGCAGTAAAATACTATAATCTGTAGTAAAAACACTATCTAAAATAGTAGAGTAATAATTCATAATATCGAGAAAACAACCATTTAAAGGAAACGAGGAAAAATACAACAAATCACCCAAAAGAGCAACTGACGGTCGACCGCACAAAAGGGGCAATCGACTGTCAATTGGGGAAATTCTCAAAATGATAACATGTCGGTCGACCGGGTAGTCGACTGCAACCTGCTATACAGCCAGGTTGGGTTGTGCATGTTTTCGACTGATACTCAACCAAAACTTTGTAAAATCAAAATCTTATTTCCTGAGATATTTAAACATATCTTATACAACCTACATGAGTTATTAAAATGCATCAAAACTACCAAGATCTCAAAATAGGAATTTTTTACAAAAATCTTCAAAACAGCCAATATATATATGTATATGTTCAAATAAGGGTTTAAGCATCCATTTTAGTATCAGAATTCACCCAATAGGAGTAGTGTATAGTTCAAAACCATCTCAGTACCAAAGCAATTGAAACCCAATTGAAACGTCGTCAAAATTCACAAAACTTCGAAACAGTGTATGAAAAATGTGAATGTGTATATGTGTTTTTGTGCATCAGTTAACATTAAGAATTCATTGTATATATGTAGTATTTAAGTTCAAAATCACCTCAGTGCTGAAACAACTCATATCAGATCAATATTTCACAAATACACCCAAACTCAAATTCGGCCAGCATACACATCAGACCCGAAAATCAAATGCTCAAAAATCCACTTCAAACTTTGGTACTTTTGATCCCAAACCCTTCTTGAAATCCATAAAACTCATACACAAATGCTTACACTAGTTTACTCATAATTATATACCATTATAACATGTCGTAGTCAAGTTATACCCATCAAAATGTTCAAAACAGAGTGTATGTACATGTGTAACAGTAAAGGTGAAGTTTTATTTTACTTTTTGCAATAATCAACATACAATCAATATATACATTCAAATCAGCAACAAAATGATTGAAAACATCCTTTCCATGGTTTCTATTAGATTCTTTAACAATCTCAAGTCATCTAATTAGGGTTTTGGTCATCAATAGTATAGTTTCATGAAAAGATTCACTTTTTAATTCATCTACTCATCAAAACTCATTATATCTTCCTACCATCATCTAACATGCTTTCTAATAGATAAATCATCCTATACAAATACTTAGAACAATAAGAAAACTAACACAAGTCACTCACCTTGTTGAAGAATCAACTGAAGATAATAAAGAAATAAGAAAAAACCCTCCTTTCGCAAGAAAACCAAGATCCTCGCTTTAAAACTCCAAGAAAATAATAATAAGAAATCCCTTTGTGTTGTGCAGCAGAGAGACGGCTGCACTCCACCCTATATAGGCCGAAAATATAAGTATCAAGGGTTTTGAATAGATTTGTAAAATACCTCTTTTAAAATATATCTTTACAGGTTTTTTTTTTTTTTTTTTTTTTTTTTTTTTGCGAAGAAGGCTAACTAATAATTACAATATCAAAAAAAAGCTCAAAAAAGCTCCTCTCCCCCCCCCCCCATTCCTTCCCTCTTATCCCCTTCCGACCATCATTAAATCTCCTCAGCTACTGATCCGCTCCAAACCCTTTTCCTTTTTCCTCTAGATCTGATCTTTTTCCTTTTCCCCCTTCCCTCGTCTCGTTTGCATTTTCGCCGACGTCTGGTGTGAGTGTCCCCCACTCCCCATCGGTGTTTGTGTCTCCTATCGTGGGTGCGTTCCTCCGCTGCTGGTGCAGATCCTAGAGCAGCCATATTCACGGTTGTAGCCGATCGCTACCTGTTCAGCTATGCTCAATCCATCGATATTGGTTCGTTTCCGTCTCCGCTCGCGTCTGAAGGTGTTCGGAGGCCTCACAGCTACTAGTACTCCCATCGCCGGCCCGGAGATCTATCGTCAGGTTTGTACCAACGTCGACCAGCGCTGTAAGTGTTTTCACTGACCTTCCTCAACTCTTGGTTTTGTGTGGCTATTGTCAGCTCTGGTATTAGTGTGGAGTTTGGGTTTGTCTCTGGCATTTCTTGCCAATCTCCTAGCATCGTTTTCTACGTTTACCCTTCCTTATTCTCCTCCTTCTCCTTCTCCTTTAGTGCTGGAACGTATCTTAGTTCCGTACTCTCATCTGCTCTTTCCGAGCCTCATGTCGGTGCGGGAGTGTTTTTACCCTCTCGAATTGATCCCACTATAGCGACCTTCTGTTTCTCCCTTCTCCTGCTCTCCCTTTAGCAGTGTTAATTAACTTATTAATTAGCGCAGTTGTGACCGTCCGCTAGCCATCTCCTGGGATCGTAGCTTGACTATTGTTCATCAGTTTGGTAATTTTTCTTAATTTAAGTTTCTGTGGTGCTTTTCTTTTGCATCGCTGCTACTTCTGTGCGCTGAGTAGTGTCCCATTAGCTGTGATATCAGTCGGGTTGTCTGATTGTTAGTTCTGGCATTGTGCTCCCCTTTCATTGGGGATCTTCTTGCTAGCGTTTATTTCTGCTCTTTTCGGTGCTCTGACCGAGATTTTCTTCTAGCTCGTCCGTTCAATCTATCCTCTCATTCTCTCTATTTTCTCCATTCTTTTTCTCCCGATTGGAGAGTGCGGCTTCTCCTCTTTGAGAGGTGTTGTATTGATCTATCACTGTTTACACTTATTCTTGTGGGTGTGTTTCCTTTCTGTTAGTGGCTTCTTTATCCTTTACCTTTCCTTTATTAGAGCTTTGTTTTGCTCCATGCTTAGAAAGGTTTCTTCCATGAATCCTCTCAAGGCTGTAGCGAGCTCTTATTGTTCAGCTACGGATCAGGACTCGAAGCGGAAATTATCTTCTTCTCCTTGGGATATCTTCAACCCCTCTCAGGGTTCTCCCATCTTCTCTAACTCCCTTTCGCCGTGTAGGCCCGATCATCATCGGGTCTGCTTCAGGTGCCTCCTTCCTGGGCATCTTTAGCGTGTATGTATGAATAAAATGAAGTGTTTATTCTGTGAGAAGCTCGGTCACTCTCGCAGCCGATGCTTCTCCCTCCAAAAATTTCTTGGCTGGCCCAGAGGTCACTCCTTACCGGCCAAACTCCTCACATTTCTTAATTACCCCCTTTTAAAGCACAAGCTTCGGAATAGCTTGGTTAGTAAGCACAGTAGGGATAAGAGCAAGGAGCTAGACTCCTCTGTTGTTGTTGCTCTGTCAACGTCGAACTCCTCCTCAACTATCTCTTCTCCTCGCGCATCCCTAGTTACTCTTCATAGGCTTAACATTGCTTTCCTTTTTATGGATCGTAAAGTATTTACGAACTTTGTCTCCAACCCTCGTCTGAACCCTTCCAAGGCTCGCCCCGCCATTTCTCGGCGGCTTCGTCATTGTTTGAGATTTTGGGTAAAAATCCAGACTGGTTTAAATCCTATTTCTCGTATCTTTCGCGGCCTTGTTGTGCGAAGGAGACTGCTCTGCACTCTCGCATTTCTGATCCCCTTATGCAGCCTAACAGAGCTATTGTTTATCTTAAGGCCCCGGCTGTAGGTTATAACTACCCTTGTGCTTTGAAGATCTCTGATCCCTTACGCTCAGCGTTCTCTGTTCATTATCCAGGCTGCCAATACTCTTGGTATCAATTTTTAGGGGCTCAGTCATGGCTCTATCAGGTCCTGAGGGCGTTTAAACATTTCTTGCTCTCCCTTCCCCTCAAGTATTCTATGACTCTTGATGCCCCTTCTTTTCCCCGTTGGGCCGGCTCCACCAAGCCCATCCCATCGGCCTCACCGATTGCTCCCAGCAGCCTCAGTTCCCCTCCGTGCCCCATCATTGTAGACGCTGTTTCAACTGACATTGAGGCATTTTTGCCCCCTTCTGCGAGGGCTACCCATCCCCCAGTCAAGCGAGGTTACAATAAGAAAGTTTTCGATCGTTCGAAGATTCGAGTGAGTGCTCGGCTTCTTGCGAGGAAGCAGGTCCCGTGTCAGCTTTTTAGCTAGGGCATAGTTGAGTAATACCTTCTCGTTGACATCCCTGGTGTAGGCAGTGCATTACCGCTTTTGTGCCACTAGAGTCCCTCTTGACTGCTAGTGGAATTGGATGTCGTCGTGGGGAGGGTTTAATCCTCCAGTTTTCTTGGATCGTTTGCTTAGGTCCAGCTCCTTTTTCGAGTACGGAATTGCAACTTTGGTATCCTTCTTGCCTGCGCCTTCGGGCCGTTTTCTCCGCTCATTGGGATCGGTGCGGTGCGTCTTGCCGTGATTTATGCTCTCTGTCTGGCTGCCTGTTATTGTATTTCTTTATTGTAGTTCTTTAATTTTGCGCTTATTTCTGTTTAACCTCTTGTAAAACCATTGATAATTGTTTGTATTATTACTGCTTTATTGATTAATATTTTTTTTGATGGCTGGAGCCTTTTGGCTCTATCCGATATATCAAAAATATATATATATATATCTTTACACATATAAATCCTTATACTTGGAAGTTAAATAAAACCAACTTAATTGAGATTTAAAAACAAAAACAAATACCCTATAACCAGCCGGCACTGTTTCCCAGAAAAAACGAATTTGCACTTTTGCCCCTCTAAATGGCAATTTTGCAAAAAGACCCTTCTTTATCAAAACTTGCAAAATAAACCAAATTTATTAAAACAAAAATTAAACTCTTTACCTCTGAGTTGACTAGGCATCATGCCCAGCCCAAAAATTTGAAAATCTGGAGTTTTCACTCCAAGTGGTAATTTTGCACCAAAGTCCCCTTTTTTGTAATATTTGCAAATATGTCCAATAATTATCAAAAAATCCAGAAAATTCACAAATAATATTTAATAATAAATAATGAGTTTCCCCAAAATAAGTTTTGACTTTGAACTTCCTAAGAAAATATTTGCACATGTTTTGCACGTATGAAAACGTAAATTTCAAAAAATATTTATTAAATCACCAATAATCATTTTAATTCATTTATTAATCTTTAAAGCATTATTTAAAAATCTGGGGTATTCCACAATCTGAAGGCGATGGAATTCCACAATCTGAAGCAGGGGAACATGTCAGTCAGAGAATATGAAACCAAGTTCACACAGCTATCGCGATATGCACCCGAGATGGTTCAACAGGCGACGAAGAAAGCCAAGAGATTTGAACAAGGATCGAGACCAAGGTTGAGGTCTAGAATGGTATCCCTGGGCATACGCAGATTTGACAAACTGGTGAAGCGAACGGCTGCAACAGAGATGGACATGAACCAAGGTCAAGCACCACAAGAGAGAACCGAGACTTGGAACCAGGGGAAGAGTCCTGTCCCAGCATCGAAGTTCAAGAAGCACAACAGGAACCAGAAATTTCAAAGGACGGGGGACAAGATGGGAGGACGGAAGCCAGGAAGATGTTTTCTCTGTGGGGAATAGGGGCATTTCAGAGATCAGTGCCTAAGGAATGAAAGGAGAACCGTTCAGACGTGCTAACATTGTTGGAAGGAAGGACATATCAGGCCGAATTGCCCCCAGTACCTGAAGAGCAATGGCAAGGCAGCATCAGGAACCGCTAGTAAAGGAAAGCAACCTGTTCGCCAAGGTCGAGTATTTGCCTTAAAAGAAGAAGACACAGAGAACAATGAGGGCGTGATCACTGGTATGTGATGGATCATTGTAATAAGTTTTGGTTGTATTTTGAAGTTTTTTTTGAAGAAGAATAAATGAAGATTGTAACTCTTTTAAAACAGGAAGTATATATATCAATGGAATTTTGGCTATTGTTTTGTTCGATAGTGGATCAACTCATTTTTTTGTGTCCAAATCATTCTCAAGAAAGTTAAGATACACCCAAGCAGCAATTCCAGAGTTAGCCTTAATGGTAGCTACACCATCAAGGGCAACTCTCACTACAGATCAATGCTATAAGAACTATGAGCTTCAGATTAACGAGGAATCTCTGAATCGATTTGTTAGAGTTGGGTTTCGCCGAAACAGATGTGATTATTGGCATGGATTGGATGTCGAAGCATGAAGCGAATATCAACTGCAAGGAGAAGAAAGTAGTCATCACAGCTAAGGAAATGGAGCTCGTGTTCCACGGAGGGAAGAGGCCCAAGGAAGTGACTATTGCAGCCACTAAGGAGATGAAGATACATGAAGAAGTGAAGAGGATACCAGTGGTGAAGGATTTTCCACTCGTATTCCTGGAAGAATTATCGGGACTGCCCCCACAGAGAGATGTAGAATTTGGCATTTTGGTCCAACCAGGCAGTGCTCCAGTATCGAAGGTGCCTTACAGGATGGCACCTGTGGAGCAGAATGAAGTCAAGAAACAAGTTGAAGAACTATTACAGAAGGGACTCATCAGACCAAGTGCGTCACCTTGGGGAGCACCGGTTTTTCTGGTTAAGAAAAAGGATGGGACTGCAAGAATGTGTATCGTTTATTAGGAATTGAATAAAGTCATTGTTCAAAATAAGTACCCGATTCCCAGAATTGATGATTTGTTTGTTCAGCTTCACGGAACAGCCATATTTTTCAATATCGACCTACGGTCCGGTTATCATCAAGTTCGAGTTAAGGAAGAAGATGTACCCAAGACAGCCTTTCAGACTCGTCATGGGTACTACGAGTTTTTATTAATGCCATTCAGAGTGACCAATGCTCCAGCAATCTTCATGGACATGATGAACCGAATCTTACGGCCGTTTATCGACTCATTTGTTATGGTCTTCATCGATAATATTTTGGTTTACTCAAGGACTAGGGATGGCATCCGGGTCGGGTCAACCCGTGACCCGCCCATGCCCCGCCCAACTTGACCCGACCCACCTTGGGCTGGTTCGGGTTCAGGTCGGACCCGTTATTCCAACCGAGTCAATCCGGGTCAGAAAAATCTCAATACCAACCCGCTCAACCCGGCCCGTCAACCCGCCAACCCATTCAAACCCGCCTAAACCTGACCCGTGACCCACGGGTTTGTGAATTCGACCCATTTTGATTATTTTTTTTTTGATTTTTTTAATCTTTTTTTTGTGTGCCAAATATATGTATATATATATGTATACATATATCGAAAAAATATATGTATATATATGTATATATGCATATAGATATAGATACACTCTAAAATTTATCAAAAATTTATAAAAATGAGCGTGGACATCAAAATTAATTAATTACTACAAACTACTCAATTAGACAACCCCCACCCTAGCTATTTATAGCCAACATCACCTCCTCACTTCTCTCATCTCACCAATGTGGGACTAAAAAATTTCAAAGTTTAAAATCCAAATATATTTAGTCTCATATTGGTGAAATGAGAAAAGTGAGAATGTAGAGTTGACTATAAATAGCTAGGGTGAGGTGGGCTAATTGAGTAGTGAGCATGAGCAATTAATTTTAGTGTTCACACTCATTTAATATAAAATGTACAATTTTTTTTATTTTTGGAGTTTAAAAAAAAAATTGGGCCAACCCGTGACCCGGCCCGGCCCGGGTCGGGTTGAACCCATATGGGTTCGCGGGTCATGCGGGTCGATAATTTGGGATTTGAACCTGGCCCAGCCCGGCACGGATATTCACCCAACCCTACCCGGACCCGCCCGTTAATTGGGCTAGCCCACCGGGCTGGGGCTCGAATTGGCCCACCCGGCTCGAATGCCATCCCTATCAAGGACAGAAGAAGAACATGTAGAACATTTGATCATGGTATTGAGCAAGCTACAAGAGCATCAATTGTACGCCAAACTGTCCAAGTGTGAGTTCTGGAAGCCGAAAGTTGCATTTCTTGGCCATATCCTTTCTAAGGAGGGAGTGGCCACAGACCCACAGAAGATGGAAGCAGTCAAGGAGTGGCCACAGCTGAAGACAGTAAAGGAGGTAAGAAGCTTTCTGGGTATGACTGGATACTACCGGAAGTTTATTCAAAATTATGCCAGGATAGCAGTGCCATTCACAGCATTAACCAGGAAAAACCAGAGCTTCAACTGGACAACAAGGTGTGAAGAGAGTTTCCAAGAGTTAAAAAACAGATTGATCTTTGCACCTATTTTGGTCTTGCCTCAAGCTTACAAGGGCGATGCGTCATATTTGGGGTTCGTATGTGTACTGATGCAGGAAGGGAAGGTCATAGCCTATGGATCGAGACAACTCCGACCTAATGAAAGGAATTACCCTACTCATGACTTGGAACTAGCAGCCGTAATCTTTGCTTTGAAGTTATGGAGAAATTGCATCCACGGAGCGAAGGTAGAGATGTATACAGACCACAAGAGTTTGAAGTATATATACCAGCAGAGGCGATGGTTGGAAGTCTTGGAGGATATCAGGCCAGAAATCTCGTATCACCTAGAGAAGGCCAATGTGGTAGCTGATGCACTCAGTCGGAAAAGGAGTATTGTCACGCTTACTATAACAAGAAAAGAGTTGGAAGATGAAATCAGATAAGCAGGCATTGAGGTAATTACTCAAGACTTGAGTGTGGTTTTGGCACAATTAGTTTTACAGCCAAGCTTGAACGAGCGAGTGAAGAAAGCTCAGACAGCAGACGCAGAGATTGAAGCACTGAAGAAGTAGGTGAATGAAGGAAAACTTCTGGAATTCGGCATAAGAGAAGGATCGCTCTGGTATGGCAGTAGGCTGTGTGTACCGAAGGATAAAGAATTAAGAGAAGATATCATGAAGGAGGCTCACTCCACCTTACTTGCAGTGCAACTTGGAGGCACCAAAATGTATCAGGACGTGAAGCAGTACTATTGGTGGTCTGGGGTGAAGTGGGACATAGCAGAATTTGTGTCCAGATGCCTAACATGCCAGCAGATCAAAGCCGAAAACGAGAAGCCAGGTGGATTATTGCGACCCTTGCCCATTCCGGAGTGAAAATGGGAGAACATTAGTATGGAATTCATCACCGGTTTGCCCCGAAGTTCTAAGGGAAATGACTCAGTTTGGGTCATTGTAGATCGGCTAACAAAGTCCGTACATTTCCTGCCAGTAAAGACGACCTGGTCTTTGAGAAGTTAGCAGAAGTTTTCATTGAGAATGTAGTGAAGCTACATGGAGTACCAGTATCAATAGTTTCTGATCGGGATGCGAGGTTTACATCTCGGTTCTGGTAGAGTCTGCAATCAGCATTAGGGACCATGACAGATTTTAGCACAGATTTCCACCCGTAGGCTAATGGATAGACCAAAAGAGTCAACCGGATTCTTGAAGATATTCTAAGAGCATGCATTATGGATTTTGGAGGAAGCTAAGAGAAATATCTACCTTTAGTAGAATTCGCTTATAATAACAGCTATCAGGCAAGTATTGGCATGGCTCCGTATGAAGCTTTATACGGAAGGAGGTGTAGGACACCCGTGTGCTGGTACGAAGTAGGAGAACGATAGATGTTTGGATCGGAGATCGTATAACAAACTACTGAGAAGATCGAGCTTATTAAGAAAAGGTTGCAGACAGCACAAAGCAAACAGAAAAGCTACGCTGACAGTCGCCAAAGAGAATTAGGATTCGAGGAAGGTGACTTTGTATTTATCAAAGCCTCACCAGCGAAGGGTGTGCTCAGATTCGGCAAAAACAGGAAATTGCACCAAGATACATCAGGCCATATAAGATTCTGAAGAAAATTAGGAAGATGGCCTACAAATTAGAGCTACCGGCAGAATTGTCCCGAGTGCAAGACATATTCCACGTCTCAATGTTGAGGAAGTACATACCAGATCTGAACCATCAACTATCAGAGACACCTGAAGACTTCCAAGTGAACCTCTCATACAACGAACAACCAGTTAGAATCCTAGATCGTCAGGAAAAGATACTAAGGAACAAGACCATTCTGATGGTGAAAGTTCTCTGAAGAAATCAATTCGTGGAGGAAGCCACTTGGGAACCGGAGAGCCGCATGAAGGCTTCTTTTCCTGAATTATTTGAAGTATAGTGTTTTTTTCTTTCTCCCGACAAAGTATAGTTCTGAGGACAGAACTTCTCTAAGGAGGGAGTAATGTAATATCCCAAAATAATTTTCATTATATATTACTTATATTAATTATTTTACCAAGTTAAGACTTGAGTGGATTGGTGCATAATTATTGAATTGGATAACCATGCACATTTGTGCACTAGAGTTAGGGTTAGGGTTCGGTAACCTAGGGTTAAGCTAACCCTCATCATGATAGAAACCCTAGCACCAATCTGATGAGATCCAAAGGTGGACTTTGTGCCATGTGAAGTCTTCATGAAGACTCCAAGCTGAGTCTTGAAGCTTCTAGGGATTGATGTGTTTTCTTCATCTCATCCCTCCAACTCCACTCAAATAACCTTAGTTCATCCCATCCTTCCAAATCCCCTTGGCCGGCCCTAGCTCCAAAGGGGAAAATCCTAGCTCCCTTCACTCTATAAAAACTCACTCCACTCACTTTCTCATCCTCTTTTCATCTTGTTCTAGTTCTTGTTCTTCGAAAAAAGGAGGATGAGAAAAGCAAACAAAAAGAAGAGATATTTTAGTGGTAGTATAAGAGTATAAGTGAAGTGTAGGGTGCATCTAGAGGAGCAAAAGCTTGAAGGAGGAGGAGCAAGGAAAAGCTTGGAAGGAGTCTCTTACAACACAAAAGTGGGTGGTACTCTAAACTTTAAAAAGATTAGTCTTTTCTTTTATATGTGATGTTAGCATGTAAAAGTAGCTAAGAAAAACTTGATTGCCATGTATGAATATGAATATGCTAAAAAACAAAATTTTGTATGGTAGAACAACTCATTTTCAAGATTTATTTTTTAAAGAAACATGTTCTTGGTGTGCAACTTAGAAATTTCTAGCTCATAAACGGTTGAGAATTTTGAACTCAAATTTTTAGAGCTTATTCCTCTATGAATCTAGAGCTTACAAGAATTTTTTCGTAATATTTGGAAGTCATCTAATAGCCCAAACACCAGTCTTAATTTCGGACAGCAACCAACTGCAGAAATTGTCGTTTTGAGGAATTCTGTCGTGCCTTCCAAAAACCATAACTAATTATTGGTTGGGTATTTTTAGATGTATGCTCTTATATTTGTCTACAACCATAATCCCAAATTTTGCATTTTTCTGAAGTTGTTTGATGCCTCAAAAAATTACTAAGTTCCAACTGGTCTGAGAAGACAGAACTAAAGATTTCTGTTTGGGGACTGAAATTCATATATGCATAACTACTTGTGTATACATGAGATTGTAATGAAATTTTTGCAGTAGCTTTTTGTGTATATCTATAACTAGATTCTAAAATTTTGAAATTTTTAGATAGCATTTGATAAAGTTTCAAAAATAGATTGTAAGTAGAAGTAAAAACCTTGTATGAAAAGCAGTGGAGATTTTGTGTTGTATTTGAAAAGTCATAACTCTATGCGTAGTAGGAGTTTGGATGAAATCTTTGGATACAATTTATTGGTGTATGTCTAGTCATATATTCTTAAATTTCATGATCTTTGGACAAAGGGTTGATTTTATATGGAATTTAGACTAGACTGTGTTCAATACCTGGTGCTGATTGCGTAGTCTGTACATTTGTGTTTTTCTGGGAAAGTGTGTTTGGAATTTGCGAAAGTGATGAACTAGGGACTTGTAGTAGAGACTCTAAGCTTTCCTAAATACTCAGGAAATGGTAATTCCAAGTTGTGTAGTAATTGATATGATTTTTATAAGCGCTGGACAGACCCAGCCACCTTAAGAAGATGTCACTTGTGTGTGTGTGTGTGACTTGTTCTCAACTCTCAAGTGTTGAATTGAGAGTTAGGTGTATTCCTATACTCCAATACATGGTTATTTTGTGTCTTAGGTTGATTAAGACACGGGTAGAGACTTGAACGACATTTGAGTCGTCGACCTTATCTAATTTAGTTGCCTACACTTATCACCCATTAGGCCAACTTAGGGACTTCCGCCTTAACGATTGAGAGTGACTAACTCGGGCGCCGACGAAATCATAGGAGATGATCACGGGCCTAGTTGAGGATGAGACTCAATGGGGGAAGTGGCGGGCATAGTGATCGCATCGCCGGAGCCATAGGTTGATAAGCAAGGATGAGGGTTTCTAGTAGGGAAACCGCTCAAGACTAGGCATAACTTAGACCAGGAATCATTTGGTGACCATGCCCTTGTAACATATCTAGGTAGACGTAATGTTAGTTAGTTTTGCCGTCACCTAAACTGCATAGTTTCTGGCGACTAGTAGTCGGGTGTTGTACTCTCCTGTCATTAGGAGTACGTGCTGCGATGCGTATCTTGCACTGTTGATTCCTGAAGTACCGTGGTAAGAACGGAATAAGATTTCTTGGCGGATAGGGGAATTAGACCTTCGAGGCCATCAAGTTCTATGCTGGTGGACACGAACGGGCCATATGGGCTGCGGTCCTGTGAACCTTCGATGCCATAGATATGCTGCGGTGTATCTTTAAGTTCGTCGCGGCTTTTGAGTGGGGTTCGAGCGTTGGGCACTAGTGACAAACCAAGACACCACTAAGTGACTGTAGAAACGAATGTGACTGGTTAATCTACAACCTTATCAACCACGATCTATCTATCAGGAACAGGACGATTACAAGAGTAGGATGTATGGCAAGGGTTCAAAACCCTGAACTTGGAGGCAACGGCTTGATTTGGAAAGTATGTAGTATGGGATGCATACATTTCCAAAGTCTCGCTTGCATTTAGTTTATGTACATCCTGACCTGTCCATTAGATTACTAGGGCTTATCATACACGGGTGCCCTTGACCCGACTCCACTTTCCCTTCTTTTAGTCACTTTTTCTTTTTACTTCCAACCTTGATTGTCTAGTTTGGAGATCACTGCTTTTATCAGCCTTACGTCGGTAATATTGCTGACGTGCCCACTCTTTTAGGTGCTAGATTGCCGACCCAGTGAGCCCAGGGATTCCAGGGAGCCCAGGAAGCCCAAGCCAGATGGTGTGCCCAAGTGACAGTATCAAGTGTTCATCCTTTACAGTTTGGTTATTTTTGTAAAACTCTGATTTGTAATTTCTAAGACAGTGTATAATTGTAACACTTGAACTTGTACATCATGGAATAAAATTTGTTTAAATTTTTCTGCATTTTTTTCTGTATTGTGACTGTTCAAAGGAAAGATTCTGGTTATGCCACGAATCACCAGTATAAGGATTCGAGGCGCTACACCGTCGGAGCAAAAAATCTTGATGTGCACACCGAACTGAGTATGAATCTTGGCCGTAGATGCCTTGTAAATAAAAGGAATCTCAAATTGGTGGCACTAAGGAACAACCATGTGTAGCGAGTAAAGTCATCTATGAAGCTTACATAATAGAGATATCATTTACTATAAGGTATAGAAGAGGGTCCCCATATGTCAGAATGACAAGCAAAAAAACACGAGTGGACTGAAGTGTTTTTATACTAAAAGAAAAAGCTATGTGTTTCGCTAACTTGCAACCCTGACAAACAGACAAATGTGCAAAAGAAATACCACCAAGAGCACCACTACGTGCTAAACACTTTAGGCAAAATTCATTAACATAACCTAAATGTCTGTGCCATAGATTGGCATCAAATGACATGACACCAACAAAACTATAATGAGATCTATGTGCATGAAAAAAATCTAGATGATATAGATGACTACGTTGGATAGCTCGCCCAATCTCCTGTCCAGTCTGCGGATCCTCTATAGAACAACCTAAGGAATCGAAGGTAACAGGTAAGGCCAATCGCACAGAGAACCAATGAAAATAAGGTTTATGGATGAATGGAGAACATATATAACAAAAGGTAACGTGAGAGTGGGAAAGCTAATAGATCATGAGTACTGTAGTGAGAAGTAGTGATGGAGAGTGAGAGGAAAGTGTAGTGCTAGTGGTGAGCAGTGTATAATCACTAGTAAGATGATTTGATGTACCAGAATCTAAAATTCAGGAAGAGTTCATATCAGGAGTAACAGAGAAAGCAGAGGCAGAGATGCCAGCATTGGCAGAATGACCCGATGTGTGGAGTTCCAGCTGAACGAGGTGATGTTGAAGGTTAGACCAATGAGCGTGAGATGGCAAAATTGAAGTAACGGCCATGGCAAGAGGTGTACAAGAAAGAGTACGGAGAGGAGGTAAACCATGTTGCTTCCTCCACTGCTGGACCTGAACTAGAAGCTCTGGATGCTGGACAAAGCAATCACAATTAGAATGACCAGCTTTCTGATAAGTGTTACAAAATCGAAGACGGCATGTGCACTCTAAGTGGTCAATCTGGTTGCAAATAGTGCAAAGACGACTGAGGTGATTAATGAAAGGAGTGATGCGGCGGTTAGGAGGAGGATGAGGCATAGGACTAGTGCGGAGTGCATGGGAGGTATGCGAGAACTCGTTTGAGACGAGAAGGCACTGATGAAACTTTCGTTTCAAGGTGATGTAGAAACAGTAGAAAGTGGGTACCTTTTTTTCTTTTTCTTTTTTTGAGCTCAGATTTGGGTCTAGAAGTTGGGTTTCGGTTTTGTGAAAGAAATTTGGATTTGGCATTGGGATTACGTTGATTTTGGATTTGGATGTGGGATTGGGATTGGGATCTGGATTTTGGAGCGGGATTTGGATTTCAGATATGGATTTGGTTTTTAGATCAGGTTTTGGAGCTGGAGTTGATTTGGATTTCGGGAGCAAGTAGATTGGGATGGATCTGAAAATGAAGGGAGGTCGGGATTGTGGTTGTGGGATGTCTGGATCGGGATGATGGAGATGGAGGGAGGTCAGGACTCAGGAGGCAGGGGGTTGGATCTCTGGAGGTGGTGGTCGGCGCAAGCTGGGGTACTAACTGGTGTCGAGAAGTTGGAAGTGAGGGATTAGGGCTGCTCTTGCTGTTACTGGTGGGGGCACTCTTTGTTGTTGCTGTTGGAGGCCGAGAGGAATGAAAAAGAATTGGAAGATATGGTGTTTGGTGTTTGAGGATGATGGTGATGGAGTTTGGCTGCGAATTTAGGGAGATTAGGATTTGGAATTGGAGATTAGGGTTTGAGATTATCTCTAATATTATAATGGGAGAGTTGGAGATGTCATTTGTAGACAACCTGTAATTTATAAACATTCATTCAACTATCTAATCTCAATCATTCATTTTTAAGTGGGATTCATTTACTCAACTGTTGTTAGTTACCATAATACACTCAAAGTTCAAATTTATTTACGACATAATTATTTATAAAAGTGACACTCATATAAAATAAAAATTTGTGGGACTAAGGGTAATTTGTAAAGAGTATGTGATAAGTAAAGACTACAAGCTCAAGTTATAAAAAAGCTCTCTAGAAACTTCTCTCCCCTCCCGTCTGTGCTTGCCCCAGATCTGACCAATCCTCTCCGTTTTCTCCCCTCCCTCCTTCGTTATTTGTCGAGGTCTTGCGCTCCTCTTTCGACCCAGATCGGTGTTTTTTTCTATCGCCCTCGAAGTCAGGTAGTGCTACCCCTCTGTTCGCCAACCCATCTTTTGCCATTTCGCTCCCGGTGTTACCAGGCCGTTCTTTTTGCCTTGGCGGTTTCGTTTTCCTTTCTCCGCTGGTTGTTGGCGTTGGCGTCCTGTTGGATCTGAGCGCTGCTGTGGAGTTCAGAGCTCCTGCCTGTAAATCTAGGATCTCGGTGGCAGCCACCTTTTCCATCCTCATTCCACTTCGCTGTAAGTAGTTTTTTTTTTCAGCACTCTTTATTTAGTGGTTGCTGGCCTTGTTTGCTGCCTTGGAGCGTGTAACATTTTGGTTAGCATTCCTCGCGGTTTTTTGTGGTGTTTGAGCTGGCTGTGTGCTGAGCGCTTGGTACCAGCGTCTGTTCTAGCACCAGTATCTCAACCCCTGTCCTCCTTTCCTTCTTTTTGCGTGTTTTGGTTCTGTTCATCCATAGATTATTTAGCTTACCTCTCCGCTCTGCCTGCGGTAGCATTAGCTATTTGTTCTTCTTTTCTTATTTTCGTCTTTTGGGGCCTTTTGGGTGCCTCAGCACTATCGTTACAGTAGAAGTTGGGGTTCTGTTTTTTCCCCTTTCTCTTTTCTCCTTTAGCCGCCTCTTGGGCCTTTTATTTTGGGCTTTGGGCCGGTCATGAATTCTTCTTGGATAGAAGTTGTAAAAAATAATTATAAAAAAAATCTGTCGGCCTCCTATCTCACTTCGGAGCTCCATGGGCCGTCTCAGCCCACTCAATACCCTCTACCCTCTTTCCCTATTAAATCCAACAACAGGAAGCTTCTAGGGCACCTTCCTCTTTCTTCTTCCCGCCATTTCCATTCCTCCCTCACTTCTAACTCCAAGGTTTCGATTCGCCCTCCGCACCCCTAACCTCCTCGCTGTTTCCACTGTCTCCAAGTTGGGCATATCAGAGCTTTTTGCTCAGACAACATGAGATGTTTATTCTGTTTGAAGCCCGGTCACTCCTGAAATCGTTGCTTCTCTTTACAACAAATCTTGGGAGTTTCGGTGGGCATGCCCATCTCCGACCAGGTTATTGCCGCTCTTGACTTCCCCTCTCTTCAATCCAAGTTAGCTGATCTTCAGGCTCCGAAGGCTAAGCGCCAAAAAGTCTCAGCCTCGGCATCGATTCTCCCTACCCCTCTAGCTTCGCACCGGTTCTCGATTCGTGCTCCCGCTGTTCCGCATGAAGACCCTTCTTCCTTTCCGAAGAATCCCAAGTCTTAACTCAGTTTGGTCTTCATTTCGGACTTGGAATTCTTCGACAAACTTAAGTTTTTTGAGCAATATGGTGTTGTATCATTCATCGGAGGTGTTGTTTCTGACTCAACTTTAAATGCGTTCCTTTGCAATTTTTGCAACGTTCAAGATTGGGTGTGGGCGGTCGATGTTTGCTCCAACGGTGAGGTGATTATTAATTGTTCTTCCCTGAAAATTCCGGAGGATCTTATTGCTAACAAATCTCTTTCGATCGGTAAGATCCAAGTCTCTGTGCATAAATGGATCTATCGTGGTGTTCCCCCTCCCCCCTTAATCCCCTCTCCTGTTAAAGTGACCTTGCTAGGCCTTCCACCTTTCAGCATTACTCACCGTGTCGTTGCTAACTTCACCAAATGTGTGGGGGAGCCTTAAGCTCATCACCTCCTCGTCTAAGTTGGCGTCAGGTTGCCTCCAAATTGATGCTGATTTCTACTGCCCATCGATTAAAGATAGGATCGATACTTTCACTTTAAGAGACCAATTATCTTCTTTTATGGTTTCGGTCTCTTATCAAGATCTGGTGGGGCCTAAGCCCTCCGCGGCTAGTGCGACCTTGCCTGTGGCCAACCCCATCAACAAAGCAGTCGTGTTACCGAGCGCTTTCTCAGTTGGTACTTCGTCTCAGTCTAACACTCCCTCCTTGAAGTGGAGGGGTTCTCTTAGAGATCTACCCAAAAAAATCAAGCCGCTCCAGCGTAGTACAGCTCTTACTCCTTCCAAACCCAAAATCTCTCCCTCTAAAGCTCCCAATTTGGTTTGGATCAATCCGGATTTGGCTTCGGGGAAAGCCCTGCCTACCCTTCAGGGGTCCACACCTGAAGTGGCCTCTTAGACCTCCGATCAGCTTAACTCTGGGGCTCCTTCTTCCGCCATCCCCCCGGTGCACCCTACCTCTCTTTCTACTAAGCATAATCCTATTGAGGCGGCTGAGAAGTGGCCAGCGTGGGAGGAGAACCCGCAGTATTCCTCCGACTGGGAGAAGTTCATTAGCTCCGTGCACCGCACCCACCCTTCGGGTCCTTCCTCTTACTACAAGTTAGAGAAATCAGGTGCGGCAATTAACCGTAAGGCCGATACCTGGGTAGGTGAGGACGATCTTCTGCAAGATGAGATGGTGGAGTTAGAACACTTGCACTCTCATAAACAGGTATTTGATTCAACCAAACCATCATTTCTTCTTTATAAAGCAATTTTTGGGTCGGAGTATTTTAACTCTATGGCTTTTAAATTTTTTCCGAGGTCGTTTTCGTTGCCTTTTTTCACCCTGGTTGCTGACAGTGTTTCTTTGGCATCGCACCGCCATCTTGAGTTAGAGTTGCAATCTTTATCCTTTCGTATTAAAGGAACTAATAATCCTTCGTTCTCCCCTGCGGTAAGCGGTCGTATACCGTGGGTGGAGGAGCCTATTTCGGCCCTTGGTGCGTCTGATCGCGCTAAGGCTGCTCTGGGATCATTTGTTGAGAGCGGTCCCGTGAGCATTCGCCCTAATAACCTTGCGTCTGTAAGCAAGAAAGTTTTTATTAAAAATGCTATGAATTCTAAACCTTTCTCTATCATCCGTTCTAGTGCTTGTATTCGAGCCAACAGAGAATCCAGTCTTGTGGAAGATGCGCAGTCCCCGATTGCGAGTCATTTCTGCAAGATGAATACTGTTTCTCCTTCTCCTTTGTCTTCTGAGAAGCAAAGCTTAGGTTCCTTATACCAAATTCATTTTGACTCGCTCTCCGATGTAGAGATGCTTAGCCTGACTAGGAGGATGGGTTTTTAGTCGACTCTGATAACTTCGTTGATTTTGAGGCTATTTGCGCGAGCGAATTTTCAATAGCTTTTGAGACCAAGTTATTTAATGATTAGCATCTCGTGGAACATTCGAGGGCTTAGGCATGAGTCCAAATAGCTTACGTTGTTTCAACTGATCGCTTCCTCTCATTGTGACCTTATCTCAATTAAAGAATCAAAACTTATTTCTCCCTCGCCTTCTCTCTTTCGTTCGATTTGCGGATCCCTAATCTCCCAATGGATCTCCCTAGATGCAATAGGCACTAGGGGAGGTATCCTGCTAGGTTTTAAGGAAGCAGTTTTTACTCACATTTCAATCGTTTGTCTAACCTTCTTCCTTATTGTTCGTCTCCGCTGGGTCGAGTTCAACAGTTTCCTCACCGTGGTGTCGGTTTACGGCCCGTCGACTGCAGATCGACGGGCAACCTTCTGGAACGAATTTTATTCCTTCCAACACTCCATTAACGGTTTCTGGATTTTCTGTGGTGACTTTAACGTCACCAGATTTGCTTCTGATAGATCCGGGTTACCACATTACTCCTTAAATTCGACCCGTTTTAATGATTGCATTCGCTCCCTCCAATTGACTGAGCTGCCTCTGAGCGGAAGAGCTTTCACTTGGTCTAATATGAGGTCCCCGCCGACCCTGGCTAAGCTAGATCGCTTTCTGGTTTCCTCAGACTGGATCAATTTCTTCCATAACTCCTTTATTTTGGCTCTTCGCAATCCTTCTTCTGAATACGTTCCGGTCGCTTTATCCTCGAACTATAACTTCTCTAGATCATTCAAGTTCCATTTCGAAAAATTCTGGTTGGAAGACCAAACTTCGCTAACCTCATCACAGAATGTCTTTCGTCTATTACAGGCTCCTTAGGTGTAGGATGCATTCTGATTAAATTGCACGCTATTAAATATGGTAGCAAGATTTGGCAAAAAGAAAGATACTCGAATGATAACTTTCTTAAAAATGTTTGCTTGGCTACTATTGAATCCATAGATCGTATGGAAGAAACTTCTTCTCTCTCAGATTCCCTTTGTGCCGAGCGTGCTTTTTGTAAAAGAAGCTACTCTGAATTACTTCAATGATCACATTAAATGGGCCCAGTGAGCGAAATCCCGCTAGCTCAAAGCAGGTGATGCTAATACCTCATTCTTCCATAATTTTGCTTCTCATTGACAACGTTGCAATAGAATTTCTTCTATTCTCGACAATGATACTGAAGTATCGTCGCCCACCGATATTCATGCCTCTTTCCTTCGTTTCTTTAAAGAGTTGTTAGGATCTTCTAAACAGCGCTCCATCCAACTTGACTGGTCGCAGCTATATGGTCAGCAGCCGGTGGTTCTTTCCAGCCTGGAGGATCCTTTTTCTCTAGAAGAAATTAAGAGAGCGGTGTTCTCTTTGAAAAACGATTCTGCGCCTGGACCGGATGGTTTTTCGGCCTTCTTTTTCCAAAAATTCTAGGATTGTCTCAAAGACGATCTCTTGTAAACGTTCACCTGATCTTCATAGGGGAGATTTTTCTTTCGATAGGATCAATTATGCTCACATTGTCCTAATCCCAAAATTCGTAGGAGCTAACTTGGTCGCTAACTTCAGGCCGATTAGCCTTCTGAACACCACCTTCAAGATAATCATGAAAGTTCTCGCTTCTCGTCTAAGTGACGTTATCTCACCGTTAATTGACCATATGCAATCGGGTTTCATTAAGGATCGGTTTATCCTTGATAGTGTGGCTTCTGACCAAGAAATCATCTCGGATTGCCACAAGTCGAATTCTAAGGGCATCCTCTTGAAATTGGACTTTCAAAAAGCCTTCGATAACGTGAGTTGGGATTTTCTATTGGAAATTCTTCTGCATCGTGGGTTTGGTCCGAAATGGATCACATGGATCAAATCCAGTCTTTTTGTTGGCATTTCATCCGTTCTTATCAATGTGACGGAGGGTCATAAGTTCAAGTGTAAGTGCGGCCTTCGGCAAGGCGACCCGATTTCTTCCCTCCTTTTCGCTTTGGTTGCGGATGTTTTTAGTAAACTATTGCGAAATGCGTGGGATGTTGGTGTTATCGAAGGTCTTGGTAGTTCTCGTAGTTTTTGTGGCGTTTTAAACCTTCAATACGCAGATGATACCATCATTTTTGCAAAACCCAACGGGAGCACCTTACGAAACCTAAAGTTATTACTCTACATCTTTGAAAAGGCGTTGGGCCTGGCCATCAACTTTCAAAAGTCCTCGGTGCTATGGCTTGGGGGTTCCCAAAACCGGCAAACTGAAATTGCACTTTTCTCGAATTGCTCTTCTGCATCCTTCCCCATCAATTATGTCACGCCCCGCTTCCCAAAATACGGAATACGAGTGCATGACTAAGCCCAGCGAATGATTTCTCAATCATCCATAAGCTGTAGGATCGACTCAGCATCACAACAAGCATATATAACAAGAGAGATATATAAAACCAAGCATGCATGAATACTTTATTAGCAAAGAAACAACTGAAATATGAATAAACATCCAAGTAGTTTCAAGTCTGAATCAAAGTAACTCGGGAACATCAGCCCGTTACAAATCCTCAAAACTCAAGAAATAATAATAATCCAAATAAACAAATAAATGCAAGAATTAAATGTTCTAGTCAGGTCCTTCTCCACTTGGAAACTAGAACCTTTGCTCAGCAATTCCCGCAGGTAGCTCGTCTCCAAAGTCTGTTTAATAAATATAAACAGGAAACAAGAGGGGAAACAAGAGAAAATGCCCTTAGTACAAGTTAGGGCCACAAATAGTAAAAGCAAGTACAAGAAAGGGGAAAAACAAGAATTGGAATCAAGAATAAGCAAGGTTATAAGAAGTAGTGGTAAATTCAAAGACTAGCTAGCAAGAGGGAACATCATAATGACTAGATTGGATAACAACTGCTAACTTGCCCATGCTTTTCCTAATATATTCCAAATGGTGTCCAACCCCTTTGCCAAGGTTGCAGATTATTTGAGCATTATCAATAACCAAATATTCTGGTCCATTCCTTTCACTATTGTTCTCCCTCTGGCGCTTATATCACAACTTCAAGAGTTGTTCGACGGTATTAACCGTTACCAATGGCACCCTAGGGAATACTTCAATTGGAGATGGACCACGAATGGTAACTTCTCGGTCAAATCCTTCTACAATTTCCTAAATTTTGGAGGGACTCTCCCCGAGTGCTAAAGATTTATGGAGCAACTGTGCTCCTCTCAAGTCCAAAATCCTCACTTGGCTAGCGTTGAATAACAAACTTCTAACGGTAGATGTTCTTAACAAGATGAATTTGGTCGTGGGTCAGCTGTGTGTGTTTTGCTCAGATCACTATGAAGACGCTGAGCACCTCTTCCTTAAGTGTGTTTTCATTAAGCCGCTCTGGCTGATCGCAGTCAGAGCCTGACAACCGCAGGGTTTCCCTGTCATATTCTCTTCGTGCTGGAGGTTTCAATCCCCCAGAAAAGAGCTTTGTAGGTCTTGGGTTCTTTCGATTATGACAATTATATGGGTTATCTGGTCTGAACGGAATAAGCGTATTTTCGATCAGGCAGCTGTTCCGATTGAGCATATGATTGATGATTTCTTATTTTTTCCAAAATTTTGGCCCTTCACTTTAGTGGCTGATAAAGTGGCTGCCTTGCAACTCTATCATCTCGACATGGCTTATCTTTGGTGGCGCTCTAATATTTCCCTTTTGTAACTTTTATTATTGCCTTTATCACCAATTTAGTTGTTGCAATTGGGTGTCTTCCTTTGTTTAAAAAATTTTTTCAAGGAATGCCTGGGCCATTCCGTGGTCTCTATCAATTATCGCGACCAGTTTGTGGCATTTGTGTTGGCTCGTAGTTATCATTGGCGATTACCACTTCTCGTTCTTATTTTTTCGTCAACTAACCTTATCTTTTTTAGCTCTAATTTGCGTTCTTTTGCCCTTTTTGCAGACTTAAAGTGGTGGCCTCGTTATTAGTGTGATTTTGGGGTTCTGGAAGGCTTTGGAAGCCTTTGTTGGGTTGTTTTGGTGTGCTGCTCACCAAGTGTAAGGCTGTACTCTTGGTTGCAGGTGGTTTTGGGGTGTTGCTGGCTTTATCCTTGGTGATGTATGTTCTTCTTGCCTGTTGTGTAGTTATGGTTTTTCTTTTGTGGTGGGTTTTCGAATCACCCTCCTGGCCGATAATTTTGGTTTCGATCCCGGCCCTATTCCTGTAATATCAGTTTATTATTACTAGCTACTGTGTTCTTTATCTTGTCGGGACTCTGGTCCGTCTCGGTGCTGGTGTGATGCTGTTGTTTCGGCAGCATATTGTTGTTTGTTTTGCCTGTTTAGTTGTATTGGCATTGGTTCGGAGGGTTGTGTTTCATTGTGGGTGGCACGAGTGTTATTTCTTTCGGGAGTGGTCTGTTTGTTTTTGGGATTGAGGTCTTGTTATTACCTCTGTTTTCCCATCTTTAGACGTGTTCAGCTGAGCGGTTGCAGTTTGTGTCCCCCAGTGCCCATTTGGCAGGTTTTCTCCTTGCCGCGCTGGTGGCGAAAGCTTAGGGTATTTGGGAGTGTTTTTTGTTTTAACCGTTTCTTTCGTGTGTGCACGTTAGAAATTTTTTCGGGGGTGCCTTTTCTGCCCCATTTAGTGTAGCTCGTTTTCTCCTCAGGTGTTGTCGATTTGTGCAGCTGACCTTTGCAGGTTTGTTTGCGGTGTTGTTTTTGTTAGTCCATGCGCATTCCATGTCTGGCCATCGGGGTCATCATGGCCTCTATTGAGTCCGGTGCGGTGGCGCAATGTTACTTTCGTTTGGATTCTGGCTTGCCACTCGGTGGAGGTGGTGTGCGGGGCTTGTTTCTGTCCGGCGTCAGGTCCGGAATGTTTTGCTCGTGTTGCTGCATTCTGGCCTTTCTTTTCGCCGTGGATTCATCGTTGGCCTATTTTGCTTCACAAGTTTGTCACAATTTTAAGGATATATATAGTTTCTGGTTTTGTAATTATGTTTCTTTAGACTGTGTCTGCAGTTTGACCTCTAGTAAAACTCCTCTGTAAGTTGCCGTTGTTTCATTTCTAATATATTTGCTAGGCTGGAGTCTATGACTCTATCCGCGTATTTCAAAAAAAAATGTGATAAGTAAAGAGAGGTCTCAGGTTCAATGTCAGATTACATCTTACTATTTACTATATATAAAAAAAAGTTAATTAAAACGTGCATCGCACATACAAGGTATAGCTTTAATACCATATTAGGTTAAGTGAGATAAAATAGGAGAAAAGATGAATTGATATTATTGGACACTACAGGCAAATATATCTCTCTACTATTTTAATGTGAAAATTTGACACCAAACAAACTTCATTTGTAACCAAACAAATACGTGCATTGCAACCCAATAAACACGTACAATGCACATGCATAACTTATATAAAGGAGATCTTAGGTACGATGTCAGACAGGTCGAATATATATATATATATATATATATATATATATATATATATATATATATAAAGACGTGCATCACACGTGTAAATAAATTACTAGTATGATATAAGTACAACCTCAACCATATATCTAATATCCATCTAACATGTTTAAGAAACAGTAAGCTACCAATGGATTTCAGGAAACCTGAAATCGCATGCCAAACATATAATATGCAAATATACAGCTCATAGTTATGTACCAGAAATGATGACAAAAAGTAGTTGCAGGATTAGCCAGAACTTTTTATTCAAAGGTTTTCAACTAAGCAAGAAGGGAAGAAAAAGATGCAACAAGAACTCTCCCTTCGACAACACTAACATGCTGAATTTCACATGAAAAGGAGCAAGCTAATAGATGCGTACTTTCTACTTCACATCGCCATTGATAACCTAAACTACATAGTCTTAAAATACAGCAACTAGGGAATCACTCCCAACCTCTAAAAGACTAATAGACGGGTAAAGCTCTTGGCACTGCTACATAGTTCGTCAGCCCAATTTCTACAAATCCTCGGCACCTCACGCAGCAGCTTCTTCATTGAGAAGCATTTGATCAAAATGCCAAACTCCTACAAAATGAAAGAAACAAAAAAATTAACAAATATAAAATTAATAATAATGGTCAGATATCATTAACCACACACAAAAAAAAAAAAAATTAAAACCTGAAGTATTGGTCATTTTAAAAAAACCCATTAATTTTTTTTTTTAATTTTAAAACAATCGCTCAACTACGTTTTCAGCACAATTTTTATAAAAAAAAAACTCACACCCATGCCTTGGAAACATAGTTGAGTGAGGGTTTTTTAAATATAAAAGTTTAGTGGGGATTTTTTTATAAAATGACCAATAGATCAGTTTGGTTTTTTAATTTTAGCCAGGATTCAACTCATACCGTGTCCTTTGCCAATCCTTCTCAGTTGAGCTACGTATTCAGAGATCTTCTTAATAGCTTCCACCTGACGTGGAAAACAAACACAAGAAACAAATCTTAGCACTTGAAAGACGAGGTAACAACACTTGAAGGAGATATAACAACAATTCAATCCCATATTAGCACAAAGCAATATGAACTTGTTAACTAAACATTCAATTGAAGTATGGTAAACATTTAATCAATAAGCTTCACGTGGTACCAACATTACAATAGGTAAGCTTCACGAGGTACCAACATTACAATAGGTAAGCGCTAAATGATAAAAGCATCATTTTCTAGAAATAAATAAAGAACAAGGAATGAATGGCTTCACCTGCTCGGCAAGGAATTCGCTTTCAACGAAGTCAGTAAGATGAGGATCATTGCAACGACTTGCGATCTGTTCAAGTAAAACAAGTAGAAATTTTTCTGGAAGTGAGTTTGAATCCAAGATGTCCTCATAATAAAAGCACAGAATTAATATGAACACGTACACTCTGTAAATTCAGGAGCTTCTCGTTCACCAGTTTCTCGAGAGATAAAGCCAGCTCCATTGCTGAAAGTACATATGGAAAAAAGTGAGATTGTTAATTAGGAGTGTAAAAAGTAAAAATTCGATGAAATATAAACAAACCAAATTTTACTGAATTCATGAATAGATGGAGAAAGACAATGCAGTGGCTAATCTATAGGAATTAAGAACAACAAAACAAAAGGACATATTTAACATAAATATTTAGGGTAGCCTAGACGAATTCACCTCCTACAACTCAACTTAAAATTGCTCTCTGCAAAAAGTAAATATTAATCGTATCTTTTTGGTAATAATCAAAATGCATTAGACAAAGGGAGAAATAAATACCAAGTGTTAGGATTGTGGACTTAAATACACTGGCACAAATCTAGAAGAAGATGAGAAGACACAAGTAGCAAGAGAAGCAGCAGCTGTAGCACGCATAACAGAAACATTGGCAGTCGACCGCCAAGGAGATAGTTGACTGAGTTTATGCTCTGGATTGGCGGGACTTCATTGCAGTTGACTGCGTTTGAGTGCAGTCGACCGCAACAGGCGTTGTATATTATTTGGGCTGCAAGCTTGGGTCCAATTATGCTATATTTATATTTATCTTTTAGGGTTTACTTGGGAAGGGATAGTGTGATCAATTAGTATCTTTGTATTTCTTGAGAAATAATAATTATTGGTTATCTCTACATATCGTTATTCTTGTGGTTGTGAGATCTTTGCATATTATGTGGTAGATCTTGTTGTTGATGCATCTAGGGCTTGTGGGCGTTCTTGAGCACTACAAGTGGTATCAGAGCTTAGGATTTCAAGATGGCCAATAACAAGCCAAAGAAAGTGATTTCGCGATATGGAAGATTTAGATGGTGACGTATCTCTGTCGGAAAGATCTAGATGGTTCGTTGCTTGATGAGAAGTCAGAAGGTACATACAAGAATACGAAGATCTTGGCGGCATGAAATCGTTTGGATCAGAAGGTGCTTGGACAGATTCCATTAGCACCGAGTAGGAAAACGTTATTTCATATTAAGAAGGCAAAGACTACGAGGAGGCTATGAAGATTCTCACATATATGTATGAGAAACTGTCAGCATCTAACCAAATTCTTCACTTGAAGAAATTGGTTAACTTGATGGTGAGAATATGGATTTCAATAGCGGAACATGTGAACAATTATTGTAAGGTATACAACTTGATGAAAGCTGCAGGATTAAAGTTTTCAGAAAGAGAGAAGTCACTGTTACTTCTATTTACTCTACCCGACAGTTATGGTAGAGTGGAACATACTATTACTTGGACTATAACAGATTCGATGATTCCGCGGGATCTTGTAGCATCATCATGAACGAGGATATGAGAAGGAAGAAAAATGAAAAGTTTTCAACATCTTCTAGCCATCCCACACTTTCAGTTGAGAGACGTGGAAGATCGAAGGAAAGTCGAAGAAGAAAGAATTAGATAAGTGAGTCTGAGAGTGGATCTGAAGACAACAATGATGGTGGTGGTCTTGAGTGTTAGTATTGTCACAAAATGGATCATATGACAAATGGTCTTGAGTGTTGGTATTGTCACAAAATGAAGACAGCAATGATGGTGGTGGTCTTGAGTATTGGTATTGTCACAAAATGGATCATATGATGTGTAGCTGTAAGAATCTAAAGAAGAAGAGACTAGGAACAATCAAAGCAAACCAATGTGGGGGCAATAATACAACTGATGACTGCTTGGTTCATCAACAAGGGTGGACTTCGACACGCGAGATTATTGATTTAGGTGCTTCTTTTCATTGCACTTCGATGAGGGAGGTGTTTGAAAACTGCATAAATGGTTCTTTTGGATATGTGATCGTGAGTAACGGTCGGCGTGATTAGACCTGGTATTGTTCACGTGAAAGCTGGTGATAGCAAATTATCTTGCAGGAAACGAGATATGTCCCAAACTTGAAAGAAAATCTTATCTCGACGGGAAGGTTCGACGACGAGGGTTTGTCGACTACATTTGGTAGTGGGGAGTGGTATATAACTGCAGGTTCAGAAGTGTTAGCTAGAGAAAAGTATGAGGGATCTCTGTATTTGCTATGAGACGATGTGTGCCCTACTGTAGTTGATTCTCAGCTAGAATCGAGACGTAGGTTGTGTGGAGCACAACCGAGATCTAAGAGTTGTGCGAAAGAGGCAGAAATTGCACATTTGAGCGACTTGATGCCATAGTGAGGAGGATCCTAAAAAAGAGCAAGACGTTGCTGCTATGAGGGTTACTTGTGATATGACAGAAACTTCGAGTTGCTCTTGTGATGTTGAAAGCATTGGTATCGATATATAGGGTGATGTCGATAAGCATGGCCGAATCAATCATGATATGAGTGGGGCTTTGCAGTCTGCGGATATCATGGAAGTGTCGTTCACAGAGGCTTTGAGTACAGAGGGTGTCTTGGCCTTGAGATGTTTTGAAGCATGTCCAGTGGTAGAAAAGATTTTGCGAATTGGGAAGTCTTGTGACACGGGACCTGACATGGTGGAGAAGGAAAAGTGTTTTTCCATTATTCGTGCAGTATGCAATAGATGGTGGCGTACGTCCTTCATGAGTCTATGTGGGGTGTTGGTGCTCTCCACATGGTAGAGATGCGGGGGGTGCTCTTCATGAAAGTGATGGGTACTTGATCTTCTATGAGAATGGGAGAATGATAGAGATAATGCGAGAGAAAGATATAATTGATTTGAAGATTTGTATATTTGGTCCAAGTGGGAGATTGTTAGAATTGTGGACTTAAATACACCGGCACAAGTCTAGAAGAATAAGAGAAGACACAGCAAGCAGCAAGAGAGGCTGCAACGGCAACAAGCAGAACAGAAACATTGGTAGTCGACTGTGTGGAAACACAGTTGACTGACCATTACAATCAACCGCCAAAGAGATAGTCGTCTGTGTTGGTGTACTTATAGACTCATTAACCACAATCCTGCCACTCACACCTATCCCAATATAAGTTTGTTCTTATACAAATCATCCATTAAGGGAATGGAATCAAATGGAGTTTGTAAGTATTAGATAAGATCTCTAGTATAGTCAAGAAAATTTCATCATATGATTAATAACAAAAATGATTTTCAACAAATCAACAAATTTCAATTTCTAAAGGGATGCCAAAACAATTTAGTTATGAACAATTAACATCATTCACAAAAAAATCATTTTATACACACTGTAATTACTATAATGTTTTTCATGTAACAGACATCCAGACAAAAACTTAAAAAAATTAATAGAATTATCTACATTGCATTTGTGTAGCCAGATATTGTAAAAGCACTCATAACATTTGAAACATTTATATATATATATATATATATATACTAGATTTGCCCGTGGGCACGTGCCTACGGCACGTCTTCAAAACGATACATCATATGAAAAGCCTTGTAAACAGTAAATCAACAATTATGTAGCTCAAGTTTGAATAGTATGACAATAATTAGTTGTAAATAAAAGTCCATGTTTCCATATATATATATAGAGAGAGAGAGAAAAATAACTAAATAAATAAAGGAGTTGTCTGGGGGGATTTGAATGAGTTTTGGGGGGAAATTTTTTTTTTTTTTTTTTTTTGGGGGGTGGGGGGGGGGGGGAATGTGTTTTGTGAGGTTAGATCTGGGCCTTTGATTTTGGGGGGAATTGAAGGAAAACCACTTGATAGCTTTCTTTGTGTTTTATTATATAAATATATAACATACCATTCAGAGCGTCGCCTTTCTCAGGGTGATCAAACTCGGTTAAAGGCATCAAGATTGACTGAAGCTTCACTCTACCTCCACGTTTGTTCTAATTTCATCAACAAGAGCAGTATTTTAGATACAAAAGAAACTCATCTACCAACCAATTATAATAAACTGATACATAAATGGAACTTTATATACCTGGTATTCCATTAGTTTCTCTGCATGTTCTCTCTCTTCTAGACTAGATTCCTTAAAAAACCTAACCCAATTGAACCAAAATCTACATGTTAACAATTGCCATGAAACAGAAAACAAAGATGAGAAGGGTTAGGTTTTAGCTTACTTGGCGAAGCCTTTCAGTGCAACATTGTCCCGATCAAAGTAGGCAAACAAGGCATGATAGACATAGGAGACATTGTACTCAACACTGGAGTTTCAAAGAAAAATATACAGTCATGGATCAGTAAAAGAAATATTTCACATGGGAAAAAAAGATTGCTGCAACTAAGATGTTAAATCTATACAAAGGGTAATAAGAGGACAGCCAACAACCCCTTTCAAGATAAATCAAAGGTAAAACTCTATGGTATAAGAGTACTAGTAATTTACACATGCGATGTACATCTTAATAAATATCTCTAATCTCTAATATTATACCGGGAGAAGATGAGTTATCATTTGTAAATCTATCAACGCGTGTAACGAACGTGCATAACTATTATAAAGAAGGTCTTAGGTTCAAGCCTAGACTACGTTTGAAATTTTACTTTAAAAAAACTATATTTATTAAGACGTACATCACACGTGTAAATTACTAGAATTTTTTAAAAAGTAAAAATTCCCACGTAATATGACCTCGAACATGAGACCTCCTTCATATTAGTTATGTATGCGCGATATACGTAAGTTGGTGTGTTTACAAACTCCAACTCTCCCATTATAATATTAGAGATTAGAGATTTGCAAACTTCCACACACGAAAACCAACAATAACAACAATAAAAGAAAAAGAAAATAGCCCCAAAGCAGCCAAGGCAAAGCTTCTTTTTCTGCTTAAGGTAAGATAAACCCCCAAACCTTCCTTAAAAAAAAAGGATAAACCCTCAAACCTCATCACAAATATTTAAGATAAAAGGATTTTTAGTTGGGTATCAAAGTCTATGGATTTGGATCTAATCTAGTACTTTGGATTAAAATAATTTATCAATATGTAGAACCCCTGTTTCCATCTCACAAAAAATTGTAGCAGCAATGATTTAACTCTTTTAGATAAAATTTTAAAAATAAATATGAAACTCCCGAACTTGAGAAAGATAACATTCCAAAAAAAAAAAAAAAAAAAACATATTTCCTATAATTAACCAAACACAGAAACAAATAACTCTGGAGTAGAGAGCTCTTCCACCCTGCAGAGATATTGGACGGATTCTACTTTATGTTGTTGTGTTTCTACCCACAGGGATAGACTGTTTGACTTCCCTGCTTCCTTTTATATTTTTCAACTTTGATGGACTGTCTCGTTATCTTCTCATTATTAAAATATGGCATCCCTATTTTTTTCTTAAAAGGAAAACTTTTCATAAAAGATAACTAAAAAGAAAACCCCCCCAAAATACTACTTTTGGCACTAAACATAACCCCCAAAAGAAGCATTTCCATCAGAATCTAAGACATACCCAAATTTAAACCCATCAAATCCATCAAACCCATAAACTCCTAAGCTTATAAATTATTATTTTTTATTTAAAAAGGGTTACCCACTTGATCTGCTCATTGATGGCAGCCTCGCAGTCATCCACAAACTTCTGCCTGGCCAAGGACACATCGGACCCCTCCGGGACAAGGCCCAACTCGCTCTTCAGCTCCTTGAACGGCTCAAACACAAGCCCAGTCACCGCTGAGCTGTTGTTGGATGCCATGGCAAGAACAGAGCCCGCCACATCTCTCCCCTTCCCACCAAAAACAACCCTCATACATGAGGGCTGCGAGCCCAGCAAGAGAGAGGATGAATCGCGGTGGGAGAGGAGAAAGAAAGAGGATGACAGGGCAGCCTTGAGATTGAGATTGAGAGACATTGCTGAAGAGTAGGAGGAGGAAGAAGAAGAAGAAGACGAAACGGAGAGATTTGGGAGGAAACGAGTGGGTGTGAGGGGGAATGATATAGGCAAGGGTTTCAGAGGTGGAGGGTGGAGATGGAGACGCGTGGAGGGCTGGGATGTAGTGAGGTGGATAAGCGTGTGGAGGGCATGTGGTGGTGTGGATTGGGTAGAAGAATCTTGGGAAAGATATGATCCTCTGCAACTTTACTTTTTTAAGGGATCGCTGGCACATTTTTGGATTTTTCCTAATTTTAATGTTAATGTTTTTACATTTATTTTTCTGATTTTAGTTTCAGACGGTGCGATCTATATAAAATATGCATATTTAGAAATAACATTTCGGTATTTCGCGGCAGTAAAAAAAAGCAAAATATAGCAATCTCATAGGTAGATAAAATATCAACATGATGTTTCGTCCATCAAATTCTTTTCTTTTCTTTTTGAATTTTTTTTGGATATTTTTGAAATTTTTTAAAGGTTTTTTTTAAAAAATATTTTTTTCGCGTAGAACCCACATGAGACGAACATGATGTTTTGTTTTTAATTAAACTACTAACTAAACTAATTAACTAACTAATTAAGAGTTTAAGATAACATCGTCCGATCCCAGAAAATAAAATAAAATATTATAGACAAAATTTGATTTTCGTCCTTTACAATATGCATATTGCAATATCTATACGCAAATTTGTCTATTTACTGTAGCAAAAAAGGCAAAAAAATGTATTTTTACCAAACGACTGCAGGTTATTTTTGGGTAAAAAATACATTTTATCGATATATGGCTAACCACTGTGGATGCTCTTAAAAAAGTTGGTAGATCTGCTTTTCTTAAAAAGTTGGGTGTTTGGGGAGATCTGCTTTTCTTTACCCTTTTTCCTATGGATACGGAATTTGGAACTTTTAAAAGATAGCTATATTTTACTTTTTTTTCTTTTAAATTTTTTGAAAACATTTTCAAAGCAATTTGTGCTCGTTTATTATTTAATAGCTGAAAAATTTATTACTGATAAAAAACATAATCGATACTTCAATAGTATATGCATTTTCAGGGAAATAATTTGTTACAAGTTTCTTTTACAATAAACTCAATTGATTGAGAGGCACAAAAACAAAAAAGAGAATAGGAGAGAAAGAAAAACCAAAAGAAAAATAAAATAAATAAATAACAACTTACAAATAACCAATTTCAGATGTTACAAGGTAGAGTAGTCGATGTCTGTGTATCACACAATGTCCTTAAAACAGATTATGCCTCTTCCGATTGCTGGATTGTGCGAAGGTGTCTCCCAGGATGCAACGACCAGAGTGTTCACGTAGGCACCACGTAAGACTCTTGAACCAAGTTGCAGCGGCAGAGTTCTATCACCGACTTACCAAACTTGAAGGAGCGAGGAACAGAATAGAACTAAAATTTGGAGGAAGAAAGAAGATGACTGGTGTAGGGAAGAAATGAGAGGGGAGGTCTCTATTTATAGAGCCAGGGTTAAAACTGTAACGGCAGATAAGGCTATGAATGCCTTCAGTGTAACGGCAGACAATCAATTGAATGCCGTCTCTGTAACGACAGACATCAACCATTGCCTTTGAATGCCTTTAGTGTAATGGCTGACAAAACATTCAATACAACATTGAAACTGTAGACAAAATCATTTTTGTATTTATTTCAGCCGTTACAAAAGAAAAACCAAAACTGTAGCAAAAAGTGGCTCTGCACGGGGTGCAGGTCGTGCGGGCACACACAAGTCGCATGATTCGGTCCGAGATTTGCACTCCCCCTGCGCACGCAAGGGAGCGCCTCTCTTCTAGCTATCTTACAATGCTTAGAAGGATGTTACTATATATCCTCTTCTATTTCTTTTGATTTTTCCGATGTGGGACTATATTCCCTTAACCCATTTTCAAGAATGAAAACGTCTCACTTTGAGAGACAATTTCTTATTCACCCCTTAACCGTTTTTAGCAAATCAATATATGATTTTGATCTACTCACAAAGGAGAACACAAATCAATCAAGATCTCTCAATAATTCATTGAGAATCTTACTCAAAAAGTTGCACAAAAAGTAGTTCGTAAATGGTGTATAAAACACTCATTTTCTAACATTCCCCACATGAATGAAAATTGACGACCACAGACACGACAAACTGACACAACAGACTGACACGACAGACTTGGCGATAGAATTCAACGGTTGATTCTTGTATAGGATAGGTGGGTGTTACCCTTTGAACCTTCCTTTATGAAAATATGTTTACTTTACTAACTAAACAGTAGACGCGATGTCTTTGAACTATTCTGTCATTTGTGTAAACAATGACATATCTCACACAGAAATCTTCCTAACGCATTTTCAGTTCTCACTGTTATGTTCGTTTTGGCCATGAAAATACACCTGGTTCTGCAAGAGTTTAACAGGAATATTGCCCTATATTATTCTCTTGGAAGCGGCCCTTCTTCCTTCTTACATAGGTGATTTCGTACTTAAGAGTAACCCGCATTACTCTGCTCGGATATCCGACACATAAGAATCATTAAAAGCCTAGCTTAACTTGTTACCTTACGGGCATCACTGTTTTATCATGGGAATGGATATGGAAAAATTCCCACAGTGATCCAACTTGGTCTTTACAATTTAGTTGTCCCTTTGGACCTAGATCTTGAGATCTCCAGTCATCTAGGTTGGGTGTCCATTGTATCGACTTATTCTTTCATGGGCTTTAGTCTCATTTTCCTCGATGATTTATCAACTAACTCTCTGTTTAACCCTTTGGTTAGCGGATTCGCAATGTTATCCTTTAACTTTACATAGTCCACAGATTTAATCCTAGTAGAGAGTAGTTGTATAATGGTATTATGTCTTCGACGAATATGTCTAGATTTACCATTATACATATTGCTCTGTGCTCTACAAATTGCAGATTGACTATCTGAATGTATGCAGATTGGAGGCACATGCTTCGTCCACCTTGGAATATCCTCGAGGAAGTGACATAACCATTCAGCCTCTTCCCCACATTTGTCCAGTGTGATAAATTCAGATTCCAACGTGGATTTAGCGATCACTATTTGTTTCGAAGATTTCTAAGAAACTGCTGCACCACCTAGTGTAAACACATAGTCACGAGTGAATTTTAAATTATCATTAGATATCCAGTTTGCATCACAGTATCCTTTAAGTACAGCTGGGTATCTCGCATAGTGCAGCCCGTAGTTACGAGTAAAATGCAAGTACTTCAGTACTCTTGTAATTGCTTGTCAATGCTCGCTTCCAGGATTACTCGTATATCTACTTAGTTTACTGTAACGCCCTGAATTCCAAATAAGACCGATTTCGAGATTTTACAGGATCTTTGCTTCACTTCGTACAATTTTACAAGGAAATTAAAACTTTTCAATAATACATCAGAATTTATTACATCTTTGTTTATATAGCGGAAGAATACAACAATAAAATACAACTTGTACAACTATAACAATGTAAATCATCAACTGCATCATAACATCTTTACTCCTTTATGAAAATTCCATTACCTGCAAATTAAGCTGTGGGCACGTCAGTCATTTACAACTAACAAAAATGTTATACTCGGCTATCCTCTCTATGCCGTACATATAACGATCTCATTATTTTAACAAACCACTAAAATTGAATGAACAATAAAGTGTTAAATCGTGACTACGCTAAACATGTAAGTGTATGTCATGCCTTAATGCCTAATGCACACATTTTTATACTAAGATGACACTAATGCATACTTGTTCAAATTCTATGCATCCCATACTACATAGATCCGAGGGCAAACACCTACGTACTCCACAATAAAGGGTTCGATCCCTCGCCATGACAACTATCCAGTAATAAAGCAAGGTTTAGATCATTCCACGAATATGGATTCCAGCAACGGAGATCCACCGCCGACTGTTATAACAGATCCCTCATCGTGCGAATCATCCCGCAAGTGCCCTTCTAGTTCCGGTATACGTATATACATTGGAGTATGGCAAATTATCCGCCCGACTATGCAAAGTCCCAGATTTAAAAATAAATGTCTGTCTCCCACAGAGCAACCACAGTCATGAAGATCCACCGTATGATTTCATAGGGACAAGCAGGAGGTGGAAGGCATAATATAGTTGTAGACTACTCGTAGTACCTGTGCTCTTTTATCTCTATACACATATAATACATAACTTCATCATAGAGAAAACAATTTGCGAAATACCACATTGTTACGTTTGTTTGTAATGCTATATGCATATTTTTTTGTACACAAATTTACTAATGTAACTTTTTTTCCAAAAGAAAAAAAAAAAGCATAAGGTAACTTATCTGCCAATTCTTTAATGCCAAAGGATCTATACAATGTAATAGAGATTGTGCCAAGAAAAGTTAGCATGAGGTAACTTATCTACCAATTCTTTAATATCTAAGGATCTGTACAATGTAATAGAGATTGTGCCATAAAAAGTTATATAATAAAATTAAAATACAAAGTGCAAAAATTGTGTAGATAGCATTATCCTATACTTATACATAACTACTTAAGTTATCAAGTCTTTTTCCTTTCCCAATACATTGGAGAGTGGAGACTAGTGGTGGCTACTATTAGAGAATTTGATTCCCTCTTCTATTAGGATCTTGTTGAGTTAGCGACACGATTAATACAAACCATTAAGCCAGTATTAGATCACACCAAACACACCAAAACACGCAAATTTGTTCCAATTGGGCCTTTGCCTTAATCCGGGAGAAAAAGAAACCGAGATGTTATTTAACTAGAGAGCATACAAGAATATTACAATTCTCACCACATACGAGATGGTTTTTTTGCTAGTTGAATCTACCTCCACTTATTTTTCTCCAGTTTGTATGCCTCTCAAAAGCACACATCAGTAGGCGTTGACACGGAGGCGCCATCCTCCGCACGAACTCCACCTCTTGATGATATTCGAATGTTGCAGTCTTTCTCGGATGATTCTAGTGACGATAAACTAGATAGTGTTTTAGGAACAATGGACTTCAAAATTCTTGCCCAATATTTCTCGTTCCCCTAAAGCTGGTAGAGGTTGTGCTCAACACCCATCATTCCCTTCATCACCTTACGACGACTTCTCCAAACTGATAGAACTCCACCTGAATCTGTGTACCTACAGTCTCGTGCTTCAAGAGTTTTTCTGGATATCAGGCTCTATTTCAACAAAGAAATATACATGACATCCTCTAGAGTGTGTCCATTTCCGTCTGTTATCTTCGACTCATCTATAATCTCACCCATTACTTCACAAATCTTACTAATCTTCGTTCTCACACAACGACATGATGCAAACTTGTAAGTAGAAATCATCTCCCTCTCGAAGCAAATTAGAGAAGAACTAACAAAATCAAATAACAACCGGAATTTACTTCTAAAGAACCTAAAACAAAAATTCTATTTAAGTCATCACCTGATTCAGCGGTACTTGATTTGGCACCCCCCTGACTCAACTGCTTGCAACAGTCTTTCATATAATGTTCAATTCCTCTGTAATGGTGACAACAAATCTTACCCTTACATGCACTTTTCCTTTCAAAGTACCATCCACCTCCAAGCAACTCATTGAAGTAGACTCTGATTTATGACTCTCTTTCCTAAGTGCATCCTCCTCCAAGCTCTCGATCATACATGCTACCGAAAACTTCTCCTTAATAAATTTTTCGTCTAGCATGATTATCAAGTTGGATGAATTTGGTGGTGAATATATCCAGTTGAAAGCTTTTAGTTCATCTGCGTTGATCGCCCTTGGTTCAGATAACTCTGTATTGAACTCCACTGTATTATCTAGAAGGGTAGTACTTTCCTTCATTGAGTAACCCAACAACTTCATTTTCAGGTACATCCGATCATGTAACGATGATTCTGAGTAGTTAGTTTTGAGTTTTGCCCAAAGACTCGCCACACTTCTCCTATACCTGACTTCGCTGGTCAATAACATTTAGATTAAACCCAAGGCTTTTGAATAAATCTCATTCCAATTATCATGCTTTTTGTGCCGATTGGTCTTCATTTATGTCCTTCTAGGGCTAGATCCAAGCTCTGTTGAACAGATGCTTCATGCATATCCACCTTCAAGAGATCAAAGTTGATCATACATTCGAACTGCTTGATCTTCGTGATATGATCTGTCATATTCTCCAATAATATCGAACAAACCCATTGAAACTCTGATATCAATTGTTAGGAAATTTGATTTCCTCTTCTACCAGGAACTTGTTAATTTAAGTGACACGATCAATACAAATCATCAAGCCAACACTACATCACACCGAACACACCAAAACACACAAATTTGTCACAGTTAGGGCTTTCATCTTAATCCGGGGGGTAGAAGAAACTGAGATGTTATTCAACTAGAGAAGATACAAGAATATTACAATTCTCATCACGACCCTCTCTGTAACCTCACCAGAAAATACTAGTTGTTTACAATTGGAGAGTCTCTCAAACTCTCTTTAATGAAGTACTCTCTCTCTCTCTCTCTTGGCTCTCAATGGAGACCAATTACAACAATATATAGAGATCTAGAGAAACCCTAGTTTAATATCGTGATACAATAGTCATTATATATATTCTTCAAGATATAACCTTACGATAAGAGCCGTACGATCTAACTTGAAAAGCAAATTTGGACTTCAATCGAATCACCTAGACCCGCACCCGAAAGCTGCATCTAGCCGCGCGCAGTCGACTGCCAATCTTGTCGTCGATCGCACTTGGCCTCTCGCCAAGCCCGATGTGGTGACAGTCGACTATCCTTTTTCTGTGTTGCTGCTACTGCTATTTTTGCACTACTTGCTTCCACTCTGCTTCGAACGCCTCGATTCCTCCATCGTTTCATCGTCTTCGTATGTAACTTAGTATGCAAGAGATAAATCCAACAAGTGTCCCTTAATCTTCTCCCTTAATCTTGTTGAATCCTATACCTAATAATCTTTTCCTAAATTTCCAAAGAATCCATGGAGGATTGATTAGTGTCTTTTATTTGGATGAAGAATTAATTAGTGTTACCAATAATTTACGATCGGACCCTGGTGACGCTTTGCTGGAACTAGAATTAGTGAAGTGTGAACAGAATCTTTTAGGTAGAACAGAGGCGTGTGGAGGGCTCACGAACCATGTGGACGAGCTTGCTTTAAGTCCATAAAGTGATTATCATGAACACGACCGACGGGTCAATTCTGATATTTCAATCACGTCTCTCCATTAAGATCTTTGAGGAAAAAAACATATAAACTCATGTGATTTAGAAACGTATCTGATGTATATGCTTGTCTTCTTCTTAAAAACAAACCGTCGACAATTCCTATCTTAAATAAAGTTGGTGGGCCTATGCTTCTCCAAATTTATAATAATCAGTATTTATGGAAGTGAAGGGTACATTATCGGCTAATGAATTTAAGACTAGATTAAGTGTTTGTTAGGGTTTTGTGGTTGTTTGGTTTGATGATTCTTTTGAATAGTTATTATCAAAATTTGAATTGCTATTATATAGTCTGTTTAATTAGATGCCTAATTAAAAAGTTCATTCAATTTAACCTTTATTGTTCAATAAACCATTCTTCGAGAAGCTAAATCCACCTCTCGAGATATGATGAGAAAACAATAAATAACAAACTGTTTTAAAAAATACTTTTGATTGAACACACTTTATCAAATTTATCAAACATGCACAGTGTTAGAGCATCTGTAGTCGTTTGCTGCTGAAAACAGAGCTTCAGTCGTTGGCCAAATATGCATATTATGCATATTTTGCTACAGTAGATTGCCATAAATGAGAATAGATTTGAGAATTATTCGTATATAAGAGACGGCACTTCAAGTGCCGTCCCAATAAAGAAAATTAATTTTTTAATTGTCGGACGGCACATCACTCGAAAAAAATTAATTTTTTCAATTAAAAACAACCCAAAAATAGCACAAACCCTCGGACGGCACTTCAAGTGCCATCACTTGCCCCCCTTTTGTCGGACGGCACTTCATGTGCCGTCCGGGGTCATTTGCAATTTTCTATTTTTTTTGCATTTTTTGAAATATTTTTGTAATTTTTTCGTAATTTCTAAAATGTTTTTTTAATTTTTTGTAATTTTTTTGTAATTTCTGAAATGTTTTTGTAATTTTTTTATAATTTTTTGTAATTTTTTATTTGCACTTCGAGAACGAATTTTTATTCCTCCGACGGGACTTCGAGTGCCGTCGCACTAATTAATTAATTTTTTTTTTTTTTTCGCTCCGACAAAACTTCGAGTGCCGTCCCACAAATTTTAAGTGCTTTTTATTTATTTGATTCTCCGACGGCACATGAAGTGCCGTCACTTATTATTTTAGTATAAAAAACTAAAAAATATCTTTTGACGACTGCAACAAAACTTCGATTGCTAGTTTCATTTATGCATATATACATATTTTATCTCTTCAACGACTACAAATGCTCGCCAAAAGCATATCTTAAAACAAAAACAAATTATATGCCAAACTGGTCATAGGAAAACAATGAAAAAGAGAGGAGCATTGGATCTTTAAAAAAAAAAAAACTGTGTTCCCTCTGTATCCACCCGGATTTCGACAAGATCATGTAAGAAAGCACAGCTTTTGAGGTCCAACCTGACGTAGAGATTTTGGGCTCGATAAGCTGTATGATTTTCTCTACTAATAGAGCTTACAACTTAGAACAATATCAAATGGAGCTTACAAATAAATACTAACTAATTCTCGATATTGCTTAAAACTGAGAACAAAACATTTAAGTGATAAAGCTGTACAGTAGCTTATGCAATCTGTACATAGATAGAATAGGTGGGAAGGTCATCTGATGATAGAGCAGGCAAAATTCAAGTAGAGAACGCCACCACACCAGTCACATGTGGCATGAAGTTCCATATAAACAACCAAAAAATCACGAGCTCTGTGCACTATATATAAAAGCATGATTTGGTTTTATATGGACGTGCCTTTAGCTCACTGCTGGAGATGGGACATCCAACGGAACCAGCTTAAAGAGATATTTATCATCATTAAAATAACCCCCAAAATTTGCATTATATTTATATATGGAGTACCTACAAAGCACCGATACACAAGCACCGATACACATACGGCAATACGTATACCTAAACACTGGTACAGAAATACGATAATTTTAAAAAAAATTGATATGGAATAGAGCAAGAATACAGCTATATATATATTTATATAATAAAACACAAACAAAGCTATCAAGTGGCTCTCCTTCACTTCCCCTAAAAATCAAAGGCCCAGATTTAACCTTACAAAACATATTTTTCCTCCCAAAAATTTCCCTCAAAAACTCAAATTCAAATCCCCACCCAAAACAACTCCTATATATATATATATATATATATATATATATATATATATATATATATTCTCTCTCTCCCTCCCTCTTCTATTCAAAAAATTAAGAAAATAAAAAATTTAAAATTTTTTAAAAAATTTAAAATTTAAAATTTAAAAACTGAAAAAATTAAAAATTTTAAAATTTTAAAAATAATTCAAAAAAAATAAAAAAAACATATAATATGTTTTTTGCTGGACCCCCAAAGTTTCTCATATAATATGTTTGCTACTTCAATTAATTTGCTGGACTTCCCAAACTATTTTATATGATCAAACAAGGTGCACCATTTCGAAGATGTGTCTTAGGCACGTGTTAACGAGCAAACCTAGTTTATATAATAAAACACAAAGAGAGCTATCATGTGGCTCTTCTTCAATCCCCCCAAAATCAAAGGCCCAGATCTAACCTCACAAAACACAATTTTCCCCCCAAAACTCAAATTTAAATCCCCCCCTCCCCCACAAAACAACTCATTTATTTATTTAATAATTTCTCTCCCCCCCCCCCCCCCCTCCCTCTCTCTCTCTATATATATATATATATACTAGATTTGCCCGTGGGGGACGTGCCTACGGCACGTCTTCGGAACCATACAATACACGAAAAGCCTTGTAAACAGTAAAACAACAATTATGTAGTTCAAGTTTGAGAAGTATGACAATAATTAGTTGTAAATAAAAGTCCATGTTTCTATTACTATATGTTGAAAAATAATTATAAATGAGGGTGTAAAGTCCAACTTCTTAGAATTTTAAGGATGAAAAATGATAGAAATTTAACTGTTGAAAAGATATTTGCTATTTTCAATATAACATGTGCAATAAAAAAATGATAAAAATTCTGAAAATTTTACAAACCTGAAATCTTAAAATCTAAAATTTTCAGTAAATAAAGAAAGAATGGGAGAGAGGGGGGGGGGGGGGGGGGGGGGGGTGTGGTGGTGGTTGGAGAGAAAGAGAAAAATATTAAAAAGTGGAGAGAAGAGAGATAGTAATAAAGTAATGAGTTTTTTAGTTTTGGGGGGGGAGGGGGGGGGGGGGGGGGGGAATTTAATTTTGGGTTTAAAATTTTGGACGGGAAAATATATTTTGGGAGAATCAATCTAGGCCATTGGTTTTAGGGGAGATTGAATGAGAGCCACTTGATAGCTTTCTTTGCAATTTATTATATATATATATATATATATATATATATGAAAATATGGACTTTTATACACCAATTTATAATTATTTTTCGCCATATACTAATGGAAACATGGATTTTTATTTACAACTAATTATTGTCATAGTATTCAAACTTCAGCTACATAATTGTTGATATACTGTTTACAAGACTTTTCATATGCTGTATCGTTCTGAAGACGTGCCGTGGGCACGTGGCCACGGGCAAATTTAGTCTATTTAATAAAACACAAAGAAAGCTATCTAGTGGCTAGGGGTGGGCATCGGTCGGTATCCGACCTAATATGGACCATCCACCACCGATCCAAAGAAGATCGGTTTTTTAATTTTCTCATCCGCAACCAATCCGAACCTTAATTGGATCGGTTTCCATCCAAGCCGATTAAGCTCAGTTTGGATTGGATTGGATGGTCGGTTTGGCATGCTACTTTTCACCTTCAACATCATTCAATTTTTTGTTGAAATTTAAAAGATCAACTTCAATCAAACTTAAGAAACAACGTGCTATTTGTTATTCAGAAATGAATTTAAAATGAAGATTCATAAAACCACAAGTTGTTAATGAATTTTGCATTAATTGTTTGAGATGATGTCGTTTAAATGAGTGAGATAAACTGCTTTTTCACTTGCATACTTCTGTAATCTTAGTTTATTATCATAAAAGAAACATTAATAAGCATAGCTAATTGAATTTCAAGTGCAATAAAAAAAAATTTAGAAAATAATTTCTGCTTGACTTGATTAAAGTAACTACTAAATGTTACATCAACTTTATGATTCTATTAAGTTAGGTCACACTGTAAATCAAGCATTTCTCAACAACATAACACATTGGATTATGGAGAACCAAAACATAGGTAGAACAACTGCTCGGTTTGTATTATAGAAATTTAAAAAGACTGTTTGTATCTCAAGGAAAATGAGAAATGACTATTTGTATATTCAAGAAATTAAAGGAGAACTATATTTTTTATGGACTTATGCATAGAGGTATGGTCGGTTCGGTTTCATCGGTTATTTGAAAGCCTCATCTAACAACCGAACCAGTCCAATTGGTTATTGAAGATCAAGAACCGATCCAATCCATACCCCCAATTGGTTCGGTTAAAAACCGATCGGTTCGGGTTGGATTGGTTCGGATTGGTCGGTTCGGATAATAGTTGTCCACCCCTACTAGTGGCTCTCCTTTAATCCCCCAAATTCAAAGGCCCAGATCTAACATCACAAAACACATTTTTCCCCCAAAAGTTTTCCCCCAAAACTCAAATTCAAATCCCCCCCACTCAAAACAACTTCTTTATTTATTTAACTCTCTCTCTCTCTCTCTCTCTCTCTCTCTCTATATATATATATATATATATATATATATATATATATATTCTATTCAAAAAATTAAGAAATTAAAATTTTTATAAAAATAAAAAAACTAAAAAATTTTTAAAAACTTTTAAAATAATTCAAAAAAATCAAAAACTTATAAAAAATTTAAAAAAAATTAAAAAGTATTTTTTTAAATATTTAAAAATTAAAAATTTTTAATTTTTTGAAATTTTTTAAATTTTTTAAATTTTTAAAATTTTAGAAATTTTTAAAAATTTGAAAATTTAAAAAAAATTGACGTATCGGTGACTCCCTTCCACCAAATCGGGCGTGAATATCAAGCGACTCCGTATCGACGACACCCCTCCACCGAATCGAAAGCCTCTATATGCGATGCGACGACTCTAATTTCATCTCATTAACCTAATTTTTATTCTAATTTTTAATTTTTTGTGTACAGGAGATTACTCAGTTTTTTTCTGACTCGAATTTTGTGTGTGCATGGGATTGAAGTTCAGAGAGGTATGATTGTTTTATTTTTGGGTTTAAAAAATTTTAATTTGGTGATTTATTTGATGAGTTTTTTTATTGGTTTTGATTTAAGGTGTACGCAAGTGAGAGATAGATTATTTGGTGGCTTCAATTTGGGCTTCCAAACCATAGCAGGACAAGTAAGCTGACAAGCAACCTAAAATAACTTGACAAATATGTAACATTAATTTCTTTACTATAAGAGAAAATACTATCGTGAAATGTTCCCTTCACTGATTATTAGAAACCATGTATAACATAACATATAAGAACTTTCAGTGTATGTTTGGATATATAAGATTGGGATGACTGGAGTTTACCGGTGAATGGTGCAAACTCCCTACTCAAGAAATACAGTTAAAGTAAATTTGTTATTTATCCATTTTGATTTTTTTTATAAATGTGCAATCGGGACACAAAGTGGAGATAAAAAAAAATGATTATCTTGGATTAGAGTTTTGAGAACTTCATGCATTTCATTTCGGTTGAAATAATAATAAGAGGTATTTCAATTACAAACTGAGTCTTAGACAAACAAATATTTAGATTATTGGTATTGTAGATACCTTCACACATGCACTTGCGTTACCATTGTATTTAGACATGCTCATAGTGCTTATGAGATTAGAATAAGCTCTATAAAACCTATATGATAATGTCCTTGCATAACTATTATAAGCATCCAAAAGTGATGCTGAAGTTAAACAAAAACTCTATGCAGTGTTTCTAACAAACTATATGCATGCGGGTAAGTTCAAGCTAATGATCAAAAAGGCAATGGTTGAACTTAATGGTAGATATACTGCTTTCTCATATAATATGTTTGCTACTTCAATTAATTTGCTGGACCTCCAAAACTATTTTATATAATCAAACCAGGTGCACCGTTCCGAAGACATGCCGTAGGCACTTGTCAGTACACACACACACTCATAGCTAAATAATATCTCTTGTTAATAAGAAAATGGTAAATATCTTTCATTAAACATAAATATGAGAATTTATAAAGGCTACAATAATTGTTCATAAGCATAAGAAATAACATAAGTAAACAAAGAAGTTATAAGCAATATAACATAAGTCCTACTTCAGCCGTACAAATAGATGGATAATAAAAAATTACAGAATATGAGGATGTACATGATACGGGAACACGAGTATCGGATACGTACAGGATACGGGGACGACACCCTCCGTGAAGTGTCCATGTTTCAGAGTGGAGTACATACATATACATTACATACATATACTGATATACATGAGAGCATCTATAGTCGTTAAAGGCAAATTTTGGGTATTTGGCAAATAGCAAATAGCAAAAATAGCGGCGCTATGTAGTCGTTGTTAGCCAAAATTTGGTTTTTACGAAATCCAAATAGGACAGACGGTAAATTATTTTTCGTCCGACCTTTCAAAAAAACCAAAAAAGAATACTTTAAAAATGGTTAAAATGGCCAGATAGTGACATTTCAACACCAAAAAAAAAATTCAAAAAATTTCCCTGACGTAGGGACGGGAGATAATGATTCGTTTGAGAGTTTTTTGTTTTTTTTTTTTATAGATGGGACATTTCCCGTCCGACCGTTTAAAAAAAAACGAAACAAAAAATTAAGGGACGGGGAATAATTCCTCGTCCGATGAATACGAGTGAAAAAAAATCTCTCAGACGAAAAATAATCTTTCGTCCAATCGAATGGACGAAAGATTATCTTTCATTATCTTTCATTTGCTATATATTTTGGCAATTGCCATTTCGTTTACCAGATATAGCCAACCACTGTAGCTGCGAAACTCAATTTTTGGGTAATGACAAACGACTACAGAGCTTTTTTTTTTCCTTCCAAATTTTGAAAATTTTGGGTAAATGGCAAACTACAGATGCTCAAAGTATATACATATGACTAAGAAGATCCAAAATTTTATCTCTCACAAATCAATAGTCAATAATAATAACACCAAAAAGACTAGCCTAGTTTAAGATATGAAATTTGGAAATCCGACTAAAAACCAAGTTTCAATCAAGATATCCTGTAATCATCATCCACACCAACCTGAGGACAAACATTCGCTGGCATCCACCTCCCTATGTTTTCCATGCACAATTTAATAGCGGTTGCATTATAATTGTGATTGCAAACAACCAAACAAAAATCATTGAAAAACAATTTCTTGCACTAGCAGGTAGTAACTATGTTAAATTGAAATCCTCTTATGTGCTCTAAAATTTTACTGAAAAATAACTACATGATTTATCAGAACAATCATATACACACAGGCATATAACTCTGGGGAAACACGGGGCAGAATTTGTGAGATTCTGAGCCAGTTGAGGAGGTGACCATAATCGAAGTAATTTCAGTTGAATCAGCAAACTAGCACAGTAATTGCTGAATATATGATGATACGATTATATATTCCATCAGTTAATACATTCATTTAGTTACGGATGCATAGCTTAGGCATGGGAATACATCAACTCTGTGATGCATGTCAAACATCAGGTCGGTATGTAGGAACAAGGATTGAAGCCTCACATTGTAATAGAGACTTCAAGCTTATCTACTTAATGCCTAAGGAAACAAATTGGAGTTAGATCTGACCCACCATAAATCTTATCTAAACAAAATGAAGAAACAAACAACTCACTAGCAATAACAAAGTAACCCTGCCAAACCAGACCAAATTCAGGACCGGCTGAGCCTGAACGTACACAGACTAGTTTTGGCATTTCAGTCAACTGTCGAGAAACTCACTAACCATTAACTGCAACCCGGGATGCAATATTCTAATCCGCTGAAACTAAAAATCATTTGTCATCTCCCATTTCTTCCACTTGCAATTGCTTTCAAGTTTTAAGTTGCAAATCAAAGGGAATCTTGCACTGTGGGTAAAGACGAAGATAGGCGATTGCAAGGAAACAAACACTACATGGAGTGAGATAGGCTGGGGAATTCCCAGGTTAGGTTTTCTTTCCTCGAGATATTCAGTCAAGCAAAGCTTTTGAAAAACTCTCAATTAATAACTATGGGCACGCACGATCATGGATTTCAGTAAAGACGAAGAGCACCAATGGTAAGTTATGGACGACTACTGCTGTTGTCACCAAGAAGTAGACAAGCAAAAGAAATAAAGTTATATGGATGACCTGACATCTCCTTATTAGTTGCCAGAATGCGAACAAAATAAGAAAAACAGTGTAGCTAAATAGGAGAGAACGTTTTGGTATAAATAGTAACTTTATATAATCCATTTCACAATTATATGAACCATAGATAGTAAAAAGAGGGGCAGTATGGATAAACATAGCCAATAAAATCCTACTATTTGCACATCAATAAGAGGATCTAACAAAAAATGGGATTAAGGACGACAGAAGACAGAATTTTCCATACAGACTTTTATCTGAAGGGCATAAGTTTGTTGGAAGTTGGATGGACCACGAGAAGGAGGCGCTGAACCATATTGAGAACCATCATCTACACCTCTCTTAGCCTGTTACCGAAAATAAATTTATATTTAAAAATCAGAATCATGCATGCTAGGAGATGTTGCTGATACGAAGTATAGCTGAGGGAATAGCCAGGAGAAATCAATTAAAACACACACAATACTAATAATACATACAATTCAATATTCAAGGTCAGATATATTAAATAAACGAAGTAAAATGTACATAGGAGCAGCTATAATGCTCCCAAGGCATAAAGGACTTAGCTAGGTTGGAATATGATATACTCAATTTCTCGGAATCCTTGAAAAGACAATGTTAATTGTAACTATAAACCTATTTCACTAATATGAGTCGCTCTCTGTTGGTGGGATCAAGTCATGTGAATGGGTACCAACAAGAGTTACCTATTGTGAAAAATAATGACTATTTCAAAATGGTAGTCGTCGAACCAATAGGTGTCCATTTAAATGTTAAAATGGTCTGCAGGTTGACTTTAATCGAATGGTGTAGTGTGCCAAAAAAGGTGACATAACAAAAATTCTCCCGATTTTGTTACTTCAAAATTATTATTTTTTCTATCTGATTCCAAGTTCCAACCACACTTGTATTTATGACTATAATTTTTTGTACCAATAGATCCTATCCTATCAAGGTATGCTTACATACAAAAGTAAATTGTAAACATTCTAACTGAATAATTCTATATGAAAAATCATGTAATTTGAGGTTGTTTAATGATAGAAAAATAACAAATTTCACCAGCTACACTACCCAATGGAAAAATCCATTTCGTTTATTGTGATGCAGATTCTAAATATTCTAAAACATCTCAAGATGAAAATATCAACTGTTTTGCTTATTTACAAGATCATGAGGTTGCTTTATATATGTTCCTGGAGAACGTGATTGCTTGCTGCATGAGTGAAACATACTCAACTAACAACTCAAAATGAATGGAGAGGATCACTCAATTGGATGACCTTTTATTGGGCCAGAACCAAGCTGGTTATGCATTAGAGCTTTACTATAAATTTTCATTAACTTTCTAACTGTATGTCTCCATCTAAGTGCTCACATATTTATCTTCAAACTGACCATGATGAGAATACTTGAGAAAAGTTGGAGCACACAATAATTAAGAACCATTAGAAGTTACCGAAATATTAAGAACCACTAAGACCATGTGGTTCAGTCTATGTGCTTCCTCCATATGGCATCCCATTATCACCATAATTTTTAGTATATCCCTGGCCTTGGGAGAAAAAGGCAGAAACCTAAGTTGAATAAAATCAATTCACAATGGAAGATCAAAACAGTCGTACCAGAAATCATAGTACCTTGCTTGGTTGCAGCTGCCGTCGCTGCTTGTGCTCTCTTTTCAGCATTAACCAGTTCTGCACGAAGTCTCTCAAGCTCACGAACCATGATAACCATATTCTTCTCCATTGTGTTACTTTGTTCAATGTTCTCCACATATACCTTTTTCTCATACTCGACTGCATCCCTATCCATGGTTGTTGACATATAAATTGGATATCAGTGTAACTACAGTAGAAGTAATAAAAGCACTGCAGAAACTGGAAACAAAAATCCTTCATTCAGGTGTGAATTGGCTAAAACAAAATCAAACAAAATTAAATTATTGATCATTTTTGGCACAAGGCACTGGCCACGGTAGGTCTAATTTTGTTTTAATGCGGCTTACTGGCTTAAACCGTGTCCAAATGATGAATGATAATATGGTTTCTCCCATAATGACACTCAAAAGAATTGATACTACCATAATATTAACCAAAGTTTTCAAATTTCCAAAACAGCAACTGAAACTAATAGGAATATTGCAAAAAAGTAACTCAAGTTAGCAAGTCCGTTAAGTTAGGAGAATATCCCTGGAATATACTCCTTTCCTCTCACCACTTCTTTTCTCATCCCACTTTCCTTAATCCTAGTAACTACGCCTCCTCTGACATCTTCAAGTTTTTCATTTGTGATGATTTGGGGTTAGGATTTTAGAGGATGAACGAATAGAAAAGAGAGAAAATGGAATGAGAGAGGGGACAGAAAGTAGTAAAAAACGTGAAACATTAGGGGTAAAATGGTCATTTCACACTGATATGGCTAAAAATGGGGGTTAATCGGAACCGTCCAAATCAGGCACGAATCTTGAAGCCCAGGGGTAAAACGGTAATTTCACCCACAAATAGGGTCTGAGATAGGTACTGGGTCTCTCCGTTAAAGACCCAATAACCCACAAACGGATCCGCTTCAATCGGGCGCAGGTCTCAACCAGCAATAAAGCCCGATCTGAGGGATATAATCAAGGCTCCTGATTAGATCCTAATCAACGGCCCTGATTCATGCCTATCCCTCCACTGGGGATTAGGGATTACATTCCTAATCTGTTTACAAGGAGAATATTCCTTATCAAATCACGGGAATTACATTCCTAATCTGTTCACAAGGAGAATATTCCTTATCAGATCACGGGAATTACATTCCTAATCTGTTCCCTAAGACGCCTATAAATACCCCCCATCCATCTCCATTAAGAGGTAATCAATCTTTCTCCAGTTTTTGCGCTCTTTCATAATCTCTCTGATTACTGACTTGAGCGTCGGAGGGTGCGTCGCCGGGAACAACTCCGGTGTCTCGCACTTTTTGCAGGTGTACGGCGGGAACGACGATCAAACCCCGACGGAACAGGTATACAGGTTCGCTATTCAGTTTCCCTAAGAATCCACAAATACTATCTGTTTGCCCCCACACCAAATTTAGCGGCAACAGATTGGCGCCGTCTGTGGGAAACTAACGAATAGAAATCTCTCCTCTTCCCGGTGAACAGATCTTCTCCAGCCATGCCTCCTAGGAAAGTCAGATCAAGAGGGTCCAATCGAGGACCCAACCCCGATCAGCAGCAAGAAGTCCCCATCCAGCCTACCCAACAGCAGGGGCAACTTCCTCCTACAGCGGGAGACCCGCTCCAACAGGACCTTCCCCCTCCTCCTAATCAGCCACCTCCTAAAGGTCCTAATCCTCAAAAACAGCCTCTTCACCAGGACCGCGTCTCTATCCACAACGCCTCTTCGGACTCTATGGCCTCTCATCACCCCCGAGCCTCTGGTCACCACAATACCGCCCTCAATCGCCAGAAAGATGATGACCTTCGCCGCCATCTGGAAGAGAAACGGGCCCGAGAGGGAACCTCCCGCCAAACACCGTCCGGACGAGCGGTACCCTCGCCACCAGGAGTATAGAAGGTCCCCTAACCGAAGGGGTCGGAAAGAATCCCCCGAGCACTACTGAAGAAGGCCACACTCCCCTACAGGTCGGCAACAGCCCAGGAACAATGAGGCACCCATCACACGTGCCGAGTTCCAGCAGTTCCAAGCGACCGTCCTACAAGCTCTCAATCTCCGTCCCAACACCAACGCACCCAAGATTCCATCTCCTCCTCCGGTCCGAAGCCCTCGCCGACGGTCCCCATCTCCTCGTCCTGCTCCTACCAACTCCCGGCGTACCCCAAGTCCTCGTCGCTCCCGAAGTTACCATCGCTGTAGCCCTCGCTCTCCCTCATACGAAGACGAGTCTAGAGGCTCGGCTAATTACCGTCGGAGGGATGACACCATGTACCGCCGTCTTCATGAAGTAAAGAGGCGCCTGGGTCAGATAGACCGAGAAGAGGAGCTTAGGGGGAGGACCCTACGTCATAGCCGACCCCCTTTCTCCCGAACCATAGTGGATGCACCTGTCCCGTTCGGTTTCAAACCTCCCCAGTTCGAGACTTACACCGGGGAGACCGACCCCGTTGATCACATCGAAAGCTTTAAGACCCTGATGCTTCTCCATCAAGCTTCCGATGCCTCCTCTGCAAAACCTTCCCCGCAACTCTCAAGGGCCCAGCTCGAGAATGGTACTCTCGCCTTGCCCCCTCCTCAATATTCTCCTTCGAGCAGTTCGAGACCCTTTTCGTCACCCATTTCGTAAGCAGCCGTAGGGCTGAGAAGACCAGCATCTCCCTATTGCACCTCCACCAGAAGAAGGTGGAGAAATTGAGAGACTATGTGAAGAGGTTCACAGCCGAAGCCAGGTCCATAGCATCCCTCGACCAGTCAGTCGCTGCGGCAGCATTTCAATCTAATATCCTCAATTCCAACCTCCCCTCCTCCCTTGCCAAGAAGCCTCCACAGAACTTTTCCGACCTCCTCCTTCGCAGTGAAAAGTACATCCGGACCGAAGAGGTCGAGCAGCGACCCAACTGGGAGGGGTTTTCCTCCGGGTTTAAGAGAAAGGGAACAGAAGAGGAGGGAGCCAAGAAGCTCCAGAAGGATAATGCCGGCCAGCGCCGACCTCCCCCCAGATTCGAGAAGTTCACTCCCCTCACCACTAACATCTCAACTATTCTGATGAAAGTCGAAAAGGAAGGGATCATACCTCCTGCTCCGAGGATGAACACCCCCGCCAAAAAAAGAGATAAAGAGAAATGGTGCCGTTATCACCGGGACCATGGGCATGACACCAACGATTGTCGTGCCTTAAAGAACGATATCGAAGCCCTTATCCAGAGGGGGCAGCTGACCAGGTTTGTAAGAAAGGACCGAGCCGAACTTCCACCCCGCCTCGGGGAGCTAACAAGCGTCCGGAACGAGAAGAGACGCCTGACTTCGAGGAAGAGCGAGTCCTCCACCTCATTCATGGGGCCCAATGGGGGGCTCCTTAAACTCTTCTCGGAAGGCATTTATAAGAGAAGTCAACTCGGTTCGAACCACCCCTCCTCCCAAAGGCCTCGGAGTGCCCGTCACATTCTCCGACGAAAATCTTGAAGGTGTTCGCACCCCCCATTGTGATGCACTCGTCATCAGTCTCCACATGGCGAACTTCAAAGTAGAGAGGATCTTAGTAGACAACGGCAGCTCCGTCAACATCCTCTTCCTCGCCGCTTTTAGAGGCCTGAAGCTCTCCCGAGATAGACTCAAGCCCGCCGGCTACACTTTCCATGGGTTCACGGGAGTGCCGGTGACAATTGAAGGGGTGATCACCCTCGATGTAACCGCCGGCCAAACTCCTACCACCCGAACGGAGCCAATGGACTTCATGGTGGTGGATGTCCCTGCCGCCTACAACGTCATATTGGGTCTGCCCGGCCTTGTAGCTCTGGAAGCCGTCCCCTCAGCCTACCATCTTAAGATGAAATTTCCCACCCGGTCCGGGGTCGGGGAAGAAGGGGCAATCAGGAGACGGCCAGAAAGTGCTACATGACCTCTACCCTCGGACCCGTCCTCTCCTTAGAAACTCTGGAAATCCCTCAAGATACTGCTCGGCCGACCTCCGAGCCGGTGGACGAATTGGAGGAAGTGCTCTTCTCTGAGCAGGAGCCGGCCCGCAAGTTCTTTGTTAGCAAGACCCTCCCGTCCGCCCTATACTCAGACATTGTACAATGCATCCGAAGGAACCAAGACCTCTTCGCTTGGTCAGCTGCAGATATGCCCGGTATCTCCGAAGAGCTTCTAGTCCACCGCCTAAGCGTTGATCCGGGGTCCAAACCAGTTCAGCAGAAGAGGCGCAAGTTCGCCCCCGAGCGTCAGCTCGCTATAAAAGAGGAGGTAGACAAGCTCTTGAAGGCCCGGTTCATACAGGAGGTGAACTATCCTGAGTGGCTATCGAATGTAGTAATGGTGAAGAAGTCCAATGGGACTTGGAGGATTTGTATTGATTTCACCGACCTCAACAAGGCTTGCCCCAAGGACCCCTTCCCTCTTTCGAGTACTGACACTCTGATTGACGCAACCTCGGGACATGAGCTCCTCAGCTTCATGGACGCCTTTTCAGGTTACAATCAGATCCGGATGTTTCCTCCAGATATCCCGAAAACCTCTTTTGTGACCGATCAAGGCCTCTACTGCTACAGAGTCATGTCGTTCGGTCTGAAGAACGCAGGTGCTACATACCAACGTCTCGTCAACAAGGTTTTTCAGGCTCAGATCGGCCGCAATATGGAAATGTATGTTGACGACATGCTTGTAAAAAGCATCCGGGGCGTCGATCATGTGGCCGACCTCCAAGAGGCGTTTGACGTTTTGAGAAAGCATAATATGAGACTGAACCCGAACAAGTGTGCGTTCGGCGTCTCATCAGGGAAGTTCCTCGGCTTCATGGTTAGCCAACGAGGAATTGAAGCAAACCCGGAGAAGATCAAGGCCATATTAGACATGGCCCCTCCTAGAAATGTTAAAGATGTTCAGAGATTAACAGGCCGCCTAGCCGCCATAGGGCGCTTTCTCTCAAAGTCCGGGGAGAAATGCCTCCCCTTCTTCAAGGCCCTCAGGGGGGCAAAGGGTTTCGAATGGGGACAGCAGCAACAGGAGTCCTTCGACCAGCTCAAGGCTTACCTCGTCAATCCCCCTCTCCTCAGCAAACCGATCCCTGGTGAACCCCTCTACCTCTACCTGGCAGCCTCCGAGCAGACCCTCAGTGTAGTTTTAGTAAGCGAAGAAGACCGAGCTCAGAAGCCCATCTACTATGTCAGCAAAGTGCTTCGGGATGCTGAGCTCCGATACCCGAAGAGTGAAAAGATGGCTTATGCCCTTGTAATGGCCGCGAGAAAGCTTCGCCCGTACTTTCAGTCCCATTCGGTGGTCGTTCTTACCGACCAGCCGCTGAAGTAGATCCTCCACAAGCCCGAAACTTCGGGTCGCCTGATGAAATGGTCTATCGAGCTGAGCCAGCACGATATAACTTATCAGCCTCGGACCGCGATCAGGGCTCAGGCGCTAGCCGAATTCATAGTTGAGAGTACTATCCCCGAGTCCAGCCAAACAGTGAAGGGACCACCCGTCTGGTCGGTTTATGTTGACGGATCCTCTTGCAATGAGGGAAGCGGGGCAGGGGTCATCCTGGCAGGCCCAGACGACTTCATCCTCCAATACTCCCTCCGTATAAACTTCAAAGCTTCGAACAACGAAGCTGAATACGAGGCGCTAATAGCCGGTCTTGGAATGGCCCGAAATGCAGGGGCACAACGCCTGCAGATCTTTAGCGACTCCCAGCTAGTCGTCAATCAGGTCCTCGGCGAGTATGAAGCACGCGATGACAGGATGGTTAAATACTTAGCCAAAGTCAAGAGTCTCATGGCACTGTTTGAAGAGGCCCTCATCCAAAGGATCCCCCGAGAAGAAAATGCTCAGGCCGACGCACTATCCAAGTTAGCCTCCTCTTCCCTTCAAGGCCTCGAACAGACTGTTTTGATAGAAGTCCTCCTGAAGCCGAGCATAGAAGACGATACACTTGGCTCCGTTGAAACATTGCCAGTCCTCCTCGAAGACAATTGGATGAAACCCCTCGTTGAATTCTTAAGGGACGGACTCCTCCCCGAGGATCCCAAGGAAGCACGAAGAGTTAGAACCCGAGCCGAGCGTTACACCCTGATCGGAGGCATCCTATATAAACGCTCCTTCACCCAGGTGGACGGTCGGCCCTACCTGAGGTGCCTCTCCCCCGGGCAAGCAGACTACGCCCTGCAAGAACTTCATGAGGGCATCGACGGGGCCCATTCAGGTTCCAGAGCCCTAGCACGCAAAGTATTGAACTACGGGTACTTTTGGCCCACTCTCCTACGGGATGCTGAACGGCACGTTCGGCAATGCAGCTCCTGTCAGAAATATTCTGACATCCGACGCCTTCCTCAAGCACCACTAACCTCCCTATCAAGTCCGATCCCATTCGCAATGTGGGGGATGGATTTACTAGGGCCGTTTCCGCCAGCTCCCGGACAGTTCAAGTTCCTAGTCGTGGCAATCGACTATTTCTCGAAATGGATAGAGGCCGAGCCCTTGGCCACAATCACCGAAAACAAGGTCGTGCAATTCTTCTGGAAGAGCGTGATCTGCCGATTTGGCGTCCCCAGGGTCCTAATCACAGACAACGGAACGCAGTTCACTGGGGCTGCCTTCCGAGCTTTATGTGAAGACCTCGCCATACAACACCGATTCTCCTCCGTCTCTCATCCTCAGTCCAACGGCCAGGCCGAAAATGCCAACCGACAGATCCTCTCCGGCATTAAGAAAAGGTTAGGCAAGTGTTCTAAAGGCTTGTGGGTCGATCAGCTTCCCAACGTGCTCTGGAACTACCGCACCACAAAGCGGACCCCAACGGGTGAGAGCTCATTCAATCTCACCTATGGGTCCGAAGCCATCATCCCCCTAGAAGTCGGAATACCCTCTTCTCGTTTGATAGCTTTTGAAGAAAAGCAGAACGCTAGAGAGCTCAGAGCAAGTCTAGACCTGATAGACGAAATCCGAGAAAGAGCTGCCATACGGCAACAAAGCTACCGAAGAAGGATCGAGCTAGCATACAACAAAAGAGCGCCCAACGGACCTCAAAGAAGGGGACCTGGTCCTCCGAAAGATGGCCATCTCGTTCCCAGGTCAGAAAAGCAAATTGGCCCCGAACTGGGAGGGACCTTACAAGATTTCTAAAGGCATCCTGCCCCGGCACATACCGACTAGAAGATCTCGAAGGCAGGGAGATTCCCAGGACTTGGAATGCCGACCATCTCTTAAAATACCAAGAGAAAGCAACAACGCCTCTCTAAGTAATTCGAGATGTCGAACCATTCCTTTCCTGTTACTTGTAGTAATTTTCTTTCGTAGTGATTTTCTTTCATTTTTTCCTTGTAATAACGGCTAGCAACTTTAGAAGCAGCCGATCAGTGGATATTAATAAATAAAGTTTTTCCATATTTTTGCTACTGTTTACATCTCTCTGCTTTTAACTCTTCAATCTCCCAATGGTTCGGAGTCCAACACTTGGTTCGATTCTACTTCGCAAGTTCGCTTCTAAGCGAACTAGAGGTAGTTTGCCATTCGGAATTGCTCCCACAGCCGTTGAACTATTTTACCGATGGTTCGGAGTCCAACACTTGGTTCGATTCTACTTCGCAAGTTCGCTTCTAAGCGAACTAGAGGTAGTTCGCCATTCGGAATTGCTCCCACAGCCGTTGAACTATTTTACCGATGGTTCGGAGTCCAACACTTGGTTCGATTCTACTTCGCAAGTTCGTATCTAAGCGAACTAGAGGTAGTTCGCCATTCGGAATTGCTCCCACAGCCGTTGAACTATTTTACCGATGGTTCGGAGTCCAACACTTGGTTCGATTCTACTTCGCAAGTTCGCTTCTAAGCGAACTAGAGGTAGTTCGCCATTCGGAATTGCTCCCACAGCCGTTGAACTATTTTACCGATGGTTCGGAGTCCAACACTTGGTTCGATTCTACTTCGCAAGTTCGCTACCAAGCGAGCTAGGGGTAGTTCGCCATTCGGAATTGCTCCCACAGCCGTCGAACTGTTTTACAGATGGTTCGGAGTTCAACACTTGGTTCGATTCTACTTCGCAAGTTCGCTACTAAGCGAGCTAGGGGTAGTTCGCCATTCGGAATTGCTCCCACAGCCGTCGAACTATTTTGCAGATGGTTCGGAGTCCCACACTTGGCTCGATTCTACCTCGCAAGTTCGCTCCTAAGCGAGCTAAAGGTAGTTCGCCAATGGTTCGGAGCTACGGCTCGGACAACCCCCAACTCGCTCGACGCTAAACGCTGAGCGACGGGTGATTCGAACCAACCTTCAGCCACGATCGCTTCGGCCATCGAGCTCTATGAACACCGCCGACTTGCACCAAGCAAGAACCTACCCTCAAAAGAAAGTTTAGATTAAGGTTTTGGGGGACCTCCGCCTCGGCTCCGGACTTTGGTCATCACCTCATCCAGCATGATCTCCCCTGACCCTGACACCCGCATCGGAGCCGTCAGAGTCAGGAGAAGATCATGGTGGAAGAGCGATCACCTCTCCTCCCGAAGCGACCTCCCCTCGATTCCGGACTTCGGTCACCACCTCTTCTACCGGGATCTCCCCCGATCCTGACCTCCGCATCGGAGTCGTCAGAATCGGGAGAAGATCACGGTTGAAGAACGGCAACCCATCCTCCTGAAGAATCTTTCCCTCAGGTCCGGACTACGGTCGCCAACTCTTCTGCCTTGTCCTCCCCCGACCCTGACACCCACATCGGGGCCGTCAGGAACTGGAGAAGAACAAGGCAGTAGTGTGACCACCCTTCCGAACCTCTCGAGACGAAAATTTTTCACAAAGCTGGCATCCGCCCAAGGGCAGACACCATCGATGCCACTAGAGTTCCAAGACTGCAATGACTGAAATTGCAAAGGGGGGGTGTGGTACTTATAGCCGTCCCCCAAGGGTGTCATTATGAACCTCGGGAGCCCAACAGCCATGCCTAGGGAATTGAAGCACGCAAGACTGTCATTATGACCCCCGAAAGTCCAACAGACTCCTGGGGGACTGAAGCGCCCCGTATTTATTAGAGGGCCCCACTTTCGATGCCCTCGTGACCCCCGAAAGTCCAACAGACGCCTGGGGGACTGAAGCGCCCCGTATTTATTAGAGGGACCCACTTTCGACGCCCTCGGGAAGGTGGAACACCCCCACAGATCCCGGAGCATCATTTAATGCTGTTGGAAGACTGCCCCCGTCATTTCAGGACGACGCTCAAGCGACCGAGCGCGCGCGCCCCAAATCGGAGAGTGCTTCGGAATATGCCGAGCGAGATTCGAAACCCCGGCTAGAGCATGCCGGCCGAAGCAAACACTCCCCTCGCGGTTCATTTCAAGCCTACCCTGGCTAACACAATCACAACACAAGACAGTTCAAGACAGCGCAACAAAATTAAGCAAGCCAAAAGTGGTTCGCCCCCGGTGAACTAACCCAACGACGGTTCGGAGCCCGACACCTGGCTCGATTATACTTCGCATGATCGCTTCTAAGCGGGCTAGAAGTAGTTCGCTATTTGGGATCGCTCCCATAACTGCCGAACCACTCTAGCAACAATCCGAGGCCCAACGCTTGCGCTTTGACGCGTTTTGAGAGCCCGCCGCTCAACTCACCACACAAGACTGCATGATCGAGCATCAGAAACAAAGCTCGACACCACTGGCTGATCGACAAACAAGCAAGCAGCCGACTTAGAAGCCTCGGCGCGGCAAACAACAGTCACGATAGTAAAGAGCACACAAGTTCGGCAACAACATTTTATTGATGGATTGGATGCGATATAAAGACGGACACAGCGAGATTACAAGTCGTTAAAAAGAAAGCTACAATGCCGACTTATTACACTTGGCTAAAAAAGAAAAAATACACAAAAGCTCTCGGAAGCAACGTCTTCAGCGCTTTTTCGGAGCCGGAGCGTTCCGCTTCAAAGACACTCGAGAGTAACGACGCTTGTCTCCAGAGCGCAACCCCAAGCCAGCAAATTGGGACGTATCCTCGGCGCCGCTTCTAGTAGCTACTCCGACGGATGCTCCGCTCGACGAAATTGCTACCGAGCTCTGCGCGTCCCCCGGACTAGGATGGCCGATGCGCTGACGAGTTGCCATTTCGTAGAAGGTAATGCCCCGATCACTCTCCGCGCGAGTGCACGAGGTGCTTCGGACATTGATGGGTCCCGAATGCAGCTTTAGACGAGCCACTTCCGCCTCCAACTTCGAGATCCGGTCACGCAACGAGTCGTCTTTGACGTTAACTTCGAAACGAGGGGGTATCGCAGAGTCCGGCATGCCTGTTCGACTAGCTATAAGGCGCCGAAGATGAGTGACTTCGATACTTTTATCCACCGTCGCTCTCTTCAGCGCTTCGACCTCGGCTGTCAACTGGACCCGATCGGTCGTCAACTTGGCCACTTCTGCCGTTAGCCCCTCGCCTTCCGTCCGAAGCTTCGTCTCTACGGACTGCAGATGCCGGATCTCAGAAAGCAGGTCGTCTCTCTCAGCTGTTATTTTGGACAGGTTATGACGAATGCATTGAATCTGAAGCTCGTTACTGAAAGCAGTTAGCGAATATTCACCTTCTCCTGTGGGAGTCATTTCGGCGATTCTGCTTTCCAAACGACGAATCTAGATATCTCGCCGACCGAGGACGAACTGGAGATGGTTCCGCTCGCTTTCGGCTCGGCGCAATCCAAGCTCGACTTCGTAGAGCCGCTCTCGGCATCTCGCCAGACACAACCTCGTCGCCCCTAAGCCAGCCTCGGCTCGAGCTTCCTCATCCGAACGGGAAGGCTCGACGTCTTGAGCAACCACCATGAGCTGAAAAGAGATCGAAGTAATCAGCGAAAGTTCGAACACTGCCGGAGCATCACACTTGAGAAATTTTCGAAACAAGAGATTTTCAAAGCAAAAAGAGAGTATTCGACGAAAGGGGGAAAGACGAAGATCCGAACACCAACACTTTAAAAAAAAATTCTTTTCATTCATTTCAAAAAGGCAGCGGTGGCCAGTCCGCTATTAAGCATTACAATGATTGAAAAGAAAAGCAAAAAACAAAAAGAAAACGAAACAAGAAAATGAGGAGCGGAGTCAAGGCGCGACCTCTTTCCCCGGGCGACGAGTTCGGGTGGGAGTCGGCTTCTCCGAAGGGGACTCCACCGCCAACGGAGTTACCACGGTACCGGGGACCTCATCGGTGACCTCGACCTCGGCATCACCTTCGTCATCCCCTTCCTCCTCCTCCCCCTCGGACTCAGGGTCGAAACCTTCGGCGTGGCCGGGGAAGAGCCTCCACCCCGAGACGTTCACCTCGGGGAACTCCTTCGACACCCGGTCGATGGCTGCGGCAAAGGCCTTCGCCATGTTCTAGGCGAGAAACCCCTGCGCCTTCTCCAGGGTCGCATCCTCCGCCGCCTTCACAGCCGCCACCTTGGCTGCCTCGGCTTCGGCCAGCTGCTTAGCCGACCCCTGCTTCTGGCGAAGGAGCTCGCCCTCCAACCTTGTCACCTCGGCCTCGAGGTGCACCATCCTCGCTGACCAGCCCTCGTGCTCGATGCGGAGCTTGTCGAGCTCGTTCGACAGCCGAGCTTTTTCGTTCCGAGCCTGGTCGGATTCTTGCTTTAGCTCCTTCTCCAGAGCTGTCAGCCTCTCGGTGAGGTGACCAAAGTGGACGATGATCTGTAGCAAAGAAGAACCAAAGGAGTTAGAAAAAAAAATTTGGGTTAAAGGAGTACAACGAATGAAAGAAGTTCAAGGCTTACCGACACCGCCGAACGAGCGATCTCAATCACGTCGTCGCCCTCTCGCCCGGCCTCCATGGCGGCTCGGTCCTTCGGAGTGGCGAGGTGCTTGACGGCCTGTATGCTCGCCAGCGAGTTGCCGAGGAACCCGTCGTGCTTCCGGACTTGCCAGTCCGAAATGTGAATTCTTTTGTGCTCCTCCGTCAGGAGCTCCTCGGCAACTTCCGTCAGGGGCGGCGTCGCCATTCCCAGGGCTACGGCGATAGGGAACTCGCCGGTAGTGGCCGGAGCCAAAGTCCCCACCACGGCGGCGTCAGGACTGTCGAGGTTCTCCACCTCCTCGACCGGGGCCGTGATCCTCGGAGCCTTCGAGGTCGACGGCAGCTTGGTCACGACCCTCTTGCGCTTCTTGGGGGCCTTGCTCGCGAGTCCGGCCCTGAGCGCCAGCACGGCATCGTAGTCCATGGTTTCTGCATCCAAAGTAAAAATTGATTAGCACACTACAAATGACAAAGAAGAGAGTACGGAAAGCAAAAACATAACGAGAGCAGCGTACTGGGATCTACGCGGCAGAGCCCTCCCTTGTAGAGGACGTCCTCCGTCAGCTCCCTCCAGTCGTACTTTGGCCGATCGAGGAGAGTCCGGACCGCTTCTTCTTCTTCTACACTGAGCTTCGGAAGCGCCCTCGCCCTCTTCGGCACCCCTTCTACCCAGTCGGAGGGGATCGGCCACGCCTCCCGACTCCGCACGATCAAAAACTTCTCTCGCCAGTGCTTAATGGAGTCGGGGCATATGACGAGCCTGCCACCGTGCCTCTGAGTCAAGTAATACCGGTACTCCGACTTATTCCCTTGGTGGAGCCGGTACAACGTCCGAAGCACGTTCAGTTGTGGCAGGATCCCTGCAGCCTGGCAGTGGAGAACAAAACCATTTATCACTCTCCACGCGTTCGGCATAAGCTGGATGGGGCTGACCCCGAACCAACTCACCACGGTAACGGCGAACGCGTGGAGAGGTAGCCGAACCCCGGCGATAAAGGCATCGACCGGCCAGCAACAGATCGTCACTGGCAGCGGCGAATTGGCCCTAACCCCGGGACCCGGCAGCATGAGTTCGTACTCCTCCGGGATGTGGAATGAATCCCGGATCACTGCCAAGTCCTCCTCACGCAGGATCGACACCGCCTCATCCGCCTCCGTTGTCTCCCTCGCGGCGTTCTCCTCGAAGGACCCCCCCTCCTATGGACGATCCGCTCGGCTTGATCCTCCGGGAGCTGCCTAACTCTATGGAGCCCGGTCAGCGGCCCCGGCAGTTGTCCGAACTCTCCCATCCGCTTCGGATCTTGAACGATCGAGTCCTTGCCGAATACCTTCTGGCCCTTAGTCGGAGTCGAATCTTCGGCAACTTCAAGGGAGGGCTCGGACCAAGAGATTTCTTCGGAGACAGAAGCTACAGACATAATTGATAAATTACCTTAAAAGGAGATTGCTGCCGGAAAACTTCGCCGGAACCAAACGTCGACCACCGGAAGCACTCGCCTAAGCACAAGAGAACGCCTGAGCAAAAGAGAAGGGAAATGAGAAATGAGAGGGGGGTGAGGATTTATAGAGAGATGCACGCCAAACGAGGATGGTGGGCTTGTACGACCGGCCCATCTACACAAAACGACAAAACAACCTCAATCGTTGCCTTGTTTACCACGCCGAATCATGAGCTGCATTTAATGAGCATCCCATCTAATGGAAGCCCAGAGGTTACTGCATTTAATAAACGTCCCATCTGTCAGAAGCTGTCAGAAAATTGTCAGAAGTTCAGAAGGTGCACAGTTGCTACAAACTTTTATGACGAAAAACGACAAGTCACGGACCTCGGCACCAGCTGCCGAGCGTTCTCGGAACCGACCCCGTTACAGGGAAAAAATCGAATTCGGCACCAGCTGCCGAGCGTTCTCGGAACCGACCCCGTTACGGGGGAAAAAATGGAGTTCGGCACCAGCTGCCGAGCGTTCTCGGAACCGACCCCGTTACGGGGGAAAAAATCGAGTTCGACACCAGCTGCCGAGCGTTCTCGGAACCGACCCCGTTACGGGAGAAAAAAACGAGTTCGGCACCAGCTGCCGAGCGTTCTCGGAACCAACCCCGTTACGGGGGAAAAAAATCGAGTTCGGCACCAGCTGCCAAGCGTTCTCGGAACCGACCCCGTTACGGGGGAAAAAATCGAGTTCGGCACCAGCTGCCGAGCGTTCTCGGAACCGACCCCGTTATGGGGGAAAAAACGAGTTCGGCACCAGCTGCCGAGCGTTCTCGGAACCGACCCCGTTACGGCGGAAAAAATTGAGTTCGGCACTAGCTGCTGAGTGTTCTCGGAACCGACCCCGTTACGGGGGAAAAAATTGAGTTCGGCACCAGCTGCCGAGCGTTCTCGGAACCGACCTCGTTACGGGGGAAAAATCGAGTTCGGCACCAGCTGCCGAGCGTTCTCGGATCCGACCTCGTTACGAGGAAAGATTGGACCTCGGATCATGCCGAACTCCCTCTAAAACACTCATAACCATGCCGAACTCTCCCCCATCTTCGGAAAGATGTGCCGAACCGTATACAGACCTCGGTCCCCTAGTCCGCGAGCTCTATAAGGGGTCGGAAGCATGATACGAACGCATGTCCCCCTCAACGAAGGAAAAAGGTCGAACCATCCGCCAAGAGATCGCGAAAAAATAATTAAAAATGTGGGAAATTAAGGAATAACCCCTGGAAAGCGATTGTAAAGATAGGAAAGCATTTCCTAACCCCCAAACAAGCAATTATGGCCAAGAACAATCTTGTTAGACCCCCGAACGATGAATTGACACTTAGCAAAGTCAAAAGGATATCCTTGCAAGAACACCACATGATCATAAGAGCTCAGGAGCGACTCAGAGTTCAATCCACTTGAAAAATTGCCAAACTTTGGGTTTTGAATCTTGAAGTCCAGGGGTAAAACGGTAATTTCACCCACAAATAGGGTCTGAGATGGGTACTGGGTCTCTCTGCCCAATAACCCACAAACGGATCCGCTTCAATCGGGCGCAGGTCTCAACCAGCAATAAAGCCCGATCAGAAGGATAGAATCAAGGCTCCTGATTAGATCCTAATCAACGGCCCTGATTCATGCCTATCCCTCCACTGGGAATTAGGGATTACATTCCTAATCTGTTTACAAGGAGAATATTCCTTATCAGATCGCGGGGATTACATTCCTAATCTGTTCACAAGGAGAATATTCCTTATCAGATCACGGGGATTACATTCCTAATCTGTTCCCTAAGACACCTATAAATACCCCCTATCCATCTCCATTAAGAGGTAATCAATCTTTCTCCAGTTTTTGCACTCCTCTCTGATTACTGACTTGAGCGTCGGAGGGTGCGTCGCCGGAAACAACCCCGGTGTCTCGCACTTTTGCAGGTGTACGGCAGGAACGACGATCAAACCCCGACGGAACAGGTATACAGGTTCGCTATTCAGTTTCCCTAAGAATCCACAAATACTATCTGTTTGCCCCCACACCAAATTTAGCAGCAACACACACCATTCTCGTCAATAACTTAATAGCTGCTAATGTTAGTTACTTTTTTGGAAAATTCCTAATAGTTTCAATTGTTTTTTTGGAAATATGAAAATTTCGGGTGTTATTATGGAAAAATTAATTTTTATTGTCATTATGGAAAAGAAACCTTCATATAATGTGACTAGAAGAATATTTTGCATCTTTTGCACCATCTGTGCATGTGCTTATACTAGAGCAAGGTACACCAGGCCTAAGGATATAGTTGCCTATAGTTTGAGCTTGTCCTCAACTCAGAAGGTTGGCATTGGGTGAGCTCGGCTACATAATCCTCACCAAGGAGCTAAGATTTCGACCTCACACAGTCAAGCGAACCTTACACGCACTGTCTACAAATATAGTAATTTTTCTACCATGCATTGAGAATGGAAGGATGAACAATTTTAACACATAATTAATAGTTTACTTCAAGGCTTTAAAACTCGGGATAGGGAGCGGAATTGAGTTTTTCCAAATATTTAGATCGGGATTGGGATCGGTATCAGCCGGATTGGATCAATGTATCGGAATTTTTTTGGGATCAGGCATTTTTTTGATTAAAAACTTATCTAATATGCTTCTATAATTAAAAAAACTATAATAAAATTTCAAAAAACGATTTGACAAATTTTAATAATTATTTTACAAATTTAATATTTTCAATTACATACCTAAACATCTTAATTAGTTTCAAATAATTATTAATGTAGAATACAACTAGGACATTAAAAAAAGATGGACCAAATTTTACAAATTTTATTTACATATAAGAAAAAATAAAATATTAACTAGACATGAAATGATGTTCATTTCACAATTACATCCACATTGCTTGGATAAGATATCCACACGAACAGAAAATTCAAATATTGAAAAAGTTCAATCATAGGATCAATGGTTTTGGGGTGGGAATGGGTTGATCCATCCGATACAATTGATAATTAAGCCGATCCCCAAGTTATCTCGCGGATCCCGAGATTTATGGATTGTATCGGAATAGGCCCTTGAAAAACGATCTGGATTGGCCGGTCTTTATAACCATGTTTTACTTCCATATTATTCATAATATGCAGCCACCAAGCAGTCTTTCTCTAGAAGTTATCTACAGTAGCACAAATACAGATTGACATCTAAGACGCACAAAGCAACACAAAACAGTGGCACAAAGGACGATTTCAAAAAAGCCTACATCGAAAGAGCTAGAGTCGTGTGAAACATATATGCCCGATTCGAGTATCTTCACAGATAACCATAATTGGAAACCAATTCTAAGTTCAACCTGAAACTAACAGAAAGAGGGCATTTTTGCAACGCGAAAGTGCAAACTTTGAACCACTATCACCACTTCCAAGGGTTTCGCAAGACAACAATGCATTTAACAAGCGAACTTGACAATCTACTTTCAATAAATAAATTATTTTACTATAAGAAAAACAAAAAATTCAAAAAAGTACCTTCCCCTTTCAATCTCTCTTCTCAAGAACCCCATCTCAACCTTGGCCTCCTCCACTTTGCCCATCTCCGCCTTCATCTCCGCCACCCTCTCCGCCAACGCATCCCTCTCATTGCCCAACTTCCCCAAATCCTCCCTCATCGCCACCGCCTCCTCCCTCAGCGCCTCCACCCTCCTCACCTCCTCCGCCCCCACCGCCCGATCGTAGAGCCCCCGGAGCTCGGCGTCGCCGTCGGTTTTGAAGCGAGCGGCGGAGTCGGAGAGGAGGCGGAGGTCGTGGCGGGCGGCGGCGAGGTCCTGCTTGAGGGCGACGTGGGTAGAGGCGAGGCGCTGGTTGTCGGTGATGAGGGTTTGGAGGTCCCGCTTTTGGGCGGCGTTGCGGTCTTCGAGGTCGGCGATGCGGTGGCGGAGGCGGGCGCTGGCCATGGCGGAAGAGGAGGAGCGGTCTTGTTTTGGGATGGGTTTTTTAACAATTTTAAATCCAATTGGTATGATTTTTTCGAAGATAATACCAATAACCCAACCCGAAGCCGACCCAAATTTAGTGGCATGGAACAACTGACGTATGGATCATAAAAAAAAAGATCATTTGTTTTATTGGATCCAAATATGGATTCTTAATAGCCCAAATCTAACAACCCATATGTAGAGTAAATATATAAGCAATTAGCTCATTTATTAAATAAACAATTGATAAAGTAACGTACATATAATATATTGAACAACTAATTATTTTTATAATTTTTTAATTACATGTATGTAACATCATCAATTGCTCATATACTAAATACTAAATGGTCAATAGTTCAAACCCCTTTTTCTCTTATATGTATATATTTGTATATATGTTAAACTCATTGTATATTCATAAATACATATAGATTTAATTGTAAAATCCTAAAATTTTATTTTTAATAAAATATTATTTTTCGCATGTTGTCATGTGTATATTATTTATTTTATTTTATATAAGATCTCATTTTAGTATGAACAATTATTTTCCTTTATTTTTCTAAAAGCCTATTTCTAAAGCCTAAAACACTATTTTATTTGTTTTAGCCCACTTTAATTAATTATTAATTTATTGCCTTGGCTCATAAGCCTAAGCCCACTAATTGTGAAGCCCATCAATTTAATAAATCAATTAAATGGTCACACTTGTCAGGTAGAGACACATAGTGAACATTTTGATTAATTAAATTGTACAAACTTCTACATAGGGGTACTAGATGGCACGTGCGAAGCACGTAGTGTGCAATGCACACTATTGGTAGGCCGGGTTGTGCTAGGAGAGGTGGAGAGTGTGGTTGTGTGTGCATGGGTAGTTATTTTGTGTGTGAGTGGTTGCTACAACTTCCTCTCCTATCCTAGCCCTCCATTCTACAACTATCCAACAAATCCTAGCCCTCCAATCTATTCTAAAATTAGTGTAAATACCCTCCTTCCTACTTGTATTCTGCACTAAAGCAAATATTAAATGAGACATTATATAGGAGATATATACATATTAGTGTGTGAGTGTGAGTGTATGTGTGTACACCCCCATTGGAGTCCGGCTATCACTACAAGAAGGAGCTCTCGGTTTTTGGCAAGAAGCAAGGAGGAGGAGTCGTGCATCGCAATCTATGAGGCTCTAGGATATTTCTCATTGGTTTTCTTCAAAAGGTAGGTGTTTCTCATGACTTCTAGACTAGAAAGCATGCTAGAAAATGAAATTTAATTATTATTATAAGCTACTAGTTGAAATGAAATACATGCTTGTTTAATTAGAAGAAAATTGTTAATTAGCAAATGTGTTGATTGATTACTAGAGTTGCCTATGAGTGAAAGTATATGTTTCTCATTGTTATGACCATTAGAATGCATGTTGATTATATTAAATTACAATTATGTGAAATTCGCTAGTAAGAAATTGAACTATGCTTATTGATTAAAAATGCTAAAGTAGAATAATGTTTAAAGATGAATTGATAGAATTGATTGTTAATAGATGTGATGAAATTCCCCATTGCTATATATTTATCATGTGAAAGATTTGAATAAATGAAAAAGAATGTCCTTTTGCATACGAATAACTGCATGTATCATAGTTATCAAATGCGTAAGCAAACATCATTGTAGTGAACTTATGAGAAATCAACTTTGTTTATGAACAATTATGTAATAGTTTTCAAATGACGAAATAGTGTTCATAAAATGCAAACTAAGACTAACTACATGTTTTAAAGGAGTGAAAAATACCTTTCAAAATACTGGTTACTGTTAAATTAAATGTAGTTTTATTCTAGACATTTTTTTGTTTTCAAAAAGAGAAGAAAAAGAACTAAATTTTTTTTTTTTAAAACCAGTAGCACAGTCGACCGACTATTGAAACAGTCGACTGCCTTCTTCAATTTTTATTTTTTTTTGAGTTTAGAAATCATCGCAGAACAGCCGACTGGTCATATGTGACAGTCGACTACTCTGATTATGTATTTTCGAGCTTTAGAACCTCGCAGACCAGCCGACTGGCCATATGCGACAGTCGACTTCCCCGAAGTTTCAAGTAAATCCGTAATATTTTGTGAGAAAATTTCTATGATCGGTGTCCTAGTATAAATGAGAATTTGAGATTGTTTTACAAAGGGGAACTTATTTTAATTACTAACTTTCTTTTTAAAGGAAATCGAATGGAGTGTTACGAAGTTTAAATTGAGATTTTTTGGTAATGAGAAGTTTGAAATGTGTGAATTGTGAAACCAATTGAAAATGTGAACTGTGGAATTAGTATGGATTGAAATAGAATTATGTGGGTTTATAAACTAGCGAATGTGACGTGTTGCATTTTCATTGTTATGTATGATATTTTACTTGAGAAATAGAAATAGTTGACATGATGAGTTATGAAAGATGTGAATACATGAATACTATGTTATTGAAACATGAATTGTGATTAATCATGAAAAAAAAATCTTATGAGCATGACATTGTGATTATGAGTTGAAATTGAGAATTAGGGTATAGCCAAGCCTTATACCGGCAATGAAAGAATTGTGAAATGATGTTTTGAAATGAGAAGACCAAGGTTGGGTCATGTGAAATTAAATGAATAAGACCGGTATAATGGAAGTGCTACACTCTAAGAGTTGATTTTTATTCATGATTCAATTAAACTAAGGATTAGATACATAGTGAAGATGTGATGAAAGTAAGAGAAAAATATTGAGTATGAGGGCCATTGGATTGGCGGCGTGAGAGTATTCACGGGATGTCCCATGATTAGTCATGATAGGGCATGGATACTGCTCCAGAGTACCATCCCGGTGGCGACGCTCGTGGGGTGTTTGATGACTGTGGGTGGTGTCATGTCTATGGTAGGAATTGAATTACCACAGGATGCCTGCATGATGAGTCATGTGTCAGTGCGTTGGGATTCCTTCCAGGGTGCCTAGATATGAGTTTGTAGGTCAGAAAACATCTTGGATGCTTACCGTAGTTACAGTAGTAGATTAAGTCATAGCGATGAATTGAGCCCTACAAGATGAAGAACGATTAAGGGCTTGCCCTCGGACCTATGTAGTATGAGCTGCATAGACTCTGAACAAGTGCGCATTAGTGTCATATAATATAAATAATTGCATTAACGACTAAGTGCACATTTACAACACGACATCAATAGGATAGTCCCCTTTAGCTTTGTTTGTGACAAGTTTGTGTTTATTAAGAAATGAGAATTATTATACTGTTTTCGGCATAGAGAGGATGGCCGTATATAATATTTCGTCAGTTGAATAAACTGACGCGTCCATAGTTTTATATGCAGGATAAAGATGCTTGATAATTAAAGTATACATGCTGCGCAAGACTATTTTAATATTGTTTCATGTAATTTAATGTAACATCTCTTCCGCTGTGATAATGTACAAGTGTAATGTAACTTTGATATAAAAAATGTTTTTATTTTCTTGTAAAATTGTATGAAAGAAGTGTAAAGATCCTGTGGAACTCGAATTCAGTTGTATTCTGGAATTCGGGGTGTTACATTAATAGCTATGAGCCATTTCGAAGGAAAAAAATTATATTTTTCGTGATATAATTCTTAGTTATATGTTTATGTCATTATTTTGAATATACAATAAATAACTCTTTTATTGATTAATTTTATACAAATTATAGTTTTATTAATCCAAATTTAATATTTTTATGAATGAAATGGTGAAATTGAATAATCAAAACCTGAATCCAAATTCAAAATTTTAGTGGATTTTCATCCTCAAGTGGATTCTTCATTTTTGAGTGGGTTTGGATCTACATATTGATCTTACAAATTTTTAGTGGATCTGTGATGCGGTTTATTTTTGGGAGGAGTGTGGATGCACCAGGTTTGAGTTCTTACTCGATTTGTATTGGTGGAAGGATGCGGTGCTGGACGGTACGCCAGAGATTCGGCTCGGCACTGGAGGATCGGCGCGGATCCGGATGCTCCGCCTCGTGTCCCTGCAGACGGTCTAGAAACACCAGGGTTGTTCCCGGTGGTAGACCCTTCGACGATCTAGTTAGTTGCTGTGAGAGTAATAGTCACTAGGGGTTTTAGTGGGAGAAAGATTAATTACCTTTAAAGGTGGGAGAGAGCCTTGTATTTATAGATAATCCCAACCGGGTTTGGACCCGTTTGGGGGCCGGGTTTGGACCCGAAAGCCCGTGGGCCTGACGTGGCAGGAGGCCCAGGGGGTTTAGGGCAGACATGCAGCACCCTGGGTGGTTTAGGGCTGACGTGGCAAAACCCTAGGCGGTTTTGGGGCCTAACGTGGCGGATCGTGTAGTTCCTGTGCTTCTGGGAGAATTGGATGGCCCAGGCGGTGCCAGGTCATCTTTATCTCGTACTAGGTTGATGGGAGGCCTGTGGGGCTGTCGAGGCTCGGAGGCCGAAGGCTGGTACGGATCGCCGGGATGAGGCGGCAGGGTTCAGGGGTGGACAACTATTATCCGAACCGACCAATCCAAACCAATCCAACCCGAACCGACCAGTTTTTAACCGAACAAATTGGGGGTTTGGATTGGCTCGGTTCTTGATCTTCAATAACCAACTGGACCGGTTCGGTTGTTGGATGAGGCTTTCAAATAACCGATGAAACCGAACCGAACGTACCTATAAGTCCATAAAAAAATATAGTTCTCCTTTAATTTCTTGAATATAAAAATAGTCATTTCTCATTTTCTTGGAGACACAAACCATCTTCTTTAATTTCTTTAATACAAACCGAGTAATTGTTCTACCTATGTTTTGATTCTCCATAATCCTGTGTGTTATGTTGTTGAGAAATGTTTGATTTATAGTGTGGCCCAACTTAATAGAATCATGAAGTTGATGTAACATTTAGTAGTTACTTTAATCAAGTCAAGTAGAAATTGTAATCTAAATATTTTTTTATTGTACCTAAAATTCAATTAGCTATGGTTATTTAATGTCTTTTTTTATGATAATAAACTAAGATTACAAAATTATGCAAGTGAAAAAGTAGTTTATCTCACCCATTTAAACGTCATAATCTCAAACAATTAGTGCAAAATTTATTAACAACTTGTGGTTTTATGAATCTTCATTTTAAATTCATTCTATATAACAAATAGCAGGTTGTTTCTTAAGTTTGATTTAAGTTGATATTTTAAATTTCAACAAAATTATGAATGACGTTGAAGGTGAAAAGTAGCACGCCAAACCGACCATCCAATCCAATCCAAACTGAGCTTAATTGGCTTGGATGGAAACCGATCCAATTAAGGTTCGGATTGGTTGCGGATGAGAAAATTAAAAAACCGATCTTCTTTGGATCGGTGGTGGATGGTCCATATTAGATCGGATACCGACCGATGCCCACCCCTAGCAGGGTTCATGGGGATTTGATTATCGGCTCGGTCCCGACACCATGGAGGCCCGGGGCCGGGACGACGTGCTTTCGAGAGGAAGCAACCCTGGGCCTTGGCTTGATCCCGGGTCATTTTTATCCCACCTCATAAGCCCCCCACTCCTGTAGGGATGCGTGAGCTAGCCGTGGAGGAGTAGTTTTGGTCGTGGAGAAAAAGCAGGAGAGGTTTTCGGGACCAGTGTCGACGCTGGGCGAGGCCAGGAGGCCGAAGTCAGATGCTGTTTATCGGGGGGAAGTATCATGTCGAGTGTGGGGCCGATCTTAGCTTCGAAACATCGTAGTGACGGGCCGACGTTGGTCCGTCGTGCTTTCGTGCGAAAGCTACCCTGGTGCTCGGCCTGATCTCGGTCTTACGAGGGTTTATAGGTTGGCAAGGGCGATGGCGGGGCGTTGTGCCTTCGTGAGAAAGCTGCCCTGGTGTTCGGCCTGACCTCGGACTGGCGAGGGTTTATAGGTCGGCAAGGGCGATGGCGGGGCGTTGTGCCTTCGTGAGAAAGCTGCCGTGGTGTACGGCCTGACCTCGGACTGGCGAGGGTTTACGGGCCGGCAAGGGCGATGGCAAGCCATTGTGCTTTCGGGAGAAAGCTGCCCTGGTGTTTGGCCTAACCTCAGACTGGCGAAGGTTTATGGGCCGACAAGGGCGATGGCGAGCCATTGTGGTTTTGTGAGAAAGCTGCCCTGGTGTTCGGTCTGACCTCGGACTGACGAGGGTTTATGGGCCGGCAAGGGTGATGGCGAGCCGTTGTGCTTTCGTGAGAAAGCTGCCCTGGTGTTCGGCCTAACCTCGGACTGGCGAGGGTTTATAGGTCGGCAAGGGCGATGGCGAGCCGTTGTGCTTTCGTGAGAAAGCTGCCCTAGTGTTCAGCCTGACCTCGGACTGGCGAGGGTTTATAGGTCAGCAAGGGCGTTGGCGGGGCGTTGTGCCTTCGTGAGAAAGCTGCCCTGGTGTTCTGCCTGATCTCGGACTGGCGAGGGTTTACGGGCCGGCAAGGGCGATGGCGAGCCGTTGTGCTTTCGGGAGAAAGCTGCCCTGGTGTTTGGCCTAACCTCGGACTGGCGAGGGCAAGCATTAATGGTGTTCCGGGATTCGCGCGGCGTCATGACTTCCCAGGTGCCTTAATGATGTCCCCTAATCAATGCGTGGCGCTTCAGTTCCCCAGGCGGAAAGCGGCATGATTGTTGAGGTTCCGTCGCTTGGCCTCCCAGGGGTCATAATGGTTGGTTTGGGAGAGGCTATAAATACCCCCCCTCCCCCACTGCCTTTTCGATCACATCAGTGGTGTCCCATCGGCCATCAAAGGCGTCCGCCTTGGGCGGACGCCTGACTTTGAAAATTTTCAACTTTCGGAAGCTCCGGATTGGTGGTTACCCTGTCGTCTCGGTCTTCTTTTGGGTATACGGCCCTAGGGGCTGTCTGTCCAAAAGAGATCGAGACGGGAGGGGTACGACTGAAGTCCGGACCCAGGGGATAAGGAGCCTCGGATGGATGGCTCTTCTGCGATCCCTGTCTTCCTTCGGGTATACGGCTTTTGATGGCTGTCTGCCCGAAGGAGACAGGGATAGGGAGGCGGGCCGATCCGATTTCGATGCCCAGGGGGCTTGTCTGCCGTTGCTGGTAGGGTCCCAGATCGAGGGCCCGGGGAAGGTGGTCTTCCTCCCACCCTCGAACAGTTCGGGGTTTCGGCTTCCGAGTCCGTAAGCCCCGAGTTGCTCGCGGGTGAGAGGGGGACCGACTGAGTCCCGGAGCCCGGGGCGCTCGTCCGAGGTGAGTGCCTTAAATCTTTAAACAAAAACTTTTTTTTAAGTAGTTGCGCCCGGGGGCCGAGGCCGGAGCCGGTTGGGCGGGAGCCGAAGGGTTGCCAACCACCCAACTTGGTGACGTCACTAGCGCGGGTTTCTAGGAGAAGTGGCACGATTTTCTATGGGCCGTTTTACACGGATCTAGGAACAGTTAGCGCGAAAATCGAGGAGTCCCTTCCAGCTCTATAACCCCCTCCACCCCATTCTGTCTCACCCATCTCTCTCGCTTTTTTCCTCAGAAGAAGAAAAGAAAAACTTCGGCGCTCCTCTTTTTCGACCAGCCGTACCCGCTCGTTGTTCCGAGGCCACTCAGGTTAGTCGTAACTTTATTTCTTTAGCATGTCTAGGGCTCAGTCCGGCTCCTCGGCTTCGACCTCGGGGGTGAAGGTAACCCTGGCGCAGGGTTCTCCGACTCGACGTCGTGGGAGGAGGACACTAGGGTGTACGATGTGAAGCCCCTTCGCGTCAGGAAGCCGTTCGTGGTGCAGAGCAGTGACTCCGAGAAGGAAGATAGCAACAGTTCGGATGAAGTGGAGATATGGGATTTGGTGTCGGAGGAGGAGGGTAGCGACAGTGGGGGAGATGGAGAGGCTGAAGGGTCTGAGGCTTGGAGGAAGGGCACTAAGGGAAAATCAACGGTTCGGAGACGGAGCCGGGGTGCGGGCTCCTCTTCCACGGCGACCGTCCTCGAGCCCCTGGCCACCCCCTTGCCGGAGAGGGCCAAGAAGAAAAAGAAGCCGAGAAGGAAGTTGACGAGGCCCAGCAGTCCGAGCAAGGCGACTCCTGCTCGCAATATAGTGACAGGGTCGCCGGTACGGCCGAAGTCGATTAGGCAGTATCTAGATGACCTCTCCGATAAAGTCCTGGACGGGGTGCAGCCTTCATCGCCGAGTAGGAAGAAGATAAGGATGGATGCGTTGCCGTCGATTCTGGAGGCAGGCGATCTAAACATTATTCAGTCGTCCTTCCACATCGGGTCCGGCTATGAGCTAATGCTGCCGAGCCCAAGCCTTCGTCCCACCAACCCACTACCAGAGTGGTATTGCATCTTCCCCGCAGATGCGTTCGGTTCTGGACTGAGGCTGCCAATCCATCCATTCACCCGGGAGGTACTTAATTGGGCGTCTCTCGCCCCGATGCAGTACGGGCCGAACTTGTGAAAGCAAATGGTGTGCTTCGTGCTGCTTTGTGAGGAGAGGAAGGTGCCGCTTCGGCTGAACGTGTTCCGTGCGATGCTAGGGATCAGCTCGTCGGGGGAGTCTGAGGGGGTTTTCTACCTTTCTCCTCGGGGTCAGGGGAAAGTAGTCCACGGCCATCCGGACTCCATTAAGGAGTGGAAGAGGAAGTACTTCGTGATTCGGAGCATGGAACCTTGGGACATCCCCACCCGCTGGAATTTTTATAAGCCGAACTTCAAGGCTCCTAGACAGAAGGATCTGTCCGCCGAGGAGTGGGGACACGTCGAGCGCCTCCGTCGGGGGAACAGCATCAGCTGGCGGAAGGTGACGGAGGGTCACCTGGCCAACGTCAGACTGAGCCCGACCGAGTCTAGTATGTAGTCATTTCATTTTTCTTGTTTTGGTGTTCTTTTGTGCTCATTGTCCTTAATGGGTCTTCTTGCAGGTATGGACCCAGAATCGATCAAGGCTAGGAGGCTTGCCCTGAAAAAGCAGAAGGCCGAGGAGGGGGGAAAAGCGAAGAGGATGATGGAGTCTTCCCAGGTCGTCTCCGAGGTCCCCGTCGAACCGAGGACGAAGAAGGTGCACCCAGACGTGGGCAAGGAGGTGGTAGCCTCGTTGAGCCCTGGTCCGGCCAGGATGGCTGATCGCGGCAAAGGGAAGGTCCCTCCGCTCCAAGCCGGTGCAGGGGAGATTGTGGGTGATGAGGTGCAGCAGCCATGGGCGCCAGATTGGTCGATTCGGGGAGAGGACCGCTTAACCAACGGGCCCAACGCCATCGAGGTGGTGGAGAAGCTGGCGACCCCCCGGGATTGTCAGAGTATGATCAACGAGACCGTGGAGGAGGCGTTCATGCGCCTGTCATAGGCAAACATGCTGGTAAGTCTGCCGACCCCCTTTTCTTGTATCTTTTCGTGGAGCGAGTATTGAACAGTTTCTGGTTGTCGTAGGCTTGTCTGGAGGCGGCCCAAGTGAAGAGGCTTTACGAGAAGGCCGTGGAGCAGGAGCAGGAAAGGGCAGACAAGTACCAGCAAGAGATGAAGGAGATGAAGGTCGAGCTCGAGGGCTGGCACAAGAGGGAGCAACAGCTGAAGGTCGAGCTCGAGGCCAAGGATACCGAATGGGCTAAGAAGGTGGGCGCCCTGAGGAAGAAGTTTGCCAAGGAGAAGAAGGTGATGACGACGGAGGCCCAGGACCTCATAATTGCGGCCCAGAACGAGGTCTACGAGAAGGCTCTCAGTCATGTGAGGCACTTCTACCCCACCCTCGACCTGGCTGACTTTGATTACGACATGGTTGTCGAGCCACCGCCGAAGACTCCCGAAGGGGACGAGCGTGAGGGACAGGTCGACGGGTCGGCCTGCCGACCCGCTCGTAGACCCGGCCGACGCTGAGGTGGGGAACTAGGTTGTTTGTCTCCTTATTTTTGTCTTCCCCTTCTTCTTTGTTGTATTTGCCAACCGCGGACTGGCCACCGCATTTTTGTATGAAGAATTTTATTTATAAAAAGGATTTTTTGCTCTGCCAAGTATTTTGACCCCGGATCTTTCTGGACCCTTTTGTCGAAGTGTTTTGAGTGGTGGTTGGTTTCCTTTTAGGTAACGGCTCTTCTTCTCGAGGCGGATCCTCGTCGCTCCGACGTCGCGTGGCTCCGGAGTAAAATCAAGGTCCTGGAGTCCACGTTGGCCCGTTACCGCAAGGGGGCTCGCGATCAGGATGCTGCCTTTAACTATTATCGGGATAAGTCCGAGGCCCTGAGCGCGGAGGCGACCAGGCTGAAGAGGGCAATGGTGGATCGAGGCCTCGGAAGCGCCAGTCTCGGGTACACGATGTCAAGCGTGTCGGTGCAGCATCCCTCGTCTGAGAGGCTCCTTCGTGACGTCATAGTAGAGAAGGAGATGGAGATACACTACTATAAGACGATGCTTGGCATGTCTGGGACGAGGATGGGATCTTCCTCGGGAGGGCATCGAACGGAGGGGGCCCCCGCGGCGTTGCTGCTACTGGAGCACGCCCGACCGGTTGACGCCCGGAGCTCCGTGGCCGGCGTGTCGACCTTGGCTGAACCCAAGGGCCGTTGTGACGAGGAGAGGGCTCCCAGCCGATCGGTTAGAGTGGGATTACCCTTTGTTGAACCCGAGGGGCCCTAAGAGGTTCCTTAGTCAGTAATTTCTTTCTTTTTAGCTGAGTGGAGTGGTCATGTAACGGTCTTTGTTCTTTTTAAAGTAATAAGTGAGTATGAATAAGGGGTTTTTTTCCTCTCTTCGCTCTGGCCAATTGTTTTTTGATCGAATGTGAGGAAGCGACTTCTTTGCTCGGCGTTGGGTCGGATCTACTGAGACCTTGGGGGCCGGCACCGGAGTGGTGACTCGGGTGCCGCAGCTTGAGAAAGCAACCCCTTCGCTCGGCGTAGGGTCGGACCTACCGAGATGCTTGGAGTTTCAACAAAAAAGGATCCTTTTCATACATATAGAGAGAGGCGCTAATGGCCTTTTACATAAGAAAGTTTACAAAACCGTTATTTACATTATTCAAGCAGAAACCCTACTTCTGCTCTTCTAGGAATTTCATTAGGTGTTCGGCGTTCCAGGGTCGCTTAATCGTCCGACCCTCCATATCTACGAGTCGGTACGTGCCGGGGCGTATAACCTCGGTTACCTTGTACGGACCTTCCCAGCTGGGGGCCAGCTTCCTCTTCCTTGTTGGGTCGGAGACGGACAACTTGCGTAGCACGAGGTCCCCTGCCTTGATGTCCGTGGGGCGGACCTTCTTGTTGTAAAACCTCTCGATCCGCTGTTGATAGATGCTACTTCGGACGAAAGACTTCTCCCTGACCTCGGCAACGAGGTCCAGGTTGCCCCTTAGGCCAGCTGAGTTATCTGCTTCATCGAAGCCCATGACTCTCGGAGAGGGCAAGCCGACCTCGAATGGGATCACCGCCTCCGTCCCGTAGGTTAAACTGAATGGCGTCTCCCCCGTAGGGATCCTTTTGGTGGTTCGGTGTGCCCATAGCACGCTGGGCAGCTCTTCCACCCACTGTCCCTCGGGGGAACTGTCGAGGCATTTCTTAAGGCCGTCGAGGATCTGTCTGTTCGCATTCTCCGCTTGGCCGTTGGACTGCGGGTGGCATATAGCAGAGAAGCGTTGCTGGACGCCGATGTCTTTGCAGAACCTTCGGAAGTTTTGGCTTGCGAATTGGGTCCCGTTGTCCGTGATGAGGATCTGAGGGATTCCGAACTGGTAAATGATGTTTTTCCAGAAGAACTGCTGGGTTTGGCGCTCGGTGATGCTGGACGGGGGCTCGGCTTTGAGCCATTTCGTGAAATAGTCGATGGCGACTATCAAAAACTTCCTCTGTCCGATGGCTACGGGAAAGGGGCCCACCAGGTCCATGCCCCACATGGCGAATGGCATCGGACTGGCCAGGGATCGGAGGTTGGCTTGAGGCAGCCTCTTGATTGGGAAAAATTTCTGGCACGGGCCGCACCTCTTTACTAGGTCTTGGGAGTCTTGCAGCATTTTTAGCCAATAGTACCCCTGATTCAGGGCCTCTCGAGCAAGGGACCTGCTTTCCCATATGGCATCTACCGATCCCCTCATGAAGCTCTCTCAGCGCATAGCTAGCTTCGTCACTGGCGAGGCAGCGAAGGTACGGTTTCCTGTCCGTCAGTGTGTACGAGCGTTTGAAGAGGATGTCGTCGATCATGAAGAACCTTTCTGCTCGGATCCTGACCCTTCTTGCCTCGGCCCGGTCTTCAGGAAGCTCGGCGTTGATTAAGAATCTTCGAAAGGGGGTGGTCCAGTCATTCGTGTTGGCATCGTCATGTACATACATCGCCTCTTGTTCTTGGTCATTGATGCTTGGCTTTAAGAGGACTTCGATGAGTACTATTTGGTCGAGGCCCTCGAAGGAGGAAGAAGCGAGTTTCGATAATGCGTCCGTCTGGGCGTTCTGTTCCCTTGGGACCCTAACGACCGTGGAGCAGCAGAAGGATGCTAGGAGTCGTCGGACTATGGCCAGGTACCTTATCATCCGGTCATCGTGAGCTTTGTATTCTCTGGTGATCTGATTGACCACGAGCTGAGAATCGCTAAAGGCCCAGATTTGTGTCGCACCTGCTTAGTGTGCCAGGGTCAGTCCGGCGATCATGGCCTCGTATTCTGCCTCGTTGTTGGAGGCCGGAAAGTTGAGGTGGAGAGAGTATTGAAGGAGGAATTGGTCGGGGCCTCGGAGGATGATCCCAGCGCCACTCCCAGATTCACAGGAGGATCCGTCGACATAGACTTCCCAGGTCGGATCCGAACCTTCGATGCTGGGTTGCTCGGAAACGGTGCATTCGGTGATGAACTCGGCGAGGGCCTGTCCCTTGATCGCCGTCCTCGGCTGATAGCCGATGTCGTACTGACTCAGCTTGATCAACCACTTGACCAAGCGGCCGGAGTTCTCTGGCTTGTGGAGGACGGTTTTCAACGGCTGATCGGTCAGTACTTGGATGGAGTGAGCTTGGAAGTAAGGGCGGAGCTTCCGAGCAGCCATGACCAGAGCATAGGCCATTTTCTCTATCTTCGCGTACCTCGTCTCGGCGGGGAGTAAGACCTTGCTCTCATAGTATAACGGCCTCTGAACCTCGGCCTCTTCCCAGACGAGGACTGCGCTGAGGGCGCTATCCGAGGCGGATAGGTAGAGCCACAGCGGTTCGCCCAGCTCAGGTTTGCTGAGAAGAGGAGGGTTGGCGAGGTACTGTTTCAGCTGTTCGAAGGCCTCTTGTTGGTGGGCGCCCCACTCGAAGCCCCCTTTCCTACGTAGAGCTTTGAAGAAGATGAGAGATTTCTCCCCTGACTTGGAGAGGAAGCGACCGATGGCCGCCAACCTCCCCGTGAGCCTCTGAACCTCCTTGACATTCTGGGGCGAGGCCATGTCTATTATGGCCTAGATCTTCTCTGGGTTCACCTCGATGCCGCGCTGGCTGACGGCGAACCCCAGAAATTTTCCGGAGGAGACACCGAATGCGCACTTGGCAGGGTTGAGCCTCATGTTGTGAATTCGGAGGATTCCGAAGGCTTCCTCGAGGTCGGCGACGTGGTCTGTTCCTTCTCGGCTCTTGACGAGCATGTCGTCTACATAAACCTCCATGTTGCGACCGATCAAGTCTTTGAAGATCCGGTTTACGAGCCGTTGGTAGGTGGCTCCGGCGTTCTTCAGCCCGAAGGGCATAACGCGGTAACAGAAGAGGCCCTGGTCGGTGACGAACGAGGTTTTTGCAATATCCGGCGGGAACATCCGGATCTGATTGTACCCTAAAAAGGCATCCATGAAGGACAGTAGCTCGTGTCCCGAAGTCGCATCGATCAAGGCATCGATGCTGGGGAGGGGGAAAGGATCTTTCGGGCACGCCTTGTTCAGGTCCGTGAAGTCTATACAGATCCGCCTCCCCCGGTCGCCTTTTTAACCATGACGACGTTTGCCAGCCACTCGGGATAGCTGACCTCTTGAATGAATCGGGCAGACAAGAGTTTGTCCACCTCCATTTTTACTGCTTGCTGCCTCTCTGGGGTGAATTTGTGCCTCTTCTAGGCGACCGGCTTGGAGCCCCGGGTTGATGCTCAGCCTATGCATGATCAGGTCATCGGATATCCCAGGCATGTCGGAGGCCTTCCAGGCAAAGAGGTCGACATTGCGGTGGATGCAGTTGATTATGTCCGACTTCAAATCTTCGGAGAGCGAGCGGCTCACTCGGAACCACTTCGACTCGTCTGCCTCCCCGAACGGGACCTCTTCCAGCTCATCGACTGGTTCGGGATCAGAACCATCTCTCTCGGACCCGAGCTCGATGGCATCGAGGGGGAAGACGTCCCCTCCGATGGTGGTCATGTAGCAGGACCGCGCCGCCTCTTGGTTACCTCGGACGACACCGACCCCTTACTTGGTGGGGAATTTTAATTTCAAGTGGTAGGCCAACGGTACCGCTTGAAGGGAGCAGAGCCCGGGTCGGCCGAGTATGGCATTGTACGCCGCCTTGACGTTCACCACCATGAAGTCCATAGACTCAGTCCGTCTGATGGGAGCCGAGCCTGCGGTGACATCAAGAGTCACGATTCCTTCTATTACGACGGGGACGCCGGAGAACCCATGCAAGGTGTATCCGGCCGGTTTGAGCTTGTCTCGGGGCAGTTTGAGGTTCTCGAAGGCTTCAAGAAATAGGATGTTGACCGAGCTGCCGTTGTCGACGAAGATCCGGTGAACCTCGAAATTTGCCATGTCAAGATTGATGGCGAGGGAATCGCAATGAGGGAGGCGGACGCCCTCGAGATCCTCTCCGAAGAAGGAGACAGGGAGCTGTTGTACTTGGGGCGAAGGGAGATCTTGGACAGCGTTTACCTCCCGCACGAATGCCTTTCGGGAAGTATTAGACTCCCCTACCATTGGTCCTCTGTGGACGTAATGCAAAATGGCCTGCCTTTCGGCTCCACTGGGCTCGGGATCCCGCTCCTGGTGGCGGCTCGGAGTAAGGTCGGGAGACGAAGGCCTCCGGTTCCTCGTGTCCTTCCGATCCCATGGGTTTTCTCTTGTGAACTCGCAGAGGTACCCTCGGAGATGAGGGCCTCGATTTCATCTTTTAGGGCCCGACACTGGTCGGTTTCGTGCCCATGGTCCCTATGGAAGCAGCAGTAGAAGCGCTCGTCTCGCTTCTTGTTGTTGCTCGGTCGGGGAGGTAGTCGGACAAGGCCCCTGTCCTCAATCTCCGAGAGGATGGCGGACACGTTCTGCATTAAGGGCGTGTATCTCTCGAAGCGAGGGGCCGGGGGTACCCTCTTCATGCCGACCCCTTCCTTTGCTGCTTTTCTGGCAGGTTCAGTCTCGTCGATCCTGCGTTTGCCCTTCCCTGCAGCTTCTTTAGTGCCTTTCGGGTTTAGAGCTTCTTCAGCTCGTATGTACTTCTCGACTCGGTTAAGAAGGTCGGGAAAGTCCAGAGGTGACTTTTTCGCCAAGGAGACCTTCAGCTGGTTGTGCCGGAAGGCGGCCGAGGCGACCCCGGCGTCGAGGGCAGAGACGGATCTCGCCTCGGTAGTGAACCTCTTGATGAAGCCACGGAGCGATTCCCCCTCCTTCTGCTGGAGGTCAAGCAAGGACGCACTCGTCTTCTCGACCTCCCTGCTGGTGATGAAGTGGGCCAAGAAGTTGGCTTCCAGCTGGTCGAACGAGAAGATCGAGCCTGGGGAGAGCTTGGAGAACCATTCCCTGGCCGGACCCCGGAGGGTGGCTGGGAACGCACGGCACAGTAGGGGATCCGAAGCGCTGTAAATCATCATGAGGGTCTTGAAGCCCTCCATGTGATCAGCTGGATCACCCTCGCCGTTGTAATTCTCGAACTGTGGAGGCTGGAAATTTCGGGAAATTTTCGCTTCTAAGATGGCAACAGAAAATGGCGGTCGGGTAGGCCCTCGGCCTAGCCCGGGGTTCGAATTTCCGTCGCCAATGCGTTCGAGACGATTCTCCATCTCTAGGAGGCATCGGAGTACCTCGTCCGTGCGCTCAGGGGGAGGGGTTGGGTCACGAGTGTAGCTCCTCCTTCCATCTATTTGACGGGGTTGGTTGAGCATCGCAGTCCTTGGCGCTCCATGAATAGCCTCCATGATTTCGTCTCGGAAGCTGCGGAACTCGGCCCTCGTGACCGCACCATGGTCAACAGGGTCGTGTTGTGCAGTCGGTCTTCGGCCGATGCGGTTGAGTGCCGATGGCCTTCCCTCGGGCGCGGGCCTGGAGCGGTTCGGGGCCGAGTTGGAAGCGGCCCCTCCCCTAGCCTGACTAGCCCTTTGGTTCTGGATGAGCCGACGAAGGTCGGAAGTGGCAGGATGCTGTGCGTTTGGTTGGGGCCCGGGGTTCGGCCCTGGATTGTTGGATCCGTGTACGCCACCGAGCTCGTCCTGAAGAGGAATCCCGTTCGGGCGGGGGGCGGAGGTAACGGCTCTCCTGGCCCTGGCAGCCATAGGAGCGCTGGTCGAGGGGAGGCCGCTGATGGCGAAGCTCGAGCTGTCGTCCGCACTGAAAAGTGTTCCCACAGACGGTGCCAACCTGATGCGGTTTATTTTTGGGGGGAATGTGGATGCACCAGGTGTGAGTTCTTACTCGATTTGTATTGGTGGAAGGATGCGGTGCTGGACGGTACGCCAGAGATTCGGCTCGGCACTGGAGGATCGGCTCAGATCCGGATGCTCCGCCTCGTGTCCCTACAGACGGTCTAGGAACACCGGGGTTGTTACCGGTGGCAGACCCTCCGACGATCTAGTTAGTTGTTGTGAGAGTAACAGTCACTAGGGGTTTTAGTGGGAGAAAGATTGATTACCTTTAAAGGTGGGAGAGGGCCTTGTATTTATAGATAATCCGAACCGGTTTGGACCCGTTTGGGGGCCGGGTCTGGACCCGAAAGCCCGTAGGCCTGACGTGGTAGGAGGCCCGGGGGGTTTAGGGCAGACGTGGTAGCACCCCGGGTGGTTTAGGGCTGACGTGGCAAAACCCTAGGCGGTTTTGGGGGCTGACGTGGCGGATCGTGTGGGTCCTGTGCTTCTGGGAGAATTGGATGGCCCAGACGGTGCCAGGTCATCTTTATCTCGTACTAGGTTGATGGGAGGCCTGTGGGGTTGTCGAGGCTCGGAGGCCGAAGGCTGGTACGAATCGCCGGGATGAGGCGGCAGGGTTCATGGGGGTTTGATTATCGGCTCCGTCCAGACACTATGGAGGCCCGGGGCCGGGACGACGTGCTTTCGAGAGGAAGCAACCCTGGGCCTTGGCTTGATCCCAAGTCATTTTTATCCCACTTCAATCTGCATATCAATTTTGTAGAATTCAGCCCAAATCCGACCCATTGCCACCCTACCTTGGACATATCAGGTTTCGGATTTGTTCGAGCGGATGTTTAGGTTATATTTGTCAGGTCATTTTTGTCGGGCAAACCAACTTTTCTGCTTTAATAATTATTTTAAGCAATTTGTATTTTTCCACTCGGCGCAAATGTCTCTGGCATTTCAACAACTAGTAACTGCACGTGCGATGCACGCTAGTATTATACACGTGCTTTGCACGTGGGAATTTTTTTTTTGAGGGGGTGAAAAGGGGAAAAAAATTACGTGATTTGCACGTGGGGGAATTTTTTTTGGGTGGGGGGGGGGGTGGGAATGAAAAGGGAAAAAAAAAATTCCAACACGTGCGTTGCACGTGTTGGGTTAAGGACTAAGGGGTTCTCCCATTATAGTAGTAGAGATTTGGCTGCAAATTTGACATGGGCCCTCACTCTCATATAGACCAAATTTGCAACAAAACTTGTCATTTTCCCCAAAAACTCCAATCCCCCCGCGCTACTTTAGACTATTGGTGTTTGGCCCAGGGTGCTTTCAAGTTTAGTTGTAGACTTTAGAGTTGGTTTCTTGAAGGCAATTAGTGACTGTTACTACAGAACCCACTTTCAATAAATATTTGTCAAATTAAACCACTTTTCAAAACATTTATTTCACTACAGAACCCACTTTCAATAAATATTTGTCAAATTAAATCACTTTTCAAAACATTTATTTCACTGACACATTTTGACAAAATATTATCTCCAATTGATTCTTGTTAATATTCTATATAACCCTGCTTTAGAAATTACAAACTATAATACCCCCTTAGCCTTATAAATAAACTGAAAAATTCACAGAAATAAAGAAACTAAAATTAAAAAAAACTTTCAACATTTAAAATTATACACATTGATAGAAGATTGACAGAATGAAAACATATTATTGATAGGGAAAGATTAGAATATTTGTTAATTACAAGTAAATAACTGATAAACTACCTAAGGAAATACAAAAAAAATAGTATACAAAGTAATAGATTACAAGAATGAAGAAACAAGCTGGTATTGCCAACAACTATTATCATACAAAATCTTAAAATATAGGAAGCAAGTTAGGATGGATAATATTACAATGAAAAAACCATCGAAACTCTTACAAATTTATATGATAAACATTCAAGAGGTGCAAGAAAATTACAATGGTCGAATTTGTAGGAAATGTAAGAAAAGATTTAAAAATCATAAATAATAACGTAAAAGAACTTTGTACATATATAACAAATAACACTAAAGAAGAATTAGGTATAACTGGAGCAGGTATGAATGAGTTAGAAGGCATAACAAGACTTAACATAAATATTTTGAAAATAGAAGATTTAATGGCAAATCCCAATACAGGGGAAGTAGAGAAAGCTTCGAGAAACCTAGACATACAGAGTGAAGAAATAAAAATTGATCAAGAAAAATACAAAATTTTAACAAAACCTACAGAAAATCCAATTAATACATATGAAATCTTAAGGCCACCACCTAACAAAAGGCCTTATCACCTACACTGGAAATGACAAAACACAAAAAAATAAAAAGTTAGGAAAAGATAAAGAAAAAGAAACAACCAAATATGAACCTGCAAAACACTACCAAAAAGGAATAGCAGGAAATAGAGAATGACTAGATCTAGACTGCGTAAAAGACGTAGATAGGACAATAGAAGAATAGGTAAAGGCTACACTAATAGTAGGATTTCGGCAAAACCTTACAGAAAATTCATTCGAGAAATTTATAAAAGCAACATTTATAGGAGTAGTAGCAAAATGGTGGAATGGACTAAAGGAAGAAGAAAGAAATACTATCAAAAAATCAAGACCAATTGAAGATAAAGGAACAGAAGAAAACTCAACACAACGAACTTTAGGACTAAAAGAAATAATTACAAATTACAAGACAGCAATAAGAACAGAATTTAGTGTATACGATAAAGGAGAAAAACACACTGTACAAAAAGAACCAAGCAAGATGGAGATTAAGCAATTTAGAAATATGCGATATGTGTTATTTTGACAACTATGCTAGTGAATTCCGAAAATATTTTCAAGATAGTTATTATACAAAAGAAGAAAGGAGTCCAATCTTGGACTCATTTTTTCTAAAACTACCTTATCCATAGAGTATAAACATATATAGTGCATACATAGGTGAGAAAGTAAGGGTATAGAACACAATTTTTAAAAGATTATAGGGATAAAGTGTGCCAAGAAACGAGAGCAACTATAAAATACTATAGAACATATAAACAAAGAATTTGTTGTGAAGATGCATGACCAAATTATTGGGGATGTAATAATAACTATAATTATACAAAGAAAAGTAAACACAGATTCCAAAAATATAAACAAAAATATAGACAAGCTTATAAGAGATATAAAAAATCTTATAAAAGATACATTAGAAGAATAAATAAAAATAGACAATATCTGAAACCCAAACAAATGTAATTGTTATATATGTGGAGAAGTATGACACATATCACCAAATTACCCTAAGATGATGAAAAAAGAAAATGTAAAATATGTAGAAGAAATTGAAGCGATAACTTAAACTATGAACACATAGAATATGAGGAAGACTGGTTAGAAATTAGTGAAGATGAAAAAATAATGGTACTGATAGAAGATAGTGAAAGTAGTTTAGATGAAACAAAAGAATGTGTAATAAATATGATGACAGAAATAACAGAAATATGAGAATAATTAGAAAGAGAACAAAATAATGAAGAAGTGAGGGAAAGAATGAGCTTTGACATATAGAAATACGCTAAAATAAGAGCATTCAAATAAGATATAAACCCAAAAGAGATATTTAAACTTCCACTATTTGAAAGGAAAAAAGAATATAATCATAATAACTAGAAATAATGAACAACCTATAGACATTGAACAAGTCCAAGGAATAACCATAATTCCATTAATAACACAAAAAAATAAGACGAGATGAAAACAAAGTGAGAAAACCAGAAAAATATCAAGACACATACATTTATGAGCAAAGCAAATAGTAATAAAATCTTATTTTAAGGAAGAAATAAATACACCTCTAGAAATATACCTAATGGATGATAGAATAATATCAAGTACATAAGATGCTGTAATAGGAATAGTACAAGAAAATCTAATGTATCAAAAGATAAAATTTACAATAAAGCATAATTTCTCTATAAGCATGACCGAAGAAAATAAGGACAAAAGTTTAGTCATGTCCCACAAAAATGTTAGAGAAAAGAAAAGTTATGAGTATACTATACTTGCTTCTGTTACAATAACAGACTGTTACAATAATAGACATCAAATTGTGCATAAAATAAAACTGTCATTAAGGATAAATGGTAGAAATGAAATATTATTACATTTACATGTAGACCGAGAACACAATGTTAATAAAATGTTATTAGGAACTGACTTCCTTACATCACAACCTTACTCAATTCAAGAAAAAAAAACACAATAATAGTAAACAATGAAAGTATAGTAATAAATAGAATATTGTGTAAATGAATCCATTAAGAGCAACAAAAAATTACATTATACAATACTAATAGAATTTGTCTGCGAATGATACAAATCAAGAAACTATCCTAGTCTAATAGACACTGGAGCAGGCACTAGTTTATGCCGTAAAAATATACTACCCAGATGGAAACAAGATGAATATAATAAGAAGGAGATAACTGGATTAACTGGACAAAATGTCATACTTGATAGATATCAACAAATATACAAATAGAAAATTATGTACTAAAAATACCAATAATATACTAGTTTGATGATATGAATAATGATGTACTATTAGGAAATGACTTTTTCCAACAATACTACCTTATAACGATATCACACAAATCTGTTATATTTACAACTCCTTGTCAACACCAAGCAATAGAAATAAAAATAACACAACCTTATTCTAGGACAGACTTGCCGCATATAAGAGTTTCTTCAATCCAATGTGGTGAATATCAATATTTACCAAATAAAACTAGAATACAACAAGTCCAAGAAACAACTACAGAAGAAATTTTACAAAAACAATTAGAAGATCTATGTGGAGAGGACCATTTAGCAAAATGGGACTTAAGTAAACCCACAACACATATAGAGTTAATAGATAAGAACAAAATAATAAAAATTAAACCAATAAGACACACTCAAACATATTTAGAAGAGTTCAAAATTCATATAAAAGAACTAATGGAAAACAATTACATAAGAAAATCACAAAGTCCGCATTCATCACCAGCATTTATAGTAAGAAAACATTTAGAAGAAAAAAGTGGTAAATCTCGAATGGTAGTTGTAACCCCTGTTGTTCATTTTCTGTATTTTGAGTGTATTTTGTTTTCCTATGTATTTGATTCTTATTGTATCTCTCTTTGGACCGTATATTGGATCTCCTTTTTCAATTTATATTCATCTAGTTGATTTTTTGTCTTTATTTGATCTTCTTGATTTGATTGTAAGTCTATTGCTTCGTCTCTTTGGACCTATTTTTTTAATCCATTTTTGTGCCCATCTCCTTATTGGTTTTTCTTAATTATAACCCTTTATTCTATTTTATTTAGCCCTATTGGATCTATTATAATAACCCCTAATACCCTATAAACTACCCATACCCGTTTACCTAATAACTCTACCCGTTAACCAACCCTATACCCATTTTCTACCATCAGCCGTCACCTCCTTCACACCTAAACCCCAACATCTTATATACCTATATATATATTCACCCTCCTGTTAACCTCTAAAGCCATCAACCCTAACTCTCAGCCGCTCTCTCTCTCCCCCGCACCTCTCTGCGCCCCTCCTGCTCAACCCATCACCCCTCCGACCTGCATGCCGATGCTTCCCTCAGTCGACCGTCAGCCGCCCTCCGCCTCTCCCATTCTCTCTCCCTGTGCGATGCCACCCTCCAGTGTCGAGACAGCCAACGGCGAACCTTCCCAATGCCAGCCAGGTCCCTATCCCGGTCTTCCCGTCGCTGTCGTCGCTTACTCCGGTGACCACACCGACCACCAACCCTCCTGCAGCGCCGCCAGACCTCCACCCCGGTGCTCCTCCCGACTGCAGCATCAGCAAACCCCCGTCGTCACCCCTTCAGCCAGCGATTGCACCTCTGCTCCCTCTATTGGTGTGCGGGTGTGATTTGTGTTGTGTTCGGATTGTGATCATGTGCTTGTGGTCGTAGTTCATTGCCGTGGTTCGTTGTCCGTGTTCGTGTTCGATCCGTTTGTTGAGTTCGTTGCCCTTGAATCCGTTCCCGTTATTCTCTTTGCATTGTTGTTTCCATCGTCGTCTCTAAGGCAAGTAACTTGTATTATTTTCTTTGTGTAATACAAGTACTAAATACCGCCCGTAGTGTAGTTGTGTTCTAGAGACAATTCTTGTGCAAAACCCCTGTTGTATCTTGTCTCTATTGTGTTGACCCGTCCATAGTTCCCTCATTACACAAATGACATGACCTAGGGATGACCACTTCTTGTTGTATACATGCATGTTGTTCGTGATTCATGAATTGTTATACGATCTTGTATGCTCGATGTGTTATTCGTAGTATAACTTGTTGTAGACTTGTAAAATACCCTATACCATGTTGCTTTGACATCTAGTACATTTTATTTCATGTTTGGTTTTGTTTTGGATGAGTTTCATATGAACTAGTTGATTTTGTGCTTGAAGGATATTTTCTGTTTTGCCGATTTCCTGTTTCTTATCAGTAATTTAGACCCTATTAAAGTCAGTATATGAAAATTATTTGTGAATATGAATTATAAATAATTCTGTCTACTTTCCAGATTTTCTGACAGATCTCAATTTCGATCTATGAGTTGCGAGTTACGACTATTTTACTACAGATGTGTTTAAAATTCCAGATCTAGTTTTATACGTATTCTGTATGGTAAATTATTTTTCTACTGGTGCTAAAGATAATATTTTGATCCAATATTTTGCTAGTTACAACTAGACATGATTGGGATTAACCCTTAATTTTTAAAGATTTAATTGATAAGTTTTATAAATTATTCTATACTTGCAAACAACTATTTTACTTGCAGAATTTTCATGCCGTTCAGTAAAGAACCTTAATTTCGACCTGATTCTATTTACTGTCTATAAAAAATTTGTGAATATGAATTGTAGCCTACTGTATCTATTTTATCACCCTTTTGACGGATCTAGATTTCGATTTATATTTTGTGAGATATTGCTATTTTAGTACTACAGTGTTGATGTTTCCAGATTTACAAAACTACCATATCTTGCTGTTTTCTGATTTTATTTGACTATTCTATGTATGTTGGAAATTATGTATGTTGGACAAAACTACCATATGTATGTTGGAAATTATGAAACTTTATTTTCTGTGACTAAATATACTCGGGAATACCCCAGATTTTTCTTGGATTTAATCAGTGAGTTTTCATGCTGTTTTCCTGTTCTTGAATACAAAGTTCTGATTTCTGGCTGAACATGTTTTCTGGATTCAAATCTGTTTTGAATCATGTTTTTGTGAAATACCATATTACTTATAAATATTTTCTGGATTCGGCCAAGAGTCTATTTTCCAGTTTTTTGACGGATCCAGATTTGCATGTTTGTAGCAACGGAAATTCCAGGTTTAGTGCAGTACTATCTTGCTGTCCTGAACTAGAGTTTTCGTTGTTCTATCCTTGCATGAGTTGTTTTTCACCTGTACATGTTTATTTTTCAAACTGAACTTGATACTTGTTTATACCATGTTATACTTGCCCTGTTTGAGATACATACATGCATATTTGATAATAATAAAAAATAACCAAGCCAGGGTTTAAAGAAAAAGTTCTAATAGTGAAAATATAGAAACATGTACTCAGAAGGGGATCTATAGATCCTGCATGATTACTTGATATTTGAGGCTGGATACTGGATACTTGATACTTGATACTTGATACTTGATACTTGATACTTGACACTTGATACTTGATACCTGATACCTGATACTTGATACTTGATACTTGAGGCTTGATACTTGATTACTTGATACTTGTTCCTGAGTATACTGCCCTCTATGATCCACTATAAAATCTAAAACGATATTGTTTGAATAGCAACCATGTGGTAAAAACCTGGGATGCATGAAGTGCAACCTAGATAATAATAAACCCAAGACTTGAACATGATCACTTGACACTTGCTACTTGTTGCTTGTACATGATACTTGATTCTTGAACTCGTTACTTATTACTCGTTTACATGATACTTGTTCACTTGACACTTGATACATGCCACTTGCACTTGTTCACCTGGCCATGCTAGTTGTTCTATTTCATTATCATGTCTACTCCATGCTATGTTTACTTCCGCTATTATTCTATATTTGTTTACCCTTTTCTTGTACTTGTGCCTGCACTACAAGCGGCCCGTAACTTGCATTGACGGGCGTTTTATTTTCTTTTCCTCTTCCTGCAATTTATTAAATTGCAGATTTTGGAGATCAGCTGCCAGATGGTGTAGGTGATATGAGATTCTAGTTGGCTTGTAATACCCTGATTCTTTATTTTCAATTAAATGAAAGGTTTGTGAATTTTAGGTGTGTTGCACGTACTAATTCATGTGCATTTTGCTATAAAATTATTTATTTTGTAGCATGAACAAACATTTTTCTATCTCTCTTTTTATTTTTGAAAGCCTAATTGTTTATTTTAAGCCCATCCTAATTGTTTTGATTATTTTTAATTAGCCCATGGAGTTTTAGGCCACTAATTGAAAGCCCACTAGTTTATTTCCCTTTTATTTAACATAACTTGTAGGGTAAATCAATTTTGTAGACAATTAATTAATTTATCATGTACAACTTGTAATTGGGGGATACTAGTTTGGCACGTGCATGCACTAGAGTGTGCATTGTGCACTCTTTTCCTAGGCCGGATGGAGTCAAAGAAAGAGTGGGAGAGTAGATTAGTGGAGAGGTGGTTTGTGTTCATAGGTGGTTACTCTAACTCCCTAACTCATCCTAGCCCCTAATCTACAACTATCTAATTCAATCTTGACCCTCCATCCCACCTTAGAAAATGTATCAATAACCCCCCTTGTATGCATTTAATACACTAAAAGGTTGTAGAGAAAAGAAAGAAAGAAAATACATAAGAGAGTAAAAAGATTGAGAGAGAGTTAGAAAACGATTGAGAGTGTTCTAGTTTGTGTGTGTGTTCATTCCTTGGAGGCCGGCCACTTCATTGGAGGGTAAAGAAGGTTCGAGTTCACTAGTGCAAGGAGGAGGAGGCAATCATGGTGGCTCAAACTAGGAGGAGAAGGACCGCTCGTGTGTTCAAGAAAATTCTAGGAGCTTTTGTAGTGTTTTTCTTCAAATAGGTGGGTGTTTTTCTCCACTTCTTATCTAGACACCATGCTAGGGCATTTTGATAAATGAGAATGCTAAAAGAAACTAATAAGATAACCATTTGTTGGCTCTAAAAAATGACTTGGTAGATGATTGAGTAAATACTTGATGAATTGCATGCTATTTTGTTATAAATCATGTTTAATGTAATAAAATTGCCTTGTTGCCATGAAAATGTGAAATTGGAACCTTGTTAATTGTAGAAAATGCTTGTTAATGATTACTAGTTGAAAATATGTAATTAGTGCTTATTTAACTGTTGTGACACTAGTACAATGGATGAACCCATGTCATTGGGTGATTGTGGATAAAAGAGGGAAAAACAGGAATTAAATTCTTTTAATAAAATTGTAATGCAAAAATTTGGTAGAGGGTTTGCTAAATTGAAATTTTGCAATTGTAGGCATAAAATACAAATTAGAATGAAAAATACATGTTTTAATATCAAATTTTTTTTAAAAGACTGATTTGTTAATTAAACATAAACTCAGTATTATGGAAAATTTGATGGCCTCATGTAAAGAAGAAACAAAGTTATGAGCTTTTGAAAAATGAAATTATTTTGGTAAATAGAGAGTCGAAATAAACGTATTTTTATCCACTCTCATATCAGTTAAGACACTTTAGTCATACTGGTTAGAGGGGGCGCCAGTTGTGCTTTACTGCAGCTTGGCGGTAGCCTTTGTGTGTGGGTTCTAGTCTCGGGAGAGTCTTTTATTTTTCCAAGATTTGGTTTTTCCTAAACTGGAGAGCAAAAGCTTAACCTTAATTAAACTCCCCTTTAGAACAGTTGGGCACTGTGTCCCTTTTGGCTAGCGCGTGGGGGTTAGTTTCGCTGACTGTTCACTTTGGGCTGTGTGCTCGCGGGTTCGAAACTGGCTAAGGCCATTTTTTAAAGAAAAAAATTTGATTTTTTTTTATACACTTGATTTTTTGGGTTTTAAATTATAATAAAATTATTTTTAAAAATGTGTGGACTTTTAAATGAGAAATAAGAGTAAAAATTGAGAGTGAAGAATTTATCTTAGAGTTGATTCTTTTTGAAATTCCCAAAATAAAATAATGAATTTTTTGAACATAGAAAAGATTGAAAGGAGATTTAATCGAGATTTTTACTTATAATTATTGAGTAGAATTAAATGAGAAATTAGTTAAAGAATATGCAAGTTGTACATGGAAATGTGTGAAAAAGAGAACTTGTTGAAATGTGAAATTTTGTGAACAAATATGCTTGCTTCTATGAATATGAAAAGAGGACGTAGACTAGAATTTTAGCTATAACTATACATTGGCAAGAATCAAAAATATGGAAAAGCGAATTATGATATTTTGACCAAGTTTGGGTCGTTGATAATGATTGATATTGGAAAGACCGATGTAGGAGTAATGCTAGATTCTACAATATTGACTTTCAATTATACATAAGGATTAGATACATAGTGAAGATGTGATGAACGTAAGAGAAAACATGAGTATGAGGGCCATTAGATTGGCGGCGTGAGAGTATTCACAGGATGTCCCATGATGCGTCATGAATAGGGCGTGGATACTACTCCAGAGTATTATCCCGGTGGCGACGCTTATGGGGTGGTCTGATGACTACGGGTGGTGCCATGTCTATGGTAGGAAGGAAATTGACCACAGCATGCCTGCATGATGAGTCATGTGTCAGTGCGTGGAGTTCACTCCAGGGCGCCTAGATGTGGGCTCGTAACTCATAGAACACCTAGGATACAAACTGTAGTTACCGTAGTAGATTAAGTCATAACGAGGGATCGAACCCTACAAGATGAAGAACGGTTAAGGGCTTGTCCTCGGACCTATGTAGTATGGGATGCATAGACTCTGAACAAGTGCACATTAGTGTCGTATAATATAAACAATTGCAGTAAGGACTAAGAGCACCACATAACATGATATCAATAGGATAGTCCCTCTGTAGCTTATCTATGATCAAATTTGTGGTTTGTTTAAGTATTGAAAATCGTTATACTGTTCGGCATAGTGAGGATGGCCGTGTATAATATTTCGTCGGTTGTAAGCAACTGACGCGCCTACAGTTTTCTATGCAGGATAAAGTATTTGGGAAGATTAAAGTATGCATGTTGCTTAAAGCACTACAAAAGATACTCGATTTACCGGCGTATATTCCCCGGCGTTTTACCAGTAGCGCCGGGGTAGGGAGCGAATAGGAATGGGGCGCCAGATGGGAAGGTTATACACCGGCGGTCGCTTTAACCGCCGCGCAATCTTCGTATTCACCGGCGTTTTATTTAAAAACGCCGGTGAAGTGTATTATTCACCGGCGTTTTAATAAGAAATGCCGGTGAATATACCGATACATTCACCGGCGTGTCTAATTGAAACGCCGGTGAATAAGCTGAGATAAATCCCGCGAACCCTAATCTTTTGCTCGCCATTTTCCCAAACCCCAAAAAAAAGGGGGGGGGGGGGGGCGCCTTGTTTTCCCTCCTTCCCCGCTCTCCTTCCCGCGCGTTTGCCTCCGCCGCTTCGTCCTCTTCGACAGCCTTCAACCTTTCGTCATCGTCCCTTCTTCCCTTCGTCATTTTCGATTCCCCTCCTCCCTCTCTCTATTTGGAGGTGAATTGGCGATCGAAAACCACCGCTTCGCCCCGCTCTCTCTCTATCTCCTACGCCCCCACGCTCGTCGCCCCGCTCTCTCTCTCTCTCTTCAGTATCATCTCTTGATTTTCCTTATTTTTCAAACTTAGCATGTTTTTTCAGATTATGCATCTTGATTTCCCTTATTTTTCAAACTTAGCATCGTCAAAGATGCTGAAATCATGCATCTGATTGTCATCTTAGCATGTTTTTTTATCCAAAATGGGTTAACTGTGAACTAAGGATGCTAGCTGTATACCAAAATCCTTCAAAATGGGTACAAGAATTGGGCCGAACGCACCTTGTGTTTGTTTCTTTTGGAGCCACAAACATGAATGGTTTAGTTGGGATAAAGAATTAATAGAAAAATATATGCTTAGATACTGGAAAATTTCATTTTCTTTTACTGTTAAAGAAGCTGATTTCATGCATCTGATTGTCATCTTGGCATGTTTTTTTAACCAAAATGGGTTCACTGTGAACTCAGGATGCTATAGCTGTATGCCAAAATCCTCCGGATATGTACAACAATTGGGTTTTAGATTTAGTTGGGCTAAAGAATTAGTAGAGCAACATATATGCTCAGATAATGGATATTTTCATTTTCAGATACTGTTAGAGAACCTGATTGCCATCTTTGGCATGATTTTTTAACAAAAAATGGGTTCACTTCCAAACTAAGTATGCTGCTAGCATCCTCATCTTCTTTTACTGTTAATGAAGCTTATTTCATGCATCTGATTGTCATCTTGGCATGTTTTTTTGACCAAAATGGGTTCACTGTGAACTCAGGATGCTATAGCTGTATGCCAAAATCCTCCGGATATGTACAACAATTGGGTTTTAGATTTAGTTGGGCTAAACAATCAGTAGAGCAACATATATGCTCAGATAATGGAAATTTTCATTTTCAGATACTGTTAAAGAACCTGATTGCCATCTTTGGCATGATTTTTTAACAAAAAATGGGTTCACTTCAAAACTAAGTATGCTGCTAGCATCCTCATCTTCTTTTACTGTTAATGAAGCTTATTTCATGCATCTGATTGTCATCTTGGCATGTTTTTTTTACCAAAATGGGTTCACTGTGAACTAAGGATGCTATAGCTGTATGCCAAAATCCTCCGGATATGTACAACAATTGGGTTTTAGATTTAGTTGGGCTAAAGAATTAGTAGAGCAACATATATGCTCAGATAATGGATATTTTCATTTTCAGATACTGTTAGAGAACCTGACTGCCATGTTTGGCATGATTTTTTAACAAAAAATGGGTTCACTTCCAAACTAAGTATGCTGCTAGCATCCTCATTTTCTTTTACTGTTAATGAAGCTTATTTCATGCATCTGATTGTCATCTTGGCATTTTTTTTGACCAAAATGGGTTCACTGTGAACTGAGGATGCTATAGCTGTATGGCAAAAACCTCCGGATATGTACAACAATTGGGTTTTAGATTTAGTTGGGCTAAAGAATTAGTAGAGCAACATATATGCTCAGATAATGGATATTTTCATTTTCAGATACTGTTAAAGAACCTGATTGCCATCTTTGGCATGATTTTTTAACAAAAAATGGGTTCACTTCCAAACTAAGTATGCTGCTAGCATCCTCATTTTCTATTACTGTTAATGAAGCTTATTTCATGCATCTGATTGTCATCTTGGCATGTTTTTTTGACCAAAATGGGTTCACTGTGAACTCAGGAGGCTATAGCTGTATGCCAAAATCCTCTGGATATGTACAACAATGGGTTCACTGTGAAAAATATATGCTTACATACTGAAAATTATCATTTTTCTTTTACTGTTAAAGAAGATGATTTCATGCATCTGATTGGCATCTTGGCATGTTTTTTACCAAAATCCTCCAAATCTGTACAAGAATTGGGCTGAACAAACTTTGTGCAGGTTTCTTTTGGCGCTACAAACATCAATGATTTAGTTAGGATGAAGAATTATTTTAGAAAAACATATTAGTAGTCATATTAGTTTCTTTTGTTTAGTATTATTATTATTATTATTATTATTATTATTATTATTATGAGATAAGTAAGTGATTATTAGTAGCCATGAACAGAATAGTTCATGAGTCATCAGATCTTCTTGTTACCGTAGTTACAGTACGACGCGCTCATTATTCGTCCGATTCCTCTTCCTCAGCAAATACCCTTTACCATCATCATCTCCTTGAACGGAAAGCCAAATACAGGGGAGACTATAGTCGAATTGATATTACACTCGAACACAGGGTGTGCGATAAAATACCACTAAGGTGGTTGTGATAATTTCCACAAAAGGTAGTTTAGGGTTATGTGAATAGAGTAGATTGTGTTAAGATTTAATTTTTTTTTTGTACATTTTTTGGAACCACAATTTCTTTATTTTACAGTTAAAGATTATATCGTTTATTTATTTGCAGCTAGGGATGGTTTTCAAAAATGTGAAATTTAATATACAAAATGCCTTTTACTGTTATTACTACTAGTATCATGCACGTGCGATGCACTTGGAGAGGAATGAAAAGGAACAAAAAAAAACTATAATGCACGTGCGATGCACGTGGAGGGGAATGAAAAGGGAAAAAAAAATACCAACACGTGCGATGCACGTGGAGGGGAATGAAAAGGACAAAAAAAAACTATAATGCACGTGCGATGCACGTGGAGGGGAATGAAAAGGAAAAAAAAATGCCAACACGTGCGCTGCACGTGTTGACAAAATGACAAATGGTGACAAATTACACTAACCCCTTTCTCCCATTATAATAGTAGAGATTTAATATATCAAATTTTAATTTCAGATTGTGTGCTATTGTTATAATGGATAGAAGTTGGATTAGTAAACCACGATTATCCAAGGAGTACCGTGATGGTATTAAAGATTTTATTATCTTTGCCAAACGACATTCCCGTGATCCCAACCTAATCCTTTGTCCATGCCTCCGGTGTACAAATTGTAATTTGAGGACATGTGACGTAGTACATACACACTTGGTTGTCAACGGTTTTCTTCAAGGGTACACAAGGTAGTTTTATCATGGAGAGGATCATACGTCAGCTCCTGTTCGTCCGGTTGTATTAGAAAATAAAGATGAGCCCTTAGTGAACGAAGACTTAAGCGTTTCCGATGAGATGCATGCTTTGTTGCAAGATGCCATGGGGATTCATAATGTTCCTTTCCACACCAATAACCCAACAACCCAAGTTCACAATGAGTCAACAGAAACATCACACATTGGTGGTGGGGTGGACGAGGAAATGCCTGGCCCCGTCCCTGAAAATAATAAGCAGCAAGAATCCTTCTCTAAGTTACTCGAAGATGCTAGTACTCCGTTATACCGTGATTGCACCAAATTCTCTAAATTCTCATTCATTGTCAGACTATTTCAGATTAAATGTTTAAACGGGTGGTCTGCTAAGTCCTTCACTATGCTACTTGAATTGTTGAATGAAGCATTTTCTGAAATCTGTATTCCAAACTCAGCCTATAAAATCAAAAAATTCCTAAGTTCTTTCGATCTAGGGTATGAGAAGATAGCAGTATGTCCAAATGACTGTATGCTTTTCACGAGTGGTAAGGAAAGTCTGGAGAATTGCGAAGTGTGTGGTTCTTCGAAATGGATAGAAAGACCAAATCAAGACGAGGGAGCCAGTGGATCTACTAAGCGAAGTAGGAAAAAGAAGCCTGCCAAAATACTCCGTTACTTTCCTCTGATTCTTAGGCTACAAAGGTTGTTTATGTCTACGAAAACTTCTTCTGATATGAAATGGCATGCTGAAGGTTGCACTAATGATGAGATTCTTAGACATCCTGCTGATTCTCAATCTTGGAAAAAATTTGATGAAAGATATCCTGATTTTGCGGAAGATCCTCAGAATGTGAGACTTGGACTAGCTAGTGATGGTTTCAACCCTTTCAGGTAAATGAGTAGTACATACAGCATATGGCCGGTTGTGTTAATACCATACAATTTGCCGCCTTGGAAATGCATGAAGCAGTCCTCATTTATTTTGTCCATGATAGTTCCTGGACCGAAAGGTCCTGGAAATGATATAGATGTGTACCTACAACCGTTAATAGATGAACTTCAGAAATTGTGGGTGGGTTTTCCAACCTATGATGCTGTGACTAAAGAAACATTTTCTCTTCGGGCCGTGTTGTCTTGGACAATCAATGATTTTCCAGCATATGCAAATTTATCTGGATATAGTACTAAAGGACGTTATGCATGTCCATGTTGTGCTGACCAAACTAGTTCAAGGCGGTTGTACAATGGCAGAAAGTTTTGCTATATGGGTCATAGAAGATGGTTGCCTGACACACATATATTTCGGGCAGAGACAGCGACATTTGATGGTACCGACGAGTGGGAACATGCTCCTGGATCTTCTTCTGGTTCAGATATTTTGAGGCGGGTAGATGGTCATCAATTCAAATATGGAAAAGAACCAGAAGTCAGGACAAAGGGCAAGAAAAGGGCAAGGCCGGAGCAAGGTGAGGAGACCGATCTATGTGGCGAAGATGAGGATCAAAACATGACGAGTTTAGGTGCATGGAAGAAGAAGAGTATTTTCTTCAAGTTGCCGTATTGGGAATTCAACTTATTGCGACATAATTTAGATGTGATGCATATCGGAAAAAATATTGGTGAAAATTGTATAGGAACAGTTATGGGAGATGACCGGAAGACAAAGAACAATCTCAAGAGCCGACTTGATTTGAAGTCAATGGGCATCCGACATGAGTTGCACCCAGAAGAATTACCGAACGGGAAAGTACTCCTACCTCCTGCAATCTATTCAATGTCAAAATCGGAGTTGGAATTGTTTTGCAAAGTACTACTGGAACTTAAAGTTCCTGATGGCTATTCTTCTAACATAGCAAGATGTGTCAACTTTAAAGAGAAGAGGCTTCAGGGTCTAAAGTCACACGACTACCACATCCTAATACAGGATCTCCTTCCTGTGGCCCTAAGGTCTTCAATGTGTGAGCAAGTCACTACTGTCCTGAAAGATCTTTGTAGCATATATAAAGGTATTTGCTCAAGAATGCTTCGTGTTGAAGATATTGACCAATTGGAGCAGCAGGCGACATTGACACTTAGTAAAATGGAGATGATATTTCCTCCATCGTTCTTCACTATAATGATTCACTTGCTAATCCACCTTGCTGGTGAAGCCAGAATCGGCAGTCCTGTTCACTATCGGTGGATGTACCCCATTGAAAGGTAAAAAAATTCATTCATCTTACAAAATTGAATTTTCAAAAGCTCATTTCTTTTAATCCCCTAATCCGCTCTAATTCATTAATTGTACATGTTCAGGTACCTATACCGGCTAAATGGTTATGTTAAAAATAGAGCATATCTTGAAGGGTCAATAGCTCAAGGATATCTATCAGAGGAGTGTTCACATTTTTTTCCAGGTATTTGCCGGGTGTGGTGACATCTTTAAGTAGACCACGTAGAAATCCAGACATTTCCAACCTTGATGGTGCTCAATATATTTTTGATACCGCTGGCACTACTGTTGGTAAATTTGATGCATTTGAGCTAGATAACTTAATGTGGGAACAGGCACATCGATATGTGCTAGACCACCATGCATCAGTGGAACCATTTCGAAAGTAAGTTGCTTTTGAATTTAAATCGAATATTGTGAAAACCGCGGAGTTCGATATTAACTTACTTTTGTTATTCCTTATTTCAACTGCTTGTTTTTTAGCGAATTTGTCAGGGACATCAAACGAAGGGCTAGAATAAGAAGACTACCACCACGTGAACAAAACAAGTTGATGAATGAAAAATTTCATAAGTGGTTTGAATCTCATGTAGGTGAATTACAGTTATGCAAGTTAATCTTCATTATATCTACATTTTCTATGGTGCTGATACGATTTGCGCAAAATTAATAGGTACATTCTTTGGGTCCTGAAGGTGTGTCATCTGAAATACAAGTACTTGCCAAAGGTCCCTATAAGATGGTCAAAAGATACGGAGGATACATATTCAATGGTTTTAGATTTCGTACTAAGGATCGTGAATGTAATTTGAAGTCTCAAAATAGTGGAATGGTAGTGACGTCTAAGACTAGAAGTTATGCTTCCAAATCGGACACGAGGCCTGTAGATGGAGATCTCGACTACTATGGAGTGCTCACGGATATCATTGAGTTGAATTATTTTGGTCATTTCCGTGTTGTCTTATTTCGTGGGGATTGGGCTGAGTTTGATAGGAATTTTGCTAACAACAAGGATAAGTTTGGCTTCACAGCTGTAAACTTCTCAAAATTGATTCACATCGGTACACATATTAGCCATGAGCCATTTGTGTTTCCATCCCAAGTGTAACAAGTTAACTACATTGAAGATCCAACCCTGCCAAAATCGTATGTGGCTCTTGCTATGCAACCAAGAGATGTATTCCAACTGGGCGATACTTCAGAAGATGAAGACGGTGAAGTCATGAACAGTTACATTGCTTCTGAGTTTTCTATGTTTGATGTAAACACAACCGACGGTGGAATTTGCGGGACTTGGCTCCGCAAGGATGAAGAAGAGGGCGATGTATTGGAAGATGTCGTATTGTAGTTTACTTGATTTTCAATCTCAATATTATATGTCTGTAATTTTCGTGTCTTAAATCTTGTTGTAATATTATGTCTGTAATTCCGAACATGTTGAATGTGAATTTAATACACCGGTTTAATTATCTTTCTATTTTCTACTGCTTGGTGTTATTTACATTAAACTATGCTTAGTGTCATTTGAACCAAACTATCATTGTAATTTAATTTGTTACAAATCTTATTTTTTTAATTTTTTTATAATTATGTTGGTTTGTTAATCCTACTAAAGTACAAATTTTATGATAGTTATTATAAACATGTTATTAATTAAATTTGCATCTCTAAGGAAGTTATTGAATCCTTGACAGGTACAACATGCCGAGGCGTGGAAAGAGGATAAATATAAATGATGGCAACGAGAGCCATGGGGATGAGCAGCCACTACATAATAGTGGCAGTCAAACAGATGAGGGTGAGGGTAGCACGTCGCCCACTGTCAAAAAACATCGTGGGCGAACTAAGATGACGAATATTTGGAGACTTAAGAATGACGAAAGGATTGTGGTGGAGGTAAACGGTGTCGGGCAACCGGTTGGCGATAACGCCAGCAAATTTTCTTCCTTTATTGGGGTTATAGTAAGGAACCCACGGATAGTTCCTTTGTCATACGAGAGTTGGCCGAAGGTGCCAACCACGACAAAGGCCACTGCAATAGAGACAATCAAGGTATTTCCCATCTAAAATAAATAATTGGTAGGTGCAAATATATTATTGAAATATGTATTTTTAGTGATGGGTAATAAATTTTGCAGCAATACTTCTCGTTCGCCGACTCCCTTACGCCTTGGGTTGAAAAGTCACTCTCCAAAAAGTGGAGGGACTACAAGAGTGACTTGAAGGCTAGATATTTTGACAAAGACCTTTCAAAGGCGGAGAATGCAAGGGATGTGCCAGAAAATGTGGATCCTTCAGATTGGCAATTCCTTGTGCACTACTGGAGTTCGGCGATCGATCAGGTTTTTACATTAAAGGCACAAAAATCTAATGAGTATGTGGTTGTATGGCTACTCTAATGAATTTTTCTGCTACCTTCATTGTGGCATGTACAGAAAAGGGTGGAGGTGGGTGTTGCCAGTCGGTCAAAGCAGCTAGTGTTGCATACCTCTGGTACACAGAGCTTTGCTCTGGTTCGGGAAGAATTGGTAGGTGCAATCGTATTGAACATTTTTTACTTACAGTTATTTGTTTATAACCATTTCATCTTACTAATATATAGGAAGAAGATTTGGGGGGTCCTACGGAGTTTGGCGACATTGACTTTTTTGATGCCACCCACAAATCGAAGGATGGGACGTATGCGAGCCCTGAGGCAGCACGAATTCTGGTAATTTGTGAACTAATATCTAATGAGTAGTCGAAATTTCATCTACTTTTAACTCTGATTGTTATGTCCTTTTACAGAGTAACGCTCGGAGAAGGTATGATGAAATCTCTTCCGCTTCAGATTCTGACCCTAAGGCGGCACCCACAGATTGGCGTACTCGGCAGAGAGTTGCCTTGACCGAGGTTAGGGGAAAGGAGAGGCATGGACGTGTCCGTGGTATGGGGCTAGGACCAACCCCCTCGTGGCTATTCAGACGGAGTGAATCTAGTTCAAGTGCCAATCGGGATGAGGAGATGACTTCATTAAAGGCACAAGTTGCACTCCTACAAGAACAAATGGCCCATTTAATAGGGCAGCAATCCCAAGTCCCACCCTCGGTAAGTCTTTAAATTGGTATTTTTAAAGAGATTATGGTCTTGAATGCATGAAAGACACGTATTAGTGTTTGTGAATCTGCATTGTGGCTGTCGTCTATAAGCATTTCGTCTATGTTTCTTAAGTGGGCTGTGATTAGAAAGAAAGGGCTGGAGTGGAGATCTGGAAACCCAAATAGAGACATATCGTTTATTATAATCTATACTTATTGTTGGACCAACCCCCTCTTGCTGTTGTTGCTGATGTCTCTTTGTGTGCGTGTGTTGAAGAGAATGAAGGGATGAGAGAGAGTTGAGGAAAATGCCGCTATGTTAGCCTGGTGTATCCTCATTCTCTACCATTCCTCTTTCTGGCTCCATATATGGCTTCTATATTAAATTGGTTTCCTTCCACGATGACAGTCCGTAATACTACACTTGATATGAGCCCTGTTCATAGCTGCACCCTATTGCATACTCACAAACAACTAATACGTGTCGTTCATGCATTGTATGACCAACCCCACTTTGGCACATAATATGCTTAGATGACATTGTATGACCTGCAAACAAGGTTTGTTCAGCCGTGTTGTTGTACTGATTTGGAGGATTTTGGTATGCTAGCCGCATACTTAGTTTGGAAGTGAACCCATTTTGGTTAAAAAATCATGCCAAAGATGGCAATCAGGTTCTCTAACAGTATCTGAAAATGAAAATATCCATTATCTGACCATATATGTTGCTCTATTAATTCTTTAGCCCAACTAAATCTAAAGCCCAATTGTTGTACATATCTGGAGGATTTTGGCATACAGCTATAGCATCCTCAGTTCACAGTGAACCCATTTTGGTTAAAAATCATGCCAAAGATGGCAATCAGATGCATGAAATCAGCTTCTTTAACAGTATCTGAAAATGAAAATTTCCATTATCTGAGCATATATGTTTCTTTAACAGTGACTGTGAACAATTGTTCTTAATTGGGCTGTGATTAGAAAGAGATGAGTTGGAGTGGAGATCTGGAAACCCATATAGAGACATCTTGTTCATAATAATTTATTATTATTGTTGTTCTTGTCGCTCTTGCTGTTGTTGCTGATGTCTCTATGTGTTTGTGTGCTGAAGGGATAGAAGGGATGAGAGAGAGATGAGGAAAATGCCGCTATGTTAGCCTGGTGTATCCTCATTCTCTACAATTCTTCTTTCTGGCTTCTATATTTGGTTTCCTTCCACGATGACAATTCCTTAAAACTACACTTGATATGAGCCCTATTCGTATTTTTCTTCAGTGAAGAATTGATCTATGACTACAATCTCCATTCAAAGCCCAATCAAAATTTGTTTTGGAGCCACAAACAATAATGAAGAATTAATAGAGAAACATAAATGATTATATGCTGGAAATTTTCATTTTCTTTTACTGTTAAAGAAGCTTATTTCATGCATCTGATTGTCTTCTTGGCACATTTTTTTGACCAAAATGGGTTAACTGAATTAGTAGAGCAACATATATGCTCAGATAATGGAAATTTTCATTTTCAGATACTGTTAAAGAACCTGATTGCCCTCTTTGGCATGATTTTTTAACAAAAAATGGGTTCATTTCCAAACTAAGTATGCTGCTAGCATCCTCATTTTCTTTTACTGTTAATGAAGCTTATTTCATGCATCTGATTGTCATCTTGGCATGTTTTTTTGACCAAAATGGGTTCACTGTGAACTCAGGATACTATAGCTGTATGGCAAAAACTCCGGATATATACAACAATTGGGTTTTAGATTTAGTTGGGCTAAAGAATTAGTAGAGCAACATATATGCTCAGATAATGGACCATTTCATTTTCAGATACTGTTAGAGAACCTGATTGCCATCTTTGGCATGATTTTTTAACGAAAAATGGGTTCACTTCCAAACTAAGTATGCTGCTAGCATCCCCATCTTCTTTTACTGTTAAAGAAGCTGATTTCATGCATCTGATTGTCATCTTGGCATGTTTTTTTAACCAAAATGGGTTCACTGTGAACTGAGGATGCTATAGCTGTATGCCAAAATCCTCCGGATATGTACAACAATTGGGTTTTAGATTTAGTTGGGCCAAAGAATTAGTAGAGCAACATATATGCTCAGATAATGGATATTTTCATTTTCAGATACTGTTAGAGAACCTGATTGCCTTATTTTGGCATGATTTTTTAACAAAAAATGGGTTCACTTCCAAACTAAGTATGCTGCTAGCATCCCCATCTTCTTTTACTGTTAATGAAGCTTATTTCATGCATCTGATTGTCATCTTGGCATGTTTTTTTAACCAAACTGGGTTCACTGTGAACTGAGGATGCTATAGCTGTATGCCAAAATCCTCCGGATATGTACAACAATTGGGTTTTAGATTTAGTTGAGCTAAAGAATTAGTAGAGCAACATATATGCTCAGATAATGGATATTTTCATTTTCAGATACTGTTAGAGAACCTGATTGCCATCTTTGGCATGATTTTTTAACAAAAAATGGGTTCACTTCCAAACTAAGTATGCTGCTAGCATCCCCATCTTCTTTCACTGTTAATGAAGCTTATTTCATGCATCTGATTGTCATATTGGCATTTTTTTTGACCAAAATGGGTTCACTGTGAACTGAGGATGCTATAGCTGTATGCCAAAAACCTCCGGATATGTACAACAATTGGGTTTTAGATTTAGTTGGGCTAAAGAATTAGTAAAGCAACATATATGCTCAGATAATGGACCATTTCATTTTCAGATACTGTTAGAGAACCTGATTGCCATCTTTGGCATGATTTTTTATCAAAAAATGGGTTCACTTCCAAACTAAGTATGCTGCTAGCATCCCCATCTTCTTTTACTGTTAATGAAGCTTATTTCATGCATCTGATTATCATCTTGGCATGTTTTTTTGACCAAAATGGGTTCACTGTGAACTGAGGATATTATAGCTGTATGCCAAAAACCTCCGGATCTGTACAACAATTGGGTCTTAGATTTAGTTGGGCTAAAGAATTAGTAGAGCAACATATATGCTCAGATAATGGACCATTTCATTTTCAGATACTGTTAGAGAACCTGATTGCCATCTTTGGCATGATTTTTTAACAAAAAATGGGTTCACTTCCAAACTAAGTATGCTGCTAGCATCCTCATCTTCATTTACTGTTAATGAAGCTTATTTCATGCATCTGATTGTCATCTTGGCATTTTTTTTGACCAAAATGGGTTCACTGTGAACTCAGGATGCTATAGCTGTATGCCAAAATCCTCCGGATATGTACAACAATTGGGTTTTAGATTTAGTTGGGCTAAACAATTAGTAGAGCAACATATATGCTCAGATAATGGAAATTTTCATTTTCAGATACTGTTAGAGAACCTAATTGCCATCTTTGGCATGATTTTTTAACAAAAATTGGGTTCACTTCCAAACTAAGTATGCTGCTAGCATCCTCATCTTCTTTTACTGTTAATGAAGCTTATTTCATGCATCTGATTGTCATCTTGGCATATTTTTTTGACCAAAATGGGTTCACTGTGAACTGAGGATGCTATAGCTGTATGCCAAAAACCTCCAGATTTGTACAACAATTGGGTTTTAGATTTAGCTGGGCTAAAGAATTAGTAGAGCAACATATATGCTCAGATAATGGATATTTTCATTTTCAGATACTGTTAGAGAACCTGATTGCCATCTTTGGCATGATTTTTTAACATAAAATGGGTTCACTTCCAAACTAAGTATGCTGCTAGCATCCTCATCTTCTTTTACTGTTAATGAAGCTTATTTCATGCATCTGATTGTCATCTTGGCATGTTTTTTTGACCAAAATGGGTTCACTGTGAACTGAGGATGCTAGCTGTACGTATGCCAAAATCCTCCAGATATGTACAAGAATTGGGCTGAACAAACCTTGTGGGGGTTTCTTTTGGTGCCACAAACATCAATGATTTAGTTGGGATGAAGAATTAATAGAGAAACATATATGCTTAGATTCCGCTATGTTATCATTTTTCTTTTACTGTTAAAGAAGCTAAATTCATGCATCTGAAGATTTATGATCCAGGATGGCAAATTTTGATTGGGCTGTGATTGGATTGTTTAGTGGCTGTTGTCTATGTTCTTAATTGGGCTGTGATTAGAAAGAGAGGGCTCGAGTGGAGATCTGGAAACCCATATAGAGACATCTTGTTCATAATAATTTATTATTATTGTTGTTCTTGTCGCTCTTGTTGTTGTTGCTGATGTCTCTTTGTGTTCGTGTGCTGAAGGGAAACAAGGGAGGAGAGAGAGATGAGGAAAATGCTGCTATGTTAGCCTGGTGTATCCAAAGTCTCTACCATTCCTCTTTCTGTTTTCATTTCTGGCTTCTATATTTGGTTTCCTTCCACGATGACAGTTCCCTAAAAATACACTTGATATGAGCCATATCTTATTTTTCTTATTTTTCTTATATTTGGTTTCCTTCCACGATGACGGTTTCATGGATTGTCTGAACAATCCATGAAAGACATGCTTAGATACTGAATTTTCATTTGATTTACTATTTTAGATAGTGGATATTCCCAATCAGAGGAGAATATAAAGGTTTCAAGTTAAATACTGAATTTTCATTTGTTTTGTTGTTTTAGATATATTTAAAAACAAAATTAAGTACTAGATTTTTAGCATTGCAATGTAATTACTTTACCTCTCTATATATCATTAACAATTCCATTTGCAATTGGCACTTTGATCTTATAATTTAGGATACAGGTAGATCTTTTTGCAAGTTCAAAAAATATGTATATTCTGTATTGTGGTCTACTGTTGAATTAAACTATTGTTTTTTTTCACAGAGCGGTCGCCCAGATGAAGGAAATTCTGATGATCAGAACTGAAGCTACTCGAGGGGTATGAATCTGTGGTCGGCCTAGTATGGTTGTTGTTCTTATGTCCTCCTTGCTGTTGTTATGTCAGACTTTTTTTTATGAGAGTTATGTCAAACTGTTAATTTGGGATATTTGGGATATTTGTCAGACTGGTTTGTTGGGATATTTGGGATGTTCGTCGCTACATTAATTTGTTAATTATGACACTGTTAATTTTGCGGTGAATTTGGACGTTGATATGACACGTGTGAAACTTTATTATCTTTAATTATTCTTGTGTTTTGTTGTGATTTGCGCATTAATATGCAACGAAATTGGTTGAATCAGTTGTGAATTAGTTTACAGGTTTTGTAAATGAAACTGTGAATTGAAATCGAACGGAAAATCGGAGCATGAAAAACAAACGGGCATAAATAGACCGGCGTTTTATAAAACGCAGGTCTATCTAATGAATTAGTTGCAGTGTGCGATATACCGGCGTTCCCACACACGCCGGTGTATGCCGCTAGCTGTAACGGCACCAAGAAACACCGGCGTTTTATAAAACGCCGGTGAACCTAACTACACCGGCGTTTTTTGGTCACGCCGGTGCTTGTAAGTAGGGAAAACCGGGCACTCATAAATGCACATACACCGGCGGTCTACGACCGCCGGTATACTTTCATTCTACACCGGTGTTTATAGAAATACCGACGGTTTATGGATAAATACCGGCGGTTTATGGCCGCCGGTGAATGTATATTGGGGGTAAAAGAACGACACTCAGAGACCCCCATACACCGGCGTTTTCTGACCGCCGGTGTAGTTGTAATATTTACCGGCGTCCAGTAAAACCGCCGGTGTAGACCCCTTCCTTTCCGCGACGCTCGCTTCGGCGGCATTTGAACCGACGCTATTATAAACACCGGTGAAGATTTCACCGGCGTAAAAAAAAACGCCGGCAAAGTCGTAAAAAAACGCCGGTAAATCGAGTATCTTTTGTAGTGAAGATTGATTCAAATGTTGTATATTTTTATTCATGTAATTATTGTAAATTTCTTCCACTGTGTAAATGTAATGTAAATGTAACTCGGATGTAACAAAAGTTTTTAATTCCTTGTAAAATTGTACGAATAGAAGTGTAAAGATCCTATGGAACTTCGAATTCAATCTGTTTTGGAATTCAGGGTGTTACATGGCTGGAGCTTTTGCTATATCTATTTATTTTCTTGTTGCTTATCCTGAATAATTATACTTGGTTACTTGGATTATTTTGTATTAGGCAATGTAGCCCAGGATTATTGACTTGTTCAGATCTGGTTTATTTGAAATTATTATATTTTGTTTCAAGTAAATTCCTGTTGGTATTTGATTCATATATGCATGCATGGTTGACTTTTCTTGTTTCCTACTCTGATTATTCCTGTGAAATGTTGTAAAGATCCTGACAGCTTATGGATGATGAAAATTATTCGCTGGGCTTAGTCACGTATCCGTATTCCGTATTCTCTTTTTGGGAAGCGGGGTGTGACAATAGTAAATTATAAGGAATTAAATAAAAATACCAAGAGATTTGGATATCGACTACCAGATATGCAGATACTACTTAACACAGTAAGAAACAAGAAAAATATATTCAAAATTCGATTGTAAATCAGGATTTTACCACGTAAAACTAACAGAAGACTCAAAACAATTAACAACATTTAGTACACCGCAAGGATTCTATGAATAGAATGTATTACCATTCGGATATAAAAACAGTTCAGGAGTATTTCAAGAATATATGGATAAGATATTTCAAAAATACAACAATTTCATACTAGTATATGTAGATGATATTCTAATAGGATCCGAAAATGAAGAACAACATAAAGAGCATTTAATAAAATTCATAGAAATTGTAAAAATGCAGGTATTATACTATCAAAAAGGAAAATGAAATTATTCAAAACGGAGATAGAATTCTTAAGAACAAAATTATTACATGAAGGAATAGAACTACAGCTGCGTATAGTAGAAAAAATGAAGACATTTCATGATGTCCTAAAAGAAAAAAAAGAGAAGTACAATCCATAATTGGACTACTAAATTAAACAAGCGGATACATACCGAATTTACCAGAAAAAATAATTTGGTTGCAATAAAAACTAAAAAAGTTTAAGAAATGGTAATGGACCCTAGAGGATGAAGACTTAAAAAATTAAAACAACAAACTTCATAATTAAATAAGCTAAGAATGTTCATGGATAATTGAAACAAAAGCATGTGAAGGTAATTGGGGAGCAGTAATAAAAATTTTTGAGATAGGTGAAAAATAGGAAAGACTAGCCAGATATACTAGTGGATCACACACAGACCCAACAAAATTACTACATTTCATGATGTCCTAAACGAAAAAAAGAGAAGTACAATCCATAATTGGACTACTAAATTAAACAGACAGATACATACCGAATTTATCCGCAAAAATAAATTGGTTACGACAAAAACTAAAAAATTTTAAGAAATGGGAATGGACCCTAGAGGATGAAGACTTGAAAAATTAAAACAACAAACTTTAGAATTAAATAAGCTAAGATTGCCCATTAAAGAATGTTCATGGATAATAGAAATAGATCCATGTGAAGGTAATTGGGGAGCAGTATTAAAATTTTTTGAGATAGGTAAAAAATAGGAAAGACTAGTCAGATATACTAGTGGATCATTCACACAGACCCAACAAAATTAACACATAAATGAAAATGAACTATTAGCAATCTTAAAAGCTATAAAAAAGTTTGAATTATTCATAATATATACGAAATTCCCAGTAAGGACAGATAATACACAAGCAAAGAGTTGGATAAATAAAATAATAGACCCAACTATAACAAATAAAAGACTGATAAGATAGCAAATGGAGTTTGCACATTATGACTTCTCAATAGAAAATATAAAATGAAAAGATAATATTCTAGTATATTTCTTATCAAGAAACTAACAATTTCGTTTTTACAAGATGGAGAATAGAGTCCCGTATATAGAACAGGAAATTGTCTTCCTAAAGGAGACCGTGGAGAAACTAAAAGGAGCATTTAACCAATTACAATTGCAGATATGTGGTCTTCAAAGTATATTTTACCAACATATAAATGCAGAACATATTGAGAAAATAAGTGAAGAGAGTGAACCTATTAACCCATAAAATATAAGTGAAATCACAAAAATAGTCGCACAAGAGGGAAGCATCACATCCATACAACCAACTACCTACAAAGAGAGTTTACTCTCAGATCCTCCAAAATATTCCAAGAATGATTTATTTTTACAATATAATGAGAAATTATGCCAGACCACCCAGGTCAATCAATTTATCAATACTATTTCGCAACAACATATGAATAAAGTGATAATTCTATGAGGAGCAAATCCAAAGATAGTAAAAGTATTATTCAAAATATGGCTTATCCACTGCATATATCCATCAAGAGAATGTAAAGAACTTAGCCAGCTTCCAAAAGAAGTACATAAAGCTGCTAAGAGATATTTTGGCCTTACAAAGTCCTCCAAAATATATGTCCGGATATTTTCGGCTATTCTAAAATTCCTTGAAGATGATGAAGAAATACCCACTGAGCATATTATAAAAATAGGGATGACTACACAAATCCTGTTAGGAGCAACCAATATTATACCATATAAAAATGAAGAATTCGATAAACTAATCCCATACAAGAGCTATGGAATTTAGAACAATGTATTGTGAACTGAATGACATACAAAATAGAGACAGTAACATATGGATCTATGAGAGCCTTGACCCACACAAATTAATGATTTATAACATAGCAAAGATTAAACAACCACAATCAAAGAAAGAAGTTTTTGACAGTTGATATCAAATTCTAGATAAAGGAGTCATGACAATGACAAAAGAGACAACTGTCCGCTACTGTAGATTGATGTGGATGGAACCACAACATAAATGTGGACAATACAGAAAAGAACAAGATAAGGCTGATGAAGAATTGTTTCTGATGTGAAGCATGAGAATATGCTAGCCAGAAAAGAATCTTTAACGTAAGTAGTGATATAATAGGCTCAGTTATTTATCTATGATGTAAGCAGTGATGTATGAGAACAATAATTGTAACAGATGTAAGACCATCTCTTCTTCTATAAAAGGGGAGGCTGAGTAAGGGAGAAGGCAGACATCTAGAAGAGAGAAATTCCATATAAGTTTGTAAGGAAAGTTTAACCTGTAAGGAGATCGAGAGGAATAAAAAATTATCTTTCTATGAGTTCTGCTACCAGTTCTAATACAAATAAGGTATGGAAAAACATTTTTTTTTTTTTTACTTAGGGAGAGTTTTGTAAGGCTCTGTCTGAAGGATCTTGCAAAAAGACTCAGTTGTAACCTTCTATAGGTAGACTGTACACTTAGTAGCAGGAAACGAGCTAGGCTATGGTTGCCTGTATCGAAGGTGCTACTAGTTATTCCAGACGTATCTCTCGGATAAAGCTCTACTGAAGAACATAGTAGTCCTGAGATGAGAGAAACGTAAAATGAGCACTGAAATCAGGGTGCATACCAGAGGTATTTTATCCACTGGTAGTAACTGATACAGAGCAGCTCAAAGAAGTTTAAGTAGGTAGGAAGCATGATGAGCCATTTTGTTTGGATTTTTAGGGTATCCTTAGGAATCTCTCTCTACTCATGATTTTAACTTGTTGATTTAAATCACAAAATCACTAAAAAAAAGAATAATGGATAATAATAGTTTCAGTCTTGCTTCAGAAATTTATGAATAATGATTAACAAACAAGGAAGTGATAGAATGCTAGTATATGATGTTTATTAACTTTAAAGAGTAACAAGCATGGATGATATTTATGAATTTAAATTATTCTTCTTTAACATACAAAGAGTAATAATTATAACAATAAATCAAATTAATCCTGGAGAAACTAGTAATATAACTGTCTAAATAATTGATGATCTAACTTACTTTGAAAGATCTTTATTATTTTATGAAAATAGAGAATTTAGGAGTTACATATGGAGTCCTACAACAGCATATCGACAACTTTTGGAAGAAAATGAACATGTTGAGGAAAGAAATATGGAAGAACCCGAATAACTCGAAGAACCACCATATGATAGTGAGAGTGAATTATTTGAAATATAATCAAAGTCTACGAGATGTTTTGGAATTATGCTTAATTATTTTGATATTCTGGAGAATGATAATGTAACTGATTTTGAAGAATACTATTTTACAAAAGGATATCACATTAAAAAAAAATTGATACTCTTTTCTTCTCTTTTTGTAACCCATGTTTCCGATTGTACGGATTTTTCTTGTATTTTTGGTGGTGTTCACTTTTCTAATTTATGGTATTTTGGGTCTTGGTCTTATTGTGGACCTTCTATTTCAATTTATTTTCTTGTATTATTATTGTTAGCCCAATCCATATGCAAGCCCAAACCCATCTCCTTGGTGGATCTTGAACCCAAAACCTAGTCTACCCAAATTCACATACTCCCTAACTACTAACCCAGCTCTCCTCTCCTCAATCCCCCGTATCCTTAACTCCCCATGATTTACTCTTCTTACTTTATTATTAATTCTCTCCCACTCTCCCAAAAATCAGAACTACCAAAACCAATTCTTCATCTCCCAACTCCTCTTCACTGTGCAAACCCTACCCCCGACCACTGTTCTACCCCTCGCCACTGTGCAACCACCCCTCTTCCTTCAAGCTCCCGCTCTCACTCCCACCTCCGTTTCGTCTTCAGCCAAAACCAGACCGAAACCCTTCACCTCTGCCCTTCCCCATTGCCAACTCCGACCACCACCTCCTTTGCTATCACCATCGTCGTCTCCATCACCATCCCCTCGTCCCCTCGACCTCGTCGCGCCCTCATTGAGCTGCCCTCTCCCTGTCTCATCCCCAGACCGAAACCCACTCCTTATCGCCCCTCCGATCGCCTCCATCGTCATCACCACCTCGCCCTCGTCAACCTCTCCACCATCTCACCCCTGATCTTGTCCAAGCCTCGCTTGAACCCACCACTTTGCCAACTGCAACCCATCAACAATCGCCATTACTCACTAAATCCAGTACCCACTTTGCCTGCACCTCGATCCCTCACCGTGCAACCCTTCATCCTCTGGAGAACCCCCCATCGTTCACGCAGTCGCTGTCCAAACTCAACCTCGCCGTCGTTCCTCTATTTTCGACCGAAAATAGAGCTCACCTTCATCGAAGCTGTCGTTGCCGCCATTGCTTCCCGACCACAGTGTCACCGTCTTTGCCGCAGTGCCGTCGTTGTGCCGCTCCGTCATCAGCCAGAGTCGCATCGCATTCGCGCCTCTCTCTCCCTCTCTTTCTCTCTGTCGAGAGGTTGAAGAAAAATTTCTATTGGGACATTTTGCTGTGTGGTGTTTTGTTCCCTTCGATCTGAATCCGTTGTTTGTTGTTCAGTCCCGATCCGGTATGGAGATTTCGCTGAGTTGCTACTGTTGCTTTGCTTGCTGTTGATTCTTCGCACGTATTTCACATGTATCTTTTGGGAGCGCCACCAGGATTCTAATCCCGTTATTCCTTTTTACATACTCGAATCATCTACAAAAGGCAAGTCCACATGAACTTATTTAATTTTTCTAGTTCAAGTTTATTGACCTCCCGCAAGTAGTTCCCTTCAATTATCTTAACTTTGCCTTGTATACTTTCTGTTGGGAATATCGAGGGTTTACACGAGCTAACCCGACGTACTCTTGACAACGTACTATTATCCACTGACTCAAACCCAAACCTATATACACACACGACATGAACAAAATTGCTAGAACTTGCATATGAGGAAAGTATATTGTGATCGAATACATTGATTGATTGAGATCTTGTGACTTGAACTATGACATGATAAATTGACTTGTACACTGTAAAATTCATTCTAATTTCTGTACATCAGTGTTAATACATTTCATGATACAATAACATGTTGATTATCGACTTTGATGCACATATATGTGATGACATTTTAGGAATTCTTGTTGCCTGTACTGTTTTGCACAGAGGTTTCGACTCTGTTACCAAATGAATTAACACAAACAATACAAAAGAGAATTTTAGCTTAATGAGTCTAGTTTCCAAACCAATTGACGGATCCTGATTCCGAGTTGTGAGCTGTGAGATATCGCAGTTTTAGTCCCTGCTGGTTTGCACTTTTCAGATCGCAAATTAAGGTAACACCGACACAATTTTCATTTGAAACACTATGATAATAGTAGGATAACGATATGAAAATTTCCAGAAACTTTGTAGACATGCTTAGGATTCATCCCTAATTTTTGTAGATTTTTATAGTGATTTTATACCATGTTTTCACCCATTAAATGTTGACATTAAGTTGCTGCCAGAACAGCTAACCTGCAAAGATTAGGATGTTTGACCTAACTACAGTCAGAATCAACAAAAACAAACTGAATACGAATTGTAGCCCTAAGTGTTTAGTTGCTGATAACATCCTGGAACTTCGAATTCCAAATTGTAGCCTATCAGTTATCGCTATTTTAGTGTTACTATGTCGGCTATTTTCAGATTCACTACTTCATGTTTATTATTATGCATTGTATCATGTTACTGCATTCTTATCATTCCCTTGACATTCTTATACAAAATGAATGAACATGAATGACTTAATAAAATACTAAACAAGCCGGGGTTAATAAGGGTTGACTTAGTAGTGGTTAGTCTCAGAAAATGTACTCGGTAAGGACTTATCATTATATCGTATTGTCATGGAAGAAGGAGTATCGATTGTGAATTATTGAATGTTAATTGTAAATGATTGTTATTGACACCGAGTACACGCTCTGTAGATCCCACCACTATGTCTAAAACGTAGACTGTTTTGCGTGCACCGAACCTGTGGTATGAGACGCAGCACTAGATAGGAGAAACAACATTCTAATAGACCTAAGTTGACATGTAAATACTTGATCATAACCATTGTTTATTAATACCGTTATTGGTTTTGTAAATTGATCTTGATTCATATGCCTTCATGTACCGTGTTCCATACTCTCTACTTTTCATTACTTGCTGTCTATACTTGCTCTAAGGACATTTTTTTTTTCACTCTAGTTGATCCAGCTATAGGTGAACCAGGAGATTTGTCAGGAGGCATTGGCGAGCAGTTTTTCTAGGTTGGAGCAGGAGTTGCCTTAGAATAAATTATTTCCTTCTATGTTATCCTTTATCGCATTGTTATCCATTTGATTAAACTTTGTATTCCGGGCTTTTTGACCCGTAACCATTGTTGTTTTTCTTAAGTATTGGTTATGATGTTGAACTATTAAATGCTTAATTTCAGTTGTTGTTTATGTGATTATATTTATTTGCGTGGTTGTGATTGTTCATTTTCCATATTGTTGAGTTGAGACTGGTACAGCTTATGGATGATGTTGATATCATTCGTTGGGTCTTCGTCACGGGCTTGTACTCCCGTATTTTGGGAAGCGAGGCGTGACCGGGTTTTAGTGGTATCAGAGTCAGGTTTTGGCTAATGTGTTAGTCATGATTGGCTAATGTGTTAGTCAAGTTTGCTTCTAACCAGGTTTAACTCAACAATATGTATACCACGCTAATCACATGAACATGTAATAACCAACATATACCTGGATACTTCTCTTATTTGATTCCTCTTTGATTCTTTCATATTCAGTTCCTTCATTTCCTAGTTGTTTTGTCCCTTCCATTCATTCATTTTCATGCAATTTGGATACTAATGATATTTTTCCGAGCGTCGAGGGTCGGTGGACGAGTCCCGTCACTTGTTGGAAAAGCAAGGGGACTTCAAGATCTATGGATTAGGGGATCTTCTTGCCGAGCATCGAGGGTCAGGAAACGAACCCCTCACTGGTTGGGGGATAATTTGGGGCTCGCAGGTGACATCCGAGCGTCGACCCCGAGGTCGCTTGGCCGAGCATAGGGAGTCGGTAGACGAGCCCCCTCACTTGTTGGAAAAGCAAGGGGACGTGAGATCTTCTCGCCGAGTGTCGAGGGTTGGTAGGCGAACCCCCTCACTTGTTGGAAAAGTAAGGGGACGTTGAGATCTTGGGAGTAGGGGCTCTTCTTGTCGAGCATCGAGGGTCGGGAGATGAGCCCTTCACAGATTGGGGGATAATTTGGGGCTCGTGGCGACATCCGAGCATCGACCCCGAGGTCTCTTGGCCGAGCGTAGGGGGTCGGTAGATGAGCCCCCTCACATGTTGGAAAAGCAAGGAGATGTTGGAGCTCTTCTTGCCAAGTGTCTAGTGTCGGTAGGTGGCCTCCTCACTTGTTGGAAAAGCAAGGGTAAGTCGAGGTCTTGGGAGTAGGGGCTCTTCTTGCCGAGCGTCGAGAGTCGGGAGACAAGCCCCCTCGCTGATTGGGGGATAATTTGTGGCTTGCGGTGACATCTGAGCATCGAGGCCCAAGCTGTTTAGGAGAAACTTTTTGGGGCTCGCGGTGACATCCGAGCGTCGAGGCCCAAGCAGTTTAGGAGAAATATTTTGGGGCTCGCGGTGACATCCGAGCGTCGACCCTGAAGCCGTTGAGAGAAACTTTTTGGGGCTTGCGGTGACATCCGAGTAACGACCCCCAAGCCATTTAGGAGAAACTTTTTAGGGCTCGTGGTGATATTCGAGCGTTGAGGCCCAAGCCGTTGAAAGAAACTTTTTGGGGCTCGCAGGACATCTGAGTATTGAGGCCCAAGCTATTTAGGAGAAACTTTTTGGGGCTCGCGGTGACATCCGAGCATCGACCTTGAAACCATTAAGAGAAACTTTTTGGGGCTCACGGTGACATTCGAGCGTCGAGGCCCAAGCCGTTGAGAGAAACTTTTTGGGGGTCACGGTGACATCCGAGCGTCGAGGTCCAAACTATTTAGGAGAAACTTTTGGGGCTCGCGGTGACATCCGAGCGTCGAAGCCCAAGCCGTTGAGAGAAACTTTTTGGGACTCGCGGTGTCATCCGAGCGTTAAGGCCCAAGCAGTTTAGGAGAAACTTTTTGGGGCTCCGGTGACATACAAGCGTTGAGGCCCAAGCTGTTTAGGAAAAACTTTTTGGGGCTTGCGGTGACATCCGAGCGTCGAGGCCCAAGCAGTTTAGGAGAAACTTTTTGGCGCTTGCGGTGACATCCGAGCGTCGACCCCTAAGTAGTTTTGAGAGACTTTTGTAGGAGGAAATTAGGTGAATAAAGGTGAAGTACCCTAGAAGTTGACCCTGCGTACCGAGCCTCCGCGTTGGTCGACAGAGCCGAGGGTAAGAAGGTATTTTTGCGTTCCAGGCTGACGTCATCAAGATCTTAGTGGCCGTTAGATCTTGATGACGAAGATCAAACAGCCAGATCTCTTTGCGGAATTGGAAGAGTTTCATCTGCACTTATAAATCCTCCTCCCCTCACCCCACTTCTTCACTTTGCTTTCATCCTCTTCACACCAAAAATTTCCTTACACACCGCCGTTCATTGATCTTTACGTTCTCCAGTGAAACAGGTTAGTATATTTGTTTTAACATGTCACGCTCTCAGTCCGGCTCTGAGGCAAGCACTTCAAGTCGCGCCGAGGAGGAAGTTCACTCGTCTTCGATATCTTGGTCGTCAGGTGACTTGCGCTCGGTAGAGGAGGAGGTTCTATCAGTTGGAGGGTCGGATGGCGAGGGCGACATAGCTTTCATTGTAGAGCCTTTGCAATCCCGTAGACCGGGTAAGGAGCCTGCAAAGGAGGAGCATGAAGAGAGAGACCCCGAGGAAGAGGGGTTTGTTAAGGAGGAGAATGAGTCCGGGGAAGAAGGCCCAGAAGAAGAGGAGCAGGTTGAGGAGGGCGATGGTCAGGATGGGTCCAAACAAGGGACTGAAGGCGGTAGCAATCATTGTGAGGTCGGAGGAACCACAGAAGAGGTAGAGGAGGAAGAGGCAGTCCTCCCACCGTTGCCCCCCTTAGCGACCCCTTCCCCGGATAGGAAGGATCGCCCCCGAAGGAGGAAGAGAAAGTGGATACGTCCCGACAGTCCGACCGAGAAGGACAAGTATGAGTATGGCTCTGGGTTTAAGTACCCCCATCTTTCCAGCAAAAATCCAGGGTCGATCAGGATGTACCCTGACGACGTGGAGGATCTTCTTGCGTACACTTCGCTACTGCAGGACGAGGGCCGGTCCATGATCAAGATGGACAGCATGAAGTGCGCCTTGCACAGGGAATACTTGCCCATCTTGAGGGCAGATTACTTTATTCCGCGGGAGTTCAAGCTGTTTGTGCCGAACCCAGAAATCCGCTCGACCACCGCGCTAGAGTCGAGCTTCTGCATGTTCCATAAGGACACTTTTATCTCAGAGTTGAGACTTCCGCTGCATCCGTTCATCAAGAGGGTGCAAAACTAGGGGGAGCTGAGCCCAATGCAGTACGGTCCCAACTCTTGGAAACACTTAGTGTGTTTTATTTTGAAGTGTCAGGAGAAAGGGATCACTCCGAGGCTCACATACTTCCGAGCCATCCTGAGGATGAGCTCGCTCGGGGACTAGGAAAGGATTTTTATGTTTCGCCCCACCCTCTTTTGAAGTGTCAGGAGAAAGGGATCACGCCGAGGCTCACATACTTCCGAGCTATCCTGGGGATGAGCTCGCTCGGGGACCAGGAGGGGATTTTTATGTTTTGCCCCACCCTCATAAGAAATTGATGCACGGACATCCAAACTCCATAAAGGGGTGGAAGAAGAAGTACTTCATAGTCCGGAGTGAGAAGCCTTGGAAAATCCCAACAGTTTGGAATTTTGGAAAGCCGAACCACAAGCCACCGAAGAGAAGAGACTTGACCGAAAAGGAGTGGGCGAAGGTTGACAAGATCATGGAGGGGCACAGTATCTGGTGGCCTCACGTAATGGAGCTGCACCTCGCTCGAGCCGGACTGAGCCCAGCCGACCTAGTATGTTTTTGTTTCCATTCCGTCTTTCTTTCTACCTTCGCGTTAACATTTTTACTTTTTCCTTTTGTAGAAATGTTTTCCAAGGAGCTCGACAATCGAAATGCCATAGTAGCCCTGGCGGCCAAGAGGAGGACCGACTTGGCGAAGAAGGCCGCACAGGAGAAGAGTGGAGCATCGGCCGTGGGGTCCAGTAAGAAGTCGACACCGGCGCCCGTGCAGCCATCCCCGAAGAGGGTGAAGAGCCATCACCAATCATTGAGGTTGGAGAAGGAACCTGGGGGCGAGCTTCGAAAGTACGAAGGTGGTCGAGGTTCAGGAGCTTAGGCCCCCGCCCCTTCGCCCCGATGCCGCGGAGATGGTGTGTAGGCAGGGCTTGCTGCCGCACGTCCGGGGCTGGGGGGTCAAGGTAGGGGACACCCTGCTCGAGGGCTTGGTGGCGATGGAGGAGGCGGAGCATATCGCCATGGAGCGGGATCGGATAAATATGGAAATGCAAACGTCCGGGGCAACCTACATGAGGTGGGCTTAGGCGCAATTCTCGATAAGTGTTTAGTGTTTTCCATGTGCGTAGAATTTTAAAGTTTCGAATTTTTCTAACCTGTTCTTCCTCGGCTATGCATTGCTCCATGGGCAGCACTACCACCGGTGCATGGAGAAGGAGGTCCTCGTCGAGAGGAAGAATGCGGATAAGTACTTTTGCGAGGTCACCAGACTTACGAACGAGTTGAAGGAGGCCTGGAACAATGAGGCAGTCCACCAGGCTCAGTTGGCCTCGCTCGTTGACCAGCATAAGGCCGAGCTGGCGTACTTTAAGGCGAAGGCCCAGGCAGAGGCTGAGAAGGCACAGAAGGCTATAGAGGAGGCGCAGATTGCCACGGCTGACACTCTGATCCTGGCCCAGGACGAGGCCTATGCCAAGGTAAAGGAGCACTTCATGCTGATCTACCTGGACAAACGGGTCGACCATCTGCACTTCAACTGGCAGCTAGAGCATCCGCCCATGCCCGGTGGTGATGAGGAACTGGGGGATCCTCACCAAGAGGAGGTCGGGGGCGACCCTGCTGACGAAGAGGTGCCATCCCCCTTCAAGCATATTTTAGGTTTTTTCTCTTCTGATTTTGTAAACGCATTACGCGGACTGGCCACCTCATTTTGTAATACCAAATTTTGACTTTATAAAAGAGGATTTTTGGCCGATGCTCTATGACTCGTGTTTTTTCACCTTTTTTGTGACCTGTTGTTTTTCCCGTCTTTTTAATAGATGTATGAGGACCTCGACGCCGACCTTGGTTCTGCTGAGGTCTCCTGGGTCCGTGCTGGGCTGGGGGCCATGGAGAGTGTTCTGTCTCGCCAACGTAAGTAGGCTCGAGATCCAGAGGCCGCAGTGAATTACTTTATGAACAAATCTAGAGAGCTCAGCCTGGAGGTCGCTCGTCTGAAGAAGGCCTTAGCTGACCGGGACTGGTGGGCAATTAAGACGAACTGGTCGATCTCGGATGCCTCGAGTGGGCGATCAACTTTGGAGTCTTTTCTTCCTGAGGCTGTTGTAGAGAAGGAGTTGGAGATCCGTAGGCTGAAGCTCATGCTAGGCGCAGGTCTGGTCGAGGAGGCAAGCAATTCCGTGTTGGGACCTTCTCCAACCTTTTTCGTAGAGGTGGCCCAGCCTACTGATATGGAAAGCTCCGTTGTCGGGGTAACCTCGCTGGCCATGCCAGCCGAGCGCGCGAAGGTCCCCGTGGGAAGCACCGAGTTTGAGTTTTAAGCCGAGCGATGAGTGATTTGTAAACTTTTCATTGTATTGGGTAGCCGTTTCTGGCGCTTTATGAGTAATAAAAATTTTGATTTCTTTGTTTTGACAATTTGTTAAGCGAGGAGGGCAGCAGTGTAGCTCGAGGTCACTGTTGAGTCTGCCCTTGGTGGAGGTCACCGCCGAGGCAGAAGGGGCGGTCAGTCTATGGCTTGCTCGGGAGCCGAACCGCAATTTCTTGCAAACAACGCTCAATGAGGGACGTTTCGCCTTCCGAAAAACATTAATGGCGACATTTCACCTTCCCCCATTTGGACTTCCCGATATAATAAATGCGCTGCTCAGGGGGCTATATAATCTCCATCCCCTCAACACTTTTCATCAGGAATTGGGATTGACTCATCTGTCACCCTCTGACAATTTGGGTGCCTGTCGAAGGCGGGCACCGACAAGTGGAATTTTTGGCCGAGGGTTCCGGGTCGGTGGCTCCTCTGCCACCCTCGAACAATTTCGGGTTTTGGCTCTGAGGGTCGTCAACCCCGAGTTATTCGCGGGTGAGAGGTATGTCAACCAATTGGTCCAGAGGCTCGGCGATAGTCCTGGGTTGGTGCCCCCCCTACCGCCCTCAAACAATTAGGGATTCTGACTCTGGACGCCGTAAACCCCGAGTTGTTCGCAGGTGAGAGGTGGGTTAACCAACGGTCCAGGGGCTTGGCGAGAGTCCTGGGTCAGTGGCTCTTCTACCGCCGTCGAACAATTCGGGGTATTGGCTCTGAAAGCCGTAAACCCCGAGTTGTTCGCTGTGAGAGGTGGGTCAACCAATGGTCTGGGGCTTGGGGTGTTTGCCGAAGGCGAGCGCCCTAAATCTTTAATGAAAACTTTTGGGATGGGCATGGTTGAAAGTCGTCGCCAAGCGTACAGGGCATGGCTTGAAAAAGCCAAGGCCTTGATCGAGGTCGACAACGATCCCTCATGTGTGCTCCTCGGTAGATAGTACAGGTGTGGCTGGCGGTCATCACCTAGCGCATAGGCTGTAGGGCTTGAACAAGCCCAGGTCATGCTCGAGGTCGATGCCAAGCCCCCATACCTTAGAGAAGCCTGTTATGAGTATAGCTGCAGGTCATCGCCGAGCGTAAAGGTCATATGTCTTGAAAAAGCCAACTCCTTGCTTGAGGTCGACACCGAGCTCCCATACCTGTTCTCAGGTAGATAGTATGGGTGTGGCTGGCGGTCATCGCCGAGCACCTAGGCTGAGGGCTTGAACAAGCCCACGCCATGCTCGAGATAGATGCCGAGCCCCCATACCATAGAGAAGCTAGTTATGAGCGTAGCTGAAGGTCGTCGCCGTGCGTAAAGGTTGCATGGATTTAAAAAAAGCCAAGGCCTTGCTCGAGGTCGATACCGAGCCCCCACACCTGTTCTCAGATAGATAGTATGGGCGTGGCTGGTGGTCATCGCTGAGCACATAGGCTGCAGGGCTTGAACAAGCCCAAGCCATGCTCGAGGTCGATGCCGAGCCCCCATACCTTAGAGAAGCTAGTTATGAGCGTAGCTGAAGGTCATCGCCGAGCGTAAAGGTCGCATGGCTTTGAAAAAAGGCCAAGGCCTTGCTCGAGGTCGGCACCGAGTCCCGACACCTGTTCTCGGGTAGATAGTACGGGCGTAGTTGGCGGTCATCGCCGAGCACATAGGCTGCAGGGCTTGAACAAGCCCAAGCCATGTTCGAGGTCAATGCCGAGCCCCCATACCTTAGAGATGACTTTTTACGGCTCGCGGTGTCGTCCGAGAGCCGAGCCCCAAGCTTGTAAAAGAAACTTTTTGTGGCTCGCGGTTTCTTCCGAACGCCGAGCCCCAAGCTTGTAAGGGAAGCTTTTTGTGGCTCGCAGTTTCTTCCGAATGCCGTGCCCCAAGCTTGTAAGGGAAGCTTTTGTGGCTCGCAATTTCTTCCGAACGCCGAGCCCCTAAGCTTGTTAGGGAAGCTTTTTGTGGTTCGCGGTTCCTTCCGAAGGCCGAGCCCGAAACTTGTTTTTGAAGAAAGCTAATACGAAGCCGAAGGTTGTTTTAAGAAAAATGGCATAATTACAACATATTTTGACTTTACAAAACAAGGCACGACGTGCCGATTAAATTTTTATAATTTACATAGGGTATCTGTAGAGGCTAATCCTTCCCTTCGAGGAATTTGATAAGGTGCTCTGCATTCCAAGGTCTCTTGACAGCCTTGCCCTCCGGGTCGGTGAGGCGGTACGTGCCCGGGAGTATGACCTCAAAAACATTTTACGGGCCTTTCCAGTTTGGGGCCAGTTTCCTCTTTTGGCCGGGGTTAGACACCGCCAGCTTTTTGAGGACGAGGTCCCCTAGCTTGATTTCGGTGGGACACACCCTTTTGTTATAGAACATTTCTATCCTCTGCTGGTAGGTGTTTCTTCTGATGGCAGACTTTTTCCTGACCTCGTCTATGAGGTCCAAATCGGCACGTAGCTGTGCCGAGTTGCTCGTTCGTCGAAGGCCATGATTCGGGGCGAAGGGAGCCCGATCTCGAGGGGAATTACTGCCTCCACGTCGTATGTTAGATTGAATGGCGATTCTCCCATGGGGATTCTATTCGTCGTCCGATGGGCCCAGAGAACGCTCGGCAACTCGTCGACCCATAACCCCTTGGAGGAGTTATCAAGTCGTTTCTTGAGACCGTCGAGGATCTGGCGGTTCGCATTCTCAGCCTGGCCGTTCGACTGCGGGTGGCTTACCGAAGAGAAGCACTGCTGGATCCCGAGATCCTTGCAGAACTTTCGAAAATTCTTGCCCGCAAACTGAGTCCCATTATCTGTGATGAGTATGTGTGGAATCCCGAATCGGCAGGCGATGTGCTTCCGGAAAAATTGTTGGGTCTGCTGCTCGGTGATCATGTCCAGGGGCTCGGCCTCGATCCACTTCGTGAAGTAATCGATTGCCACTATGAGAAATTTTCTTTGGCTCGTTGCCTTCGGAAATGGGCCTACCAGATCCATCCCCCACATAGCAAATGAGGTCGGATTGGCCAGGGAGCGGAGGTTTTCTTGCGGAGCTCTTCTCACCAAGGAGAACCTTTGACAAGGGCCACACTTTTTTACCAGGGCCAGGGCGTCTTGCAGCATTATGGACCAGTAGTACCCGTGATTCAGAGCCTTTCGCATAAGTAATCGGCTTCCCATATGGAACCCTCCAATTCCTTCGTGGAGCTCTTCGGGAGCGTACTTTGCCTCATCGGGGTTAAACAACGGAGGTAGGGCCTTCCGTTCATCATGGTATATGACCGTTTGAAGAGGGTCTTGCTAATCATGGCGAACCTTTCTGAACGGGCCCTGATCTGCCTTACTTCGGCTCGATCTTTGGGGAGCTCTCCTTTGATTAGAAACTTTCTAATGGGAGTGGTCCAATTGTCAATCTGAGCTCCGTCTTCTATACAGAGGGTCTTGGGGAGGTCGGTACTCGGCTTTAGGAGTACTTCGATAAGAATGGTGTGGTCGAGACCTTCGAAGGACGAGGAGGCTAACTTTGACAGAGCGTCGGCCTGAGCATTCTATTCTTTGGGGATCCTTAGGACTGCAGATTAATCAAAGGACGCCAAGAGTCGTTGGACCACGGCCAAGTATCGGATCATCCGATCGTCACGGGCCTCATACTCTCCTGTGATCTGATTAACCACGAGCTGAGAGTCGCTGAAGGCCCTGATCTGTCTGACGCCTGCCTAATGTGCCAGGGTGAGCCCGGCAATCATGGCCTCATATTTAGCCTCATTGTTGGAGGCTGGAAAGTTGAGGCGGAGGCAATAGTGGAAAAGGAAATTTTTAGGTCCTCGCAAAATGATGCCTGCACCATTCCCCGCTTCGTAGGAAGAGCCGTTGACGTAAACTTCCCACGTCTGGTTGGCCTCCCCACTTTTGGGTTGCTCGGAGATGGTGCATTCCGTGATGTACTCGGCGAGGGCTTGCCCCTTGATGGCCGTTCTAGGCTGTCGTATTAACTGAGCTCGATCGACCATTTGACCAGTCGGCCTGGAGCTTTCGGGCTTGTAGAGTACTGCCTTCAGAGGCTGGTCTATGAGGACCTGAATTGAATGCACCTGGAAATAGGGGCGGAGTTTCTGCGCGGCTATGACCAGGGCGTATAGCACCTTTTCCATTTTTGAGTATCTGGTCTCGGCGGTGAGTAGAACCTTGCTCACTCCGTCCTCTTCTCAAACGAGAGCAGCACTGAGCACATTTTCCGAAGCCGAAAGATAAAGCCAGAGGGGCTTGCCCGGTTCGGGCTTGCTGAGGAGAGGAGGATTGGCGAGGTACTCCTTCAATTGGGCGAACACCTCTTGCTGCTGAGTACCCCACTCGAAGCCTCTGGTGTCGCACAAAGCTTTGAAGAACAGGAGGAACTTCTCTCCGGATGTGGAGAGGAAACGACCGATGGCCGCCAGTCTTTCCGTGAGCCTCTAGACCTCTTTGATGTTTCTAGGAGGGGCCATGTCAATTATGATCTGGATCTTCTCGGGGTTCGCCTCGATGCCGTGCCAGCTGACAACGAACCCAAGGAATTTCACCGAGGAGATGCCGAACGCACACTTCGCCAGGTTGAGCCTCATGTTGTGGGTCCGAAGGACCCCAAAGGCTTCTTCCAGGTCGGCAATATGGTTCTGTCCCCACTGGCTTTTGACGAGCATGTCGTCGACGTACACCTCCATGTTTCGACTGTTCTGATCCTTGAAGACTCGGTTGACGAGCCTCTGATAAGTGGCACCGGCTTTCTTCAGCCCGAAGGGCATAACCTGGTAGCAATAAAGACCTTGGTCGGTGACGAAGGACGTCTTGGCTATATCAGGGGGAACATTTGGATCTGGTTGTAGCTTGAGAAGGCATCCATGAAAGAAAGGAGCTCGTGACTCGACGTTGCGTCGATTAGAGCGTCGATGCTGGGGAGAGGGAACGGATCTTTGGCGCACGCCTTGTTGAGGTCAGTGAAGTCTATGCAGATCCTCCAGCTCCTGCTTGCCTTTTTGACCATCACGACGTTCGGTAACCACTCAGGGTAGCTGATCTCCTGTATGAACCAGGCAGACATGAGTTTGTCCACCTCCGCTTTCACTACCAGCTGCCTCTCCGGGGTAAACTTACGTCGCTTCTGGTTGATCGGCTTCGAGTAGGGGATCACCCTGAGTTTGTGCATGATCAGGTCTTCGGAGATCCCAGGCATATCGGAGGGCTTCCAGGTGAAGAGGTCGACATTGCGACGAATGCAATCGATCAGGTCGGACTTGAGGTCAAGCGCGAGGGAGCAGCTCACGCGGAACGACTTTGACATGTCCCCTGCCTTGAACGAGACTTCTTCTAGTTCATCCGCTAGCTCAGGCTCGGGCCGGCTCCTTTCGGGCTGTAGTTCGACGGTGTCCAAGGGGAACACACCGCTACCGATCGCCGTCATATAGCACGATCGTGCTACTTCTTGGTTCCCTCGGGTGACCCCGACACCGACTCGGTGGGGAATTTTAGCTTTAGGTGGTAGGCCGAGGGAACAGCCTGGAAGGAGCAGAGCCCCGGTCGGCCGAGGATGGCGTTGTAAGCTGCCTTGATGTTTACAATCTTGAAGTCCATCGACTCGGTCCGTCTGCGAGGGGTTGTACCGACGGTGACATCCAAGGTCACGATCCCCTTTATGGGCATTGGGATGCCAGAGAACCCATGCAGGGTGTACCTGGCTAACTTAATCTTGTCTCGGGGGAGCTAAAGGTTCTCAAACGCTTCCAGGAAGAGGATGTTCACCGAGCTCCCGTTGTCTACGAGGATCCGATAGACCTCGTAGTTCACCATGACAAGGCTGATGACGAGCAAATCGCAATGCAGGAGCTGGACCCCCTCCAGGTCTTCCCCTGAGAAGGAGACAGGGAGTTGCTGAACTTGGGGGGAAGGGAGACCCCGGACAGTGTTTTTCTTTCGGACGAACGCCTTGTGGGAAGTGCTGGACTCTCCTTCCATGGGCCCCCCCATGGACGCAATGCAGGATGGCCTGACCTTCGGTCTCTTTAGGCTCGGGGTTCCGCTCGGGACATGGTTTGGGGGCACGAGGAGGAAAAGAAGGCCTCCGGTTCCTCGTGTCTCTTCATTCCCAGGCATCTTCCCGTGTGAATTCCTGGAGGTACCCTCATTGGATGAGGGCCTCAATTTCATCCTTTAGGGCCCGGCAGTAATCGGTGTCGTGCCCGTTGTCTCGATGGAAGCTGCAGTAGAACCGCTGATTCATTTTCTTGTTGCTGGTCGGTCGAGGGGGCATCTGGACGAGGTCCCTATCCTCGATTTCTAGGAGGATAGCTGACACGTTCTGTGTCAGTAGCGTGTACCTTTCGAAGCGCAGGATCGGAAGGAACCTCTTCATGATGGTCCCGTCTTTTTGGGACCTTCTTTGCTGGCTCTGCCTCGTCAACCTTGCACTTACCCTTTCCCGGGACCTCCTTGGTGTCCTCGGAATTTAGGGCCTCCTCAGCCTGAATGTACTTTTCGACTCGATTGCAGGTCAGGAAAATCGAGGGGAGGCTTCTTCGCCAGGGATGCCTTCACCTGGCCGTTCCAGACGTTGTACCCGAACGCCACCGAGGCGACCCGAGCGTTGAGGAAGGATACCAACCTTGCCATCGTGGTAAACCTCTGGACGAATTGCCAGAGTGAATCCCCTTCCTTCTGTCGGAGGTCCAGTAGGGACGCACTCGTCTTCTCGGCTTTCCTGGTGGTCACGAAGTGGGCCAGGAAATTGGCCTCCAGCTGGTCGAACGAGTAGATCGAGCCGGGGAAGAGCTTAGAGAACTATTCCCGAGCCGGACCCCGGTGGGTGGCAGGGAAGGCACGGCATAGGAGGGGGTCCGAAGCACTGTGAATCATCATGAGGGTCTTGAAACCCTCCATGTGATCAGCAGGATCACCCTCGCCGTCATAGGTCTCAAATTAGGGAGGTCGGAAATTCCGGGGTATTTCCTCTTGTAGGATTGCAGCGGAGAAAGGAGGTCGGGTCGACCTATGACCCTGAGCCGGTCTCGCGCCGCCTTCGCCAAAGTGGTCAAGGCAATTCTCCATTTCCTGGAGGCATCCTAGGACGTCCTCGTCGTACTCTGGCAGGGCTGTCAGGCTGCGAGACGCGCTGGCTCCGGCGTCTGACCGCGCGTAAGAGTATTGGAGTGTCTCGTTGATAGGGGTCCCTAGGATGGCCTCCAGGATCTCGTTTCGGAAATCTTGGAACTCACGGTGGGTGACCAGAGCCCGTTTGGCCGGGTAGCGTTGGGGTGGCAGCCTCCGGTCGATGCGGCTGAGCGCCGGTTCTCGCTCTCAGGATGGATGCCTGGGATGGTTCGGGGCCGAGTTGGAAGCGGCCTCTCCCCTAGTTCGACTGGCCTGCCTGTCTTGGATGACCCGACGCAGGTCGGTTGCGACCAAGCTAGAGGTACCTGGTTCGGGTCCTAGGTTGACCCTCGGATCGTTGGATCCATGAGTGTCGATAGGGACGTCCTGAGGAGGAGCATCCTGACGACGTGCAGAGGTGACAGCTCTCCTGGGCTTGGGTTCCATGTGAGCTCGGATTGATGGGATGCCATTAATGGCTGGGTTCGGACTGGTGTCCGTACCGAGCTTTCCCACAGACGGTGCCAACTTGATGCAGTTTGTTTCTGAGGGTGGCTGCACCAGGTGTGAGTTATCTCAATTTGTAATTTTGCGGAAGCTTCGGTAATGACTGTACGTCCGACCCTCAGTTGAGGGAACTGCTCGGGAGTAGGCGGGAGTGAGGTGGAGGTCGGATGCTCGGCTCGGATCTGGAGGCTCGGCTCGGATCTGGAAGCTCGAATCCGGAAGTCTCGTGTACCTGCACTCGGCCTAGGAACACCTGGGTTGATCCCAGTGGCAGGCCCTCTAACAATCTAGTTAGTCACTGAAGAGTAACAGTAACAAGGGTTTTTAGAGGAGAGAGATTGATTACCTTTTGAAGGGGTAGAGGGCTTGGTATTTATAGGCAGTGCAATGCAGGTCTGGACCCGTTTGGGGCCGGGTCTGGACCCGGTTGCCCATGGGTCGGACGTGGCAGAAGCCCATGAGGCTCAGGGTTGACCTGGCAGTCCTGATGATCAGGGGTGAACGGTTTTTGAGGGGATCCTGTGGCTCAGGAGGGGCCACGTCATTCGACCCATATCAGATCCCATATTTGGAGATTATAATGGGCCTTCGATCAATTTATGTTTTTTTTAGTTTTAAAGCTAGAACATATTTCAATAATTTCATATTAAAGCCGATGAGTTAGGATTTTGTATTGAACGGTATTAATAGACATGTCCAGAACCAAGCCCAATAAATAAATAAATAAATAAATAAATAAATAAATAAATAAATAAATGTGACAACTCCTTAGGTTGTTGAATGGAAAATAAGTGCACTTGACAAGTGATACAATACATGTTACCGGGTTCGTTGTAGGTGGTGGTAAGCGGTATTTGTATGAAGACTCAGTATGGTACTTGTATGTGGTACGAAGGGAGATATTGTAAGTAGGATCACTGATCCAAGTTCGGAACATGACATATATATATATATATATATATATATATATATATATATATATATATATATAGAGAGAGAGAGAGAGAGAGAGAGAGAGAGAGAGAGAGTAAGTCTATTAAGAGCTTGGAAGCTGGGCTCCTTATCGGGAGCTGGAGATCACAGCCATCCGATCTAGAGTGATTCAGATCGAATGGCTGAGATCAGATCCCGTTCTCCATCTTGTTTTGTTGAGGGTAAAATGGTCATTTCCCCCCTCTCCTTATCTTTTGGCTTCCTGGCTCCCATCTCACTCCCGCTCGCTCTTTGATCGTAAGAAACCCTAGTCTCCTCTCCTTTTCTCACTCCCGCGCTCTCCTTCTTCGATGAAACCCTAATCGTCGGAGAGAAACCCCCATTCTCCTTCTACGATTTCTACTTTCTTGAGCTCATTCACTCACTTCGACGAGAAACCCTAGCCCTCAAACCCGCTGGTCTCAGTGGTCTCTTTCTCTCTCTTTGCGATCGAAGACCCAAATCGCAATTAGGGTTGCGAGGCGCTCTCTCTCTCTCTTCGACGTCAAACCCAGCTTCCGATTAGGGTTCGATTCCTCATCGATTCGAATAGAAACCCTAAACCTGATCTCCATCTCCATCTCCAACTTGGGTAGAGGTCAAATTTCAACTTGGGTAGAGGTAAAGTTGATATCTTTATTAGAATTATCCTATTAATTTTATTTTTGGCAATGAGCTTGTTGTTGCTCTCATTTTTCCTGAAACTGGGCAAGTTTGGAAGTGTTCTGATGCATTTTTTTTCCTGAATCTGGACTAAGATGACTGCTGATTTGATGTTCATGCTTTGATGTCAATATTTTTGCTATGGCAGTGATGAAATCACACTATTATGCTTCATTATGATATTACAATGTGGTGATATTACACTAATGCACCTAATTTGGTTATGACTGTGATGATATTACACTGTTATGCTTCATTCATAATTTAGGGATTGAAGATTTTCTGAATTTGGGCAATGATGAACTTAATTTGGGTCTCTTTTAGTTTTGCACTTTGTTTTGTCATGGTGCATTACACTTCTGCTGCTTCTTTGAATATGAGTTGTGTTTCTGAGGCTCTATCCTTCAATAGTCTTTCATTATGATCACTGAGATCACTGAGAAGTCATTATGACTCTCTGAATATGAGATTGGTTTTGACATGGTATCTTTCACTATTGGTGATGCATTCATTATGCTTCCTCAGAAAATTTCCTAATCTTCATGAAATGTGATATTAAAAAAGTTCTGAGCCTAAATAGTGAAGAAATTAGTGTGATGCTGAGCCATACAGTTGCCTTTAGAATTGTGTTTCTTGCATCCTTTATTTTATTAATTAATCATTAGTCTAATATTTTTTCTATTAATAGAAAGGATGATCTCAAGCTTTATGAGTTGTATGTTGTGGTTGCATCTTTGATTCACCCAAATATTTCTAGTTGATTTTATCAGTTCATTTATAAAAATAAAAAAAATGCATGAGAAAATGAGAGGAAGCTGATGTTTGGTGTTTATTATTCTGTTGATGACAAACACATTAACTAGTCAGTCTTACTCAGTTCCAAATTTTGAGAATTTTAACCGAATTCATTAATTATTTGAAAATAAGAAATTAAGAACCGAACATGCATATTCTAACATATCTAGTTTGTAAGTGTAAAATAATTGTTGTTTTTCGGTGCAGAAATTTTTATAGTAATCTCTCTGCTTGGTATTTATACAAAAATTTGCATCCTGAAATCTAATAAGTCTTATTCAAATAATGATAAAACATCAAGTTTATATATTAGGTCCTGTTTATAATCTTATAATTTAGAAAGAGTGTGATCAGCATAAATATTAATTTTATGAATTCTCTTATTCCAATTTGACCTAAGGGATTAAGTTACTAATTATGTAGCTGATGTTTGGCATGGGTTTAGTAAGAAACATTTGCAAAATTTTCTAATTATGTATAGTTCCGATCCAATTATCTAATTCTTCTCTTATTAAATATATTGGCAACCAAAATCAGTACTGTTTTGAATCTTTTTAGAATCTTGATTAGAAATATATGTTCTTTGTCGTCTCAGCACCAAAGAAGAGCTCTCACAAGTTCGTTCTCTCTCTTCGACGGAAAACCCAAACCGCGATAAGGGTTTCAATTTCTTGGCTCATTGGGTTCTGCCTCTCCCAGATTCCGGAGGGAAGTGTTTGACTCTCATAAATGCTTTTATGATTTCTGTTTAATTTCTTGCATTTTCATTCGGTTTTGCGTGTAGGCAATGATGAAATTGATTTTGAATATGTGACTTGAGAGTAGCTCAATTCATCAAATTTTGATGCACCGATGACTCACAATGATTGATAGTATCAGTATAATTTTTGTAAGCTCAGAACGTTGGATACGTATGTGGTGGATACTCATTTACGCCGTTTGGTGTTTGATTCTCTCGTTCGGTGTGTTGGGTTAGGCAGTGATGCTAAACACTTTATGATCTGAATAATTATTTCAATCCTGTTTTAAGAATTCTTGATTATATATCTATCATATCCTAGTTGGCGCGGCACTCCAATGCAGCCTTACATATGAATAGTGTGTTCTGAGCCTACTGGTTTTTTTTAGTCTATATATATTCATGAGTAAGTCTATTCTGTGTGCTTGGTCGATTGAGTGTGAGAAGATAAGAGATAGGGGTTTTTGATTTTACCCCTTTTACCCCCAAACATTCTGAAGATAAGCGGTACCGAATATGAGTCGTTCCGTCACGATCAATCGCGAACGAATGGCTAAAAATCCCCGCTCTAGATAAGGATTTCAGCTCCCAAGCTCTTAATAAGCTTACTCTATATATATAAGACAGTTGATGATAAGCTCCGAACAACACAAACAGATCATGAAGTATCAAATTTTGTCAGCTCAGAAGAAACACAAACAGATCTTGACACTATACAATAAACTATATATTAGGCAGTGATGGTGTGTTGGTGTAGGCAGTGATGCCAAACACTTTATGATCTGAATAATTATTTCAATTTGTTGTATTTATTCTTGATTATATATCTATCATATCCTAGTTGGCTCGGCACCCCAATGCAGCCCTAGTTATGAATAGTGTGTTATGAGCCTACTGGTTTTTTTATTACCCCCATGTTCAGTGTATGTTGTTCTGACCTTACAAAATTCGAAACTTCATGCCCAGCTTCTGTTTGTCCTGAGCATACACAATTTGATACTATTTGTCTAGTTTCGAAGAGTTCATTTTTCTGTTTGTTCTGAGTTAACAAAATTTGATACTTCATAATGTGTTTCTGTTTGTTCTTGGTTTACCAAATTTGATACTACATGCTCTGTTTGTGTTGGTTATGAGCTTACAAAATTTGATACTTCAGACTCTGCTTGTGTTAGTTATGAGCTTGCAAAATTTGATACTTCATGTTCTGTTTGTGTTAGTCCTGAGCAAGGGTAAAATTTGATGCTTCATGATCTGTTTGTGTTAGTTCTGAGCTTACAAACATTTGTAACCTCATGATTTGTTTGTGTTAGTTCTGAGCTTACAAACTGTGACACTTCATTGTATTACTCTGTCTCTGTTTGTTATGAGCTTACAACCATTTGATACTTCATTATCTGTTTCTGTTTGCTCCCAAGCTACTTGTTTCTCACTTTCTGTTTTTGCCGAGGTAACAAATTTTGAACTTCATGTTCAGCGTTTGTTTTTTTGAGCCTACCATATTTAGTACATGATTTTTTGTGTTCTGAGCCGACTATATTTTGTAATTATTTTGTCGTTTCCAGGTTAAATGAGTGATGTTTGATTTTGATTTCAGGTTGATTCCAGCATGAAGTGCTTCTTGTGCTTCTTGTGCTTCTTGGAGCTATTGAACAGTGGACTACGCGAAAAGTTGACATTTGCAGCAAACTACTGAACATTGTATTACGTTGTACAGTTTGTGTTAAGTTTCAGTTTTTTGTAAAGTGTCAGATGTGAAGAACATTTGTTACGTTGTACATGTTTTTGTAAAGTATTACCTTACATTTCTATGAAGATCGAATTTCTTCCAGATATTCAGTTCATTATTGTTTTGGTGTCATGATTGAAATTTTGTGATTGTTTTGGTGTATTACGCAGCATGAAGTATCAAAATTTTGTAAGCTCAGAACTGACAGAAACAAACCAAGAAGTATCAAAATTTTGTAAGCTCAGAACTAACACAAACAGAGCATGATGTGTACAAATTTTGTAAGCTCAGAACCAACAGTAACAGACCATGAAGTATGACAATTTTGTAAGCTCAGAACTGACAGAAACAGACCAAGAAGTATCAAAATTTTGTAAGCTCAGAACTAACACAAACAGAGCATGATGTATACAGATTTTGTAAGCTCAGAACCAACGCAAACAGAACATGAAGTATGAAAATTTTGTAAGCTCAGAACCAACAATAACAGACCATGAATTATCAAATTTTGTAAGCTCGGAACTAACACTAACAGATCATGCGGTATCAAATTTTGCCCTTGCTCAGAACACAAACAGACCAAGAAGTATGAAAATTTTGTAAGCTCAGAACACACAGAAACAGACCATAAATTATCAAATTTTGTAAGCCCAGAACAATCAGAGACAGACCAAGAAGTATCAGTAATCTCAGAACAAACAGAAACACATCCATGATTTTGTAAGCCCAGAACAATCCAAGAAGTATACAAATATCAATCAATGATATAATTGAAATAATATTAGGCTTACTCAATGATACAACTTCAAAAAATTCTCATACATGTCTTACTCATCTTTGGACTTTTCATCTTTATACAAAATTCTAAAGATTATACAAAAGATTAAACAAAATTCTAAACATTGTAGGCTCAGAACAACAATAAGTCAAGTCTTTGTTTGTAGTATTGTGCTTGTAACTGTCGGATGATGTTGCTCTGCCACTTCTCAATTGCTTTGTTTGTACTCATCTTTGTGCTTGTAACCTATGTGAACCAGTTTCACTCCTGAGATTGAAGTTGATAATAATGAAAAATTATAACACCCAAGTTGAAAATGAGCTATTACGAGATGTTGAGTTATGAAGAAACAACTTCTACTAAATTTAATTGAAAGTAAATGAAACTACAATATTTTGTTGTCTACTTAAAGTATTTACAAACGAAACAATAAGGATATTTTGCAAGAAACACAAATCTGTATATACAGAACAACTAATTTCTTCACTATCTAGGCTCAGAAATTTTTGAATATCACATTTCATGAACTTAAAAAAATTCTCTGAGGAAGCATAATGAATGCATCACCAATAGCGTAATATACCCATGTCAAAACCAATTTCATATTCAGAGACGCAATGTCAAAACCAATGCCATATTGTAATTGTAGATGTCAAAACCAACTCCGAAAGTAAAAGAGACAAGTTCATTATTGCTCAGATTTAGAAATTCTTCAATCACTAGAACCTCACAATAATGGTGTGAATATCATATATATATAACCAAATTAAATTCGTCATTGCCCAGTTTCAGAAATTATTGAATGAGTTCATCTTTGGTGCAGAATGAGTCTGAATATCATCACATCCACAAAAGTGTGAATATCATAATATTCAGTTCAAAGCATAATAGTGTGAAAATCATCACAGCCATAACCAAAATATTGAATCCAAAGCATGAGCATTAAAAGAAGCAGTTCATCTTCAGCCCAGATATAAGCATAAAAGCATAATGAGAACCGTCACCTCATTCGAAGGGGAAAACTCAAAAAATTTAGACAAAACCAAATACTTTCCTCAATTCATATTATCGATTATAGGATTATCCATGGTATTAGCACTTCCATCTTGGCCTTCCATACCTACAAACACCATACAATTATATAAATTAGGCGTAAAGAACATATATTTCTAATCAAGATTCTAAAAAGATTCAAAACAGTACTGATACTATCCACCACATACGTATCCAACGTTCTGAGCTTACAAAAATTATACTGATACTATCAATCATTGTGAGTCATCGGTGCATCAAAATTTGATGAAGTGAGCTACTCTCAAGTCACATATTCAAAATCAATTCCATCATTGCCTACACGCAAAACCGAATGAAAATGCAAGAAATTAAACAGAAATCATAAAAGCATTTATGAGAGTCAAACACTTCCCTCCGGAATCTGGGAGAGGCAGAACCCAATGAGCCGAGAAATCGAAACCCTTATCGCGGTTTGGGTTTTCCGTCGAAGAGAGAGAACGAACTTGTGAGAGCTCTTCTTTGGTGCTGAGACGACAAAGAACATATATTTCTAATCAAGATTCAAAACAGTACTGATTTTGGTTGCCAATATATTTAATAAGAGAAGAATTAGAGAATTGGATCGGAACTATACATAATTAGAAAATTTTGCAAATGTTTCTTACTAAACCCATACCAAACATCAGCTACATAATTAGTAACTTAATCCCTTAGGTCAAATTGGAATAAGAGAATTCATAAAATTAAGATTTATGCTGATCACACTCTTTCTAAATTATAAGATTATAAACAGGACCTAATATATAAACTTGATGTATTATCATTATTTGAATAAGACTTATTAGATTTTAGGATGCAAATTTTCTATAAACATCAAGCAGAGAGATTACTATAAAAATTTCTGCACCGAAAAACAACTATTATTTTACACTTACAAACTAGGAGTATGTAAGAATATGCATGTTCGGTTCTTAATTTCTTATTTTCAAATAATTAATGAATTCGGTTAAAATTCTCATAATTTGGAACTGAGTAAGACTGACTAGATAATGTGTTTGTCATCAACAGAATAATAAACACCAAACATCAGCTTCCTCTCATTTTCTCATGCATTTTTTTTATTTTTATAAATGAACTGATAAAATCAACTAGAAATATTTGGGTGAATCAAAGATGCAACCACAACATACAACTCATAAAGCTTGAGATCATCCTTTCTATTAATAGAAAAAATATTAGACTAATGATTAATTAATAAAATAAAGGATGCAAGAAACACAATTCTAAAGGCAACTGTATGGCTCAGCATCACACTAATTTCTTCACTATTTAGGCTCAGAATTTTTTGAATATCACATTTCATGAAGATTAGGAAATTGTCTGAGGAAGCATAATGAATGCATCACCAATAGTGAAATATACCATGTCAAAACCAATCTCATATTCAGAAAGCCATAATGACTTCTCAGTGATCTCAGTGATCATAATGTAAGACTATTGAAGGATATAGCCTCAGAAACACAACTCATATTCAAAGAAGCAGCAGAAGTGTAATGCACCATGACAAAACAAAGTGTAAAACTAAAAGAGACCCAAATTAAGTTCATCATTGCCCAAATTCAGAAAATCATCAATCCCTAAATTATGAATGAAGCATAACAGTGTAATATCATCACATTCATAACCAAATTAGGTGCATTAGTGTAATATCACCACATTGTAATCTCATAATGAAGCATAATAGTGCGATTTCATCACTGCCATAGCAAAAATATTGACATCAAAGCATGAGCATCAAATCAGCAGTCATCTTAGCTCAGATTCAGGAAAAAAAATGCATCAGAACACTTCCAAACTTGCCCAGTTTCAGAAAAAATGAGAGCAACAACAAGCTCATTGCCAAAAATAAAATTAATGGGGTAATTCTAATAAAGATATCAACTTTACCTCTACCCAAGTTGAAATTTGACCTCTACCCAAGTTGGAGATGGAGATGGAGATCAGGTTTAGGGTTTCTATTCGAATCGATGAGGAATTGAACCCTAATCGGAAGCTAGGTTTGACGTCGAAGAGAGAGAGAGAGCGCCTCGCAACCCTAATTGCGATTTGGGTCTTCGATCGCAGAGAGAGAGAAAGAGACCACTGAGACCAGCGGGTTTGGGGGCTAGGGTTTCTCGTCGAAGTGAGTGAATGAGCTCAAGAAAGTAGAAATCGTAGAAGGAGAATGGGGGTTTCTCTCCGACGATTAGGGTTTCATCGAAGAAGGAGAGCACGGGAGTGAGAAAAGGAGAGGAGACTAGGGTTTCTTACGATCAAAGAGAGAGCGGGAGTGAGATGGGAGCCAGGAAGCCAAAAGATAAGGAGAGGGGGAAAATGACCATTTTACCCTCAACAAAACAAGATGGAGAACGGGATCTGATCTCAGCCATTCGATCTAAATCACTCTAGATCGGATGGCTGAGATCTCCAGCTCCCGATAAGGAGCCCTGCTACCCAGCTCTTAATAGACTTACTCTCTCTCTCTCTCTCTCTCTATATATATATATATATATATATATATATATATATATATATATATAACAAAACACAAGATAATTTGGAAAAAAATTTTCAAGTGGTTTTCTCTTTAATTGAAACAAAATCAACAGTTAAGATTGGCCCTCCCAAAACATATTTTCCTCCCAAAACTAACAAAACACATTACTTTATTACAATCTCTCTCTTCTCTCTTCACTTTTTATATTTCTCTCTCTCTCTCTGTTTACTCAGAAATTTAGATTTTCAGATTTCAGAATTGTAAATTTTCAGTTTTTTTATGGTTTTTTTTATTGCTCATGTTACAATGAAAATAGCAAATATCTCCTCAACAGTTAAATTTCATCATTTTCCTCCCTCAAAATTCTAAGAAGTTGGATTTTTCACCCCCATTTATAATTATTTTTCAACATATACTAATAGAAATATGGACTTTTATTTACAACTAATTATTGTCATACTATGCAAACTTGAGCTACATAATTGTTGTCTTACTATTTAAAAGGTTTTTCATATGCTGTATCGTTCTGAAGACGTGCCGTAGGCACGTACCCACGGGCAAAACTTGTAACGCCCCGATTTTCATACACTGGAAAACCGTGACATAAGCCAGAATATTTTTCTTTAATTAGCCGCAATACACAGAAAAATAGGAAAATTTAAAACTTTTTATTCAACACAAATGTATTACAAGTCCGAATGTTATAAAACTGCAATACATTACATCAGTGTTACAATAATGCCATATAAGCCTAAGTGTTACAAACTTTCAATAAAAATTACATCAGAGTACAATGAATAATATATAACACTTGGTACTTCACTTGGATGCTTCTCAATAATTAATAAATTTACAATTGAAACAATGGTAACTAACATATATTACAATTGAAACAAAATCAACACTTTGCTTCTCTTGTCTTGAGTCCTCCTGAATCTTGTAACTGTAGTTTTGCAATCCAGTACTTATTGAAATGGGGACGTTAGTACATATACTGACGCTTTAAGGCTGATGACTAGCAGCGATTCTCAACTTTAAACAAACAGAATGATGAAAAGAGAAAAGTGTATATATAATTGATGTGTCTGTGTATGCTATGACTTAGACTATAATGCAAGATTAACCAATGCAGTGATGCACTTATTCTAATGTAAGCAAGTCTCCGGAAAAGTATGCAGCCATACTACATACGCCCCATATCAAGTTGTTTCTTTATATATAGGGATTTGAACCCGCGCCATGAATTCTACTCTTGTACTCAACCTGTTTCTGAAGATACAACGTGACTGATGAGGTTGCCCTGAAATGGTCTAATCCCGCCATTTGCAGTCATATAGTGGTGTCTCCGTTTGCCATTATTGCCCGACGTACCGGACCTCACTCAAAAATCTGACGAACTCTTGGAGTTAACTACAACACAGGTTAACTCGAAGCATCCCCTGTGGCCCCCTAGCTGATAGACCGTTGTCTATGCCTTATTCGCCTTTCTTGATATAGAGCATGACGGAGTTCCGAGGGTCCACCCCCTAGCTCCAACATGATACTTCCTGCCCTTATCATGGCACTTCAGAAATTAACAGACGAGATACGGATATCGTGCTCCCAACTCGTGAGAAGGCACAGACTGTATCCCTTTGACAGGAAGGGTACAACCAATAACACCACCTAGTGTTGGCCTATAGAACAGGTCAGATCATAAGGTACCACCCTTAAAACTAACTCTTTTCCTTCGGTGAAAATGATAATAAATAAGGTTTAAGTAGTAATAGCCATAAGTTACTACCTTAACGATGTCACTAACCTTAAATAATCCAAGGGATGACAACAGTACTAACACAACATGCTAGGTCTTAAGTTAGACTTCGTAAGATAACTTTGCTAGGTGCTCAACCTAGACTTACCACAATCCCTAAGGATCCTGTTCATAGACTATCGATCCAAGACCCTAGCAATATAAACGTATTCGCATGCTACTGTCCTGAACTTGGATTCTGTCTACATTCCCGACCTGCAATCAACCTACACCGGTTACGATCTGACGATGCACGAGGGGTGACTCGTCTACAGTCCATGAGGAGTAAAATAAATACACGTCTTGATGGTCGATGGCTCCTAGGGCAATGATATCACCCTAGACGAGCACAATAACTGCGTACTAGCTAATAAGCTAAATACGAGCAAAACAACTTACATACGAGCCGACTAGTTACGTATGAGCCAAACGAATTACATACGAGCCAACTGGCTATGTATGCGACAAATGAATCATATAGAAGGAACCATAAAAGTCTTCTAACAACCTAGAAGAAAAATAACATGCCACTAGCAAAACTTAATCTTTTATATTTAGAAGCAACAGAAGAATCTTCTAATAGCCCAATATAAATATACTACTAATGAGAACTTGATCTTTTATACACAAAGGCAACGTAAAAAACCTTCTAACAGCCTAGAAGCAATTAAACATGCTACTCTTATCGGCATTCAACAAAATTGGACTTTTTAGAAAGGTAAGAACATCTACTACAACTCTCTAGTTGAAATCTTTCTCAGATTTAGTCAATAATAGGTAGAAAAACCTCGAACAACCTAAACAACGAGCTTCAGCCAAAAAGGCCAGCTGTTGTGACTTTGTAAAAGTCATAACATATACTCTGCTTATCGGAATCTAACCAAATAGGAAATTTTGGAAAGGTGAGAACATCTAATACAACTTTCTAGTTGAAAATTTTCTCAGATTAATTCAATAAGAGGTAGAAAAACCTCGAACAACGAGCTTCAGCCAAAAAGGCCAGCTGCTGTGACTTTGTAAAAGTCATAACTCATACTCCGCTTATCGGAATCTAACCAAATAGAATATTTTGAAAATGTGAGAACTTCTAATAAAACTATCTAGTTGATAAACTTCTCAGATTTAGTCAATAAAAAGAACAAAAACTTCGAACAATTTGAACAGTGACTTCAACCAAAAAGGTTAGCTGCTATCAATCTTGTAAAAGTCATAACTCCTACTCTGCTTATCGGAATCTAACCAAATAGGATATTTTGGAAAGCAGAGGAACTCTACTAAAACTCTCTATTTGATGACTTTTCTAAATTCAGTAAGTAAGAGGTATAAAAACTTCGAACAATCTAGACAGTGACTTCAGCCAAAAGGCTAGCTGCTGTCAATCTTGTAAAAGTCATAACTCCTACTCCGCTTATCGGAATCTAACCAAATAGGACATTTTGGAAAGTTGAGAAACTCTAATACAACTCTCTAGTTGATGACTTTTCCAAATTCAGTAAGTAAGGGATACAAAAACTTCGAACAATCTTGACAGCGACTTCAGCCAAAAGGCTAGTTGCTGTCAATCTTGTAAAAGTCATAACTCCTACTCCGCTTATCGGAATCTAACCAAATAGGACATTTTGGAAAGGTGAGAAACTCTACTACAAATCTCTAGTTGATGACTTTTCCAAATTCAGTAAGTAAGAGGTACAAAAAGTCGAACAATCTAGATAGCGACTTTAGCCAAAATGCTAGCTGCTGTTAATCTTGTAAAAGTCATAACTCCTGCTCTGCACATCAGAATCTAACCAAATAGGACATTTTGGAAAGCTAAGAACATCTTCTACAACTTCCTAGTTAACAACTTTCTCAGAATCCTTACGGAATTCAAATCCGTACCCTTTGAACAAAATTCAAGAAGAAGAAAAAGAACAGCAAAAGTTGAAACTTGTAAAGGTCATAGCCAGTGCTATACTTATCGGAATCTAACGAAATTGGAATTTTTGGAAAAATAAGAACATCTACTACAACTTTCTAGTTAACAACTTTCTCAGATTCCATATGGAACTCAAAATCCAGTTCTTTGAACACAATACAAGAACAACAAGAAGGACAGCAAAACCTGAAACTTGTAAAGCTCACAACTTTTGCTATACTTATCAGAATATAACAAAATTAGACTCTTTGGAAAGGAAAAAACAACTACTACAACTCTCTAGTTGAACACTTTTTCAGATTCCTTATAGAGATAAAAGTCCAGCTCTTTGAACACATTTTATGAACAACAAAAAGTACAACAAAAGCTGAAACTTGTAATGCTTATAACTTTTGCTATGCTTATCGGAATCTAGCAAAATTGGCCATTTTGGAAAGCTCAGAATATCTACTACGACTTTCTAGTTGACCACTTTTTCAGATTCCGTAAGGAACTCAAAATCCAGCCCCTTGAATACAAGTCGAATCAACCAAAATGGCAGTTTTGCTGAAAAACTCGCTGTTTTGGGGAAACGATTTATTTCACCCATCAAACTAACTCAAAAAAAATCTACAAAAATTAGAGCATGGTAATAACACCTACATGAACCTCTCAAATTAATTTGGGGTCAAAATTCTAACTTTAACACAAGTAATTTATTCTAACTACATACTAGTTTCAGATCGATTCTTTAGTGTTCTACTTGAGTTCTACCACTTCAATTTGTATGCCTTTTATTCTAGTTCATAGACATTCAATATGCACATGAAATTTAGTCCAAGTTCTCTAATTTATTAACATAAAACAACAACAAACAAAATCAACAAGACATAGATGAGAAACCCTCACCCAAAAGTGTAGGAAGGACTAGCTAGCTTTTCCTTCTCCTTCCTTGTTCTTGCTCTTCTTCAAGAACACCTCTAGGAAATGAACCGACTCTATTTCTTTTGATTTGATCTCTCTTTCTTTTCTTTCTTCTTAATTTTTTTTCTTCTAAAATTAAAACAAGTAGAAGTAGAAGAAATATGAGAAGAAGAGATGCAGTGAGATGAGATGGAAAAGGAACAAAATGAAAAATGGCTTTCCTATAGGGTTGGCCGGCCAAGGTTTAAATAGGAGGAGAGGGGGTGGGCTTGTGGATGTGAAGAAGCCATGTGTTCTTCTAATTTGTGGCTCAAACAAATTTGAGATCAAATTGCAAATTTAAATTGCAATCAACACCTTACTCATCTCTAACCCTCCATTTGATCATGATGGATCAAAACTAAGAGACATTTTTTCAAAATCACATACTACATGATTTCGTATAAACATACAAAATCGATACAGTACATATACGTATATATATATTTGTCTATACAGATAATTTTTATTAGTTAAAACGAATAATCTTTACCAAAAATATTTTAATTTAGAAATAATAATAAAAATAATTTTATTACCGGCTCGGAAGATTTCAGTACCAATTTGATACAATACAGATGTATACAGACTGGTATATATATATATATATATATATATATATATATATATATATATAAATAATGTTTTTTAACAAAACCGGGTAATATCCACCAAAAATATTTCAATTCTGAAAATAAAAATACAATAATAATAAAATCATAATTTTTAATATTAGGCCCGGATATTTCAGATATTTTTCAAAAACGCATTTTACAGGATTTTGTACAAGTGCACAAAACCGATACAATATATATATATATACTTACTAGTATATATATAGATAATTTTTTATTAGTAAAACCAAGAAATTTTCCATAAAAATATTTTATTTTTAAAAGTAATAATTATTCAAATATAATATCCAACTGGGATATTACAAATCTAGTATATAATAAAATAGAAGACAATTTGAAAAAAGGCTTTCAAGTGGTTCCGGGTTCCCCTTCAATTGAACAAAATCAACGAATCAGATTCACCCTCCCAAAATATATTTTCCCTCCAACATGTTTCCCTCCCAAAACCAATGTTTTTTCCCCAAAACTAAAAAAAACTCATTACTTTATTACTATCCCTCTTTTCTTTCCACATTTTCATATCCCCCCCTTCATTTTTTCTTTATTTACTCATAAATTTAGATTTTCAGATTTCAGGTTTGTAAATTTTCAGAATTTTTATGTTTTTTAATGCTCATGTTACATTGAAAATAAAAAATATTTCCTCAACAGTTAAATTTCATCATTTTCCACCCTCAAAGTTCTAAGAACACTACAAACCGCATGGGATTTAGCGGTGGTTTTAAAGGGGCTATCCTGACGTTTCCTAGCGACGCTATAAAACATAGCGGCGCTTCTGAAAACGCCGTTCAAAATGCCGTTGAAGCTTGCTTCGGGACAGCTACATGGACTGTCGCGTCATTTTAGACAGCTGCCGCTATAGGTATGCAACCTATCCCAGCATTTCTAGAACGCCGTTATAGGGTAAATTCTCGTTTTAGTTTTTACAGAAAATGAACAATCCCAGCGTTTACGAAGCGCCGCGATAGCCTTGAGACCTAAAACGACGTATCATAAACGTCGTTATAGGAGGTTTTTTTGTCTTAGGTCTTAGACGGAAAATGGCCTATACCGGCGTTTTAGAAACGCCGCGATAGTTTAAAGTTTTTTTAAAAAAAAAGTTGGCGATTTTGGCTGGATATCTATTCTGGAACGGAAACGCCGGAATAGATCGCTACAAGTTTTTTTATGAATTTTATTCCAAAATTTCCATTTAAAAAAAACTTGTAATTACTCGCATATTATAATACCTGTAGTCACATTAAATTCAAATGCTAAAATCGAAGTGCATCAATAATAACTTCATAATAAACCACCATAATTCATATATTACAATAAACAACAACTCAATAGAAAACCAAATATCTAACACATAAACTGTCATACAACTCGAATTACAAATGTTTAAGTTGTACAACATAGTTGTACCAAAAATATATATAATGTCGACAAAACATTAAAAAAATAAAGTCCAAATTCTACAAACTAAGGCGGGGGAGTCTTCTATGTGGCCCGATGTTGCTTCCAACCTCATCGGTATTTTGTCCTACTATATGTGTGTGACTGGAAACCGATCGTATTCGCTGGCCCCGTAGAAAAACATAGATGTTTCATATGACTATTTGAATAAGCTACATCTAATTTTACAATTTTCTTTTATGCATATCAAATTCAAACTTTTTAAACAAAATGGTGAAAGGTAAAGTTGTTACGGTTGATGTTGCTTCCACATAAACATGCACGCCTCATGATAAGCCGGAGGAAGGCAACAAATGTAAGTTACAACAAACAGCTATAAAGATGTACAAGGTTAATAATATTTAAGCTTAAAACAGCTAGCAGGAAATATATGTAAATTTGTGATGGAGAAAACAACACCGAGACTGTAAAATCGGTTTTGGCCCCACTGTTATGGTTTAACATCTCTGATACTGATTGTAAGGGATAATTCTTCACTATTTGGCCTGAAATGTATTTGAACCTTTTCTTTTACTACTAGGATCTATACATCAGAGAGACAAAAATATATACATCCAAGAAACATCCAACTTTTGTCTGTCCTCCAAGATATAAGAGATATAAGATAAAAGGTCACTATGTTATCTCTAGCTTCCACCTTCTCAGATTGAAAGATGAAGTTATCTCTAGTACTTTCCCTCTTTCCGCTTCCTCCAAAGTTCCACTTCCACCGCTAACTCCATTACTATGTTACTTATTAGAACCATTGTGTTGTGTCTCATCTATCCAACCCGACCCAAGCGGTAAAACTGCAGACTACCATCAGCTTGCTGAATCTAACCATCGCCAATGTAACAGCGGACCAATCAAATTTCAATGCAATTATAGGAAAATATATGGATATTACAACAGAAATTTTACTGCAAAGTGGCATATGTACACTAATGCATGTACCCTAGTTGTTTAATGTCTAAATTATATCAGTACTAAATTTTTTTTTTGTTGTTGAAATTATATCAGTACTATTAATACTGTGCAACAAGGTAGTCTTATAGATATCTAGCTAACATCGCAAGTGCATATATACTTTGCATTGGGAGAATAAAAGAGACTCTTGGTGATTCTTATCGAGAAAAAAAACATGAGCTAAGTATCAGTCTTGATAATGGGGGCTTCTGCAATTGGACAACAGACATATTTAACTAGTGTGTTCAATTATTAACTCTGGGATTTTTTGAGATGGAAGTGAGACATTGATTAATTAATTCAATGGTTTAAGTTAATACGATTAGCTAACAGGATTGCTCTGTAACACCCCGAATTCCAAAATACAACTGAATTCGAGTTCCACATGATCTTTACATTTCTTTCGTACAATTTTACAGGAAAATAAAAACTTTTCTTTTATCAGAGTTACATTTACACTTGTACATTATCACAGCGGAAGCAATATTACAATAAATTACATGAAACAATATTTAACTCAATCCTGCGCAGTATGTATGCTTCAATTGTCAAGCATCTTTACCCTGCATATAAAACTGTGGGCGCGTCAATTCATTCAACTGACGAAATAGTATACACGGCCATCCTCTCTATGCCGAAATAGTATAACGATTCTCATTTCTTAACAAACACAAACTTGTCACAAACAAAGCTAAAAGGACTATCCTATTGTTGTCGTGTTGTGAATGTGCACTTAGTCCTTAATGCAATTATTTATATTATATGACACTAATGCGCACTTGTTCAGATTCTATGCATCCCATACTACATAGGTCCGAGGGCAAGCCCTTAATCGTTCTTCATCTTATAGGGTTCAATCCCTCGCCATGACTTAATCTACTACTGTAACTACGGTAAGTATCCTAGATGTTTTCTGACCTACGAACTCATGTCTAGGCATCCTGGAGGGAATCCCAACGCACTGACACATAAATCATCATGCAGGCATCCTGTGGTAATTCAGCTCCTACCATAGACATGACACCACCCGCAGTCGTCAAACACCCTACGAGCGTCGCCACCGGGACGGTACTCTGGAGCAGTATCCACGCCCTATCATGACTCATCATGGGACATCCTGTGAATACTCTCGCGCCACCAATCCAATGGCCCTCATACTCAATGTTTTTTTCTTACTTTCATCACATCTCCACTATGCATCTAATCCTTAGTTTAATTGAATCATGAATAAAATCAATTCTTAGAGTGTAGCACTTCCACTATACCGGTCTTATTTATTTAATTCACATGACCCAAACATTGGTCTTCTCATTTCAAAATATTATTTTCTCATTTCTTTCATTGCCGGTATAAGGCTTGGCTATACCCTAATTCTCAATTTCAACTCATAATTACAATGTCATACTCATAAGATCTTTTCATGATTAATCACAGTTCATATTCCAATAGCATAGTATTCATGTATTCACACCTTTCATGATTCATCACGATCAATAATTCAATTTCGTGTGCAATCCATGTGCAAGAATAAATTTCACTTAATAGTCACCAACAATTTCACATATTCCACAAATCTATTATTCACAAATTCACAATCTTACTACAACACATTTCTTATAATTCCATTTAGTCACGCTAGTCATAATTTTCAAAAATTCATCTTTTATAACTCAAAATTTTCATTTTTATTTTTCTTTCGTTTAAAAGAGTAATTTTAATTTCAAAAAATGAGTCCTTTCCTGCAAAAACCCCAATTTCTTATTCGCACTTCATCAATAGTTGTATAAATATTTCTTATAAAGTTCTAATAATTTTTCGGTAATTAAAACACATTTTCCCAATTTTTATTCTATTTAAACATTCAATTTAATCCAAAAAATCTCAAAAATAAACATTTTTTCTAAATTCAAACCCCACCAAGATTCGAACTAGCAACCAGCGGTAAGGCAGACAGTGCACACGACCAAAGCACCACAGCCGCCCATCGATATAACTAAGGGTTAAAAGCCCTATGTTCTGTTCTCGGCAAATTTGGTTTTCAAACAAAAATAATTAAACCAAAGCGGCGGTATCGAACTCGAGACCTCCGCTACTGTAGCGACCCAAACCCATTCCGACCAGTTGGTCTAAGTGAACATATCGATATTATAATAAATAAAATAGGTTTTGTTTTCGCTCTCTGTTCAAAAGTACATTTTCAACGTTTTCAAAACGAATTTGTCTCTTTTTCTCCTCTTTTGAAAACAAAAAAATACCCAGAATAAATCCACATTTATTTTAGCCATAACCAGTATATTTAAAACTATTTTTCCTCTTTTTAAAACATGTATTTAGCCTTAAAGTGCATATTTGACCACCATTTCGACATTGAAAACTATTACACATTCGTTCACCAAGGGAGAAAGTTTCTCACACCAAAATTTTGGCTACTACTATGTTTTGACACTATGATATTTTAGAGCATAAAACCAACATTATAAGAGAGTAAAACTTCCATTTTATTAATTAATCTCCACATGATATATTTAATTATGTGTATGCAAAAAGACATTATTTTTCATTTACTCAAATCTTCCACATGATAAATATCACAATAGGGAAATTCAATACATCTATTAACAAACAAATCAATCAATTCAATTTTAACACACTAATCTACTTGGCATTTTTAATCAATAAGCATGGTTCAATAGCGAATTTCACATAAATGTAATTTAATAAAAACAGCATGCATTCTAATGTTTATAATAATGAGAAACATACACTTTTTACTCATACGCAATAACTCTAGTGATCAATCAACACATTTGCTAATTAACAATTTCCTTCTAATTAAACAAGCATGTATTTTATTCCAACTGGTAGCTTATAATAATAATTCAATTTCATTTTCTAGCATGCTTTCTAGTCTAGAAGTCATGAGAAATACCCGCCTTTTGAAGAAAACCAATAAGAAATCTCCTAGAGCCTCCTAGAATGCGAGCGAGTACCCTCTCCTCCTAGATTGCAATGCACGACTCCTCCTCCTCCTTGCTCCTTGCCAAAACCGAAAGCTCCAAGATTGGGGTTTGAATAGCCGGCCTCCAAAGGGAAACACAACACACAACTCACACACTAATATGTATATATCTCCTATATAATGTCTCCTTTAATATTTGCTTTAGTGTAGAATACAAGTAGGAAGAGGGGTATTTATACTATTTTTAGAGTAGATTGGAGGGCTAGGATTGGTTGGATAGTTGTAGAATGGAGGGCTAGGATAGGAGTAGAAGTTATAGCAACCACCCACACACAAATAAACTACCCATGCACACAACCCACTCTCCCATGCCTCCACACACCATCCGGCCACCAAAAGGGTGTGCATTGCACACTACGTGCTTCACATGTGCCACCTAGTACCCTTATGAAAAAGTTTGTACAATTTAATTAATCAAAATGTTCACTATTTGTCTCTACATGACAAGTGTGACCATTTAATTGATTTATTAAATTGGTGGGCTTCACAATTAGTGGGCTTAGGCTTGTGGGCCAAGACAATAAATTAATAATTAATTAAAGTGGGCTAACACAAATAAAATAGTGTTTTAGGCTTTAGAATTTGGCTTTTATAAAAATAAAGGAAAGGAAAAATAATTGTTCAAACTACCAAAAGAAATTTTGTATATAAAAAAATAGATAAATAATATACACATGAAATGTGCACGTGCACAACACATGAAAATCAATATCTTATTAGAATGAAAGTTTAAGGTATTACAACACTCCCTCCTTAGAATAGTTCCGTCCCCGGAACTACAATTAAAGAGTAAAAAAACAAAACACAAGAAGAAAAATACAATCAAACAAACAGCTCAGGATGATCCTTCGTCATCCTCTCCTCAGATTCCCAAGTAGCCTCTTCAACCAATTGGTTTCTCCAGACTACCTTGACCATCGGTATCGTCTTATTCCTCAAGACTTTCTCCCGACGATCAATAATCTTAACTGGGAGCTCAATGTAACTCAGATCTAACTGCAAACCCTCTGGCACTTCGGGCAAATGATGACTTGGATCTGGAATGTAACCTCTCAGCATAGACACGTGAAAGACATTGTGCACCTGAGACAACTCTTCCGGTAACTCAAGCTGGTAAGCAGTTTTTCCGATCCTTTTCAATATCTTATACGGGCTTATGAACCTCGGGGCTAACTTTCCACCCTTGTCGAATCGGATCATGCCTTTGCTGGGCGATACCTTCAGAAAGACAAAGTTGCCAACCTTAAACTCAAGGTCTCTCCTCCAGTTGTTTACATAGCTCTTCTGCCTACTCTGAGCATCCACCAATCTCTTCCTGATCAGATCAATCTTTTCAGAGGTCTGCTGTACAATCTCAGGCCCAAACATCTGACGCTCTCCAACTTCGAACCAACAGACAGGCGTTCTGCACTTCTGCCATACAAAGCTTCGTACGGCACCATCCCAATGCTAGTCTGAAAACTATTGTTATAGGCAAACTCCACCAAAGGTAAATGTCTTTCCCAACTGCCTCCAAAGTCTAGCACATAACACCGAAATATGTCCTCAAGAATACGGTTGACTCTCTCGGTCTGCTCATCGGTCTGGGGATGAAAAGCAGTGCTGAAATCTGTCTTGGTACCCAAAGCTGTCTGAAGACTCATCCAGAAATACGAAGTAAACCGCGCATCTCGATCAGTCACAATGGTCAACGGAACACCATGAAACCTGACGATATCACCAACATACATCTTAGCCAATTTGTCCATCGAAGCAGTGAGTTTCATCGCCAAGAAGTGAGCGGACTTGGTTAGTCGATCGACTATGACCTAAATTGCATCATTGCCCTTAGGACTCTTGGGCAAACCCGTGATGAAATCCATACTGATGTTATCCCACTTCCATTTCGGAATAGGTAACGGTTGCAATAGACTTCCGGGAATCTGATTCTCGGCTTTGACTTGTTGACAAATCTCACACATCGACACAAATTCAGCCACATCTCGCTTCAAACCTGACCACCAAAAATGCTGTTTAATGTCCTTATACATCTTGGTACTTCCAGGATGTACTGACAAAAGAGTAGCATGTGCCTCCTGAAGAAGACTTTCTTTCAAGTTCGAATGATCCGGAACACACAGCCTCTCACCAAACCACAGCACTTCATCCCTGATTTGAAATCCGAGCAACTTGCTAGCACCAACCTGCTCCATCATCTTCTGAATCTCTGCATCTTCCTTCTGACTTGCAATAATCCTTCCATTCAGCATCAGTTGAAGCCTCAACTGAGCTAAAGATGATCCCAAGCCTTGTAGAACAACCTCAATTCCAGCCCGATCCAACTCCTCTGCCAACTGCCTCTGAGTTGTAATTAAAATCGCCAGACTGCTCTTGCGGCTAAGTGCATCAGCAACAATATTAGCCTTCCCAGGATGATACTTAATCTCCGGACGAATGTCCTCAAGTACCTCCAGCCATCTCCTTTGCCTCAGGTTCAGATCCTTCTGCTGATAGATATACTTCAAGCTTTTGTGGTCTGTGTACATGTTCAGCTTCTCGCCATACACATAATGCCTCCATTGCTTTAAGGCGAAGATAATCGCAGCCAGCTCTAGATCATGAGTCGGATAATTCTTCTCATGAGGTCTTAGTTGTCTAGATCCATAAGCGATTACTTTTCCTTCTTGCATTAAGACACAACCAAGCCCACGATGTGAAGCATCGCTGTAGACATCATATTCGACACCTGCTCTAGGCAAAGCCAAAATGGATACAGTAGTCAGCCTCTCTTTCAACTCCTGAAAGCTTGCTTCGCACTGCTCAGTCCACTTGAAGTTCATATTCTTCTTGGTCAAACCAGTGAGCGGCACGGCTATCTGAGCGTAGCCCTGGATAAACCTCCTATAATATCCAGTTAGCCCAAGGAAACTCCTGATTTCAAAGACAAATTTAATTGATAACAAAGACAAATTTAATTAAAAAAATTATTTTAGTTAAAACAATTGATTTCAAAACTTCATACTTACCACTATCTGAGCTGCAACATCATCTCTAAATTTTTCATCTTTACCCGTGTGAGTAGTTTCAAAAGAATCTACATCACCAACGCTCTCTCCCTAGTTTGATGCTTCCTATATATAAGTAATATCGGTATTTAAAACTGTAATAAAATAATTCAACTCACTTTTTATTTAGTCTTGTACCTTAACTAGTTTGTTGGTCAAGTTATATGAAATCAAATGATCTTATTACAAAACATAAATAAAGCATGAATGAAAGCAAAGAGAAATTGAGTATTTGATGAGTAGGCAAGGGAACTTGGTTACTAAACTTCATTCACTAAAAGAAGCGTGGTTTACCAGCTCATCTCGAACTACCACAAAGCTGGAGCTCCTAGTGGTATGCTTCAGTTTCAACATTTTTCAGCTTTTAACACCGATGTCAGCCTTCCTCTGTTAATGATTATAATTAGCAACATCAATGAAGTATATCATCAAAAAAATATAAAGATTGGAAGTTGCGTTAGTATATACCTTTCCCGTATCAGTTCTCCAAAAATTGACAAGAAATTGCCAATCTTGTGCCGACACACCTACGGGAACCTCCCTTGCATTCTCGGCCTTTGTCTTCTCTGATATATAGTACTTCCCTTTTAGGAAGCTTGTTGGATATATTGGTATATTCTCTCTATATAAATATAGCACGTGCATATGTGTAACACGTGTAATGAAAGTACAATTGATTGGATATTGGAACGCGGGTTTGTGGGCTTATAACCCGATACCCAAACCAGTATTTAGAAATAAATACTGGCTTGTGATAGCAGTCTAGGTATTCCAATCTTGATACCTAGTTGATACCTAGGGTGAATATCTCAAGCAACTTAGATCTAGAGATTAAATCCTAATTCCCAATTGTTAATTTCTCACAAAACCTAACAATCTTGAGATATTTTTAATCAATTTGTGAGATTAATTAATAGGGAAAACGGAGTTTTGTTGGATCCGTCAGATCTTGTCAAAACCCATCGATTAAAAAAAAAAGGGATTCCCTACCAATTCCAACCATGCCCTAGAAAAGATGGTCAGATTCCGTTCCCTCTCCTTCTCCTTCTCCTTCTCCCTCCGGCGGCAACAGTGATGGCAGCGGCGTCGATCGCCTCCTATGGTGTACGGACATCGGCCGCCACGCCGCCGGCGAGTTCTCCATGGCCGTCGTCCGGGCCAACTCACTTATGGAAGACAGCAGCTAGATCGAATCCGGTCCGCTTGCGATGAAATCGAAATCTGAATCTTTGGGGTTGGGGACCAGCGGCACGTTCGTCGGAGTCTACGACGGGCACGGCGGGCCTGAGACATCCCGCTACATTGGGGAGAATCTCTTCCTCCACTTCAAAAGATTCACATCAGAACAGCAAGCCATGTCCGGGGATGTAATACACAAAGCTTTCTTAGCTACAGAAGAAGGCTTTCTATCTATTGTGAGAAAGCAGTTTCTGGAGATTCACGTGTAGTCATAGGAAGAATTGAAAGAGGTATTAGGGAGGTCCATGCTGTGCAATTGTCGGAGGAGCACAATGTCTCATGAATCTGTGAGAGATGAACTTCGCTCACTTCATCCGGAAGATTCAAAGATTGTTGTTCTTAAGCATCAATTGAAGAGAAAGAGACAGTGAAAGATAAGTTCTTTACTTTCCTCATATTAAATTCCTGTTAAATATTTTGCTATGTGCTGGAAGTTCAAAACATTGGTTTTAAGTTTATTTTGAATTATAGAATTACTGTGATGCTAAGTGGTTAAGTTCAAGACTGTATTAATCATTTGTTTAATTAAATACAAGTTGAACAGTTGTTTTGGCTGTGTGCTAAAACACAATATCTAATTTGATAAGTTAGATGGTATGTTGACTATAAAATTCGGATCTCCAATTAAATTGTTGCTAGAATTAGATTGTGCTAATAATTTATTTAATTGGCTAATCTTTAACAATTTGATAAATGTAGGAACTTTAATGTTACCTACAAATTGTGTATGTTGGAGACGATGGATTTGCATCATGGTATGATAAGTCTGCACTACGCAGGCTTCTCCATCGAATTTTAGAAAAATACTTCTAACTTGAAGTGTTGGTATGATCTACTTTAATTTTCTCAGTATTTTTTATGTGATGAATGTGTTAACGTTTTGTGCGTTTGATCATATGATTGAGAGTTTTAGATCATAGTTATTCTCGCTCTGGAAAACTAGCATGTTTAGGGTTGTTAAGTGTTTTATCATACTACGTGTATAGATATTTTGACAAATCCATTGTTTGCAGTTTGTGTGAGATTACATATTTGCCTCTCTAAAATTTAAAATAAAATAAAATTGTATGAGATGTATAACAAATGTCTGTAACTTAGGAGAGAGCATCTCTTAATGTAGAATATGACTCTACTAGTTACATTGTGTTCCCTCTCATTCATTGTACTGTATGTGCAAAGTTGAATTATAATATGTTAGTCATTATCTCATTTAGCGTTATGAAGATGATGAAGAACGAGTAAAGGAAAGAACTCTTTGCTCAATGTGTTTGAGCTAGTGGACATTGTTAGAACCATTAGAGAAAGCAAATAATTTTTGAAAAATGTGATAGAGTAATTTTGTATTAACTCTTATAAAGTGCATATATTGTCAATCGTATGTATAAGTTGAGTTTAACAAATGAGACAATTAATAATAATAGTTCTAATTGTGTTCTTGAACATAGCATAATTGGCTAAGATTTGAGAACTATATATTAAATTGTTTGTTCTTGTTAAAACTCATAACTCTACTCAATGATACTCCATTAAAATATGACAAATATGAAAGTTGTGCTCAGATTATGATCACTAGAAAATCATTTAGTATGGTCTCTAAGAGCACACAACTTCTTGAGTCAATACATTCTGATATTTGTGATCTCAGTAGCTTTGTGACTAAATGAGACGATTGTTGGTCAGAAGTATTTAATCACTTTTGTAGATGATTAATATAAGTCTGTCATATATATGAAGAATGAAGCACTTGTTATTCTTAATGAATTAAAAATCATAGTTAAATGCTAAAAATCAAGGGTTCAGATTTAATAGAGGTGTTGAATATGTTTTAACAACTTTAGAGAAGTTTGCATTGGGCATAATCTCTAGAGCACTCTACTTACAACAGTCAAACGGTATTGATAAAAGTTAGAATCAAACACTTAGTGAAATATTGAAATCTATTTATTTACTGTTGTTTGTCTTGTGTAATTATGATGTTGTATTGTTAATTATATCTCTAATGTGTTACTACACTCTAAATTGAATACACCTTGTAAATCATGGTATGAAAACACAAATAATTTTGTTAAAGTGAAAATTTGTGTTGTGATACATTTGTTAGAGTACATGATCCTAGAAGGCCTAAAGTAGGACCTACAACAAATATTTGTGTGCTTAGAAAGTGCAGAATGTAGCTCTGTGGACAGATGTTGGATCTATCTAATTTGTGTTAGAAGAATCTAGATTTGCAAAATTCTTTGAAGATATGTTCATCAAAGATAAATGTATGAAATAATCTAGTCCTACAGACATGTTCAATGATTCACAGTTGGAATCAAGAACCAGCCTTACTGACACTTGAAAACTTGAATGACAAATGAGCCTTACTGACACTTGAAAACTTGAATGACAAATGAGCTAAGAAGAGTCTTTAGTAGATAATGAGATGATTCTGTGTCAGACAATAATACTTTAATTTAGTTGATCTGCCGAAAGGGGCTAAAACTATAGTAAGTAAGTGGGGTTTTTGTAGAAGAAACTTAATTTTGATTGTTCAGTAGCAATTTTAATGCTTTTTAGTAGCTAACAGATTGACTGAGAAAAATGTGGTAGATTTATTTGATGTTTACTCACATGTTTGTCATATTGCTACAATAAGTATTCTTCTTGCCCTTACATCTATTGAAAATTTTGTCATTCATAAAGGATAATTAAAAGGCTTTGTACTTGATGTTATGTACTGAACAGTTTTGTACTGGAAAGTTTTGAACTAATATGTTTAGTGAACAAGATTTACAATATAGTAAAATCATTGTATGTTCTTAAAACATGTATAGTCAACGAATAAATAATTTGACAAATTTTTGAAAGAGCCTAGTATATGAATCAAGTAATTCAGATCAGTGCCTTCAACTTTGTGGTGTGTCAAATATAGTGGCTACTATTTACTTGTTCTGTTGATATGCATGTTCTTGGAAGTGACCTCTCTATTACAAATGAAGTTAAAATTGTGCTATCCAAAGAATTCAACATGAAAACCTAGGTACTGTGGACACCATAGGTATAAGGGTGAGTTTTCAGTTGGCAAGGGATAACTCTTAGTCAAACTCATCAAATCAAAATGTGTTTCAAAGTGGGGATATAGTGATTGAAAGTGTGTTTTGAAACACCTTATGATTATGATAAAAGGTTGACACCTAATGATGGTGCAACTATGAGACATGTACATCATTCTAAAGGAAGGAATTGACAATCTCATGTATACAAAGATCTGCACTAGAATAGACATAGCCTTTGAGGTAGGTATGATTTGCAGATTCACTAATAATCCCATACACATTTGAGTGCCCTTAAAAGGCTAATGAGATACCTGAGTGGTATTCAAGAGTTTGCTTTGTGCTACTCTAGTCATTCTTCGAATGAATGGCTAATCTGATGCATTATGATGCTCAGAATTTAGTGAAAGTCGATAACCAGTAGATATGTGTTTACACTAGGAGAAACAGAAATGTTATGGAAATAAAAGCAAACGGGCACTGTGCTATCATCCATGAAATCAGACCTCTATGTGTAATCCTCTGCAGGGGAAAAGGCTGAGTGGATTGAAGAAATTGTTGCTAGTTATCCATTAAGAAGTTTAAGTAACTCTCTAATTCTGTTATGCGACTATCAAGCTACAATGCACTGTAGCTCATAACTCACTCTATAATAGTAAGAGGAGTATATTAAGGCTGAAAGAAGCCTAGTTGAACTTTTTCATAGATAAAGTGCAATTGCGACAAGTATGGCTAATGGTCTTGCTAAGAGACTTGAAAGTGATCTAATTATCAAAACTGTGGGGAAAGTGGAGTTAAAAGCTATTGAGTAAAAGACTTTAACATCCAAGTTGTTTTGAAATTTAGAATCCAATTGGAGCCATAGAGAAGTTCAAACTTAAGCATCAATTTTAGGCAGTTGACATGTTTTAGATAATTTTGATGATTCGACATAAATTCCACAAATATATAATGTCATTTCAATTTTGATGGTATTATATATCTAGGAATTTACTTAGAATAATCATATTATTCCAATACGAAACATGAAAACTTGTCGATGTGTTTCCGATGATTACATGTTTCATTCCAATTTTGATGATTCAATGTTAAACCATGATTGAAACGGCAGTCTTTTCATTCCAATATGAAACATAGTATGGTTCTTGTGTAGAAACTATAAAGTTCATGTACTTTACTTATTAAAGATACTTGATTGTGATGCTTGCGTTACATTTTTGCTAAGCTAATTATAAATTGTACTAAGTTCTTTTGTGGAACTAGATACTATGTGAAATTCGTTGGAATTCTTAGAGATGTGTCTCTTGATATTCTTGTTTTATATAAGCTAGCAAAGATGGAGGAGTTGAATTTGTCAATATAGATTTCAAAAATAATGATTTGCTCAAAATGGAGTAAACATAAAGCAGTATGCAAGGATAGAATTTCAATTTATTTCTTTTGAGAATAAATTAGTCACTTGCTTGGTAAAACTTCTGTTGAGTTTAAGACTCTTGTGTTCATGAGCTTAAAACTCATATTTTGTTCTTGAAGTTTATTTGCTTTGTTTGATTTTGAAACTATGACAGATTATTCCAGTTGGTTTAGTCTTTGTGAACTATTCTGAATTGGATATGGTTTAGAACTATTTAATTATATTGGTTTAGTCTGATTGAACTATTCAGTTTTATAATTCTATTAGTTCTTATGAAACTATACCTTTATGATACTTTTCCTTTATGGACTGCTATCAGCCAGTCAGTTGTATACTGATCTGATGAGATAATCCTGTACTTTATATATTGAGAATATAGGAGGAGATTGTTGGATATATTGGTATATTCTCTCTATATAAATATAGCACGTGCATATGTGTAACACGTGTAATGAACGTACAATTGATTGGATATTGGAACGCGGGTTTGTGGGCTTATAACCCGATACCCAAACCAGTATTTAGAAATAAATACTGGCTTGTGATAGCAGTCTAGGTATTCCAATCTTGATACCTAGTTGATACCTAGGGTGAATATCTCAAGCAACTTAGATCTAGAGATAAAATCCTAATTCCCAATTGTTAATTTCTCACAAACCTAACAAACCTCTTATAATCTCTCCATTTCTTAGAGACCAATTTATCCACCCATCCGTTGACAACGTCAAGGTAAGAAAATTTTTGCTACAAAAACACATTAATTAAAGATATATAGTAACAAGTACGGATACAATAGAAAATGAAGCTTAGATATATACAGAGACATGTAGATTCAAAACTAAAACACAGAGACCAAATTGCTTCAAGACAACAGTGGTAGGTTATTTCAAAAGTCAGATACACAATCCCATCCCTACAAAGCCATTTTCACAAGTGTTTTAGTTTCAGATTTTGATCATTAGATTTGAGGGTTAAGGTTCTTGCTTTCTTGAGCTGTCCTCCCTTACCTCATTATGCACAATGATGGAAAGAAGCTCCAAAAACTCTTAATTCAAATCTTATTACAGCAATATTGATCAATTTGAAAAGAATCAAATCACAAAATATTGAAGTTAAATTTCAATTATGATAATAATTCCTACATCTCTAAATGAGGAAACAAATGAACACTAATCCATTTGAAGATAATATCAGTAAATTCTGAACGAAGCTCCAAATTGCACAATGGTGGACCCTTACCTCAATATGCACAATGGTGGAAAGAAGCTCCAAAAAGTCTTAATTCAAATCTTATTACAGCAATAATTATCAATTTGAAAAGAATCAAATCACAAAATATTGAAGTTAAATTTCAATTATGACAATAATTCCTACATCTCTAAATGAGGAAACAAATAAACACTTATCCATTTGAAGATAATATCAGTAAATTCTGAACGACCGGCTTTAATAAAGTCCTAAGCCTCCTAGGTCTGTCCAAGCCCAAAATGTCTCAACACGATCAATACTGGTATGCAGACCAAGTACCTAACCCATTAGAGGAGAAACATTTAAGTACTATAGATATTTGTAGTTGATGATACGATCCATTTAGATTTGAGGAAGGCCACTTCATTTATCGACTATTTATTATCTGTAATGGATATATTTGTTCAAATTTCAATGGTTTCGACTAACAGTTACGACTATTTGTTTCAATTAAAGTAAAACTTTAGTGATAAAGTCAGCACCCACTGCAGAAACAAGCAGGTAGCCAAGCATGTATTCTCACATGCATGTCTAATAAACTTCACAAAAGTACTACATGTGAGCCTTTCTTCTAATATACGAGCTAAAGTTCTACTAACTTACTAGACCAACAGAATGGTTACAACGGGCCATATACTGTAGGTGCTGCTCATTTGCTTAAATGGGTTAAAACCATTACTGGCCAATCCAAGTCATTCCGAGGATCTTCTGCAAAATTGGGACATCAAAATTTTTCCAAAATGCAGAATCGGCCGGGTGCCTAAGAATCCCATCATTCTTGCGACCTTCAGCATGCCATCTCATATCAGAAGATGTATTAGAGGACATGAACAATCTTTATAGCCTAGGAATCAAAGGAAAGTAATGCAGTATTTTTGCAAGCTTCTTTCTCCTAGTACCAATAATTTGATCATTTGTTTTCTCATCTACATTCGGCATTTGTTTCCATTTTGATGTACCGCATACTTCACATTCTGTAAGAGTTTTAATCCCCCTGAATAGCATACAATTATATGGGCATGCTGCTATCTTCTCATACCCTAAATTAAATTACTTGAGAAATTTTTTTGTGGCATGAGATGAATTTGGGATTTGAATTTCAGGAAAAGCTTCATTCAACAATTCAAGAAGCAAGTTGAAGGACTTGGTAGACCATCCATTTAAACATTTAAGCTGAAATAGTCTAACAATGAAATAAAAACTTTGAATACTTGGTGAAATTACAATATAAGGGAGTATTTGCAACTTTCAATAACTTATTAAAGGCTTCAATTTCTTTATTAAGTTTTTCACCAGGCCACCCCACCACCATGAACAAATGTTTCTACCGACTCATCGCAAACTTGGTTGATTGGATTGTTTTTGTGGGCTTGAAAGTTATAAAATCTCAAAACAACCCGCAGTAAAGAGTTCATCTCAACATCAACATTTGGATTACTTGTAAATAGACTCGTCTTCACGTAAAACTGGACCATTAGAAACTGATTGAGCAGACTCTCCATGACAAAACCAGTTTGTATACCCCATTAAAAAACCATTGCAAATCACATGTGTCTCAACTACATCGCATGTCCTCAAATTACAATTTGAACACCGGACACATGGACATAAAATTAAGTTCGGAAAAGGAGAATTTCTCTTTGCAAAGTTAATAAATCTTTCACCATCTCGATACTCCTTAGATAATAGTGACTTATTAATCCAACTTTTATCCATTTTCAAAAATATGAGTCAACCTGAAATTTAAAATTCATAAATTAAAATGCATATACTTTCATTAAAGTGATTAACATATAGTGACTACCATATGTATTAATGTAGATATGTTACAGAACAAAATCAAATTTTAGAAATAATCTTTTCTGATTGTAGTTATTAGATTAGTATCCCAATCGTTTCATAACAGTCAAATATCTCTGTCCGTTGGAAAACATCACAATTTAAGAAGTTCAATAATTCAAAGAACCAATAAATATTTTGTTTAATACAACATCAACATCAACACTGACAATTTTGTACAATAAAAATTCACCTAATGAAAAATTATGAATATAAGGTCTTCACTATATTCAAATATTTATGTTATACAAAAGATCATCCTGAAGGGCTTAATGTTTAAAAAAATTCTCATTGGTTGAGTCCAATACCTCTCTAATTAGATGTGAGTTAGTTGATCCCACGCACAATTCACATCATCTTCTCTTTTATATCCTTTCCAACTTCTATGTAGAGTTAATAATTCAATCACAAGAGCAAACAAAGGTACAATGTGTATGTGCACATAATATTTCAAATTTGCAACGAATATTGTTACTAGTTTTAAATCCCCCTACAATTGGATGTTCCTCCAAAAATCATAAAAAACAATCCACCACTACCAATTAAATCAAGGAATTTAGTATCACATTACCGACATTTCATTTCATTTTGAACAATCCACCACAAGTGACATTTCATTTAATAGGCACATCCAACTTCTTTTGCACTTAATAAGTAGTTCAAATAAATGTGGATATGAAAAATTGAGGGCTTTGCAACAAATTGAAAGATTTAAGAACAACAACTATATTAACCATTCTCAACTAAACAAGATTACATAACTCGATCAATATTACTAAACCCTAGCAATATGATAAACAAGAGTGATAATCTTTACCCAAATTTAATTGATTTCTAGCAATATGATAAACAAGATTGATAATCTTTACCCAAATTTAATTGATTTCATTACTAAACCCTATCAAATTTAATTACTAAACCCTAGCAGTATGATAAACCCTATCAAAAAATTATCATTTGACGAAGGATTTAATTGATTCATAACCGAGCTACTAGGGGTGGGCATCGGTCGGTAACCGGCCTAATATGGACCATCCACCATCGATCCAAAAAAGGTCGGTTTTTAAATTTTCTCATCCACAATCAATCAGAACCTTAATTGGATCGGTTTCCATCCAAGCCAATTAAGCTCGGTTTGGATTGGATTGGATGGTCGGTTTGGCGTGCTACTTTTCACCTTCAACATCATTCATATTTTTGTTGAAATTTAAAATATCAACTTCAATCAAACTTAAGAAATAACCTGCTATTTGTTATTCAGAAATGAATTTAAAATGAAGATTCATAAAACCACAAGTTGTTAATAAATTTTGCACTAATTGTTTGAGATTATGACGTTTAAATGGGTGAGATAAACTACTTTTTCACTTGCATACTTCTATAATCTTAGTTTATTATCATAAAAGAAACATTAAATAACCATAGCTAATTGAATTTTAGGTACAATAAAAAAAATTTAGATTACAATTTTTACTTGACTTGATTAAAGTAACTACTAAATGTTACATCAACTTCATGATTCTATTAAGTTGGGCCACACTGTAAATCAAGTATTTCTCAACAACATAACACACAGGATTATAAAAAATCAAAATATAGGTAGAACAATTGCTCGGTTTGTATTGAAGAAATTAAAGAAGACTGTTTGTATCTCCAAGAAACTGAGAAATGACTATTTTTATATTCAAGAAATTAAAGGAGAACTATATTTTTATGGACTTATGCATAGAGGTAAGGTCGGTTTGGTTTCATCGGTTATTTGAAAGCCCGATCCAACAACCGAACCGGTCCAGTTGGTTATTGAAGATCAAGAACCGAACCAATCCAAACCCCCAATTGGTTCGGTTAAAAACCGGTCGGTTCGGGTTGGATTTGTTCAGATTGGTCGGTTAGGATAATAGTTGTCCACCCCTAAGAGCTACTACTACAATAACAACTACTACAACAATAACACACTAACACTTCCATAACCGAGCTAAACACAAACACAAATTACGATAAGGAGCTCCAAATAAATTTGTACTAATTACCTTGGTAGGCAAGAGATAGGGGGAGCTGCGGCGGTGAGATCGAGGTAGAAGAGGGGGGAAAGTGGAGAGTCAGCTTCGACGGTGAGAGGGGGGAAAGTGGAGGGGCGGCAACAACAGTGAGAGGGGGGAAAGTGGAGAGTCGGCTTTGACGGTGAGAGGGGGGAAGGTGGAGATTCAGCTTCGACGGTGAGAGGAGATTGCGGTGGAGCGTTGAGGATGGATGGAGATTGCGGTGGCTTCGATGGTGGTTGGAGATTGCAGTGATAAGTGTCGGATGGATGGCTTCGACGGTGGAGAGCTGAGGTGATGAGCGTCGGCTAAGGATGAGAGACCGCGATTGCGGTGGTAAGTAATTTGGGGTGAGGAGAGAGAGGAGAGATGTAGCTAGGGTTAAGTTAATTTGGGGCGGGGAAATGAAAATGGGGCGGGGGTTGGGAGCAGGCAATTATATTGTCTATGACGGCGGTTTCGTAAAAACGTCGTAATAGCGAACATCTACAACAGCGTGTACTGCAAAAAACACCGTGATAGAAACTGAATCTATTCATAAAAATAAAGATCTAAACTCGCGATATAAACAGACTATGCCGGCGTTTTCTTTTAAAAATGCCGTTATAGGTTCCTAATTATATCAGCGTGTAATGTAACGCCGCTATGGATAGTAGATTTTAAAAGAAAAAACCCCCCTAAACTATCTCGGCGTTGTTGCGAAATGCTGGGATAGGAACGCCGCTTAAGCCGTCGCGGTTTGTAGTGGAAGTTGGATTTTACACCCCCATTTATAATTATTTTCCAACATATACTAATGGAAACATGGACTTTTATTTACAACTAATTATTGTCATACTATTCAAACTTGAGCTACATAATTGTTGTTTTACCGTTTACAAGGCTTTTCATATGCTATATCGTTCCGAAGTTGTGCCATAGGCACGTGCCCAGGGCAAATCTAGTATATATATAGAATAAAAGTTAGAAAACTTGTTTTACAGTGAACATGTGTACACTAGAAGCTAACAGTTTGGGTGAGTTGACTTCAACCAAAGCAAATATGAATTGGTCCCTTCTTCTAATGTGACTCGAGCTAACCTGACCTGAAATGCTGGTCTTGGTTTAATTAGTACCCATTAATACCTGATCTAAATCGTAAATTTTTTTCATTCATCTCTAACCTCACAAAACCTTAGTCGTCAATCTCAAACCCACCTGAACAATTTTTTTTTTGAATGTGCCATGGAGTGATGGAATAGCAATAAGGAGGATTAGAAACACATCCAAGAGAGAAAAGATCATTTTTGAAGTAGGTATTATAATTTTCTGTTTAAATTGTACATTTTTTAATGAAATTTTCTTTGTTTTTTTTGTTTCTCTTCTTTTGTTGTTATAAGAAATGCATATTTGAATATGTCGATCCGGATTACTAGAGTATTGTTGCTACTTACTTTGGTGTGAGAGCAAATAGATAGCGAGTTTATATTTTGAAGGAAACTATTAAAGATCTAAACTTTGACCGTCGCCGCAAAAAGTAGTTAGAGCTCCTGAGATTGGATCTGTATCATTGAAAGATCACCTTGATTTGAATCCTTCAGTTGCAGACGCGACCGATGGACCTGCAAAACACTTGAACCAACAACAGACCCTCCGGGGATCAAGTCAGAACCAGAGAGTGAAAGAGAATTTGAGAGAAAAATTGGTGATTACCTTCTGACTAAGGGAGGGGGGGAGGGTATTTATAGGCCTGAAAAACAGTTATGAGATTGATACAAATCTGTTATCTCTGGTTGGTTCTCCCCCTTAAGAGATGGAATAAGTTACTCTTTTGATGGGGATAAGAGACTTTACTTACAGCCCTCATGGGCTGGATGTCTCTCTTGGTGGGCCCTGTCACTTTTGATGGGCTTGAAAGCGGTCCATATCTTTTTAACGAGTTTGAAAATGGCTCGGACCTGTTAAAAATGTATGTTTCTGTTAATCTGTCTGTAGAAACTTTTAAAGTCGTGCTGGAATCATACGTCCCTGATTTACTACGATTTTTACCATTGTCCTAATCCCCACTTTTGGAAGACAATTTTCTTGGCTTTCGAGAAGTAGTTTGCATTGATTCGGAGTTATGGGGTACTATCTTTGCTTACAGTGACAATTAGAGATACCTGGAACATGTTGAAAGCTTCTAGTGGTGAGAAATATTTTCCTGAACTTTTTAAAATTTTTCTGGAATTTGCAATGATTTTTTCATATTTTTAATAAGTTTCCCCAATTAATAATTGTTTTTTCAATTTTTTTAAGAATTATTCCAATTTTTATTGATTTTGGGGATTTTTTATTAACGTATCAAACCTGATGCACTTTCTAGAGCGATCTTGTGTGTTGATCACGCACAAGCTCACCCGCTGATGAGATCGGACGGTCGCAATTTGAGCACTGTAAAGAGGGGGTGACATGGCGCAATCGGGAGAGTCCATCACGCTTACTCGCCCGCTGAATGGAATGGAGGGCAGAGAAGTGGAGCGAGGAGCCATGGCAACGTGGCTCGATCTGGCACGTCCATCACGATAGGGCTCGCATTTCTGAGTGACCTGCTGGTTGACGACAGCTGCGGGCAGCCCTTTGGTCGCCCGACGGTTTGGGCAACCTACTTCCTTGTCGAGCTCACATTTTTTGGGCGACCAAGGCATCTCGGCGACCATAGAGACTTTGTTGACTATGCGGCTTCGACGAGCAAGGTGATTCACCGACCACAAGGGCTTTATCAACCACGAAGCTTTGTCTTCTCCGTCGAGCACTTCCTCAGTCAAGCTAGCTTGTGGAGACTAGGGTTCGGAGACCAGGGTTTCGGTGAGGAAGCTCGTGGAGACCAAGATTCGGTGAGCAAGTTTTTCGCGACCATCAGCATTTCGCCGACCAACAGTAAGTCGTTGAGCAAGGGGTTTTGGGTGACCAACCTTCTGGTGACCAATGAGTGATCAAGAGGTCCGTCAAAATTCTCCTTAGTGACCAAACCCCTTTCGGTGAGCAAAGCTTCAGCGAGCAACTCTTCGAGCTTCCTTGTTCCTGTGTTTGTTCGAGGCTTGTGTCTGGCTGATTTTGGCGAGAGCTTGAAATTGAGTTATGGTTTTTCATTTGGGTTGAAAGCTTTGGTCGAATTTTGGAGCTAGGATTTTGTTCTCAACTTCAGAGTTCCTTTTCTAGTTCGGGTTGGAGGTAGGCTAGCTTGGAGGCCAAGTTGTGTGGAGATAGGGCTTGTCGAGTGTTTGCAAAGTTGAAGTCCATGCGGAGTTTAAACTTGGATGTTGTAGAGTTTGTTTCGGAGCATCATCGAAGTGCTATGTTTTGGGCTTTGTTGAATTCATTTTGGCCAAGATTCTCGTGGATTTTGGGTCTTTGTTTGCGCCCACCAAGTGTTTGTTGATCGGTCTACCCCATCGAGTTCAAGATTCTAGTTGATTTCGGGTTTTGAACAAGTTGGTTATCATCTATCTTGGTATGGAGATTCCTTGAGTTTTTGCCCACCAAGGCCATCAAGGGGTTGAAGACGACTTAGAGGCATCGAATACGAAAGGGGTGCAGTTACACCTGGAGTTGGAGGCATCGACAAAGAGGAAAAAGGAGTCACACCTCAAGCTTGAGGCATCAAAGAAAATGGTGGCTCACCATGTGCTTAAGTAGGAGAATGCACGAGCTGAGATGACATTGGCGATAAAGGCCACAGAGGCCAAGGTGGAGGTTCAAGCTTAGACCAAGCTACAGAGCATGATTGATAAGTCCTATGCTCGGATTATCACTCACATGGCAGAGCGTATTACCGGCTTCACCGGAAAAGGTACCACGTGATGCTCCGTCCTAGAGAGGTTCTTGGTGAAGACGGAAGCAAGGAGGATGGAGAAGTGGGCGGCACTCCTGCAGGGGGCTCGAAGAGTGGCTCGGGAATGAAGAGCAAAAGGAAGGAGGTAGCTGAGGGTTTCTTGCCCTTAGTTCCGCTGAAGCAGGTGGACGCTTGATTCATCCTCCATGTTTTTTAGTTGCTTTTGTTTTCAATTTCTGTATGACGCCATATTGCGGACCGACCACTGCACCCTTGTATCTTTCTTTTAGTAGATGAAAAAAATGCTTTCTTCCATTATCAACACTTGTGTATTGTTTCGATGCACTTTGAGTTACTCTTGGTTGCGACATTTTGTTTTTCATCTCTTTTGTGGCTGTATACCTCTTCATTCGACAAGTTCCTGAAACTTTTTAAAAATCCTTAATGACGGATTAGAGGTCCATAATCATGGATTGCAGTTGCTCCACCAAACCTGCAAATAAGCAAGTTTGGAGCTCAACTCACCACTCAGGGCGACTCTCAATATTCGTTGGAGGACCCATACAGCAAGTTCGGAGTCCAACTCTTCCCTAGAGTCGTTCATACAACTAGCTAAACACCCATATAGTAAGTTCGGAGTCCAAATTTTCCCTAGAGTTGCTCCTACAACTAGTTAGGCACAAAACATACAAGTTCCAACTCCGTCATGCACTTCGCACATACCTCGAGCTCCATCGACAACTCGTTAACTCCAAATAATGAGTTTGATGCCTTCCTCACCGCTCGAGCTCCATCGACAACTCATTAACTTCAAACAACAAATTCGATGTCTTGCTCTTCTCAAGAGCTTTGTCAATGACTCACCAACTTCATACACCAAATTACACTTCATGGATCAAGCATATAAAAGAATTCTTCATTGCACAAAAAACAAGTTTCTCTTCAATCGCAGTATTATCGCAAATTTATAAAAAGTCCTGGATCCAATATCACTACCAAAATTTGCAAGTATAAAACTATGAGCCATGTACAATTTTTGAATTACATTGAGTCTACAACTTCAAATAAAAGCATCACTACAAAAGTTTGCTGAAACGTTGAACGGCATAGTAGTCTTGCAAGATGATCTACAGACCATCATTTCGGCAATGTGGGCGAGGAATGTTCCTCCTATGGAACACAAGCCTCCTCATGGACTTTTTGATTGACACCACCTCTCCTGGGCCGCTTAAACCTTGGCAGGAAGCGGCGACCCCGCAAACTGAGTCTGCAGACCATGACCCGACGACGCGGCCCTCTATGGGTAGAAGACAAACTTGAGAACATGGTCACCCCACTCTGAGCATCACCAGAATGATGAGGGGCCACCAGTGCAGTCGGGCCTGCTCCTCTAACAGTAAATCCTGCTCCACCAACCATTGAACCCTTTCTAACACCAGCAGTAGTGCTAGCCGTGCGTAGCCCTCCAAGCTTCGCTTGGAAGTGGTATATCTCCAAATCCTTCTCAACAAGCACATCTCTAAGAAGAGCACACTCCCCAACACTGTCCTTCGTCACATTGGGGAGCAAGGGCATACCGACGAGGCGATCAACACGCAGAAGGGTTAACTCACAATCCCTCTTAACTAGCACTGAATTGAGACGAACTATCTTAAACCACTCTTCCTCTGACTAATCACCCAAGTGATCAAACACTAATTCCGCTATGTGCAACCTCTTGCGAAGATGCTCAACCTCATCGCCCCGGGACTTCTCCCCTGCTCCCGCAACCATCTACCAATGAGAAGGACCAAAGAGTTATCTCAACATCAGCAGGACGAGGGATACAATTGTAAAAGAGATAAATGTCCCAACTGAGAATAACTCAAAGTGCACTGGAACAATACACAAGTGTTGATAAAGCAAGAAAGAATTTTTTTCATCTACTAACAGGGAGACACAAAGATGTTGTGGCCAGTCCACAATATGGTGTCATACAAAAATTGAAAACAAAAGCAACTAAAAAATACGGAAGATGAATCAAGCGTCCACCTGCTTTGGCGGAACTAAGGGCAAGAAGCCCCCAGCCGCCTCCTTTCCCATGCTTTTCTTTCCCGAGCCATTCTTCGTTCCCCGGCAAGAGTGCTGCCCTCAACACAATCCTCCCTGATTCCATCCTCCCCAGGAGCCTCTCTAGGATGGAGCATCATGTGATACCCTTTTTCGATAAAGTCGGGAACACGCTCCACCACATGAGAGATAGCCTAGGCATAGGACTTATCAATTTCACTCTGCATCTTGGCCTCGATCTCTACCTAGGACTCTGCAGCCTTCACTGCCAATGCCATCTCAGCCCGTGCCTTCTCCAACTCAAGCACAAGGTCGGCTACCCTCTTCTCTAACGCCTCAAGCCCCAGACGTGACTTCTCTTCTCTCTTTGCCGATGCCTCCAACTCCAGGCGTAACTCCTCCCTCTTCTTCTTCGACGCCTCTAACTCAGTCTTGATCCCATTAACGACCTTCTTCTTGTCCCTCTCAACACAAAAGACTCGTGCCTCAGATCCTTCTCCTCAGCAGCATAAAAATTGACCATGTGACAGAAGTGACACGTCATATGGAAAAAAGAGGAAAAACAGTCAAGTCATCGAACAACCAAAGGGAAAACTTGAAATCACACTTCAAAAAAAAAAACTAGACGTATTTTCATATATGATCGAGCAATCTCTAAGACGGATCTCTTGGGTAGCTCCATCTTCAGCCTCTCCCGATAAGCTGATGTAGGGAGGTGGCAAATCTTGTCCATGCAAGTGGCCGAGTTTCCAAGGAAGCTCTCCTGATGCTTCATGTTGCAGTTGGGAACATGAATCATCTCCCGCTCATTGCTAAGAATCGTTGCAGCCTAGGCGGTCAGGAGGAGAGGTGTAACACACGCTACAATCGCCACCAGGGAAGAACCCCCTGCGGCAGCATCAGGCGACGCTTCCAAAGGTGTCTTGGTTGGAACGGTCGGGGCCAAAATAGAAGGATCTATCGACGTCTTCGAAATTGGGTAATGACTAGCCGTTCTCTTGCGCTTCTTAGGCTCGTCGATCTTTTTGTTATAGAGGGCCTCCTGATCGGCGATCATGTCCTGGAATTCCATCCCTGCTTTCTCTGCAAGATGGAACACAAAGAGATTAGAACTTGTGATGCAAAGAAATGCAAAAAACTAAGGCATGAACTAAGCAACAAGATATGGAGGGAAACAAAAGCAATAAACAATACTATGATTTATGCAGCTAAGACAACCCTCAGAGAGTACTTTGTCGGTGATATCTCGCCACACCAACATATTCTGTGCGAGGAGGGCGTCGCTAACATGGTCACCACTGGTTTCGCCTTCAGCATAGCCAAAACCATCCTTCTCCATGTCGTGGAAATCCAGGGTTCTCGGGTTGGGACGGAGGCGATCGGTGACTGGGCAGTGCTGGGGGGAGACGAGATGCAGGTGGGCGATAAGGGTAACTAGGGGTGATTGTCACACCCCGCTTCCCAAAGGAGAATATGGAGTACGGGTACGTGACTAAGCCCAGTAAATGATTTTCATCATCCATAAGCTGTCAGGATCTTTACAACGTTTCACAAGAATAATCGGAGTAGGAAGCAAGAGAAGTTAACCATGCATGCATAACTGAATCAAAATACCAACATGTTTACTTGAAATAAAATATATTAATCTCAAATAAACCAGATCTGAACCAGTCAATAATCCTGGGTTACATTACCCAATACAAAATAATCCAAGTAACAGATACGTTATTCAAAATAAGCAACAAGAAATAATAATAGCAAAACTCCAGCATCTAAAATCTCAGATCACCTACTCCATTGGGCAGCGGATCTCCAAAATCTGTAATTTAGCGAAATTGTAGGAAGAGGAAAAAGAAAAACAAAACCCCCGTCAATGCAAGTTACGGACCGCTTGTAGTGCAGGCACAAGTACATGGGGAAGAATAAACAAATATAAAATAATAGCGGAAGCAGGTATAGCATGGAATAAACATGATAAAAAAACAGAACAACTAGCATAGCAAGATGAACGAGTGTAAGTGACATGTAACAAGTGTCAAGTATCAAGTATCATGAAAACGAGTAATGAGTAACGAGTAACAATTGTCAAGTATCAAGTATCATGTACAAGTAACAAGTAACAAGTGTTAAATGATCATCTTCAAGTCTTGTATCTAATCCTATCTAGGTAGCACTTCATACGTCCCAGGTTTTTACCACATGGTTGCTACATTCAAACAATTACGTTTTAGATTTCATAGTGGATCATAAAAGGCAGTGTACTCAGGGACAAGTATCAAGTATCAAGTATCAAGCTCCAAGTGCCAAGTATTACGTGTCAAGTGTGCAAGTGTCAAGTAATCATGTGTCAAGTGCGCAAGTGTCAAGAAATCACGTGTCAAGTTTTATGTATCAAGTATCAAGTAATCACGTAGGATCTATAGATTTCCTTCCGAGTACACGTTTCTGTATTTTCCACTATTAGATCTTTTCCCCTTAAACCCCGGCTTATTCTTGTTATTATTATCAACAGGCATGTGTGTGTACAATTCATGGTAAGAATAACATGGCATGGACAAGTAACAAGTTCAGGTTGAAAGATAAATATGTACAGGCGAAAGACAACACATAAAAGAGTGGGACAACGAAAATTTTAGTTCAGGACAGCAAGACAGTACTGCACTAAATTTGGGATTCTCGTTGCCACAACTATGCAAAACTGGACTCGTCAGAAAATCTGGAAAATAGACTCCCGGTCGGATCCAGCAAATATATATAAGTCATACGGTATTTCACAACAACAGGTCTCAAAATAGATTTGTATCCAGGAAACATGTTCAGCCATAAATCAGAAGTTTGTATTGATAAACAGGAAAACAGCATCAAAACTTACTGATTAAATCCAAGAAAAATCTTGGGTATTCCCTATTATATTTAGTATCAGAAAATAAAGTTCATAATTTTTCAACATAGATAGAATATTCAAGTGAATTCAGAAAGCAGCAAGATACAGTAGTTTTGTGAATCTGGAATCATAAACACTGCAGTACTAAAACAACAATAACTCACCAAATATAAATCGAAATCCAGATCCGTCAAAAGGGTAATAAACTAGATACAGTAGGCTATAATTCATATTCATAAAGTTTTTATAGAAAACAAATAGAATCATTTTGAAATTAAGGTTCTTTACTGAACAACATGAAAATTCTACAAGTATATTAGTTGTTTGCAAGCATAGAATAGTTTGTAAAAGATATCAATTAAATCCACAAAAAATAAGGGTTAGTCCCAATCAAGTTTTGTTATAACCAGCAAAATATTGGATCAAAATATTATCTTTAGCATCAGTAGAAAAATAAATTACCATACAGAATACGTATAAAACTGGATCTGGAATTTTAAATACATCTGTAGTAAAATAGTCATAACTTGCAACTCATAAATCGAAACTGAAATCTGTTAGAAAATCTGGAAAGTAGACAGAATTCTCTATAATTCATATTCACAAATAATTTTCATATACTGACCTTAATAGGGTCTAAAATACTGAACAAAAATGGGGTAACACAAAAACTGAAATATCCTTTATGCGTAAAATCAACATAGATCATATGAAATATGCCCAAATTGCAACCAAACATGAAATAGGATATACTAGATGTCCAAGCAATATGGTATAGGGTATTCAACTAGTCCACAACAAGTATACTACAACTAACACAACCAAGCACACGACAATCATATGAACAACATGCATGTATACAATATAAGAAGTAGCCATCCCTAAGTTATTTCATGTCGGGGGTGCCATGTGACAACTACGGGCGGGTCAACATAATAGTGACAAGATATAACAAGGGTTTTGCACAAAAATTGTCTTTAGAACACAACTACATTATAGGCAGTATTTAGTACTTGTATTTGCAACAGAAATTAATACAAGTTACTTGCCTTATAGACGATGACAGAAATGGTGCAAGATAAGAATTACGGGAACAGATCCCAGCAGAACTCAACGAACGGATCGAACACGAACACGGACAACGAACTACGACAACAAACTACAACCACAAACACACGATCACAACCCGAACACAACACAAATCACATCCGCACACCAATAGAGGCAGCGAAGGTGCAGTCGCTGGCTGACAGGGAAGAGCCAGAGGAGAGCTCCGGAATGGGGCTGGCGTCAGCTAGGTGTTGCAGGGAAGTCGTCGACTAGGTTGCAGGGCACTGGGGCGGTGTTGCGGTCTGGCTTGCGACGTCGAGACAGGAGGAGGGCGCACAGGGGGAGCCGCGGCGCTGTCGCGAGGCTCTGGCTGCTGCTATCTGTGGTGCGAGAGAAGCCCGGAGATTAGGAGTTCGGCAGTCTGAGGCTGAGGTCGAGGAGCGGGAGAGGTGCGCAGGGAGCCCGAGATAGAGTTGCGGGAGAGAGAAGGGCGGCTGAGAGATAGGGTTGATGGGTTTAGAAGTGGTAGGGATGAATAGAGGGGCACAGGTATATATATGAAAAGAGATGGTTTATAATAGGGTTAGGGTTATGTGATGAGGGTGACAGCTGAAGGGGGTAACGGGTATTACGGTGTTAACGGTTTGTGGGTCCAAGGGGATTTAATGGATATACGGTTTGAATGGATTTAAGTAGAATTAGGGTATGAATAGATCCAAAAATCAAGATCGAGCAAATTGAACAAATAATAAAAATAGAATATGAACAATTTAACAATGAGGATCAAAATAAAAACTCGTTCAAACAGAGATGGACAATCGGCTGACAAGTGAATCAAGAACTTAAATGAGACGACAAATCAAATAAATGAATATATATTGAAAAAGAAGATCCAATATCTGGTCCAAAAAGAGATACAATGAGAAAAATACACAAAAAGAAAAATACACCTAAAATACACAAAATGAAAAACAGGGGTTACAGTGATCGTAGTGGACGATCGGGAGGATGACGAAGGGCTGAGTGGGATGGAGCAGGGGCGTTGATGGGTTCAATGGAGGAAACAGAAATAGGGGGGAGAGAGAGAAAGAGAGAAAGTGAGTGAGAAAGTCGGGGTAGGAGAGAGAGCTGCGTGAGTTAGGGAGAGAGAAAAGCTATTAATTAATTAGGGTTTAAGGGTATTTATAGGGGATTAGATGTTGGATTTTGGTTTGCGGGTTAACAGGTTAAGGGCATGGGTTTAGGATCCGAAAAGAGAAAAATAAATAGAAATCAATGGGATATGAATATAATGGATCAATATAAACCAAAACACAAAAGAATAAAATGGTAGTGAGCCAAAAATTCAGGATTCAAGTCAAAAAGAGTACAAAACGATCAAAAGAGATTAAATGAGGCAAAAGAAAAGCAAGATTTATTATTTAAAAGAGATTTGATACAATAATAAAAAAAAGAAGAAAATTACAAAAAAAAAATCCAAAAACAGAAAAATAGGGGTTACATTCCTACCCACCTTACAAGAAGAATTTCGTCCTCGAAATTCATACAAGTGGGACATAGGGCGAACACCGAAAGGAAAACAAAACAAAACAAAATTACTCAAACAAATGAGGGAACTTCTCCCGGATCTCCTCCTCTAACTCCTAAGTCGACTCACCTAGCGAGTGAGGATTCTAAGAACTCGAACTAGCTTGATGACTCTATTCTAAGATAAAGACTGGCTGAATCTCACAGGACAAATCTGGCCTCACGGACAACTCTGAGTAGTCAAAATTATGACTGTCATTCCTGATGTATTTCCTGAGCTGAGAAATATGGAATACATCATGGACACCTGCTAAAGCTGGTGGCAACGTGAGCCTGTAGGCTACGTTGCCTACATGTTCTGCAATATCGAATGGACCGATGAACCGGGGACTCAACTTGCCCCCACCACCAAATCGGATAACACCTCTCCATGTCGATACCTTGAGGAACACATGATTGCCTGCCACAAACTCTAGAGGCCTTCAACGTCAGTCAGCCCATTTCCTCTGCCTGTCATGAGCATCCTGCAAGTGCTTCCTAATCTGAGCCACGACATCAACTGTCTTCGTGATCAACTGAGGCCCCAAAAGTTTCCTCTAGCCGATATCATCCCAACATACCGGCGATCTACACTTGCGCCCATATAGAGCCTCAAATGGTGTTGTCTTCAGACTCGCCTGATTGTTGTTGTTGTATGAGAACTCGGCTAAGTGCAGATGATCTTCCTACGAACCTCCAAACTAAAGAACGCAGGATCTCAACATGTATTCCAAGGTCTGAATCGTCCTTTCCGACTGCCCATCTGTTGTGGATGGAACACTGTATTGTAGCTCAACTTAGTACCCGAACTCATCTGCAGACTCTCTCAGAATTGAGAACTGAATCTCGTATCTCTGTCTGATACGATGCTGAAAGGAACTCCATGCAGTATGACAACCTCCTGAATATACTTCTCAGCCAAACTCTCGTGGACTGACCCACACGGAAGGGAATGAAATGGGCACACTTCGTCAACTGATCCACTATCACCCAGATAGCATTATAACCATTGGGACTCCTCGGCAAAGCTGTCACAAAATCCATCGTGATATTCTCCCATTTTTACTCTGGGATTGGAAGAGGTAGCAACCGTCCCGCGGTCCTCTGATGCATTGCCTTCACTTGTTGACAGATCAGACACTGCGACACAAACCTTGCCACAACTCTCTCCATACCATGCCAAAACGTTCGCCACATTCGCCAAAGCACACTGAACAGACGATGATCCGAACGAAAAATGTGAGAAATGGCATTGACAAGTCAACGGTTAGCGCTGACCAGTCAACGGTCAACGGCCATGTGCCGCCTCGCTATCGTTCGCCACAGTTCTCCGAACATATGGTGATCCGAATGAAAAATGTGAGAAATGGCGTTGACTAATCAACGGTTAGCGTTGACCAGTCAACAGTCAACGGCCACGTGTTGCCTTGCTGTCGTTTGCCAAAACGTTCACCAAAGCTCGTCGAACAGACAGTGATCCAAACGAAAAACGTGAGAAATGGCATTGACCAATCAACGATCAGTGCTGACCAGTCAATGGTCAACGGCCATGTGTGGCCTCACTGTCGTTCACCAAACGTTCACCAGAGTTCGCTAAACGTTCACCATGCTCGCTAGATCGAGCCGAGCAGATGCATATCCGAACGAAAAAAGAGGGAAAATTCCTGATTCCTGCTTCGTGCACTATCATGATCGACGACCCAGATTCTGCCACGTTACTAAGGTAAATTCTTTTTTATTTATTAATAAATCAAATTAATCATTTAAAAATAACAAAAAATATTAAAATTTGAAAATAATTAATTAAGAAATTCTAAAAATAATTATTAATTTGGAAAATATTTTTAAATTTTTGAAAAAGTAATTATTGATTTAGAATAATTAATTAAAAATTTCGAAAATTAATTATTGGAATTCAAAAATGATTTAAAAAATGGGAAAAATCCGAAAAAAATTGAAAAAATCACAAAAATTCCAAAGATAATTTTGAATATCTTGCAAGCACAGAAAAACACTGTTACACCTCGAGCAAGATCCAAACTCCCCCGAGAACGCTGATAAATTTTATCAACCATTAAAAACGAGCGAAGTACTTCTCAAAGACTGTGAAACTCAGTCATCAGGAGTGAGAGACTTTTGATATGGCTAAAAATGGAACTACATTAGGACCGTTCAAATCAGGCACGAATCTTGAAGCTCGCAGGGATAAAACGGTAATTTCCATCACAAATGGGTCTGAAATGGGAACTGGGGTTTTTCCAAGCCCAATAACCCAAAAAATGAGTTTGTCCTACTTGGTTAGGGTGACGGCCCATTACAAATCAGTTCCGGTCATTAAGAGAGTAATTTAAATTCATGGTTATCTTTAAGAGACGACTTAAACCAAATCTCTTATCATGAAACCATTTAAACTCTGTCTCTTATCCAAAAATACCGGGAGATAGAGATAAATGATTATCTCTAAACTGTCTCTAAAAGGTGACTATAAATACCCCTACCTCTACCATAAACAGATTATCAGTATTTTTCTCCACAAAAGCTCTCTTATAATCTTCTTGATTACTGACTTGAGCGTCAAAGGGTTCGTCGCTGGGATGCATCCCAGTGTTTCAAACTTTTTCCAGGTCAGCAGAACTGTTGAGAAACGGTCAACATCGGCAGAAAGTCAACAGGTTTGATTTTATTGTTTTCAGAAGAATCCACGAATCATCTATTTGCTCCCATACCAAAATTAGCAGCAACAATCATGATCATGATTGTGGTGATGACGTGGCGAGTGGACATGGAGGGCACGTGCATGTGCACACACATGCGACACACGGGCACGCAAACGGCGAGGCAGGGTCCGAGCTTGTACGCCACAGTGTGGTCTCTCAGGTACACAGTACAAAATCAACATGAATTATGAATTATTACTCTTATAATAAATACTTTTTTTTCCGTAAATTAATAGAAAACTTTAATTAATGTAGGTGCTGGAACTGGGTATCGTTGTGCATTCGGTGATTTTTGGGATATCGTTGGGTGCGTCGGAGAGCTCCTCGACGATTAGACCTCTTGTCTCTGCTCTCATGTTTCATCAGTTCTTCGAAGGCATGGGTCTCGGAGGATGTCCAACTCCTTAATTTGTTAGGTGCTTAGGTTGTTTTTTTTTTTTAGGTGAAAGGTGGAATAAGGCCACCCTGTTTCATTAATAAGGAATTAATAAAACAACCCCGGCGTACCGGAGGGAAAACAGCAACCCAAAACAAAAGTACAATGCAGGAAGAAAAAAATAAAAATAAAAAAGAAAAATAAAAGAAAAACAATAAAACATACACCCCCAACAAACCCTGGGGGGTGGGTCTAACTACTGAACCATCAAGTAACCAGCAAAAAACAGTAAGTTGAAACAAGAGCTGGTATAGGCCCTGTCCTCGCTGGTGGGGCCATATCCTCAGTCCAGTGTCGGTCCGATCTCTATTTCCTCATCGTCGAACTCCTCCACCTGGAATACACTAGCTATCCTTCCTCTTGCCCCTGTGGCCGCAGCTGTAGCCCAAAAAGAGATAAGATGCATAATATGAGTCAAGTTACCAGAAATACTATTACATGAAGCACGAAAATAAAAATTATTTCTGTCTAGCCATAACACCCAGGTTGTAGCTGCTATTGCGATATACCATGCTTCCTTCATTTTCCGACGAATCGTTGCGAATTTGGGACCAATCCACAAATCCTGATATTCGTAGGGGTAGTCGCCCGATCCCAGGGCTCGGAGAACTTCAACCATAATTGCCTTACTTCTAGGGCAGTGAATGACAAGGTGATTTATATCTTCCATATGACCATCGCAGAAACCACAGGTGCTTAGGTTGTTATAGCCACTATGTTTGACATTGCTTTGCTTTTTAAAATTGCTTCTGATCTAAAAGCTTTTTTAAATTCAAAATAGATATATTTGACAAACTTAATTAAAATTGTATTTGATTAAAAGTTCTTTTTTTTATTTTAAAAAAACTACTATTTTTAGCATTTTTTAAATAATACATTTAACTTTTCAGAAAATATTATTACTTATTATAAAAATTTTAAAGTTAAAAATTACTAGTAATTTACATGTGCGATACACGTCTTTATAAATTTTTTTTATTTTAAATTCGACGTTGTCTGACATCGAATATATGACCTCCTTTATATTAATTATGCAAGTGCATTGTATGTATTTGTTTGATTACATTGCACGTATTTGTTTGGTGAAAAACTCTCTCATTAAAATAGTACAGATTTTTTCTAATAGTATTTTGTGTACTAATGCTTTTCAATAAAAACACTTAAAATTGACAGCAATACCATCTAATCGAGAGTATACATCAAATTAATCGTAATCATTTCATTTGAAATTTTCTTGACCAGGAGAAATTCAAAGCTCAATCGATGGTCATGATGATCCTGTTCTTCTCCCTGATGACTCCTGTCGGAATCGTAGTTGGGATTGGAATCTACTCGATCTATACCGAGAATAGCACTGGTATAAATATCCGATACCTGGATCCGATTCAGACCTGACTCGGACCTGGCATTGAACCGGAACCGACCCGGTCTATACAAGTCCGAATTCAGGTCCTAAAATAGGACCCGTTGTACTTCCGAGTCCGCTTATAATAGACCCGACCCAGATTCAGACTCGAACCCGTTAAAAAACATAAATATACATAAAAATCGGGAATGATATGGACTTTGAAAACTTGGTTTTCTGCTTTGTTTACATATTAGAGTTAGTGTGTGGATTGTTATCACGCCCCGCTTCCCATAAATACGGAACATAAGCACGTGACATTGGCCCAGCGAATGACTTGTGTCATCCATAAGCTGTTTACCCATTTAACTCAACAATAATAACAATATAGACAATTGCACAGGCAATAATAACAACCACATGAACAATAATACTTGGAATAAGACAATATGAAATATCCAAATATAATAATAATCCAATATCTGGAAACAAATAATAATATCCAGGTCATAAGCCCAATACAATAATAAATCCAAACACAACGATAATAAATTTCATTACAATAAGTTCAATGAAATAACATTCAACTAGAAAGCAATAAATCTTTAGATAGCTTGTTCTCTAATTCCTGTAGGTAATTCTCCAAGATCACCTGTGAACACTTCATCTAAAAAGAGAAGAAAAATTGTCCTTAGAGCAAGTCATGGATAACAAGTAGAGAAACCAAAGAAACAATGAAATAATGATATAACAATGAATTCAATAAATCAATAGGAATCAATTACATGGGACGATAGCAATAATCAATATCAATAGTAATCGATGCAATGGTTATTTTTTTTATTTTTTTGAGGGAAAAGGTGGAATAACGCCACCTTGTTTCATAATAAGAAGTTAATAAAATAACCCCGGCGTACCGGGGGAGAAATACAAAAGGTAATAGTGCAGAAAATAGAACATAATCCCCCAACAATACCCTCGGGGGTGGGTTCAATCAAAAGTACAAAGTACAACCGAAGGAACAAAAGCCTAAACAAAATACTAAATATAGCTAGCTGCAGACAAAAGGCTTCCCAAATGTATCATGTGCCCTTAAGTATCAGGAGGGGGCCTACCCCTCAGTCCAGCGTCGACCCAAACTCGACCTCTTCGTCACCGAATTCCTCCACCTGGAAGACTCTAGCAATCCTCTCTCTAGCTCCTGTAGCAGCAGCTATGGCCCAAAAGGAAATAAGATGCATGATATGAGTAAAATTACCAGAAATACTATTACATAAAGCACGAAAATAGAAATTATTTCTGTCTAGCCATAACACCCAAGTAGTTGCCGCAATGGCTATGTACCACGCATCCTTCATTTCGTGGCAGATCGAGGCGAATTTGGGGCCAACCCACAATTTCCCGTATTCGCTGGGGTAGTCAGAAGTCCCTAAGGCTCGTAAAACTTCTACTATAGTTGCCTTACTTCTTTGGCAATAAACGAAAAGGTGGTTCAGATTCTCCGTATGTACATTATAGAATCCACAGTTGGTCGCGATCTGAAGTTGTCTTTTGGTAAGGTTCTCTCTGGTGAGGATTGCATTATTGAGCACTAGCCAGAGGAAGACCCTGACTTTAAGGGGCGTTTTGGCTTTCCATAACACTTGTGCCCAACTGGGTCTACATCTTCGATAGTGAATGCGATGATACATAGACTTAACAGTGAAAGCTCCTTTGGTCTCTAGTCCCCAGCGCATCTGGTCTGGGCCTTGAGCGCACCTAGCTCCATTCCGTGTAATGTGTGCTTGCATTTCATGTAGTCGCTGTTGTAACCCTGGGCTAAGAAGTCCTCGGAAAGGCAGCTTCCAATTGCCCCTCTTCCATGTCTTGGCCACCACTATATTTGGACTAGTTGTTTTCTCATACAAATTTGGGAAAGATTCTTTAAGGGTCCGGGAACCACACCATTTGTCCCACTAGAATCTGGTAGACCGTCCATTCCCAATTGTCTATGTAATTGCTGAGTTGAAAGGCCCGCTTGCTTTGGCAATCCCTTTCCAGAAGTGAGAAACTTTAGACCTTACCCGGAAGCCTAAACTTCTTGTACCTTTCCCCCTAAGGTATGGTTGAATGAATTCCTGCCATCCTTCCCCGCTGTGGTGGAAGATCTTCCACCACCATTTTTCCAGTAGGGCAAGGTTCATGTCTCTCAAGTAGATGATACCTAGTCCTCCATGTTTCTTCTTCATGCAAGCAATACCCCACTTGATCAGGTGATATCCCCCCCTCCCCCCTCCCCCCTATTCGAGTTCGCCCCTTTCCAAAGAAATTATTTTTGGATTCGGTCAATCCTTTGGATCACCCACTTAGGCAGCTCAAAGAACGACACATAGTAAATGGGCAGATTAGACAGCCCGAGTTGATGAGGACCACTCTGCCCCCGATTTTTTTTCCAACCAGACAGTCTTTCCATCACCCTATCTATGATAGGTAGCCAGTCCGACTTGGTAAGCTTCCCTGGTCTGAGTGGCAGACCTAAGTATTTGATTGGAAAATTGTCTTTCATACAGTTCAGTATGGTAGCATGGTCCTGTGCTTCTACATCTGAGAGTGCAATTGGAATCAAAGCACTCTTGTGGAAATTAATCCTGAGACCTGACCAGGCTTCGAAATAGTAGAGGGCCCCTTTAAAGTAAACTGTTTCTGAACTGTTCCCATTACCAAATAGGAGGGTGTCATCCGCATACTGAGGAATCGTGCACCCTTGGATAGCGGTGCCGCTAGCCACCGGTTTAATCCAACTTTTCCTCTTACAATTCTCGAACGTGCCTCTCAGCACGTCTACTATGATAGTGAATAGAAGAGGTGAAAGCGGGTCCCTCTGCTGGAGACCCTTCTTACAAGAAAACGGTAGTCCCGACCTCCCATTAACCGAGATTGCCATTTTACTAGTATATAAATATTGCTTGATCCACCTGATCCATTTAACCCCGAAGCCTCTCCCTCTGAGAGCTTCCAGCAAAAAATTCCAGTCAACGGAATCATATGCTTTCTCAAAGTCCAGTTTGAGAAGGAAGCTCTTAGAATTGTCCGTGTGGCAGTGGTGGATAACTTGTTATACGGTGGCCACACAGTCCAAGATACATCTGCCCTTGATGAACCCAGACTGTGCGTTGCTGATTAAACTATCCATTATGTTTCCTAGATAGATGGCCAGGACCTTTGTGATGATCTTCACCGAGCAGTTTATGAGGCTAATAGGTCTAAAATCTCCCACTCGAGTAGACTCCACCCGTTTAGGAATTAGAACCACTTTCGCAAAATTGAACATCCCCAACTTGAGGTTGTTGTTGAAGAATTCCTCCATCAAAGCCATAATATCCCTTTTTATTTCTTCCCAGAAAACTTGGTAAAATATCATTGGAAAGCCGTCTGGCCCAAGTGACTTCTCTGCTCCCATCTGAGTGATGACCTTTTTCACTTCCATCTCTGAAAAAGGTCCTTCTAATGTGGATAGCAAATTAGCTGACTCATTCTATTGGCCCTGCCAGAAATCGTCCCTAAGTGGGGTCCGGAATTCATTCTTCTTTCCAAAGAGGCCCTTGTAGTAGTCGTGAAAGGCTTTAGAAATCACATTTTCATCCTGGGATGTTCTAGTTTCCATTTGTAATGATAGGACTAGATTGGATCTACGTCTTGCACTTGCCACTCGGTGGAAGAAGGCCGTATTCGCATTTTCCTCTTTGAGCCACGAAATCCTAGACCTCTATTGCCATTTGATCTCCTCTAACTTGTAGAGATTGGCAATATTTCCTCTGAGCTCTAGTAGTCTGTTTCTTTCGTCTTGAGTCAGTACTCTCGTTTCTTCCAATTTCTCTAGCTCATTAATTTCTTCCAAAAAGGAGTCTTTTGCACGCCAAATCGTCGAGAATCTAGACCTATTCCATCTACACAGCCTCTTTCGTAGTCTACGGATTTTTTCACACCATCGAGTTGCTGCGTCCAATCCAGTAGTTGGAAACGCCCAGTTTTCCATCACCATGTGGTGAAAGCCTTGGATCTCCAGCCATGACTTTTCAAATCTGAACTTCCTCTGCCTTTGAGATCCCTGAACCCCTGCATCAAGTAGGACCGGGGTATGATCCGACGTAGGTCTAGGGATAGATCTAGCGGTTGCCAGTGGGAATTTAGCTTCCCACACCATCGAAACTAGGACCCTGTCCAACTTGGCTATTATCGGGGATGCTTGCATATTTGACCATGTAAATAGTCTGTCATTAATAGGGATGTCGATCAACTCCAACTCCGTTATCACCCTATTGAATTCTTCTCTGTGACTATCGCTCGAGCCTCTTCCTCTGTGCTCGAATGCAAATCGATACAATGGTTATAAACAGTGGTTCAATATTTGATAACAATGTTCAATGGTTGATGTTAATAACACTTAGGAAATATTCGATATCAATGGAAACAATGATGTACAATATGCAATGTCGATGTCGTGTCAATTCTTAAGTTTATTAATCATTTTAATCCTAACTAATGCACATACTACTGCATCCTATAACTACAGGTTTGGTGCATACAATCAATTTCGTTTAGACTTAAGTGAAAGATTCTATAGATTATGTACACGGCATGATAATATTAATTGCAACATTGGTGCACATTGGTCAGCACAATAACAATAAAACAATACACGATGAATTGAGATACTGTTGTCAGTAATCTAACAATAAATCGATAACGATAACACTAGCCGACACACATTATTTTGGGAAACATGGCCCACACTTCCGAGTACAGTCACGATATCATCAACTACTTCAATCAATCTCTTAAACTCCGGCTTGTTAATTATTTTATCGTTGTAACAATACATTATGCAATTTAAAGACATTAGATGAACGATAGTAACAATAGGAGAACAATAGGATGATAACTTTGGATAGAACAAATAGAATGATGACAATAGCACATTAGGATCATGCAATGCAACACATACGCTTCAATTCATGCAATACAATAGTATATATATACTTATATTAAGAAAATCTGGAAAACAAATTTCTGGACAGCAAGACGTCATTGTATAAAAATCAGTTTTCCCGCTGCTACAGAAATCGAAAACTGAAACCGTCAGAAATTCTGGAAACTAGACTTCCACACGATTCCAACTCATATTTAAAATACAAAATTTGACAAAAGTAGCTAGGTCGAATACATCATTCTGTACAGATTATATGTTCAGACAAAAAATTGACATCAAGTTGTTATATCTTTAGAATCAGTGAAAACTCAATTATAAATTCATCAAAAATATTCTTTAGACTCATAAACATGTTAACTATCATTCTGGAAATTATCAGAGCATTAATCTAACATTAACTTAGCTTTTAAATTGTTTAAACAAAAAAACATACATGAATCTGAAATTCTGGAAATAAAACACAGAAGTAGTAAATTCATCATAACTCTTGCAATATAACTCGGAATTTAAAGATCTTAGATGTTCTGGAAACTAGAGACATAGGGATACAACTCTTATTCAGAAAGTTATTTATTTTGATGTTAAATACTGGGTCGAAAATGTCTCACAAATTCCAGACAGAAAACAAACATACAGATTTTCAATAGATTTCAGAAAATAAAGCGATCTAACATGATGAATTCCACTTAAATTAGTCAATAAACTTCATAATCAGCATGGTATGTGTAATAGCATGGTAAACATCAGCAAGAATACACACATACACTAGTTTAACGACAACAAAACATCAATCGATCATCCAATCATACAACCTAGCAATTAATTCTACGATAAATTGTTTGTATGTTGTTTGTATGAATAAGCCATACTATCAATACTACATGGATGCATGAAGGATTCAATTTTTAGATTCCAACAAGGCACGGAGTAGAGGATATTTGTGTAATGCCCCGATTTTCATTTAATGAAAATTATTTTATTTTGCACGTAGTGTGCACGTGCAATATTTTTGGTAGAATTAAATTTTATAATTATTTCTATTATGATGAGTATAGATATTTATATATGTGCTCTTTAATTATTTTTATATAAAGCCCTTTTTCAAATAGACAAAAGTCTTTCTTTTTAAAAGCCCAAATTGAATTTATTTAGTTTCTTTTATAAGTTATTATTTTGGCCCATAAACTAAAGCCCATGAGCTATTTTTATTTTAAATACAACTTATAATGTAGAATACAATTTAAAGATTATTTTTTTTTGTACAAATTTTTTGGAGGCAAATGCATGCACGTGCATTGCACGTACACGTGCAATATGCACCATTTAAGCATGGCCAGTTTTGATCTTTGGAGGGAAAAGGGAAAATTCAAGTGGAGTCATGGGTGGTGGTTACTTGATCATGGTTGGTTATTGTAACTCCTCCTTGAATCCTAGCCTTTTAATCCTAACTCCTAAGTTAATCCTAGCCTTCCATTTTCCTAAATTTTTAGTATAAATACCCCCCCCCCCCCCCCTACCTAGTATTCTTATGCTAATTATTTCCTCCAAACCTATAGTTTAAAAATACATTGCTAGTAGTTTAACAAGTGAGTTAAAAGATCGAGAGATTGTGTGGATTTGTGCTTGCATCAAAGAGGAGGCCGGCACTAGGAGCTCTCGGGTTGGCATTGTGGAGGCTTGTGTGCGCGTTGACGAGGAGGAGGATCGTTCTTTTGCAAGGACATTGGTTTAGGAGGTGTTGCTAAGTGTAGTCTCTCCAATTAAGATGGGTAAATTTTCTATATTTCTAATTAGGAAGCATGCTAGACTTGAATTGAAAGAATGATGCATGAAAAAGATTAATAAGAGTACACAATTAATTGGAAAAATGACCTATTGATTGATTGAAATGTGGATACGCAATTGTATGTGGTTCAACTATTAAAATTTAAGTTGTGTGCGAATTAATTATAGCCATGGATTGTTTGAAGAAAACTTCATCGTTAACATTAAAAATTATATGCAAGAACTAGTGGATTGAAAATGTCACTTTATGTGCTTAAATAGACTATTGTGATAATGTGTATGAATGACTTAAAAATATAATTTGGGGGTTTGTGAAATGATTAAAAACAGAGAATTGATAATGAAGATTGCTAATAAAGAGATTAGTGATGTTCAATTAGATAAGAATGTCGAAAAAGAAATGTGTTAGTAGTAGTATATAAATTTAACCAAATTGTATGGTAGATATATGTTTAATTATTGGAAAAATTATTTTTTTATACTGGAGTATAATTTATGATGAGAATAATTAATCTGGAATTTCTACAGCAAGTTTAGTAAAAACCAAATCAAATGAAAGCTTATTGAACATCGAAATGTTTTACTATACAGAGAGCATCGATTTAAATTAGATTTCGGGTTGAACTAAGACAACCTGAGCTTATAGCTCAAGTGGTCGGGATGATCCTAGTTGCTACAGTGGGTTCGGTGTCTCAGGTTGCTAGTTCGAATCCCCTTAGCACCATTCTTTTATTTCGTATTTTTGAAAAATAAAAATAACTGCAGCCGAGAGCATTTGATGCTCTCAGCCTCTCTTCATAATGCACAGTGCGTTCGGCCTAGTGGCCTGTGCCTTCGGTTGGTTTCCCTGTGGTCGCTAGTTCGATCCTTGGTCTCGGCTGTGTTGTGTTGTGGGAAAAAATAATTTTTTTAGGGGTTTTGATGATTGGAAAATTATGAAAAAAATATGATTATTATCCTAAAAATATGTGGGATTTATGAAAAATAAATTGGGAATTATTTAAATGAAATAGAGTATATTTTGAGACCAAAAGTATATTTTAGAACTATGGTTCTACACTTGCATTTTTATGAAAGTTGTACTTTGCAAAAGGACTTGAAATGGAATATTAGAAAAGAAATATGAATAAGAAAGGAATTATATGAAGTGATGTGAATTATTCTCATTGGAGAATAGTGTGACAAATTATGAAGTGTGAATATTCATTTTTGATCGTATAACTAGTGATGTGGTTTTTAATGTGAAAATGGTATTTCATGAATTACATGATGAATAATTGAATTTCATGTATAGTTATGGACTATTGAATAATTTAGAAATCATGATTAGAAAAGGGAAATATTTTTGAGTATGACAACTCAACATGTGAACTTATGAATTAAAATTGAAAATTAGAGTATAGCCAAAACTCACACCGGCAAGTGAAAAATGATGAATTATGATTATTGACATTGAAAAGACCAGGTTTGGGTCATTGTGAAATGCAAGAAATAAGACCGGTAGTAGTGAGAGGGCTAACTCTAGGGCTTTGATTTTGTTCATGATTCTAATAAAATAAGGGCTAGATACATAGTAAAGATGTGATGAAAGTAAGAGAAAAACATTGAGTATGAGGGCCATTGGATTGGCGGCGAGAGCGTATCTCAGGATGTCCCATGATGAGTCATGATAGGGCATGGATACTGCTCCAGAGTACCGTCCCGGTGGTGATGCTCGTGGGATGTTGGACGACTGTGGGTGGTGTCATGTCTATGGTAGGAGCTGAATTACCACAGGATGCCTGCATGATGAGTCATGTGTCAGTGCGTTGGGATTCCCTCCATGGTGCCTAGACATGAGTTCGTATGTCAGAAAACATCTAGGATACTTACCGTAGTTACAGTAGTAGATTAAGACATGACGAGGGATTGAACCCTACAAGATGAAGAACGTTTAAGGGCTTGCCCTCAGACCTATGTAGTATGGGATGCAAAGAATCCGAACAAGTGTGCATTAGTGTCATATAATATAAACAACTGCATTAAGGATTAAGTGCACAATCACAACACGACATCATTAGGGTATTTCCTTTAGTTTGATATGTGACAAGTTTGTGTTTGTTAAATATGGAAAATTAGTTATACTATTTCCGGCATAGAGAGGATGACCGTGTATAATGTTCGTCGGTTGAATAAACTGACGTACCCACAGTTTTGTATGCAGGGTAAATGACATGGTAAAGATTAAAGAGGAATAGATGCTTAAAGACTATTCAATGTTGTTGTGCTTTATTTAAATGTTGTAAATTTACTTCCGCTGTGCAATATAAAGTGTAAAGTTTTCATGTAAACTCTGATGTAAAGTAAAAAGTTTTAAATTCCTTGTAAAATTGTACTAAATGAAGTGTAAAGATCCTGTGGAATCTCGAATTCAGTGTATTTTGGAATTCGGGGCGTTACAATTTGGGTTAGCTCGTGTAAACCCTCAATATACTCAACGAAAGGAAAGAACAATATACGATACGATGAACAATTGGATCTACTTGTAAGAATTTCAATGAAAACTTGAATTTGATACAAGATTCAATTCTAGAGGAAAAGTAACTTGTCTTATAGACGATTAATTCAAATACCAAAGAATAACGGGATGAGAATTCCGAAGCAACGAATTCACGAAAAAAATACATGCAAACTACGTGCACAAGGCAACATAGCAACAAGAGCAAAGAGCAACGACAGCAACAGTAAGCAAGAGGGCAAGGGGCTCGTCGGTGGCTTCGCTGGACGGCGTCGAGGGTTAAGGTGGCGCGGCTGCAGGCTGGCATTGAACGGTGGTCGATTGGCGATCGACTGGCTGCTTCCGTAGACGAAATATGGGACAGAGCGGGGGTGAGGCGTTGATGGGTTGCTGGGCGGAGGACTCGATGAGAAGGGGCTCGCCGGAGGGGGGTGGCTGACGACAGGGAGGTCGCCGGAGATGGGTGGACGGTTTGGGCAAGAAGTTGGGGTCGGCAGACGGTTGGGAGAGGAGAGAAGGAGAGAGAGACGGCTAGGTTTAGGGTTTGAGTTTTTGTGTTTTTAGGATTTGCAATAGGATATTATTTATAGGATACAATTAGGTTGTTGGGTTAATGGGCTAGAATCCAATAATAATGGGTTTGAGTTTAGAAATAATTGTAATTTGATTTTGAGTTACAAAAGAGATGGATTTAAAGACAATAGGGTTCAAATAAATTACTCAAAATCAAATAAAATTGGGATCAACAAGAAAATAGCTCAACAAGAAGAATAAGAGTAATTCATGAACAAAATTTAATTAAGATGATCAAGAAAAAATAAAGTATTTTATTCATGTGCAAATAAAATATTACAATGAAGGAAAATAAAAAAAGGAACGAAAACGGTAGTTACAATTGTGGATTGTTTACATATTAGACTATGAAATCCGGGAGTGTTTGGATTGTCAAAAATATGTGCTTATATTAGAGTTAGTGTGTGAACAAATTTCTTTGTTTCTGAGTAATATAATCTTTTCTAGTACTATGTTCAATTGTATTATCACTAATATGCTTAATTTTTAAATCTCATTCCTCTTACTAATATGATACTAAGTTTCTCGAATCATGATATTGATGAATGAGTGTTTGATATTTAGTGGTTTATGCATACGAATCTACTGTATGTGTATTTTCTCTATGTAGATGTACGTAAAGTTTAGGAGAAAATTTTTTGTCCATAAGAAGAAACTAAACTCGTCTGAGATGGAAGTAACTAGTTTTGGACAAGAACGGGTATAAAACTTTTAATAGGACCCGATCCGGAACCGGACCCGGTCCTCACGGGTCCGGGTCCAATTTTCGGACCCGTAGGGGACCGGGTAGTGAAGGACCCGACCCGACCCGATCCGACCCGACCCAACACCATTGCTAAACGAGAACAGCCCGACTGCGCTTGTCGTTGAGGGGATTCTTGATGCAGCGGGGGCAGGGATCCTGATATACATGGCTCTTGTAGATCTGCTTGCAGCAGATTTCATGAGCCCTAGGGTGCGCAAGGCAATGGGTAGCTCCAGTTTGTGCTGAATGTGGCCTTACTAGTAGGAGCAGGGCTCATGTCTATGTTGGCTATTTGGGCCTGGCGGGGAAGTCTTTGATGTATACCGTGAAATAATAATAATTTATACAAATATTTGTTCTCATACAAAAATTTTGTTGCCAATTTGAGTTATGGGGGGAGAGATTGATGTTCAGTTGTAAATAACAGGATTGTAATAAATTTGGTAACAGATTTTAGAGGCATAATGGAATACTACACCCTATCGTTCCAACTCAATTCTCGACTCTTCTGAAGGAATTAAACTTCTCAATCTTGGTCATAACTATTTTTAGAACGATAAATCTGATATAAAGCATCCTTGACCTATCCAGAGAAATTAAAGAACTTATTTAGACAAGTTGCAATTAATTTGCAAACTCCAAAGCATATAAACAACAAAAGCAAATCCTTTTAATAATAAAAAAGTGAAACTTCTTATATTCTTCTATGTTCTAGCTAAAATTGTTGGTCATGCAAACTTTGTAGCTAGTCATCTATTACAATCATTCGTATTATCGTATGTATACATTGTATCAAGTTTCTATTAATAATTATGACCATTCATTTAAAATTTATAATTTTTTTATTCTTCTTTTGTATTATTCCGTCTCTAGAAAATCCTCAGTGATCAATTCTAATGTGTTGGTTCTTTTCGTATCTTTAAGAACCCCCTTTTCATAAACAAATGCAACTTTTTTATACTTCGTGTGCATTCCATGCCCATTATTTGAGCTGTTATATATATAAGTTGTGCAGTGCAGATACAAGTTGGCCCAAATACACGAAAATATTGTAAATATCTATTGCATACAGAATCATAGGAGATCTTTAGGTAGAAGAAAACTTTGCAAAATTCTAGCTGAGTTCAAATCGGATGATGAACAGCCTTGTCCTAAACTTTTTCAGCTTAATCAACATCACACAATGAGTAATAGAATAAGCATCATCATCACCTCTTTTGCATATGTAGCTAGTTGATATTCTACTAGAATGATCAACTATGGTCCATCTCTTTGTGGATTTGATGCAGAAGATGGTGACACTGCATCTTAAGATTACCACCTCCCATAGTCCACCATCAAGAAGTGGGGCTTCCAATTTCTACATTTGACTAATTGGATGGTCCCCATAAATCTCAACATTTGAGTAATTGTTGTTAGATTTAGGGATAGGAAAATATTCTTTTATTGATTCTAATCGAGTTGAATAACTGATTACAAAATGTCTCCTATATATAGAAGAGAAAGGAAGATTAAACCAATACATTATTCGATATGAGACTTAACTAATATCTTATCTAACATAATATGTATCACCCCCTCTCAAACTCAAGTTGGTTTAAGCAACATGAGTTTGGAATATTGACTCATGTGGCAGGAACAACTTATGGTGATGCACTTGGTAATGAAGCATGGTGGCGCAGGGATGGTGCTCACTGGCGTAGGGGAAGACGCTCGGTAGATGACGAACTGAGATGGTAGTAGTAGTAGTTGCGTACGGTAGATGGCGTATGTGTTGGGATCTCACCCCCGAACTGAGAAGTAGTAGAAGGAAATAGTAGAAGTAATGGCACACTGTAGATGACGCATGTGTTGGGATCTCACCCTCGAATTGAGAAGTAGAACTAGAAGTAGAACTGATGGCGGACGGTAGCGGCATATGTTGTTGGGATCTCACCCCGAACTGAGAAGTAGAAGAAGTAGTAGTGGTGGCGGACGATAGCAGCGCATGTTGGGATCTCACCCCGAACTAAGGTGTAGAAGTAGTGGTGGTAGCGGCACATGTTAGGATCTCACCCCGAAATGACAAGTAGAAGAAGTAGTAGTGGTGGCGCAGGGCTGTTGGCACATGTTGGGATCTCACCTTGAACTGAGAACTGGATGCAAAAGTTGGTGGGCGTCGACGGAAGATGGGATGAGGGAGATGAGAACTGGGATGGTGTCGATATCTCCCCCTCTCAAACTCATGTTCGATCAACCGATTGAGTTTGCTGAGGATCAGGATAAGGAAGCAGGACTGTAGAAGCTTGAAGAGCTTGTAAGAAAGATCTTTTTTTTTAAACAGGTATAGAGTAAACGTGTATGAGGTTTTGGGTGGAAAGAAAATAGGGTTTCGGGTATTTGGAAATGGGTTCGGGTATTATTGGAAGTGGGTAGGGTTGGGGTGTGGAGCGGGTCGGGTTTGGATCTGAAGCAAACAAACAAAGTGGAAGTAGGATTAGGGTTTCTTCTAGACCTAGTGGTGGTGGCGGTAGGGTTTCAGCGTGAAGATGAGGGTGCAGTGACAACAGATGTCGGCAACGGGTGGTAGGTTTGCGGGGTACAGGGCCAGGTGGCTTCGGGAGTAGGGTTCGGCAAGGGTGATTAATGAGGCCTCGAACTCGAAGTTGCCGGTGATGAAAGGAGAAGAAGGAGAGAGAACTGATAGATCTCAACGCATTTCACATGTTTCAGCGATGATGGCTCGGGTTTTAGAACTTGATGATAATGAGGATTTTGGACTGAGAGTTCGAGGATTTGATTTGGGTCGTCGGAGTTGATGGTGAAAGAGGAGAGGTCGTAGTGGTGGTGGCATCGGGATTAATTTGTGCCGGAGTTTATGGCCCTGGTGTGGTCTTGGCTCGAGAGGATATGTCGACGCCAGTGTTGTTGCTGTAGTCGGAAAATTTGGAAGGGGGATTGCTGCAGTAGAGAACAGTAAAACGTTGTCGGAGTTGTTGTTTTTGTTGGTAGTTGTTGGAGTCGGGATTGCCGGAGTTGGGTTGCCAAAGTTGGGTTGTTGTTGGAGTTGTGTTGACATCGGGAGTTGGTAGAGGCAGCTCTTGTTGTTGTAGGTTCTTCTGATGTTGTTGTTGCCAGCGGGAGGATGCCGGAGGTGTGTGGGGGTGATGCCGCTATTGTTGTTGTGGATTAGGGTTAAGGTTTTGAGATGAGAATATAGATTAGGGTTTAACGGCTAATTTGGTTAGTAGGAGAGATTAGGGTTTTTTGGGATTTGATCGGAGAGAGATGTTGTCGATGGGAGGTGGAGTAATTCCAATGAAGGCTGGAATCACTCCACCTCGATGACAAGGATTAAAATAGTATAGGCCTTATAGGACTATAGGTTTTGATACCATGTTAGATTTAGGGATAGGAAAATATTCTTTTTATTGATTCTTATTGAGTTGAATAACTGAGTACAATATATCGCCTCTATATAGGAGAGAATGGAAGACTACACCAATACATTCTTTGATATGCGACTTTAACTAATATTTCGTCTAACATATTAACAATTGCAAATACATATCTAAAAGTTAATTATGCGAGCATTTTCGTAAGGGTTCACTGTCACGCCCCAATACAACACTGCTTAAATTAGGAACGCAACAGCGGAAACATATGTACAATATTGTATCTCATACTCATGGTAAGCCTTTCAGTAGTACAAAACAGAATATAATGTTTAAAATAAGCTAATGATTAGAACCTCGTTTCAAACTTAATACATAATACTAATGACATCTGACACACTAAATAATACAACATTTGTCAAAAACCTTCAAATTTATTTTTTTTCTAACATAGATAAATCTTCAAATTCAAAGACATCTAAAAAAAGCATGCTCCTTTAGTCAGATACTGCAGAAATATACTCCGTAGCTCTAAATTGTATCTGAAAAATGGTGAAAACAACAAAGTGAGTTACGCGCACAATGAGTATGACAGTCCTCATTAGTGGATTAGACAAGTTGTATAAAATAATTCATAATCTTGCAAAAATTTAGAATGAACAATATCTATAACCATGAAATTGATGTAATCATATCAATAACAATATTATTAGAAAGTTGCTATGTCATATAACAAAATTTTCAAACAATTTGAATCAAGTGATAACAGTACCTCAGAATGCATTTATAATAATAAATTAATAATGCAAATTCAAACTTTACTAATTCAAATGATAAAGTATGGTGCGAATCCATACAGTAGCAGAACATAAAACAATTCAGAGTACCATTATAGTTCAGTTCCAAAATACTCCTCAACTTGTCTTTTCTATGGCTACGAATTATAGCCCAGTAGCATGTACACAGTAACAGTAAAGATTTCCCAGGGATGAGTGCACTAACATTGCCATAGGTTTGCCCGAAGGCCAGTAAAAATACTTGCAAGTCGATAAGTACCCAAATGCAGTTAAGAATACATGCAAGTCAATAATTGCCCGAGAGCCAATAACCATGCACTCACAATAATCATATGGCATGCTTACAGTAACAATAACATAGTCGGACTCATGAGGGTTATTTGTCATTATAGAAATATTCATTTCTTGTTCCAGTAATTTCAATAAATCATATTTATTCTCGTTTGCATAACAATAAGGCAGGAAAAATCAAATAATATTTTCTCTTTGTGTTACATGAATTTATGCTAATCATTATGCAGATAATTTTTTTGAAAGCTTATTAGACATAAATCAGAATTCTTTAAGGTAATTAAATGACCATGTATTTTCATAAGAAATTTTAACATTAATCCAATTTGCATAATCGTATTCCAAAAGTATGGTTATACAAAAATCTCAACATGTCCGATCCGATTTTATGTATCTAAAATAATATAATTTATAGTTGTCACGAGTAGATAGTATCATAATAACAATTTACATAATATAATACCAAAAATACTAATGAGGAGAAGTCAGTCTACTCACCTAAATAAATTTTTTATTCCAACCAGTCTTCAACAATTCCTATAATAATAACAACAATATTATATAAAAGCCAAAACAAACTACAAACATTTAGGACTTTATTACATGTCTCTAAAAGAGTTAAGACTGTCATTAAGATTCTAATATTTTTTTGGTTCTACCATAACTTTTTTATAATTTATAGGATCCTTACATAAGAAATGGATGAAATAATATGTGTTCAATTTTGGGTCTAATAGAAATTTTCCACTACTTTTGTTTTGAATTTAGTTCTTTAGAAGATTTGGCTTTTCCCCAACCGGGTTTGACCGGATCTTGACCCAAACCAACTTAACCCTACATCATCTTCTTCTTCCCCTTTCTTTTCCATTCTTTCTTTCTTCTTCTTTCCAGAATCCAAAATAAAAAATAAATAAAATAAAACAAAACAAAAACCCAAACTAGTAATAATCGATGATGGAAACCCCATTCGGCCATGACATCAACCCTCAATATCTAAGGTAAGCTCCTAATTATTTTTGTATTTAAAAAATTGATGGGTTTAAGAGAATTACCTTAACAAGTTTTTTATTTCTCTGGACTCTTCAAATCCCTAAACTTGATAAATTTGAGTTGTGTATAAAAATTCACAAATGAATGGGTTTATATAGATGCAAAACACAATCAAATCTCAATGTGTTTCATTCATCTCTCTCATTTATCAATTTTGATGGCTTGTCAAAAATGGTGGCTTAAAAAATGATGGCTTCAACAATGGTGGCTGCAAAAATTCTACCCTAGGGTTTACATCTGTCAAATATTTCACATGGTTAAAATCCATGGTATCACATTCACTTTTTTTGGGAAATTTTAACTTTAGAGTCTTTCTTTTCGGTTTTTAAGAGCGTAATATATTAGATATCTTTTTGGTGGGATATTCTCTTCACATCGATGTGGTTATTTGTGATTTTACTAATGCAATTCTTCCCTTACATTATTTGGTTAGAAGGTGGTGGAGCTAGAGCTGATATCGGGTCCTACACTACCCGAACCCGGATCCGATGCCTTACAGGTCCAAAAATTGAACCCGGACGTGACCCATGAGAATCGGGTTCGGGTCCGTGTCCTACTTAAAATAACCTTATTCGTCGGGTCCGGAATCTACTTTAAGTAAACTTAAGTACATGAATAAATATTATATATACACATCTATCTTCAACAATTACTATTTACATGTATATCCCTATAACGCTATTATTCAAATTCCATTTTTTTATATTTCTTAACAGGTCCGAGTTCGGGTCGGGTCTATTTTGAGCGGACCCGCACCCGGACTTGGACCCGTATAAATATGGTCAGTTCCGGTCCAATGCAAGGTCCGAATTGGGTCCGAGTATCCTGTATTTATACCAATGCTAGGCGAAGCGACGTTGGATAAGAACCTCCCGATTCTGAAAAAACATCGCTGAATTTATACAATGTCATTATTACATAATTGTTATGAACTATCTTCTTGGTATACATGTCCAAATTAGTCTATAATTTTAAATTAGTATTGTTAGTGCTTTTTTCGGTGTGGAAGAAATCAGATGATGAGTTCTTTATTTGAGGAGGAAAACTCTGATCTGGGCCGTCGATCATGATATGAGTTTAGCTAGATGATGATCGCCTGAATTTGGATCTGGATCTGGACGACTGAAATTGCCTAGAAATCTGCAAAAAGTCTTAACACCAGAGGTTGCTCCGCCCGTAAGATTCTCCGACGCTCAAGTCAGCAACCTAGAATAAAGATTTGGGCTTTTAGTGGAGAAAGATTGATTACCACTTGCTGAATGAGGGGAGAGGGTATGTATAGGCTAGGAATCAGTTATAAAAGATAGACATGAAAATGTATCTCTTAAGATTCAGTTGGAGATTCCCATAATGAATGGATTTAATTCCTGATTTGGGGAATATGACTGACAATTGTAATTAGCTGGCAATCCTCTTTCTTAGGTTGTAAGTAAGCCATAATTATGGATCTGGTTGAGCTGATGGACCTGAAGATGACCAATGTTCTTCTAGTCGGCCTGCTACTGATGTGAAATTACTGTACAACACTTGGAAGTATTGAGATGCGTACTGGGATTGTGTGGCTCCGAATTTTACCCATATCATAAGCCCCCACTCCTAAATGTTGGAAGTCCCAACCTTTGAGGAGTATTTTGTTCTTCTTTGGCAATCAGAAGAGCATATGTGACCTTTGGGAACGCATGTAGTCTTGTTCAGAGCTTCTCTGTGTAGTAACTATCTTGCAGGACTTCTAATTAATATTCCCAAATTTTTAGAAATTTTAATTAACTTTTCCAAATCTCTAATTATTTTTTAGAATTTATAAGTATATTTTTTGTAATTGTTTAATTATTTTTTCAAAAATTATTATTATTTTTGGAATTTTTAATAATTTTTTCTGAATTTATAATTATTTTTTAGAATTTTAATCAAAAAAATCAAAGGAGGGTCCGAATATTAAGGACATCCGAGGAGCCTGGTTCGGATCTCAGGGTCCAGCTCGATTCACATTGAACAAGGCTCAAATCAGCTCATACACGCTTTTTGAGAGGATCTGACGATGTGTTAATTCTGTAAAACTAAAAATCCCTGTGTGAGACTTGGGTTCGAACTCGAGACCTCGGACTTGGTAACCGAATGACCTAACCAATAAGGTGTTCAATTCAAATTTGAAAATAACATCCTTTTTATAGCTGCTCAGACTCATTTTGGTGGAGGAAAAAATAAAAAGTGAAGGGAGCTTAGGTTTGAACTCGAGACCTCGGACATGGCAACCAAACAACCTAACCAATTAGCTATTTAACTTGTTGAAGCTTAGAAACATAACCCATTTGGACTTTTTAGCAAAGGTAGGGGTTTTGGAGATTGAGCTCTCATGCCTTTGGCCAAGGAGGGAGCACATTTTTTCTAGGGTAAGTCTATGCAGTAGAGCTCGGACCGGGCTACTGTTCGGATCCGGCGGGAGCGAAAATTGAGGCAATTAAGTGATCAGATCAGGGGAGCGCAAAATCTAAGGACATTCGATGACATATCAGGGTGCACTATTTTTGAGGAAATCTGACGATTGATCAGGACTGCTCGATTTTTTAGGAAAATCCGACGATAGATTAGGGATGCCCAACTTTTGAGGAGATCCAACGGCAGATCAGGGATGTAGGAGTTTTGAGGAGATTCGAGGGCCTCCACGGTGCTTTATGACGGGGGTGCTCGTACGACAAGACGAGCGCCAAACCAAGAAGGTTCAGCTTAGCGAGGCTCAAAGGGGTTCAGTTTGTATTGAAGGATCGGTCAGGATAGGTCGAACCAGGGGGGTCTTACTCAACGAGGCTCGAAAGCCATCGGTTTGGATTGAGGGGCTCAGTTCGGACAGGATGAGCATTAAGCCTAAGTAGATTTTTGCATCTTTCTTGCGAGGGGCTAGAACGACAATCGAGCGCCAAACTAGGGGGGTTCAGCTCGTCGAGGCTCGAGGGGTTTGGTTCGGATAGGTCGAGTGTCGAGCCTAAGCAGCCTTTGTGCCTTTCTTGTGAGGGGATCGAACAACAGGCTGAGCGCAGAACCATATAAAATTTCAAAGTTAACACCTACATATCATACATCTACCAAGTCATTAATCGCATCATTTATCATATAAAATTCTTATTTATCACCCACATGTCATACAAACATCATGCCCTTTTCACATCATATTATCACATAAAATTTCCATTTTATCACCTGCATATCGCACATACACCATACCATTCATCTCATCATATTCTCACATCACACTATCGCATCATATTATTACATATCGTACATACACCCCGCCATTATTTCCATCATATTATCACATCGCATTATTACATATCATACATACACCATGCTATTTATCATGTGATGTCATCACATTATCATGTGATGTCATCACATATCATACATATGCCATACCATTGACCACATCATACTATCATATATAAATACAATCATCACTTATCACCTTTACCCTCATATCACGCACACGCCATGCCATTTACCACATCACAATATCATATATTACCCAATTTGTCACTAAAAGCTCCACAAATTGACAATCATACACGAGCACCACATAAATGCAAATTCATCTATTAGAATTACATATTTTTCATTATTTTATCATTCAGCCATAACTATCACAATTCACATTGGATATGTCTAAAATTTTACCACAACATAAAATATATCAAGTATGATCATACTTACCTGTCAAAACGCGGAAACTCGGTATACAGGTCATCCGCTACACGTCTAAGTCACTACCACCACCTATTACCAAGTTTGAAAATTGATTAGTGTTAAAACTCCCAAACTAGTCCATATTTACAGCTAAAAAATATTTTGGGTTCTCACAGGCATTTCATCGAACGCCTAGCGTACATTATACGTATGCACACACTCACAATTCTATTAACCAGGTTTTAAGCCTATAAATTTCTTCAAAATTATTCTAAATTGTTTCTCAAAATTTACAACAATTTTTATTGCCAATCTCTATTAAATTTGAGGCATAAACTCTTTTAATTTCTAATCCAAAATCCTAGCTCTTTTCAAATTTACTCCTACCATTTCAAATAAAGAATTAATCGCTTCTAAGACAAAAATAATCTCCTAATCTCCCTACTACCCTATTTCCCATACCAAAAATTGAAAATATACAACTCTATACAATTTAAGGAAATTGTTTCTCACCTTCCAAGAAGGAAATCCGAAAAACCAACACCAAGATGTTGAAGAGCACCCTCCAATTAGCTAAAACCCCGACCCCAAGAATTTTCTTAAAATGACTAGGAATTTATAGGATTTGGAAAAACCCTAAAATGAAGAAATGAAGAAGAGGAAGGTCGGGTTTCTTTACTGGAAGGAAATGAGGGGAAGAAGGGGAGGGGTAGATTTTGCAAATATCATGGGAAAATTTATTATAAACCCCACCTAGACTCTCCAATTATTTTTATACCCTTATAGTTCTACTTTTTATAATAAAATCTAATAAACCCGCTCCACCGGATAAATAAATAAATTAAAGAATGTATATAAAATAAAATTGCATATTTATGCATAATTATAACAATAACAATAATATCTAATAGCAATAAAAGAAAATACAAACGACAATTTTGAAATTATAAAATAAAGGAGTGTTACACTGAGGTTGGAATGTGGGGAGTGATGAATGCAAGAAGCCGCCATGTGCCTGCTCACGAATAGAGGTTACTGTAGACCTTGGAAATTGAAGTGTTGACTTTTGACGCATAATTAATGAGGTAGTTGGCAAAGTTGCCTATAAAATCTCATGGCCTCCAAGTCATTTGTTCCAACAAGTGAATGTTTCCTTGATGAAGTTTTCGGAGATTGGTTTGAGTCCTTAAGACTTTAACTTTGGAGGGCTCGTAGTGCTGAGGCCTTGTTTTGGCTTGCTCGACTCGGATTTCAAGATCTGTAACAGTTGCGACTGACCCTTGAGGGATTCTTTCTTCCATGCTTGTGCATGGATTAGGTATGGGTTTGGTCGCAATTTTCCTGTTGGAAGTTCTTTTTTTGTCTTCGCCGAGCCGAGGGGACTTGGAGCAGAAGAGCGTGACTCGTGTCAAAGTTTGTTGCGACTCGGATTACAAGACTTGATCCTTCTGATCGGGGACAGATACCCAGGGATGTGGAGTTACCTATATCAGAGGACTCTTCATCCTTCTCTCGAGATTTTCTTAGCTGGGTCGGCTGGAGGAACGGAGATTCGGGCCGTTTTTGGCTTCAACTTCCACCTTCCCTAGGGATTCCCGGGGGGACTTCATCATCATTGCCTTTAGTCGGTTTGATGTCTCTTTCGTGGAGAGGGACATTGTCGAGCCTTGGCGATGAGGGAGACTAACGAGCTGAGAGGGACCTAACACCTTTTCATGAGTGCTTCTCTTCTTCGTAACGGAGTCACGGGGTCGACTACTGAGGTGCCCTCACCTATTTCTTCTTCTCAATGTGTGGGGAGTAGCTAGTGTTCCGCGGCACGAAGTGAATCATGTATAGAAGTAGGTTTAACTTTCAGCATTTTGTATACCTTTTGCAAACTTGCCACCACCTTTGTAATCACCTTTCGATCAATAAAATTCATCTTTTTCAGTAGATTAACTCGTTTTTGTTGAGATTTGAGATGCTGAATTCTTGGTAGTGAAGAGATCTGCATTAAGTTTGGGGTCGGGGCGATTCCCGGGCTCTAGATGTAGTAGAGAAAACCCCATAGTATTCAGAGTCGATGTACTCTTTCCGAGGTTTAGACTTAGCAGTGAGAACCGTGTAAGACTCAGAGTCGAGGTGCTCTGCGAGGCATTCTCCATTGTTTAGAATTAGCAGTGAGAATTGTGTACGACTCAGAGTCGAGGTGCTCTATCGAGGCACTCTTTCCGAGGTTTAGATTTAGCAGTGAGAACTGCGTAAGACTCAGAGTCGAGGAACTCTGTTGAGGTACTCTTTCCGGGGTTTAGACTTAGTAGTGAGAAATGCGTAAGACTCAGAGTCGAGGTGCTCTGTCGAGGCACTCTTTCCGAGGTTTAGACTTAGCAGTGAGAACTTCGTAAGACTCACAGTTGTGGTGCTCTGTCGAGGAACTTTTTCCCAGGTTTAGATTTGATAGTGAGAACTGCGTAAAACTTGGAGTTGAGTTTCTCTATCGAGGCATTCTTTCCGATGTTTAGTGTAGCACCCAAAATTTTTATAACAGAAATAAGAGACACAAATCCAGAATCTTTACTTCAATGTAAACCAAACACAGCACAAAAAATACAGGGAAATTTAAAACCTTTTTTTTCAACAATACCCAATACAATGCATAGCGGAAAAATTACAACACTTTTACTACAACTCGAATTAACAACTGAAATTCAATCTTCTCTTAGTCCAAGCTTTAACTCCTGCTAAGCTACCCACTTGCAAATCCTGCAAAACTGACAAAAATTGTCGGCACATCAGTTAAATATAACCAATGCAATGCTGATAAAAGCAATGACTCCAATGTCTCACAATCATACACTTGTCACACAACATAAAATAAAACAGTCATAGAAAAGATTCATAAATCAATTAGTGAAACTGAACTAAAAGAATAAGTGTGTTAAGAAAATAAAGAAAAATGCATAAAACAATGTTTAAGAAAACACAATGCACACGATGCACACTAATGCATAATTGTTCAGATTCTATGCATCCCATACTACATAGGTCCGAGGGTAAGCCCTTAGCGTTCTCCATATTATAAAGTTTAATCCCTCACTATGCAACCTACTACCATGACTACTACGAGATTTAGACATTTTACTAGTATTGGCTCTTGCCCCAGAATACTGGAGATCAATCTCACTCCGCAGATCATTCTGGGGTCTCTTTCATCTCTCGTCCCGGAATACTAGGGATTATCTTACTCCGTAGGTCATCCTGGAGTCCTCATTGCAAAAAATTCCATGAGCGTTGCTATCGTCCCAAAATACTGGAGATCAATCTCACTCCGCAGATCATCCTGAGCCTCTTTCCATCCCTCGTCCTGGAATACTAAAAATATCTCACTCCGCGGATCATCTTGAAGCCCTCATACTCACGTTTGCTCTTGTTTCATCATATTTCCAACTAGTGTCTGTCCTTACGAGTAAAAAGGGAAAACCTGAGCCACCAGAGCTAGCTTCACTCTACCAGACTTAATTCTACAAAACTAGGAACACTAGTCCCTCTGGCTAATTCCTACGATCAATTAATTCACTGCCAGTAATCCTAAGTCCTGCTCAAGCCTCTATTGCTTACAACGCAAATTCCTCAACAATATCCTTCTAGGGTTCTCACAATAACCCTAAATTTTTAATATGAACCACCACTTGGTCCGGTTATCGAAACATTCTTTCTTTTATTTATTTATGGAAATACCACTTTTCCACAAAACATCTCAATTACGATCATCTCATTCCAAATATAAACATTCATTTATCCACAACCATTCTATCATAACTCACTCATCATTTAATAAGCATTTCACTTCCATAAACACCCCTTTCATTTATAGAAATAAAGAAAATTAATTATACCTCTTCCATTTCAAGTCACAATACTCATTTCCATATTTGAAATCGCACTTAAATTTCTAGAAGATTTATCAACTTTTAAACTGAAATAATCCTCTTTCAATTCGGGGATTTATCCCTAAAAATCTGAAATTTCACAGTTTCAAAATCTGAAATTCACACCTTTTTAAAACTGAAAATAACTTTTTTTTTAAATCTGAAAAATTTATCCTTCAAAACAGAAACATATACTCCCCTCAAAACATGGAATTTCATCCCCAAAATTATAGTTTTATACATTCGAAATCGCAACTCAAACTTGCCAAAGTTGAACTCATTTCTCTTTAAATCTGAAATTCATGCGTTCTTATCCTTAAGAACATTCCATTCAAAAATGAATAGTTAATTCTGAAAAATTGAGTTTATGTTTACTCCATAAATATAGATCACGTCACCAAATTTATAATCCATTCGCACAAAAATTGAAGCTCTAAATCATCAATAAACTGAAACTCATTTTTTTACAAAATCTGAAACTTGCAACTTTAAAACTTGATCAACAAATCACTTCACAATATTCCCAAATATAAACATATACATACATATCCATATCCACCATAAGGTTTTCAACCCTAGTGCGCAAACAAAACCCTCACACACACCTCAACCCTGGCCATCAACACATAGCCGAAACCCTTCCAAACCAGCAGCCTCGGGTTTACATAGTGCTCGGGCTGCACTGTGCAACCCCGGGGCTGTTCAACCCCAAACCCTCAACCCTCGACATTGAAAAACTCGATTCTTTGGGAGTTTATGCATGCTATTTTCAACTCCAAACAATTCGAATATAATATATATAAAAAAATTAACATATTTGAAAAGAAAATAGTCTCCAAAATTTCATCCTTATACATCTCAACATAGATCTAAAATCATACAATAAGATCTAATATCTATAACAATATATGGGTTTGTTAAATCAATTTCCATGGATAAAGATCTGTTCATGCTTAATAATATCCATACTTCAAGAGCAAATCAAATAAGAACATCATGCCATCAAGATTTAATTTTTATCTCATATTATCAACAAATCTTCATCTAACAATCAATTTCTACAGTCATCTCATAACAATACAGCACATTCATGCTAATATAATCATAATTTCACAAAGATTTAAGCCCTAGCACATCAAGAAACATAGAGTAGACGCCCATCTCTTGCAGATTGAAAGAAAGAATAGAGGAAAATTAATCATCTTTAAAATAAGACTACCAAGTTTAGGTCCGTATATGTTCAATAATCAGTAGAAGTTGAACTTATCCCTATTTCATTTGAAGGCACAACATCAACTCAAGTTCTGATGTAATATATGAATGAGCCCATCTAATTACAACCAAACCAAACAAGTTGCTAAATTTTTTTCAAGGGAAGATTCCATATAAAATAAATTTGAACAAGGGATTGTAAACAGTAATTAGTAAGAACACTAACCTCGCCATCATCACCAGTCCTTCTTCTCAAGAACTCGCCGGTGGAGAAATTGGAGCCCATAGGACAATCAGACGGGGTGAAGAACGAGAGATCGGAGGAGAACGGGAGTCGGCGTCACAGTTTCCAAATTGATTTCAGAGGAGCGGTGACGATGATGAGAGTAATCTGTTTGAGAAGATTGAGAAGATGAGAAAATATTCGAAAATGGGGGTTTGGATTGGGAATGTGAGTCAGGGTTTGCGAAGAATGAGATATTAGAGATTCGGAGGAGAACATGAGCTAGGATTTGGGAGCTAGAAAAATGGAGGAGTAGAGAAGATTTGGAGGTTTGAAATTGAGGGCTTGGACTGGGAGCTAGGGTATCGGAGGAGCCAAGGAATTGGGAAAGAATCGAAGAAGAAGAAGAAGAGGAGCGGCGGAAGAAGAGGAGCGAGTTTCTCTGTGTGAGTTGGTCTTAGGCCGAAGAAGAGGAGTGGGAGAGTTTCTAGGCCAAGTTCAGGGGAACAGGGGTTTCTATTTAAAATTTTGGGCTTTGGCCTAAATAGAGGGGATGGCCAAGTTCAGGGTGAGCAGCCGCCCTTGGCCAGCTGTGCCTCTGCCCCTGAGTTATTTCTTAGATTTGTGATGAAAAGGTAGATGTAGTTCTTGATGTTCTTAATAGTTCTAGATATTGATTGCAATGGCTCATGGTTAATTTCTACAAATATAGAGTTTATATAGATGGAAAAACTTTAAGGAGAAAAAAAAATCAATAAGATGGAAATACTTGCCTTAAAAAATTGTATATAAAAGAGGAAAGAATTAAGAGAAATAAAGGAGAGAATAATAGAGAAAATATTTTCTATATGTAGAAATTGGAATACCTATAAAATCTTCATTTAAAAGATTTTTCAAAAAATATATTTTTACAAATCATGTTTGGTTGCTTCTAATGAAAAAATATTTTCTTAGAAGAATTTTGTTTGGATGGAAAAAAAGTTTGGATAAAAAGCTAAGAAAGAAAAGAGCATAGAAGAGAAAATAAACAATAATAATTAAAAAAGTATTAAATAATTTTTCATGTGTTTTGTATCGTTTTTTGCAAATTTTTAGGAAAAATATTTTAATCAAAAGATGAATGTCATGTCATATGGTGGAAAAATTATCCAGCATTTTTTGCAATTTTTAAATATTTTAATCAAAAGATGAATGTCATGTCATATAGTGGAAAAGTTACTCAGCATTTTTTCATCCATTCAAATATAAAAATAGACAGGAAAACTTGTATTCCACGTATTCTCAATATTTTATATCCTTCCAAATACCCCTTAGAGCATCCACAGTCGTCTGAGGTATAATATGCATATATGCATATTATAAATTAGCTTTTCGATCGTTTTCTACAGTCGTCAAAAGGTATAAAATGCATAAATTTGGAAAAAACTAACAGACGGAACATCATGTTTCGTCTGTGAGAAAAAATTGAAAATTAAATGAATTTTTTAACGGAGAAATTTTTTTTTTAATATTAAATTAAATGGGACGACACATGATGTTTCGTCAAAAAAAAAATTAAAAAGTCACATCGGACGAAACAAAACATGATGTTTCGTCCGAAGTGAATTTTAAAATTTTTTTTTTTGGGGTTTATTTTGCAATTTGCTTTCGTCCGGGTTTTGAGGGTGGGTGTTTTTTTCCTAATGATATGAAATGACGAATATACCCCTCTTCTTCTTTTATAAATTTTGTGAAGAGTTGAGCTCTTACTCTTGAAACCCGACATCTCATTTCTTCAACAAATTGTCTTCTCAAACCTCTTTTCTTTCCAGTCTGTTTCCTTTTTCAAAATTAGATTGTTATCCCAAAAAAATAAAAATAATTATATATCGGTTTATATCGATGTCTTCAATAAAAAGATTTATCGGCCGGATGAAATCAAAGCGTCAACAACCAACGCCAGGCAGCCAAATAGAAGCGGAGTTGTAGAATGTAGACTACACCGATCAGTCAAATTGTAAACATGTTGTAGATGATTGCAATCATTTCTGCAAACATATTAATATCCATCCTGAAGGTGGATTTTGCCAATTTAGGGGAAATTGGAGGGAGCCAATTAAAATTTACAAAAACTACTGCAGCTGTGTCCCAATTATCAAGCAGTTGGTCGAGCAGGCGGGTTGACACCGTTGTATGCATATAGATACGGATAAGTCGTCTATGCGGCTTGTGGAGGCATTGGTAGAGAGATGGTGGCATACGACTCACACTTTTCACCTAACGTGTAGTGAGTTTGGATTCACTCCGTTGGATTGGGTAATGCTAAAGAAAATTTCAATCAGTATCGGGCCCTTGCCCCCATGTAACGACGAACGGTACACATTTGAAATAATCCAGACTCGCTTTTTCCCGAAGATTACAATAAACGATTGGAAGTCTCACAATATCCGTTCCCCGTTCATGAAATGTTATTTTAACAACAGTAAGTTTGAGGAAGCTAAAACAGATACTATTCTAGCGATAAGGATTGCAAGAGCATTTTTTATGTTCTTCCTGGGGGTGTTTTTTTTCCTTAATGGTTCGCAATTTATCGACATGCATTTATGTATCGCGAACAGGTAAAATTATTATTAATGACATTTAGTATTCACAGCGAATGTGTTTTTTCTAACAATAACACATTATACATGGTGTTTGGTATCTTAGCGATCGTTCCAATTGCCAACTAACTGGAGTTGTTGCAATACCAAATGACCCACCTCCGATCATGCGTCTAATGTCAGCGGACGTTTACGAGAACCCAAATGAAGCTTCGCACTTCGTCACTCCTGTACAACAGAGAACTTACGATCAATATTGGGCGAAGGTATCAATTGGTCCCATCATGTCAGCACTCTCGCATGCATCGAATGTTGATTTCATCGGTCCAGCTACAATCGCTGATTCATCAGCTCAGTTGCCTCATGTGGCCCTTCCATTTTGGCTTCCATGTGAGTACTCAACGCAACCATGTACTGATTTACCTACCATGCATGGTGAACCATTAGTGGAAGCGCCATTATTTTTTAGTGGTACAATTGTTAGGAATTTGGGCCATGGATATTTTCAGTTTGTTCCGTACGGAGAACCAACATATGTGAGATACACACTCAAATAATTTCTTTATATATAATTTTTCTATATATATATACATATTAATCTATCTATTGACGGGAGGAATTATTCAAGACATGTCATTAACTTACCAACTCAGAAGCCCAATTGAGGTGATTTATACAATCAAAAATGGTTTTGAGGAACTCTGTTCCAACCGATATTTTTGCTGGTATGATATATGTATCGATCAGCAGACAGTCTACTTCCAGATATTGAGAAAGGCGACCCCCTTTGGACGACACGGGAGCATCGACATTAACTCCATCCTTTGTCCCGTGTACACGGTATGGGGATGAGGATAGTCGACAAATGGGTACAATAGGGGCAAGCTTGGAATTTAAGTCCATAGCTTTGCCGACAAAGACTAAAACAAAAGTTCATGCATATAGCATGTCTTTATTCAGTCCATAGCTTTGCTTTATTCACGAGAATTGATATCCATAGCTTTGCTTTATTCAGTCAAACTTTGCTTTATTCACGGGATGCTTTTAGCATGTATGCTCCTTTTATGATTGGCATTTGAAAATTATTTGGAGGCTCCCTACAAATATTATTTAACCACCCCTTACAGCATCACATCTGAATCAACTCTATTTCACTCCATCATCACATATTCTTCAAAATATAAGTTTCTCTTATGTCAACAATGGATCATTTAAATTCATCTTCTTCTTCAACTTCATCAGATGAATCAGCTGAGCATCAAGATGTAGTCGTCGCAAATGTGAACAAGCGTATGCAACGAATAGGCATGGCCCTGTAACACACTGAAGAAACAACTAGCTGCTGATACATTCGTCGAGAAAGAAAAGAAGGTCATATTTTTCTGAAAATCCAATATACAACGATACCATTTTTCGTCGATGTTTCGTATGCGGCGAGACCTTTTCAGCCGTATACTCGAAGCCATTATGAGATACGACCAGTACTTTATTCAAGAACAAGATGCGTGTAAAAATCTTGAATTTATGCCACATCAGAAAATAATAGCTGCGCTATGATGTTTAGCATATGGAGGTGCGTTGGATGTTGTTGATGAATATTTACGAATTGGAGAAACAACTGTGTTGAAGACTTTATGTCGATTTAGTTTTACAATTTTCATGCTATTTGACAACCAGTATGTGCAGAAACTTACTCCCACCGATGTAGCACGAATCCTCCAAGATAATGAAGGCATGGGTTTTCCTGGCATGTTGGGTGGTGTAGACTATATGCATTGGAAGTGGAAGAATTGTCCAGCTGCGTGGCACGGACAGTATACAGGACATGTAAGGGAACCAAAAATTATTCTTGAAGCAGTCGCATCTTATGATATTTGGTTTTGGCATTCATTCTTCGGAATGCCAAGATGCAATAATGATCTAAATGTGCTCAACTGTTCTACTCTATTTGATTAAATTCTTGATGGGTGTGCACCTTCGGCAAATTTTATCATCAACAACCACATATACAATATGGGATACTATTTGGCGGATGGTATATACCTCCCCTTGGCGACTATAGTAAAAACTTACTCTGCCCCGGATACTCAAAAGAAGAAGTAATTTGCAGAAATGCAGGTTGGTGCCCGTAAAGATGTAGAACGCGCTTTCGGAGTTATACAAGCATGCTTCGCAATAGTGAACTGCCCAACGCGTATATGGGATGTAGATAGTCTTTCATATATCATGAAAACATGTGCAATTCTAAATAATATGATTGTTGAGGACGAACGTGAAGATGATATAGGTGATTATGATTATGATCAAATACAGGACACGACAGTGATCGTACCTAACAGAGGTGGACAAATTGTTCAAGGAGCCCGAATGGTTCACAATGTGATATTACATGATAGAAAAAAACATCATGGACTACATTAAGATATGGTGGAGCATATTTGGTCCCAATATGGAGATGTGGACGTGTAAATGTAATTGAATTTTATTGTAGTATTTTGATACCTGCATATTTATTTTAATTTACTGTATTTGAAATCGGATTTATTATATGAATGTAATACATTGCAAAATCTATTTATCTTATGTAATATTTGAACGTAACACATTACAAATAAAGCAGAAGACAGAATCAATTGCGAAACACATTACAAACATTTGAACATAATACATTACAAATAAAGCAGGAGACAAAATCATGAAATTTAAATATTCATATTACATTGAATAAAGCGTCTAATATAAAAGATGTAATGAAAGTTGTTTACCCCCTATTATAACCTTGTTTTTGCAATATTTCATTCTGTCTACACATGAAATAATAAGTTGACTATCCAGTAATTGCTAAGGTCAATACTGATAATGCGATCTTCCTCCATTTGTTCTTTCAGTTCATGGTCTTTCTGTTTAATGGCAAGCTTCAATTTGGTGGCCGAATTCCCCCTATCTTGGCTTTCTTTATACATAGCGTTGAAACTTTTGGTTTCTTCAACTATTTGAGAATATTCTGATGATTCAGCCATCCTTTTTCCTTTTCTCTTCTGTGCTTTTCTACCTGGTAGTCGGGTTAGGGGGGAGGCGATTCCATGCCAACCGTCATGTCTGAATTTAAGGTTTTTATTGAGGGTGAATTTTTGCTAGTGCCACCTTCCCCATATTGGGAACCCATGACTCGATCGAAGACCTATGTAGTACGCAAGGAAATTTTCGGTTGATCCTTTAGTATATCATAACATTCTTCAAACTTGAAAGCTTTTTCGGATCTTTGTATATATTCGACCCTCGCGTCGCGCATCTATGACAATATTTAAAAGATCAGTACTATATCATTCAATAAATTTAATGGTAAATAAACGAATATCTGATAATTTGTACATACCTTATCGGCATCGGTAGTTCCACTAGCCGCTCTAATTGTTACAGAAGCCAACTTCACAATGATCATGGCTACTTCCTTAGAAATTAATTGGAACCGACATGTAATGTAGCTTACTGATGTGGTTTGTTTTTTTTTTTTTAGGGGGGGGGGGTGGCTGCACCAGGTGTGAGTTCTCTCAATTTGTATTTTTGCGGAAGTTTCAGTACTAACGGTACGCCCAACCCTTAGCCGAGGGAATGGCTCGGGAGTAGGCGGGAGTAAGGAGGAGGTCGGATGCTCGGCTCGGATCTGGAGGCTCGACTCAGATCTGGAAGTCTCGTGTACCTGCACTCGGCCTAGGAACACCGGGGTTGATCCGGTGGCAGGCTCTCCGACGGTCTAGTCAGTCACTAAAGAGTAACAGTAACTAGGGTTTTGAGAGGGGAGAGATTGATTACCTTTTGAAGGGGGAGAGGGCCTGATATTTATAGGCAATGGTAAGCGGGTCTGGACCCGGTTGCCCGTGGGCCTGATGCGGCGGAAGGCCAGGAGTCTTAGGGCTGACCTGGCAGACCTGATGATCGGGGGTGATTTCTGAGGGGATCCTGTGGCCCAGGAGGGGCCACGTCATCTGACCCATATCAGGAGCCCCCCACTCCAGCCGTGTGCTGGGTAATCCAGCTGTGTAAAAGTGATTTTTTGCCTCTGTAGGAAGAGCGGAGTGGTGTGTATGGCGAAGAACGGGATCCGTATCTTCCCAAAGAGGCCAGTGGGGTATGATGAAGGGGATCCCCTCTTGGAGTCACGAGGGGTGCTGGGTGCAGAAGTGTAGCGCCCCGAATTTCCAGATTAATAACATAGAAATTACGTGGCACATTCCCAGTGATCCACTTCAACATAATATCAAACATCAACAACACCACTAAATTTTTCAACATTTTATTACAACAAATCATTTACAATGCACAGCGGAAATCTAAACAACTCAACTCAATATTCTCTTCATTTACAACACTAATTTATCTCAAAAACTGATATTACAAATTTACACAATCTCTTATATGTCAATTAATTCTCAAACTAACTTAAGCATTCCATCTCCAACTCTAAGCATCTACCTGCAACATGTGAGGCTAGAGATGATCCCTAACCCCCAAATTAAAGGGGTCAGCCATAAATGGTGTGAGAAATATAAAAATGAACAAACAACAACATAAAGCTCATACCTCATAAATTCTTAAACAACAAGTATTAAAGGAATATAGAAAGTACGAAATGAAAGGTAACATAAAACATCAAGTGATACTAAGCTAAGTGTCACGTGTAGAAAACAAGAAAACCACATGCATAAAACCAAGCCAAGAAAACACAAATTCTAAATGCAGACTCTCTAATGCGTACTTGTCGAAGTCTATGCATCCCATTCTACATAGGTTCGGTGCAAGCCCTTAACGTCTTCACTTCATAGGGTTCAATCCCCACGTTATGAACTAATCTTAACACAATGACTACTACGAAATAAAGATAAACCATGGATAGTATCACATGCCCGATAATTCCGGAGATGGATCCCACACCCAAGATATTTCACTTGAATAATTCCGGAGATCATCCCACACCGAAACATTGACACGTCACCACAATATACCACATGTGCTTCACCTCGACTCCGATAATTCCGGAGATCAATCCCACACCACAATAGTTACCGTGATAATTCCGGAGATTGTCCCACACCACAAGACTGTGATAATTCCGGAGACATATCCCACACCACTAATAATCTTCTGTGATAATTCCGGAGATTAAATCCCACACCGAAAGCCATACTGAGGTTCGTGACTCATGTTCCCGTTCATCATATCACCACTAGTGCCTGTCCTTATAATTTTGGTTAAATGATTGCTTAACGAATCTCCTAGAGTGATGTACCCTACGGCCTAAATTCAAATTTAAATAACTGAAATGCCACAATGGGCCTCAACAACTAACTCAACACCGGTATACTAGGGTCATACGCCTCTAGAGACTCAAACTCAAAAGTCTAAACTAAAGTCCCACTAAACAAAGTGGCTCAACTAAATGTCTCAATGACATACTCAGCTGAATATCTCAAGGTCAATTGCTTAATTATATACTGAACTGAATAACAAATATATATAGAAACTAATCATTCGAATTAACACTGAAGTTTACAAATATCCTTCAGTACCAGTCGACTTATACTGTGGTAAGTCGACTGTCCAGAGGACCAAATTCAGGAGTTTACGAAAATAAACTAAGTCTCATATCAGTCGACTTACAAGAGGGGTCAGTCGACTTACCCGAGGAAAATTCTAGTAATCCTCTCAAAATTATTCTAAGTGTTTATGTCGACTTAACTGGGTTATAGGTCGACTGTCCCGAAGGACAATACTTCTTAAGAAAAGACTTTCTTGAGTGGACCAGTCGACTGCCTAGGGGCTAGGTCGACTGTCCAGAGCAACTATTTCTACAATTTCAAATAAAGTATCAGGGTCGTACCAGTCGACTGCACAGTAGGCCAGTCGACTGTCGGCCTACAGATTTCAAAATTTGGTCTGATTACCAAAATCAATTTCTGAAGCTTTCTAATGATCAATGCTATAAAAATAGTTCGTATTCAGGAAGAATAATGAATCTCAACGAAGTTTCATCAGGTATATGTATAAATTACTCAAAACATCGATATGTCAAGATCTAAATTTTCATATTCTAAATCACAAATCCTTTCGTTAGGGTTTTACAAGATCTAAGTTTCTTTCACAAAACCAATAAAAATCTGATTATTACTTCTAGTGTCCAGGTGTTCATACACAAATCTCAACATGCTTTTAGCAAACAATTCTTAATAATAAGGATCTACTAGATCATCCACCAATTCCACATGATTCATACCACTTTACGAGATCTAAATTATTCACAACAACCAATCATTACATCATGATATTTGTTCACATAGATCAATCAATCAAGACGAATTAAGATTCTCACACAATCAAACAAACAAAACAATTTCGATATCTCTCACATATATCAAAACAACACAACAAATTTTTATATTACTCACCTTAGAATTGAGAATAGTCCACAAAGAAATCCTCTTTTGCTAGATCCCAAAAGCTCTTGCTCCACCAAAAAGATCTTCAAAATTCGGTATATTATCAGTAATGACGGCTGGGAAAAATCCCTTAAATATGCCGGGTTGATTATTAGGGTTTTACCCGCAACTTTGCAAAACAACCCTTTTCCAAAATGCAATTCACATATATAGATTATTCTTTGGAATCCCTTCAAAACTCATTTAAATTTGGATCTAATAGAAAATATACATTCTAAATCTCAATTAATACTGTTCAAAATGTCCAGAAATCACATTTTGCACTTAAATCCCCAAAAATGTCAAATTTGCAAAAAGGTCCTTCTTTTCTCAAAAATTGCAAATAGCTCCTATAAATTTCAGAAAAATCTGAAAAAATACTAATTAAATCTCAAGTATTAAATAAATATTTTTCATAAAGAAAACTAAATTTTCACACTTCTCATGAAAGCATTTGCACGTGTTTTGCTCGTGTACAAAAGATAATTTTTCTGAAAATACTCATTAAATCTCCAAAAATAAATTTAAATTCATTTTCAAATATAAAAAATAATATTTGAAAATACAGGGTTCTACAAGAAGAGTCGGAGCTCGGATTTCCGAGCATCGAGGGTCGATGGACGAGTCCCCTCACTTGTTGGAAAATCAAGGGGACGTCGAGTTCCGTGGAGTAGGAGGCCTTCTTGCCGAGCACTGAGGGTCAGGAGGCAAGCCCCCTCACTGGTTAGGGGATAATTTGGGGGTCACGGTGACATTCGAGCATCGACACCGAGGTCGCTTGGGCGAGCGTACGAGGTCGGTAGACGAGCTCTCTCACTTGTTGGAAAAGCAAGGGAATGTAGGAGTCTGAGGAGTAGGGGGTCTTCTTGCCGAGCGTCGAGGGTCAGGAGGCGAGCCCTCTAACTGGTTGGGGGATAATTTGGGGCTCATAGTGACATTCGAGCGTCGACCCCGAGGTCACTTGGCCGAGCGTAGAGGGTCGGTAGACGAGCCCCCTCACTTATTGGAAAAGCAAGGGTACGTAAAGGTCTGTGCAGTAATGGGTCTTCTTTCTGAGCGTCGAGGGTCGGGAGGCGAGCCTCTCACCGGTTGGGGGATAATTTGAGGCTCGCGGTGACATCCGAGCGTCGAGCCCCAAGCCGTTGAGAGAAACTTTTTGGGGCTTGCGGTGGCATCCGAGCATCGAGGCCCAAGATGTTGAGAGAAACTTTTTGGGGTTCGGGGTGACATCCGAGCGTCGAGGCCCAAGCTGTTGAGAGAAACTTTTTGGGGGTCGATGTGACATCCGAGCATCGAGACCCAAGCAGTTTAGGACAAACTTTTGGGGCTCGTGGTCTCATCCGAGCGTCGAGGCTGAAGCTGTTGAGAGAAACTTTTTAGGGCTCGGGGTGATATCCGAGCGTCGAGGCCCAAGCAGTTTAGGAGAAACTTTTTTCTGACTCGCGGTGACATTCGAGCATCGAGGCCCAAGCCGTTGAAAGAAACTTTTTGGGGCTCGTGGTGACATCTGAGCATCGAGGCACAAGCAGTTTAGGAGAAGCGTCCTGACAACATGTAGAGGTGAAAACTCTCCTGGGCTTGGGTGCCATGTGAGCTCGGATTGATGGGATGCCGTAAATGGCTGGGTTCGGACTGGTGTTCGTACCGAGGTTTCCCACAGACGGCGCCAACCTGAAGTGGTTTGTTTTTGGGGGGTGGCTGCACCAGGTGTGAGTTCTCTCAATTTTTATTTTTGCAGAAGTTTCGGTACTGACGGTATGCCCGACCCTCAGCCGAGGGAACGGCTCAGGAGTAGGCGAGAGTGAGGAGGAGGTCGGATGCTCTGCTCGGATCAGATCTGGAAGCTCGGATCCGGATGTAACACCCCATTTTGTACGGTACCTGAAGATATGCATATGTGTATGTATATTGTTAGTATGCGTACAATTGATTGTAGTATTATGGGTCGATTTTGCCATCGTGGTGGATGGTTAGGGTTATGGGACGGTTTTTGGGAGAGTTGCATTCCAAAGATGCACGGGAACGAGACGGACCGATACTAGTATAACTGCTAGTTTTCGGCACGACGCACATACAAATATAACACGGTATGGTACTACAATGAATATAGGTTGCGTGCACTCGTTAAAACACGCGTCTCACACTCGTTGGAGCTCGTTACAAGTTATGTTGGGCAGCCAACACACCTAACACAAAACCAATGGGCCAGCCATGGTTTTGGGGCCTACAAAACCACTTATAGTCTAACCTACCCCCCCCCCCCCTTGTCTAATCCGGCCCACACCCCCCATCACCCTCATTTTTCACTTAATTTCTCCCATTTGCTCTGGAATTTTCAGAAGAGAACACCCCAAGAGAAGGAGGAGAGAAAAGAAGAAGGAAGGAAAGGAGAAGGACCAAGAAGGAGATTTCCAAGAGGAACTTGAAGAGATTCCTTCTACTACTACAACCTAAGGTGGGAAGTTTCTCTAAACTTGAAATTTTTGTCTCTTAATTAAATTTAGTTGCATGCATGTGTGTTAGAAGGCATAGGATTGCTTTTCAAAAGTTAGAAGTAGAAGTCAGAATGGAACTAGAGAAAGCTGGTTCGGAGTGCCATGTTGGGAATTTTTCCAAGAGCACAATTTGTTGAATTAGACCACAAAATTAAAATTCATTTATGTGTTAGTATCATCTATGATTTATTTCAGATTTTTCTATGATCATTTGATGTGCTAATCAAATTGTGAGATGGATATATGTCGTAAGGCAGACTCAGGAAAAGAAAAACAGAATAGTTGATATTGTAGGAATTTTTGTGATTTATTGAAGCATGGTTTTGATCTGAAATTTTTACTCATTATTTATAAATCCATATTGATTATCTAAAAAAATCAGTAAATTATTTGGATGATTTTAGAGGCATAAGAAAAATCTATCTCTAATCCGTATCTGATGTTGAATTAGAAAAACTGGATGGTTTCTGAGATAACTTGCAGTAGCTATTACTCACTGAATAATTAGAATTTTGATATGAGGTCTTTTGTATGATGTTGGGTATGATGTCTAGTGCCAATAACATAAATTTTGTGTCAATTGGACAAGTGTGCAATTTACTGTGATTTTTTGATTGAGCACTGTGCTGTTTTCAGCTAGGTTTGACACTCTGTAAAGATTGGGAAATTGAGACCGGTTAGAGGCATATTTAGAGGATCATGACACAGAAGAGAGTTGTAGGGGACACCTAGACCTTTCCAACAAAACTAGTTTGATGCAAATCCAGTAAACGGTTGAATTATTATGATTTTTGTAAGACTGGACAGAGGACTAGAGTAGAGCTGTGTGCTCTGAATTGATGAGACCAATTGTGTGATGAGTGTGTTAGGGTGACTTAATGATGTAATTTGTACTCATGACCAACTAGAGAGTTGTTGAGAACATCCACACTCTTCTACCGAAATTGAGTTTGTGTCATTCTGATGAACGAGTAGGATTTTGCATTAATGGTAAGGTACAGCCCGTGCACAGGAAGCACGCAGGCTGGAGCTTGAAAAGCTATTTCGAGGACTTAGATGGTTGAATCTAAGCTCGTGATCAACTAGGTAGTTGTAGCCTAGGATCGAACCTTTCCAGAATGGAGTCATGCGCTCCAATCGGAGTTTTATTGATAGAGGGATGACCATTTGGAGATTCGGGCAGAAACCCATAGGTTGCTTAGTCTGGGTTAGGACTAAGGATTGTGAAAATATTTTTTCCTTGTGTGTGAGCCGAGTCGGTGACTCGTGTCTAGGGATGGTTGAATCTCTGTTATTGAGGTTGTTGATTCTCCGAGTGGGATGTGTGACTCGAGTTAGTCACTAGGGTAAAGGATACCCTGCACCTATTAAGCCTATATTATTAGACTTCTGCCGAGCGTAGGACGTCCGAGCATACCAGTGAGTGGAGCTCACGGGGGCAATTTTATATTTATAGCCGGGGTAGCAGCAGGCGTAGGCCATTTTGCTGGACGAGTCCAAGTCGGGAAAGTGGCGAACCGGACCGGTTACGCCAGGGACTAGAGGTTGATAGGTAAGTGTGGAAGCAGTAATTCTTATCCGAATTGCATTAGAGTAAGGTAGGGGTTAGAATGGTTTATTAGGGGGTTGGGACATTGCATTAGTCCTAGTAAGCCATAGTCGGTGTTGTATCTTCCAGTCGTAGGGATACGTTCTCGGCCGCTCATGGATTGAGTCCCCGGCTCGTATCTCGATCTGTTGATTTCCAAAGTTTGCCGGAGTAAGGTGCGGGAGGCCCGAAGGAATTGACCTTCCGTGGTGCTCACGTCCCTAAAGCACGGGTTGTGTTTTGTGTTTGGTGTATATTTGTTCATAACCTGGGCCAGGGGTGAACACGCATGCGAGAGTCCATGAGTGGACATGTGGAACTAAGGGTCGTAAGGACCAGGTTCAACGCGGTTTCTAAGGAGGTCCGTGCGTGAGTACCAACTAGCGGTGACCACTTGGGCACTGCAGGGTGGAATATGACTGACCGCTACAATCTCCTTGGGCGACGGACAGTCTATTGGGAACTGGATGGGTACATGAGTAGGATGCATGGCGAGGGATTGAACCCTACAATCAGGAGAGGCGAACTCCTTGGAAGGTATGTAGTATGGGATGCATACATTTCCATCGAAGTTGATTTTGGGAAAGTATGTAGTATGGAATGCATACGTCCCAACTGAATTGCATTAGAGTAGGTGCATCGTGTGCATTCTTGTTCGTGCATTAGATTCGGCTACGCTTGGGTCTTAGACGCATGTAGTATGGGATGCATGCGGATCTAGATTTCCAAGTCTTGCTTGCTTTAGAATAGGATTGTGATTGGTGCATTTAGTGGTTAGGTCATGGCATACACGAGCACCACATAATTTAGGATGCACGTTTCCCTTTTCCATTCAAGATGGGTTGTGATTGAATTTTAGAGGATCGCTGTTATCACCAGCTTTGCGTCAGTCGAAGTACTGACGTTCCCCACCTTTTAGGTATCGACTTCTACCTTTCGAGCAGGTGCAGAGATATCAGAGTAGCGCAGCAGAAGACTCAAGCCGAGGAGCAAGTCCCATGAAAGCAAATTGACTGTTCAGCGGAGCTTCGGCAGTGAGCCGTCGACTGCCATTCAGAGAGAGAAGTTGTTAACTTTACAGAAAGGAGTGATGTATGTTGTAATAAGATGTACTGAGTTTATGTAATTTGTATTCTTGTCAAGAACAAGACATTGGTTGTAATCAATGATGTAATAACTCATTTGGCAATAAAAAGTTTTTAAATTTTCATGTTATTACTGTGTTGAGATGCATTTGAAGGCAAAAATTCTGGGGAGTGTCACGGATATCAGGTAATGGGGATCCGGGGCGCTACACCGGAAGTCTCGTGTACCTGCACTCGGCCTAGGAACACTGGGGTTGATCCTGGTGGCAGGCTCTCCGACGGTTTAATCAGTCACTAAAGAGTAACAGTAACTAGGGTTTTGAGAGGGGAGAGATTGATTACCTTTTGAAGGGGGAGAGGGCCTGGTATTTATAGGCAATGCCAAGCGGGTCTGCACCCGTTTGGGGCCCGGTCTGGACCCGGTTGCCCGTGGGCCTGATGTGGCGGAAGCCCAGGAGGCTTAAGGCTGACCTGGCAGACCTGATGATCGGGGGTGAACGGTTTTTGAGGGTATCCTGTGGCCCAGGAGGGGCCACGTCACCTGACCCATATCACTTACTGTTCGATCGGTCGGAGTCCCTAATAACACCGTGAAGGTAGACAAAATTCGCTCCCAAAACTGTGCACCGTATTGATCAGTACCAACCAAGGGATCTTGCATTATACTAATCCACGCGTGACAGAGAGTAACATCTTCCTAAATTGTGTAAGCTCTCCCTCTTGTACTACGGCTTGCCATTACCCACTCTTTCAAAAATTTCCGAGAAGGAGACAGAGAGACTATAAAATTTTTCTGGATAATAGAGTAAGGGATATCTTTATTTTTATTTTTTTGCATTGAATTTGGTTTCAAGGAGTGAGCCAATATATAGGAAAATTTAGTCAAATATAGCCGTTATATTTGGGAAAGAGCCGTTGTGTCTGAAACCATCGTTGGATGACGAAATGAAGGGTAGGATTTGATGAAGGGTAAAATGGTTAGTTGCCGATTTTTTTTCTAAGGGAATGGGACGAAACGAAACATCGTGTTTCGTCCTACCCCAAAATTTCTTTTTTCCGGGTAATTTTTTTCAATTGGATGTTTCGTCCAATAATTTAAAAATTAATTAAATAATGCGGACGAAACGTAATGTTTCGTCACTCATAATATGCATATTGCTATATTCAAAGCCATTTTTTCTTTTTTACTGTAATGAAAAAGGTAAAAAAATAAATATATAGCTAACAACTGCAGCGACTACTTGTGAAAAAAAATGCATAAAATGCATTTCTGCATAAGGACTGTGGCTACACTTAGAGTAGTATGTTAAACTCGGTATAAAGGTGTGTATAAAGGTGCGATGCACGTGCGAAGCACGTCTATAAAGGTGTGTATGATTTTAAGGAAGAGGCAGGCCACCGAAGAGGTTGCATGCATGCATGCAGACAGGCATGCACAATTTATTCATTTTGATATTTACATGCATGTCTTAGACCTACTGGCTTTGATAGGAGGAAATTTTTTTATGAATAAATTGTGCATGCAAGTACATGCAAATCTATACTATTAATTATTTTCTCAAATTTATGCAGACAGGCATGCAAATCTATGCATGTTAATTATTTTTCCAATACATGCAAATTACATTTCTGACCTTCGATATTAACCTTATATTTTTTTAGTCTTTTATGTTTATGAGGGCAAAATAGTAAAAAGCCGTCAAAATGGGGCTTTGCTTAATAATAGTATAGATGTTAAACTCGGTATGTAATATATGTTTGTTGAAGGCTGGGAACTTTTACAATAACAATATATAAACTCTTAACTAGAAATTTTTACAATTGCAATACCAAAATTATAATTGGAAAATGTTGCGTTCGAAATCAGGCCCACTTGTAAGTGCAAATCGCATTTGCACACCAGTTACAAGTAATGTACTTGTTTAAACTATTTTTCTATCTACATTATTGCATATATAGCAGATTTTTCTTAATATATAGTGCTAGTGTTGACACGTAACAGTTCCTAATAAATTTGTTGCAGAAAACAAAACTCTTGTAGCATGACGTGCGGCATTTCAATTTCGTAGCCTCTGCTTACTTTATCGTGTAAAGATTTGAAGGTGCAACTCAAATATATATTTACTTCTAATCATAGCCGGCTCCTACCTTGAGGCCGGTGTGGGCCTCATATTTCTGAATTTTTTACAATTTTAGAGGTTTTCAATTTGTATTTCTCTAATAAATATAGGCATGCATTTTGCGAGTAAAAAAATTAATATTATTAGAGACCTCTAAAAATAATTATTTTAATCTTTCGTCTCAGCCCCATGAACTCAGGACCGGCCCTGCTTTTAATTATAATCGAATGACAATGTTTTATCTCAGAGGTGAGAACTTAACTACAATGCTATACTTCTAGTTAATTTCTACCTTCATAGGTTTCTTTAGCATGAAAAGTAAACAAAACAATATGCTGGTGCACACACTTTTTTCTTTTTCTTCTTTTTTTTTTGAAACAAGCACTTCGACCTATAAATTATTATAGGTGCAAGTGATGTGAAGTATATAAGGGCACTAGCCTAAGATAAATTTTGCATCAATTAGAACATTTTTTAGTACTATACAGTGCCAGACTTGAGATTTTGATATCAGGGGCGAAATCCAAAAATAATGCCCTCAAAGCTTAAGGTTCATATAAGTTTTTTTTTTCTTTTCATCAACAACAATATAATAGTATTATCAACACAAAATTCAAAAAATAAAACAATAGAAAGAAAAAAATTATCCGAAATAATATATGTCATGATAATCAAATACTAATAAAATTGAAGATGTTCCAAACAAAAAAATGAAATTGATGTTTCAAACGAATACATAAAAAAAGCTAATAATGTTTGGGGAAGTTCATATTGATAATAATAAAAAAGAGAAGGAAAAAATCATGAGGCCACCAAATACTTCCTCAAAAATATCACATAGTTACTTAAATATTACCAGTTTGGCAGTTTTGGAGGCGAAACTATATATTAAGTTTGCATAATCAACTTTTTCTACCATTTTTTTTTTTATGGATAACATAGTCTTGTGACATAGTTGACTGGAGATAAGTTTTGCAACTTGGAAAAACTCTATCTGCAATTTTGATCAGCTTCAACTTGGAAAAACTCATTTATAAAGATGCAATTGTAACTGGTATAGTTTACAAAATATTAAGTTTAGATATATGATATCTCATATCTGCATATGCGATTTTGAGTTTTAAGTATTTTTCTAGGATATCTAAACGTTCTGTCACAATCAAAACTTAAAACTCAAAATACTTAAAAGCTGGACGTTTAGATTCAAAAATATTGAAAAGTGGGTCATTTTGGTGAAAAATTTAAAAAAATTAAAAAAAGTCTCTGTCTCATTCTTCCACCAAAAAAAATTATGAATTCGATTATTTTCCATAAATATTACTTCAAGAGCTTCAAAGTCTATACCACTCTTCTCACTCTTTTTTCATACTAGTAAAATGTACACGTATAAATGCACAGAAAAAAAAAAAAACTTGCAGTGTATATGTTGTTAAAAAGGAGTATATCATGTTTTCTAATATATGATATAGGTTCTAATAATTTGGTAATTGACATTCATGATTATTAACTTCATTTTTTGTTCAGTATTAAGATCTTCAGTTAGGCTACAATGCATTTTTACTCAATTTATTTCTTCTTTTTTGTTTATGATAATATTCTTTTACGGAAATGATCAATCTATCATAATATTTGTTCACCATTCTTCCTAAATAATTTTAATTAATTTTTTATTTTATTATTATAGAAGGAAAATATATTGTTTTTTAATATGGTGTTAGATAATTTGGTGATTGAGTATCATCATTATTGATTTCCTTTTTGTTTACTACTAGGATTCTCATTTATACTACAACCTACATATTTCCTTAATTTGTTTACTTTTTTTTTTTCAATTAATTTATTCTTTTTCATATTTTATTCAATATTTTTAAGATTGTAATTTTGTACATTTTCCTAAACTGCTAAATAGAGACATCCTTTTTGAATTAATATTTCCAACTTTGAGAAGTTCAATATTTTGAATTTAATTTTTTAGTTCTTCGAGGTTTGTTAATTGTTATATTTTTCCTTATAAATGAGAAAGGATATCCTTTTAAAATTTAACTTATTAATATTTCAAGTTTGTTACTTAATTATAATTTGATCATTATAAACAGAAAGGTAGGGATTTTAGATTAACAGACTGAAAGATTAAATTTTAACAATTGGATTATCCAAACTCGTGCTACGAGACGTTTCGATTGATGTAGAAGTTGGAATATTCATAACTTCTTCATTTAAAAGATTTTTCAGTAAAGTATCTATATAATAAAACACAAAGAAAGCTATCAAATGGCTCTTATTCAATCCCCCAAAATCAAATGCCTAGATCTAACATCACAAAACACATTTTTCTCAAAAAAATTTCAAACCCCAAAATTTGAATATCCCCTCTCTCACTCCCTTTCCGAAATCCCCCCCCCCCCCCCCCCCCCCGCCCTTCTCTCTCTCTTTCTCTCTGTCATCTTTCATAATCTACCAAAACTAAGAAGAAGAAGAAGAAGATTCTCTCTTTCTACGGTGGCGACTACTACTTCGATCACAGAAGGAGAGTCGCGGCCAGCCCGGCTCCAATCCTTCTTCTCCTCCGCTTTCTCCACCATTTTCAGACCCCACCCAAGAAGAAGAAGAAGAAGAAGAAGAAGAAGAAGTTATTTCTGCCATGACTACCAACCATCACCTGCTCCCTGTCTCTCCCCACCCAAAAGGTGAAATCTTTTATTACTTTTCAAACAACCCATCTCAGTTTCTTGCTTACTTTTTTAAAGTATATTTTGCTGTTATGGGTCTGAAAAATGGTGTGATGATTTGGGTTCTTGCAATTTGTACGGATCTTTGATATTTCTTTCATCTGGGTTCTCTCCCATTAGTTTAAGGATTTTTTTTCTCATTATGAACCAATAGGCATTGAGATTGAGATCTTTTTCCATCTGGGTTTCTCATAATTAATTAATATATTTTTAAATTATCTTGATGTTTGTGCATTTGGGTATCTAAGTCTTCTTTCGAATGACTTTATATTTCTTCTTATGGTTCCTTAAACAAATATCAATCTCCACTTTTGTTTAAGATTTTTGAAATATATTTATTTCCTTGTTCTTGATGATTGAGTTCTAATTCAGATTGTAACCTGTGCTTGAATAATACATGTTGATATAAACCACTTGGAAAGTATAATGCACTCCTACATCAGGCACAAACACATATATTATGACTCATTAACGTGAGCCGTGACTTAAAGGAGGACAACTGAATTATCCCAAAATTTATTTATATCATCCTCTATATTTGCCAACTCATAAAACATAATAAAAAAAGAAGACCGATTCTATCAATCAAAACCTAACAATAATTTCTCAACCCTCAACATTGTATATGGAGGATTTTTTTTTGTTTATGTTTAACATAGTCACCAAAAAAAAATTATTGCAGCTGAACATAACCATAGCTTATTTGAGATAAATATACTTGATTCCAATCATAACAGTTTAATTTCACTTTCAAATACGACTTAAACAAGTGGAATTTTTATATTAAATTAACTCCTACATAAATCTAAACTAATAAACAATTTAATTCATAATACATCAATGTCTACTGCCAAATACACATCTATATAAATCATTTTTCACGAAGACTGCATATATTTAACTTTTTATAGGGTTTTTTATATGCTGCATCATTCACGGAAACGTGTCGTAGGCACGTGTCCACGGGAAAACCTAGTATTTTAAGAAATCTTGTTCGTTCTAATGAAAAAATGTTTTCCTAGAAGAATTTTTTTTTGGACGGAAGAAAAGTTTGTATAAAAAGTTAAGAAAGGAAAGAACATGTAAGACAAAATAAACAATTATATCTATATATTATACTAATATGAGAGAGAGTGGAAATCTCTCTCCTTTATCTATTTTGAAATAAAGAAAGTAGAGCAAAAACTGGAATTTAAATTTATTAACACGTGCAGTACGCACATATTCATTAAAAAATATATAAAAGCCCCAAACATATAAATCTAGAACTTAATTACTAGAACTGTGCTTTGCTCATTAAGTGTTCAATGAAATGCCTATATAGTACACAATGTGTTTGTGAAAAAAATGGTTTTGAAAAATTTTTCTTAACTAAATCAATTGTATCTATGTATTGTGTATGTATTAATTTCTGAAACCCTAATTTACTACCTCATTTTATTTTCAAATTTTATTTGTGTTTTTTAAATCCAAAAATTTGAATTTAAGGAAGAGTACGGGTTGAAGATGGGGATAATAGTGGTATTGGGTCCAAGAACGATATTTGGTAAGGAGCTAGGTGGCGGAGAGTAGGGTGAGGTGAACGGAGAGGTGGAAGGGGATGTTAGAGAATGGAACGTCGTTGTGGTGGAAGATAGCGGAGACGGAGGAGATAAGGGAGAAGACATCTGATAGGGTGTGAATTTGGGAGAAGGAGGGGAGGGAGGGGATGGTTGAGATGAGGCGGGTCAAGGCCTGGGTGTTTCCGGTCAGGATGTATACAAAGGCTGGATTGTGAGCGTTTTTAGGGTAAATTTCACTAAAATATACACTTAAAAAGTTAATTTCTCTCATTTCTTTCACACTTTTTTTAAAGTTCTATATAATTTTATGAGTCCATTAAAATTATTTTAGTCTGTGCAATTGTACAGGGTAACACTAGTCTCTAATATTATAATGCGAGTCATTTGTCAATCTATCAATGCGTGCAACGTATGTGCATAACTGTTATAAAGGAGGTCTTAGGTTAAACCCAGACTACTAAATTTTTACTTTAACAAAACTACATTTCTTAAGATGTGCATCGCACGTGTAAATATCTAATATTGTATTGGGAGAAGGCCTTAGTATCATTTGTAAATTTATCAACGCGGTAGTTAAGCAAAATTTTTCAAAACCATTTTTCCACAAACACATTCTGTGCTACATAGGCATTTTATCGAACACTTAATGAGTAAAGCACAGTTCTCGTAATTAAGTTCTAGATTTTTATGTTTGGGGCTTTTATATTGTTTTTTTTAATGAAAATGGGCTTACTGCACGTGTTAATAATTTACAAATGACACTAATTACAAATGACTGTGAGCGTATTTTTTAGGGTAAATTTCACTAAACTATACACTTGAAGAGTTAATTTCTCTCAATTCTCTCACACTTTTTTAAAGTTCCATATAATTTTATGAGTCCATTAAAATTATTTTAGTATGTGCAATTTTCACAGGGTCACACTAGTATCTAATCTATAATAATAAATTATAATGGGAGAAAGCCTTAGTGTCATATGTCAATCTATCAACGCTTGCAACACACGTGCATAACTGGTATAAAGGAGGTCTTAGGTTCAAACACACACTACTTCTAAATTTTTACTTTAAAAATATATATTTATTAAGATGTGCATCGCACGTGTAAATATCTAACATTATAATGGGAGAAGGCTTATTGTCATTTGTAAATCTATCAACGCATGCAACGTACATGCATAACTATTATAAAGAAGATCTTAGGTTCAAACCCAGATTACGTCTAAATTTTTACTTTTAAAAAATTATATTTATTAAGACGTGCATCATACGTGTAAATTACTATTAATAATTTAAAGAGAAAAGTGATCCTCATATTTGTACGAAAAAATTTTCTCATACAAAGTGAGGTGTCAAAACAAGAACGCTTAGATTATAAGTTTGTTAAATCATATTGTTGTCGCTGATTTCGGTGTGGGGGTAATTAGATGAATTTGTGGATTCACAGGAACTCGAATGGGTCAAATCTGACCTCTTCCCTTGTTGATAGGCTGGCTCCTTGGTGTTGCCGCTGACCTGCAGAAAGTGCGAAACACTGGGATGGATACCGGCGATGCTGTAATGCCCTGCCCCAATACTCAGACAATTTTTAATATTTTTAGAACACAAATTAGACACTATGTAGTACAACTGCCCACCACAGGCTGCCTCTCAAAAGGTGGTTAACCGGATTGGTGACTCTTGATCATAGGCAATTATATTTATACTCAAATTAGTTTTTGTAAACTTCCCATGTGGGACTAAATTTCTCAAATCCCTTTACAAATCCTGTGTACCTCACGTACACGTCATTCATTAGCAGTCGACTGCTCAAACCACCAGTCGACTGTTCGTTGAAAACCTGGGGTATTACATACACCCCACCTTTAGAAATCAGCGTCCTCGCTGAGTACGGGACACACATCTAGTGTAGGATCCGCCTCTCTAGCCGTTGTAGAATAGTCCTCGATCCCACGAAATGTTGTGTAGAAACACCCGGTACATACAAATGCACCCTGCCTATCTGGAGAATCATCTCCCTGCCGTGAACTAGATCATAGGCCCTCTTCTACACTCGGTGTCGAAAGTCGGCTCTGATACCATTTGTAATGCCCTGCCCCAATACTCAGACAATTTTTAATATTTTTAGAACACAAATTAGATACTATGTAGTACAACTGCCCACCACAGGCTGCCTCTCAAAAGGTGGTTAACCGGATTGGTGACTCTTGATCATAGGCAATTATATTTATACTCAAATTAGTTTTTGTAAACTTCCCATGTGGGACTAAATTTCTCAAATCCCTTTACAAATCCCGTGTACCTCACGTACACGTCATTCATTAGCAGTCGACTGCTCAAACCACCAGTCGACTGTTCGTTGAAAACCTGGGGTATTACAGATGCACCCTCCGACGCTCTTGTTAATACTCAGAAAAGAATATCAAAAGAAGCTTTAGGTAGGCAAAGATTGATCACCTTGTAACGGTAAGAGGTAGGGGGTATTTATAGTCGCCGTGGGGATCTACTTCGGGATAAGAACGAATCCCTACTCCCCGGTGTGAGTGGATAGAAGTGGTTAAAACCATCTCCTGTAGATAAGGACGAGCCAGGATTGATTCATATCCTGTTGAATTGGTCCTTAACGGGTTGAGACCCATTCTTAGTTGACTAGATCTGTTCACGGGTTATTGGGCCCAAGAGAAGAGATCCGGTTCCCATTTCGGACTCGTCTGTAGGTGAAATTACCATTTTGCCCCTGTGAACTTTAATATTCGTGCCCAATTTGAATATTTCCGATTTAACTCTATTTTTAGCCATATCACGAGCCCCCCACTCCCAAATACTGTGTGCTACAGCCTGGGGAGTAGTTTTGTTGTTTCAATGGGGTATAGGACATTATCGGAGTTCTTAAAGGGGTTCGAATCTTGTTTGAGAGGTAACGGTTATTTTCTGAGCTGGCAATATGCCCAAGATTGTTCTTAGGCTCTTCTGGACTCCTGGTGATTTTTCCCAATTATTTAATTATTTTTTCAATCGTTTAATCAATTTTGCAAAGCGATGATTTATTTTTCAAGAGCACCAATTAATTATTCTAACCAATAATTATTTATCCAGGGGCTCAAAAATATTTCCCCGAATTTGTAATTAATTTTTAAAATTTTTAATTAATTTTCAAGAATTTTTAATTATTTTTTTGCAATTTTTAAATAAATAATTCGAATTAATAATTAAAAAAAGATTTAATCACCGTATTTATGACGTGGCACGATCTGGAGTATCCATCAGCCATCGGCGCAATTATCTGAACGATCAGACTGTAGATCAGTGCTCGGTGACGTGGCTGAATCTAGGACGTTGATCAGATGGTGGCGCAAATTTTGAGATGATCTGACGGTTCTTGTAGCTCGGAAGTGTTTTCTCCGTATGAGTAGCTCGGTGCTTTGGTCGCTCTAATTGGGATTCCGAGCGACGTGGCGCAATTTGGGACGTTCATCAGATTTGGGCGAGAACTTCTGAGTGATCGGACGGTTCTCATGATGTGAAGGTGTTTTTTCCGTGTGAGCAGCTCAGTGCTACGATCGCTCGGATTGGGATTCCGAGCGACATGGCACAATCAGGGCTGTCGGATGGAGATCAGGCACGAATTACGAGGAAAGAGTGATTTCTTTCCAATACGCAGATCGGTACCTCGGTTGCTCGGATTTGGGTTCCGAGCGACGTTGCACAATCAGGGTCGTCTGACGGAGATCGGGTACGAATCACGAGGAGAGAGGCGTGAATCATGAGAAATGAGTGATTTTTCATGACGTGGCGAGATCTGAGCCGTCTGATTGAGATCAGGCACGAATCATGAGGAGAAAGTCATTTTTCCCTAATATGCAGCTCGGTGCCCCGGTTGCTCGGATTGTGGTTCCGAGCGACGTGGCACAATCATGGCCGTCTGATGGAGATCAAGCGCGAATCACGAGGAAAGAGGCGTGAATCACGAGAAAAGAGTAATTTTTCACGACGTGGTGAGATCTGAGCCGTTTGATTGAGATCAGGTGCGAATCATGAGGAGAAAGTCATTTTTCCCCAATACGCAGCTCGGTGCTCCGATTGCTCGGATTTGGATTCTAAGCAACGTGGTGAGACCTGAGCCGTTTGATGGAAACCAGGCACGAATCACGAGGAGGAGGCGTGAATCACGAAAAAAGAGTGATTTTTTACTATGTGGTGAGATCTGAGTCGTTTGATTGAGATCAGGTGCGAATCATGAGGAGAAAGTCGTTTTCCCCAATACACAGCTCGGTGCCCCGGTTGCTCGGATTTGGATTCCGAGCGACGTGGCGAGATCTGAGACGTCTGATGGAGATCAGGCGCGAATCACGAGGAGAGAGGCATGAATCACGAGAAATTAGGCGTGAATCATGAGAAAAAAGTGATTTTTCACGACATGGCGAGATCTGAGCTGTCTGATTGAGATCAGGCGCGAATCATGAGGAGAAAGTCATTTTTCCCCAATACGCATCTCGGTGCCCCAGTTGCTCGGATTGTGGTTCCAAGCGATGTGGCATAATCATGGCCATCTGATGGAGATCAGGTGCGAATCACGAGGAGAGGCGTGAATCACGAGAAAAGAGTGATTTTTCACGACGTGGTGAGATCTGAGCCGTTTGATTGAGATCAGGCACGAATCATGAGAAGAAAGTCATTTTTCCCCAATACGCAACTCGGTACCTCAGTTGCTCGGATTTTGATTCTGAACGACGTGGCGAGACCTGAACCGCCTGATGGAGATCAGGCGCGAATCACGAGGAGAGAGGCGTAAGTCACGAAAAAAGAGTGATTTTTCACGACGTGGTGAGATCTGAGCTGTCTGATTGAGATCAAGCGCGAATCATGAGGAGAAAGTCATTTTTCCCTAATACACAGCTCGGTGCTCCGGTTGCTCGGATTTGGATTTCGAGTGACATAGCGAGACCTGAGCCGTCTGATGGAGATCAGATGCGAATCACGAGGAGAGAGGCATGAATCACGAGTAATTAGGCATTTAGGCTTCTGGTGGGCCCCTGTGGGGGCCCAAAACACCTGAAAGCCCACCCAAATTCTCTTTAGTTTTATAAGATCTCGTTCACCTCTCACCGCTCCCCCATTCTTCACTTCTCACTTTAGCTTTTCACTTTCTACTATTTCTTGCTCTCGAGTGGCGCTGCTAGCGGTCGTGGCCAGGCAATCATCTTTTCGGCGAACTATTCCGACCGTAGCCGTCCCATCAAGGTAATTAAATATCTTTAACTTGTATTCTAATGATGTCTAGAGCGTCGTCGGGGAGTGAGACCTCCACCTCGGACTGAGACATCGACCAACCCTTAGTGGTCTCTCCGGTAGTGGGCAAGGGGAAGGAAGTAGTGAGGTCGGCAATCGTGGAGACCATCGTTGAGAATATGAAGGGGGCTGGCGCTTTAGGTCGGCTACCGTCCACATTATCGAACCTCGGGAAGGTTAGGAACTATTCTGGAGACATTCTGTCCAAGGAGGTATACGGGAGGTCTGCCACCTACGAGGAGAATTGTCCGAGGGACCCTTTCGAGGTAGACGAAATCCCCTGGATGCTGACCGAGGCGGATCTTCAGCGTATTAGGAAGGGGTTCCAGATCCCGAAGGAGTACACCTTGCTCCTCCCCATTCCGGGCTTCCGAGCGTGCACGGAGACTTCGCCCGACACTTGCGTCTTCCCCTACGACACACTCAACGCTGGCCTACGGCTGCCTCTGTCGCCGTTCGTAGTCGAAGTGCTACAATGGTATGGCCTGAGCCCGATGCAGTTCATGCCAAATATGTGGCAGCACGTCATCACCTTCATCCTCCAAAGCCAGGCTGTAGGCGTCGCGCCTCAACTCGTCTTACTCTGCAGCCTCTACCGGATCTGCTGTATGAGCAAGTTGGAGTACCGGTACTATCTGTCTCCGAGGAAGGGGATCAAGTTGATTGAGAATTCGGACTCCATCAAGCACTGGAAGGAGAAGTATTTCTTGATCCGAGGTCCCGAACCGTGGAGTTTTTGGACGAGTTGGAAGGAGGACGTTCTGAAGTGGTCGAAGGCCAAGCCGGTGTTGACTAAGGATGAAAAGGGGGTCGTGTCGATGATCCTCGGTCTTCCGACCCTGGGTTGGAAAGATATCACCAAGGGGGTCCTCTTCGGTGGGGGTCTCAGTCCGATCGACCCTAGTACGCTCCGTCTAATTTTGCTTCTTTTTTTTATATATCGTTATCTTTTGTTTCTAACTCCCTGTGGTTTTTCTTTTTCAGAGGCCCACGGTATGGACTTCAAAGCCTTGTTGGTGAAGCGGAGTGCGGCTGCCGCGAAGGGACTGTACAATAAGAAGAGGAAGAGGATGACGACGGGACCCTGTCCAGCCGAGCAGCACCGACACCCTCGGCTCCTACGCCCGTTGTGGACCTGGTCTCCGACTCTCCCTTTGCTCCCCAAGCTGCACTTCCGAGCCTTCTGGCAGGGCGTTCTTGGTTGGAGCCGCGCTAGCGCTTGAGGTGCCGCCCCTCACCACCGAGGCTGAGGCCATTCTGACTGAATGGCACAAGAAGCTCTTTGTCCCCGACTGGAGGGTGATGAAGATTGACGGTTTCCTTGGTAATACAACGATGAGCATGCAGGCTGTGCACCACCTGCTGAACCCGAAGGACCGAGCGGCGCTAAAGGCGGGCACCATGGGCGACGACGCGCTAGAGATTGCCCGAGCCACGATGTCGGTAAGTGTTCATGCTATGCTCTTCGAAATTTCAAAGTTTGTGGTTTTTTATACTCACGTCCTTCTTTCTTTCTAGCTTTTAGATTACCTGTCACTTTAGTCACCTGCTGGAGCAGTTCACTGAGCAGGAGAGAGAACTAAAGGTGTCGAGCGACCGGGACAGGGCCGAGCGAGCGAAGGCTATGAAGATGTACGAGGTCGAATAACGGCTGTCGGAGTCCCGAGCCGTTGAGATCAGCGTCCTAGAGGCCACGCTAGCCAAGGCGAACGAGCCCATCGCGGCCGAGGTGACGAGGGCAGATGAGCTGGAGAGAGGGAAGACCCAAGCCAATATGGAGAGGGAGAAGGCCTTAAAGGCCTCAGAGGAGATGCAGAAGGAGCGGGACGCCGCAGTGGCCTAGGCGAAGGCGGCCATCCAAGCCGAGGTGGAGGCTCACATGCTTACTAACATGGAGGAGTCCTATGTTCGGGCCCTCAAGCATGTCGCGGCTCACATCCCCGACTTCGACAGCTCGGGGTATCATCTGTGCAACCCGATCGAAGGCGAGGAGATCATACCTTTAGCTGAGGCCGAGCCCGAAGGAGGGGAGGAAGAAGCCGAAGGGGTTGAGGAGGAGGTGGCGAATCCGGACGAGGCGCTCGTGACGGTGCCGAGCGAGAGTGCGGAGCAGCACCTCGAGGTGGCTCCCTGACTTCACTTTTTTTTTTTTTTGTATTGCCTGGTTGAGGACTGGTCACCGCATTTTGTCCTCGAGGCGAATACTCCCAAGGAAGGTCGTTCCACGAGTTGGCGTTACACTCGCCCCCCGTCTCGAGGCACCGCGGGGACGCGTAGAGCGGAGTGGCTGGCTCTTCGAGCGGAGCATCTGCTGGGGTGACACTTAGGCTTTTAGGCACCAAAGACACAACTCGGCTCGTCGGTCTAGATATCTCCGCGGAAGCAAGGCCACAGCAGCATGGTGCTCGCCGACCTCGGTTATCTCTTAATAAAAGTGTTCCCCTCCCTAGGAGGGGTTAAAGAAGATCTTTGTAATTTTGTAATCTTCGTTTCACGAGTTTTGTATCTCTATGTAAAGATGATTTTTTGGTCTGTAGTTAGACTTGTACCTCAAACTTTAATGAAATAGTACTTATTTCTTGGACTTGTGTTTGTATCGATGTAAAGATGAGTTGTTGGTCTGTAGTTAGACTTGTACATCAAACTTTAATGAAATAGTACTTATTTCTTGGACTTGTGTGTTTTGCTAGCGTTTGCGAGTGTCAAAATAGTTGTAGGAGCAATTCCGAATGGTAAGCCACTTTGTACTCACTCGTTCGCAAGTAGCAAAAGTTGCGTCGAACCAAGTGTTGACTCCGAACTTGTCGTTTAGCAGATATCAACAGCTGTGGGAGCAATTCCGAATGGTGAACCGCTTCGTACTCGCTTAGAAGCGAGTGGTTGAAGCGGAGTCGAACCAAGTGTTGGACTCCAAGCATGTCATTTAGAGAATATCAACAGCTGTGGGAGCAATTCCGAATGATGAACCGCTTTGTACTCGCTTGGAAGCGAGTAGTTGAAGTGGAATCAAACCAAGTGTTGAACTCCAAGCGTGTCGTTTAGAGAATATCAACAGCTATGAGAGCAATTCCGAATGGTGAACCGCTTCGTACTCGCTTAGAAGCGAGTAGTTGAAGCAGAGTTGAACAAGGTGTTGGACTCCAAGCATATCATTTAGAGAATATCAACAGCTGTGGGAGAAATTTCGAATGGTGAACCGCTTCGTACTCGCTTAGAAGTGAGTAGTTGAAGCGGAATCGAACCAAGTGTTGGACTCCAAGCCATTGTTCTTAGAGTTTCGTGTGTCTCAAAGCAAACCAACTAGGTTATTATAGAAAAAAATTCCCAGGAAGTAACTCATCTTCATTAAAGATGATTTGAGTGGCTGCTTCTTAGTTGCAAGCCACTCTTACATTTTGAACAGAAAAATAACAAGATAGATAATAACATCGAATAGAAACTGCTCGACTCAAGAGTTGTCTGAAGTTGCTTAGAGCGGTGTTACAACACCCTCTTGGTAATTCATTAAGTGGTCAACATTCCAAGTCCTCAGTATTCTCCTGCCCTCCAGGTCTCCGAGTTGATACGCGCCTGGGCGAATAACTCTGGAGACCCTATACGGTCATTCCCAATTGGGTGCTAACTTTCCCTTTTTGCTCGGAATGGAGATCGACAGCTTCCGGAGTACTAGGTCCCCCTCTTTGAGATCAGTGGGGCAGACCTTTTTGTTGTAAGATTGCATTATCCTATGCAGGTAGGTATCCTATCGGATGGAGGCTCTTTCGCTAACCTCGTCTATGAGGTCCAAACAGTTGCGAAGCTGGTTCGCATTCTGCTCTTCTCTGTAGGCGATCAATCTTGGCGAGGGTAGGCCGACCTCCAGGGGGGTGATGGCTTCGGAGCTGTATGTGAGGTTGAAAAGAGCCTCCCCTGTCGGAGTCCTCTTGGTGGTGCGATAGTTCCAAAGCGCATTGGGCAGCTGTTCGACCCATATTCCCTTGGCAGACTTATCGAGCCTCTTCTTCAGGCTGGAAAGTATCTGTCGATTGGCGTTCTCCGCTTGGCCGTTGGACTGAGGATGGGATATTGAGGAGAACCGCTGCTCGATGTCGAGGTCAGTGCAGAAGTTGCGAAACATCGCCCCCGCGAACTGGGTTCCATTATCGGTTACGAGGACACGGGGTACACCGAAGCAGTAAATAACGTTCTTCCAAAAGAATTTCTGAACCTTGTTCTCAGTAATCGTTGCAAGGGGTTCGGCCTCGATCCACTTGAAAAAGTAGTCTATCGCTGCGACCAGGAACTTCAGTTGACCTGGTGCCGGAGGGAATGGTCCGAGTAAGTCCATTTCCCACATTGCGAAAGGGATAGGACTCGCCAAGCAGGTGAACTGGGCTTGAGGTAGGTGACAGATCAGGGCAGATCTCTGGCAGGTGTCTCATTGGCGGACGTACTCCTCAGAGTCACTCAGTAGTGTGGGCCAGAAGTAGCCATAATTTAGGAGTTTACAGGCGAGGGATCTCGCTCCCAGGTGCGCACCACACATACCGTCATGGGCCTCCTTCAGGGCATAGAGCGCTTCCTCTGGGGAGAGACACCTTGGGTAGGGTCGGCCGTCAATTTGTGTGTAGGAGCGTTTGTACATGACTCCATCAAGAAGTGTGTACCACTCGGCTTGGGTCCTAATCCTCCTTGCTTCTTTTGGGTGCTCTGGAAGAACTCCGTCCTAAGGTACTCGAGTAGGGGCTTCATCCAATTCTCCCCAAGTGTGAGGGGCATAGTCTTCATTGGCTCTAAGCTGTCTTCCTCAATACTTGGTCTCAGGAGGACCTCTATTAATATGGTTCGCTCCAAACCCAGGAGGGAGGAGGAGGCGAGCCTTGAAAGGGAATCCTCCTGTGCGTTTTCTTCTCGGGGGACCCGCTGGAGTCGAGCGTCTTCAAACAAGGTCAATAGCCCCTTTACCTTTGCCAAGTACTTGGCCATGCGCTCATCCCTTGCTTCATACTCCCCGGACACCTGGTTCACGACCAGCTGCGAATCACTAAAGACCTGGATACGCTTGGCCCCCGCTTTGTTGGCCATGCAGAGTCTCGCTATGAGGGCCTCATACTCGGCCTCGTTGTTCGATGCAGGAAAGTTTAAGTGGAGGGAGTATTGCAGGACGAAAGCATCCGGACCGATCAAGATGATGCCAGCCCCACTTCCGTCGGCACACGAGGATCCATTAACATAAACAGTCCGGACCAGGGGTTTGGTAGCAGACTCGTAGGGGTCGGGGATAGTGCTCTCCACAATGAATTCCGCTAAGGCTTGGGCCTTGATAGCGGTTCTAGATTGGTAGCTGATGTCATGCTGGCTCAGCTCTATGGACCATTTCATCAAGCGTCCCGATGTCTCGGGCTTGTGGAGAACTTGCTTCAGCGGCTGGTCGGTAAGAATGACCACCGAATAAGACTTAAAGTAGGGACGGAGCTTTCGGGCTGCTATAACCAAGGTAAGAGCCATCTTCTCTAGCTTTGGGTAACAGAGTTCAGCGTCCCGGAGGACCTTACTCACGTAGTAGATGGGCCTCTGCATCCTGTCCTCTTCTCTTACTAGGACTGCACTGAGGGTTTGCTCCGAGGCGGCGAGGTATAGGTAGAGGACATCCCCGGGCCGGGGCTTGCTCAAGAGTGGGGGGTTAGGTAAGTACGCCTTGAGCTGGTCGAAGGACTCTTGTTGTTGTTGCCCCCATTCAAAGCCTTTAGCCCCCCTGAGGGCCTTAAAGAACGGGAGGCACTTCTCCCCGAATTTGAAAAGAAAATGCCCAATTGCCGCGAGGCGCCCGGTGAGCCTCTGTACATCTTTAACGCTGGAGGGGGAGCCATTTTGAGAATGGCCTGGATCTTCTCAGGGTTGGCCTCTATGCCCCTTTGGCTGACCATGAACCCTAAGAACTTACCGGATGAGACTCCAAATGCACACTTGCTCGGATTCAACCTCATGTTGTGCCTCCTCAGCACCCTGAAGGCTTCCTGAAGGTGGAGGACATGCTCCCGCCCTCGGATGCTCTTGACCAATATGTCTCTACATAGACTTCCATGTTGCAGCCAATTTGTTCTTGGAAGATCTTGTTCACTAGACGCTGATATGTAGCTCCTGCATTCTTCAAGCCGAACGACATGACCTGGTAGCAATACAGGCCCTGATCAGTCATGAACGAGGTCTTCGGGATGTCGGGAGGGAACATCCGAATCTGGTTGTATCCTGAGAAGGTATCCATGAAGCAGAGGAGCTCGTGTTCGGAGGTTGCATCGATCAGAGCGTCGATGCTCGGAAGGGAAAATGGATCCTTCGGGCATGCCTTGTTGAGGTCGGTAAAATAGATGCATATCCTCCAGCTACCGTTGGCTTTCTTGACCATCACCATATTGGAGAGCCATTCGGGGTAGTTCACCTCTTGGATGAATCGGGCGTTCAGGAGCTTCTTGACCTCCTCCTTGATCGCTTGTTGCGCTCGGGAGCGAACTAGCATCGCTTATGCTCGATGGGATTCACTCCCGACAACGCTGAGGTGGTGCATTAAGAGCTCCTCTGAGATCCCAGACATATCGGCCGCAGTCCAGGCAAAGAAATTGCGGTTCTCCCTTAAGCACCTGGAGATGTCTTTCTTGTTAGAGGAGGAAAGAGCCTTGCTGATCCGGAACGTCTTGGTGACATCTTCCTCTATGAAGGCCACTTCCTCCAGTTCATCCATCGGCTCGGAGATAGTCTAGCTACTTTTCGGAGGGAGTTCGAGGGCTTATAGGGAGAGGACCGAGCCTCCCATCGAACTCATATAACACTTGCGAGCCCCCTCCTGACCCCCTCTCACTTCTCCCACCCCTGCGGAAGTGGGGAACTTCATTTTCATGTGATAGGCCGAAGGGATGTCCTGGAGTGCGGCCAGACCTGGTCGACCCAGGATAACATTATAGGCGGCCTTCACATCCATCACCATGAAGTCCATCGGCTCCGTGCGGGTGACCGAGGTTTTGCCGATGGTTACGTCGAGGGTTATAACTCCCTCGATTGTCATCGGCACCCCCGGTGAATCCATGAAGAGTGTAGCCAGTGGGCTCAAGCTGATCTCTCGACAGCTGGAGTCCTTTGAACGCTTCCAAGTAAAGGATATTAACCGAGCTGCCATTGTCCACCAAGACCCGACGTCCTTCAAAGTTGGCCATTCAGAGGTTAATAACGAGGGCATCGCAATGGGGGGTACAAACCCCCTCCAGGTCTCTATCAGAGAACGTGACAGGGACCCCAAGACCCTTCGGAGGGGGATGGCTCTGCATGGCGTTTACTTTCCAAACGAAGGCTTTTTGAGAGGAGTTGGAATCTCCCCCCATTGGGACTCCGTATAAGGTGCATGATGGCCTTTGGTTCAACATCCGGAGTCTTCGCATGTTGTTCAGTTCGCCCGTTAGCCCCCCTGGGGGGAGCTACCCTCTCTGAATGAGGGCCTCGATTTCGTCATTCAGGGCACGATAGTCGTTTGTGTCGTGCCCGTGGTCCATGTGGAAGCGGCACTACTTATCCCTGTTTCTCTTCTTCCCGGGGGTGTTCATCTTTGGAGGTGGTGGTAGAATACCCTCGTTCCAATTTCCATCAAGATGGCAGAGACACTCGCATTGAGCGGAGTGAACTTTTTGAAGCGGGGGAGAGAGCACCATTGGCCTTGTTGTCTTTTTAGAGCTTCTTAGATCCTTCTTCCTCAGCAGTCTTCTGTTTGTTCCTGGAAGAAGACCCCTCTAAAGTGGGGCGATTGAGAACATCTTCAGCTCGGATATACTTCTCACTCCTTAGGAGGAGCTCGGAGAAGTCCCGAGGAGACTTCTTGGCCACGGACGCCCTGAGATCAAGGTTGATGACATTGATTGGAAAGCAGCCGAAGCTACTGACTGATCCAGGAAGGCGATGGACCTAGCCTCTGCGGTGAACTGCTTGACGTAATCCATCAGCCGTTCGCCCTTCTTTTGGATGGGGAAGAACAATTAGGTGCTTGTCTTCTCGGAGCAGCAACTACTCACAAAATGTGTGAGGAAGAGACCTTCGAACTGGTCAAAGGAGAAGATGGATGCCGAAGTAAGTCTGGAATACCACTCCCGAGCGGGACCCTTGAGCGTGGCTGGAAGGTCTTGCAGAGAAGGGCGTCGGAGGCATGATGGATTGTCATGAGGGTTTTGAAACTCTCAATATGATCAGCGGGGTCCGACTCCCCGGTGTAAGACTCAAAGTGTTGAGGCTTGAAGTTGTCTGGGACAGGGGCCTCCATGATATTGCGGGTGAATGGGGGCCTGCTCGGGCGGATGTTCCTCACCCGTTGTTCTTCATCTCTATCGAGCTGGCCAAGGTGCCTCTCCATCTCGTGGAGATGGCGGTAGACTGAATCCTCCCTTCAATCATGCCTCGCTAAGCCCCGAGACTCGTCCTCACATAGAGTGGGGCTGGGGCTGGGGCGGCGATTGCTTTGATTAGGTCGTGGATTGATAGAACGACGGAGATAGCTCGGAGCCGGCCGAGGACTGAGAGAGCGGTGGTGATGGCTCGAAGCCGGCTGTGGACTGAGGGAGCGTCGGTGATGGCTCGGAGCTAGCCGAGGACTGGGAGGCCGCTGGTCGTTGTTAGGGGCAACGGTGATGCCCGTAGGACCGCCCTGGTTACGGGGGCCACCTGCTCCTGATGGGCTCGGGCTGCAGAGTCGGGGAGCGACTTTTTCTTCGGCAATGCTGAGGTGACTCCCTCCGCCTCTTGGGGGAGTTAGACCCTCTGCGATCCGTCCAGCGGGGCGAACGGTCCTCAGATGCTCCCGGCGGGGGTTCCCATCGCAAGTTCACCTGTCGTCCAGGCGGATCCGAAGATTCGGCTCGTTTTGTCGGTTATTGAGAACAACTCGCAGATCCTTCGGTGTTGGAGGGCAATGGGAGGCCATAGAGTCGGAGGAAGTGTTGTGTACGGAGATGTGCACCTGGTGAAGGGGCTGCTTCTGGCGACTTTGTCGAGAGGGCTCCCCAACGACCACTTGAAGCCCTAGAGGCTGCTGAACGGATTGAGGATTTGGTTGTTCGAGCTGCGGGGCCGGTTGGACGGGTGGAGGGAGACCCTCCGGAGGAGGAGGAAGAATGGGGTTTGTTATACAGTTGGAGGCCGCGGACTTTCGATTCTTCGGAGGCATAGCTAAGAGTGGCTTTTGTTGAAGGATGAGGGTTGGATAGCTATTCGAGTTTTCCCACAGATGGCGCCAATCTGTTGCCGCTGATTTCGGTGTGGGGTCAATCAGATGAATTAGTGGATTCGCAGGAACTCGAATGGGTCAAATATGACCTCTTCCCTTGTTGATAGGCTGGCTCCTTGGTGCTGCCGCTGACCTGCACAAAGTGCGAAATACCGGGATGGATCCCGGTGATGCACCCTCCGACGCTCTTGTCAATACTCAGAAAAGAATATCAAAAGACGCTTTAGGTAGGCAAAGAGTGTTCGCCTTGTAACGATAGGAGGTAGGGGGTATTTATAATCGCCGTGGGGATCTGCTTTGGGATAAGAATGAATCCCTACTCCCCGATGTGAGTGGATAGAAGTGGTTAAAACCACCTTCTGTAGATAAGGACGAGCCAGAATTTCTTCATATCTTGCTGAACTTGTCCTTAACGGGTTGGGATCTGTTCTCAGTTGACTAGATCCGTTCACGGGTTATTGGGCCCAAGAGAAGAGTGTAACGCCCCGAATTCCAAATAAGACCGAATTCGAGATTCCACAGGATCTTTCCACTTCACTTCATAGAATTTTACAAGGAAATTAAAACTTTTCATCATACATCAGAGTTCTTTACATTTATTACACAGCGGAAGACAAAAATAAATTACAACAAAATACAATTACAACATCTTTAACTTCAATTAAATCGACATCGGCATTTCCACTTTGAAATCCAATACCTGCATGTAAGACTGTGGGCACGTCAGTTGATTACAACCGACGAAATGTTATACACGGCTATCCTCTCTAAGCCGAAAACAGTATAACGATCTCCATACTTTAACAAAACACAAAACTTGAATGAAATAAAGTGTAGAAATGTGACTACTCTAAACATGTAAGTGTATGTCATGCCTTAATGCCTAATGCAGATATTTTGTACTAGGATGACACTAATGCATACTTGTTCAGATTCTATGCATCCCATACTACATTGGTCCGAGGTAAGCACCTACGTACTCCAAAATAAAGGGTTCAATCCCTCGCCATGACAACTACCTAGTAATAAGACAAGGTTTAGATAATTCCACGAATATGGATCCCAGTCCCGGAGTCCACCACTGACTGTTATAACAGATCTCTCATCATGCGAATCATCTCGCAAGTGCCCCTCTAGCCCCGATATACGTATATACACTGGAGTAGGGCAAACTATCCGCCTGACTACTCATGATCTCGGAATCCACCGCTGATCAATCATCATAATCTCGGATTTAAAAATAAAAGTCCATCTCCCACGGAGCAACCACAGTCTCGGAATCCACCGCCAACTGGGTCTATAGTCTTGGAATCCACCGCCGACTATATAGAGTGCCCCACTTACGTTTGCCCAGGTTTACTACATCTTCACTTATGTGCCTAATTCTTAAGTTCAAGACATGAATAAATTTTCATACCTAGAATTAGTTTTACCTCCTTCCGAACTTAATCAACAAAATACGAGATAGCGCCATGGCCATATCTCAAAATATATCTCAACTCTTTTCAATTCAATAGTGCCGGTACCTGAGGTCTCACTTAGCTTTTAAATAGTTTAATAGTGCAAATCAAAGAACATCTAAATTATTTCTTCTTGTTGTTAAACATAAAGTAACATCTATTCATTTTAATCAAATATAGCATATTATATCTTTTATAACACTCAAATGAGTTCCATAGCATCAAATTTACTTTACCAAAAATGTATTTGCTTATCAAAAAGAAAACTCAACAATTATTTACATAATCAAAAATCTCTACATTCATGTATACTAATTTATGACAAATTAATCAATTATTCTTTTCTTATTACCAACTAACATAATGTTGATTAATTTACTAAACATAGCATCTTTCATTACATTCAATGTATAGGTTTGTTCTACTTTACCAAATCAAATTCTACATTACTCATTTATTTTCTTATTAGCATGCACATTCTCTATAATTAGAAAGTAAGAGAACACCCACCTCTAATGAAGATTGAATCAATGACAAAGTTGGAACACCACTCCTAGCTCCTAGCAATTTCCTTCTCCTCCTAGCAAGAACTCCTCCAAGCACAAGAACACTCTACTCTCTTTCTTTTTCTTTCTCTTATTTGATTTGCTTTTGGTGTGTGAAATGAGAAAAGGAGAGGAGTATTTATAGGGCAATATTAGGGTCTAAAGTGAAAAATTCTCAACCTAATAACTCCTCATTTAAATTCTTCATCCCTTCACTTTCCTAACTCCTCCCATAAACTTCCAATTACCTAACTCCGAAACTCCCAACCTTTCCTCTTCCCATCACTCCAAAACCCTAACCCCAAGCCTTCCCACTCCAAACCGGCCACTCACCTACACTTCCACACGGTCAAAATTCATGCATGGAATATTTTTTGACTACATGAATATATGTACATTGATTAAATGGTATGGGTATGTAGTGTAGGCAACAGTGGGCTTTGATGGGGGAACATTGTGCTGGGTGTGTTTCGGATGTAGACAGGGTAAGGAAAGAAACAAATATAGGTGTATAGGTGTGCATAGGTATAAATATATATATATACATAATATGTAAAAGTTTGTTTAATTAAAATTATAATATTTCATGCACAAATAAAATAAATTTACACACTCCAAAATTTATTTTGAAAATGAATACGCCCAAATACGTTTACCTAAAACACGTGCGTCACACGTAAAATATCAAAATGGGAAATTGACTTTATCAACAGAAACTTTTTAAAATATAATCAAAACAACATAAAAAAAATATATTTATTAATTTGATATATTCCACGACGCACTTACTACCTACGTAGAAAACACGTGCATTTCACGTACAAAATTATTTTAATCAAAATGAAGAAAAATGAGCTTCCGTTTATAAAACGAGTTTGAACAAGAAAAATAAATAATCAATACTTATTAAAATATCACACGTAACGATGGAAAAGTATGCAACTGATACGTGCATCGAAAACACATAAAAAGCACGTAAAATATCAAGATTGAAATATGTAGGATAAAATCAATACGGAGAATGCATAAATAGTCGGAAATCAAGATACTTAGTGAAAACACGTTACAAAATACACATGTGTAATACACAAGGACAAAATTGTCATTTCCAATTTTGCAGAGTGTTACACTCTCCCCCCTTAGAATAGTTCCATCCCCAGAACTTGCTAGGGTAAAGGTTGTATTTTGTACATGCCAAAGAAAATATCTTATTGTCTATAAAAAACTGTAAACATGTAGAAAATAAATGCAGTATAAAAATAAGTAATGAGAAAAAACGAGGCAAACTCTATATATAAGGAAACTATGAGTATCAAAATCTGTAAGAACGGAACAAGAAAACTAGGGAAATAGCATAAGAAATAAATATAACAAAAGATAGGACACATTGAGAGAAATTTTCATACAAAAATAATGTTAGGTAAAACATTTAGAAAAAGGAAAAATAAACTCAAACATTAATTATGGAATAGTTTCGGAAAATAATGTAATAAAGAGAAATATAGTCAATGGATAATTAGAAATCAAAATTCATCAAAGTAATAAGCGACAAAATAGTAAATGCATTGGTATTATATAACGAAATCGAATTAGCAATTTAAAACAAGACCATTGAATAAGAGTTTGAAAAATATATTTATACGAGAATGAATATAGTCAAAAGTATAACATAGGAATGATTTTGTATACCAATTAATATCATAAAATAATTTGTAAAGCAAATATGATAATTATACATACGATTTGAAAAGATACAGAAGGCATACATTGAAATAGTTTTGAAATGTTCAAGTAGAGCAAGAAAAACATACAAAATTATATACGTACATAGGCATAAAATTTATAGGGTGAAACAACCAATACGAAAATTATGAATGGTTTGTAGGAGTAAAACAAAACATCATTGTAAGAAAAGTAATTGAAATAGTGTGAAAACTAATCATATAGAAGTAACTTACGAATCGTAGAAGAAGTATAAATACCAAATTTTGTTTTTGTTAGGTGAGTAGGCACCAAAATCTAAAATAAGCAATATAAAACATGATGAAGCGGTATGAAAAGATTCGAAATACTAGGAAGAAGATAGTTGATATTAAATAGTAAATACACAAGTAGGATAGAAATCAGTTTAAATAATATAATGCCAAGTTGCAAAATATTATAAAATAGTATAAGCTAGTACGAAAATAGAATAGGGGTAAGTAAATATTATAGAAAACAAAGTAGGGGTTATCAAAGTAGAAAATCTCTTTCTGGTGTAGGTTCGTCTCGTTGGTATTCAACTGCAGACTTGCCTCTACGACCCCAAGTTGCAGAATTGCCTTCTATGACATCCGATTGCAGTTTGCCTTCTGGACATTCGGTTGCAAACTTTGCCTCCCCGACATCCAGTTGCAGTTTGCCTTCATTGACGTCTAGTTGCAGATTTGCCCTCTCGACATCAGGTTGCACCAAAATGAGAGATGTAAAGATCTAAGATTTCATATACACTTGGATATTGGGATGTTTAATAAAATATAGTATTATGTTTGAAATCGGTGATATAAAAGTAGATGAAAAAGTTGCAAATGAAGTAGAAAATTACGGCGATAAAATATTAAAATAGATAGACTTTAAATATAAGATGTAGAAATGAAAATGATTTATAATATTAAGACGAAAGTAGTGTAAAGCATATGCACGAGATGAAAACACAAACAATAATTTTGTAGTGTAGCAAATTTGGGCAATAGACATAAATAATTATATATAAAAATATTAATGTAGTGATTAGATGAGGGCAAAATGATATGTATAGTAAACATATTGAAATATATAATATATATAGAAATCATTGGAAAAATATATGTAATAACTAAGAATGTAAAGACAATTAAAATTTGAGAATAGAAGTAAAGTATAAATAGTGAGTGTATGTATTATATTAAAGGAGCGTAAAACTACAAAATTAATGAGTAGTGATTAGTAGTGAAAGTGAATATAACAAAACAACTTCGCAAATAATATGTAATCGAATGTAGGCAATAAAACAAATTGGTAGGTCATATTTATATAGGTGGAAAATTTCAATCTTGTTAAAATATACTGAAATATATAAGACAATATAAGATAATGAAACATATAGTATCACAAAATCAAATCACACAAAATGAATGCACATAAGAAAATTCAAAATAATAACAGTTGCAAAATTTAGTTAATAATTGGCAAAAAATACATAAAGTAATAGAAAATGTAAACGAATAAACATAAAGGGACATAAAAACATGAAAGATGAAATTTTCAGACTGAAAAACACATAAAACAAATTTAAAAGATCAAGGCTTAAGGAAGATGGACAAAATAATACATATCCAAGTGATTAATAGTATAAGAAAATATTTATTTGAAAATATTGAATGTTGAAAAATATTATGATAAAATTCACGAAAATTTTTTTGAGAGGGAGGTATGTCTAAGTGTAATGTATCATGAATGTAGGGTCAACCAACAACGCTTCCACTGTGCCACTCTGATACCCAGTGAAAACATGCTCGCATACAATCTCACATCAATGTATACGAGCAGACCATTACGAATGAAGGTCAAATAACAACTTCATTCACGACTCCAGCCATCCAAAAGGAAAAAGGGAGAGAAAACATTAGCCTATAGAGCAACACAAATGTAAATCACTTACATTTAAATCTCTATGAGTTGAAACTCACACTCTAATATCCTCTCTAGGGTGTCGTTCCTTATAAATTTGTACTACTTGTGAAGCCTGCTATTATACCATCTGTAACGCCCCGAATTCCAAGTAAGACCGAATTCGAGATTCCACAGGATCTTTACACTTCACTTCGTACAATTTTATAAGAAAATTAAAAATTTTCATCATACATCAGAGTTCTTTACATTTATTACACAGCGGAAAACAAAAATAAATTACAACAAAATACAATTACAACATCTTTAACTTTCAAATAAATCGACAGCGGCATTTCTACTTTGATATCCAATACCTGAATGTAAAATTGTGGGCACGTCAGTTGATTACAACCGACGAAATGTTATACACGGCTATCCTCTCTATGTCGAAGACAGTATAACGATCTCCATACTTTAACAAAACACAAAGCTTGAATGAAATAAAGTATAGAAATGTGACTACTCTAAACATGTAAGTGTATGTCATGCCTTAATGCCTAATGCAGATATTTTATACTAGGATGACACTAATGCATACTTGTTCGGATTCTATGCATCCTATACTACATAGGTCCGAGGGCAAGCACCTACGTACTCCACAATAAAGGGTTCGATCCATCGCCATGACAACTATCCAGTAATAAGACAAGGTTTAGATTATTCCACGAATATGGATCCCAGTCCCGGAGTCCACCACTGACTGTTATAACAGATCCCTCATCGTGCGAATCATCCCGCAAGTGTCCTTCTAGCCCCGGTATACGTATATACATTGGAGTATGGCAAACTATCCGCCCGACTACTCATGATCCCGGAATCCACCATTGATCAATCATCATAATCCCTGATTTAAAAATAAAAGCCCATCTTCCACGGAGCAACCACAGTCCCGGAATCCATCGTCGACTGGGTCTATAGTCTCCGAATCCACCGCCGACTATATAGAGTGCCCCAGTTACGTTTGCCCAGGTTTACTACATCTTCATTTATGTGCCTAATTCTTAAGTTCAAGACATGAATAAATTTCCATACCTAGAATTAGTTTTACCTCCTTCCGGACTTAATCAACAAAATACGAGATAGCTATATGGCCATATCTCAAAATATATCTCAACACTTTTCAATTCAATAGTGCCGGTACCCGAGGTCTCATTAACTCTAAATCACAACTTTTTCATGTACAAGAATCCATGAGTACACATAACCTTCAATAAATATGTCTTAAACTTAGATTATTCTTATCCACAATTGTCTCAAATCTTATCTTAATACTACTCATGATTCTTTTTTCACATTCTCAATCCTTAATGGCAATAATCCTTTTTCATGAACAATTTTCATCCATCATCAATCTCTTTAACAACATAAGCAAAAATAACAAATTCGTAATTCAACCTATACCAAGTATTCTTAAATCGAATAATCGTATAATCACATCAAGAGAAATCTATTCACATGAATAATTTACTCTTATTCTACAAATAAAATCTCATTTTCATTAATAATTTATTTTTTGTCGAAACTCATTATCTTTCTCATTTTGCTCTTTCTTTTTTTTAACTTTTCAAATATACAAGAAAAATCTTGAAACTAATTTTAATAAATTCTTTATTACATATTATGAACACTAGAATTTTTCCCCAAATTTTTAATTGCATTTTTTCTCACTAAAATTATTTAAAAACCCAAAAATATATATATAGGTCGACGCTGGGTTTCGAACCCATGCCAACCGCAAGCACAGTCAGCGCCCAAATTAACCACCGAAAGCCACTAAGTCCAAGTGGACTTGGTGTCCAATTCTTACACCGAAATGTCCTTATATTAACTCTCGGCTTTGGTATAAGTTTAAAACGAAACCCAAAAATAATCTGGCCTTAACAGGATTCGAACCCAAAGCTGACAAGGAGACCAACGCAACGCCAGACCACAAGGCCAAGAGCGCCCAACGATATGAAGTCTCTTTATAGGCTTTTGTTCAAACTCTTTGTTATTCTATTTTTTTTTATAAAAACTCGATTTCTCCATTTGTTATAATCTTTTATAAAACTAACCTTCAAAATTATGTCTTCTTGTTGTTAATCATAAAGTTGTATCTATTCATTTTAATCAAAGATAGTATATTATATCTTTTATAACACTCAAATGAGTTCCATAGCATCAAATTTACTTTATCAAAAATGTATTTGCTTATCAAAAAGGAAAACTCATCAATTATTCACATAATCAAAAATCTCTACATTCATGTATACTAGTTTATGACAAACTAATCAATTATTCTTTCCTTATTACCAACTAACATAATGTTGATTAATTTACTAAACATAGCATCTTTCATTACATCCAATGCATAGGTTTGTTCTACTTTATCAAATCAAATTCTACATTACTCATTTATTTTCTTATTAGCATGCACATTCTCTATAATTAGAAAGTAAGAGAATACCCACCTCTAATGAAGATTGAATCAATGAGAAAGTTGGAACACCACTCCTAGCTCCTAGCAATTTCCTTCTCCTCCTAGCAAGAACTCCTCCAAGCACAAGAACACTCTACTCTCTTTCTTTTTCTTTCTCTTATTTGATTTACTTTTGGTGTGTGAAATGAGAAGAGGAGATGAGTATTTATAGGACAATATTAAGGTCTAAAGTGCAAAATTCTCAACCTAATAACTCCTCTTTTAAATTCTTCATCCCTTCACTTTCCTAACTCCTCCCTCAAACTCTCCAATTACCCTAACTCCGAAACTCCCAACCTTTCCTCCCTCCATTACTCCAAAACCCTAACCCCAAGCCTTCCGACTCCAAACCAGCCACTCACCTACACTGATCCACACGGTCAAAACAGGAGAAGTCCAACCCAAATCATGCATGCAATATTTTTTCACTACATGTACATATGTACAATGATTAAATGGTATGGGTATGTAGTGTAGAAAACAGTGAGCTTTGATGGGGGAACATTGTGCTGGGTGTGTTTCGGATGTAGACGGGGTAAGGAAAAAAAGAAGTATAGGTGTATAGGTGTGCATAGGTATAAATATATATATACATAATATGTACAAGTTTGTTTAATTAAAATTATAATGTTTCATGCATAAATAAAATAAATTTACACACTCCAAAATTTATTTTGAAAACGAATGCGCCCAATTACTTTTACCGAAAACATGTGTATCGCACGTAAAATATCAAAATGCGAAATTGACTTTATCAACGGAAAATTTTTAAAATATAATCGAAACAACATAAGGAAAATATATTTATTAATTTTATATATTGCACGACGTAATTACTATGTACGTAGAAAATACGTGCATTTCACGTACAAAATCATTTTAATCAAAATGGAGAAAAATGAGCTTCCATTTATAAAACGAGTTCGAACACGAAAAATAAATAATCAATACTTATAAAAATATCACACGTAGCGATGGAAAAGTACGCAACTGATACGTGCATCGAAAACACGTTAAAAGCACATAAAATATCAAGATTGAAACATATAGGATAAAATCAATACGGGGAATGCATAAATAGTCGAAATCAAGATATGTAGTGAAAACACGTTACAAAATATAGGTGCGTAATACACAAGGGACAAAAAAAAAATTTAATTTTGCGGGGTGTTACAAAGAGACCCGGTTCCCATTTCGGAACCGTCTGTAGGTGAAATTACCGTTTTGCCCCTATGATTTAAGATTCGTGCCCAATTTGAACGGTTCCGATTTAACCCCATTTTTAGCCATATCAAATATCTTGGTTCATCTTGGTTGTCAAGATTCTCTACTTGCAATTTGCAGTTGAGTCTTTTGATCAAACTTATAATCTAAGGGTTTTGATTTGACATCTCACTTTGTATGAAAAAATTTTCTCATACAAATATGATGCTCACTTTTCTCTAATTTAAAAGATATTAAATGAGTTTTCATGAATTTTCTACTGTTTTTTGCAATTTTTTTAGGATAAAATATTTTCTGTCATATGGTAGAAAAGCTGTCTACTGTTTTTTTGCTCCATCCAAATATATAAATAGGTGGGAATACTTGTATTCCATATATTTACAATATTTTACATCCTTACAAACACCCCTTTGGATAGTATAGATAATGGATGACTCGGTGTGTATCTAATATTTGTTTGTTGAAGGCCGGAAACTTTTACATTAACAATACATAAACTTTTAACTATAAATTTTTACAATTACAATAAAAAACTATAAATGGAAAATGCTACGTTTGAAGTCAGGCCCACTTGTAAGTTTAAATTGCATTTGCACACCAGTTATATGTAATATCATAATGCATGTGTAATGCATGCCTACCAAAAATAGTCATCATATTAAATGAATACTAGTATTTTTCACGTGCGATTTACATGTAAAAAAATAGTTTTGAAGTTGGACGTGTGTTGCACGTAATTGATAAAAATATTTTGAAGAAAAAGTTACAATTTTTACACGTGTTTATAAGTAGAATTTGAGTTTTATGTGCAACATATGTGTATGTTTAGTGTTAAAAAAAAAATTTTTAATTGTTTTGAACATGCGTTGCACGTTTTAAATAGGTGGGTTTTTTTTCAATTTGTTTGTTTTTGTTGTAATTAATGGGAAAGTTGGAGTTGCACGTGCAACGCACGGGTTTGTATGTTGACAACATTACAACTCCAACTCCCCCATTATAATATTAGAGATATATCGAATAAGAAAAGAAATAATTTATATTATTATGTTTTGATTTGGGCTACACATACAGTGCACGTTTATATTTGTTCGATATAGTTTGTACGTGTATTGCAAGGGTTTGATTGGTTACAAAGTTATGGTTTGTTTGGTTACAAACCCCAACTTTCTCATTATAACAGTTACTAGTAATTTATACGTGCGATGCACCTCTTAATAAATATATTTTTTAAGAGTAAAAATTTTGACGCAGTCTGACCTCGAACGTGAGACTTCTTTCATATTAGTTATGTATATGTGATATACGTAAGTTGGTATGTTTACAAATGACAACTCAAACTCTCCCATTATCTCTAATTTCTAATAATTAAAATCAATATATATATATATATATATATATATATATATATATATATATATATATATAGGGAAAGCTTCGGTTGTGCACTCCTCTAGTGCACACAGCGTGTGCACTAGGCCTTCGGGCATTTATATCGACCATCCGAACCGTTCACATTGATCTACACATTTAAATTAGTCTAAATATGTAAAATCATTTGAAATTCATTTGCCCATCCATCATGTGACTATAAAAAACAATGATTTTCAACCATACAATTTTGTAACACTTCAATGGATGGGCAAATGAATTTCAAATGATTTGATTTTACATATTTAGACTAATTTAGATTTATAGATCAATGTGAACGGTTCGGATTGTCTATATGAACGCCCGAAGGCCTAGTGCACACACCGTGTGCACTAGAGGTAGTGCACAACCGAAGCTTTCCCTATATGTGTGTGTATATATATATACTAGTAACATGCACGTGCGATGCACGTTTTAATTAAAAATTTATTTATTATTTTTTATAGGGTAAATAATAATACATAATCTGTCATCAAACCTGAGACATCCATTTACTCATACATATTCTTTACAAATTATTTCTAGTTGCACAAACTTTTATTTTGTATGAGTGACACTTTTCTAAATGATTATGTCTACAAATGCATATATATATAGCACAAACTCCATCATTATAATATTAGAGATGTATATATATATATATAGCAACACACATACAGCCTAGCTCCTACTCCTATACTCTATACACATCTCCACCTCACTCACATTTTTCTTTCTCCTTCTCCTTCATTTTTCCACCCGAGCTCCAAACTCAACACCTCGCCATCAACCAAAGCACCACCACTGCCTCCGACATGCTTCCCCGTCAACAGCTCCACCCGAACTCTCATTCACCACCACCGATCACCTCACTGCCACCACCATTGCCTCCACCCCGCCATCTCCATCACCATAACCCACTGCCTCGATCCTTACCTCGCCACCAACACCCGAAGCTCACCTCCTCCACCTCGC